>JARHVA010000182.1:1382500-2672500 GCA_037957365.1 Torreya grandis
TAGATGGTAGTTAAATTATCGATTGTTTTAATGTCTTAAAAGTTAATATGGCATGGTATTATGTGATATTGATAGTAATAAGGGATGCAATGCTAGCCATAATATCAATGTGATTTTTATTTCTTCTAAGAATGTTGTCAGTCTCTATGTCATCAATGTAGGTAATCAAACTATGTACAATATCATGATAAATAATTATTTTAGCTCATTTAATTTCATAAGTACTCATCACTTGATTTACGATAAGTTGAGAATCACCATAAAATCTTATATATTTTATCTTTAAAGTATATGCAACATGCAAACCTAGAATCAAAACCTTATACTTTATTATAGTTTTGGTATAGGAAAAATTCAATCGACATGTTATTGGCATACTCTAACCATAAGTTATCACTAATATAATGTTGGCCCCAACACTTGAATCACATTTGGACACATAAGAAACTTATCTTGAAAAGAAATATTAATAGAAGTGTCGCTAATAAGGGAGCTGTAGGGATCTAGTCAATGATGTCTTATTCTTTTACCAATTTATATGGTTTAAAGTTAAAATCAAATTCCATAAGCAACATGACTTACTTATTTTTGGGTAGATAAGGCTTAGACATTGTGGTTCCCCAAAAATATCACTCATTTTTGGGACAACATTTGAACTATTTTGGTCTTACAGACCAAAATAGTCTCTTCTCTTTTCAAAATTTGTCTTGGGCATTGAAATTCTTCAGTTTTCAAACTTCTCATAAATATATGGACTCTACAAGCTTGAATCTATGGACTCTACAGGCTTAAATCTACAGACTCTATAGGCTTGAATCTACAAACTCAACAAGAAGAAAAATCTATGGACTGTGTAGGAAAAGGAAAATCTACGGACTCTGCAGGCAGGTTCATTTTTACAGGTTCAAAGGCTTCTACAGGTGGTTTCAGTCAAAATAATCAATTTTTCAACACTTAGTCATTTTTTGAGACTGTTTCAGTGCCTTGGTTCAATCAAAAATGTCTATCAGCAAGCATTCAAGCAAAAAGGACTTGAAATATTGAATCGTTGAACCATTGAACCACTTTGGTTCAAAGGTTCAACGGGTTCAAGGCTCAACAAGTTCAACGTATTTGGTAAGAGTTAAGCGCTTCATCAAGGTTCAAAGTTCAATCGCTTCAATTCGTTCATCGGCTTCAAAAAACTTGGCCAAATCAAGGTGGCTTGAACCATTGAACCGTTGAACCATTGAACCACTTTGGTTCAACGGGTTCAAGGTTCAACGACGGGTTCAACCAAAGGAACGGTTCAATGGCCCGATTCAACCAAGCGGTTCAACGCTTTATTTCACTCGAGTGGTTCATTCCCTTTGTTTCAGCATCTTTTGGTTCAATCAAATGGTTCATCAGTTGGTTCAAAGCTTTGTTTGAACCATTGAACCAAAACTTGGTTCAACGGTTGGTTCAACATCTTGGTTCGATGAAAAGGTTCAACGTTTTGGTTTAAAGACATGTTTCAAAGGCAAGTTCAATGTTTGGTTCAATGCTTCGTTCATTCAGTCGATTCATTCAATTGAACCATCGGCTTGAACCATTTTGGTTCAAAGCCTTGGTTCAATCAATTGGTTCATCACCAAAGTTCAAAGGGGCGATTCAATGCTTAGTTCATCGGCTCGGTTCATTCAAATTGAACCATTAGCTTGAACCATTTTTGGTTCAACCGATTGGTTCAACGTCTTGGTTCAACAGAATGGTTCATCGCCAAAGTTCAAAGGGGCAGTTCAACGCAAAAGGAAGCTTCTCGAAGGACAAGTGCCTTTGCGGAGGACACTTAATCGATAAAATCACCCTTTAGAAGGGTCATTTTCAAGGAAGCTGAAAGGTAATTCTTTCAGATTTGTTTAAGGCATTTAAAATTGGCTGACATAATTCTTTTGGATTTTTGTCCGAAGGAATCCTTAAGACAAAAAGTCTGAAAGAAATCAAAAAAGCAAATGCGGGCAAGAAAAAAAAAAAATCTGAAGACTTGCTCAAAGACTTGGTGGAACAAATTTCCACAGACTTTTCGTTCGCGGTAATTTTCCCCAGACTTTTTTGTCCGCGAGAATTTTCTGCGGGACAAATGTCCACAGGAATTTTCCCCAGGGAAAATGTCCGCAGGAGGAAGCATAAGAAAAGCCCGGGGGAATATGCGAAGGGCCATCGAAGGACCCCGAAGGGCAAGTGCCCTTGCAAGGGACTCTCAACTGCCAATTTGAAGACACTTCTTGAAGCTGAAGGGTCGCCCGAAGAAGCCCGAAATGCCATTTAAAGATTGCCCGAAGGATAGATATCCTTGCGGGAGGATATTCCAACTCAAAATGGGTCATTTCTCAAGGCTTGAAAGGGCAAGTCCAATCTGGAAAAATACCAAGCAGAAAGCCAAAAGAAGACCAAGGGGTGACGCGCCTGAGGACGTCAAATTCAACACAGCGAATTAGTCATTGAAAACATAGTGATGGGTGTGTGAATGTCGAATTGAAGACAACAAAATAACTATTGATCCAGACCAGAATGCATTCCCTAAATTCAAGGCCAAGACCAGCAGAAAGCGAGGAAGGAATAGAACAGTAAACTGAATCCAGGACCTGATTCAATTAACCAAAAAATAAGGAATGATGAAGGTAGGATCAGATCGCTAGGTGGACATTGAAAGGTTTGAACTTTTAATAGCGTGACTTGTTTCTCTACATTAATAAAATCAAATGGGTAAAATGCCCCTAATTTCTAGCCTATCTTCTTATCAGTTCCCAATGCAACATGATGTATTACTATTCCCGAGTCCTCCTTGAAGAGGCTATATAAGGGACTTTCTTTCATTGTAAATGGATCTCTTTCTTGATAATTAGAATGAACCTCTGCCCAAATTGAAAGGCAATTCTGAGACTTTGTGCTCAGTCTATTGATCATAATTTGTTATTGGAATAAGAAAGTAAGGGACTTTTTCAGACTTTGTGCTGTGATATCTTTGTTGTTGAGGAAATTGTTCTTATGTCTTTTTCCTTGATTTATTTTCTTTTCCTTTAATTCAACAAGTAGGATTAGTGAAATTAGTCAGTAAGGTGTCCTGAAGAGTCAACTATGGAGAGACTTTGTGCCCCCATAATTGCCTTTCAGTGTGTTTTCTTTTCATTTTTGTATAATGGACTTTGGGAAGAATTTGTGCCCTCATTATCCTTCGTATCTTACTCTTGAGTGATTCAGGTGAAGACTTTGTGTTGCATCTCGATTTTCTAGTTATTACATCTTTTGCTGCATTTTGCTGTTACTACCTAGAGTATTCTTGTGGCTTGCTGAATAGTACTTCTGAAAGAAGAGGAGTGATTTCTGTCATTTTCCTTGAGTTTCTCCTGTGATTTACACGCATCATCTCTGAAAAAAGAGAGATGGATGGTTTGTCCTACCCTTGAGTATTATTTTCTATTAATATATATATATAACATATCTATAGGGAACCTCCCCTTAATGAGAGGAGAGATCAGTCTCCTTTTGATGTGGTAAAAACTGCACATTTGGACGACCAATCTTCCTACTTTGGCTGATCAGACCTATTTTGTTTATCAGTACGCTAATCGACAAAATATTCAACCAACAAACATGATATATCTCAGAGGATCAATATTGACAATAATACAAGTCTTAGTATTAAGCATGTAATGTCTAAGTTACCTGGCAAACACATTGGCTAAGCATAACTTTTCCATTGACTTGTATTTATTTAAATAATCAACCAATATTTCTATGTGATTAATGTAATGAAAAATGTTTCTATATGTTGATCATTATATTGTTATAAGAAGTTTCCCAAGGTGTGCTCAATGGTAGATATGTAAAGTAACTACGGTCTATCAAGAATAAGCGATATCATTACTAGTGGATTATATAGATATTATTTGATTAAATTGAAGTCTTTTTGACATTTTCCATCCCATTCAAACTTAGTTTATTTGTGTGGTAATCTATAAAGTTGTGTTTTATCGGCCAAGTGAGCTATAAACCATCAAATGTCTCTAGTTTGGCCTTGTAAAACCTCTCATTTGTTTTAATCCCGTGGGTATACACATATCAACAATGACTCATACGTTTTTATGATTTATTTTGATGTCAGGTTTGGAAATAATAAAAACCTAATAATTTTTCCTAATGTAACACCAAAGATGCTTGTCTCATGATTCAACCTTACATTGTTGTTTCGTAGTCTTTCAAATATTTTTTTCTATTCTTTAACATGTTATTCACATTCCTTTGTTTTTACCAATATATCATCAACACAATCTTCTAGAATATCATGCATGTAATCATGAAATATATGTGTCATACCCCTTTGATAAGTAACATCAAAGTTTTTAAAACTAAAAGGCATGACAATATGGTAAAATTTACCCCAAGGTTTGATGAAGGAAATCTTAAATTAGAGAGCAAGATTTATCTTAATTTGATTATAACTAAAAAATCGATCCATAAAAGAGAGCATTACATAACTAGTGGTAGAGTCAATGATCATAGTAATGTTATTTATATAATTTTATTCTCAGGATAAGCCTTTCTCAAGTCTCTTAAGTTTGAGCATCCCTTAATGTGTTTATCAAGTTTCACAATCGAGACAATATTAGAAATCCAAGGTGAATAATTGATAATTAGTATAAACCCCACATTTAATAATATTTGGATTTTGTCTTTAACTAATAAAACAACTTTATGATGTATCTTTATAATATTTTCCATAACAAATTTGGCATTAGGATAGATAACTAGATTATGAATAGTAATGGATGGACTGATATCGAGCATATCAAAGTAAGCCCAAGTGAACAATTCATGGAACTCTTTCAAAAGATCTCTATAGTTGTCATATTATTTAGGCATTATTAATGCACTGAGTTACTTAGCTTTAGGATCTTTTTTTGTTCTATAGAAAAAATAGTTTTTTCTCTGTTGAGTATGTGAAACCATCCTCAATATAGTGAAACAATTGGTAAGGAAAAATGAGAACAAAAATAAGCAAGAACAAGAGGACCCCTACTAACCTACAATTTACCTCATAAGTCAATGAGTAGTGGGGTGAAAGGCCTTGATATATAAATGTGTTATCATTATTGGAAAGTGTATGCAATATTTGGGAATTGAAAAGAATGATAAAGGGAAAAAGACTAAAGAAACAAAGTAATCAACATAAACCAAGGGATAAGAAAAATCACAATGTAAACCTAGGCAAGAAAGAACAAGGCAGCCTAAATAAATAACATAGTTAGCATGATGAGAATAACATGAAACAATAAACATCACAAGGAAGGATAATAATGAAAAGTTATAAGGAAGCAAAAAGAACCCAAAATCCATACATGCCACCCAAGAAGAAATCATTGGCAAGATATGAAAAATAGAAGAAATATAGAATAAATAAGTTATGTACAATAGACTATTTCAATCAAGCACATGAGATAGGCTAATAATGATAATAAATAAACCCTTCTAAATGATCGTTATATGCATAATAACATACCCTTTCCTCTTCATGGTCAAGATCTAATGGTCTTGTAGACTATAACTATGAGGAGAAAAATTCATCACTAGAAGTATCTAAAATATAATCATGAGATGTATCATAATCTAAATAATCATCACTAGTAGTATCTAAAAAATAACCATGAGTTTTAAGGTAATACAAATCATCATCGTTAGGAGTGTAATCATTATTGTGGCAATGGTTTGTAATATTTACTTTATCCTCTTGAAAATAGGCACTTTGTTTGGTTCATGTTATCAATCAAATTTGCACCCTAAGGAGGTCTATTCCATCCTCCTTCAATTTGATGTAACATGGAAACATCTCTTAAGTTGTGGGTTACCTATGAGAGAGATGAGTCTTTAGATTGAAGGGCTAGCTCCCTTGCACCACACCTATAACTAACCACTAATCTACTTGATTTGAAAGAAAAGGGATAGAAGGACATTAACACTAACCTAATAGAGGCGATGCACCAATATTAACTCCATAAGACTACTTAAACTTGCATTATGAAAGGCAATTTACAAAATTGATTGGAACACCCAAGGTTCTTCTAAAAAAAGTGTTTCAACATGAAGGTAAGATGCAATGTAATTTACAAGGTAGATGAATATTAGGTCTAATCATGGACACTAGTACTCTTATTTACACTTAAATACACACAAAACAACTAACTACACATCATGTGACCTGCTAGAAGGTAGATTACTTGCACAAAGTATGAGAGAGTGTGATGAACACAAAGAGAGACAATTATCACTTGCCATTTAGCCATGAACTACTTCACATACTCAAAAAAGAAGTTGAGAACTTAAAACCAACTTGAAATATTTTATTCAAAGGCAAAATTAGTATTCAAACTAGCAGGGCTTTGCCATACAAGTTGTGGATATCTTACAAGGCCAAAAGTGGCAAATTATATAGAGAATGGGGAAGAGAGAGAGGGGTATAGAAGTAGAAGATTGACAAGTGTCCACATGGAAGTTTAAAATAAGTAAGAGTTATGAAATAGTCCAAACAAACTTACAAAGTCATGTGTCTCTCCTCTGAAGATGTTGCATACTCCAACTGGCATAAGAATTAGAACTCAACTTGACACCTTGATCATCTTATTGAAAATTGCCCTTCATTGCATAAATCCATTTTGGTTTCTAGAATAACTCCCAAAACTCTATTTTTCTCTTCAAGCTCTCATTAGGCCTATTTTCCTTCTAGCCCTAAAAACCTATAAAACTCCTTATATAGGGAATTTTATAGGTGATAATGACAAAATAATGGAATAATTGAGGACCGAGTATGTATTTACAACTCCATGCCAAGTTTTAGGCCCTGAGAGTGAGTGGAAGTGCCCTTTTTTGCCTAGAATCTTATTTTTAAGCTCCAAATATCTCTCACACATGTGAAACCACCCAAAATATTTTTATTCACTTTACCTGGATATCACCAACTTCCATATCAAATTTGAAGCCCTGAGACTCTATGAAAGTGTGAGAACCATGAAATGGCCTTGAAACCTTTTCTCATTTTAGGCCTATTTGAGACTGCCTTGAAAAATGGAGTTTGTTTGATCACTTCTAGGGTCTCTTATATGGATATTTTGGCTTTGAAATATGAAATACATCTCAGGTGATCTCTCCCAATAGTTTTCAAGTGTTCGTCTATCCAAAACCCCTATAAAACAATAAAAACCTTATAAAATAGTGTGTTTATTGCAAATTATACAATTGAAAGTACAAAAAAAGTATACCTAGAGGATATAATTGGAGTCTTAAACAGTGTAAAATAGGTTTTATAGGAAACCCGGGTCATTTCATGTGTTTTATAGGCTCATTTATCTTAACTAGTCACTACTAGGGTTTTAGGCATGTTCTATTCTTAAGGATTGTTCAGAAAGAACAAATCCTCTTTCTCTCTCATAATGCCACAAGATTGTAGTTATGGGACCCATACACCACTTCCAAACACCATTGGGTCCCATGAAAAACCTTGTGAGAGTTATAAGTGAAACATGGTGTCTCACAAGTTGCATGTAGGCCATTGAAGAGGGGTTTGAGATCTTAAGATTTGTTTATGAAGGTATGAAACCTAATCTAACAAATGATGTCACAAGAATGAAGTGTGAAGACCTATTTATCACCCCTAAAGTCCATTTTCTTCCATGCATAGGTTCATGATCATACCAAGTGAGTGGAAGTCTGGTTTTAGACTACAACCTTGCCTTGAAGGAAGCTAGAGTTGGTCTAAAAGTCAAATTGCACTTTTATTGATTATCCCCTATTTGTGATGAATCTTTAGGGTTTGTGCCAAAATTTTGGTATGTTCCAAAATTTTATGCCTTTTAATTCCCCTAGGCCTTCACTTTATCTCCAAAAAATTGCCTTGTTCATGACTGTCCATATGGGCATGTGTGTGGTCTTAGGGTTGTTTGGCCTATAACAGAGCTTATCATCATTAGATTCACATTTTTATAGGTCTTAGGGTTACATGGAGTTATTTTATTACTATTAAACCATTATCAATATATTTCCCCCTCTTAGACCATTTTTCCCTTCATAACAAACAAACATCCCTCATAATTAGGTAAACAGGCTTGTAACTTCTATTGGCTATGTAGACAGGGTTTTAAAGAGTTAATCTAGTCATCTTACTAAGTTTGAGTAAAATATGGAGATACTATTACCATGAAACCACTCCTAAATGGTTTATCTTTATTTAATCCTCTCGCATACCTTCAACTCTTTCAAAACAAGCAAACTCTCTTGGCAATGCAGGTAGGCTTATGACTTGGTTTGACTGTGGAGGCAGGGTTTTAGAGAGCCTTGTATATAGTCAACTCCAATGAATATTATTTATGTCCTTTTGGATTTAAATTATTCTTATAACCTATTTATCACTTTACCTCAACTCCCATATCATTTACTATAGGTGGCCTTTTCTTCTTAAGCTTATAACCAACCTTCTTGCCTAAGTAACATGTAGGTGGTCTTTAGGGTAGTTTGAGTGCATCCTTGGGTTGTAGGAATTCCATTGATAATAAATCAACATAAACATGTATTTATATACTCTTAGGAGTTTGGAACTGCCATAAATTGTCCTAAACACCACATCTTTCCAAACACACACTATTCTTTGCACTTTCTGAAAGTGGTTGTAGGTGGTCATTGGAGAGGTTTGAGCATGAGGTCTGCAAGTTGACCTTCTCAAATACATCAAAAAACTTTGAGAATATTAAAACTTCATATTATTTTATTTCCATTATCTTACAGAGTTCATTGGCTCATTCATAATGGTCTATAAACCCTTCTCTTTCTTGCCTTCATACACTCTATACATGAAAACTAGGCTTGCAAACTCAATCCTCTCAAATTTACTTTAGTTTTCAAATGGTTTAGGTGCCTTAAATTGTTTTTATCTCCTCTCACCTTTATAATGAATCATGATCCCACATAAACTCTTCCTCAACAGTTGGTTTTAGTCCAAAATGAGGACTTACAGGTATGTCACCTATAGGTCTTCGTTTTGGTTGTATAGACTGTAAAGACAACTAATTTCCGAGTCTTGAAGTTTAAATATTACATAAAATATTTTCAATTAATTATCAGATTAAAAAAATCCTATACTTTTTGAATAAGCATATGTCATTTCAACTTGTCTATTCACCTGTACAGACGGTGCATATGGTCAACTGATGAATAAGTTTTTGCATTGAAAATGAGGGTCTCTTCAGCTCATTCATGAATTTGGTGATAGAAATGAAGTATATAAAGGTCATTAAAGTTTTTAGGAGTATATTTCACCATTATCCATGGATTTAACACTTTAAAATGAAACCTTAGACTTAATGAATGCTCACCTGCATGTCTATAGACCTGTAGGTGGATGAAACTTGTCTAAAGCCCTTATTGGAGGGTGCATTGAGATTCATGCTCCTTTCTTGAGTTTGTAACCTATTAAATAGTTTTATTATCATGTTAGTCATTACCAATTGGGAAAATATTACATTCAGACCTGTAGTAGACCATTTATGACAGAGACCATGCTTCCAAAGATCAAGACACAACATTTTTTGAAGGATAATCTTCAAAGGGTCATTTTCAAAAAAAGAGCACATGAATTATATAATAATGGATGATATTATATTAAAAATGGAGTACTTTAAACCTCTAAAAGTGATAATCCTTCAAAATAACCAAAACACATTTGTAATAGGGTAGTATGCTCACACACTTGAGGCACCTTTCTTCTTATTGAGGACACTTCATGAAGTTGAATTGTATAATGAAAATACCATTTAAATGATCTATTTGACCTTTAAAAACATCACACAAAACCATTTTCCTCCATCTAATTCTGGCATGAAGAAACAAGAGCAAAACTAGACCCTACTTGAACGGACAAGGCATAGTGACCTGTTGTCACTCTTAGCGATTGTTCATAAAGGAGGGTCCATGAATATGAAAACCACTATGACAAAATTTAATCTTGTTATGACCCCTAATAATAGCTGAAGTTTCATCTCCCAACTTTCTCTCTCATGTTCGTACCATGCATTTGATTTTTGCCTTTTTGAGCTTGTGAAGGTAGTCATGGAGGAGAGAGTGTTTGATGCATTTGTAAGACTTGAAACTTGATATAAAACATGAAACTGAATATTAAATCCCAAGGGACACTCGGAAACCATTTTCATCTAAAAAATGATCTTCCAAGGCCGTACAAGTGCCCAAAAGTGCTTGTGAAGGGGTATTTTATTTAGTTTAGGCATTGAACTATAAATTTTTTAATGTTTTGATAATTACATGACCTATGTTTGACATTAGGTTTTTTATGGGACTTCTTGAAGCATTTTCCTTTGAATGTGCACATATAACTCCTCAAAAATAGGCCAAAAAGGTGGCCAAAGTGACATTTTAGCACATAAGAACATGATTAAAGGTTAATACATGATGTTATAACCTTAAAAATACATTAATAACCTGTTGTAATGTATTTAAACCTTGTAAAACCTTTGAACATACTTGAAAAAACCAAGACCTTATGAATGACCCCTGAAACTAGACAAGTACACATGAGACCAAACCTTAGACAAGGCTAGACAATGACTAATGTTACCACATGGAAAACATTTAAGACCATTTAAGACCTTAACAAGACTATATCCAAGTTTTGATAACCCTATGAAAGTTTCAACCTATATGGGTTGACCATTTTTGATTTGAGATCAAAATTTTGTCAACTCATTTTGTGAAAATCTTACAAGATGCTTTAGCACAAACACACGTAATAAGTTGAAATAAGACTACCTTAGGATGTTATGAATATGTACTATAACTATAGATGTCTTCACCTGAGTTGGCTGTGTTTTATTATACATGATGCACTTTAGGTAATACCTCATGTTGAATTTGGATAAGTAACTCATTAAATGTGCATTGAATACTAATTGCCTTATTATTATGCATAAAATTTAGACATTGGTATAATGTGTATGGGGTATTTTTCATTTGATTTATCCATGGGAATCTAAATAAGAGATCATATGTATTGTTATTCAATAATATATTAAACTAATCTAAAAGGGTACTAGGACCTACGGTGATAAGTATGTGATACCGCTGAGAGGTATTGATGCAAGATTGTCATAACCTTTAAGAACCATATTTATAGCAAGTAAGTATCATTGAGTGTATCCTCAAAAACTAATAAATTACATTGAACATAAGTCTAATCTAAAACCATTATCAACCATAACACTATTTATCAATGTTGGATGTGAAGCAATGAAAGCTTGTATAAATAATGGACCATTGCTAGAATTATTTGTTTGAATCTCATGGTCATTAAGTGCAATAGAAGGAACCTCATTCATTATAAAAACTATGAAACCATCTATGCTAAAAGCATTTTCAAACATTGTTTTTATGTTTAAGTGTTTCCATGTGAACATTCATTTGCATTTTAGTATCATGATTTAGTAAAGGATTGGGAAAAAAATTCAAGTGTTGATTTGATGGAGTAATAAATTCATTCACTGCACTCTTGTGTCTATTGATTTGAATAAATTGTTATCAATTATATATTTAATCTTATGTCTATATGCAAAACATTTATTGGTAATATGAACTGAATCTCTATGATAATCACAAAATGCATTCACATCATTGTTTAAGTAAATGTTGAGATGTGTCCAATTTGAATGCAATCGTTTAAGCACTTGGTGAGGGGTCTCTAATAACCATGTAAATTTTCCTTGCTCTTGATAAGGAAGGATATTCATGTCAATTGGCTTTGATACCATGTTTACTACCATTTGACCTCATTCTTGCCTTGAAAAGTAAGAGTATTATTAGCCTTAGCCTTAAATGTTGATTTACCTTGATATTTGGGGCTAGTAAAGTTATGGGAAGTAGACCCATATTTAAGCATGGTGGCCTATAAAAGTTTGATACCATAGTTATGAGCTATATGATAGATTATAAAAATATGGATAGATGTTAAACAATACTTTGTATTTGATAGGTTGAAGTATATTGTTATAGAGAATACTTTATATTTCATTATTATGTAAATGGTGAGAGACCTTCATAAGCATTCTTTTGAATTCAAGTACATACTCACTAATAAGCTCATTAGGTCCTTGATTAAGCTATGAAATTGTGACCTACCTCCCGTTATTTCTAAAACACTAGAGTATATATTCTTACACATGATAATTCTACTTTTGCCTGTACATCTTAGGATGTATTACTTCAACAAACTATTCAAAATAGGAAAGTTCAAATTCAAAATTGCCCGACGAATATCCAACTTCAGGCCATGCAATTCCTTATAAAGAGATATTACACAACCCATTGGTTCCTAAGGTCCTTTTCTACCTTTTTCCTATACTAGTTTCATTATATGTAAGTTTGAATTCTTCAATAACAAGTGTCATCCTTCACATCATATTATATATTTCTATGCTTCATGTTTGGACTTTGTGAAAAATTATATATTGTTGAATAATCTCTCTCCTATAAGTCTCAAGGCTTATATTCATTATTAGTTTGTAAGACTTTGACAAAAATATGTATCTTTTGAAGTAGGTTAAGAAGGCCTAAAAGCAATAGGAGGCACCAAAAAAGAATTAAACCTTATAGGAATAAACATACTAACTTGAGTAGAAGTAGTAAGAGGAGGCACAAAATTAGGAGAAATATCCTCATGATATAATGTAGAAGGCAAACCTCTAGTAGGTGGAATAGAAGCATTCAAATATTCATTTGTAACATGTACTTCTTCAAATACATTTTCTTTAGTTAAATTTAACTTATTTTGTTCATCTCTATCAACATAAATCATAACATAATTTTTTAGGATATGATGAAATATAATTCTCAAAGCAATCTAATTCATGTTTGTCCCTAGTAGTATGTTTCTAAACATAATCATCATTAAAAGCATTGATATCATAGGTATTGTTATTTCTAACATATGCATTTTTATCATTCAAATATCATGCTTTATCATCATCAATATAAGAATCAAGAATAACATCAATGTTAACCATTTTATTCTTCAAACAAACATGTGTAACAAGAAAATAAATTTGAAACAAATCAATATGTAAACCACTTAATCTAGCACTTTGCCTGATAGGTGTTGCATGTCTAGCTTTCTTAATTGGCATATGATATGCCTCAAATAGTAATGACTTTGTTATTGTGCAAAAAAATTGGAAATGTGTTTAGTGTAGATGGGATACTTTTTATTAGATTTATCCATGGGCATCCAAATAATAGATCATATGTTTTGTTATCTGACAATACATGAAACCACATAAAAAGGGTCTTAGGGTCTGTGGTGACAATTAATGTGATACCCCAAAGGGTGTCCATATGATACCATCATAACGTTTAAGAGTCATGGTTGTACCAAGTGATTCTTATTGAGTGTATCATTTACCAACAATAAATATAATTATATGTATGTTTAAGGTACAACCATTGTCAACCATAATGCCATTTGTTAATGTTTGATGTCAATCGATGAAAATATTGTATAATTGACAAAAGATTGTTATAATTATTTATTGGAATATCATGGTTATAAAATGTAATAGAAACAATCTCTTTCATAATCACACCTGTAAACCATCTAAGATATGAGCATTTGAAGCCATAAGTTATTGTGTAGGTGTTTCCATGAGAACATTATCTTAATTTTTAGTATCGTGATTTAGTAATGCATTGGTAAAAACTTTCGAGTGTTGATTAGGTGGAGCGATAGATTCATTCAATGTACTATTGTGTATTTTCACTTGAATAAAATTTATATTAATTAGATCTTGTATATTATGTATTAATGTAAAACATATATTGGTAATATGACCCAAAGCTCTATAATACTCAAAATATGCATTCATTTCATAATGTTTAGGTAAAATATGAGATGTGTCCAACTCACATCATGGAGGTAAAGAGATCACATTGCATTCAAGTAATAGTTTAAGCACTTGGTGAGAATACTTAGCTAACCTTGTAAATTGTCTATGTTCTTGAGAAGGAAGGACAACCCTGTCAGGTGGTTGCGATACCACATATACAACATTTTGGACCTCATTCTTAGTTTGAAAAGTAGGAGCATCATTAACATTAGCATTGAATGTTGATTTACCTTGATATTTGGGTCCACTATAGATAATGGTATTAGACCCATATTTAAACATGTTGGCATCTAAATGTTTAATCTCATAGTTGTGAAGCATATGATAAAAGTCCTCAAAATATGGATATATGTTAAACATTACTTTGTCTATGATAGGTAGAAACAAACTATTAGATAAAATACTTTAAATTTCACTACCACGTAATTGGTGAAAGATATTCATAAACATAGTTTTAAATTTAAGCACATACTAACATGCTCATTATGTCCATGTTTAAGTTATGTAAGTTAAAAAAAACGTGCCTTTTTTGTTGTTATTGATGGAAAAATGAGCCAAGAAAAAATTAACCAAAGCATTGAAATAACACACAAATCTCGATGGTAGGACATGAAACCATTGCAATACATAATCCTTGAGACTTGTAGGAATAATATTAGACAACAATAGATCATTTTGCACAGCCTCAAAACATGAAGCATAGAAGGATCTAATGTGTTTCAAAATATCACCATTGTCACTGAATAATTAAAACTTAGTTGCGATGAAACTGATAGGTAAAGGGTAAATAAGGAAATCATGATCCAATGGGTTTTGTAATATATCATGAGAAGTGCTTGGTTTGATCTTTAATATGGGACAATTATTGAAGTTACACTTGCATATTTTGAATAGTTTGTTGAAGTAATACATCTCAAGTGTTAAACACGGGATATACTGAGAGGGGGGGTGAATCAGTATATCATATATCTTATAAAACTTTCCCTTAATCAAATTACTCTTAATCAAACATTCAAGATATGTAATAAAATTGAAACAATAAACACCACACAAGAGAGAGACACCAGATATAACGTAGAAACCCAATGTGGGAAAAACCACGGAGAACAATCTCAAGTATATGAATGAGCACCAACCCAAACAATATTCAAAAGCACCAACTTGTAGGAGTACCTACCCCTTTACTGAGCACCAACCCAACAACAATTCGTGAGCACTAACCCACAAGAGCACCAACCCCTTTGCTGAGCACCAACACAGCAACAATTTGTGAGCACCAACCCACAAGAGCACCAACCTCTTTGCTGAGCACCAACACAACAACAATTTGTGAGCACCAAACCATAGGAGCACCAACCTCTTTGTGTATACCACACAACTATCTCTCAATGTTTTTATCTCAACAAATGATAGTTCATTACAACATCTCTTTTCTCTCTCTCACCTTTGCTCTTCTAAGCTATATATAACAAATACAAATCATATTCATCTCTCACAAATGCTCTTCTAATCTAGATAATACAATATTAAATCAAACTCTTTCACACACATTACAAATGGCTTCTCAAGCC
The DNA here is from genome assembly GCA_037957365.1 of Torreya grandis. Taxonomy (NCBI): domain Eukaryota; kingdom Viridiplantae; phylum Streptophyta; class Pinopsida; order Cupressales; family Taxaceae; genus Torreya; species Torreya grandis. The sequence goes on from JARHVA010000182.1 coordinate 1,398,021, forward strand.
TTTCTTTATAGCTTTCCAAATGACCTTTGGCCTTCCCCCTTTGTGTCCCTTCAATCCTCATGGAAAATGGCACCAAACTTGTATGACCCTTCATATCTTTGCCTTTGAAAAAGTCATGTAGTGACCCTTCATGACCAAAAACGTCCTTCCCTCTTTTGTCCTTATCTTGGTGACTTTTCGTATTCCTCAAAGTTTCCCTTGATGAGAAATTGCGCCCTTCCTCTTTTGTCTTCACCTAGTGACTCTTGGAATTCCCTGAGATGACTCTTCATGGGAAAATGCGTCCCATCTTTCTTTTGTCTTTACCCTGTGGCTCTTTGACTTATCCATGGGCCCTTCTTTTGTCTCATATGCAACCAAAAATATATTTGTTAATATTAAATAAATATTAACTCACATTAGTCAAGATATATCTATTAAAAATATCATTAAATGCAATGGGGCCTTTATCACAAAAAATTCTAGACCTTTGACATCATTGACAATATTTCCAACAATCTCCCCCTTTGTCATATGGCAACCTCAACCCTGAAACTGCCACATCTTGTCACCTACACATACTATCATCTAAAAACATATAGTAACTCCCTCTTATTGTAACAACCTGTACTTGTTCCCTGTACCTATTTTTGCACCTGTACCTATACCTGTTATTCTCCCCCTTTGACATCAATGGCAAAGGGCCTACCTAGAGCTAACACTTAGCTCCCCCTCAACTAATATTGAACCTCAATGGCAGGAAGTAAAGGAAATTACTCCCAACTTCTCTCGTAGATACTCAAATGTGTCTTTTGGTAGTGCCTTTGTGAAAATATCTACAATCTGCCCTGTAGTACTAATATATTCCATCTTAACCTGTTGATCTGCAAGCTGCTCTCTCAAGAAGTGATATCTAATGGGAATATGTTTTGTTCTTGAATGCATTACTGGATTTTTTGAAATATTTATAGCACTTGTGTTATCATAAAAAATGGAAATAGGTTCATCATACTTTACCTTGATATCTTCCAAAGTTTGCTTCATCCAAAGCACTTGAGTATAACACAATACTGCTGCAATATATTCTGCTTCAGCTGTAGAAAGTGATACCGACTTCTGCTTCTTACTTAGCCATAATACTAAGCTATCACCAAGGAAGAAAGCTCCTCCACTTGTACTCTTTCTATCATCTAAGCACCCTGCCTAATCTGAATCTGTATAAACAACTAAAGTGAAATCTTTTCCTGTGGGATACCATAATCCATAATCCAATGTCCCCTTGATATATCTAAATATTCTTTTCACCAACTGAACATGACTATCTCTTGGAGATGACTGATATCTTGCCACCATACCTACTGCATGCATGATGTCTGATCTCGATGCTGTCAAATATAAAAGACTACCAATCATAGATCTATACAAAGATTGATCTATAATAGGTGAATCTTCATCCTTGCTCACCTTATTTCCTGTACACATAGGTGTGCCAACTGGTGCACAATCCTCAAAACCAAATTTCTTCAACATTTCCTTGGCATATTTACTTTGAGATATGAAAATTCCTTTATTTGATTGAAATATTTGCAACCCTAAGAAAAATTATAATTCTCCAAGCATAGACATCTCAAATTCTTTTTGCATTCTATCAGAAAATTCCTTTGTCATCTTTTCAATATTTCCTCCAAAAATGATATCATCAACATATACCACAACAATCAATTGATGCTCACCTTCTGTTTTGATGTAAAGATTACTATCAGCAAATCCTCTCTTGAATCTTTGATCTTGCAGGTACTTATCAAGTCTTACCAAATTCTGGGAGCTTGTTTTAATCCATATAATGCTTTCTTCAATCTGCATACATGGTTACTAATATTCGAGAGAATAAACCCCTCAGGCTGCTCAATGTAGACCTCTTCTTCAAGATTCCCATTTAGGAAGGTAGATTTGACATCCATCTAAAACACTTTGAAATTTTTGAACACTACATATGCAAGAAACATTCTAATAGCCTCTAACCTTGCCACTGGTGCAAAAGTTTCTTCAAAATCTATTCCCTCAATCTGAGCATATCCTTTACATACTAATCTTGCTTTATTTCTGGTCACTTCTCCATTTTCATTGAACTTATTTATATAAACCCATTTTGTTCCTATCACATTGTGATCTTTTGGTCTAGGCACTAATTCCCAAGTATCATTCTTTTTTATTTGATTTAATTCTTCATCCATAGCCTTAACCCAATGCTCATCATGTCTAGCTTTTGAAAAAATTCTAGGCTAAATTTTAGATAACAAAGAGAAATTAACTTGTTCATATTCACTTACCATCATTCTTCTAGTGAAAATTCCTTCTTTTATATCCCTAATGATGTCACTTTCATTATGATTTCTCTGAACGTATTTGGATGGAGTCTTGGTGCCTCATCTTCATCTGATTCTTCAAAGCCTTCATCTTCTATGATTTCAGGAATGTCTACTGGATTACTGATTCTTTGTGTTCCATCTTCTTCTATCTTGACACTTGCACTTTCAACAATTTTCTTGGTTCTTTTGTTATAACATTTATAAGCTTTACTTTTTCAAGAATAACCAAGAAATATACCTTCATCTACTCTAGATTCAAACTTACCAAGTTTTTCATTGATTCTCTTTATGAAGCATTTGCTACTGAAAACTCTGAAATAATCAGTTGTTGCTAGTTTGTCTTTCCATAGCTCATAAAAAGTCTTGTCACTGTTGACTCTTAATAAAGCTCTATTATAAATATACACTACTATACCAACCACCTCTCTCCAATATTTATCTTCTATCTTGGATTCATTTAGCATTGTCCTCGCCATCTCTTAAACTGTTCTATTTTTCTGTTCAACTACTCCATTTTTATGTGGAGTTTTGGCTGCTGAATACTGTCTCTTTATTCCATGATCTTCACAAAACTCAATAAATTGATCTGACATGAATTTTTCTCCTCGATCTGATCTTAGACACTTAATCTTCAGATTAGTTTCATTCTCAACTAATCCTTTGAATGCTTTAAACTGTCTAAAAGCTTTTGATTTTTTCTTGAAAAACATTATCCAAGTCGTACGTGAAAAATCATCAATAAAAAACATGAAATATTTATCACCTTGAGTACTTTGAGTCCTCATAGGTCCACATAGATCAGTGTGAACAAGCTCTAGCATTTGAGTGGTTGAGTACTCTTTTGTTTTGAACTGCCTTCTAGCCTGCTTCCCATGCTGACAAGGTCCATAAAGCATGTTAGATGGCTTTGTGATCTTTGAAAGATTCTTGACTGCTTGCTTTTTGCAAATTTTGACAAGATTGTCAAAATTTATGTGCCCCATTCTTCTGTGCCATAGCCAACTTTCTTCAATCTGAATCAAACAACATTTTTAACCTTTGATGTCAGATAACATATATAAGTTATTACCTGTTCTCTGAGCATCTGCAACCAATACATCTGAATCTTTTCTTCTAATTTCACAACCTTCTGCATAAAACTTTAGTGTGTGCCCCTGATCACACATTTGACTTACACTCAAAAGATTATGCTTAAGATCTTCTACATATAAAACATTTTCAGTTTTAGTTCTACCATTATTTAAATGTAATATACCTTTTCTAGCAATTCTGGCAGTAGTATTGTCTCCAAATTTCACTGTGCCACCATTGATCTTCTTCAAGGTTATGAACTTGCTCTTGTCTCCTGTCATGTGCCTTAAACATCCGTTATCAATAAACCATGGCTTTTCTTTAGTTCTTGCATGCAAAGCTGTCTGGACCAACATAGAACCTTCAAGTTATGTCTTCTGCCATGTCTGAACTTTTTTCTTGATGAATGGAGCCCTGAATCTTTGGTCCTTCTTGACTGACTCGAATATGCTTCTAAAATACTGAGCTATGTGTCTGAAGTTGCTACACTTGTAACAAATTATGGTCTCTTCATCAAAGCTTGATAGAGGAGCAATAGAGTTATAGCTTCTGCTTGACTCTACATGACCTTCCTTTTCCTTATTTTTGAGATTGTTAGCTCTTTTTCTACATTCTAATTTTTTCTGACCATATCTATTACAATAAAATAGTAACCATAAAAATAGGACCTATTTGTGTATCTCTGACTTGATTGCCTTTTATAGCTTTGTTCCTTCCAGCCTTCTTTGTCCTCTGCATTCTTCACTTCTTCCCTTCTTGTTTCCTCATTTGTAAGAGCTTCAACATAGCTCTTCTTCTTTTCAAAATTGATACCTATCTTATCTGATATTGCCTTTTGGCTTTCTAATATCTTATTTAGTATATTAGTGCTATTCTCAAATTTTGAATCATTGGCTGTTTTATCATTGATTGCTTTATTTATTTTAGCAAGATCTACTTTTAAAGAAGTAATTTCAATAACATACCCCTCACATTCTTTTCTCACTATTTCTAACTGTGTCATTAGATCTTCTTCATTCTTCTTGGCTTCTTCAAAGTGTGCTTGTAGATCTTCAATTATCTCCTTTGACTCCTTTTCATTTTTCTTGATTTGGCGCTTCAATCTTCAATTTTTCTTTTCAACAACTATTAACTCTTCTAAGGCACACATGAGTTCTCCTTTCATATTCACTTCGGCTTCATCCTCTTCTTCTTCTTATTGATCAACTAATCTTTTGCTTGCAAAGGCACCTTCATGTATGGCCATCTTGTGCTTTCCTGATCTACCTTCAAGCTGTAAAACTTTTTCAAAAAGGAACTTCCTCTGATACCAATTGTTAAGCACGGGATATACTGAGAGGGGGGGTGAATCAATATATCATATATCTTATAAAACTTTCCCTTAATAAAATTCCTCTTAATCAAACATTCAAGATATGTAATAAAATTGGAACAATAAACACCACACAAGAGAGAGACACCAGATATAACATGGAAACCCAATGTGGGAAAAACCACAGAGAACAATCTCAAGTATATGAATGAGCACCAACCCAAACAATATTTGCAAGCACCAACTTGTAGGAGCACCAACCCCTTTGCTGAGCACCAACCCAGCAATAATTCGTGAGAACCAACCCACAAGAGCACCAACCCCTTTACTGAGCACGAACACAACAACAATTCGTGAGCACCAACCCACAGGAGCACCAAACCCTTTGTTGAGCACCAACACAACAACAATTCGTGAGCACCAACCCATAGGAGCACCAACCCCTTTGTGTATACCACACAACTAGCTCTCAATGTTGCTATCTCAACAAATGATAGTTCATTACAACATCTCTTTCCTCTCTCTCACCTTTGCTCTTCTAAGCTAGATATAACAAATACAAATCATATTCATCTCTCACAATTGCTCTTCTAAGCTAGATAATACAATATCAAATCAAACTCTTTCACACACATTACAAATGGCTTCTCAAGGATTTAGATATAGCTTTCCAAATGACCTTTGGCCTTCCCCCTTTGTGACCCTCCAATCCTCATGAAAAATGGTGCCAAACCTATATGACCCTTCATATCCTTGCCTTTGAAAAGTCATGTGGTGACCTTTCATGAGCAAAAATGTCTTTCCCTCTTTTGTCCTTATCTTGGTGACTTTTCGTATTCCTCAAAGTGTCCCTTCATGAGAAATTGTGCCCTTCCTCTTTTGTCTTCACTTGGTGACTCTTGGAATTCCCCAAGATAACTCTTCATGGGAAAATGTGTCCCATCCTTCTTTTGTCTTTACCCCGTGGCTCTTTGACTTCTCCATGGGCCCTTCTTTTGTCTCATATGCAACCAAAAATATATTCGTTAATATTAAATAAATATTAACTCACATTAGCCAAGATATATCTATTATAAATATCATTAAATGCAATGGGGCCTTTATCACCAAAACTTCTAGACCTTTGACATCAATGATAATATTTCCAACATCAACATGTAGGAGCCAAGGTAAAATTAACATGGGTAAGAATAGACATTTTAGTGTTTTGAACAAAACCATGACCAAAAGATGTAGCATGAGAAGTACGTCAAGAAGGTTTATAAATAGTTAGAGGCATAAAAGAATCATTAAGTCTAGAAGGAATATACATTGTAACCTAAGTATAAGTAGTAGGAAGAGGCACAAAATTAGGAATATACATTGTAACATATTTCTTTAGATACAAATTCCTTACCTAAAATTTTATTTTTTCATCTCTAGTAATATAAATCATAACATCAATTTCTTTAGGATATGACAAAGGATAATTATTAAAGCAAGTCAAGTTATTTTTTACAATAATAGTAAGGTACAAAACATAATAATATTTAGAAGCATTGGTATCACAAGCATTATTATTTTCAACATGTGCATTTCATCATTAAAATCACAAGTTTTTTCATCATCAATATAAGGAGAAAGAATATCATCAATGTTAACCATTTTATTTTTAAACAAGTACAAGTACCTAGCAAAGGAATTTGAACCAAATCAATATGTAAACCACTCAATCTAGCACTTTGTCTAATAGGCATTGTAGCTATAGCTTTATTATTTGGCATAAGATAGAAACATAAAGGACATGAAAGAAGTTAGGGTTAATGATACTATAATAATAAAGTGAAATCCTATAGAAAGTAGATCTAGAACAATCACAACATCAAACCCTAAAGGGAATTAAAACATAAAAACCCTGAGTTTGGTATTCAATTTGGATGGATTCACCAATTTTTTTACCAAAAGCGACGATTTTTAAATATATGAAATAAACCACTACATAACCAACAAATAAGAAACTCACAACATAACCCAAAAAAGTTCAGAACATCCAAAACAAAATTACTTCTTCAAATTATTAGAATCATTCTCATTTATAATAAAGATTAATTATAATATATTTATTAAATTTCATTTGAACATGCTTTTATAATAAAGAAATAAATCATTCCAAAATCATCTAAATAATAAAAATAAAAACAACTTGCATGAAAATAAACTAACCTTATTTTCAGCCTTTCAATGTCTTTATTATTCTAAAAATAGTTTAACTAAAAATCAAATTGATTATTAAATAATTGCATGATCTATACTATTTTAAAACTCAGACTCAACGACACTTTAACCAACAAATAGGGTGCAAAAGTGTTCAAAACACTACACCAATTAGGTAAAACAATGACACAAGGGAAATAAGGTAAAATACACTAACAAACAATAAATCAAACTCACCTAATTGCTTATAGGAATGTAGAGTAATTAGACAAGGTAACTTGAAATCACAAAGAAATATGTAAAGAGATACATACATAATTATTGATTGACTTGAATTCTAACAATAACTAAGAATGCAACAAACAAGTTTTGGAATAATGTTGAAGATCTTCCCAAAATATGGTAGTGATCTTTGATGATGACTAGTTTCAAATTGTTCTAATAATGACAATGACCAAATATGAAATTTGAAACAAGCATGATCTTCTAAAAGTGGTCAATTAGGTTCAATAACGAATATGTAGATCCATAATTTTATCACAAATTTTATTACCCATTCAAAAACTTTTAAATGCTGCAATATCTGTCATATTATAATTGGTTTTGTATAATCCTCAAAATGACATGGCGAGGGCAAACTTGATTTGAACTCTCTATTGTCATTTACTTGTTTGATTTCTTTGATTATCACATGCAATTATGTTTGACATATTTTTTAAGATGGTGCTTACATTATGATCATTTGAGAGATAATTGAACAATGATCAAAACTCATTACATATTATGATGATAGTCAATATATATAAATTTTTAAATAATGACAAATTATGGAACATTGTCAGACTAGAAAGAGATATAAAATTAATTTTGTGCAAGTCATAAAAAATACAAATGATTTAGTCTATGCATTACACTTGGTAATGTTCTCATCGGGTATTGTTTTAATAATAGTCCTCTCTATTGGTGTTTGTTCACTTTAGCTTTCTATAAGCAAAGCCATCATTAGTACTTGGATTTTAAGGACTCTATCTATTCACATACCACATTTAGAATTCAATATCAGGGTCTTAGTTTTCATTTGAAAATGAAACTTGATAAAGCTAAACTATTCTTTAGTCTATATCGAATATATAAAACCTAAAGTTCTATCCTAGTCTATCCTAAATGTTCTTCTCAGGTTCTATTTTTGTATTGTTCAATACATAGTTGTATTGATATACATAAATAAACTTTATATTTTTTCCAAGGTACACTCATAATTATATTTGAATCCAGATTAGATGTATAATTTAGAGAATGGGATTTATTTCATAGCCTTGATAAATTCATTTAGCCATATTATATAAATGCATAAAATTGGCAAAGTCTGACTGAGATTGATAGACTCGAGGCAAATAAATTTACATTGATGAATTGGTAAGACATGTTTAAGAGGATTCACATATTGATAAAGTTGTCAAGGAACTTAGTAAATACAATAGTTTGTTTTGGAGTTAATGACTCCATTTGGAAAACCAAGCTTCCATTGAATGCTACATGGGAATTAGGATATCAATAAAAAAAATAGTTATTGTGTTTCATTTGGTATCCATTTTCCAAGACTCTTTTGGAAGCCATAATTTGTCACTATTTTCTTAGAACTTTGTTCAAATTTGGCACATTTTTTTAGTTTACAAGCAATATATGAACTACTCTTACAATGAAGTATAGTGTTTGAGGTTGATAACCATTTTCACTCTTGTCTCAAACAATTTATGAGTCATAATATAGGTATGCACTTATTTTCTTTTAGGTTTGTGTGGTGCAACTTGCTATTAAAATAAAACCAATATTTTATTTTCTCAGTTCTCTTTGAAACTATCAAGATAATTGATTCTCTCATAAATATTTATGAAGATAAACATGCTGTTAAAATAAAACCAATATTTTATTTTCTCAGTTCTCTTTGAAACTATCAAGATAATTGATTCTCTCATAAATATTTATGAAGATAAACTTTGCAGTTAGTTTTGAAATAATAATTTGTGTTGATTTGATAGTTGAAATGTGACAATTTTGAGAATATGTATGCATGGTAGTTTACAATTTAAGGATAAAACTTACAATTTATTTATGGTTACGTCATTGTATTTTGATTCAAAGTTATCAATTATTATATTGTTTACAAATATTATGAAGGTAGATCCAATAGTTATTATGGGTTTCAAAATATTTGGGTCGTATATCATTTTTTTGAAACACATAGGGGTTTTATTGCATGGAAGTGGTTTGATAAACCTTTATTGTTATTGATGGTACTAAATGATGATATAGAGTTTATTCATGGAAAATATCATTAAATATATTATTGGATTTTTTATCTTACACTTTGTTTGAGTCACCCATAATGGTTTAAGAGATGAGACAAGTTTGATGTGAATACATGATTTTAATTTATGTAACCTTGGGAACATGTACACATGAGTGTGAATGTTGTTCACATTTTCCTTGGTCTTTACATAAATAGATCTAAATAAAATTGGGTTAAATAAAAACTGAATGATTTTTTACTCAAAAGTGTAAGCTCGATTTGTAGAAGTTATTGGTGTTATTACAAATTATTTTTCAAAGTAGTGAACATTTTTCAATCTATTTACTTGATCATGCTTGTCCGAGTCAAAGCTTGAAAATCATAATTGATATTCATGGAAATGCTTATAGAATAATTTTTATTGATCTATTTATAATTTTGAGTCAACATTGACATTTACTTGTGATGAAGATGACAATAGGGTTTCATAATTCTTAAAGATTGGGTCATAGTTTTCAAACTCATCATACTCAGCGGTATGTTGATAGATGTAGTATTATGAATGATTGTCCTGGTATTTGAATTAGATTCACATTTTTGTTTTCATTTCATTCAAATATTCTATCATGATATTATTATGAGAAGATACTTTGAGGTAGTTTGAATGAATGAAATATTATAAGTTTTTAGTTCAAATATTTGTGGTTGTTTTTGAAATCCCCATCAGTTGTATTCATATTGTATTTTTTTTGAAATTGAGAAAATATCAAAAGAGTTTGAAAAAAATATTTTTCAAATGAATAGATAATCATAAACATATTTTTAGAATGATAAATATAATGTTTCATTGAAAATAATTATCTAATATGTTTGTTATTTTCAATATAGAGGCAAAATGTCTGGTTGGAGTTAGATATCTCACAACTCAAGAATAATGATTGGGGTAGAAGTAATCAAAAGTAATATAATGAATTACCTTCCCAAAATAAATACAAGGTAGACCTTTACAATTTTGAAGAGTCTCTAATGCATTTACATGACCTTTTAACCATGGCACTCGAGTATCTGTACATTTTGATGTTAATGATCCTAACTTCAGGGGCATTTTAAATGCATTACCTCATGATGCTCTGTCTCTTTGTGTAATAAATTTGATAGAAGATCATGAAGGGATGATTAGCTATCTCATCCAATCTGATGTTGCTCACCAAGTACTTCTTCTCATCTGATATATACTACCAATAATGAGACCATGCAAAGTGTTGACTTTCGACTTCAAAAACTTGAAGTAATTAATCCTAAAACTAATAAAATCCTTGTTAGTGCTTCACAAAACACCCTTGATACTATTAAAACTACTCCAAATAATGTTCCCTCTTCAAGTCATAAATGAGTTAACAACTCTTCATCCTAGCCTATGGTCATACATTTTCTCAAGAGGATTAAAGAAATTGACGATGAATCTAGTGGTGTGATTAGAATTGAGATGCCAATGTCACCACTTGAGTTTAATGAATATCAAACCAAGAATGGTGGACCTTTGATAGACTTTTCTGATAGATAAGATTCAGATGAAGGATGAATAATCAATTGTTTTTCTTGTGTCATGTTTCTAAACATTTTATATTAGTTGTTATTTTCAATATGACCGTATCTATTTCGTAACCTGTGGTACTTTATTTTAGTAGATTGTATATTTGATAGTAATTGTGTAAATTTAATAATAGTTTGATTGTGGTTTGAGTATGCATGCATTATTATGATGTCATATGGTTGATCAGTATGATTGTTTGGTTTGAAATGGTTGCCAAGTTTGAATTGTAAATTGACATCCTATGAACATTGATTTATTTCATGGTTTTGGAAATATAGAAGGGAAAAATGATTAAATACAAAATATGGATTAAAATTACTTAAGCTTAATCATTATGACTAGTCAATTAGCATGATAACTTAATTAACCAATTATTAATTTTTTTTAAGTTAAGTGCCCTCATACTATTAGAGATATTGCTTGGTCTATTTTTAATTATCAAGTCCTGAGTCTCATAAATTCACTTTATGAATTTATTAATTAAACTTAAATTATAAAGTAGTTAACTTTATTTAATTTAATAAAATTTAATTAAGTTAACAAATAATTAGTTGCAACTTGAAAACATAACTAATTTTAAATAAAAGGCTTTACAAAGATTCCAAGGACATCATTCAAAGAGGGAAAAATAACTATAGGTACAAAATCTCTCAAGATACAGTTTTGTATTGCACTTTTCTCTTTTGTTTTAAATCTATGAGATCAAAATCATATGCAGGAAGATTGAACAACGTATCCTCTAATGCTTAATTAACTTGCTTGGTACATACATGTATATCCAGGTTAATTATTCTATAAATTAATTATCTAGAGATGACCAAGATTATTAATTCTTTGATGATCATAGAATAGTTCATTAATATGTAGAAATATTTGTACTTTGCTCAATAATGAATAATACTTCATATTTATATGTTAGATTGTTGAGTTTTCACTATGTTTTTCTTTCTTTTTCTCATAAACATTATAATTGGTTATGAACTTTTGTTTCTTAATAAAAATTTTACATTTTCAGTTTACATATTGAGTTTTTTTAATTAATTAATATTCATTATATTTTCTATTACTCTTTAGACCTCTTACTATTTTTTTTTATTAGTTAGTGTATCACTTGCATTAGTTTTTGTTTAGTTTTTTATTATACGACACTTCTATGTGAAACAATACACTAACACACTTCTATATGAAAACAATACAAGCGTATTCAATTTCAAGCCAAGGGAATTTTCACACTAGCAAATATTGATATAACCTAGGGTTATGCCACAATCACATTTAATTATTAATGGATGAATATAATAAAATTTCAAACCAAGTGCTTAACATGAACAATTACCAACTGAACTTAGTTTTCTCAATGGAAATGTTTCAAGACCTAGTTGGGCATTGGAAAGAGGAGATGGGTCACCAAAGTAAAAAGGGAGGTTCCATAATGTCATGATGAAATTAGGTCATGTTGTGTGAGCAATAATAAATGGTGAATCCACTGGAGAATACTCTTGAGTATTCAAAGAATCTAAAATGCAAATCTTGACACCCAAATAACAAACATTAGCTACAAAAAACTACTCAAAACAAAAATAGAACATGAAGGCACAAAAGTCTACTTTGACATGTGTTATACTAAGCTAAAATTCTTCCAATAAACCATCATTATGTGTTTAAGTGATTGATTCTATTTTACTTTCAAATTTACACACAAATATTCAGACTCGCTTAAGTAATCAAAACTCTCGAGGGAAAAAAGTTTTACAATTTGGCTTGGGGGAAATGGCATGGGCATTCATCTACCACCAAACAAGCATATATAGCCTCTATAAAAATACCTTGGCTCCAATTGAGGCCTTGATCCACTACCATCATGGCTGGAAAGCCTATGATGGAGTTGCTTGAATCACCCTTTCGATGAAAAAATTAGAATTTTGTAATTGATTTTAGTTTCCTCTTGATTGTCATTATTTTTTAAAAAGATTTTTCAAGTTTAATCCATTGAGGGTTGGAACCAAGCCATGGATAAAATGAGAATCAATAGGTTCATTATAATTAAGATAAATATAAACAAATTCAGTACTTCATCAACTTCAAATTTTACATTAAGTGCATTTGATAGCTTCAAACTAGAAAGGAAATGTGTCTAAATTCACATGTCTTGTTTGGAATTATAGGCCTCCAAAATTTTGAACAATGTTAAAAAATTGTTGTAGTTCATGTGAGAATTTAGACAAGGTTATTTAACATTTTTTTCTTAGAACACCATGTGTGTTACTCACATTAAAAGCCTTTTATCCATCATACACTAACTAGCAAGGGAAGCTCAGGACAAAAAAGATAGGTTCATACCAAAAGGGGGATAAACAATGAGACTGAACTAGAAACACAAAACAAGGAAAACAAACATAAAATAAAACAACAATAACAACAAAGAACATGAAAGAAAAGCAAAAAATAAAATTAGGGAAGAAAATAATTTACTTACAAAATTTTCCAAGCTAATTCAATCTTGGAAATAATGTTTGAGCAATTGCCAATTGTCAAGCACTGGGACTGCCTCACCAGTTAGACACCTTAGGTGGAAAATATTCTCACCCAATATTTTAGAGATTTTGAAGGGACCTATACACAAGGTGTTGAATTTTCCATGTCATTCTTTTTTTATAAGTGTCATCCCATACTAGTACCAAATCAAAGATCCAAAAGGCTTTCATTTTAACTCATTTGTCAAACTAGTGTTTGACCTCTTGATGTTTGCCAAAATGTAGCAAGGATACATCTTATTTTTATTTAATTTTAATGAGGTTTAGGAGGTGAACTTCTATCTTTTGATTAGATTCTAGGTAGTCTCTCAATAATTACAAGGTGGTGATTTTTAGATTCATAGGAGAGGTCTTAGTCATAAACTAGATGGTAGGGTGAAGTAACCAAAGAGGGTTTAATTCTTGTCCTATCAGAACATAATTCAAACTTTATCATTTTGTTCCAATCCTAAATGTTTTCATCTAAAAATTTATTAATTACATTCAATAAGTTTTTATTAGTTAATTCAGCTAACCCATTGCCTTGGGGATAATGATTAGAAGAAAATTTAAGGATTACTTGATGATGATAAGCCCATTCAATAAATTATAGTGAGGAGAAACTAGGGCCATTATCACATAACAGTGTGTAAGGCATCGCAAACTTGGTAATAATGTGGTCCTCTATAAAGTTGATCACCATGTTGGTTGTACAATTCCTAAATGGTTGAGCTTCTACCCAACGAGTGCAGGTCATGCCTAAAATCATGTTTTTCACATTATTAACACTACGCAAATTATAATGTTTATGAAGTATACCCTTATATAGGGGTGATTTTTCCTAAAAAAATTTGATAATACATATCAAATAGTCTATCCAATGAGACATTGTCTTTAGTTATACTATTGGTCTTCAAGTTCATTATTCCTTCTTCGTCTAGTTTAGGGCCATCTCAGTCATCTTCATCCATGATCTAATTTGAAAACACTTTAGTATTGGTGATGATGTCTAGAATGTGTTGGTCATAATTTAATACTTAGAATTTTTTGATGATATTAGGGACTGAGGGAGTGGAGACTAAATCCTCTACAAATCTCCTCAATCTAGAGTTGGTAACATGATCTAAGGTACTTGAAGTTATGACTAATGCATCTATCATGTAGTTCTTATTGTGAGGTAGTGTTTGTATGTCAAATGAGTCAAAGTATTAAATCAATTTCATACCATAATATGATATGGTACTTAGATAAATGCTTATAATTGTAAGCATATTGGCTCCTTACCTACTTAACAACTAATTTTGAGTAACCAAACACTTTGATGTTCTTTACTTTTCTTTTTAGAGTAAATTTGAAGCTATACACCATCACTTCATATTCATCCACATTGTTAGTGTAAGTACATTTTAAACATAATGTAGCTAAATAGGACTTCCCTCTTAGGTTGATCAATTCAACCCCAATGCCACACTTGTTTATTAACTTGAAGCCATCAAGCTTTAGGGTCCATAAGTTATCTTTAGCTATGTGAGTTGGACTCCACTAGGTAGGTGTAGTTGTTATTGTAATGTTTATCTCTTGGTGCATTCCTTCATCCATCAGTGGGTATATGCTTTGATTTTCATTCAATAAGGATTCTTTGGTTAAGTCTTTAACATAGGGAACAATGATATAACTATCCAAAATGGTTGCCTCATTATCAAAAGAATTTGTAAACTCCTCATTTTTATTTAGATTAACTTGTCCTATATCTTCACCTGCTATAGTAACATTTTGAAATCAGTTTATTTTAGGAGTGAAAAATAAGTCCTCTTTATCTAATTGATCCAACTCTATTTTTTTGGCACATTAAACATGTTAATGGAGAGGTTATTGCAAGCTTCCATTTCATTTTCTAGTGTGTACCCTCCCAGATTTGAATCTTCATATAAAATTTCATTCATTATATTGTACTTTATGATCATGTGAGTCATATTTGGCTCATGTTCAATTATGTTTTGGTTTGGTATACTATGCCATGGGATCCACATATGCAAGAAGTTAGTTTCCATATAACCATTGAGTGTCCTAGACCAGTCTCTACTAAAGAGCATGCCATATGCATAAGGTATATCCACAACTTGGATGCTAATGAATTTTTTGACTCGTGGGCCTAAAGCCAACTACATATGTATGTAGTTCAACTCGCCATCCACTTTTACCTCTATTTTGTCTAGTTGGACAACTTTTATGTTTGATTTCATTGGAGTGAGGCCTAATTGTTAACAAATTGCATATGGCATAATGTTTCCTAAGGCACCTAAATCCATAAGATATTTATGTAAGTTTTTACCAAAAATATGAATTATAAGTAGAAAAGGCAAAGTTTTAGTTTTTTCTTTGTAAATGGTAGCATGCACATCAACAATCTTAGCATGTTATTTCCCTCTAGGAGGAGATATTTATTCTAATAATAATAATTTTTTATTAGAAAACTCAAGCAACTTGTACATAGTTACAGTTTCCTTTGTTCTCTTCAAATCCTCTACAACGTTATACACACATTTATTTTACTCTATTAGTTTATTATCCTATGGAGGGGTTATGTTGTTCCTAGATTGATAGGATGTTATAGGTACTTTAGGTGGAGGGGGATTATTTATTGAATCCACAACAAGTGGAACCTAAGTGTTATTCGAAGGAGTAAAAGTGGTCAAATGGTTTTAAAATTTGCTCATCAACTAATAATTTTTACCCTTTGGAACTAATTGAAGGCATGAACCTCATCTAAGTTATCCTTAGGATCATTATCATCCTCAAATGGAAATTTGTAAGTCTCCAATACGAGGGTTGTATTTGTGTTTCCTCCATCCTAACTTGAATTATCACCAGGTGTGGGAACTATTTCAAGGTTGTCCATCTCCTTTTGGAAGATGTTAGAGGTAGATATGAATTTGGCACAATGTATTTTAGCATGATCGATTGTGTTATGTAATCTACATCATGTTGATAAGGCTAAGTCAATCATGTTCACTGAGTCTAAAGCCCTATTATTGGTATGCTAATTTGTATTGTTTAAGTGGTGAAGAACATTTCCATTGTTAGGCCTAGTATTCAACTACCTATTAGTCCTTTAAAAGTTAAAATTTATACTTTGAGGTGGTTTGTTTGTGGTTTGGTTCGTGTTATTAGGCACTTTTATCTATAAATTAACTATTTCATTTGATAATCTTTAGAATATTTGCTACAGATTGGCCACTTGAGAGTTTACACTAGTATTTTGATGGTTTCCCATTTTTGGTTGTGTGTTGACCATAAGGGAAATAATGTTTAAAAACACTAGGGTAGCAAGGTGTGTTTGGGTTATGAGCACTATTTTTAGGTATTTTATTATTTAAAAATTAAGGTACAACTTGTTGACTACCACTTGAAGCAACATAACTGCTAGTGTTTGACATAATAGTAACATTTTTATATGCCATAAGAACTAATTATTGATTATTCACCTATAACATTATGTGATTTGGAGGTGTATATGTCTGATCACGAGGCATGGATTTCAAGAGGAGTGGATCATGCATTGGATTTGTACTTGAATACATATTTCATGATATTGGGTTCATTAGTGGCATATTCTGAATGAGAGCTTGATTGAGCATGGGTATTTTATTGTAAACACCTTTTTTCCTTAATGATGGTAGTGGTCCTACACCACACTCTTGTGGGACTATACATTGTTTAATATTAATTGCTTAATTGTAAGCTGAGGACATAGATGTAAGCATAGTTTGGGTCCTCCCAAGGAATGTGGAGGTTAGAGGATAAAGGGATCTCAAGTAGGTCTGAATAGTTGGACAGTCTGATAAGATATATGGATCTTTTAATATTTGGTATAACTTGTTAAATTAAGTATTAAACATGCTCATGGGATCATTGGGTTCTCTCCTTGTAACAACAAAGTGGTGGTATCTAACAACATGGTCAATAGGGATCCTAAAGTGATTTAAAAACATAGTCTCGAGATCATCCCAAGAAGTAATAGACCCATTTGGAAATATAAGATACCAAGCATAAGTAGTCTCATCCAAGGAATAGGAAAATAAATGGCATGCTATGTCCTTATATTGAATCTAGGTTTAGACAATGGCATCTTTGAATGCCTAGACGTGTTCTTTAATAGTCTAAATTCCATCAGTTATGTATTTTGGATAGAACCTATTTAGGTTCTTAGGTAGGTCATGAGGAATCCATAGAATGTTCACAGGGCAACTATATTGACAAAGATAAGCCAGTATATTGGGAATTTGTTGATTTCTAGGGATAGAAAATAGATTAACAAAGGAATGACCACAACTATAACTGAGCTACTAGATGATTGGATACATTTAGTTTTTGCTTTCCCTTTATCGATCCTCGACTTTCTATATTCACCAAGTTCTAAAATCTTAAATTCAGCTCAAATAGACTTTGATCTTCTATTTATTCTCTTGTTTTCCATCTTAAATTTTAGTACAACTCAGTGTAGGCAAAGGTTTCTAAATTGTCTCAACTTGAGCTTTGGTTAAAAGTCTTAGTTTGTGTTCACGAAAGCCCTCCTTTTAGCACCAACATGTTGATGGGTGTTTTGACATAAGAACTTAAGCAAGGGTTGTTAAGCCCTATCTCTCCTAAAAGGAGGATTTGTACAAGAAAAACCCTCCCCAAGATCTATATCTACTAGGTCTTGGTGACTGATCCTCACTTAGTTGGTTGATTTGAAACTATTCCATACAAGGGGCCTATTTTACAAACTAAGATTTGAGGGTTACACTAACATTAACACCTATGAGGAGGCTAAAATAATTTGATGACCACACTTACCTAACCTTGCCTTACATGAAATCTAACATTCTCAAGATTCATCTAACATGGAAAAAATCTGATTTATACTACTATTATATCACACACATAGATGCAATAATGCTATGATGGTGTTAAAAGAAACTTGAAATCAATATGAGCATGTAGATTTAGAATACATTCATTGATACCCAAGATCTAAGCTAGCAAACTCATTAAAAAAATTGAAAAATAAAAGAGGAAAAATGAGAGAAAAGGGTCTTATTGCCATGAAGAGGAAGCTAAAATATTTAAAATAGAAAATTTCATGAAACCATTCCTTAGCTGAGCCAAACCTAACACAACTTCAATTAGAGGATGATGAAAGAGACTAGGGGGAGCCATTGGGAGAAAAGAAGACCATAACCACCATATTCATGTGTAGTAAATGAACACAAGCCTCCAAAACAATAAATTATGAAGATATATTTCTTTTGATTAATAAATCTTGGGACTTACAATAGTCCTTCAACTATAAGCCTCATTTACACAACAACGAGATTGAGTGAAAAGGGAAGAGATTAATCTAGAAAGTAGTAAAAATGCACAAGGCAAATATGTCTGCGTTTAATGTGCTTCTTTCCATTCACAAAGTGCCAACCTTTGGAAAAGATTTCAAACCCTTATAAATAGGAACAAAATAAAAAAAGGGAGGCCCATGCCCCAAATGCAAGAGTAGATAGATTTTTAATGCACTTGACAAAGCCCGCACCCAAATTAGTTGAGCTAATGGATTTTTGGAACAAGTAAAGGAATAATCTCAACTGCCAATGGTAATATGTGTTACTAAAACACTTGAATGTTTAAGTACCCATTATTAATATTTAAATTTAATGGCCATCTACTCTTGTAGGACTTTAAAACATTATCTATTTTGGTCAATTCACCATACCAATGCCCTTTGTTTTTACCTTTAAATATCATGAGTTAGCTCATTTAAACATGAGTTTTCAACCTATTGCTTCTTTGAATTCTTGACAAGTGGCAAGTTATTGCAGTATTGGGAAATTATTTGGCATCCTGCAAGATTAAATGAAAAAGACTAAGTCCAAATAAAATCCAAAACTTAATAAACATAATGATTGAGAGTCATGAATTTACTGAATGTAGAACACAAATTCTAAAAACTTTGATCACAACTTGACACGAATAAAACCACTTATGAATATTTCATAATGATCTTTAGCCTAAAATCCCCATTTTTAAAGACAAAAAATAATGAAAAGTTCATGATATTGACCAAGCTATGTAATGAAAACAATAAATTGCCCAATCATTCAACATTCAAAAAATTGAATGATCATGGACCATATCAACAAAACAAAGCTTTCACAACTCTATAAAAGTTAGATTAACCTATAAAAGATCAAAATGCCTCAATATTAAGATACCAAGGTCTATGACTAAATAAATGTTTAATGGCTATGATGTTCAATACAAGCATAAAATTTGGGTTCACTATCTACGGTCATGTGTGATCATGCTACTCATTCAAATATTATGCTTAGACGGTCACTTTATGGGTATACAACTATCAAATCTATGCTAGGAGATATGATGATGGCATTGGGAACCATATATCAGTTCCTTAGCCTTTGGTTTATGGATTATGGAAGGGGGTCATAGGATGATGCCACTTGGCATCATCTGTCTCTTCAGATATTCTATCACGATGTTCTACGTGATCATGCAATGTGGTATGATTGTGAATTTTTTGGTTGTTCTATACTCTTAGTTCCCCTTCTAATTTTTGGGCTCCTATAATGATGCCACGTGGTGTCTTTACAGACCCTCATGAAAATTTTAACTGAGATCACTGTGAGTCATGGAACCTTTCGAACCGTCTGATTAATGGGATCTTGATTGGTCAGGAACTTTCTATGCATTATTCTAAGTTTGGGCTCCAGAGATGGCACCATGTGGCATCATATCAGGGCTTTAGGCCTCATAGACTCTTCTACTGATCTATTAATTTTTGAATTCAATCAGGGCTAGTAGGAATGACACTTATCACTATCATAGGGTTTTAGGGAAGGTTTAGACTTAGTCAGTTAGATTTTGGGCTTTGACTCTGTGATTGAATGCATGAGTGACACATTTTGATTTCCAAGATCTTAGCTTGGAAAGGAATTTCGATGCAAATATTTTAAAAAAGTGACTAAGTTAGAATAACCTGACAAGGTGAAGAAAAATGAAGCATTAATAGAGCACATGAAAATTAATGAAGTCTTGATGTAAACCATGAATATTTCTTTGAACAAACTACCTCAATTTGACACTTCAGCTCAGTCTTTTCATGCAAAGTGCACACTTGGATTATTATATAAGTCACTTAAATAAAGGGAAGGTTCATGGTGATTGAATTAAAAAAATTGACTAGGAAGGCTACCAACGATATCTCAATTTTATCAAAAGACTTCCAAAATTAAAGGCATGAGACCCTAGGGTTTAAGTCTAAACTCTGTCATGTAATAAACCATGAAGGGGATTTAGAGATTTTCTAATGCAGATAACTCCAACACAAGGTTAAAATAACTAGGAAATTTGAGGCCAACATTAAGACACTTGTATACAAAAATTATAGAAGCATATTCAATTTCAAGCCAAGGGAATTTTCACACTAACAAATATTGAGATAACCTAAGATTATGCCACAAAAACATTTCATTGTTAACAAATGAATGAAATAGCTGCTAAACATGAACAATTACCAACTGAACTTTCTCTTCTCAATGGAAATGTTTTAGGACCCAACTAGGCATTGGAAAGATGAGATGGGTCACCAAAGTAAAAAGGGAGGTTCCCTGATTTCATGATGAAATTAGGGTGTGTTGTGCAAGTAAAAACAACTCCCAAAGATGATAATTAAATGTGATTAAAAAATGGTTCCTAGATATTAACTTAAACTTTGATTTTTAGATAAATAGTTGAATTTAATTTCTTCAATATAGGATCAAATGAAATAAACTTCCCCACTGCATTCCCAATATTTGTAAAAATGTTGTCATTCCAATATTTTATTGGTAACACATATAATATTATCCAAACATGTCTAAGGTATTTTCTCGTTGAATTCAAATAAAAATCCTTCACCCATAGTTGCACCACTATTTTATGATTATTAAAAACCTAGGGTTTCTTACAAATAATATACAACTTATTTCTTTCCTCATTGAATCTTACTAAGACAAAGCCTCTTGGAAGGAAGTGAAAGAAGTTAAAATCACACTAGGCCATGATGCAATCATCCACTCCAACTTTTTGAAAATAGTTGTACCCAAAATAAATATACCAATAAGTCCATTTAAAATCATACCACCTTTAACTCCAAGATCATAATATGATACACCCCAACCTTCCTTAGTGTCCCAAAATGAGAAAGTCATCATAAAACCTACTTGGTATAAAATACTTATACTTGAATATAGGATTTCTCTTAAAACCCAAGGGCACACAATTCACTCCAAATGTAGGGGTAAACTTGCACCGATACCCTTTCCATTAATATTACGTTGTGACACCCTATTTAGTATTATAAACCTCATTATTGAATGTGTTCAAAAGAGAGGGTACCTTAAGGTAAGAGGCTTTATTCTTATCCCTATCAGAGCAATCAATATAAATAATCATTCACTTGATGGTTTTATTGGTGTCATTGAATTAAAAAAGAGAAAGAAAGCCTAAATTCAAATTTTATTTGTTGAAGGTGACATCTTAATTGATAATTCATACAATGGCACCCTATTTAATATAGCTTTCATATATTAAAAATAAAGGAATTGGATAATGGGAGGTATAGGTTCAAGCTTGAAATTGTGCACTAACGAATTCCTTCATAACTTGGATCTTATGAATAATATCTAACCTATATGAAAAAATTCATTACAGGATATGATGATATGTTACAATAACCACTGGGATGTATAAATTTGAATGTTCAAGTTGAGACAAATATGGTTCAAATTGTGTTTCGTATAGTGCATAAAAATGGGGCATATAATGAGATACATGTTATAACTTGGATACATCAATCAAAATAAATCCCTTCAATTTTACATCAATGTATGTAATTGGACATGAATGTTAAGTGGCTATAATTCATAGAGATAAATAACTTAAAAATTAATAAGATAAAAAAAAATATTAACATATGAAGAACCAAGGTTTATATCTAAGGCAAGAGAGTGCAAAGTATAAGTGCATTAATTTATTCCAAACAAAATGAAAATGCATCTTATAGCCACTAGACAATCAAAATGATATCAACATGATACAATTATAAACTACTAATGGTAAATATAGTTTCTAAAAGAATATCCTTGGCAAAGATGTTGATTTCTAGGATGGCTAATCATGGATTGATTCTTGGATTCCTTAAGATACTATGTTTAGTTATGATTATCCAAATGACTCTTATAATTATTTTGGAACTTGTGATAATATTATTTATTGCCCTTGTTATTTGATCACTTATGTTTGTCACCTATCATGATGTGTTATGATATGAAATATTATGTCATAAAGTGTTTCCTTGGTCATTTATTATTTTTTTGGTTTGATTCAAATATTTTTTGCCCTGTGATTGTATTAGAGCACACACTTCACATTGATAAGAACATTAGTTCATTTATTTTTCATATATGGTTCTAATTAAATTGAAGAGGCAAATGCATATTTTTATCAGGTTGTAGGATCATTTTTTTGTTTCGTATTGGGTCACAAGAAATTATTTGTTCACTCAAGGTAAATGTGGGGCATTCTCGTGTTCAGTCATAAATTATTCTTTCATTTACATCCACTATTTATGTTAATTCCTTGCTTACATTTATGACGTGTATTAACATGTCTATTATGCTCATGTGTAATATGAATCACTTATCATGTCTATTATGTTCATGTGTAAGATTCATAACTTATAATGTCTATTATGCTCATGTGTAATATGTATCATTTATCATGTTCATTATGTTAATATTACTCATGATCATGATTCCATTGATGTTCTAAATATCCTATATGTCTATGATATAATTACATACTTGATTCCATTTCCATGTGTCTTACATGTTATAACTTATTATTACATTTATTATCTTTCTAACATGCATCCCATATGCCTATGTGTATTATGTGTTGTTTCAATGTGACTTTTAGTGTCTAATGTGCTTAATATGTGCTTGATCATATTTTATTTCCTATGTGATTTGTGCATGCTTAATGTGATTTGGAAGTGAATGATATGTTTCTTACATGCCTGAAGTAATTTTGGTGCCTAATGTGTCTTCCTACTAATTTATATATTTACATGTTTACTCTACTTGAAGTGTCTACTTTGTGCC
This sequence comes from Torreya grandis, assembly GCA_037957365.1. NCBI lineage: Eukaryota > Viridiplantae > Streptophyta > Pinopsida > Cupressales > Taxaceae > Torreya > Torreya grandis. Next base: position 1,421,538 of record JARHVA010000182.1, read on the forward strand.
TTATCACATGTTTGTTGTATTTTCCATGTTCCTTATCATGTTTACTTAAGTGATTGGCATGTTCCTTATTATCCTAATGCTTATGTGATTTTTATGTTTAGATAATCTATATTATGTAGGTGTCTATTGGGCTAAGATCACACTAATTTTCTTATGATCATCACTGCTACATATTGAGGACTAACAACTCATTGTACTCATTTTCATTTCTCATGTTGTCATGTTACCATTTGATGTATGTTAGGGGTAACATGGGGAACTATATATATAATTCATGTTCTTAAATTACATATATTTGTATATTATGATTATCTATGCTTTCCATATCATAATGTTATATCCAATATATTATTTCATTCTCAAGATCTATTTGTGGTTATGCTCTAGGCACACTTTTAAAAATTTGAGGGGGCCAATCATATTTTAGATTCATCATTATTGTTAGTATAATAATTAAATATGTTTTAATACATAAACTAATCACTATGACAAAGATTAGAGGCTTATGACTAATTAGTTGTCTAACTTCAATTCCTAGAGACTTAGATTTTGATGTAGAGGGAGGGAGATAATCAAATCACTTTGCAACTTTCTTCAATTAGGACTAGTTCCTTGTAGTCCTTCAAAATGACAAATCTAGTTGGTTTGAGAAATGCACAAGAATTATAGACAAAAAAATACCATTTATAGGAACCCATTATCCTCTTCTCACTCTATAAAAAATTTCACATTCAAACTCTCAAGGGAAGTACACTCACTCACACTGACTCTTCACAATTGGGTCTCTTTCCTATAGTCCTCCTGAAGTCCTTATTCATTAATTTTTATACAAATTTGGGTGGAACAACTCTCATTGGAGGTGTATTAACTTCACAAGACCTTCTAAAACTAGGCCTCAACTAGGTCTCCTTAGGTAGTAAGACTGAGTTTTGGTCCAAAACTATTCCACGCATTCCAATACTCTCAAAAATAACTTTATTAATTTTTATAATAATAATACAAATCTCCAAGTGAAGTTTCAAGTTTGGAAAGGATTCTAAGGTGTTAAACCATAAAATGTCCAACACCCTTAAACAAGATTCTTGCACAGGCCCGAGAGGTTACAAAATGAGATTTTTTGGATGATAGATGGTTTTAAACACTAAAAATTATTGTATAACATATTTTAAATCATGAAAAAACTACATTAATTGAAATAAAACTAACCAATACTGAAAATAGACTCAAAACATCCCTTTACTTGTTGGACTGTGCATAAAAGGATAGTGTACATGATTATATGCAAACAAATTTGGGTTTGGATGAGGTCTTTCCCTCTTCAAGTTTTCTATAGTATTCAAAAAAGTTTCCCTTACCTCAAATAAACTCACAAAATCCTTCCAACACTCAAAATACTTGAATTGGATCTAAAAGAGTCCCTCTACTTGTCTTTGTTCTTGTTCGTTCACAATGAAAACATGGTACATGATAATGGTATGAAATTTGATGTTTGGATGGAAATTTTTGACTTCACCTTGGGATTTAAGTACCCAAAAAAATAATTTACACCTATTAACAACTCTCTACATCATTCCATTCATCAAAATGCTTAAACTAAGTCAAATAAACCCTTCACAATACTAGACACTTAACTGTGTCATACACAAAATTTTCAAGTGTTAATGACTCTCTCACACCTGTAGATCAATGATTCATATAAAAATACACAAATTAATATATATATATATATATATATATATATATATATATAGTCACATTTACCAATATTCTCAAAATCATTCTAACTAGTCTTTAGAGGCTTTTTTCATTCATGAACATTATTGATCTCCAAATAGTCATACACATGAATTTGAGACAATCATTTCTTAGAGATAACCTCATTCCTATCTCTTAGATAATGAGCCATCATATCATCTTAATGCAATATATGTTCCTAGAAAGGCTCTAATTGCTTCTTGTTTTCCTCCAATGTAGGATTATGCATGAACAAGATGCATTCATGAATGCTACAAAAGTTTTAATATAACATATAATACCACAAAGGTGGAAAAACATTATAAAACATAGTAACACATTTAATATACCTAACCAAACTAATATGAAACTTTTGAACCTACCAAAATCATTATTAATACCTTAAAACTATAGCAAGAAATTCAAAAAATTGAATTTGGCATTTTGGCAGAAAAATGCCTAGAGGTATCAAATTCAAATTTTATAAACAAATAAGACCTATAAATGACTCCAAATTATCATATATACCTTATAAGACATATAATGACTCAAAAAACTAAAATAATAAACCTAAATTAAGCAAAATGGTGATGCTCCTGCATCAAACTACTAACCTTGAAATCTTTCGTGAGCTCCTGCTCACGAATATTCCTTTGTTGTAGATGCTTCCAAAGATATTATTCTTATTTTAAATAGTCATTATATTCTCTTTATGCCTCTTATATCCCATGGTATTCTCATGAGTGATAAGGATTGGTACAATGTTACATGTTCTGCAAATGTGTATCTTTCTTCTTTGAGATCAATCTCCTCTTCACTCATCTTTAAACCTTCTTCAACTGTACCTGCACATTCAAAAAATGCATTAAAGTAAACCACTCCTATATAATACTCTTGGTTCCACTCCTTTGTACTAATCCATTCTTTAGTATACTCATAATTTTTATTATCATAATGGACCTTGATATTCCCATTCTTATCCTTCACTTGGTTCACTCTCTCTTCACTTCTTAGATTTAAAACATCATTTTCTTCTTCATTGTCTATGCCAAGATATTACTTATAATCTTCATCACTCATAAGTGTATTGATCCTATGACCATGTTCAAACAACTTTTCTCCTTTACTTCCATCATCAATTATGAGGATTGTTTTTCCCTCATGTACATTACCTTGGACTTGGATAATGATTTTATTCTTTCCTTCCATGTTCATTGATTCCTTGATGAAGATGCTTTATTATATAGGTTGTTCCTCACATTTCATTTTCTCACTATTATTAAACATCATTATGGACCTATTCTATCATTCATTCTATTCATTATTTTATTCTCCAACCTTGAAATCTTCATTGTTGTCTTTCAAGACAACTTCATCCATTTATTCTATTTGTTGCTCACTTGCTAGTTTGTTGCATACATTACTATCCATGTTAATCTCATTTAACACACTAACTCTTTCAATGAACTCTTCAAGATAATCCATACTTATTATAAAAGACAACTTCTTGGACAACTCCACAAACAATTCATTCATATGTTCATTTGATAAAATCTGAATTTTTGAAGATAAATTATATTCTTTATGAGCTGCAACCTCTATCTTTTGTTGATCAAATAATATACTACTTACCTCATCTTCCTTTTTTGGATACATGAAATCTTTATCACATGTCAACAACACCTTAAACCCTCCTTTTTCTGCTACATCCTCATCATTAAATGGTAGAAGTGTATGCTTATGTCCTTCTTTTTCAAGGGTACATGTATTTCTTTCTCCATCATGAATGACTCTCATATCATACTGCCAACGTCTCCCTAAGAACACATGACACACATCCATTGATATGATATCACATAGGACCTTATCTCATTATCTTGCAATCTAAAAAAAATTCCAACATTTTTCATTGACAAGAACTTGTTTCCCCTTTTTTAGCCATGAGACCTTATATGGAGTTGGATGTGGTAACCTCTTCAATCCAATCTTTTCTATCATTTGAAATGACACTAACTTATCTGTACTACTTGACTCAATTACCATTTTATAACACTTACCTTGAATTTAACATATTTTCTTGAATAATGTCTTCCTTTGTGCAGGCTCCTTCTCCTTGAGTGGTTTGATCAACACTCTCCTCATTAGCAAAGACTCACCAAGTTTTGACTCCTCTATAAGAGATTGAGAACCCACACTCTCCTCCTCTATTTATACCACTTGGTTTCTATTTTTAATTTTAAAAACACTAACTTGAGAGTCCTCTAGACACTCCCAAAACCTATGACCAAAAAATATATTACACTTGAAACACTTACCCATGAATCCATTGAAGCCTCTTCCTCTTGGTGTGTGTCCTCCTCTAAAGTATGGTCTTCTTCCTCTGAATCCACCTTTTGGATTGGATGGATGTTCTCGTATTTGTGAACTACTTTATCCTTCTTAATATGTCTACAACTAACTTCTTTCTACATGCTATCCTCTACCTCTAAGAGGTTTACTTCTACCCCTTAAGTGCTGGTCTTGTCTTCTATTCAACTTATCTTTTACTTTCAAAGCATACTGATAACACTCCTCAAGTGTTCTTAGAATTACTAAAATGAGTCCATCCTAAAAATTATAAATTAAACCATTAAGATACCTTCCAATATTCTCCACATATTCTTCCACATGACTGGATTTGATGGTCAACCTATAAAAATCTTTGGTATACTTCTTGACACTCATCTCTTTTTGTTTCAAACTTTGCAATTTCTTGAACAAGTTAGTATGGTAATTACTAGGTAGAAATTTTGATTTCATTTTAGCTACCATCCCGTCCCAAGATTTAATATTGGCCTTGCCTTTCTTTCTCCCCTCATTTTGTACATAATCTCACCAAAGGGTTGCATGTCCTTTCAATTTGGTGCAAGCAAACTTTACCTTGTTCTCCTTTGGTACATTTTCATAATTAAAATACTTATCTAATTATGTACTCTAATCAATCAATTATTCACCATTTAGGCTGCCTACATAATTAGGAAGTTTAATCTTTGGCTTTGACCCCTGTTTCATGACAACCTTTAGAATTCTATCAATTCCTTCCTCTTCATGCTCATCATCATCATCATCATCTTCTTCTTCTGGTGCTCGTGGTTATTCTTCCCTATCACTGACATCCCCTATTACCACTCCTCTTCTTTGATTTTCCTCTACTGATGTCAACCTTGCATCAAAACTAACTCTCAAGTTTCTTAACTCCTCTAAGATTGCATCTCCCATATGAATACCTACTCTTCCACCTCCTATTGGATTCAACCTAGGTGGCATTTTGGTGGCTTCACTACAATTGACCAACAAACAAGAAATTCATTCTTATCCTCAAAGAGTGTGAACCTTGTTTAATCTTCCTTTACATATACAGCTTGGCTATGATACAAATCTAATGCAAAGGGAGGGAGATAATCAAATCACTTGGCAACTTTATTTAATTAGGACTAAACCCTTGTAGCCATTTAAAAGGATAATTATAGTTGGTTTGAGAAATATGTGGACTTTATATACAAAAAAAGGCCATTTCCAAGAACCCATTATCCTCTTTTAACTCTGTACAAAGTTTCACACTCAAAATCTCAATGGAAGTACACTAACTCACACTATCTCTTCATAATTACGTCTTTTTCTTATAGCCCTCCTAAAGCACATAATCATTTGATTTTGACAACACACAAGGGTTGAAGTAAAAAAATCATAGTTTTAAATACCCATTAAAGTCATTAATTTTTATACAGAGTTTAGTGGAAAAACTCTCAATGGAGGTGCATTAAATTGACAAGGCCTTCTATAACTAGGCCTCAACTAGGTCTCCTTAGGTAGTCAAACTGAGTTTTGACCCAAAATTGGTCCACACATGCTAAGAATCTAAAAAATAACTTGATTCACTTTTATAACATTAATCTAAAGCTTTAGGTGGGTTTTCAAGGTTTGGAAAGGCTTCTAAGGTGTTAAACCATAAAATGACCAAAATCCTTATACAAGGCTCTTACACAGGCCCGAGAGGTTAAAAAATGAGTTATTTTGAATGATAGATGGTTTCAAACACTAATAATTATTGGATAGGGTCTATAAAATCATGGGAAAACTATATGAATTGAAATAAAACTCACTAAGATTGAAAATAGAGTCAAAAAATCCCTTTACTTGCTAGACTGTGCATAGAAGGATAGTGTACAAGATTATATGCAAACAAATTTAGGTTTGGATGAGGTATTTACCTCTTCATGGATTCTTTAATATTCAAAAAAAGTTTCCATTACCTCAAATAAAATAACCACAACTTTCCAACACTCAAAATACTTGAATTGGATCTAAAAGAGTCCCTCTACTTATCTTTGTTCTTTATTGTTAGATTTGGATGAGGTATTTCCCTCTTCATGGATTCTTGAATATTCAAAAAAAGTTTCCATTACCTCAAATAAACTAACCACAACCTTCCAACACTGAAAATACTTGAATTGGATGTAAAAGAGTTCCTCTACTTATCTTTGTTCTTCATTGTTCACAATGAAAATAGGGTACATGACAGTGGTATGAAATTTGATGTTTGGATGAAATTTTTTGCCTTATATAGGGGTTATAAGTACTAAAAAAAATTCCATACACCTAATAACAAATCTCTACACCATTCCCTTCATAAAAATGCTCGAACTAAGTCAAAAAAACCATTCACAATACTATACACTTGACTGTGTTATACCCATAATTCTAAAGTGTTGAATGTCTCTCTCTCACACATGTAGATCAATGATTCACATAAAAATACACCAAGGAATAAATATAAATATATATTCACACTTAAAAATATTCTCAAAATCATTCTCACTAGTCTTCAAAGGCTTCTTTCATTCATGAACATTATTGATCTCCAAACAGTCATACACAGGATTTTGAGACAGTCGGTTCCTTCATGCAAATTTAAAATATTTTCTCTAATTATTGGAGCTAAATACATTCCTCTCTCTTCTATAATTACCCATTATATCCCCTTAATTCAATACATGTTCTTATGAAATCTCTAATTGCTTCTTGTTTGCTTCCAATGTAGGCTTATGTGTGAACAAGATGCATTCATGAATGTACAAAAGTTTTAACATAACATATAAGAACACAAAGGTTTCCATACACTAGAAAACATAATAAAACATTTAATAGACATAAACAAACCAATATCCAACTTTTTAACCTACCAAAATCACGATTAATACCTCAAAAATGTAGCAAGAAATTCAAAATTTTGAATTTGGCATTTTGGTAGGAAAATGCCTAGAGGTCTCAAATTCAAATTTTATCAACAACTAAGACCTAGAAATGACTCCAAATTGTTATCTATACCATATAAGACCTATAATGACTCAAAACACTAAAATTGAGCAAAATGGTGATGTTCTTACATCATATTTTATTCAGATGTGGAGTCTAGTATAATAAGGGTGCCTAACTCCACTCTACATTCATATCCTTTTCAACAAAATAAGGTGTTTTATATTATATTATTCTTATTTTAGAATTTATTATTATTATTTGCTCACCCATGTGTGTTCAAAAAAATAAAAGGGGTTTTGCAAGTTTTGAGGTATATCAACTTTAGTTTTGAATATCGAAACGGGAAATACATATGTTTTACACATTATTTTCTAATTTGAAATGCATGATTAGACACACATTCCTCAAAGTGCGACAAAATATAGCCACCTAAAAATTAAATTGTGTCTATTTATTTTAAATTTATATTAATTTAATACATTTGTTTTACATTAGCTAGTTTGGTTCAAATTGAGCAATATGGGCCCTTTTGTTGAATTCTACCGTGCTAAAATCCCCCAATTATGCATAATCTATCTTATCTTTATATTATTTTGTGTGTTCATTATTTTGTCCTTATCTCACCTTTTGATTTAAACACCATTTGATTTAGGTATCTATGTCCCCCTCTTTTCATCTTTTTAGATCCTAATCATTGTAAGTTGTCATAAGTGTTAGTATTAATTATTTTGATTTTGAATGTCACATACAAGTAGGCACTTGTGTTGTAGTTCATGTAGACACGAGAGGATTTATTTACATAAGTTATTATATTAAATAATTGTAAGCACAAATGAGAGATCAAGCAATCATTAGATCATTTATCATTGTCTAAAGCTAAATTTTTATGTGGAGCACTTTTGGTGCACACCAAAAGGTTTCCATATTTTTGAAGATATATTTTTTATGAAAATCTATATTTTATATCTCATGGTTATCATTATCAAGAGGACTAGCAACTAGAAAGATAGTTATACCATTCATCAACTTTCACATGCACCCCTAAATTCATGTTGCTTTCTTTAAAGTCTTCTGATATCCCAAGTACATTAGAACCATTCTAGAGAAAAAAATATTTTTTTGGGTAAGTATTTGTGTTGTATATTTAAGATAAAATGTTACTTTAAATCTATCATATCATGACAAACCTAAGGCCATGGCACCATACTAGGGATGGGGGATTTAAATAAATTATTTGTGTCCATGAATTTGATTGCTTCATTGTAATGACCCATTAATGGGGTATCCATCGAGGGTGGATCATATTATCACAAAGTGAGATTTGAACCTAAGTCCCTCAACACCTATTTACCACCACACCAACACCCCATGGAAAATTTAAAATAGATAGATAATTAAACATTATTTTATTATGTTTTATATGTTTTATAATGCTTAATTAAACACAATTCATTTATTTATATTATAAAAATTATGGGCATCCACCAAATTATGGCACCTCACAATGGAACAAAATTATTCTTTAAAATTTATATTTAACATTAATAAAAATAAATTATTTTTAAATTTACATAAAATTATTACTTTAAATATTTTATTTTAAAAAAAGAACACACAAGTGTCCAAAACCCTATGCCAATTAGGTAAAACAAGGGCACTAGGATATCTAAAATAAATGATGGAGATTTATCAAGGTTAGTGCAACATATTTTAATGTTGTATTAATCTAATATTATTCATAGTATTATTAAGAGTCATTGTGTGTGTTTGTATGTGAGTCAACAATATCTCACCTTTACATTAGGATGAAATTATTTGTAGGAGAGATAGATAAGAGTTGATTCATTAGTAGGAGATCAAGCTTATATATGTAACTCTCTGTTTAATGAATAAATTGAATTATTGAATTATTCTAATGTAATATTAAAGTAACATAATATTGTGGAAGATAGTTTTCTAAGTGTCAAGGGGTAGCTTTAACTCATTGAAGTTACTTTTGACACTTGGATGCACACTATGAGAAGAGGTTTTCTAAGCCTCTAATCCAAGTGGCAAAATTGGGACATCTCACTTGCTATGGGTGAGCAAACTTGTGAGATGAACCTCTAGATTAGGGCTAGCTCCCTTTGATGTATCATTCAAGCACATGTCCCTACTACTAACACTTTGGGGGTTGAAAAGAATTAAGAATAGCATGAAAAGTAAGCCTAATCTATGAAGGTGATATACCAAAATATTTTCTGTACTCATACCTTATCATGCACTTTGAAATAAGGACAAGTTACATAAACACTTCACTCAATATCGACTGTCTCTCTCACATCAGTGTTTCAACATGGGGTCTAGGAGATAACATAGGTTAGGAAGACTTAAGCAATAAGCATTTCAAGACAATATATTAAATTAGCTATTCACTATATCTACAACCTCACTTGACACTCCTTGTTGACCTAAAAGAAAGAGATCATAAAACACTAGGTACTAAAAGGAGTGACCTGTGAAGGTCGATTGAAACCACACTTGCACAAGACTAACAACTATCATTTACACTTAGTGCAATCCTTGATTGAGGTAAAAGTACTTGTATTTATTGGTTAAAGGTACAAATATGGTAGGGATTTGCCATATCCAACAGAGAGATCCCTATACAATGCCAAAAAGGCTTCATTTATAGAATTTATGAGAATAGAAAAGAGGGAAGCTCAAAGGTCATAGAAAAATAAGCATGGGACTGAGAATAGAAATAGTTACACTGCACATATGTTTGAGTGGGAAGTAAACAATGAATGTATCTTGAGATAGATGTCCATGTAAAATCATGGTATACTCTTTCAAAACGGTGCAATGACTCTTTTACCAACCTTCATGAAACTACCTCCATCAAAGACCATCCGTGAGTGTTTGAAACTGTCAACAGGGGAGCTAACACATAACACTACTTGAGGGAAATGAATTCATTTTGACAGTTAGAAAATGATTTCTTTAACTGATATCCATCCTCTGGACACATATGTTTATGATTTCATGGAAGCCCTTTGATTTGGTTGGATGCTAGCAATGACTTGAACCATCAACCTACCTATTTTTTGCTTACTTTGTCTGCACCAGATGCTTGAGATTCTGCCATTTGTCACCTCCACATTTTCCCTGAGGTTCTTGCAAAGCTTTTTAATTCCAACGGCTAGCCCATGACCCTAAAATTAATTTCCATAGACCCATCATAAATTCCTTCTGGATATTTTCCTCAAACACTTCTTTATTAGGTGGTTTTGCATAGACTTAATGTCTTTGGCCAAATTTCTTCATATTTTTTGTTTCCCCTTGTATCAGACAAAATGTCTGAAAGAATTAGACTTAGCCCTTTTTTAATGCAGATAATTTTTTAGACTTTTGCTAAATGCCCTTTCTGAAGGGAAAGTGCCCTTTGGCTTTTGAGAAATAGACCTTTGGAGTTCTTACAAATGTCTTTCAAAAAATTTGTAAATGGTCCCTTTGCCCTTTTGCTGAGAAAAATTCCCTTTGGATTTCTAAAAATAGACCTTCGAACTTCTTGCAAATGAACCTTCTAAAAGGAAAATTGTCTCTTTGGGTTTTTGTGAAATGCCCTTTCGAAAGGAAAATACCCTTCAAGTTTTTGTAAAGTACCTTTCAGCTTTGAAATGAGCCCTTTCTTTGAGAAAAATACCTTTAGAATTATGAAAACACCCCTTCAAAAGGAATTCAGGATGCTCGTCGAAAAAAATTGAAGTGCCTTTCGAAAAAATTGAAGTGGATAATTTTATCGAAAGACTTCTAACCCTTAGCCCAAAAAAAATACCCTTCGAGAAATTACTTCAGATAAAATGTCTGAAAAAATTCTTGACATTTATACAAAAAACTCAAAAACAAAACCTCTGAAAGAATGAACACTTGTACTTTTGTCATGGGTTTTGTGTGGAACACCTCCTCCGAAGGAATTCTACATACTGGACCTAGCCAAAAGTTATAGACTTAGATGGTCGAGATTTCATATAGGGGTGCCCAATTTTGACATGAAGGGCCAAAATTTGGTCAACAATTACCTTGATCCATGCATTTCATTTTATAAATCCTTTTGTATTTGAAATTAAAATTAGAATATTTAGAGGATAAGTAGGAGTAAAAGTATGGAATTTAATTCTTTGTTGTAACATATATGCATATCTAGAAAGGATATGAAAATGAGAAAATAATAGCTTTAAATTGGAGGACATTTTTTGAATGCCTATGAGGATCCTTAAAGTGTAATAAGGGCGTGTGAGGAGTGAAAAATGGGTAATATTAAGTGTGGTAGTATGATGGTCTATAAGAGACATTTAAGAACAACATCTATAAAATTACCAAAGACATCATTGTTGGAGGTAACACTCATAGTAAATAGTGGCATTTAAGTAGATTATATGGTGGAAATTCATATGAGCAGCTGCATAAGGTGTTTAAAGAGAGAAATCCTAAGCAATGTTTTATTTTTTACAATTGTTATTTATATAAATAAATTTTATTTTATAGTAAAAAAACATGTGCATTTGCTTAGATAAAAGTTAGAACATTTTGCATATATTATTTCACATCCACTAATACTAAACAATGTAAAACATGAACGGTTGTTGGTTTAATTGGCAAAGTTTTTTGGCTCACAAAGAGCCCACTAGGGATCAATTCTTACTTCTAGCAAAACTTGATATAATATAAGAAAGGATGAGACCAGGATTATGCTTTAGATGAATTTGGCGAGGGAATAGATACCCCTCATACCTTGATACTTATGTTAAGATCACCACATAAAATAACAACCAAAAAAATAATAATGTAAAGTTGTGCCTAATTTATAATTGTTATTGCATTGCTACATGTGAGGCACCAAGGAGAAGCACAAGCTGAATAAGGTAAAAGTAAAACTGCATAATTTAATAATTATATTTAAAATAAAGTTTTAGATTTATGCACATTTATAGATTTTTTTTTTATAATTAAATTTTTTATTGATATAAAAAAACCAAGAAGGCAAATTACAAGTACAACAAGAAGTTAACTTCATTAAAAAACTAGTTAAATTCCTCGAGAATCTATCCAAGACTATCTTTCCAAAAAGACCAAGCGTTCTTTTAGCAAGTTCAATTAATATACATGAAGTCAATCCTTTGGGCAATTTTCTAATTTGGACTTACATGCATGGTGCATACCAACCCCGCTATTTACCTTACTATTTTTTGGAATAGTAAAATTACTTTCCTTCTTAGAGTCGTAGAATCCTCTTTCCAACAATCAAGTCACTACATTTTCCTATCATAACAAGTTTCCCTAAATGCATGCATATAACTCAAAGAGATTGAATGCATGCCTATTTTTTACAAGTATCTATTAATAGACCATGCATGTATGCTCTTCAAAATTAAATCGAAACTAGACAAATTACTGAATTGAACATTAATAATGAACTTTATTTTATCCATCCAAATTTATTGGGCTAATTTGAAGCTGCAAATCTTGTCCCTCTTCTGGTTTTGAGGCTCGATTAGTTTTATTTGGAGAAGGACTTATCTGATCCTTTTTCCTCTTCATTGCTGATTTTGGACTTTATTTTATGGGAAAATCTATTTTCACATCCATGTTATTCACATTGATCTCTATTTCCTCTAGACTTTATGATTCTTCTAATTTTTCCAAGGGATTTTTTTGTAGCATTCCTTCCTTAGGTTCCTTCTTTTGATCAATAGTATCAATTGATGTGTGGTCTAGTATGGCTCTCTTCCACCAAGTATCTTTTTATTTTATCCTTCTTTGAACCACTTGAAAACCATTGTCACTTGATATTGTATTATTATCTAATGAGTTTTGACTTGGATCCTATGGTCATGGACATGCAACAACCATATGGCCATATTCAAAACATTGCCTGCATCCGAAGGCAATATTTCATAATCTACCTTTTGGGTTCATCAAATGAAAATTCAATAGGGATCCCTTTGCTCAAGTCCAAAAACACACAAATATGGGCACACATTGATTTTAATATTTCCTCTATTGAGGAGTCTTGGCTACAAAAACATCTATAACATCTCTGATTTGTTTTAGGGTTGGTAGGTTCTAAAAGTGCAAAGGCAAATTTGGTAGCCCCACCCAAACTGGAACATGGGAGAGGTTTTTAGTCAAGGGGTCAAAGTTTTGAGACCTAGTCTTCATGAAAAATACCACCCCATTATGAAACCATGGCCCCTTTTTTAGAATATCATCTCATTTCGACTGGTCTGAAAATAATGCAATGAAAAAACCTTGTGCACAAGGGAAGATTTCCACTTCTTCTATAAGGATATGATCCTAATGTTAGCTTATCCATTCTTGAAGTTTGGGAAGAGTAGGAAAAAATACATTAAATCTATAGATTAGCCCTCTTTCATGAAGAATGTTTTCAAAATTAGATGTTTCATTATCGGGGCAAATCATGAGGGGAACAACTAATTTATCAACAATAAAACCTTGTTTAAGAGAAGGAAAAGAAATATTACGCAGACTGTAACATTTATTTACATCTACCACATGTCCTTATTTTCATTATTTTGTAATCCTAATGTTAGTTATAAAAATGAGATTCAAAATAACCTCTTTGGATGAGGCTTCCCCATGAGTCTTTTCTTCACTAGATCTCTTACTTGCACTCTAGGAGGTTGGCTTGGGTTCTTCTTCTAGTTGCCTCCTACCAAATATTTGGAAATCCTTTGCTCTTACATGCATTCTCAGGGATAGGATTGTGGCCTATAACTAGTGGATGGAAGAAACCTCTCTAGAACTCTTTCATGCATCCTTAACTTTTGCTCTTGAGGATTTCCACATCTCTTCTTTGTAATCCATGATCACATTTATAGGTTTTTACCTATGCAAGATGTTATATTTTTAATAGTTTTTAGTAAACTTTATTATTTTATAAACCTTACATGTGTGCGTGCGCGCGCGCGCACACACACACACACACACACACACACACACACACGCACACACACACACACACACACACACACACACACACACACACACACACACACACACACACACACACACACACACACACTTTTTGTGGGTTTATAGTTTACTTAGGAAATTGAGTTAATTTCATATCTCCAAAACTAGGGTGATTTTGACCATGAAAGTTTGCCACATTGTGTCAAATATCTGTGTCAAACTTCCTCCAAAAGGCTTTTCTTCTAGCTTGTGTAGTTTTTAAATTTAATTTTTTTAGTGTCCATTTAGGTATTTTTAGGATTAAAACTTGCCCATAATTTTTTGGTTAGTTGTACAATTTCTAAACTAAGAGTTGGTTTTAGGAAAAACATTTCCATACACTGTAAAATAGAATTTAAAACATTCTATAAATATGATCTCTTAATTCCTTATAATTTAAGTGAAACAATTACTTTTTATGAAAACTAGTCCAAAAAGAATTATTTATATATCGATGCATTGTCAGTTGTATTTAACACCCATACAAGTGTTTATTTTTTTGGGGAGGGAAGTTTGTTGAAAAAAATTTAACCCCCAAAACCATTAGTGGGCATCATTGAGGGATATGTCATCCACATGACCATCAAGTTCAACTTTGTTGAGTGAGTCATATCCATAGGAGGCTAGAAAAAACATAGGAAGAAGGCCAATCACAATATCACGCTCATTGTTAACTCATAGATATGAATTTTGCTATAGTGGAAAATGAATCATCATAAGATAACAAAATTAAAGAGATTTATTCACCAGTGGTAGTGATTATGTAGGTTCTAGCTACAAATGATTAAGCAAAACTTACACTACAAAGATTAAAGTCTTGAATGGTGTTTAGTGTAGTGTTCATCATATTATTGTTCATGATTAGGTGGAAATGATTAATCAAAGAAGATACCTATGAATTTTTCAGTGAGGTTGTCATCACCTATTGAAGGCTTAGTAAGAACTTAGTGCCACTAGCTGATCAATACCTACTTGATGAAGCTTAGCCAACCAAAGGAGTAGAATAGAAGAGAATTGGAGGTTCATTCCACTCTTTCAGTGTGTAGAGTGTGTTTCTCTACTTATATGTTTTGAAGGCCAACAAGACTTAAGTCTAATTGATCCCATTATGTGTTAGGTTGTGGAGCTAAAAGCTTCACTGATGTAGACATGGAGGAGGTTGCTGAGTTGCAGAGCAACCGACGTCAGTCTGATCAACCGACGTCGGTCATATACAGTGAGAAGAGCAACCGACGTTGGTCATCGATCGGCCGATGTCGGTCACCTCTAGGCAGATAGGGACTGACGTCGATCGCCTGTGCAGTTCCAAAACTGCCAGTTCACAGATAGTTAGTTAACGAACCGATTGTTTGCATGTCAAAGGCCAATTTTAGACTTGAAGCTGCGGATCTAATTATTGTTTGCATGAGATCTATATAATAGACTCATGGGCTGTATTGTAAAGTGTGCTAGAGAGTAAGAGAGCAAATATTAGCTCCTTCAGAGTGAAGAGAGCATGGTGTGTTCCTCCTAGTGCCACAGTGCCAAGTATGGGTGCGGGTTTGGAGAATCAGAGGGATTTTTCATGTATGTAGGATTTTGGTCAGCAGGTGTGCAAGGCCACGTTTGGAGATCTACATGGTAAGTAAAATCATTGATCTGCAGGTGTATGTGTGTGCAAGGTCTAGGTTTGCAGGTGTGCAGAACCAGGTTGCTCTGCAAGTGGCAGTAGGATCAAGGTGACAACAACACAACAGGTAGCAGTATCAGGTAGGATCTACTTAGAGTACGGTGTGTACTCAGTTGGAGAGCAAAGAAGGCAAGGTAGTCCCTTCCAAAGTAAGATCATTTGAGTTACATGTTGTTACAAGTTCATGGGAGATCTACTTGGAGTACGTGGAGTACTCAGATTTGGAGTGCATGGAGCACTTGTGTACTGGCAGTAGTGATACTGACTAGTGGTACTGGCAGTAGTGGATACTGACTGATTGGAGGTGAACACCAACTCTGTGTTTGAATTGTGTGTTGGGACCGTAAGAGAGAGAGTGAGCTCTTGAAGAGATTTATTGTTTATGCCCTAGAGGTGTGGGAGCCCTAGAGGTGTGTAAGGAAGAAGAACTATGGCAATCTTCTTTGTTGTATTTCCTTTTGGAAGAGTATTAATACAATTGTGTATTGTCTCTCATATTCTGTGTTATTTCTGAATTCTAGTTTCTTGTTACTTCTGGTTAATTTCGCATGTTTAGTTGCTTGGTAATCAATGGTGCTTCCTTGGGTTCCTAATAGTTGGTATCAGAGCTAAGGTTGCAGGGAGCAGGTTTTGTGTTTGATTACAGGACACTCTCAGGGGTTTCTGATTGAGTGGGAGTAGAGCAATGGCAGAAGAAAGCAAGCTAAGAATGGAGGAATTGAAAAGCACGAATGGTCAATTACGGTGTTATGGAAAGAAAGAGCAGGTAAAGAAATATTGCTGGTTGGTGGGAGATCAGCATGAAGGAACTGAAGAAGCAGATGTTGTTGCACAGGATGCTCTAGGAGGTTTCTTGGATAAAGTAGAATCTTATTTTATAGATTCTGTTGCCTCTTTCCATGCAGCTCGAAATAGAGTTTTTTTCCATGTTAAGGTCTTTGAAGACTTTGGAAAGATTTATTTAGGGGCTGGTGTGCCTTGCCAAAGAATTGGAAAAGGGGAAGTGAAGCTGAAATTGCAAGCAGCCAACACATGGGTGTTGAAGGAGGTCATGTAGGTCCCAGTCTTGAAGATGTGGCTAATTTCTTCAGGAAAGTTGGGTGATGAGAGATGCACAAAAACTCTCACAGCAGATGCACTTGAATTAGCTGGTGGTAACAAAGTACGTATCCTTTATCTATCTACTTATATTACTGATTCTTCTTCTGTTGCGAAGACGTGGCTTTATAGGCTTGGTCACATGAGCAAGAAGGAGATGCATGTTCTTAAAAGGAAGTCAGATGTCTTTGACAGACTTAAGAACTGGAAAGCCTTGGTGTTTCTGAAGGAGATGATGGACAGAGATCAGTAGATGGGACTGAGTAACTCTAAGCAGAGTGGTTTGGATAGGATTTTGATCCATGAAGAGCTCACAGGTAAAAATTAATCACTCACAGGCGAACACAGTTATCGACGTCAGTCAAGGGGAACTGACATCGAACAGACAAGTGTCGATGTCAGTCATGTGCAGACCGGAGTCGGTGGTGTTAGGCAGGGTGGCTACCGGCGTCGGTAAGGAAATCGACATCAGTGACCAGGTAAGACCGATGTCGGTCAGGAAACTAACGTCAGTAGAAAAGACAGTCGCATGAAAATCGACGTTGATCAGATGCAGATTGTGTGGTGACCTAGGTCGATCACTGTAATGGATTTTGGGTGGAGAGCAAGCTGTCAAAGAGTCTCAAATGCCCATGTGGAGGATTGAAAGGGTAAGTAAGCCACAAATTTGTTGTTCCTCTTCTTTATACTCGTTGCTCACTACAGAGCAGGAAAGATCCAGGAAATAGTGGGAGCATGGCATGAATAAGGATGCATAACCAAACGAGAGATTTGGTAGGGTTGCTAACTGGAAGAAAGCACTGAGAGACGAATGGATACCTTAGTTAAAGAATAGAGAGAATGGATATGTGAGATGGAAGGCCAGGTCATATGGTCTTGAGGAAGCTACAGGACAGTGGTATAGGGTTCGATAGGTGGATGACAAAGCAGGGATTTAGTTAATGTCAGTGTAACTATTATGTTTGTCTTACCAGGTGGATGATGGTCATGACATTATCCTGTTACTATATGTGGAGGATGAGCTTGGTGTAGGTTCAGACATACAGGGTTTTGTTGAGCTAAGGGTAAGGTTAGTTCAGTGGCATGTCATGAGGAATTTGGAGCAAGAAAATTCTTTGGCATGAGTGTGTTCTAGAGACATGGGAGATCACAGGTTGATTTTGTCTCTGGATGATTGTGTGATACCGGTTAGCACGCCGATGGTTGGATAGTTCACAAAATAGGGTCCTGATTCACATGATGAGGTTAAGTACATGCGTACTGGACCTGGGTTGCCCACGCAGTGGGAGCTATCAGAAAGTATGGAGCCGATCTGGGAAAGAAGCACTGGAGGGCAGTTCAATGGATTCTCAGGTATCTGAGAGGGACCAACAGCAGGTCAACATGCTATGCAGGGTCAAGTTCTTTTCTACATGGGTTTGTAGATGCAGATGCGGCAGGTTACATGGATGACAGGAGGTGCACCACAGGTTGTGTGGTGGGTGGTCTTCAAGATTGATCTTGAAGAGGGATACAAGCCAGGAAATAGATTAGATGGTGTACAAGTATAGGTACAGTGCAACTGTTTATCTCGAAGTGGGATATTGTTAGGTTGTGGAGCTAAAAGCTTCACTGATGCAGACATGGAGGAGGCTACTGAGAGGTTGCTAAGTTACAGAGCAATCGATGTCAATCTGATCAATCGATGCTGATCATATACAATGAGAAGAGCAACTAACGTCGGTCATCGATCGGCCAATGTCGGTCACCTCCAGGCAGACAAGGACCGACGTCGATCGCCTGTGTGGTTTTAGAACTGCCAGTTCACGGATAGTTAGTTAATGAACCGGTTGTTTGCATGTTAAAGGCCAATTTTAAACTTGAAGCTGCAGATCTAATTATTGTAATTAGATGTCTAATTATTGTTTGCATGAGATCTATATAATAGACTCATGTGCTGTATTGTAAACTGTGCTAGAGAGTAAGAGAGAAAATATTAACTCCTTCAGAGTGAAGAGAGCATGGTGTGTTCCTCTTAGTGCCACAGTGCCAAGTATGGGTGCTGGTTTGGAGAATCAGAGGGATTCTTCATGTATGTAGGATCTTGGTCAGCAGGTGTGCAAGGCCACATTTGGAGATCTACATGGTAAGTAAGATCATTGATCTGCAGGTGTATGTGTGTACGAGGTCTAGGTTTGTAGGTGTGCAGAACCAGGTTGATCTATAGGTGGCAGTAGGATCAAGGTGACAGCAACACAATAGGTAGTAGTATTAGGCATGATCTACTTGGAGTACGGTGTGTACTCAGTTGGAGAGCAAAGAGTAAGGCAAGGTAGTCCCTTCCAAAATAAGATCATTTGAGTTGCAGGTTGTTGCAAGTTCATGGGAGATCTACTTGGAGTGCATGGAGTACTCATATTTGGAGTGTGTGGAGCACTTGTGTACTGGCAGTAGTGATACTGACTAATGGTACTGGCAGTAGTGGATACTGACTAGTTGGAGGTGAACACCAACTCTATGTTTGAGTTGTGTGTTGGGATAGTAAGAGAGAGAGTGAGCTCTTGAAGAGATTTACTGTTTATGCCCTAGAGGTGTGTAAGGAAGAAGAACTGTGGCAATCTTCATTGTTGTATTTCCTTCTGGAAGAGTATTAATACAATTGTCTATTGTCTTTCATATTCTGTGTTATTTTTGAATTCTAGTTACTTGTTACTTCTGGTTAATTCTGCATGTTTAGTTGCTTGGTAATTAATAGTGCTTCCTTGGGTTCTTAACAGTTGGTATTAGAGCTAAGGTTGCAGGGATCAGGGTTTGTGTTTGATTACAGGACACTCTCAGGGGTTTCTGATTGAGTGGGAGTAGAGCAATGGCAGAAGAAAGTAAGCTAAGAATGGAGGAATTGAAAAGCATGAATGGTCAATTATAGTCTTATGGAAACAAAGAGTAGGTAAATAAATATTGCTGGTTGGTGGGAGATTAGCATGAAGGAACTGAAGAAGTAGATGTTGCAGGGGTTGTTGCACAGGATGCTTTGGGAGGTTTCTTGGATAAAGTAGAATCTTGTTTTATAGATTATGCTGCCTCTTTCCATGCAGCTCAAAATAGAGTATTTTTCCATTTTAAGGTCTTTGAAGACTTTGGAAAGATTTATTTAGGGGATAGTGTGCCTTGCCAAAGAATTGGCAAAGGGGAAGTGAAGCTGAAATTGCAGGCGGCCAACACATGGGTGTTGAAGGAGGTCATGCAGGTCCCGGTCTTGAAGATGTGGCTAATTTCTTCAAGAAAGTTGGGTGATGAGAGATGCACAAAAACTCTCACAGCGGATGCACTTGAATTAGCTGGTGGTAACAAATTAGGTATCCTTTATCTATCTACTTATATTAATGATTCTTCTTCTGTTGCGAAGACGTGGCTTTATAGGCTTGGTCACATGAGCAAGAAGGAGATGCATGTTCTTAAGAGGAAGTCAAATGTCTTTGACAGACTTAAGAATTGGAAAGCCTTGGTGTTTCTGGAGGAGATGATGGATAGAGATCAACGGATGGGGCTGAGTAACTCTGAGCAGAGCAGTTTGGACAGGGTTTTGATCCATGGAGAGCTTGTAGGTAAAAAGTCATCACTCACAGGCGAACATAGTTATCGGCGTCGGTCAAGGGGAACCAACGTCAAATAGACAAGTGCTGATGTCAATCATGTGCAGAATGAAGCCGGTGGTGTCAGGTAGGGTGGCTGCTGGCATTGGTAAGGAAACCAACGTCGGTGACCAGGTAAGACCGACGTCGATCAGGAAACTGACATTGGCAGAAATGACAGTCGCATGGGAACCGACGTCGGTCGGATGCAGATTGTGTGGTGACCGAGGTCGGTCATTGTAACGGATTTTGGGCGGACAACAAGCTGTCAAGGAGTCTTAAACGCCCATGTGGAGGATTGAAAGGGTAAGTAAGCCTCAAATTCGTTGTTCCTCTTCCTTATACTCGTTGCTCACTGCAGAGCAGGAAGGATCTAGGAAACAGTGGGAGCATGGCATGAATAAGGATGCAGAACCAAACGGGAGATTTGGTAGGGTTGCCAGCTGGAAGAAAGCACTTACAGATGAATGGATACCTTAGTTAAAGAATAGAGAGAATGGATATGTGAGATGGAAGGCCAGGTCATATGGTCTTGAGGAAGTTCCAGGATAGTGGTACAGGGTTTGACAGGTGGATGACAAAGCAGGGCTTTAGTCAATGTCAGTGTAACCATTGTGTTTGTCTTACCAGGTGGATGATGGTCGCGACATTATCTATTTAGGCACATGAGACATGATAGTAATACTAACCAATAATGTTGTCTAAATATCCATAATAGGCTCCCCAATTTTTCTTGATCAAAGTCTGAGGATCTCATGGACTATGGATGTGAGGAGTCAGATGTGCCACTAGAAGTATCTAAAATGCAAGTATGATCCATATGATATCTTGAATCATCATCATTAATAGTATTGAAAATGTAATAATGAGCTATATGGAAACCTAAGTCAATATCACTATAAGAGTTATCATGGTTTGGGATATACGATTTGCCTTATCCTCTTGAAAATAAGCATTTTTAAAGACTGTCTAGAGGTGATTTAGCTTCAACACATGTACTCTAGGTGATATAACTGTAGGACCTATAACTTTATATGGTTTAATTGTAGGTACCATAAATTTAGGTTGTACAATTAATTTTTTTAGAAATAAATTTAGGTAATGCCTCATCTTGTTGTTGATGTTCTATAGGTAACTCATAAGGTGTGCCATAAATAGTGAACACTTCATTATCATTAAAAAAATTAAGACATTGGTGTGATGTGGATGTGATAAATCTCATTCGATTTATCCATATGCATCCAAGTAATATATTGCATGTCCCATTATTTGAAAATACATGAAATTTTACTAAAAGTGTCTTGAGACCTATTATAGTAGGTAATGTGCTACACCGAGAGGTGTCCAAGAAAGACCATCATAACTCTTAAGAACTATGGTTGTATAAATTAAGTCTTGTGAGTGTATCATCTATTAGTAAGAAATGACATTGTGAATATTTTTAAGGAAGAACTATTGTCAACCATAAGTATATGTGTAATCATAGGATGTGAATTAATATAAACATATATGAATAATGCAAGCTTGTTGGAATTATCTATTGGGATATCATGGTCATAAATTTAAAATTAGGAACTTATTAACCTGTAACCATACCCATGATACCATCTAGGATATGAGCATTGAAAACCATTAATTATTTGGTAGGTGTTGCCATGTGAGAATTATCTTACTTTTTAGTATCAAGCTTTTAAAATGGATTGTTGAAGATTTTAAAATGTTGATTCAATGGAGAAACTAATTCATTCAATGTAATATTGCATCATTCCAGTTGAATAACATTGTTATAGATTAGATCATGTATCTTATGTATCAATATACAACATCTATTGGTGGTATGTCATGAACATATATGGTATTCATAATAAACATTGAGATTATCTAATTTACATAGTGGAGGTAAAGATATTATGTTGCATTTAAGTAATATTTTAAGAAATTGGTGATATCATCAAAAGTCAAGAGTTAAAAACCTAAATAAATTATCTATGCTCTTGAAAAAGAAGAACAAGCCTATCAGATGGTTGTGATATTGTTTTTGCTACATTATTTACCTCATTCTTAGCTTGAAAAGTAGAATATCATTAGTTTAATCTTAAATATTGATTTACCTTAATATTTGGAGCCACTAGAGGTGGGCACATGAGGCTCATATTTAGGCATATTAGCCTATGAAAGTATGATCTCATAGTTGTGAATCATATGGTAAAGCTCATCAAAAAAAATGTATACATGTTAAACATGATTTTTTCATTATGATGTTGTAGTAAATTATTAGATGAGATAATTTGCGACTCGCTATCATGTATTTAGTGAGACATGTTTGTAAACATAGTTTTGAATTTGAGGACATTTTCCCTAAAATTCTCATTAGGTTCTTGTTTGAGTTGAGAAAGTTATGAAAATGTGACCTTTTGGCTAATGTTGATAAAAAATGTGAGCTAAGAAACTATTGGCCAATTCATTAAAATGAAGCATGGAGCCTGATGGTAGGGCATAAAACAAGTCCAAGGCATAATCTTTGAGATTTCTAGGAAAGATATTAGTCATCAATAAATCATTATGTGTAAAACCAAAGTATGATGGATAGAAAGATTGAATATGATGTCAAGAATCACCTTCGCTATTAAATTTTTAAAATTTAGCCACAACGAAAGCAATGGGAAAATGGTATACATGGACCTCATGAGCCAAAGGGTTATGTAATATTTCTTGAGAAGTGACTATATGAATAGGTATTTGTGATCCTTAAGAATTTTATTTGATTTAAACTTACATATCTTGAATAACTTGTTGAATCAATATATAATATTATGTAGTAGCATGTATAGGAGCCAAAGTATGATTAACACGTGTAATAATATATGCTCTAGTGTTTTGATTAATACCATGACCAAAATCTATAATATTATAATAAAACTGAGAATGCCTAGTAATAATAGGAGGCACAAAAAAAGTATTAGGTTTTGGAGGAATGATAATAGTAACCTAAGTAGAAGTAATAGAAGGAGACGCAAAAGATGGAGAAATAAGAACACTAGCCTCTTGATTTATTGTAGAAGGATAACCACTAGTATATTTAATAAAAGCATTCAAAGATTCATTTGTAACATGTTCATTCTCAAGTGTAAATGACTTAACCAAAGTTTTATTTTGAACTTATTTTAATGTAAGCAATATGTCTTCTAATTGTTTAGGACTGTCTTTATTCAATTGTCTAAAGTAAGCAAGTATTTTAACTCTTTCTTGATCTGCACCATCATTATTATCATTCATATAATTATTATTAGAATTATAATCATGTTCAACATAAACATATTCACTATTCACATTTGTATTATCAAAAACCATAGAAGGAGCATGGATTTAATTAACAATTGTCATTTTATATTTCAAACAAGCACTAATACAAAGTAAAAAAAATTGAATTAAATCAATAGATGCACCACTCAATCTAGCACTTCCCCTAGTACGGATTGTAGATATAACTTTTTTTAGTAACATAAGATGTAAATATATAAAACATGAAAGAATATAGGGCTAATGATATTGCAATATTAAAACAAAACTCTACATAAATTAGATTTGAGACAACCATAAGAACAAATCCTATAGGGAAAGAGAGCACGAAACATTAAGATTGATAGGATATAAAATAAAGGGGTTCAGAGGTTGCCAAACGAGGAAGCCCTAAAGGAGCCAGGTTTAATAAAATGTTTCGCAAAAATAGTACAAAAGTGTTCAAAACACTATGCCTATTAGGTTAAAAAGGGCACTAGGAAGATCTAAAATAAATACAATTATCAAACCTCCATAATATCCTAGTTCTGAAATTGAGAATCAGAAATGGAAATGATTGATTGGTAAACTTAGTAAACTAGAAAGAGATAAGTAAACATAGATGCATAAATTAATGTGACTTGCTTGATTTTTGGAAGTAATTAGGATGTTTTGAAATAGACTATGGGACATGTACAAAATATTTCCCAAGAAGCAACATTTGTTTCTGATGATAACCACTTTCTTGACCATCTATAATGATTGAATCACTTTCATATGATTGACTATGGAAGTTTTGGTCAAATCTAGAAAATAAATAGAATTATGGTTATGTTGATTTTTTAGGTATGAAACTTTATGGGATGTTTCATTAGTATAAGAGGTATAATAATATGTCTTTTTAAAGCCAAATGAGTAAGCACAACCAACCAAATCTCCTCCTTTGGAGTAACCCTACTTCACCATAATGTCCAAAGATTATAGGAAATGTGAAGAGTTAGAGGCTTGGACCCCTTAAAGGTTGCAACTACATATCCCACACACTCATAATCAAGATTTGTGTATTTCAATTCATGTGAAGACCCAACCTAAGTGAGAAAAGGAATTTCACCTTTTTCCATAAGATAATCAATGATAAAACTATATGCTCCTTAATGTAACCTTATTTTGGTACAAGTATGCAACCACAATACTTAAAGAGGTGATGAGGGAGGAATATGATTAATGTACAGTCCTGTTAACAAGTGCACAAAAGATGTAATTAATGTAATTCATGATTAAGATACGATAAATGGATTGTGGTCCATGTATATATATATATATATATATATATATATATATATATATATATATATATATATATATATATATATGCTCCTTTTAATTTAAATTTGAACACATTTGTACATAAGATGACCTTAGAAGAGAGTGAGAATAGAAAATAAAGGAATAGAAAAACAACATAAGGCACAAAGAACCCACAAATCTAATTGACTATTTTTAGTGAGGTCGAAAGTGGTTAGACCACTTTTGGCTGTATAAAAAATGGTCTAGGTGGAAATAAGGCATGAAACAAAGATTAATATGAATTGAGGAAGACTAAAGGGATATTGATATAGAAAACTAATAGACTTTAAGGTGTTTGTGGGAGAATGTGAGTGATGAAAGAATATGAAGGATCAAATGTGAGAAAAAGTGTACCAAAAATATCCAAATATATGCAAATGAGCAAATTACATGAAAACATAAAAAATACAATACGATTGTTGGATTATACATAAATTTGTTGTCTACAATATCACTAACTAAATTTGCCTGGATTGTGGTCCATGTATATATATATATATATATATATATATATATATATATATATATATATATATATATATATATATATATATATATGCTCCTTTTAATTTAAATTTGAACACATTTGTACATAAGATGACCTTGGAAGAGAGTGAGAATCAAAAATAAAGGAATGGAAAACCAACATAAGGCACAAAGAACCCACAAATATAATTGACTATTTTTAGTGAGGTCAAAAGTGGTTAGACCACTTTTGGCTGTATAAAAAATGGTCTAGGTGGAAATAAGGCATGAAACAAAGATTAATATGAATTGAGGAAGACTAAAGGGATATTGATATAGAAAACTAATAGACTTTAAGGTGTTCGTGGGAGAATGTGAGTGATGAAAGACTATGAAGGATCAAATGTGAGAAAAAGTGTACCAAAAATATCCAAATATATGCAAATGAGAAAATTACATGAAAACATAAAAAACACAATATGATTGTTGGATTATACATAAATTTGTTGTCTACAATATCACTAACTTAAATTTTAAAATTTTAATTCTTCACTCAACTTATGTGTATTGCACATGATGCATGTTAATTTTCAAACGCTCCATGATCACATGTATAAATAGTACATATTTTCAATACATTTTTATTAACTTAATAATTAGTGTAAAATATTTGGGTTTGTATAAGATTCAACCTAAAAAAAATTGCTTGTAGGTTCCTATTATAAAAAAATTTCTTGGTAACTATTTCATCAACCAATTGTTGTCCAATATTTTTTGGGTATAACGCTTATCCTAAACTTTGAAATATTTTTCACTCATCATCCTTATTAAAATTTATATGTTTCATAGACATGTCATTGGATGTGAGAGGTATAAAAGGATGAAAGAGTGAAACAAAACATCTCGCTACATGCTTTTTCATTGGTGTTTTTAATAAAAAACATTAATATTGACCAAAGTAGTTTTGATTTTATAATGCCGTTACATGATAGTGGATGTAGTGTCAATAACATAACATAAATTATTAATATTATCTTTCCCTTTAAAAAAATCAATATTTACATTGAGATCCAGACATTGATGATTGTCCATCAATTAAATACGACACTTGTTATTCATAGAAGGGAAGAATAGAGTTTGTTTTGCTTGAGATTTGGTATTTGTTGTTTGCAAGGTCTTCAAATGTGTTGGTGGAATCAAATGAATTACAAACCATGACATTGGATAGTGAAGGTAATACTTATGGTGGTTATGCAACTGATGGGATGAGAGAAAATATTGTACTTGCAAAGGATTTAGGCTAAAAATGGTTACATATGAATAAGAATTAGAATTCATGGCATGTACCAAGATGTTGGCCTCTAGATTGGGCTACAATATACATGAATAAAAATAAAACATTTTCAAGTAATGATATTTGTTGTTCTACAATAAAATATGATGATGACATAAGTGTATAAGTGGTTTAATATTATCATAATCTAGTCATGTTTAATTCTCTATTAGACAACTTAAAGCTATCATTCAAAAAAACAAAAGAGTTGGGCATCAAGGCATCCTCTGAATTCACATCTACTTATATTATAAATTTATAATAATTTGATATGCTTGCAACATGTCCAAATGGATGTTTTGAGTAGATCCTACATTACCCTCAATTTGAACTAGAAGTCACATATATTTCAATCTGTCAGTTTAATTTCTATGCTACTTTAAATTTATTTAGTGGATGAATTTGACCTATGAAATTTTATGGGACCAAGGGTCATCTTAGAGTGTAATGAGGACACATATATTGATAAAGTAAAAGACTATTTATTGGTACAAGTTTTCTTTTACATACTATATTAAAACAAGTGTCAAGGACATGTTTAGAGGTATGACCATTTGTTTCAAAGTGGTATTTAGTTTCCATTTTTAAAGGTTTTTCAAGGGTAATTTGTCAAAATTTTATCTTTGTAAGGATACACAACTTCCAAGAAGTGTATATGGGCACCTCCAAGACTTTCAAAGTTTATCTCTGAAGGTTTCATGATCATTTTTTAATTCAAACTATTGATCTATCAATGAGTAGAGTTCTTATAGATTAAACTACACTAAAATTTTATTGTCTGATGTTTGGGATCTCATTACTTGATCAATGTTGATATATCTTTTGTTTCTGTTATCTTTTGTTTTTGTTGTTAAATTTATTATTTTTCTATGGTGAATTATGTATACAACACTTAAAAAGTGGCTAGTAATTTATCTTAAGAATATTTTAAAAATATTAAAGTATCTAAATATACTCCAAAATCATTTTAACTACCATAAGATATGCACCCACACTACATGCAATACTATAAATCAATAAAAAATTCAAATAAAAATAATATAATCTTTTTACCACATGTAGCATGACTACCTCACTAGACTAAAAATCTTTGGCCTAAATTATAAATATAATAATAATTCTCTTTCACTTTAATTACCTCAACCACTATCTCATTATTCTTTTATATAGGTAAGAAAAAAAGCTAAGGATAGGGTTTGGAGAGTAATTAACTTGAAGAATAAGTTTACTTAAAGATAATATTTTACTATAAATATCATAAGTCAATCAAGTGAATAATTTGATTGATACTCTTCTCTAATAATAGTTTGTAGATAATTATGCATCAATTAGTGATTATCCATGAATTATATTACAATGAATATTAAAAGTGCATTTTAAAACCATATAATGGTGTATGAGTAATGAAATGCACTAACATCCATTTTAAGATGTAATTCAATGAATGGAAAGACAAGAACCACTGACCTATCCCCCCTTGATGACACTTTCCTTCACTCTCAAAAGTTCCCTGAGTTGAATAAATTGGGCCTCAAACAAGAGCTTTGTGAATACGTTGACAATGGGACAATTTGTTCATAAAAATTGAAGATCAATGACCTTATCCTGTATCAATTGTCATATCTAAGGGTTGAAGAGTTGTATGTGATCAAATCTTATATTTAGAAGATCTTCGTGAAACATTTTGGAATATGGTTACCGATAAGGCCCCTAGAATATAATGTTTTCCTTGTTAATGCTACCAAACTTTGTCAAATATTCTCAGTGTAGACTTACACAAAGTCTATTTGGAGGTTGTTCATACCAACTCCCTGGGCAAATTTATCAATCAAAGTAACATAAAGTTTTTTTCCTAACACTATAGACCTAGACCTCATTTCCAACTAACATCCACTTACTCTTTTAAATGTGTCTTGAATTATAGTTTCTAAATTCCTTGCTCTTGGGGTGAGGAGCTTGTTGCCTCTCATTATACATCTAGATAAAATTGATTTTATAAAAGATAAATACATTTAATATAATGTAATTATAGTCTAACAAGGGATGGAATGGGATTGATCCTCACATAATAAATGTGTTCATCAAGATATATTTTGAGAAGGCATATATTATAATTAAGTGGCCCTTTATCCTTTTCATGCTGCAAGCGTTAGGGTTTAGGGCAATATTTGTGTAAATAATTATTATCATTTTTAAAGATGTTAGTGCTTGTATCAACATTAATCAAGTTCAATATGAACTCTTTGGTTTGTTCATATCCATTAGGAAATATTTCCCACTTTCTCCCTCCCTCTATGTTTAATTAACATAATGGGTTAGTTACTTTCTTGTTGACTACACCATTACAGGTTTGGTTATCTTTATAGATCTCAAAATTAGATCGTAAATGGTCATTTTTAATGATTATTTTATTTCCCTTATTAAATAAGAAACATCTATCAAAAATTACATGGAATTTATATACATCTTATGTATACATTTTTCATCTTATATTCAATTGAATAAAACCTAGTGTTACTTAGAATCTGATACTCCTATCCCTACTTGGTTGACAAAATCCAATTGGTACTATATTCAGCCTAGTGGATAATTCAAATTTGTGGCATCCCCTTTGCTTTTCAGGTAATTCCCTCATATCTTTAGAATTATGTGGTACAAAAGGTGGATACTAAGATAATGTTTAATCACTAAACCACTATCCATCATAATTAAGTTTCACGTGTGCTTTAAGGTATTAATAACCACCTATGTTTATTAATTATCTTGTTGGTCACCATCCAAGGCTACAAATTCTAAACTTTAACATCTTCTTGAATTCTTTATTTGGGCCAACTTTGAAGGCTCTAAAAGGTTTCATAGTGTAGCATGGGATTTTTTTTCTGGCCTAAAGAGATGGGTGGCCTTGGTCTTTTAGATGTCAAACTCCAAAGCACTACCCTATATATCAAATGGATCATCCATTCCCTTAAAGGAAAAGACACTTGGAAAATTTACTTCGCCATTGCATGAGTGAAGGTAATCCTTTTGGTAGGAAAACTTGGAAATTTATTGGTATGTAATCACTTCTACTAACTTAGATTATTGTCAATATTAAATAGCCCGTTTTAGCTCAAAATATTTTGAAAGCTTTGGAGTTTTTCAAACTTCACCTTATCTAGGATGGTGATGGATTCAAAATTAGGCTTTCTATGAATTTTCACTCCCTTTGGCAGTCATCAACTCTCTCCTATTACAATGTCACCTTTGTCATAGTTCCATGGATTAAGAAAATTTTGTTGTTCAAGAAAGGGACAAAGGTTATTTCATATTCATTTTACAAAATGTTTTATTATTAGATACATTGTGTTGTCCTACATGATAAGTTTCAATGATCCAATTCCCAGGTGGTTTGGGGTACATCACTCTAAATAAGGATCTAGATGAAGCCGTGTGCTTGTACATAAGCAATATTGAATAAGGTTATAATAAAGAAAGTATATAAGTGGAAAGTAAACCTATTGTTTATCTATGCATCTTGTACATGGAATACTCTTGATAAATATGTATGACAGTTTTAATTTGATAAGATTTAACTAGATTAAGTTACATATATGTATAAATATATCACATGTAGTGAACACAATTTTTTTTTATGGAATTTGAATCATTTGGCCTTCCACACGTGACTCTTCATCTTCTATCAATTAAATCTCTAAACTCTAGATGTGCAATATGCTGATAAGTGTTTTGTCATGTAAAAAATCAAGGAGTATCATAAGGTTACATGTAAATTTTTATGTTGCATGAAAGTATGGATGGTATACACTATGCACTTGGCTGATGTTGTACAACTATGGCACACATGGCAAGTATTTTTTAGAATGATGTATTACACAAATCATTATTAATGATATTTAAGATTGAATATCCACATTTTGGCATAGGGTGTTGCCTCATGAAAGTGGATGTTACCCCTCAACCCTGTACCAATTAAAAAATTTAATCCCTCACACTTGTGCATTATAGGTGGGGTGCACATGGTTTTCCTTGGCTCTCTATAACATGGATCCAAACACTATGTAAAATGTGCATGATACTTGGAGTTGCTTAGTGGTGCAAAGCTATGTAGGTTTGTGTAGTATGTTCAATAGTGTACTGTTTAGTACACAAGATGCAATAGGTTGTACATAGAATTACATGGGTTTACACAAGTGACCTAGGCACTGAAGGTGATAAAGCAGGTATGTGGGCTATGAACAAATCACTCAACTTTCTTCAAATGACTTTGCTTAATTTTTTTAGGTGCAAAAATCCTTCCCAAATGAACATCACCACAAAATTGGAGTTCAATCACATGCTAGATGGTGGATTGATTGGAAGTGGCCTATTGAGACCCCTTCCACTTATATAAACTCCAACTTGGTTATATGATTCTCTCCCATCAATACATTCAAGTGTATTATTTGAATGCTTGTTATAAATTTACTTCTTATATAGTGACATGGGGGAAAAGCTATGGAAAAGGTTGGAAAGGAGTTATTGAGCCCAAACATGCCCATTTCCTTTGGTGCATATTTCATCAAGTTATTCTTATTGGAAACAAACTTATCCATTGTGTGTAGATAATCCCTTTTTCCCTTCATGTCAACACCTTGATACTCTTAAGCATTTTTTTTCAAGCATGCTCAGTCAGCCTAGAGGTGGATTCATACCCTTTTCCAACCATTTCATCTAAAATTATTCTCTTGGAAAATGATTATCTTAGGAGATTCAACCATGTTACTTGCATAGTACAATCAAATATTTAAAAGATTTGTTCTAAGATTATTTTTCATTTATGAAAAGAAAGGAATAATCTTATATTTAACCATTTGATTATGGATGGTTTTTTTAATATAAATAATAAAGCGCAAGTGATTTCAAATATCATGCTAAAAATACAAGTGCAATTAAAGGAGGTCTATCTAGGGGTGGAACACCTCTATAATTTGATGGATCATTGGGGTATGCCCCTTGCACAATTATATGGGTCCCCCCAAACTCTCACTAAAAATATCCCTTTCAGGGTCATGGTTTTGGAGCTAATGATAGGCACCATTAATTTATCATTTATTAAAGTGGTTCACCATGGGCTTGGAAACTCTTGTCGATGCATAACTCTAGTAGTTTTCAAACATTGATGGGTGGAGGGATTCACAAAAAGGAAAGTTTCCTTGCCTAAGTAGGAGCCAATGAATGAATAAAATAAGGACAATCAAAATGGTGGGTGGGAGCTAGTACATTTTGAT
This sequence comes from Torreya grandis, assembly GCA_037957365.1. Lineage (NCBI taxonomy): Eukaryota > Viridiplantae > Streptophyta > Pinopsida > Cupressales > Taxaceae > Torreya > Torreya grandis. The sequence goes on from JARHVA010000182.1 coordinate 1,453,653, forward strand.
CTATTCATTGGTATTGGTTAGGTTTGCAGCAATAAGCAAGATGACCCTCTATCTCCACCAGTCTCACTGATTACTTTTTTGCCTAGTTCTTGTGCTTTGTTATCTTGGTCCCATTGGGGCTTTATATCATGTTTATTTTGGGATTTTTTCAAACTTTTTTGATATAAAACTTATTATTTTACTTTTTAAAGTTAAGCTAATTTTCTCTTGATCCTTCAGATTGATTTGACACAAAGGAATGTGATCCCATACCATTCATTTTTTATTACAATAACATCGTATAATATGTACTATTAATAGAAAACACTTTTCAATAAAAAAGTTTCTTATGTACACGAACAATAGTAATTATTATGTGGCTTGTTGCTTCGCCACACACACATTGAGGAATATCTCCCTTTCTTTTTACATTTGAAAAAAAATTATATATATTTTATTTTGTATTAATTTTTGTATTAGGTGGTGGATTATTCTTATTGTTTTATTTTTAAATTTGACTTTTCTTAGAAAATTCAGTTGAATTCCTTTGCAATTTCATCGTTATCCCATCCACTATTAGAATTTGACATTCATATTTGTAAATCGCAAAAAAAATATGTGATGATCTATAAAATTATATGACCATCATCTATTGTTCAAAATTTAATGTATACATTTAAAAAATATATTTTATATAGTAATAATTGAAAAACACATAAAATGATTTTAGATTTTTAATTTAATATATTTATAATAAATAAAAAATTTTACATTTAATTGAAATAAAAAATTATAAAATTTAATATATAATTTTAACTTATAAATTAGATTAATCACAATGAATTTGATCTTTTTTAAATCTTTATTAAATTTACATACACAAAAATTTTGAATGAAAAAAAATAAAGTAAAACTTCATTTTCCTATCCTAAGCTTGTTTATCCTATTTTAAGAATATGCCAATAAATTATACAATTATTTATTTCATCTACACTAGAATACAATAAGTTTAGTGATTGAATGGTGTGTGAATAACATGACACATTATGTTGCTTCTCTACCTTTTGCTTTGCATTAAGCCAGAAAAAAATTCAAACAATGTTTTCTTTGATAAAAAAATTATGGACTATTTATGAAAACTTTTTTTTGAATTCTTTAGTGAAAAAGGTGCTGCAAAAAGTGAAAAGCAACTTCATTACGAGGGAAGTTCTTTCCATAGGATTATACCTTTATTTATGATAAAAGGTTTGGATATGAAATTAAATTTTTTGATGAGAATTTTAAATTGAAGCACATAAGGCAAGGTTTTTTTCCATGAAAAATGTCGGTTTAGATATTAATATTTCTCAATTTTTATTTATTGTAATAATAATAATTTGGTTCAATGGTATGGATTTGAAAAAGTTATATTTAGAATGGATTTCAATTATGATGTAGAAAAAAAAGTAATAAATTTTGATAAAGTAAAATACACATAAATGATTATGCATAGTTTAAAGGCATTTATATGAGATAATAATTTTTAGGGTCTAATAAATACATACTTTTTTTATCTGCTTTGGTTTATAATTATTTATGGACGATAAAAATATTGATTATGGTATATTATACAACTAACCTAATGACACATATTTAATGAGCTAGTGAAATTTAGAGCTTTGCACAACATTTTATTAGAGTGAAACACATCATGCTTAAATTTTGAGCTTTGAAATCTAAAGTCATCTAAATCGTAATAATCTCTATTCAACAAATCTCTTATAAAGAAGTGAAACAAGGTCACTCGATTAAAATATATTTTAAATTAGAATCATCATAACTTAGAAAATAAAGTTAGAAATAATTAAAAAATGCATAAGGAAATAAATACAACAAAATATCTTGTTACTTACAATTTTCAATAACTAGTCAATCAATAAAAGCCGATACTTTTGGATGAGGAGTGAGATCACATTACATGAAACCATGCAAAAAATTGGTCTCAACTTCAAAATTCCAATTATAAAGTTACAATTTCAAGCATTGGTTCGTAATAAGTACTGAAATTAAAATACATGTAAGTTGTATTTTCAAGAGAATCAAAGCAATTAAAAATCAAATAAAATAATTTAAAAAAACAATAAACGTTAAAGTAATATAAATATCAAACAAATAGAATTCAATTTTGATTTACTTAATTTAAAAGATGTCTCTATTTCATTGATGAAAATAAATGTTTCTTTTTAATTGATATTTCATTGATATGTAATATAATTTATTAGTTCTTATAATTATAAAATTAATTATAATTACATCAAAATTTAATATCTACTAAGATGTTGCATGTATATGTGTATGTGTATGTGTATGTGTACATGTGTATATATATGTATGTATGTATGTATGTATGTATGTATGTATATATGTATATATGTATGAAAGATTGAAAAATTGTAGTTAAGTGTATTTTGTGTTGATGTAGATTTTATGCACACCCCAATAACCTTACAAAGTAGCCTCTAACATTTTAGGATTGGTAAAAAGTATTCACTCCAAGGCATGAGTTGCAGGGTATTAGGTTTTGTAAATAACCTGTTAGTGGAATAACGATGAGCAATGCAATTTATTTATCACAAATGGATCAGATATGGATTAATCTAAATATACTTGAGATGGGTGGACTAATGATGGTTATAACCTAAGGTGGGTCGTACTTTCAAAATAAACTCAAAAAGGAGAGAAAGGTAGTGCAGGAAAGGAGGCTTGTGGACTACACTCGATGAAATCTTTCAAGACCAGTACTTGAACTATAGGCTAGAAAAGAAATGACCAACCAATGTTTGTTGTAAGCTATTATAGCACACCAATAATAAAAGATAATTAGGATTCATATAGAACCAAAATAACGTATACTTAAACATATTAAATTGAAGGTTGTCAGGGTTGTAGGGTTTCCTCTTCACTTATTACAAGTCTTGGCCCCTTTATTTTTTCTACATCTTCCTCACCTTTATCATTTGAATATTCAACTACAGATATAACCTATGAAGATTCCTCTTCTTCTAATTCCTCCTCATCAAAGAATTCCTCTATGTTGGGGAGACCAAAATATGGAATTTATTATATTTGCTTGCCCTTGGAAGAGGCAAAAGGAATCTTATATTTCCTATGGTAAGTGACCACATTGGGAGTGGGAGGTGAGGGAGATGGTGAAATGATTGAAGGAGCTATAGTGGTGGAAAGTATCACTGTAGGTGGTGGTGAAAGAATAGTTGGAGGGACAAGTGATGTAAGGAAGGGTGAATGGAGTAGGGAATGGCATGGTAGGGGGTGGTTGAGAATATGCATTCTCATTGATGGCAGTGGATAGAATTGGACTTACCAAGTGTTCTTGAGGAGAAGAAGGAGTAGCTAAAATAGACATGAAAGAAGACTATAGAAACTTAGGCGAACTAACCTGGGTAATAGCTTTAAGTGGTGGTACAAGTATCACAACCAATGTGTTCTTCTATCAGTCTAGAGGAGGTGTAGCTTTCTCCTTTATAGTGTCTTTCCCCAAAACTATATAAGTATTATCTGAATATGTAGAGGGAAACTAAGGATGGGGAAGACCTCTTAGAATTTTCCTCCTTATTTAGGTATTAGACTAATTCTAACTAAGACTCTCCCTCTTGTAAGTCTATATGTTCTCTTGTAGGAGAGGGAGGTTGGTCTTACCCTTATGAATCTAATTTCTAAGTTGGAGGCCATTGATGGATTCATGATCTCTATTCTTGTTATTACATCTCTTTATCTTATTCTTTAGTAATCTCAAGATTGTATTGAAGAGCCTACGTAAATATCATAGACATTTTTTTATCTTTCATCCTGGTCCATACCTCAGTTCCATATGATGCATTCAGAAAAATAGCATCATGATCATATTCCTAGTGACCATATGAAATGTTCACCTTCTTCTTTTCCTTGAGGTGCTTGACATATGTCATGATTTTCTTCTTGGGGTCCCATTCCCTAAATTAGGCCACCTTTAGATTGTAGAGGGATTTAATTCTCCCAACCAGATGGAAATGTGACCTAACCACAAATTGTAGCTATTCAATACTTAGAGGAGTTTTATAATAATAGGCTTGATGTTTAAGGCCAAGTTCTTCATCAATGTTGTTGTAGAGTTGAACAGCCACCTCTTATTCTATAATTTTGTTTGGGACATGGTGTGGTAGAAATAAAGATGCCCTTCTCCCTTAAATTTATATGACCATGTAGTCAAGGTAATACCAATAATCCCCCATTTTACTAATGTTTCTTGTCATGTTTTCAGACAGTCTAGGCATTTGGGTGTCATAGATTGCTTGATATATTATAGGATATATTTACTCACATATTCTCTAAATTACATTCTTGAATATGTATATAAAACTGAAAGAGTAATCTTCATAGATTATATTATCTAAATATTTTATTGAGGGTTGCCATATCTCCCCATGTGTCTTGTGAACTGTGCCCAGGACTGCATCCAATAAATATGACATCATATAAAAATTACCATCAACTGGCCTTTGATCAGGATAAAACATTTGTGTTTTCAATCTAGCACTTATAACATCCCCTAGGGAAACTAACTTGTTTGAAGTTAAAATAATGACAAGAAAAGGAATCCATTTCACTTGCACATAAGTTATGCTCTTAAAAGCAAATAGTCTATTGAGGAGGGCCATGTCTATCCTCATTTCAAGTTTGAATTTGACAATGGGATTGGAGAAATGCATCAGGATTTAGCATCTGGCCCTTAACCAACTATTATTTTAGTTTTCCATCTATTGTGTTATGCTTGAGCCAAATGTTGGCCGAGACTTGGTTATAGGTGGTCTCAAGCCTTGGAATCCTGAGATACCTTTTGAAATACTTGCTAGAAATAACCACAACTACGTTTCTTATTTTCATAATATGCAAACAATCCCTATAAAATGTTCCTTTGAAAAATAAACTTCTAAGAAGGTCTATGCAAGGCATTACCTCTGGTTTTACCATTATTATATGGAGACCTTGTGTTTTAATGGAAATCAAATTATTGATATATTATTTCTCATCTAAATACAATTAGCCTTGCATAGAGTAGGGTGCCATAAATTTTACAACATTCCAGTGTGCCAAATAATGGAGGAAATTAAATTCAAGGGCAATTTTATCGAACACTGTGTCCATGTATTCCTCCTAGCATAAGAGTACATTGAGGGGGCTTGAACACACACTTTTTTTGAAGAGGAGGCCATTTTATTAATCTAAACTATGTAATTTTTTCTACAAATCACCTAGTTTGTTCTTGTAAGTTTACTAAAAAAGTTAGGGCTCTTTGGAGGCTCGAGGGCTTGGAGTTGTAAAGTTCAATTGATAGATTTATGGAGAAATGACTAACCTTTGACTAGATTTTGATTATGTTCCCATTTCAATTTTAACATTCCATTCATCTTTGATGTGTTCACTTGTTTTCTAGATGGAAACTATCCATTAACTTTATGTGTCCAATCATCATGTTCTAGACAACTTGTCAAATTCTCACTTACTCACTTCTTTGCATTATTTTCAAACTCATTTATGTATATTTTGAGTTTATGTCTCCTAAATTGTAACACTTTTCCAATTGTCATTCACTCAAGCCTTTATATATGCATATATGCTTTCTACATTTTGGGGCCATGAGTTAACATAATTGTGCCATGTGGAGCAACCTCAAGTCTGTGGGGACTCAAAGGCATGAAAGCACGGATGTTTAAACCTTTTAAACTATGTAGATCTATGTAAATGTTTCATGTAATGAAATTTTAACACATGGCATGATCTTAGGGTCTTGGAGGCATGGAGACTCAGAGCCATCAGACCATTAGTTCATTTACTAAGTATGTCTTCTTTGAACGTCCAGGCCAATAGAATTGTGCCACTTATCTTCTTCTCAGAGCTTAAAAGCTCAGAGGTATTAGACCACGGGGCCTACAGACCATCATACCTATGTAATCTTTCCTTAGTTTTGGGTAAATGAACATGTGCCAAGTGTCGAATGCTCAGAGCTCAAAAGCCCAGTACCATTAGACTACAGGAACTTGGGACCATTAGACTTTGTTAATCTTTTTGTGGTTTCGAATAAATGAAAATGTGCCAAGTGTTGAATGCTCAAAACTCAAAAGCTCAAAATTATTTAGAATGTGGGAACTTAGAACCATTAAATGATTAACTTTTGTTTTAAAGTTTATGTGGTTTTGAGTTCACAAAAAATGTGTTGTGTGGCCTATTCTCAAAGCTTAGAGACTTTAAGCACTTAGAGTTTTTTTGTGAAAGCTAAAGTCTCCTTGCAATATTTGAATACCACTTGGAGGGCTTAAAAACTTTTCATTAAAGCTGAAGGCTCCAAGTAACATTGTGACACCACCTCTCCTAATTTTGTGTAAACGAGGGTAGGGCCCGATTGTGAATGATTAACAAGTCTTCACTAATAGTCCTGCGATCATTCAAAAAATATAAGAACACTAGGGAAAAAATATTAGTGAACCATTAGTACATAAATCAAAGCACCAATTTTTCAAAGGGAAATATGAAAACATAAGGTGTAAAATAACTTAAAATATCTATTCAAGCTTTGATTTTTATAGTTCAAATTTTTGTAAGTTTAGACTTCTAAAGATAATCTTAGACTTTTGCATGAATAAATTCATATCATGGATTGCTAAGGTTTATAAGACTCCAAATAAATATTTTCAACAATAATGGGCCCTCTATTGATTTTTAAAAAAATGGGATATGTGTGTTAGGGCACAACATCTTGGAGGATGCCAATATTAGGGAGTCAAACTTTGGGACTTGAACCCATGAAAATTTGATGGTATGTCTTAATTTATTCCTAATGCGATGTCCGAACCTCAAGCCTATATGATGATTATATTTTTAACATATAAGTTATATTGATGTTTAATTCATATTTTCACCCATCAACAATGACGGTCAATTTTTTAAATGGTTGTGTTTTAGCATCTAAAATGGTTTAAAACATCTAAACACCTTGCAAGTTCCCAGCTATAAGTACTTAAAACAACAATGAACAATATAAAATTAACCTGACAATGAATGTTTGAAAAAATTCATATGCACTCAATGAGATTTTAAAAAATAGAACAAATTACCAAGTAACAACATCTAAATGATTTCTTGATTTCTTTTTGATAGCAAAGAAAATTATGGTTTGTTTTATTGTTGTAATCACCAATATTTAATTTTATGGAAGTAGATCAACTCTAAATCTAACATTTAGTTCTAACTTAGATAATCAATATTGCAAAATTATTTAAGCCATGCATTTTAGCAATATAAACTTAAGGTCGTAAATACCAACCAACCACCTTTTGTTATAATTATCATGTGAAAAACCTTACATAAATAAAACTAGAAGATCTATCAAAATTGGGATTAAAGATCATGATAAATATACTCAACAATGATATGCCTTAGTAGACCATTATCTTACAACTAAACAATACATTTATATTGATAAATCAAAATACTGACCTCTAAAACTCACTATGTTAATAGACACCTAAAAGAAGCTATTGAAATTATGCATCATAAAAATAACATAAACAAAAATAATAATTAATTTATTTGTAATATATAAAATTCTATCATTCATAATATTAATAAATAAAACTATTAAATTAAAAATTAATAATTAATCTTATTTATAAGATCTTAATAAAAGAAAGTATTCACATCCCAATGAACCCCCTTTTTTCCTATATTAATTTCTAAGTTTATAAACCTAATTTATCTAAGTTTATACTTTAGTCTATCAAAGACTTAGTTTTTAGTTTATAATTCAATTATCTTTATTATTAGATATCTTAATTAGATAATTCAAAAATAATTTTTAGTTTCGAGTTGTTAATTGGTACTTTATTTATTTTGAGTTTTCTTAATTTTGATTATATTTTTATATAATCTTATTATGTTTAAACATAATCATTTTAAAATATTTAATTATTTTACTATGATTGTTACTTTTAAGATTTTGTTTAATTAATTAGGATTGGATTTAATTGTATTATACAAATTAATAATAAATTAGTTATCTAAATAGAGATATTCGTTAAAATAGTAGTAATCATGGGGATATAGGTTTGAAGTTGATTATTAAAGTATTTTTTAATTTTCAAGCTTTGATGGAAGGCTCGAAAGTCACGGTAGGTTGATTTTTAAGGTCGTATTTTACTTTCAAACATTATTACTCTATTAAAATTTATAAATTCGTAAATAAAAAATACGTTATAAATTCTTAAATAGAAAACATATTATACACTTTTAAATACAAAACATGTATAAATATATTACATTCATCAAAAAAAATTTTCATATATCATTCTTTAATCATTTGTATCTTTTTCTATTTCTCATCACTGTTACTAATATTTATTTTTTTATTTATCTCAATATTTGAATACATAACTCTTTACAACCCAAAAAAAACATATATATAATACAAATTTATGCACACAATAAATATATTAAAAAATATTGCAAAGGTTAAAAATCCAACTCACAACCTCACAAACGAAAAGGTTTGATGTCATTTATAAATAAGAGATTTAAAAAAAATAGAGGATTCTCCAAGTTAAGTTTATAATCATCAATTATGATGATTATGTCTTTAGTCTTATCTAAAAAGTGCACAAAGATTTACAAATTGAGTGAAATAAGAAAGGAGTAACATTTAACTTTCATAATTACACAATTGCTACATAATATTTTAGGAGGCATTCTTCATTAAAAATTTGTCAAATTTGATGAGACATGTTGTAAATAATCATACATGTTAAAGATGGAATTCAAGAAATACATCATAAATCAAAGAAAGATTTTATAAAATGAAAATAAAATCAACGCATTAATGTTAATAGTAATGTTTAATTTTAATATTTATTTTTAAAGGATAAAAAAATATTAATAAGTATATTTATAAAAAATATATGTTTAATGTTGTAGACACTTAAATTTAGTATAAGATCGCTTTATATTATATTTTTGTTATGTTTTATTATACGCGATCTATTTGTATATATTTGGTTATTTTTGGATACTTTCAACCTACATAGAGTATCCATGGCCTTAAGATATCTAAATTTCTTCATAAACACTTCAAATCTCTTAATTATCATACATCCTAGTCAATTGTTCTTTCTTTAACTTGATCTCTATTTTGAGCCTTTCAACCCTTAGTGTTAGAATCAGTGATCCATCAATGTTGACGCTCTTTATTTTATGTGTCTTTTCCACCCTAGCCTAATTCATCATGTCTTGATTATCACTTATCACTATTATCTAGGGTTTTCCTATGTCATATTGTCCTAAGGAGTCATATATATACTATCAATCTTAAATCATTTAGAGACTTAATCTTCTCATATCCATTACACACTTGAAAATAAGCCTACATTGCATCGTTGCCATCTCAAGTCATGTGTAATGACATCTTTTACTAAGAGAGGCTCATAGTGAAGCATATAATTTCTTTTCATTGTCTAAAGAGAGGAGGTGAGTTATTTATCTCATAATGACTAGAACTATATTGATCCATGATTTTATGATGTATCAAATATGTAGTTCTAACCTCCAAGAGGGAGGCTCAAGCTACTAACTCTTACGCATGTTCTATTCTTACGACATTGTAATGTATTAAGTTAATAACAAATAAGAAAAAAATTAGCAGAATTTTCTCACAAATTTAGTGAATTGAATCCAAAATACTAATCATCTATCTCTATCAAAGCAACTCATAAATTTACAAAACCTAAAAATAAGTAGAGTATATAATCTTAGAAGAGAGTCAAAATCAATAGCAAAGGGTAAAAATTGGCAGTAGTGGGTCACAATCAATAGTTGATTATGTCTTAGGTCATAATTGCTAGTCTATCAATTATATCCTTGTTTCGTATCATAATCATATTTCAAGGTTATAGTCTAGTCAGCTATGGAAGCCAGTTTCTAGTCTCACAATCTAGTTACTATACCTAGTTATGTCATCTTTAGTCACTTATCTCTCTCTCATAATTATTTTTCCTTGTAAATTAATCAAATGGTACTTTAATTCATTATTTTTGGCATTAGGGCTTTATAAGACCTATAGTTGTGTGTGTGTGTGTCCTTTGTTGCATATTTTTAGTAAGTTGTACATAGTGCATTTACCTAGTTTATATAGGTCTCTCTTGTGCCATAGTTTTAGTAAGTTTTTCATAGTGCATTTAACTACTAAACCAAAAAAATTCAAAATTTTTTGGTGAACCCTTCCCAATTGTCCAAAATCCTTCAAATATGATATCTTTAGGGTTTATTTATATGACCTAATTTTTCACCTTTAGATCTTTAGAACTTGGTTATGGTCATTAATATTATGTTCTTGTTTCCATTCACCTCTCAAATTTAGTTCTTAAATTTGATGAACCCGATCTTTACTATTATCCAACCTTTAGGTTTTATTTTCCTTTTCCCCTTACCGATTTTTCAAATCTTGATTGTTCTTATATTTTCTATCATGATCCTATGTTCTTGTTTCCATTCACCTCTAAAATCTAATTCTTATATTTTGATGAATCCATTTGATCAATTAAGCTACCTTAATGTTTCATATTCTTCACCCTCTAGGGTGTCATTTTCCATCTCTCAAATTTGATTCTTAGATTTTGGTGTGTTCATTATTAATTTATAATTAGTATTGTTTTCTTTCATGTTTCTCATGTTTACAACTTATATTAATTAATATGGCTATATTTATTATCCCTACTAGGTGAAATGCTAGATTGAGTGGTGCTTTTAGTAATTTAATTCATCTTCCTTTATTTGGTACTCATGCTTAATATAAATTAGTAATGACAAATGTTAGTGATATTTTTGCTTCTTTTATGATTTATAATGCAAATGATATGAATGTGAATAAATAACCTTACATCATATTAATTTAATCTCTCCAATGACTAAAAAATCAATGTAATATTGGCATGGTAAAGAACCAACTCCTCCAAAAACTCTCACCAACCCTGTTGCTTCTACAGAAAAGAACCAACACATGCAGTGACCTAAATAAAATATCTGATGTTTTAGAAGATGTCACAGACTTATAAAATTGCTTAGCATATCTATACAAGGTTTCAATTGCATAAAATACTAACACCACTTCCTGCATAAAACTACACAAAATAGGCATGCACTTAAAGGTGGTGCAAAACAACATAACAATTCTTGTGCACAACTTGGGATTTGCATAAAATTATAAACAAATAAATATGATAAATAAGACACTTCCACAATCAAAACTTTATTATTTTCATAAACTAACATATTTTTAGTTGATGTAAGATTGCACGTTAACTCAAATGATCCCACATAATACACCCTGGGTAACCAAAAAAAAAGTGAACTCTTGGTCATATTCTTTATAAGATATTTATTAATGGTATTCCTTGTTTTTCAACTTATGATGTGCTTATCCATGTCACATATTAAATTTCTTGGCCTTTCCACTTTACTAGATATTTTTTATATTCTTTTTAGCATGTAGTTTTTCTAACTCGCATGTCATTCATTTATTACACTTCATCGTACTCTATTTATAGCATCTACACTATCTAATCCATTTATTTACAATTAGAATTTGTTATTTCACTACTCTATTTTTCATTATAAGGATACAAATCACCTATATTGAAAATAGTTTATATATCAATCCCTTTAGGAAACTATAGCTCATATATATTCTTAATAAACTTTCGCAACACTCTGCATGTCCCATTTATTTCTTCATTTCAACTTGTCATAAATTCATTTTTAGAAATATCTCTTTCCTCAAGTGTGTTGAGACCAAATATCTAACTTAATATTCCACTTCCCTTTTATTCACATTTGTACATTGTTTGTACTATGCACTACTTTTCTCCAATTATTTGTGCACTTGTTTATGCATTTCTCACATTTGCTCTGCAAAATCATCTACTTTAGAACTTTTCCTTTGCTCACCTTTCATGTCACATAATTCTACAACTTATCTTGGACTTGACCCATACACAACTTGATATGGTTTCTTTATTTTACTCCTACTAAATGAATTGTCAAAATAAAACTCAACTTGCACCAGAATATTATCCCATATTCTTGGTTTTCCTTCAATTAAAACTTGTAACAAATTTCTCAAACTTTTGTTGATTATCTCCATCTATCCATATATCTCAGAATGATATGTTGAACTAAACTATATTTTGGTATTCACTTTATTCGACAATGTCCTCTATAAATGTCCAAAATGTTTCACACCTCTATCGACCACTATGTTGTGTGGTAAACCATGCAACCACACAATCTCTTAGAAAACCAATTAGCAATGTTTGTCACATCACCATTGTTTTTACATGAAAAAAATGTGCCATACTCAAAAATATGTCCACAATCATAAATATGGAATCATTCCCTTTCTATGTTTTATGCAATCCCAAAACAAAATCCATACTTATATCTTCCCATGGTCCCTTTGGAATATGCAATGGTTGATACAACCCTGCATTCAAATTTCTCCCTTTTGCTAGTTGGAAAACTCTACACTTATGAACATACATGTATACTTCAACACTTATTCATGACCAAAAATAGTTCTTCAGTGCTTGTGCTAATTTTTTTTCATAACCAAAATGACTAGCTCAACCTACACTATGATTTTATTTGATCAATGTTTTATGTATCAAACCTCTCAGTATACACAATTGCACTCTCAGAATAAAAATCTATTTTGAATAAATTAATATAACCATGGTGTTTTATCGCTATTCACTAGTTTTTCACATGCTTTCCATGTATTTATGAAATCTTAATCTTCTTTAGACATCTCTTTCATAACATCAAATCATGTGAATTCCACAATTTTTTTCAAAAAGGAACTCCTCTACTCAGCATGCTTGTAACTTTGTTTGACTTTTCAATTCTATGCTTCAATAAAAATGAATAACTATGGAGCAATTAAACCCACTTCATATGTCTTTAATTCAACTTGCCCTGACTATTAATTTAATTATAACGCTTGATGATCTATGTATAATACAACCTTTTTAGGGAAAAAATGATGTCTCGAATTATTTAGCACTTGCACAATGGCATAGAAATCCTAATCATATACTAAATATTTTAACTTCATATCATTTAACTTCTCACTAAAATATGTGATAGGGATTCCTTATTGACTCATCATTGCTCCTATTATTGTGCTCCTCGAAAACCTTATTGAAAATATAATGTCAACACTAGCTGCTCAATTATCTTCTTCTTCAAATACTAGAAACTATGTTTTGCTTTTGCAATACAAATAAATTCTATGATATCTTTGTGCATCATATCAATGATTGTTGTGCACATCTAATTGAAATTCTTGATGAACTTCCTATAAAAACTTGTTAATCCATGAAAAATTCATGCTTCAATTGTAATACGGTGATGGTCAATCTAGTATATCTCACATCTTTTTAGTATCTATCTTTAAACCTTCTTGATAAACCACAAATCCCAAGAATATTAAACCCTTATGCATAGAACTACATTTATTTGTCAGAAATGTGTTGTATATTTTCTATGATTTAAGCTCTACTAGATTATAGAGCCAGAATCTTTTCTATGATTTGGGACCATATTGGCATGGATTTGGGTGGTTTTATCCCATGTTTTATATATCCCATCGTTTTCGTACCCTTGGTATTATAATACCGCTATGACAGTTACCTTTTGATGTGCATATATATACCCACACATACAATAATAAAAAATTAGAACTAAGAAGTACATTATTATATTGTAAGATTGCTAATTCAATACAATAGTTAAGGAGGTTAATGTGTTGGGTATTTTATTGAAAGGATTTCCCAGGTGAAATATTGTGTACTATGTACTCATTTTATGTATGCCATTTTTATTATTTTTTCAACTTATGGATTTATTTAGTATTTCTTATCTCGTTTTGATTTATCAGGTCTATTTTTTCCTTAATTCTACAAATTCACAAGTAATTTTTCATCTCGCAACTTATCTATCACTAGGGACAAATGTTGCAAGTATTCTTCCTATATTATATTGATAATTAATATCATCAAGATATAAAATGAGAAACTTACCCAAAAATGGTTTAATAACTTCATTCATCATTCTCATGAATGTACTTAATGCATTAGTTAACCCAAATGGAATAACAAACCACTCATATAAACCCTTCAATCTTGAATGCATTCTTATATTCACCACCTTCCCTATATATATTGATATCCACTCTTCAAGTCAATCTTTGTGAAGTATCTTAATCAACTCAAGCAATCCATCAAATCATCCATGCAGGGAAATGGAAACCTATAATTTATGGATATCTTATTAATGGCTCTAGATTCAATACAGATTCCCCATTCTCCATTATCCTTAAGTACTAATACTACTAGTAATACACATGGGATCAACCTTTCTTTGATCAACCCTTTATCCAAAAACTCTTAAACTTGTCTTTTTACCTCTTCATTATTTTTTAAGTCAACCTATATGCCATTTTATTTGACAAACTCAAACTTGGAATCAAATCCATGTAACAACTTATACTCCTCATGGGTGCCAACCCATTTGGTAAATCATTAGACACAATCTCTTCAAACTCACTTAGTATCTCCTTCATTTTGCACATAATTATCTCTTGTGTTGTTGTGTTTGTGCTCACTTATTACACAAGCTAACAAATCAAGAAATAATTTGCACTTTTACACCTCTTTCAATAATTTCTTTCTTGAAATCATAAAATAATTTATACTCTTGTTCACTTCTTCACACTTATCCTTCAAAAGATTTAAAGTGTGTGTCACTCTGTCTTTCACCAATATGTATGTATTTTCTCAACCAATGCCTTGTGATAACAATACCAAGGCCTTCCAAGCAATATATGGAAAACATCCATGGACTTATGTCACATAGAACTTCATCATTATATGTTCTAATTTGAAAACTTATTGGGCATTTTTTTTATTCATTCGAATTTGATGTCCTTCCAACAATCATGAAAATTTATATGGACTAGGATGGAAAATTATTTTCTAACCAAGCTTATTTAGAATTTATTGCGAAACAATATTATTAATATTGACACTATCAAAAATAAATTTGAGTGCACACCTCCACACTAAAAAATTATTATGAACAAATTCTTTCACTATGCATGAATATTCTCCTATTTCACTGGCTTCAACAATACCCTATTCATAATGAATGTTTCTCCAATTTCAAGTTCATCTATATTGTAAATAGGCATAATAATCTCATCATATGTTTGCGTGATATGCACACTTGCCTCATTTCTCTTACCACCTTCATTATGCACATGTGGGAATTCAAATGCTCTACGGTTAATCTCATGACATTTAAAACATATACCATTAAATCCATGACATTCACCTGGTTGGGTGAATATTTTGTCACCAACTAACTGATGAGAAAAATAGGTCTCTTCAACCACACCATAGGGAGATTGTTCGTCCAGATATGCGGGTTTACCACATCAAAAGGGGACAAATCTCTCTTCTCATCAAGGGGAGGTTCCCTTATAACTATGAGGAGCTATATACTATATATATATGCAAAAAATAACACTCGAGGGTAGGATAACACCATCCATCTCTCTTTTTTCAGAGATGATGTTCAAAAGCAAAGGAGAAATCCTGGTGAAGACACTGAAGGCACTTCTCTTTTTTCACAAGTGGTCTGGCAGGAAACAACAGGAGTTCTTTTAGGTAGGAAACAAGTAACTGGTAACAAGGGCGTAGTAACCAGCAGACTGAGGTGCAGCGCAAAGTCTCCACCTCGACTACCCAAGAGTGAAATACGAAGGACAATGAGGGCACAAAGTCATCCCAAGGTCCTTTGCATAGGAACATAAAATAAACAAACACACTAAAGGCAATTGTAGAGAGCACAAAGTCTTCCCACAATTGGCTTCAGGACACCTTCCTGATTGCTTCCACAAGTTTTGCTTATTTCATTAACTGGACAAGAACGCATTTAGAAGATAGACGTAAGAACAATCTCCTAAAATAACACAAGCTATAATAGCACAAAGTCTGAAAGTAACTTGCTTTCTCATTCAAATAAAGAAATATGATTAACAATCTGAGCTCAAAGTCTTAGTAATCACCTTTCAATTTTGGTAGAGTTTTGCTTCTATAATAGAGAGATCTCCCCTAAAATGGCATAAGAGACTACAATATATAGAGGCCAAGAAAGGCATGGCACTTTGTTCCATGAAGCGGCCCATGCTATGCATTCAATGCCTCGAATGCATTTCTAAATTTGTCAAAGAGGACCATGCTGGAGTAGGGTAGCCGCCTTAACTATGGCGTGTTGATTCATCTCAAATGTCTTCTCCTGGGCTTGAGTCATTTGGTCTGTCACCTGATATCAATGCAGCTGTCCACTTCACCTTTCCTCCCATGGGGACAAACATGCCGTGTCTTTAATGTTTAAGGGCTCAAGAATCCACCTTGCAAACTTTTCCACCTACTGAAATAAATACTGCATAGATATTTTTGGTCTTCCCCCTTTCTTGCTATAATTTGAGCCCTCAGGCTATCTTTTCCCCTTTTTGGTTCCTCTGGTTCTTCCTCTCAACCTTGGCCTTAAGGCCTTTAAATGCATTTGGGTCTGCGTTTAAGCCTACAAAGATCAATAGACACTTTATTGCCACAAATTTGACATCTACGAGTCTGTCATCGTTTGAAAGCTAACGAGTAGTTGTTCATCCTAAATTTGATGTTTGTGGGCTTGTCCACTTTCTGTTGATCTCAACAAGTGACACATGGTGTGTTCCACTATGAAACATGCGAGGACACATGGCAGCATCTACTTGACTTATAGCAACTTTAGACACCCTGTGAGAGTCCTGCAGAAGATGACACCTAACAGCTTCTATTGGGCTTTAGAAATAATATAGAAACATTAGGACTCACTTGGATTCATGCAGATGTTGACACTTGGAATGATCTGCTTAGTTTACAGGGGACACGTGGCAAGTTCTGCTTCTTTGAGAAATAAATCATAATGTGTCTCGATAGATGACACTTGGCAGCTTCTGCTTGACTTATAGCAACTCACCTGGGGCCCACTGTAGTCCTTACGTCACAAAAGGAAGAAGCTACAGATGTTGACACTTGTCAGCTTCTGTAGAGCTTTGCAAGGGACACGTGGCACGTTTCACTGCTCTTAAAAAACCATATAGAAACCTTCTGTAGTTACCACTTGTCACCCTCCATGAGACTCTGAGAGAGACTTATTGAGAGAAGCTTTGAAGCTTGAAATGCGAATGCAGACACATGGCAGCTTTTGCCGAGTTTTAACGAGACACGTGACATGTTCTATGAATGTCAGGGGATCTGTAGCTCTACCAATTAGAGCATAATTGATTACTTTCTTATATGCAATTAAACACGGAATTATACCAGAATGATAAAGTAGCTAGAAACTTGAGACAACAAAGAATTTGAGAGACAATACACACTATTGTATTAAATACTACTAGAAGAAAATACAATAAGGAAGATGCCACTTCTTCCTTCACCTTAAAGGCTTGCCACACCTCAAGACCTTCTTCCCTCTCTCTCTTGCTCAACACAACAACTCTAAAGCCTGAGTTGCTATCCCTCCTTGAATGCTTCAGCTGATCTCCTTGACCTTGCTAGCTTCAATGCCTTTACTTGCCTTCTTACTTGATTACAATACATGCCTTATGGGTCTATAAATAAGATCCCATGCTTACAAAAATAGAACTCTAATTACAATAATTAGACACACAGCTCGTGACTATAATTAGTCGCTTAACATGCAAACACTCGCTTCACTTAACTGACTGTTCGTCAACAGCAATTTCGAAAATACATAGGCGACCGACGCCGGTCCCTGCTGGTCTGGTGCTGCCGACGTCGGCTGACTGCCTACCGTCGCCGGTCTCCTTCTCCACTGCATCTGACCGATGTCGGTCATACTGCCGACGCTGGTGGCTCTAGTTCTTCAGCATCCTTCCTTGTGTCTGCAAACAGTTGAAGCTTTTAGCTCCACACCTTAACAATCTCCCACTTGGAGATAAACAGCTGCAACTTGTACCTATACCTGTACACCATCTATTTTATTCCTTAGGCTCTGTATCCCTCTTCAATGTCACTCTTGAAGACCAACCACCACGTAAACCTGTGATGCAATACCTGTCTCTTATGCCACAAGAATTTTGCTGCTCCCAAATTCTCCATGACATACTTCTGAACCAACTCTACCCTTAGCTCAGAAAGACTCCCTGTATATGAAACCCTGCAACAAGTAACACAATACAGTAACAGGATAATGTAGCTAATATTATCCAACCTGGTAAAGATAAAATACAATGGTCAAACCTCCATTGTTCTGCAGCATAATCAAGACCATATATCATAGCCTTCTGTCTCATGTGTCCATCCACTCTCTTCTCTAAAACGGGAATCCATCCCTCTATCCAGTGCTTCCTTCTAGCTGACAACACTACCAACAAATACCTGTTTGGTTCTCCAAGGACTCACACTCCTCATCCATGCCAAGCTCCCACTGTTTCTAGATTCTACCTGCATTGCTTCTTCCATCTTCCTAGTTCATGACTATCAGTAAGCAATATAAAGAAGGTGAACAATGAATATGAGGTTCACATACCTTTCCTGACCTCCACATGGGTGTTTGAGACATAGTAATTCACCCAACATCCGTTCCAGTGATCGATCTAGGCCATCTCCCAGTCTGCTCCCGATCGATGTCGGTTCCCTGCACTGACCCTGACTGTCGACGTCGCTTCCTTGGCCGATGCCGGTGTCCCTCCTGCCGACGTCGGTCCTTATGACCAACGTCAGACTTCTCCTATCTGACCTACTGACCCTGCTGGTCTGTACATAACCGATGTCGATATTTGGATGACTGACGTCGGTGCCAAGCTATCGACATCGGTGTCTGTGTGTTCCTGTAAGTGATGAAATTTTCATCTGTGATCTCTTCTTGGATCAAACCTCTGTCCATGCTGCCCTGCTTAGACTTATTCAGCCCCTATGACTGATCTCTGTCCTTCATCTCCTCTAAAAACACCAAGGCTTCTTTGTTTCTGCCAAAGGCATCAAATTTCCTCTTTTTGCAATGAATTGTATTTATGCTTTCCAAATTTGAACACATACCTTTTAAATCAAGAACTTCCATTCCCTTCCTATTCTTGTGACCAAGCCTATTAAGCCACATCTTCGAATCTACACCAGAAGTAGAATCAATAATACAAGTAGACAGATAAAGAGTATCTACTTTCTTACCTCTTGCTAGAACAAGTGCTCCCTTAGTAACCTTCCAAGAATCCGCTGTGAGGCTTATTGTGCATCCCTCATCTCCCAACCTTCCTACAAAAATCAGACTCTGCTTCAGAATTGGAACATGCATGACCTCTTTCAACACCCACGTGTTGTCAATCTGCAATCTCAGCTGCACTTTCCCTTTGCCAACTATCTCACAAGGCATACCATCCCCTAAATAAAGAACTTCAAAGTCTCCCTGTTCATACTCGTAGAACAAATCTCTGTTTGGGGATGCATGAAAAGATGAACCAGAATCTAAAATCCATGATCCTACCTGACTATCCGAAGAAAGTATGAGAGCATCCTGCATCACAATATTTGCATCCTTTGCTTCTTCCATACCTGCATGTTGATTCTCTTTATCTCTCAACCAACACTCCTTCTTTGTATGTCCTTTCTTTCCACAAAACTAGCAGGTAATACCTTTGGACTCGGATCTCCTTCCCGACCTTGATTTCCCTTGCTCAACCTTCTCCTTTTGCCTTTCCCTACTTTTTACACTTAGAGCATTCCCTGATGATTCACCTGTGCTTCTTTTGCATATTTCTTCATTCAAGATCACACTCACAACATCATCAACTTTTAAGATTTTAGAAGCAGATGCAGAATTACTTACTGCCATAACCAAACCGTCCCAACTTTCAGGCAAAGAACATAAAATCAGGAGAGCCTTTACCTCATCATCAAAAACAATATTGACTGAAGCTAGTTGGTTTACCAAACCATGGAAATCACTGAGATGAGTATGTACCGATCCACCTTCCTGCATTTGCAAAGTAAATAGATGCTTCATAAGATATACCTTATTAGAAGCCGAGGGCTTTTCATATAAATTTGCCAAGGACTTTATCAACTCTTTCGTTGTCTTGCACTGTGATAAGCTGGAAATCACAGACGATGCAAGGCTCAACCTTATGGAACCGAGAGCCTTCCGATCAAGAACGTTCCATTCTTCATCCTTCATATCTGTGGGCTTGCATGCGACCCCACCCAACGGTAAGTACAAATCCTTTTGATACAGATAGTCCTCAATCTACATCCTCTAATGTTGATAATTTTTGCCGTTAAACTTCTCCATTTGTAGCCTGCTTTCTTCTGCCATTGCTGAACTCCCACTCAATCAGAAAACCCTGTGAATGACCTGTAATCAAAAACAATACCCTGAATCCTGCAAACTGTAGCTCTGATACCACTTGTCAGGGGATCTGTAGCTCTACCAATTAGAGCACAATTGATTACTTTCTTATATGCAATTAAACACGGAATTATACCAGAATGATAAAGTAGCTAGAAACTTGAGACATCAAAAAATTTGAGAGACAATACACACTCTTGTATTAAATACTACTAGAAGAAAATACAATAAGGAAGATGCCACTTCTTCCTCCACCTCAAAGGCTTGCCACACCTCAAGACCTTCTTCCCTCTCTCTCTTGCTCAACACAACAACTCTAAAGCCTGAGTTGCTATCCCTCCTTAAATGCTTCAGTTGATCTCCTTGACCTTGCTAGCTTCAATGCCTTTACTTGCCTTCTTACTTGATTACAATACATGCCTTATGGGTTTATAAATAAGATCCCATGCTTACAAAAATAGAACTCTAATTACAATAATTAGACACGCAACTCGTGACTATAATTAGTCGCTTAACATGCAAACACTCGCTTCACTTAACTGACTGTTCATCAACAGCAGTTTTGAAAATACATAGGCGACCGATGCCGATCCCTGCTGGTCTGGTGCTACCGACGTCGGCCGACTGCCTACCGTCACCGGTCTCTTTCTCCACTGCATCTGACTGACATCGGTCATACTACCGACGCCGGTGGCTCTGGTTCTTCAGCATCCTTCCTTGTGTCTGCAAACAGTTGAAGCTTTTAGCTCCACACCTTAACAGTGAAGCTTCTAGGTACCTTTTGAGAGTCCTACAAAAGATGACACATGGTAGTGTCTGCTGAGTTTTTAGAAACAGTGTAGAAACATTCAAGACTCATTTAGATTTACACAGATGTAGACACTTGGCACGTTTTGCTTATTTTTGTGACTTACTCGGGGATCACCACAATCTTTACTCAATAGTTGTGGATGTTGACACATGGTGGCTTTCGACAAGCTTTACAAGGGACACAAGGCGTCTTCCACTACTTCTTGAAAATAAACTATAAAGTGTCCCGGTAGATGACACTTGGCAGCTTCCACTCGACTTTGGGACTTACTAGGAACCCTGCATAAAATGAAAAACTCGCGCGTTGAACCTTGAAACTGTTAAAGCCATTGAACCCTTTGAACCTGTTAATTTCAAGCATGTTGAGCCTGTAGATTTCTTCCTCAAAGTCCATAGAATCAAGCCTGCAGAGTCCGTATAATTTTGAGAAGCTTTAAAAATGAGGAATTTGAATGCTCAAGATGAATTTTGAAAAGGGAAGAGACAATTTTGGTCTTGAGGGCCCAAAATAGTTCATATGTTGTCCCAAAATGAGTGACAAATTTTGGGAACAACAATTGGCTCCAGTTGGGGAACTTTCTTCAATTGAAAACTTGGAACAACTGAGGGGAGTAGAAACCAGAATCTCCAGTGCCTTCAAGTATGCCATTGGGCTACGGAGTCATGCTACCCAAAAGAAAGGTGCCAAAAATGAAAACTAAAAGCACAAAAAAGAAATAAAGACTATACAAATATACATATGTACAGGTGAACTTATCTGATACTTCAAAAATTGAAGTGATTCAGACGATGTCCATCGTGAGATAGTGAAAATGGTGTTCCATCCTGATAAACCAGTAAGAAACCATTTTGTCCCCAGAATCAGTGATGGGCAAATGGAACTCTCCACCAAGAATCACATTTTCCATGCACTCCTTTTGGCTCTCTCTTATTGATCTGTGGCAAGACGTGGTCTTCAATCTGAAAACCATAACTCCTTGCTCTCTTGGCGAAGAGTTCCTTTTGCTGACTTTGGAGTACAGCAATATGGTCCACTACCATCGCTTGTTTTTTTGGTTCAGTCCAGCACAAGTTTTGATTGTCAGCATCAAACTCTTGACAGACCATTAGCTCAGCATCTCCTTTGGTGTGAAGGAGTTTGACATCTTGGTCTTGAGCAACCTTCAACTCGAGTAACAGAGATTCATACTCAGCAGTGTTGTTAGTGTTGCTGAACTGCAACTCATGTGAAGGAGGAAGAATATCCCCTTGAGGAGATATCAACACCATCTTGGCTCCAGTATTGGCTTGTAGGAATTCAAATTCAATCATTTGGATTTTAGTTTTCTTAACATGGTCGACTATGTCAAATGACTGAGATGGACTAGGAAGAGAGGATGGGATTTCATCCTTTTGGTTTTTGGGAGGGGGAGGACTGATTTGTGAATTTGAAGTAGAAGGTGTAGGAATGTTTGATGTCCTTACCTTCTTAGCAATCACTGGGTCCTTTGGCTGGAAAGGTAGAGTGGTTCCTCACTTAATAATTGAAATTGTTGGTTGAGGTCGCTCCTTTGATTTCTCCTTATCAACTGGTTGGGCTGATTGATTCTTGGATCGGGTGAATATCACGTATGATCCCTCAATTGCATTGCCTTCACTTCTGGGTTCATCCTGGTAATTCAGGAAACCAATATGGGAGTCACCGGCTGACTCTTCTTGATCCTCCATGAAGAGGTCAATGTCATTTTCTTGATCAAATGCAGGTTGGAAAGAGAAATCATGTTTTGTTTCCAAATATCCAACTGTTGAGTTTGTTGGAGGTGCTTCAAGGGCAAGGTTCCTCTATGGGGGAGGAAGATGATTTGGCTGCCCTTAATTCCTAGAAGCATTGCCTTGGTATGCCTGATTGGGGAATGTCCTTCTTGGTACATCTCTATGTGAAGGAGTAGAAGACATACCTTGTGCCATTTACTTTTTCAAGGCTAGCAATTCATTTGCCAGCTTTTGCACTATTTGATCAGTGGTAGCTGTGGGTGAGTATTCGAAAGATGAAGAGGATTTTCCTATGTTCGGATCTCTCCTTATATTTCTTGCTAAGATAAGGTCATCTTCAACCTCAATAGCCAAGTCTTGAGCAGCAACAAGGTCTATGTGGCCAGCACGTCTTAGCAAAAAACTCACTTCAGGCAGCTGTGAGTTGATGAAGAAGCATTTGAGGTTTTCAGGTGTTGGCTGAGCAATTACAAGAATCCTATTCCTCAGCTTGTCAATCTCTGCTCTGAAATCCCTCATAGGTTCATGAGGTTCCTTATTCATATGTGTGAGCTGGGCTAGCAAGGCATGCACATCTTCTGCATGCTTGAACATGGCTTTGAATTTGGCTTTGAGTGTGTCCCAGTCAGTCACTGATCTAGCTTGCAAATGGTAAAACCAGTCTGTAGCAACACCTTGTAGGGTTTCCATGAAAATCCTGACTATCACGTCTTCAAATTCCACCCCTATTATGCCACAGACTATGCTGAAGGCTAAAATGTGTTCATTAGGGTGAACTCTCCCATCCCCAAAGAATTTGGGAAAGTTCTTTCTTGAGCTATGTGGAAGTTCATGCAGGGGTGGAGTAAGGTTAAGTGGGCCAAAAGAGTTACCCCAGGGGCCTTGAGTTGCCATGATGGGATTATGAAAAAGAGGGATAACAAATTTGGGCAGTGTGTGAATAGGCAAAGCTCTGCTAACAACAGAAAAGGAAGCTCTACCTTGTGTGGTGTCTTGGTATGGGTAGGAGGAACACTCTTAGATCTTTGGACTTGAAGTTGGGGAGGGAACAAGTCAAAATTACCCTATTGCACCAACTCAAAGACAGGGTCAACAACACCTTGGGCTCTCTGTCTCATGGTGTAACATGGAGTTGCCAGATTGTAGAACAAAAATGGTAAAGAACTTGCCCTGCTTTAGCTTGAAGATTGAGGCTTCAGACTGCGCATTCTATCCCAACAGCTCTGGTTTTGCAGACCAAATAATATAATGGAGATGGAGGAAGATGGTAAGGCTATAATGATAATGGGTAAGACACAGAATATAGTCACCAGAATATGTAATGGAAATGAATAAGGATATAATGATAGTAGGTAAGACACATGTGATGCTTCAATCTGAAGCTTGAGGCTTCAAATTGTGCAAGATTGTTGTGTCCCCAGTAGAATCACAAAAAAGACTGTTGGGTGAATATTTTATCACCAGTTAACTGATGAGCAAAATAGGTCTCTTCAACCACACCATAGGGAGATTGGTCATCCAAATGTGCGGGCTTACCACATCAAAAGGGGAGGTTCCCTTATAACTATGAGGAGCTATATACTATATATATGCAAAAAATAACACTCAGGGGTAGGATTAACACCATCCATCTCTTTTTTTTCAGAGATGATGTTCAAAAGCAAAGGAGAAATCTTGGTGAAGACATTTAAGGCACTTCTCTTTTTTCAAAAGTGATCTGTCAGAAAAGAACAGGAGTTCTTTTAGGTAGGAAACAAGTAACTGGTAACAAGGGCGTAGTAACCAATAGACTGAGGTGTAGCGCAAAGTCTCCACCTCGACTACCCAAGAGTGAAATACGAAGGACAATGAGGGCACAAAGTCATCCCAAGGTCCTTTACATAAGAACAAATAATAAACAAACACACTAAAGGCAATTGTAGACATCACAAAGTCTTCCCACAATTGGCTTCAGGACACCTTCCTTATTACATCCACAAGTTCTGCTTATTTCATTAACTAGACAAGAACACATTCATAAGACAGACGTAAGAACAATATCCTAAAATGACACAAGCTATAACAACACAAAGTCTGAAAGTAACTTGCTTTCTCATTCAAACAAAGAAATATGATTAACAATCTGAGCTCAAAGTCTCAATAATCGCCTTTAATTTCAGCAGAGTTTTGCATCTATAATAGAGAGATCTCCCCTAAAATGACATAAGAGACTACAATATATAGAGGCCAAGAAAGGCTTGGCATTTTGTTCCATGAAGCGGCCCATGCTGTGCATTCCATGCCTCGAATGCATTTCTAAATTTGTCAAAGAGGGCCATGCTGGAGTAGGGCGGCTACCTTAACTGTGGTGTGTTGATTCATCTCGAATGTCTTCTCTTAGGCCTGAGTCATCTAGTTTGTCACCTGATATCTATGCAGTTGTCCACTTCACCTTTACTCTTAGGGGGATAAATAGGTCGTGTCTTTAATGTTTAAGGGCTCAAGAATCCACCTTGCAGACTGTTCCACCTACTGAAATAACTACTGCGTAGATATTTTTGGTCTTCCCCCTTTCCTACTACAATTTGAGCCCTCAGGCTATCTTTTCCCTTTTTTGGTTCCTTTGGTTCTTCCTCTCAGCCTTGGCCTTAAGGCCTTTGAATGAATTCAGGTCCGTGTTTAAGCTTACAAAGATCAACAGACACTTTATTGCCACAAATTTAACGTCTGCGAGTCTGTCATCATTTGAAAGCTAACGACTATTTGGTCATCCTAAATTTGACATCTTTAGGCCTATCATCCTCCTTAGCAATCCCTTTATGGTATCTTTTCTACTTGCTCTAGCTACTTTCTGTTGATCTCAACAAGTGACACATGGCGTGTTTCACTGTGAAATAGGCGAGGACACGTGGTAGCATTTGCTTGACTTATAGCAACTTTAGACACCCTATGAGAGTCCTACAGAAGATGACACCTGGTGGCTTTCACTTAGCTTTAGAAACAATATAGAAACATTAGGACTCACTTGGATTCATGCGGATGTTGACACTTGGCACGATTTGCTTAGTTTACAGGGGACACATGGCAAGTTCTGCTTCTTTGAGAAAC
Source organism: Torreya grandis (assembly GCA_037957365.1). Taxonomy (NCBI): domain Eukaryota; kingdom Viridiplantae; phylum Streptophyta; class Pinopsida; order Cupressales; family Taxaceae; genus Torreya; species Torreya grandis. The sequence goes on from JARHVA010000182.1 coordinate 1,479,831, forward strand.
AAATCATAATGTGTCTCGGCAGATGACACCTAGCAGCTTTCGCTTGACTTATAGCAACTCACCTGGGGCCCATTGTAGTCTTTACATCACAAAAGGAAGAAGTTGCGGATGTTGACACTTGTCGGCTTCTATAGAGCTTTGCAAGGGACACGTGGCACGTTTCACTGCTCTTAAAAAAACATATTAAAACCTTCCACAGTTATCACTTGTCACCCTCCATGAAACTCTGAGAGAGACTTATTGAGAGAAGCTTTGAAGCTTGAAATGCAGAGGTAGACACGTGGCAGCTTCTGTCGAGTTTTAACAGGTCACGTGGCATGTTCCGTGAAGCTTCTAGGTACCTTTTGAGAGTCCTGCAGAAGATGACACATGGCAACTTCCGCTGAGTTTTTAGAAACAGTGTAGAAACATTCAGGACTCATTTGGATTTATGCAGATGCAGACACTTGGCGTGTTTTGCTTGCTTTCGCAACTTACTCAGGGCTCACCACAGTCTTTACTCAATAGCTACGGATGTCGACACTTGGCGGCTTCTGATAAGCTTTACAAGGGACACGCGATGTCTTCCGCTGCTTCTTGAAAATAAACTATAAAGTGTCCTGGCAGACGACACTTGGCAGCTTTTGCTTGACTTTGAGACTTACTAAGAAACTCGCACAAAATGAAAAACCCGCGCATTGAACCTTGGAACTGTTAAAACCATTGAACCCTTTGAACCTGTTAATTTCAAACATGTTGAGCCCATAGATTTCTTCCTGTGAAGTCCATAGAATCAAGCTTGTAGAGTCTGTAGAATTTTGAGAAGCTTGAAAAATGAGGAATTTGAATGCTCAAGATGAATTTTGAAAAGGGAAGACACAATTTTGGTCTTGCAGGGCCCAAAATAATTCATATGTTGTCCGAAAATGAGTGACAAATTTTGGGAACAACACACCTCATCCATAGGATCCTCTTCCTCCAAAATTTCCTCTGAATATTTGAGCATTAGCATCATAAATTACTTACTTCACCTTCTTTCACATAATACCTTCTACCACTTCCACCTTGTCCACATCCACACATGAATTTTAATTTTCATCTTTCCACTCGTTGTTTTTGTAATAACTTGTCTTCTACCTTCAATGCACACTAAAAGGCTTATTTAACATATCACAATTTGATTAGACCAAATTCATATTGAAGTTAAATGCACAATCCATTTACATACCTTGAGATCTTCTTAGCATCATCATCATAAACAACATGACCCACTCAAATGGTAAGCCTATAGTACTATTCAGTTTAATATTTCACACTTATCTCCCTCTATCGAGAGTTTTAAATCTTATTGAACAAACTTCATGTTATAACTCATGGGGATGAATTTATCCTTCAGCTTCATGACAAATATATCTCAAATTGTAATATTATTATTTCCCTTGTAAAATATTTTAGTTTGAACATGTTCCCACCATAAGGATATGTGACCATTCAACTTTGTACCAGAAAACTTATATTGTTTGGTATCTTCCATAATTGGATTCTTGAAATACTTCTCCAACTCATTAATCTAGTCAATGAGCTCTTTGGGACTCCAACTTCCAGAATAAATTTTGGGGTCCAACATTGATTTACTAGTCATTCTTGCAATAGATTTCAAGATTCAATATTTAGGTTCATCAAGCTCTTATTTTATGTCTTGGTCCGCAAGTGCTTATTTTGTGATGCATTGTGTGGTATTTATAGCCTCCAATTGAGTTTGCATATATATTATCAATCCATAGTGCTCCAATCACTCTGAGCCTTTAGGCATTCAAACCACCTCTCTATGTCATTTATTTATAAACTAATATCTTCTACACATTATACCCAACAATCTCACCGGATGATGTCTACAACTAATTTCTACCCACACTAGCAAATGTGTAAATCAACAATAAAAAAATGTGAACTACAACCTTGATTTGATACAAGTGATGCAACCATGGTTAAGGGTTTTAATTAAGATATGCCTTAGAACACACAATCCTCATAATACAAAGCAGAATATGAAACAACACAACTCTAAAATTTATTACATTTCAACTTCATGAAACTACAATGCACAAAAATAATAAAAATATCAATTTCACAATGATATGTGTTTCAACATTATATCTGACGATCTATGCTTACTAACTCCCAATCTTTACAAGTTTAGCTTGCTCTCAAAACAATCACTCAGATTATCCTCACATTAGCACCCTCTATTCACTAGCCATCTATCCCTTGCACAATGTAAGGGCATGATTATAAAGGGATAATACCCACCTACTTACATTTGGTGCTCACATACCCACTAACATCATTAAATACACCCTAGAACACCACATATATCAAATGTTTAATACAATTCCAAGGCACCATATCATATTACAATTTAACTGATCATGACATAATACATCACGTGAAATATTAAATTAATCCATAACAGCTTCCCATGGTTCAAGGAATTAAATGTAGTTTCTTTCCCATAACACGTCACAAAAATATATGTGCCCAAACCAAGCTACGCACTAGACAAGTTGTACAAAATTCAAACCTCACGAGGGTAAGTCATAAGACTTCTCAACCAAAAATAAACCAAAAATCCATTGTGCCATGATATTCATATTTGTCAAGAACCTTGCTACAAAATACCATAAGCTCCCAAATGACTCAAAAATCATTGCAATACTTGCATGGTGAATAACCAACTCCTCCAAGAACTCTCACCAACCTTGTTGCTTCTACGAAGAAGAACCAACATATGTAGTGACCTAAATTAAATCTTCTATATACCAACACCACTTCTTGAATAAAACTACACAAAACAAGCCTGCACTCAAAGGTGGTGCAAAAAACATAATGAGGCTTAATCACAACATAATATTTGTGCAAACTTACAAACAAAGACTTATGCACAATAAGACACTTTCAGGTTTTAATTAACTAACCTATTTTTAGTTGATGCAAGATTGTACGTGAACCCACATGCTCTTGCATTAGTGTTGGCATAGTTTAGTGGTAAGAAATATAATAGATATAAGAAAGAATAATAACACATACAAGCAATGAATCAACCAAATGACAAAAAATAACAATAAATAATGACCATGATAACTCATATGAAACCATTAAATATAATTCTCATTCAAACAATGGCATGCCTTCTTCTCTTCATATAATTGCCTATAAAGGCTCTTCCACTTCCTCATTTATCTCTTCCTCTTACATGACTCTTTGACTTTTCCTTCTTTTTGACACATATATCACTTATTTTATCTTTAATACTAAGTCTCTTTACCCTTGATAATACTCACCCAACCTTAAATAGGTGTCTTGTCCCGAGACACACAAAGACCCTAGAAAATCATTTTTTTACAATTCTGCTCCATTTCAAATGCATTTGAGAAACTAAATTACTCTTAATCCTACTCTCCATGGCCTCTCATGTCAGAGATCCCACACCTATACTCTACTATCTAATACAACCTCCAACTACATATAAATTTACAAACTTGTAAACAAATTTCAGTTTATTTCAACCTTAGACTATAAATATTCCTTCATCCATACTACAATTATAAAAATCAATCAAACCTATTATATCACCACCCCGACTGAGATATTGACTGCAACAAAGAGTAAAGCAGGAAGACAATCCATCACATCAAACTAATCAAGTTTACAACCATTATCAATAATGATCAAGTTTATAAATGTTGTATTTTATTGTGCATTATGACTTCTTCTGAGTTTCACAATTTACATAATTATGAATACATTTGGTGAAGCTACCCAATACTGTAGTGCTAGTTCATTTAGGCAAACCATAAATATTGAGCCTAATGCTCCTTGAAAATATTGTGCTTTATCCCCAAGGAAAGATTATCAAGAGCACCATTATCTTACCAATGTAAAATAAATAACATGTAACCATAAGATCACTAAGGCAATGGTCCCATGATGAGCATTACCTAACTGTTGGATTCCCAGCTGCCTTCTATCATGGTAGATTCAGCTCCTCTATGCATTTATTTTCAACCATTGCCTCTGCCAAAATTTGGAAACTTCTATGCATTATCAAACCATGATATCTTTTAATCATTAGATATTTGTCCGTTACAAGATCATAATTTATCTTGATCTATACACACATCATTTTACCATATGGTTCAAAGTGTTTTTCAAGATCCTTAACCAAATTTGATTACAAATAGTGTATTTGTGGGTTTCAAATTTCCATCTTGAGCACCTCCCTAATGATGAATTCCATGATCTCCTATTATCTAATCCATAAATAGATAATGCCTTTACCAACTAAATTATCCATTGTTAAGAACTCAAATAGCATAATTTGCATTGTGCTCATCACACATGTAGACAAAATAAAATGTGTTTTCATAATAATATTGAATAAAATACACCATGAGATGCCATTATTTACCTCCCTAGTTTGAAAAAAATGACTATGCAAAGACAACCATAAGTTTATTTGACAAGACAAATAAAATAATAGTGTTTTCTCTCTTGTTTTGATCTTCTCATCATTGCTCATAAACATTTATTGATAGAAGAGATTTCCCCATGCAAAACCATGATGTGGTATGTTTGAAGGCTCCTCCCTACTCAAAGGAATTCCATTGATATCCTATTATAGATACATGACAACTAAGATGGAATTTCCTTCAATAGTACCCTGGTTAAAATCTTGTAAAGGGTCATCTACACTCTCTTGAAAATAAATAGACCCAATTATGCCAAATAATATCATTGCTTCCCCTTTGAATATATGCCAATGGTTTGTATCATCCATAATCAAGAGAATTATGGCCATGTGGTGGATACGGTTATGCATGCACTACATTCTCCACAATTCCCTTATTTCACAGGATATATTCTTGGTAGAACCTTGGGTGCTTAATAGGATTATTATACAGGCCATACTCTCCCATCAACTTCAGCTCTACATCTAGCTACTCCTCATAAATGTCTTTCTAATATGTCTCTTGCCATTAAATTGGCCCATACATATAAGAAACACTTCAAAAGTACTATGCACAAAACATAATTATTGCCATGATGCCTAAGTAGTTATATGTAGTCTCCTTAATAGAACTTCAAAATATGTCAAACTCATAAACTTTGATAACTCAAGAGACCCACTGAATATTAGAAGCTTGAATAACCAGTTACATGCAAAAATCCATAAAAACATCATAATATTGCATGTCCCATGGAGAACAAAAAAAATCCAATGAGAGGAATGGGTTTCAAAACCTCAATCTTTGTCTAGTGCACATCTTTGAGACTTGCATACTCTTTAACAACAACCACATTGTTGGAGTAGATTAGTGGCAAGAATAAGAACACTAGATTTGCAAGATATAAACTAGAAATGACTGAAATGAATCATAAGAAAAGAAGAAGACAATTTATAACCTGAATGAGACCAAAATGATATATTTTATTCAAAAAAATGGTCTGCTTTTCCTTCTCTTCACAATGGACTATAAAGGCTTTTCATTTTCCTTTCACATGACTCTACAGCTTTTCCATTTATTTTGTCTTTACATGCTTTTTCCATTTTTATATACTTTAAAATAAATCACACTCCCTTACCCATGCTTACACTAACCTGTACCAAATAGGTGTCTCATCCTGAGACATAAAAAGGCCCTAATAAATCAAATTTTTACAATTTTGCTTCAATTATAACATATAATAGATACAAGTAATGAATCAACCAAATGATGAAAAATAAAAGATACAAACAATAATAATAACAACCTTACCTAAAACCTTCATAACATTAACCTGGCTCTTATTTGTTCTCATTGGCCTTCTCTCATATCTAACTTAGCCTGTTTCTATAGGTACATTTCTTGCATCTTGACCTCTCTTGATTAAGCGCTCTTGACAAGGCTCATAAGCCTTCTAGGAATGCATAGACTTCCTCTATATTTAAGATCTATCATATTCATCTCCATTATCTACACTCTCTCTCTTCTCATCATTTATACTGTCATCTCATATATCATCTCACAACTTCACTTTTCACTCTGTGTCAAACTAGATCACTCTCACATAGTTTACTAGGATTTAAAGCTTTATGCATGGTTCCTTTGCTATTTATCCACACTAGACTCATGTTACTATCCTCATTTGATATGTTTTAACTCCTCTCAATCATTTAATCTAATATCTCAACCCTCAGGTTAGAACTCTCAATCCAACTACTTTTTCTTCTATTATACCTTATTTCCTTGTAGTTCTCTTTTCACAAAAATCTCCTAGGTTTGACCAATATACTCAACTTAAAAACAAAAAAAATACATATTCAGATACCCTTTATTTTTTTCCATCTTCACCCAAAGTTTCATGTCTCAACTCTAAATGGAAGTGCCTTTTTCTATTTCACCCTTCTTGCCAATTAAGTCTCTCATAGGCCTAGTCAAACACACAATGATGGGAACCGTAAAGTGTAGATTGTAAAAAAAATAAAAACTATTGAATCCTAAATTACACATTAAAATACATCTTATTACAAAGTTTCAATAATTTCCAAGGGTTATTCAAAACCCTAGCTAGTTGTAGATAGGCATGTGCAAGGTTGAGGGCAACCAAAAGGGTTTAAATGATATTTAAATCATTTCAAAAGCTTATACCACTTGGAATAGGTATATATTACCTCTATCCACCTTATTCAATAGTTATCTCTCCTTGAAAAATCTTGAAACATCCTCAATACCCACTGATACAGAATTCAAGGTGCATTTATAAGACTATGTTAAGGTTTCTTTGGACTCTTGTACTCCTAATAGGTGTTTGAATATACAATAGGATTAACCCTAATAAGATTATGCTTTATACTAATGTTTTAATCCAAAAAAATTCAAAATCACTCAAACAATCATCCACATGCCTCAATTGATTGACCTTCTTGACTATACAACATAGAATTTCTCCTCAATAGACTGTGTAATAATAAAATACAAGTTAGGTAGAATATTGAGCCTCCAAATGGATTTATTATCCTTATAAATGATTAAAAACAATAGGACAATATTCACTACCCTCTCATTACTTCAACACTCTTCAAAAAAACCACCCTATTTTCTTTATATTGGATTGTGCAAAACAAAATTGTTCTCAATGGACTGGGCTATAGCTTCTCACCTTGTTATCTGAGTTATGATTATGGAAATACCATATAATAATACCTATCATAAAAACCCATCCATTATATTCATAATAATTTAACAATGATTCTTCAAACAAAATTTTATTCCATTCTCACAAACATATATATATAGTCTATGTACATAATTATTATTTTTACAGGTAGAGTTCCTTCACATCTTGATCTTTTCTTGGGACTCTCTACTTATCTATTTCATATATATCTTCATCCTATCCTTATACCATGATACTAAAACTCCACTTTCTTCTAAATTCATTTCAACCTCTATGGCAAACATGCAACAACTCCTTTCTTGCCAACTCCACGTGTGGAGCGCAGTTGCATATATACCATTTTTGGCTTACATTATGTTTTTCATGAATTGCATGTTTATAACACCTCTACACATTCTTATAAGACCTAGTGGACCATCATAAACATGTACCAACATTTTGATTTACCGCAATACTCAAAACACCACTCTAAAGCATAGTTTTAGATTCAAAATTCCAAATTCTTGATTTTGGCAAGAAATTTCAAATGCCTACAAACACATAATTTCAAGGACTTTTAATGACTCTAATACAACCTAGGGGACCCTATAAGATCCCTCACACTCAAACAATACCAAAAATGGTCACAATAAACTCTAAAATATATTTACATGTTTTGTTCTTCAGTGATGCTCTGCATCACTCTTCACATTCTGACGTCTATCATTATATTTACATAGGTCGAATACATACAAAAATATTATATAAAAGATAAAATGAGTGCAAATCACATGTTTCCAATAGATATACTCTACGATTTTACTATCATATTCTACTCTCAATAGAGGGGAGGTTCCCATTATTGAAAACAATAAAAACTAAGCTAAGCATATTTACACTATTTACAATTTAAATGGGGGTTTGTTTTGTAACATTCAACTAAAAAAAAAACTAGAAAAGGGAAGGTGAAGAGTCATGCATGAACGAAAAAACATAGATCTCTTTCAACCTTATGATAAGAAAGTGTTTAATGGAAATAACATGCTTACTTGAGATTAAACATGAGTACTGCTTGGAACAATGAAATATCAATTAACATAAGGAAAACACATATCCATAAAGGATAGCAAGACACTAAGTTCTAAATTTCCTTGGGTTCTTGGTTGAAGATCGAACACAAATTTTATTTCTCCTTCCTTCAACATTCAATTCTCGTGGACATCAAAAGGCCCTTTTATAATTCTCATTTCTCCTATTTATAAATATAGGAAGGAATGCGCTGACCCTTCACATTCCAAGTGACTGTTAATATTCAAAATTTTGTCTTATTCTATATTTCACTATTTTTAAAATTACATAAGGGAAAATACAACTTTCCTAAAATAAAAGGACAACAAAAATGGAAAGAAAAAAACTTGTAACCTCCTCTAGCAAGTATTTTTCGGGGTAACGGATGGTGCTAAAAAACTTGGGGCAGTCATATAACTTCTAACATGTTATTTGCTCTAGGTATCTTTAAACTTTCTAAATGTCTTTACTACTTTGGGAATGTCATTCCCTTTTGGTACTATCATGTGATTGCAATGTGTTAGCCACCTTTATCAAACTAGTAACATAGCATTTGAAACTTTCATAAGTTTAGTTAATAGATTATTCATTTCCCCTAGTGAAACATGAATTTCATTGAGCACGATCATGGAAGCAACACTAAAGGCATTCTCTTTGAATAGTTCCTTGTGGATCACTATCTTTAATTGAGTTTTTACTTCATCTGTGGTATACAGGGTGACTGTAACTTCCTTGATTAGATCATAACGTATTTCATCTATATTGGAAGAGAGCAATTTTTGTTTCACTATTCTAATGTTGAATTGTTCCTACAATTCTTCAATTGTTGTTCAATATTTTGATTTTTTGAAGAATGCATTTGGACCTTTTGCAGGTGGTGTCATATTTTGTTTTATTGAAGATTTCAATTTTTACCATCACATCTGTTTCAACATCAATCATTGCACAAACATCATATTTCATGTTCTCCCACACTTTTAATTCATTATCATGGGCTTTGATTTGTTGATTGATATTGATGATTTCATTATCAATATCCCCACATAATTTCAACACTTCCTTAATATATTTCATCCCACTTAACATTATTTCCTCTAACAAAGCTTCAATATTTTTTCCATATGAGTTGTATTTGTTGAATGTAGCAATGGGTTATTTGTTGATACTAAGCACCTAGGAAGAAGCATCTACTTGCAGTGTTGCATGTGTGTCAAGTGGATTAAGAAGATAGTTGACATATCCAACCAAATTCTTGATATGTTCTCTAAGCTGATTTTGAGTGAGCTCATCTTGCTTTGATCTCTTAATCATTCTCTCAGTAGTATCATGCAAGTTGTGAACATCACTTTCTCTATTTTCCTCCCCAAGTGATATATTATTGAGTGTAACCCATTGCAATCATGTCTTCTACATTCTTATTCATGTTATGTTCATAAATTTCTATAAATTGTGCTAGTGGAGGGTCTGACACCAACCTAGAAGTGGTTTTAGCTTTTTTAGGAGGGGTTGATTTAAGAAGATCAACAAGTACATCAAAATTTGGAATGTCTACCTCTACGACCCTCTTTCTCTTATTCAGCATGGGTTACATCCATTGGAATGACATATCCCTGAAGGTAGTCATTTGAGATCTGGTACAAGGTGGTGTAGGTTGTTTTGGAGGAGAATCTTCTGGAAGTGGAAGAATGATCAAGGAAACTGAAGGAGATGAAGGAATGACTACCTCAACTTCTCTAATAGGTACCTTTTGAGCTACCGTTGGGGCTGAGGCAAGGTACTGTTGGGTACTGTTTGGAATTATCAGAGAAGGGTCACCAAGAGATGAATAAGGTTGCAGCATCACAGACTTCTTTGCCTTATTTTTCTTGCCCACAATAGGGCTCTCTTTGTAAGTTTTACCAAGTGAATTCATTTGCTCAGGATCTTCATCATCATCATCCTCAATGTGTGAAGAATTAAATGATTGAATTATCAAACTAGTACTCCTCTTATTTGGATTTGTTGCAAGTGTTTACTTTCAAATGGCTGATGTCCTAGATCTATTTGAGCCACCTGCTTCCATAAATTCTACCACTTTCTTATTGAACCATTTCTTAATTTTGACTAGTATAACCTTGGTTTGTCCATGTATATTTGCAAGCTCTCTTATTGACCAATTGATGGTTGGAAAATGACTAGCAACTTTCTCAGCATACCCAGGGTCAACAAGGTATGTCATGTCATCCACCATGTCATATGAGACCCATTCATTTATGAATGCCTTGACCTGATCAATATTCATTATGCTCCAATCTCGTCTAATCACTTCATACTCATCGAAACAATTTATCCCAGTCTTCTAGGTGAGGCAATGCTCATATGAAGAAAGAATCCTAAGTTTATTTTTCACGAGTCCCTTACTATCATTAAAAGCTCTGCAAGAATATGAGTGAAGGGTGAATTGAGAGATGTCAGACTTGATGATATTTCAAAGATACAAATAATTCAAATAATTAGAAAACACAAAGGAAAAAGGACGAATCCCACTATGATGATAGCTTGAGCATTGACTACAGTTTTACATGAAAAATGTCCCAAAGATATTGGGAACGAAACTCCTAGCACGTGTATGCCTCTGTATGATCTTATTATTGGCTAACCATGGTAGCCATAGGGGATATCCCTCAAATCCTATAACCTTGATATAGGTGAAGTTTTGGAATTGATTGAAATAACTACCATGATGATTGATCAAGGTAGTTGTTTCATCAGAGATTCTTCTTCCCCACTATTCATCAAGAACTTGCACTATCCTCATTGAGAAAGCATCGATCACTCTTTTGAAATGTTTGTCGCTCTGCTCTAGAGTCAACCGAGGGAAGAATTTGTATCCCTGAGTTGTGTGGGAGATATCACCCTATTGGAAAAGGCCAGGATAAATTCTTTGTAAAGCCAATGAATCCACCAAGTACAAAGTCATGAAGAATTGCTTCATAGAGTCCACATTTATCAATTGACAATGAAGAGAATCAATGATCACCTCACCCAAATCTATGAATCTTTTTCCATTACAAATGATATTCATCACCACAAACATCCAAGGGTAGAAGTTTTGGTTGTTTTTGTTATTGACCATGCAATTCAACAACACTATCATATTTGAAAGCTCCTCTTTGAAATATGATAGGAAGAAGTTATTTGGAATATTGGAGATCATGTTCCTCTTATGCTTCAACAAGGAGTCATTGATCAATGTTAAATACTTATCAGTATTTTTGTCCTAGTACTTTTGTCCCTAAATGCTACTCATTCTAGCATAAGTATCATGTGCAAGGATCCTCGTTGTCATTCCCATTGACATCTCATCTATCTTATCCATTAGTGATTCATTACTTGATTTTATCTCTTTGATATTAGGATCATAATGTTTTGCACAGGGGAAGGCCAACTCTGAACACTAAATAGATGTTGGAAAGTTGCTTGCTTGTGGAAGGTCGTTTTCGACCAACGAACAGTGAATGTACTCACATTTTCTACATTCAATCTTTTGTGGAATTCCTCTAGGCCAACATGTTCCAATCTATGAATATTCAATTTTTGGGATGTTTTCCAACACCAACATTCCTTCAAAGCCAATATATTTGTACTTCATCTTGCTAGGCTTCAGAATTTTGAGGGTTGCTTTAACGAGGGTTAGCATGTTGAACAAGTCTAGGGGAGCAAATATTGATGAGGTTGAAATGAATAGGTTCTGGTGGTCATGATATAGGATCCATGCGCTAAGAAATTTCCCTAGAACAGATATCTAAGGGACGTAAAATGCAAAGAGGGAAAGCTCTGTGAAAAAGGTTATGATCTCACTCAGAAAAATGTTGAAGAGGGCAACACTACGAAATATTCAAAAATAGGAAAATTCGACCGAGTTTCAGTAGCGTGGCATTGTCAGGGGAAGAGAAATCACTATGGAGCACAGATCAGTGGGTGAAATAATGATTCAAATAAATCCCTGAAGGGCTTATTAATATTTTACCTCAGTGGTTTGGCACACAAAGGTCATCACCCCCGCACCCCTACAGTTGCATCATGCGTAAACACGCAGATGGTCACACATACCCGCAAGTGCATCAAACACATAGACACTCCTGTAGGCATGTCCTTATATCTACAAGGACATGTGAGCTATTTGCATACGTGATGGATGTGTGATCACTCGATCGTGAGGCCTGTTTCCAGCGTGTCTACGAAGATGTGCATCATGCAAGCAGTGCATTTTTATGTCTCGCTCGGTCTAAGGATCGAGGAATCCCAGCCTTTCGACCGCACGGGGCGCAAAGGCATGCCCTACACACTGGCATAAAAACTTAGCCGAATTTCTTCATTTTCTCACTTATTCAATTTTTTTACTTTCCACAAATTATATTGTTCTCAATTTTATCAAAACTTGATCTTTGACAATTTTGAGGAACAACAATGCCATAATCAAGTTTTGAGCCTCAGACTCCAATTACATTGCCTAGTTGCATCAGTTTCAGTCACTCATGTCTCTCTTGTCATTACTATTGTTTATCAATCAATCAAATGATACTTTCATTCATTATCATTGGTATTAGGGCATTATCACATATGTAGTTTATTGTATTTCTATTCTCCCTTATGTCATAGTTTTAGGAAGTTGTGCACAGTGCATTTACCTACTAAACCACAAGTTGTCAAACTAAGTGTTACAATGAAATCTATTAAGCTTTTTGTACATTTTTATTTGTACTTTAGTGATCAATTTGGATTTTTTCAAATAAAAAACATAAATTTACCTCCTTTTTATAGATTTTTTTGCTAAGGAAATAATAAAATATCAAAGCACTTGCTTAAAAATCCTAACAATAAAGGTCAAAATTGGCCAACTAAAAAGATCAATCTCAAGTGATTGGGGGCACTCCTTGCAAAACAAAACCTATTATAGCTTTTTTAACCTCTTAATCTATAATGACGTGGTCGGTTTTACTCTATGATGAACCAAAATCAATGGATCAAAACAACAAACTCAAGCATCAATAAAGAATTCTAGTAGCTCCAAAGTTTTTATTTAAATTTTGTCCAAATAAAATTGAAGATAATCATGTGAAATTTGATATGCAACTAAATGACACACATCTCAAGAAAATACCCCACTAATGCAACAAAGGCTCACAAACCTCATAAATTACATAAATTAGGAGCTAGTGAATGTGTTACTCTAACACCTTAAGATGAAGGCGAGTCAATACAAGTAAAATTCTGATGATCATCTCATCTAAGCCTAAACGAAAAAACTAAAATTGATGTATATAACTACAAATGTTAATAATCATTAAAACACTAACACCCAACATAGGCTTTACTCCTAGTTTATTCAATATATAATATATTAAAACTTCATTTATGTTTTAGTTGTAGTAGAATTTGGGCAAGGTCTTCTTGGTGCTTGGAGGCACCCAACATACTTGTCTTGGTTTCGTCCTCTATGCTCCCTCACCTTCTTCTCTTCCTTGACTCTCTCCATTTTCTAGATCTTCGCCCCTTAATTAATTGATGTCCACTTCAAGAAATAGTTCTTTGGCAAAGAATAATCATTTTCTCCATTTGAAAGTATATCACCTCAAGGGTGTATGGGATACCGACAACTTTATCTCTTATTTTGTGATAGAGAAAATTTAGCCAATGTTTTTCCTTCTACATTGCATTAATTTCTTATTGCTCTAAGCTTGTCCACTTAGTCTTTTAGAAACAAATTCAATAGACTTGTTAGTCATCCATACACATCAAGTGACAACACCAATTATCTTCTCCATATATAACTACAAATTTCATGAATTAGGTAGGTGGCCTACCCACTTTCAACATCCATACACATGAAGTGACAACACCAATTATCTTCTCCACATATAACTACAAATTTCATGAATTAGGTAGGTGGCCTACCCACTTTCAACTTCTAATGATTTTTGTCTATTGGTGGAATATTCCACATTGGAGGTAGTATCTTTGAGGTGGTAGCAATACATTTCTCATTTACACATTTATTTTTTGGGGGATTGACTTGTAATGTTTTGTTCTCAAATTTTGTATTTAGTATTTTCAAATTCTAAAATTTGCACTCATTATATGAGCATTTAGGTTTTTGAAACTAAAAAGATACAATTTCTCTCTATTTTTACAATTCGAAAGTGGAAAGGAAATATATGTTATTATTTATTCTAGGTAGGCCAAGGTTTATTTTTATTTTATTGGCATTTTTCTTCATTGCAAGGATTTATGGATACCAAATACCCAACATAAGGGTAAACTCTTAGGGATGAATGAGGGGTTGGGGATTATAAAATCTTTATAGCTTTATTGGAAATGCTGACCTACAATCAATATTTTCAAAATCTAAACTAAAAAAGAAATATTATGACCTCTAAAGCTAGAATTGATGCATTGATGTCCCCTCAAACCAATAATGAAATGTCTTAGGGTGGAAACTTGAAGTCAAAGGAGCTAGGAGATGCATATTGATCAATAGAGTGGTAGTTTTCCAAATCTTTTGTTACACCATTGGAGTGTTCTTATATGCCTAAGAAACCATCTATTGTAGTTGCTTGACCTATTCCTTGAGGGAGAAAACCTTTTTTTTTAAATTTAAGTATGGAGATAGTAATGCGAGAGCAAATTGAAGTTTGTGAGTAACAAGAGGTTAAGACTCAACTGGATTTTTTGAAATCATGTTTCTTATTTATAAATAGACCATCAAAAAATGAAATGTTGTTTCCCTGATGGGGCAAATTCAGCAAATGTTGAATAAGCCAAAAAAAATATAATTTGGGAGTCTCTAAGGGAACTAAGTGGTTCGCTGTAGGAAAATCTTATGGGAAAGTTGGGCCATAGGAAAGGAGGAAAATTTGAAATAGGTCGAACATGCCCAAAGCTAATTCAACAACTATGCCTATGGATATTTTGGCATGGACCAATTATGCCCAAGAAGTACTTAAGTGAAAATAGAGGGAAAGGGATGGTTGTTAGCCAAAGGGGACATTGATGAAGGGGAGAGCACTCGTGAGGGTAAATGTATTGAATTTAAGAACATCTTATCTAGAGCTAAGGGTTAAAAGACATCAACTTCCAACAAACCCCACGCTAGCCTTGTTGTTTATCAAAATGGAAACTTTGTTTCCAATGTGCCCTTGACAAAGAAAAATGTTAGTATCAATTTTTTAATGTAAAAAGTGGCAAACGATAAGATAACCTTAGGAACTATAATGGTGAATAACAAGACATGCCTAAGGAGTGTGAACATAATTACTAAGACTTCAAGTATAGAGTGTGGGGATAAATGCCGTGGGGATAAATGCCAAGAGGACCCACTTAGAGGGTATGGTATCTTATCCCAATGTAACTTGCTACAAAGGAATGGTGAGGGAAAAGAGGATGTTAAAACGTGAAAGTCTGAGTATTTTTTAGATAACGTCGTCAGCTTGAAAGAGGCATGCCCTCTAAAGATCAAAAGAAGATATTATAGATTATTGGAAGATGGGGTGAAATGAAAGGAGGACATCTTGTTGACACATCCTAGGGATGTGAAAGATGTCTTAATTAGATTAGTTAGTGACCGAAGTGGATATTCAACCCTCAATTGGGAACAACATTGACTTCATATTTTGTTAAATGATGGCAACTTTGGCAATACAAGGTTCAAGTCCATTTCCATGTTTGAGTTCAACTAGCACTTGGTTCCAAAGCTTGTGATTTAAAACATTCACCAAATCTTGGTTCCAAAATTCATGATTTGAGTCTACAATCTGAAAGCCTTCTTGTTCAAATCAAGTGTTTCTCATTGAAGTGTTCCGAATATCTCTAGGCAACACTCAAATTTGGTGGAGGAGGAAGGTAGTAGAATTTGTCTGAAGTTCAAAAGATAAAGATTCTATATGGTAGAATATGATTTCCCAACAAGATCATGATTTTTCTTCTGCCAATGCATTTTAAAAAGAAGCCACATGCCTAACCTATGTATTCCATAATGCAAGCCCACCTCCCATATCTTGAGCCAACTTGTGTCAAATAACTCCTCTGTATGTTGATTTTAATACATTGTTACTAGTATTAGCCTCTCGATTCATTAAACTGCAGAATAGGTTAGTGATGAACTATTTATGTTTGATCAATTTTGTAAGAACTATATGGCATAATTGTCGCCTGATTGATTATGTGGAAATTGATATATTCTGCCTATTTAATTTCTTGCTTACATAGGAAGTCACAGAATTATTACTATAACAGAAATGGAAACGGTGAAAATTTTGCTTCTATTATATGTTACCCAAAGGAGAAAGATGGAAAATCCCCTACATTTGGTAAAAAACACTATTTTTTGCACAAGACTGACAATGAAAGCTCAAGTATCACGATCAATAAATAAAGCACCCTGAAAAATTGGAATTCAAGAGTATAGTTTATGTCATGTATGCTAGAAATATTTGCTTCAATTGCAAGCAAACATACTCCATGTAGGCTTCATTGCCTTTTTCTAGTTAGATCTTGAATTATAGTTTTAATGCAAGAAAGCAATTTTTAGAATGTATCCTCCATGGGATTTTTCAAAGCTTTTCAACATAATGATCCTCAAAACAATTTAGTTGTAAGGAGGGTATTACATCCAGCTGGTACAATAGAAATTACTGGACCTGAAATTATAAATGTTTCACGATTGATTCATAGAACAGGCTTTAACCAAAAATTGTCAAGCAATCTATGTCATTGACCAAAGTTGCAGATACCTTATGTTCTAGCCCTCCCTGTCCACTTGGAAGCCCACCTATGGCAGATAATCAGGCGGTGGCAGATAATCAGGCAGTGGTATAAGTAAATCTATACATGGCATGATATGCAATGTAATCCAACTTGCTTAATCTAGTGCGTACATATATTAAAATGTAATATATGAATGGCTTTTGCATGCCACCAAAAGAAAAGGAAAAACGGATGTATTAATGAGTGAAAACAAAAATGTCGGATGAATTCTCTTCGCAGGAGAATTAATACTAAGAGTATATGCATTGTTCTATTTGTAGAATATCATCAATCTTTATTACAAAATCTATATCGCTGGTTGTTGGTTTTCTCTCCAAACTGTCGAAGCTTGAGATCTTTGAGGCAAAGGCCCAGTGTACTGCTTGTGCAATTCTTTTAATCCGTCTGTTAGATCTTGGAATGTTGGACGGCATCCTGGATCTCTGCACCATCAAATAGCTCAAGTATTAATCTCGTAGCATGTTATTCATAAATGCCTTGTGCAATGATGCTTATCTACAATCTACAAATGCAAAATCAAGCGCATCAAAATCAACATTATCAATATATTACTCTTTCCAGCAGCTTTCAATCATGGAAGCCCACTGAGGATCAATGCCTTCTGGGATCTGCAACCGCTGATTCATGAATCCTACAGCTCCAACAACCTGCAAAATATCATCATTCTTAATAAGTTTGTCTACTTGGGTATAAAATTCATGTAAGCTGATTAAATACACTACAGAACACATTTTTGAGTGGAACACAATGTCTGAAACTGTTACAGTAATGAATCCAATAATTAAATGCATTCTGCATATGACATGTGATGTGTGCCTTCTATCAATTAGTGCATTAATTCAACGATGCTAGATATAATTATTTGACTAGGAAAAATTTATAGGCTCTGTAATTCATGGATCCAAAAACATTTAAAGTAGGAAGAGGAGTTATGCTAGGAAGATGAGAGGGTACAGCTTATAGTAAATATTTAGGTCTTGGACTCGTGAGGATGCCATGTTTGCCACATGAGACACCCCCTGCAATTTTATACAGCCACTCTACCAACCTTGGGACCAAACTCGGGTGTCAAACTAGGCTCGACCAATCATGTCTGATGAAATGGTTCATCCCACTCTTTGCAGCAATACAAAGTCATTGTAGTGACTTATGCCCACAAAATTTTATGGTGAAGCGATTTTCATGTCTTCTAGTAAATAAGAAAAATGGCATATCTTCATATATTTGTTAGGCAACAACATCCTCTCATATATATTTTGTACAATGATCTTTTACATTTATGTCAAATCATTATTTCCAGATTCCGGAAGATTTAACAGTTTTTAGTTACCCTTAATGTCTATACTCCAGCAGCTTTGGCTTAGATACCTATTGCATATATTTGTTAGGCAACAACATCCTCTCATATATATTTTGTACAATGTTCTTTTAAATTCATGTGAAATCATAATTTCCAGGTTCCAGAAGATTCAATAGTTTTAATTTACCCTTAAAGTCTATACTCCACCTCTGGCTTGCTTCTAAATCTTATATCTATGATGTACATTCACAAAAGAACCCCAAGTTGCATACACCTCTTCAGTGCGTCTTAAAATTGCTTCTATGGCTCTAAAATTCAAATTCATTCATTAAGAAAATAACCTACAGTTTTTCCTATCTACAATTGTATGCAGTTCTTCTAGTCCTCTATATTGTGTATTTCTTAGCAATTTACAGGCGTTCAACTCTTATGAAAATTCAGTTAAATTTTCTATTTATTTTTCCCCATCTGCATTAATTTCATTTTTGAGAATGCTGTCTTCCAAAGCTATCTACAATCCAAAAGTTTGCTGCGTGTTTACTGTTTATGTTAAAAAGTTGATCGAGTAAGCTGAATGTTGAAGTTTGACTAGCTGCAATGTGTGTGTGTGTACGAGTATTTGCATGCACATCTTGGACCTGCACAAAGCGTGTGAGGACAGCATGAGTTTAAGGCCATGTAGGTTCTTAGTAGGCTGCAAGGGTACATCTGGAAAATGGAACTACTTCCATATATTCCATCAAAATTTTGTAAGTGGGCATGTCATGGTGGATATTATTTTTTATATATCCTGGTTGGAAAGGTGCTGCTTATTGCAAGGAATCAGGAGGTAAACTGATTTGATTATAGTAGAATCCTGGGGGCAGTCATTATTCATGTTGAGGTTTGATAATTAGAAGAACATTGCCAGCATTGTGACATTGAACCCAAAGCTCTATCGTGAGCAATATGTTGATAATTTTGTATTTGGCTCTAGCAACCCTCATGATACAGGGCAATGAAAGACTAAACACCAATTTTGTTTGATAACTGCTGGTGATGAGAATTTTAATTTGCCTCGGCAGTAAAGACATTTAGTACGTAAATGAAAGATGGTGGCAGTAAATGGGTGGCCAGACACAATGATCAGTCTAAACCGTGCAGAGATCAGTGTTGCTTGTTTGAAATGTTTGCCTTGGTATAGACCTGGTAGAGCAGCAGTAGAATGCAGTAGTAATCAATTGTTATGAATGACATAAGAATTTCGTGATAATATTATTAATCAAAGCTCAAAATTAAGAAGGTAACAATGTAAAATTTTCATTATGTCCTAGTTTATTATAGTCATGTGCAGCTGGCATCGGCATCTGTATGTATCATTGACACTGCAAAAGAATTGCTTGCATTTTATTCTTTCAAGGCCAATTTATGCCACTTTTAGATCAATCATTTATTGATGTGACGGCAACCTATTTCAAAGATATAACCAATGAGATCTTACTGCTGTTACTACACTTCTCAATAAAAAACTACCCCGATATACTATAACACGTTCTTCAACTGAAGCCATTTCGTAGATGACACATTCACAAAGGTAAGAATGATTATTACTTTAAACTGCAGGGACTGTTGAAGTTTGCTTCTATTGATGTCTGTTATAAATGCTAATGACAGATCTTCTTACAGAAATGAGTTTTGATAGAAGTATAATCCACAGCCCGGTGCAAATATTATTTCCTGGCATCATAAGACTGTTATAATTAGACATAACCTACTTGATAGGATGTGCCATAGAGGTGAAGATATTTGAGGGATGAAGTAGGCTTTGGACTCACGAAAAATAAATGAATCTAATTTTCTGTATGCACTCAATTGCTGGACACCGATGTGTTTCTTCTTGATGAAAATTAGAATAAACAGAAAA
This sequence comes from Torreya grandis, assembly GCA_037957365.1. Lineage (NCBI taxonomy): Eukaryota > Viridiplantae > Streptophyta > Pinopsida > Cupressales > Taxaceae > Torreya > Torreya grandis. The sequence continues at coordinate 1,500,083 of JARHVA010000182.1, forward strand.
TTATTTGGCAGCCCAATCATATAGCTAGCACACGTTCATTTCCCCTCACCCTTGAGGTGGGATAGAAAAACTTGACACTCAATACAAGGCATACAACAAGGACCGTGCCTATTTTCCCAAGCGCAAAATCAGAAACACACATTGTTTTGATTAAATGGTTATGGCCCAAACAATCTGAGATATGCTGATATTTAACTTTGTTGGAGAAGCATATACAAGGAATGAGCAGATTTTGTCAGCAGCCTTTTCAAGACCATGTAGGCACAGAAATATTTTGCTACACCCGGAAAATTGATTTACAATGTACTTTCAGTTGGTGTCATAGGCTGGGCAAGGAGACGTTTATTTTTCAGAATCTATTCCTGTTGTGTTTTCTACCGTATTTTTGCACAGCATTGTTTAAATGTGCTGCAGTTTTCTCATTGCAGGTTGGCTGTGTGCGCAAGGCTTTTGCAGTTGGCTTGACCACCCAACTATTGGGTGTTTTCTAAAGCTTCAGTCAAGCTGGGAAATTTCCCAATACTTACAAGCATTGCAGGAACCTGCTGATGAAGAAGAATCACAAAACACAAGGAAACAAAGCATATTTTACCTGGACAAGATATACTCAATTGGGCAGATTTCATAAATGTAAAAATTATTTATCATCCAACTTTTCTCAGAATTTTCTAAATTCTTGCTTACAGCTGTGCATGTTTCCAAAATGTCGGGCTTATTGTTCATTTTTAAGAAAAATATAGTTGATGAGACTATGGCAGTTTCAAGGCAGATTGCGACAAATATTTTTGGCAGCTTTGAAAGATCTAGAGATGGTTTTTGTGTAAAGCATATATTTGGGAGACGTGAATTTCTATGTTAAAGGCTTGAAAAAAATTATGCCGCCGATTCTTTCTTCGGGCAAAGAAATAGATATAAAAAGAATGAATAAATTAGTCTGGATCAAAGCAATTTTCAATGGTTGATCCGGTTAGGAACAATCTCCTTTTGACTCTACTTCTCATTCAAAGCAAATAAACCCTCATCTGAAAGATATTCACTCTCGGGGACGAAAAATTACGGACTATGACAGCCTGATTGACATTTTGCTTTCAATTTTAGGCAATGTTCACTGATGAAGATATATGAGCCTTGGAGACATTGATATATCATAGTGCAGCAAATAACTTAAATTCAGGAGACGTGATGAGTGCAAAGACACTCTTTCAACATGGTAAATGATTGAAAATTTTCCTTTTGCGGCAATCATTTGATAGTTTAAGCTGATGTTTTGGGTGTAGATGGTGTACTTTGAGTGGCTGAACCAATTGAAGATAATTTTCCTCTTCTTCCTTGGAATCATGAAATGTTTTGATTACCTACACTCATACTGCAGGTAAAGAGTAGCTGAAAAAACAGAACAATCTCCTTTTGACTCTACTTCTCATTCAAAGCAAATAAACCCTCATCTGAAAGATATTCACTCTCGGGGTCGAAAAATTACGGACTATGACAGCCTGCTTGACATTTTGCTTTCAATTTTAGGCAATGTTCATTGATGAAGATATATGAGCCTTGGAGACGTTGATATATCATAGTGCAGCAAATAACTTAAATTCAGGAGACGTGATGAGTGCAGAGACACACTTTCAACATGGTAAATGATTGAAATATTTCCTTTTGCGGCAATCATTTGATAGTTTTAGCTGATGTTTTGGGTGTAGATGGTGTACTTTGAGTGGCTGAACCAGTTGAAGATAATTTTCCTCTTCTTCCTTGGAATCATTAAATGTTTTGATTACCTACACTCATACTGCAGGTAAAGAGTAGCTGAAAAAACATCACAATATTGCCTAGATTCATAGTTAGAAGTTGAATGGAATAAACATAAAATACTATTATGCATTATTATTCTGCAAAGGAGTAGAAGAGACTCAAGCCAAAAAACTTTTGTTATATTTTCATGTAAAAAAGGAGTCTCCAGTTCATAAAGAGTTCTAGGACGGGTTGATATATATTTTTATAATGCATCAATGGATTTATGACATATAATAAAGATTAGGGTATCTTAAGGCAGGACTCTGAGGTTGTCACCTAATGTAAGTATATAATAGCATGAATGTATAATTAATAATTAGGTATTGGTGGTCATTGAGTTAATTTTGGGTCCCAGTTTTATAAAAAAAAGATTCTTGAGAGAGAGATGTGATCAGCCATTCACAGACATTGTACATCTTTCCCAGTTGATATGAACAAAATGGCAAATCTATCCAATAAAGGGTTGGGGAGGGGCCACCAGAACCCGGTTGCCATGTGACTAGCCAGTGTTTGGCACAAAGAGACCACCAACTCTGTTAGGCTTAAGATTTATTTTATTGCAAATTCTTTTGCATGGTGTAGACGATATTTTGTGACTATGTAGCACCTCAGTCTTGTACACTTGGTAAACTCAGACCCTAGTTGTTCCTCTTAGTTCTACACGTCTTGCTTCCGCAAGCCTCGCATCTACTCTCTCTTGTGCCCCTTGGCCTATTTCTTAGAACAACCAACTTATATTGATGACACAAACATCCCATCTTGCCCAAAATGCTTAAAATGTAGTTATCTTATACCTTTGCAAGTTTTGACCCTATGCTTGCTCTTCTTCTCTCTAGACACTAACATCCGAAACAAGTAATAGTGTCGACATTATTGTCCTACCCTGACACAAGTGTCCAGTGCCCTAAAGTCATCCAATTTACAAATAAAACATGTCGCAATGGTCGGCCTACGTGCTTTGATGCGAGTTATCTCCCGATAGGATTGGTATAAATACAATATTAACCCTCATTCATTCCTCACCTAGCAATCAAACCAAAAGAGCACTCAAGAAGCACTCAAGTTGCCAAAAGCTTTCATATTCTGCCCTATTCTGATACCAGACAAAGGAACAACCCTAGCTACAAGTCTGAAGTACTAAAAGAGCAATCATAAGGTCATATTTGCCAAGTTACAAGCTAGGCCGTTGTTGAACTTTCTTCACACATTGCATGATTCACACAAGCCAATGCGTAGGGGAGAACTACATGAGTCCGAGGCCCTCTTCTAGAGTAATGGCTATATAGGTAGTGCTCTTTGACAATGGGGTCATTGCACGTCATCTCGACACCGTGTGCCCACTAATCCATTTTTTCCCAAGGTCACATTGAAGATGGAAAGCTAGGGTTTTGCCATTTCACCAAGAGCGATAGTCTATGACTCAGATCTATATACACCAGAGCAGAGGCGAAACCAAACCCAGAAGCATCCAAGTGGTCACAACTTGTTTGAGCAGATATTCTGTATAGGACACTAGCGTCGACACAAATGTCATAAGTTGACGCAAGTGTCCAGAGAGTCAGAAGTACCAAATCCAGAATTTGACGATTGATCTAAAACTGTCTTCATCCTTGATTTCTCCCTATCCCAGATCCAAACCTGCATTAACAACAACACCAGCTAAATACTCTCTTTTATGTCATTTTCATATCTAGCATAGTTGTACTTTCCATTAATAGCCTATCTCAGTTTTATAAATTCAGCATATGGTACATCTGAGTTTAGCGCATTAATTGGCCTGCTATAGATCTGATATTCACCATTGTGTCTTATCATTTCTATATCCTTAACCCTATCTACCCAAGTAGGATTCCACAATCCAAATTAGGATTAAACATTTGGTGAACCTAACCTTTGAACATCATTGTTGCATAAGCATTCTCTTGTAGATGTTTATCAACTGCCTTGTCCTAATCTTTGTGTTCTTTTTCTCTTTTATCATGGATGACATTGATTGATTTGATGATTATGACTATGAAACCCTTCAACAATCTCTCCAAGGAGGGATCAAAATCCATTATTTTTGCATTCCTCCAAGTGCTAAGGCAAACAATATAAAATCTTTGAATGGTGGTAGATACTATCCCTCTAATCAAGTCCATCCTCCCATCCTTTCAAGACATGATGTAATCCATCCCAAGGAGGATCCCAAGCATGTGCCCTTGCCTTCTATACCAAAATTGATCCCCATGGAGATAGAGTACTTTCATTTAATCATGACAATTTCCGTCAACTCCATAAGGAAATCATGGAGGATTTGCAAATCATTAATAAAGAGGATGTTCCTTCAAGTTCATTGATCAAACCCCCTCCTATTCCTACATTTCCAAACAATATTCCCCTTATTAAGGGTGATAATCCATCTTGGCCTTCATTTGATATTGAAACTTTTCAAAAGGTTAACCAAGAAATTATGGCATATATACCAAGTCATATTAAGCCATCAAAAAAAAGGAAGCATTCTACACCTATAGACTATTACAAATATAAGGTACCTGAACTTTCCAATATGACAATGGTGGATGCATCACATTTTTCAGAGCCTTCAAAATCCTCAAGTAAAATATTGCAAAATTTTGGCCTTCAATATTTGCTCAAATATGGGTAACAAGGACAAGGATTGAGCAAACATGAACAAGGTATCCCCCATCCTATAGCTCTCAAGAGTAATCAAAATCGACAGCGTATCAACAAATTAAACATTGAGGTACACATAGATGCACATAAAAATCAGGAATCATCACAAGGGGAACCGATGTTACAAACATTCCAAGAGATCAAACAGTGAAGCTCCCTTTGGTGATCCATCCTCATGGCATGACAAAGTTGGATACAAAATTAGATAAAGGGAAAGGTACAATAACTAAAATTGATGAGCATAAAGATGTTCGTCCTTCCATACCTTCCTCTTCATTGAACACATTGGATCAATCGTATGAGAAGCAAGTTCCATTAAGTCATATCCATTATGCGGAGTCTTCTCAAAAGGCTTCACAACAAATTTTACAGATCCCAGCACAACAGGATAACACTGATGCTATTTTGTCCATGTTACTTGAGTATACCATGATCTCTTTACCTTCTACTTGGCACAGATTAGGGGGTCGTCGCCTTCATCAAGAAGGATTGCCATATTGTCATTACCATCAGATCACAAGTCACAATGCAAGTCAATGTGGCGCTTTGAAGGCCAAAATTCACGAATACAAGAGTACAGGACAAATAAAATTTGTCCCCACAACAAAGCAAGTTCAATATTTCACATCTTTCCAAATAAGACCAACCTTCAAACACACCTACAGGTGGACATATAACAGTTTCTACAAATATCAATGGGTTATGTTGTACCCATATTCCAATTGGCACAAAATGGGACTCACTTTGTAGCAAGATATTTTTTGAACAAATGGGACATCATATGGATTAACTAAAGCAATCTCCATTAAATCCAGACTCTCTTGGATACATACTTCTACCTATAACATGTGGACCAAAGATTGTATATTCTATGATATGGGTAACAACCGAAGCCGAATTTCACCTTGCATCTAGGTCGGTCTTGGTTGGCCGATATGGAAGCAAAGCTCAATAACAAAAACATGTGTATTACATTTCAGTTTCAAGATAGCAAAATACATGTGCCATTTGATGGGTACAGTGATACATCTATGATAACGACAGATGGACATAAGACATAAGATACGGTGCCTGCCATATGGATAACAAATTTGAATTAACGGATAGACCTTTGCATTTCGATTGGGAAAATGGTTAGTTCTTTACATTCAAATTGGTAAAATATACAGTTTTTCCATTTTTCAAAAATTCCAAAAATACCAAAAAAATCAAAACATTCAAAGATCCAAAAACATTTTCGTCACCTACATGTTCTATTGGCTCCTTGGTATCTATGTGTTAGTTCCATGTTGAGGACTAGCATATCATTTACTCCTACATACACATATACAGGGATACACAAATATGATACACTTATGGGTGTTGGGTTTTTCCTCTACTCATGTCACCAAGACATTGAGGCATCCATCTTCTACAATCTTGATACACGCAGGTTATATGATTCGATGATCACTCTCCATTATCATGTTTGAACTTACACATGCTTTATCCATGCTTATATCTTGTACATGGTACTTTATATGCTATGCACTTGACATTTTTTGCTAACACATTTGATTCATGGGCCACTATGACATGTTTATGCTGGTTGCTTATGTTTTTCTTTTATACACTTCCTTGAGTGTTTTGCCTTGCTATTGTCTTGTTTTTTTGAGGATTTGAATATGCTCCGTTGTAGGCGGCCCTTGTGCCTATGTTTGCTTTCTTGGACACTTGAATATGCCATTGCTTCTTGGACATTTGAATGTCACTGCTTGTTATATGGACATTTGAATATGTCATTACTTGCTTTTGTGGACATTTGACTAAGTTGTGTCCATTCGATTTTACAGCATTTGAACATGTCCTTTGTTTGCGGTTTCCTTGGACCATTGCTTTTTGACTTGCTTTTGAGTGCTATTGTATGTGTGTTTCTTTGCTTGTTGAACTTGTACTGTTACTATCTAGATGTTGCCATGTTCTTTATCATGCATCTTAGGCCTACATGTGATCACATTGGTTCTATGCACTTCAATGATAAATTTACTTAGACATGTTTCCTTCTATATGCTACATAGTTGCATTCATCGATTTTACAGTTGTCTTACCCTTTTGAGGTGAGGTAACCTCCAGGTACTATTTTTGCCTCACCTCAAGGGGGGGTATATTAGTGGGGACATGCTTGGGAAGCATGTTCTCCCCACTTTTCACAATTCTCAGATATTAGTGGGGGCATGTCATATGGACATGGCTTCCACACATAAACAGTTTTCAGATTACAATGGAGGCATGCTTTGGAAGCATGTACTTCACATTAATTCAGTATTCAGCATTCAATATTTATACTAGTTTGCAGATTCGATGGGGGCATGTCATATGGACATGGCTTCCACACATTCATAGTTTCATATTTAGTGGAGGCATGTTTGGGAAGCATCTTCTCCACATTCATTCAATATGGTACTTATAATTCACAGATTTAGTGGGCGCATGCTTGGGAAGCATGTTCTCCACACCTACTCAGTATTCAGCATCTCTAATTTACAATGGCAGCATGTTTGGAAACATGTTCTCCACATTAGTACTTATATCAGTTTCAAATTTCTCCATATATAGTGGGGGCATGCTTTGGAAGCATGTCCTCCACACTTACACAGTTTTTTCAATTGGCCAAAGCACAGTTATATGATTCCAATTCACAGTTGTTGCAGAATTCTATACATGGTACCATTGTTATACATAGTTTCAGCATGAGACATACCTAAAGTGCATATGCTATGCAACATGTGTCGAATATTGCAAAATCCAAATCAAACTCGGATTTCAAAACTATTGCACGTATTGATACCCCACGAACTTTTACAGACTTTGGCGAGTCAATCTACTGCAATAGTTGGTTCACCTTTTGGTATAGTTGAGGTGATTAAATCACCCAATCTTGCCAAATTTTCAATTTGGAATTAATCATCCAAACTCACTAGGTTATAAGTATCATTGAGTTGCACGATAGAGCTAATCTCAACTCCCAAGTGAAAACTCACTTTTGCTCCAAAGCTAGGGGCATCTCTCTCTCTCTCTCTCTCTCTCTCTCTCTCCTTGGATATATGCACTTTAAAGATTTATCTACATTTATCCTAATCTCAGTTTCAGAGCCTTAAAATGATATATCTTTTGCAAAAACAACTTGCCAATAGGCAAGGTGGTTACATCAACACATAAGTGTATTCCTAAAGCTTGCTCTTTCAATTTCAATCTATTTCAAGTACTTTTGACCTAGATTATATGCATTCTAACATGCTCTTGGTTGCAGGTCAGTCACCAGCAAAGCACTCAAATCCAACTCCAACAAAGCATTCAAATTCAACTCAAGCAAAAATAAGGTGTGCATACACACCCAGGTACTTATTCATTTCTTTTAAACTAGCAATTTCATTACTAGATTAAAGGGGGCAAATGCAAACGATATTTTGTTATTATGTATTCGGTCTTGTACACTTGACAAACTCAGACCCTAGTTGTTCATCTTAGTTCTACACATGTATTGTTTCCGCAAGCCTCGCATCTGCTCTATCTTGTACCCCTTGGCCTATCTTACTCCGACTAGCCATATATTGATGACACAGACATCCCATCTTGCCCAGAATGTTTAAAATATACTTATTTTATACCTTTGCAAGTTCTAAGCTTGTGCCTGCTCTCCTTCTCCTTGAACACTAACATCTAGGACAGACAGTAGCGTCGACGTTACTGCCCTGATGCAACGCAAGTGTCCAATGCCCTAAAGTCATCTAATTTGCAAATAAAACGTATCACAGTGGTCGGCTTAAGTGTTTTAATGTGAGATATCTCCCAATAGGATTGATATAAATACAATATCAACTCTTATTCATTCCCCACCTAGCAATTAGACCAAAAGAGCACTCAAGTTGTCAAAAGCTTTCTTAATCTACCCTATTCTGATATTAGTCAAAAGAACAGCACCAACTATAGGTCTAAAGTACTAAAGGCGAAGTCATAAGATTATATTTGTCAAGTTACAAGCTAAGTCACTATTGAACTTGCTTTACACACATTGCATAATTCACACACAAGCTAACAAGTAAGGGAGAACTACATGACTTTGCGGCCCTCTTCTGGAGTGTTGGCTATGTAGACAACATCCTTTGACAATAGGGTCATTGCGGGTCAGCTCGACACCGTATGCCCGCTAACCCATTTTTTCTCAAAGTCACATTGAAGATGGAAAGGTAGGGTTTTGCCATTTCACTAGGAGCAATAGTCTATGACCCAAATCTAAATGCACAAAAGCAAAGGCGAAGCCAAACCCTGAAACATACAAGAGGTCGCATCATATTTGAGCAGATATTCCGTATAGGACACTAGCATCGAACTCAGATACTAATGTCAACACAACTATCCGATGCTAACGCAAGTGTCCAGAGAGCCAGAGGCACCAAATCCAGAATCTAACGATTGATCCTGAACTGTGTTCTTCCCTGCTTTCTCCCTGTACCAAATCTAGACCTGCATTAGCATCAGAACCAGCTAAGTACTCTCTTTTATGTCATTTCTATATCTAGCATAATTGTACTTTCCATTAATACCCTATCTCAATTTTATAAATTCAATATATGGTACATTTGAGTTTAGCACATTAATTAGCTTGTTGTAGATTTGATATTCACCCTTGTGCCCTATCATTTATATATCTTTAACCCTATCTACTCAAGTAGGATTCCACGATCCAAATTGGGGTTAAACACATGGTGTGCTGATTTTCTTTCAAAGTTGAAGTTTTATTTGGAGATGACATTTTCCTTTGTGTTCTGTTTCAGTTGGTAGATGACAGAATTTACCTTTGCAATCAATTGCATACAGCAGTAACTTAGCTGAAATTTGTCCGCACTCCAGATTGGCAAAGTATGATAATTTTTCCCACCCCAGTGACATTCCCTAGGATCGTCTACCATGGTGGATGTCCAGAAATCCTTTCATCCAACAAGAAACAACTGGATGTCATATTCATGAGTGCATTCTTATGCTTGAGAGAGCAGCCCATCAGCAGCCATTTTCTGGTGAAATAGTGGTACAGCAGCTATTTTCTTGTGAAATAGTGATAAAGCAGCCCATTTCAGGAGCAGAGCAACCATATTTTATAACCAAAGCCACTCTCTGTGCATTGAAAGCATCCTAGCAGCCAAAAACAAGATTTTTTAGGAGCCCAACAGTCTTGTTGGAGCAGCTGAGTGGGTGGGTTTAAAATTCTCAGCCTGTGAAGTGGTGATGAGAATTCAATAATTCCCAGGATTCACATTTGCTGCCTTTATTTGTATGCAAAGTCTTCATGCATTTAGGCATCTTTTAAATGCAGGCTTGTCCTTTGATTTCCAAGACTGCACATCACACAATACTTGATCTCATCATACCTTTAAAAAAAAATGCCATGTTTCATTACAAGATTGTTTGTTAACTCATCTTAACCTCGTACAGTTCAACAATACAATTACAGCACATGTCAAGAGGCTTCAAACTAATATGCATCAGCATATGATCCATTGTCAACCGAAAGCTTTGTGGTGCATTGTCAAAGCTGAGCCCAACCCCTTCGTTTGGAGAATATCTTTAGGCTCACTTTTTTCCATCACAAACTCAGATCTCTTGGTCAGTCAATCTTTGGCCGTCAAAGATGGCTCTACTTAGCATTCTATTCTTCAAGGAGGGTTGAATTCTTGGGTATCATTGGATATTGACGATGTTGTTATTCTAAGCCTAGTTTGCTCCTGCAGTCGGTTAGCATCTCTTTTCATAGGCTCACTATTCAGATACTCATCGGACGCCCCTCGCTTTCTACCCCGATGGATGTGATTGATAGAATTGTTACGGAGGACATTTACCGATACTTTATTCATCTGTCACTTAGGCCTCTCCCCAATAGTGTCTCGACTATCTCTACCACCACTAATTGTATGTTGTTGAGGGTTTGTTGTATTGAATATATAATATGTTGATATGGTTGTAAGTTTGTAACCATCTAATTGGTTGTAACCACTTGTAAATTCCCCATGCACTTAGACATTAATAAAACATAAGGCACATGTGAATCAATGTGCACTTCATCTTTCCCTCCATGCATTCTCTCTAACTCTCTCTCTCTCTCTCTTTTAATAACATTGGTATCAAAGCGAGGAATTTGAGGTTGAGAGCAAGAACAGTGTACGTGGAGAGGAGTTTGAATTCAATTGAAGATTTTGTGAGCAAGAGATTGTGAGGAGTTTCGAATTAAAGATTGTAGAGGATTCGAAACATAATCCATGAAGGATACAAGAAAAACCCCAGTGAAACGGTACTTATGTTCTCTGAAAATTAAATCCCGAATAACTTCTGATTCAGATTCTTAACATTTTTGTCATCCAAAAAAATTGTCTTCTGCAATTAATTTTGAAAAAATCATATTCTAAAGCTGATTGCCGAAAGGTTAAAGAAGTGCTTGAAGGCGCTGATCTCGGAAGAGCAAAGCGGTTTTGTGGAGGGCAGGCAGATTTTGGATGGTATAGTGATGGCTACGGAAGCAGTACACTCGATGTCCAAGTCTAAAGAAAAGGCAATGTTTATTAAATTGGACATGTCAAAGGCGTATGATAGGGTTCAGTGGTCCTTCCTTCAGAAGGTTATGGAGGCTTTTGGCTTTGAGAAGGAGTGGATTGAGTGGGTCATGAGTTGTGTTACCTCGACCTCTTACTCTGTCCTGGTCAATGGAGAACACTCTAATTTGTTTGGGGCAACTAGGGGATTGCGGCAGGGAGACCCTTTATCCCCCTATTTGTTTCTTCTCCTGGCAGAGGGTTTAGGCCGGCGGATTAGAGAGTATACAAGGGAGGGGGAGATTCAAGGTTGGAAATGGGGAGGCGACCTGCCTGTTCTCTCACACCTCCAGTTCGTGGATGATGTGGCCATGATGGGAGCAGCGACCATGAGAGAGGCAAATAATACTCGTAGATGCCTGGATGCTTACATAGCGGCCTCGAGGCAGGTTATCAATGAGGTGAAATCTTTCATTTTCTTTTTCAACACGCCTTTGGCTATTCAAAGGAGAGTGGCCGAAATTCTCCGGTTTCAAATTGGCAGCCTTCCGGTTATGTATCTTGGAATCCCTGTCACTTCGGGAAGACATTCCAAGGAGTCTTGGCAGGTGATTCTAAATAAATTTAGGGCCAAGGTGAATCATTGGACCCATAGGTGGTTATCTTTTGCGAGCAGGGTCCAATTGATTCAGTATGTGGTCCAGGCCCTCCCCCTTTACAGGTGCATGTTACAGGTGGCGCCCGCTAGCTTTCTTAAAGATCTGGACTCCCTAGCTAGACAGTTTTTGTGGGCTGGTAATCTGTCCTCGACAAAGTGGAGTCTCATCAGATGGGAGGTGGTCTGCAGTCCGAAGAGATTAGGTGGCTTGAGTCTTAGACAATCCATGATGGCAGGGACAGCCCTGGCAGCCAAATTATACTGGAGATGGTGCATTGAGCAGGGCCGGGTTTGGGCTAAAATTTTGGCGCATAAATATTTTCCTGGGAACTCCCAAAAGGATATTCCAAGATACTGTTTGATGGGGAGTGGGTCGGTGATATGGGACACGCTTAAGAAAGGGGCTGACCTAATAAAAAGAGGTCTATTCTGGATTTGCAAAAGCGGGCTGGAGGCGCAGTTTTAGCACGACTCGTGGGACGGTTTCCCCCCATATTGTCGCAGTACCCTCATCTACAAGCTCTATCACAGAGATTCTGTGAGGTCGGCTGGTATAGGGTGACTTCAAAACTTTTGATCATCAGGATCAGCTTACGGAAGCAAGATGGAAGAATTCGGAGGAATGGCCGATTAGGGACATGGAGGTGGAGTGTGCGGCGCTGAAGAAAATACTGGCTGGGCACACCTGTTGCGCCCTTAGAGGTGCTGATGAGTTGGCCTGGTCCCCACATCCCAAAGGGAAATATTCGGTTTCGGCTGGGTACCAGGAACTTGTTGCGCAAAATTTCGAGGGAAGGGAGGTAACTTGGTGGAGGCGGACCTGGAGCAGCTTTTCGTGGCCTAAGTGCAACTGCTTTATATGGATGCTAGCATGGAACCGCTGCCTGACATGGGAAAACATCAGAAAGAGGGGCTTTGCTGGGCCATCCTGCTGTGTTTTGTGTGGCGCTCAGGGGGAGAGTTCGTCCCACATTTTTTTCAGCTGCCAGTTCACTTGCCGGCTGTGGCACGCTTGGTGGGGCGTGTGGAGAGGCAGATGTGTACACGCCTCCTCCCTGGCCGAATTCTGGTCGAAGCTAGATAATCCGCCCCCTGTTGCGCACTTCCTGCAAGACGTCTAGTTCGCAGGTCCCATCTTTTTGCTTTGGCAGGTTTGGTTGGAGCGGAACAGAAGAATTTTTAATGATGAGCGGCTGGAAGTTAATCAAGTGTGGAGTCGAATCATCAGAATGATTCAGGAAACGGTTGAAGCCAAGAGCGAGGTTGCATTGCCTATGGCTAAGAGTGATGCTGAGCTGGTCGACAGATTTGGGATGCAGGATTTTTTTCCAGGTGCAGCGTGTGTTAGGAGAAGTGGGAGAAGGAAGCAGAGAGTGCAGAGAGGTGGGAGATAGACGCCTCCTCCCGACGATTTTCTGAAGATTAATACGGATGGCTCCTCTAGAGGTAACCCAGGTCCCGCTAGTATTGGAGGATTAGCGAGGAATGCCTCGAGTTCGGTTATTTTTATTTTCTCGGCTCATAGGGGAGAACAGACGGTTAACAGGATGGAGGGCCTAGCCATTTTATACACTTTGAGAGCTTACGAGCTAGGATGGCGTAAAGTGATATGTGAGGCCGATTCGCTAATTATGATCAATATGATCCTGGAAAGACAAACTACTGAGGTGAGCTGGCAGCTATCCTTGATTGTTCAGCAGATTTTGCAGATTAGTTTGCTCATGGATTCTGTGATTTTTGCCCACGTTCCGATAGAGTGGAATAGGGCGGCTGATTGCTTGGTTAGGTGGGCTTCGGAAGGGACGGAAGAGCGGAAGGTGGATGAGGAGGCGTTGTTGCCGATAGAGGTCAGGAAAAATCTGGAGAGAATTTTGTCTGAGGATAGGATTGGTATAAAGGAGTAATTTTGGTTTTTTAGTCGGTGTCTGGTGTGTTTGTTGGTTTTCCGGGCTTTGGCCGGTCTCTGCATTGTACTATGTTTTTCTGAGTTTGAATAAAGTTTTTACCCCTGGTTTTTATTTATTTTTATTTTTTTTAAAAAAAAAACATATTCTAAATACAATTTTTAATGGAACATTTGTAAATTCCGGAAAACCTCAAGTATATTTTGTTTATTTATATTCCTAAGATTAATATCAGTCCTTTAAAAATCTGAAAATTTGTGTCATAAACTGAAAGGCTAAACCTACGAAATTGTGTTAAAGTCATGAGCAATATTTAGAACTTGGTTGATAATACTCAAAATAAGTTCCAAATGATTGATAATCATTATGCGAGAGAGACTTTGTGATAAAAAAGAACCCACTGCCCTTTCAAAGACTTGATTGTAATTTCTAAGTTCTAAGCATTTGAGCTCTACGAGTTTCAAGAAATTGTGTTATCTCCTAAAGGAATTGATAATCTGGAGTCACAAGAAGTATTACAAATAGAGAATCGCATTCATGGCGCCCAAGAACTGTGGTGCTTGAGGGCAAACACCTCGGATCCAGCAGCAACCAAGAAGAGAGATAATGGGCACCACGTTCATGCCAGGTATTCGTTCGGGGCATAATTATAATGATTTATATTTTTACTTCAACGATAAAAGGTAACCCAATTCTTCCCCCACAAACCCAATCACAAAGGCAAAGTTATCATTATGTCAAAATATTACGGCTTCATATTTGCATAGAGTGGATGCAAGATTGAAATTCTTCCCGTGCCCTGAATTCATTAAGGATATATCTGCCAGTCATAGGAGAAAGGGAGAAATTACTTTCTCCTGTGGGGAGAGTTGTGGCAGATTTATCTGGAGTGGTAATGCGTGTGATTTGCAAAGTTAACCAGACCCAATTCAGTTATAACAAATATTAGTTGATGAACTGGGAGAAGGAAAACAATGCCATTGAATGTTTAAAAGAATGGTTTCTGAATCCTACCCACTGGAAGACTAAGTCAGCCCCAAAGCAGTACACAGTGAGCCGGTTCAATGTCCCTATCAGGGAAGCCATGGCTCTGTTGAACATAGTAAGGGAGGGAAAGACATGGAGCATGTGATAATCACTTAGGTGCCCCTGCTGCCTCAAATTTTGTCCACAAGACAAGTGCCTTATATCTTTTCATCTCACCCAGCAAATTTTGAGCTGCAAAACGGGGAGGTAACTTCTACGTGAGCTCCTTTCATATAGTTTCCATTTCTTTTTCATTGAGTTTTATTCCAGAGCTATTTCCTCCTTGAAAACCCAAAATGAAAGACCCGATTCATGTTATTTTTGGTGTATTATACAAACATCAACATTATGAATAGTACACCTTGATTTGTGATAAATTTATCTGTTAACTGTTTTGGGAGATGCATCAAGAGGAGTGCCCTGGAGTCTCTAGAATTGGTATTAACACCAACATTGCACACTTATAGAGGTTTGAGGGCATCAAACTAGCCCCTCATCAACTACCATATTATATGCCTCACAGGTTGGTTGTATGGAAGTGTGCTACTAAATTGCAACGGGGATGGCTGAAACCTTGAAAAATAAATCTTGGGATTTATCCCAAACTGCCCATTATTCTAGGTACCCATCCATTTTTTATTTTTCCCGTGATTGAACAAAAGCATCACGAAATCCTTGCAATAAGCCACCCTTAGCATTGAAGCTTAAGTGGGATCATTGGGGCACGGTATGTTGAATGTGTTGTATACTTTGCATAATTAACACCCCTTATGTATAGGCCAGCATGTAATAGTGATGGGCTCCAGGGCATTGCCTTGTTGGGAAGTATGGGGGCTCAGTAGCCCCCCATGTAGAGGTTCGGGGGTGGGAGCACCCAAGAATTTTTTTTAATAGGGTTTTTTTTACCTATAATAACATATGGGTGGTTTCAAAGCCCATGGTTTTATACTCAGAGTAGTTTAATACCACTTAGACAGTTGCCTATTGATGTGCCTACAAATACTCTCGAATGCATTAGGGTAAAGCAGTAACTTTAAAATATGTTGTTATATTATAAACAACTGAATTAAAGCGGTAAGGAAGAAGGTGTTGTGCTGGTTTTTTTCCTGAAAGTGTTTTCTCAAATGAAAATCTTGTGTTTAGTGTTTGTGTGCCATTTTTACTTTCTGTTATAGCTTTAGATTCTATTAGCATTGCCTCCCCTGCTTAAGCTTATCGGTCTATTTCTCTTTAGCAAGAAGGCACAATAGTTGGTATTAACACCCAAAGCATACCTCGAATATAACCATGAAGGTAATCTCTTTTCAGAGGCCTACAAGGATGCTAAGGACTGAAAAGGTGATTCCAAAAATTGAGCACAAAGGTTAGGTGGAAAGATCCCAAGCCACAACCAGAAAAGGAAGCCCAACAACCACCTGGCTATGAGCAGATTGAAGAGAGAGGCATGCGGTTCTCAAGGTACTACATATGATGTGAATCCAAATGTGGCCATGGATGTGGGCTCTTTTACGGTTATGATGTTAGCCCTGTTCAATAAGGGAGACGAGTGGGATACTAATAGTTCTTCCATTTGATTCTTTGATGTTGAGGCTCAAAGTTTGTTTAGGGGGTTAAGGTCAAGAAACTCAACTGATTGAGTGTGTCTCGGAATGTCCCTGATATCCCATCGGTTCTTTCTCCTTTGCCTAATCTTGATTTCAGTAAAATAAGGATACCTGCAGATTTTACGAGTCAGCCTTCACAAACAGAGGGTGTAAGTGATGTGCTTAGTGTTGGAGACAAAGTTCAAGAAATACCAACAAATTGAAAAGAGCAATTGGAAATGGAGAAACAAAATTCTGAGAATGATAAGACGGCAGTGGTAGGTTTCTTTTAAGTACAAGGATAAGAAGTCAAAAGAGTGACCACAGAAAAAAGGAAGAGAGGGAAATACTGTTACACTGTCACTGACAAAGCAGTTGCAAGGGTTCCAAAGGTCAGAAAGAAAAGCCCACCTCAGTGGTGGAATCCCTCAATCAATATGCTGAAGAAATTATTCTTGAGGAAAGGGAAAAACATGCACAAGAGCTGCAAACTTTAAAGCGGAAGGCGCAGAGCATGCAAGGACAATCCAAAAATTTGGCGGTTATCAAGGCACTTGTATAGGGAGGTTTCACTAAGATTAAGGAATCCGTCAAATTGCTGTATCCTCCATATGTGAATTTGCATGTTTTGATGGAAAATAAAATAAAAGTGGACAAGAATAATAAATACAAGCTGCAAGAGTTAGATGGCATAATTCACAAAGTGAAGTTTGTAGAGGAAGCTCAAGAGCATCATGGTTTAATGATGCCACATATTGTTACATTTTCAAAATAAGGCTGATAGCTTGTTTTTTGTTTTCATCTCATCTCAAGACTCCAGAGGGACAATGGCTTAGTGCAAAGGAGTTTCATGGATTAGTCACTGCAATATTAACTCAGCCTAAACAATTTGTCACAAAATTAAAAGCTGTGGACAGGAAATTCTTGAACGACTATGCACTTGGACCTGCCACAAAGACCGAGTGAATCATAGTCCTTAAAAGATGCCAGTGCTTCAGTACAAAAGATTTTAGTGGATCTGATTGAACTTGCTGCGAATGTGGAAGTTCAAGTAGTCAATTTGTCATATATTGACTCTGTTACCAAGCTTGCAAGATGATGATTGTTGGAAGGGGAGTTACTTCATGATTTTTAACAAATAAAATCAATCTTAAATTGATCTTATTGTTCAATCAGTTCAGCAGTCATATGTCGCTTCAGGTTTATTTCTTAAGTTAAAAGGGATTAGAAGCCCAAGCAACATTTGTATAGATGTAGCTGTAGACTTCTTATTTGGGATGGACAGACTTTAATTGAAAATTCTTATAAGGACGTGCTGGAAAAACACATATTTTAACTAAAAGGAGTTTTATTTCTCTAAGAATGTTGGTGACATAATGTAATCACAACGTGATATTAATTTGAGCTTTTTCTATTTTAAAATATTAACTTGTATTGGCAAAGGACGAGTGAGCTTTGCTAGGGTTTGACGTTCATAGGGACCTCCTTTTAGATTTCTAAGAGGATTTCTGGTGATCCTCAAGAGGGGGAGGGCAGCTCTCCTGCTTTGAATTAGTTTGGGCATGCAATTAGGAGGCTCCCCCTGGACATAATTTCTGTCATGCTGTCATAGGTAGAAGCTCAGCTCTGGCACCAAAGGAGGTGAGGGCAACCATTGGAACAGCGGGGAAGAAGAGGATAGCTCAAGGCTCTAAGGTCAACCCGGTATGCCTGGAGGCGATGGAGGACAGACCAGTTCTGGAACTGGTGATGGAAGAACTCGAAGGTAACATCCATAGAACTTTATCCAGGGGTTTATTTGTAGATTCTTGAGTGTTCAACATTCTTTGGATGATAGGGTAGGGAAATTTGGAAAACCCGCAAGGAGTTACGATATCAGCCCTTGCCCCAAGGGGGGCATTGCATTATTGTTTTTGCTAATGAGGCAGATAGAGATAGAATATTCCAAGAGGGCTTTCGAAATGCGGGGCTTTTTATGAAACGATGGCATACAGGTTTCAAGCCCACCGAAGAAATGTAATCGAACGCACCTGTCTAGATTTGCCAGTATGCTCTTCCACATGAGCTTTGGTCAGATTGTCTTTAAAATGCTAGGAAATTTTATGGGGATTTTCATGGGTGCCAAAAGCAACTGCAAGGATGGGGGATGTAAACTATGTGCATATTTGTGTATAACTGGATCTGTCCCTTCCATTTCCAAAGAGCATAACCCTGAAATCTAAAGGTCTTGAATGGAAGTGGAACCAACAAATAGACTATGAGTGCATCCCATTCAGGTGCAGAGCATGTGATGAGTATGGGCACCTAGCTAAATAATGTCCGCAAGCTATCCATCAGAATATCCAGAATCAACTAGAGATTTCCAATAAGATAGATGAAGAGGGCTTCCAGAAACCAAAAAAGAAACATACTGTAAAGATTAAGTGGAAGGTGGTGGGAAGACCCGGTAAACAGGATGTCTCCATTGTAGAGGGACCGAAGGGTGATAGACAAAAAAGAAAAACAACGGAGAATCAAAAGAGGATCAAGGAGGAATTGCTAATTGGGAGGAGGAGATGATGGAGGACTATGTCTTCAAGGAGAATATTGAACGGATCCCAGAAAACCACAGCTTGACAAGACCTTTCAAGAGGTTGCAATGGAGGGCGAGCAAGAGCTACCTATGAAGGTGATAAGCACACACTTTGGAAAAGAAGAGCACTCACGGGGAGAAATAGAAATCAGATCTATGATGAAAGGGTCTATAGCTCAAGCCACTAGTGTGAAAAATGTAGATACAAAACAAGGCAAGCAAAGAAGAGATGACATGAATATCAAGACACAGAACGAGACAATGACGGAAGTGGCAAATGGCTCACAACCTTTGCTAATGGAAATGTTTGATAAAAGCAAAAAACATAAATCAAATTAATGAAGATTATTTCTTGGAACATTAGAGGTATGAATGCCCCATTCAAGAAAAGAGTGTTGAAAGGTCTTATCAGTCGAAAAAACCCACATATTTTGCTTATGCAAGAGGCTAGGTTAAATATCAGGGAATTGGGTATTTTTGGTAAGTCTATATGGGGCAAAGCCAAAAGCAATGGGGTGGAGTTGGAAGGTTAGGGAGAAGGGCTGGCAATCTTTTGGAACCCTAAAATGGTTATTTGTGAAAGGTTTGATCAAGCTAGGGATTGGATTACTTGTGAGGTTCAGCGCTTCAATTCTCAACTCAACTTTGGGATTACTCATTTCCACGGCCCCATGGATCCCAATCATAAACAGGATTCTTTGAATTTTTTCAGAGGAAAACGGAGTAGTTTCTCTGGTGAATGGTTAATGGGTGGATATTTCAGCATGCTTCTGGAGGCCTCACACAAACAAGGGGGACGGATGGTTAGAACGAAGACTTGGGGCCTTCCCACTTTATGCAGTACGTGAATCTGTGGTGCATCAAACCCAAATACAATAACTTTACATGGAGCAATAGGAGTAAAGGAATTTATTGTGGAACGGTTAGACAGATTCTTGGGATCTAAGCAATGGTTGGACCTAAATTTTGTCCTAAAATCAGAAGTTATGCAGCATTGAGGGTTGGATCATTGGTGTTATGTACCTAGGGATATGATATTATAATGTATATGGGTTGATGGAGATGCCAACATGTGACACACATCCCCCTTAACTAGTTATATAGGTAAAATATATTGAAACAAATGGGTAAGTTGTGGAATTGATTGTATTGGACAATGAGTCACCTACATTGGGATAAGTAGTTTACCCATCCATTATTAGTGAATCAGTGATAGAGGTCTATATATATTATATAGGATATGAATATCATTGTAAAGGATGTCAAGTAGGGGTCTTCTATTTGTTAGAAGGATATCGGAGGTGTCCCCCTCGAAGTGGAAATTAGGAGTTATTCCTTCCTGAAAGAGTATCATACAATGTTGTGCTACATTAAAGGTTGTTATTCTAATTCTAAATATATTGCATATTAGGGCATCTTGCCCCACCAATATCATGTGTTGATCTTCATTCTATCATGAATATTATTTGGATTGTTTAAATTATTACATGTGATAATATTAACATCTGATCTCAGAGCACTTTCCAGGGTCGTGTTTTTTACTAAAGGCTTTTGTCCCAAATTTGCACTTTTTGTTAAGGAAAAGTGGGAGGAAATTTGTTGTTGATTTTTTTCAAACAAGGGCCAAATTTCTTGTAGGCGGTCATTCTCCTCACACAAAGCTCAAATTGAGCTTATTTTTGCGTGGCTGAAAAGATCATTTTTCGAGCTTTCTGAACAGTGTTCACACTAAGGATTTGGAGTAGTATTGAAGGAGATACGATATTTTTCAGTTGACCCTATCGGATCTACATAAATAAAAAGGATTGTGTAGTGCAAACACTAACTTTATGCTCAAGCATTAGATTGAGGTGATTTTTCTCTGTATTTGAAAATAGAGTTGAAGCCACTTCCAACAATTAAAATTTCATCAGCTCTGGAGCATTATTGAGGGAGATATCTCAATCACAAGTTGTTATTCTGGAGACACAGAAAAAAACTAATTACTGGACTTGTGCCTTCATATGCACATATCTTTCAGGGCATGTGTTCGATTGAGGTGCCATTTTTTAATTAGATAATAGACTTGTAAAGCTTTAATTTGAGGGGTATTTTGTTCATTTTTACTAAATACAGACAGTAAATAAAACAAAAAATTAAAATAAAAAGAAAAATAAAAACTCTACAATCTAACATTTGTTTTCATCCTCAAAACCCTAGTTTTTATGAATTTTGGATCAAGGGGTTTCAAGTTTTCTCTCGAGATGATGGTATTGATGCTATAAAATGGTAGTTCCAATTCAAGGAGAGATATTTTCAATTAGAATTTTGGAAATTAGGTTTTTCCTTTCGCCTAAAAGGTTTTGCATTGAGTTGATTTGTTCGGATACAAAAATAATGGAAGAATTTTTTGTGGGAAGAAATGGAACAGGTTTTCCTAGATCATTGGGACAAAGAAAAAAATGTTGAAGAAGAAAAGGAAGAGAAATAAAATAATGATGAGGATGCAAAGGTGTTAAATGAGGATGATGTGGAAGAAGAGGAACATAATGATGAGGAGGCTACAAATGATACAAAAGGAGTGGTAGAAGATCATGATGAGGAAGAAGCAGAGATGGAGGATAAGGGTTCAAACTATTTAGCTTCAAATAAATAAGTTATAATATTTGTCTCATGGATGTATTCAAAGGAAGGTCATTATGTTCATAAACCCTAACAAGTATAACTTCATCAACATAAATATGGCTCAACATATACAAGTTCAAACAAAGAAGATCGAGGAAGCTCAAGTAAATGGTAAGAAGATTCCAATTTTTGAAGATATAAAGTTCATTATGAACAAATATGTTTTGCACTCAGATTTTTATGCTTTGGATATGCATGGTTTGGATATTGTTCTTGGATATCCTTAATTAAAAACCTTGGGAACATATTAATGTGTAGAAAGTTCGTGAAGCTTTGGTACAAGAGAAAGAAGGTTCACCTTACAAGATATCACACTTAGCAAGACATAAAGAAAGGTCAAGGCAGAGCATGAGGATGAATCTGAAGATGGTAAATAAGAGCATAATAAGATTCAGAAGAAGAACAAAAAGAATATGAAGAAATTTTTCAAGAAGCAAAAACACTTCATCTACTCAAGACAGAGGCACTAAAAAAAAATGCAAAGTAGGCAAAGAAAGCAAAAAAGAGGGTTGAGGGTCAAAGTATCAGAAAGATACCAAGGTTGAGGCGTATAGACACCCACATCATCATGACCACCACCAATGATGGAGGCATGTCAGGGAGCATCATAGCAACAATCACTATGACTACACAAAAAATCAGAGGAACAATCAATATGGTTGTACATAGACTCAAACAAGTAACAAATATGGGCATGGATGGAATCAAAGAAGCGCAACAGAATTAGGAACCAGGTTTAGAAAGCTATCACCCACCAAGATCGCATATGGGTGGTTGGATGATCAAGCATGGCGACAAGTGTGTAATGATTTGAAGAACACTCATTTCTTGGTTTCTTCTCATGTTTCGAAGACAAAACATGTCAAAGAGGGATGGAATTTTATGTACCTAAGTATATGATATATAATGTATATGGGTTGATGGAGATGCTGACATGTGGCACACATCTCTTTAGTTAGTTATTTGGTAAAATATATTGGGTCAAATGATAACTTGTGAATTAGTTATATCGGGTAATGAGTTAGCCTACATTGGTATTAGGAGTTTACCCATCCATTATTAGTGATAGAGGTCTATATAAAGGCTATGAATATCATTGTGAAGGATGTCAAGTAAGTAGGAGTCCTCTATTTGTTAAGAGGATATTGGAGGTGTCCCCCTTGAAGTGGAATTGAGGAGTTATTCCTTCCTAAAGGAGTATTGTATGGTGTTGTCCTACCTTAAGGTTTGTTATTCTAATTCTAAATATATTGCATATTAGGGCATCTTGGCCCACCAATTTCTTGTGTATTGATCATCATTCTATTATGCATATTATTTGGATTGTTTAAACTTTACATTATTACATGTGAGGATCTTAACAATTAGTTGGTGAGTCTTCGCATCAAGTACTCTTTGTCTAGAAATTGCCCCTTTAGATTTGAAAATATGCAATTGGAGCATCCGACTTTTGAGAAGTCAGTTCACAGGAGGTGGGTGTTGTCCCCTATGGTATAGGGATCTAAGATGTATAGATTAGCAGTGAAAATAAAATTTCTCAAAACAAAGCTTAAGGATTGGAACAAACGGGTCTTTAAAACATCTTTGTCAAAAAAAGGAACCCTGAGGATAATGTTAGAAGGATACATGATGATATTCAATGTCATGAATTCGATGAGGAAAGGAAGGTTAAAAAGGAAAGGGTCACAAATTTCTTGAAGGCCCTGTATCGCAAAGAAGAAATCTTTTGGAAGCAAAGATAATTCGTCCGTCGCTCTACCATAAAGACAAGACAAGTGCAAAAGATTCTTAGATTGCAAACCCAATAATGAAGAATTCTTAATTCTAATGAGGAAATTCAAGAAGTGGTGTCTTATTTTGAGGAGATGCTTTCTAAAGACAATGTAGATAGAAAGGAAGCACAGGAGAAGATGCTTGTCAACATCCCAAACATTATCTCTGAAAGACACAACTCAAACCTAGAAAGCAATGTTTGATATGCAAAGTAATAAGGCACCCGATCTGGATGGGCTTCCCGCGCTCTTCTTTCAAAAGTTACGAGAGATGGTTAAGGAGGTCACGAAGGCTATGAAGGAATCCAAGTATTCTCAAAAGATCCTCACGTCCATCAATACCACTTGCATAGCTATTACCCCTAAGGTTTCTGAGTCTGAATCTTTAGATAATTTTTGGCAAATATCAATATACGATATAAGATCATTGCTAAGATTAGGGAAAATAGGCGTGAGAACATTATTCCGTCTATCATCTCTCAAGACCAAGGAGGGTTTGTGAAAAGAAGGCGGATAGTTGATGAAATCTTTGTCTTCCATGAGTTAATGCATTCTTTAAGGAGCAGTGGAAGGAAGAGCATTCTTCTCAAATTATACATATCCAAAGCTTCTAACAAGGTATGTCAGGATTTATTAAGGAAGGTTATGAAAAAGTTCGAGTTCTCCGAATATTGGAGGGAGTGGGTCGGTGAATGTTTTTCGGTGATGTTTTTCCACACTAAAATTCTCGATCCTACACAACATGTCGGATGTGGGTTTCTTTAAGTCCTCAATAGACCTCGAGAAAGGTGATCCCCTATCTCCTTGTCTTTACATTATTTTGGCTGAGGTGTAGCAAAGAACAATAAAGTAGCCAAAGAGAAGCAAAAAGTGAAGGGCGTTAAAATTTCAAATGATAACGGCTCAATGACCCATCTTCAATTTGTGGATGACACTATGATAACTATGCAACCTTCTTAAAGGGAATGTAGGGCTTTTAAAGAACTTCTTCAAAACTAGAAGATGACCTTAGGGAAACATATCAATAGAAAGAAATCTAGAGTTTTTTTCCTAAATATGAAGGAATGTAAGCAATTGTACTTCTCCAAAATCTTAGGGTGCACAATGGCTCATCTTCCTAGTTCTTATCTTGGAATACCTCTCTTTGCAGGTAAACCAAAGCCAAATATGTGGCAAGGTCTAGTGTGCAGAACTAGGAATAAATTGAACAATTGGAAAGGGAATTGGCACTCCTTGGTTGACAGGATTACTATCATCAAATTGGTGATTCAAGCCATCCCTATCTATTAATTCTCAATCTTGAGGGCCCCAAAAAGGGTTCACTCTAAGATCAATAACATCATGCATCGTTTTCTTTGGCAAGGGCTAGAGGAGCAAAAGATGTTACGCCTGGTAGCCTAGAGGAAGGTTTGTCTACCAAAAGAACTAGGGTGAGTTGGCATCAGAGATAGTGAAAAGGTAAATCAGGGACTTCAAGCAAAGTTGAGTTGGAGAATCTATAGTAAAAGTGAGTCTAATTGGAGTAACAAGTTTCGTAAAAAGTATTTGGATTGCGATGAGGCAGAAAGGATCTTCACTACTATGCAGCTTCCTAAAGGCTCAAACATGTGGAACAATGTTGCTCAAGTTAAATATGTTATTCAAGCAGCTCTCTTTTGAAAATTTGAGAACGGGGAAATGGCCAACTTTTGGGAAGATGCATGGATGCAAGAGAGTCCCATCACAAGGCAAAATAAGGGAGTTCACGAGATGACCTCCTTGGCTTGGGCCAAGAATGTAAAAGACTATTGGGCATCTGGGAGGTTAGAACTTGGAAAGATGTGGGATGCTTCGCGAGTAGGAAAATCCCATCGTTGAATAACTTAAAATATCCCTTTGAAGCTTTAGAATGCCCTAGATTGAACAGCCTAATACCCATCATTGGAACTTCAAGGCTAAAAGGGGATATATGGTGGCAAAAGAATATAAAGTCATAGTAGAGACTGAGCCCCGTGGGGCCAGAATGGAGGTGTGGCAGAAAATCTGGAATTCTTTGGCTTGGCCTAAGGCAAAAGTCTTCCTCTGCATAGAAATGCAAGGAAAGATCCTCATAAGTGATCATTTAAAGAAAAGAGGGATCATAGGTCCTTCCAGATGTGAACTTTACAGGTCTAAGGAAGAGCATGCTAAGCATATTCTCCTAAGATGTTCCTAAGCTCATAAGATATGGACATGATTGTTCAACGCCTTTGGGGTGATGAAGGCCCTTGCAAAGAACCTATAGGATCATGTCTATAGTTGGCAATTTTTTTCTAAGAAGGAAGAGCAAAAGGTCTTGTGGGAGGCAGCACCGATGATGGCATGTTGGGAAATTTAGCTCAAAAGAAACAAAAGATTTTCCAAAGCAAGAGAACCTTGGCAAAGAAAGTACTCAACGATATATTAAGGTCTTTGAAAGAAGATAGTGTTTCTATGAAGCTCGAGAATAATTTCATGATCCTCAAAGAATGGGAAGTTGTCGGATGGGAACATCAAAACAAAAGAGAGTGAAGAATACTCTATATTTAAGGGTCCATCGAATAAATCTTCAGCAAGAAGGATTCCCCCAGAAGAGGGGTGGGGCAAGGTAAATTTCTATAGTACATCAAAAGGAAGAAAGAAAGAAAGAAATTATATTAATGTTCATAGATGACCAAAAGTAGGTCAATGGGACTCAAGGATACAACAATTAACAATAGAAAGTTCTAGGAAGAGAGAATCCTAAAAGCCAAAAAAAGGAATAGAAGTACAAAAGGAAATTCTAGGCCCATAGGGGTTGGGTGTGTTGTTCATGATTTAGAGGGCAAGGTGCTCAAGTTTGAGGGTGCTTTTGTTGCATAAATTCAAATAATGTCATAGAAGCATAAGGCCTTGTTATGGAACTCAGATTTGCCATTGAGCTAGGGGTCTAGAAAATAGAAGTGGAAGGTGATTCTAGTATCATTAGAGGGGGGCCATGCTGCATGGTAGGTGTGCTGAATGGAGAATTAATATTCTGTCTGATCGAGGAAGCCTGGAGTCTCCAAAACTTATTGAGCGAGATCTCTTTCGCCCATTGATATAGAGATGGGAACAAGGTGGCAGACTGGATAACTAATTACAAAGCCTAATTCCGAGGAGAAATTGTTCAAGGGACGTTGTGAAGAGGCTAACAAAAGTAAAGATCTCAAGATAATATTGGACAGAGAAAATGAGAACCATTTGAATAATATTCCTATGAACAATGAAGGTAATCTATTTTAGACATTTTTAAAAAAAGAGGTAAGTAGAAAAGGAGAAGGCTCTACTTTGTTGTATATATTCCTAGTGATAGGAATAGTCATAGCATTTCCCTGGTCTTTGGCAGGAGCAATCAATTCTTTAATAATGGTATTATTATTATAAGGGGGAATAGCAATAAATTGATGAATGATATTAATAGGCAAAGGGAAAAAGGAAACTTTTTTGATAGGAAAATTGCACATTCAGGTAACAATCTTAGACATGTTGATTTATTTATTTATTTAGGGCTTTTACCATGGGTTTTTTGACCTCTTGTTTCCAAATGGTGGTGGTTATCCATTGCTTTATGCGAGTGTTGGCAAATGCATGCTTGGAAAGGATATGTTGCTCTCCCTTATTTTTGTTTAAAAACCTTCAAGGCCGCCATTACAAGAGCATGCCTTTCCTATCTACTAGAGGCCTCGTTATTCCTCAACTAGTATAACCATGAATGCGCAGGGATGTTGCATCTCAAGTGGTTGCTACCGAGTTAGAAGGTTCGCATGGGTTACATGGAAAGATGTCAAAATTTGTTCTCCATTTCTCTTGCTTGGTTGCATACAGTCAAGCACAGGTCAATTAATTGGAGGTGGCGGACAATTAGATTGGATTATGAGACTAACGGTTGGCAGAGCTACAAGGACCTATCTATCAACCAAATCATTGTTATTGAACATTGGAGTACTTGCAAACAAGTACATTTTTGCTCTAAAACCTTTTGATTGTTTTATGTTGGCTATTTAAACCCCTAATCATGTCATTTGTTGGCACTATTGTTGGGTATCTCTTTCTTTCCCATAGGTGTTAACTACTCTTCTATACATGTTATACCTTGGGGGATGTAATATTTTCTCTTTTTGTCAATTTTTTGTTTGTTTCATACCTAGTATTCTATTCATTGTTAATATGATGGAAGCCATGAGCAACAATTTTTTTGCCTCCCAACATCATCCAGATCTTGGATTCTTCAGATGTGAAGAGTTCCAACCATAGTTATAAAACTCGCCCAATATTACCGATTTATCACGATTTCTCACAAGCAGGCAACAGAAAGATATATCGGTATGAAAATTGCAATACGAAAATCGTGGATTACTCGGTGATTTTCACCAAGTATAACTGTGATTACTCAGCGAAAATCACCAAGTAAACTTTGTCCACTCGCCTATTGCATTAATATAAACCCACGAGGAAAAAGGTAACATAGTTTTATCATTTTAGGGCGAGATTACTAAGAGCTTTCCCCAGCTACGGTTTGACGACTCAAGACAACGAGATTTGAATCAAGGTTTAAACTATATAATGCTCATTCCTTTCGTTATATCATCAGTTGATAGATCTGTTGTTATATGAGTGGTTCTTGGCTTCCTACCACTTAGTTGATAGATCTGTTGTTATATGAGTGGTTCCTGGCTTCCTACCACTTGGTTTTGTTATTTCATCATAATTGTTGCCACCTGGTAATGTTGAATCGAAATAGCTTCTATAACAATTGCTCATTGAATATTGTCAATGATATTCTAACTCATGTTGAATAGTCCTGGACCCTAATTATATTCACACACAGGTGAGGCGAGGTCAATAAAACCCAACAATTATGCAGTTATATTTGTATATCAACAATTCAAGGTCTAGACCCTATCCACTATTTGTAACTTCGTGCCAAGGCTTCCACAATTATCCACAACCTCAATAGTGTAATTTGAATATCACAGTGTGACAGTACAGTCACTTCAAGGCTTCAAGTTAAGCCCTCAAGTGATTGTCACATTTGATAAAGTCATACATAAATGAATTAAAGCCATGTTCAAGTCTGATACAGTCATACATAAATGAATGAAAGCCATATTCAAGTCTGATAGTCTAATAAAGCCATAGTCAAGTCTAATACAGTCATATATACATATTTGAAAATTGATATTATTATTTACAACTTTACTTTGAAGTAAATACTCTCTTTTCAAGCCTCAAATAAAAATTTGTTAAATTCTATAACATTTTTTTATATAAAGTTTAAGTTTGTTGTTTAAAAATGGCATCAACATCGACATCCCAACTCAATGGCCCATCATAAGCCTAAGTCCAATGACCCTTCTTGGAAGCATTGTGAAGCGGCGATATAAGACAATTGTGTAATATGTAACTATTGCGGGATGAAGATGTGTGGAGGTGTTTCTCCTTGAAATACCACATCGCATAATTGTCAGGGAATGATGTGACATTGTGCATACAAGCACCAGTTGAGGTTCAAAGGGAGATGATTGTTTGCCTTGTAGCTTATGCAAAGAAAAAAAAGAGGAAAGTTGATGCACTTGCAGTCCTAATGAATAGGAGGGCAGCGAGAGATAATTGTGACATTGAGGCCTCATCTATTACCCCAACTCTAGGAGGTCGAGGTCGAGGACAATGTTAATCCACTATGAAATATCCCTTTTTGGATAAAATAAGAAAAAAAATCCCTTAGAAGAAATAAATTCAAAACCCTCTAAAGTTGTTCGTTAATCTCACAAAATATTTGTTGGGGCACAAGATATATGGCTTTCACCAAGATAATAAATAATCAAATACATGCAATAGAATTTTTAACCACATACAAGTGCCCTTCTTTATTTCAATGAAATGAATACACAAAAACCTATCTGCAAATACTCATGGAATGTACAATTTTCATTAAATCAAAATACCAATTTATTGTTTGAAAAATCCTCCAATTCTATCCTTTTATTGGTATGGCAGGTTGTAGACTTCCATGCTGGAATTTTTGCCCTCTTGAAAGCTGCGATCTTCGCTTTTTAGAGGCCACGATTTGCCCTAGAATTGCTACGTTGATGCTTGGGATGCTTGGGACTGCCACAATCTGCCCAGTGCCTGTGAATGTCCACAAACCCTCACACTCTGCCTAGAAGTATGACGCCCTAGTAGAATGAGACTAAAGCTAATATTTCTGAAACTGGTAGCACAGTTGTAATTCATGGATGGAATTACCAAATGCGTATAAAGGGTTTCATACTTGTACCTGTAAATCTGAGAGTTTTCATCCTCTGATGAATTGCAAAAGCTACAAGCTTTTCCTCTAGAAAAAGGGTTTTGGTTTTGTTCAGGTGATTTCAATAATAATTTCTCCATTGGTCCACTTGTCCTTTTATAATTTCATTTTCCATTCCAACCCTAACTCTAAAGTAATTAGAATTACTTTTTAATTTAATATTCACTTTTTTTAAATTAATGAGTATTAATTATTTTTTGGCCATCTCTCCAAAAATTACTTTTGACCTCATTCAATAATAATTAATTAAGTGTTCTTTTCCAAAGTTATAACTTAATGTACCTTTTTGAACAACTTGATAAATTATTAATAGATTTTTCCCTTTATTAATTTCCCCTTAGCCTACAAGAAATATAAATAAGTTTTAGGTCCTCGATTTAATTAATTCAAAAAAGAGACATTACAGTCTGCCTTTCTCAAAATTCCCTACCCTCAAACAATGTTTGAATAGTCCCAGCAAATCCCAGGATCCCATATCATTTTTTCTAATTCCCGTCCAAATGTGAACATCTGAAGTTGCTTTGCTTGTTGATCTTAAATTCCTTGTAAAACTTTCTCAGTTGTGCCCAAATCTGTATCTGCAACTTCTAGCTTTCTTGGACACTTTTCTTCATGGAGAATGACTTCTCCATTCCGCTTCCGCTGCACTACTCTAATTTGATCTTCATATAAATTGTTGTCTGCATTAAAAGTTAATGCTTTTGAAGCCTTGGCTATTTCTTCAATTGCCTCTATGCATGTCATTTCAACCTCATGTCATTCGCTAATTGTGATTATATTCGTGACCTGAATCTGTAGCATAAATATTAGTGAAGCCAAATTCCACGTCCACATTTTTATGTTCCTCCACACTGCTGCCTTGTAAGTAACTTCCAACTTCTATTTGTATGCCAAATTCTTGTTGCTCTTCATTGATCTCTAAAATTTCTTGTGACTGGTTTTTCTTATTTCTCATGCTCCTCCATCACAATTGGAGAATTTTTTCCCTTAATTTTTTGTAAGTGTTGTTTTGCTTGAGTGGCTATCAACTTAGTTTCATTAGCTCTTCTTAGCCATTCATCACATCTTTTCTAGGTCCTCATTACATCCTTTGCGCTTGTATGCAATGTGGTTAGTTTATTTTCAACCACATTCTCTAGTTCCTTTTCAAATAAGATCTCCTTACCTTTGACTTGCGTGTTGAATTCCTTTTGGTCTTCTGTAGATTTTTTTGGCTCGAATTTTGACTTTTCCATCTTTATTTCTATCCATGCCTTTAAATCTCTCTGATATTCTTGCATAGCTTGCAACATTTCTAACATGGATTCTTGCACTGTCCTCATGATTCACAAGTTGACAAGATCGTGGCTTTGTTACCACTGAAATATCCATTTTCAAATAAAATAAGAAATAAATTCCCTTAGAAGAAATCAGATTTGCCTTAGAAGAAATCAAATTTCCTTTAGAAGAAATAAATTCAAAAAACTCTGAAATTGTTCGTTAATCTCACAGAATATTAGCTAGGGCAAAAGATGTCTTTAACCAAGATAATAAATAATTGAATATATGCAGTAATATTTTTAACTACATACAAGTGCCCCTCTTTATTTCAATGAAGTGAATACACAGAAACCTATCTGAAAATACTATGGAAAGTACAAATTGCATTAAATCAAAGTACCAATTTATTGTTTGAAAAATCCTCCAATTCTACCCTTATATTGGTACGGCAGGTTGTAGACTTCCAAGCTGAAATTTCTACCCTCTTAAAAGCTGCAATCTTCCCTTTTTGGAGGCCACGATTTGCCCTAGAATTGCTATGCCAATGCTTGGGACTATCAAAAATTGCCCAATGCCTATGAATGTCCAGGAACCCTCGCACTTTGCCTAGAAGTATGACGCCTTAGTAGAATGAGACTCTAAATCTGATATTTCTTAAAACTGGTAGGACAGATGTAATTCCTAGATGGAATTACCAAATGGGTATGAAGGGTTTGGTCCTCGTACCTATAAATCTGAGGGTTTTCATCCTCTGATGAATTGCAAAAGCTACAAGTTTTTCGTCTGGAAAAGGGGTTTTTGTTTTGCTCGAGTGATTTCAATAATAATTTCTTCATTGCCTAGCTTGTCCTGTTATAATTCATTTTCCATTCCAAACCTAACCCTAAAGTAATTAAAATTATTTTTTAATTTAATATTGACAATTTTTCAGTTGATGAATATTAATTACTTTTTTGCCATGTCTCTAATAATTACTTTTGACCCCATTCAATAATTAATTAATTGAGTGTTCTTTTCCAAAGTTATAACTTAAAGTACATTTTTGGACAACTTAATAAATTATTAATAGATTTTTTCTTTTATTAATTTCCCCTCACCTATGGGAAATATAAATAAGCTTTGGGTCCTCAATTTAATTAATTCAAAAAAGAGACATTTCACACTGAACATGGTTCGGCTACTTTTTTTATTCCTTGAAGTAGCTCTGGATCACAACCTTCGCTCGAAGGTACCTCTTGGAACCGAGAACTGCACATGAAACAAGGATAGCTGCTGCAAACTTTTGTTACTACAACATTCCTTTCAATATGACAAAAAGTTTATATTGGAAGAATGTGGTCATTGCATTGACTGTTGCCAAGAAGGGGTTCGAGGCTCCTACTCATGATTTGAGTGACCCATTGTTGGAGGATTATGTGAAACATACGCAAGCTCTTATAGAAGACCAAAAACAAAATATGATAGCAAAAGGATGCACCATTTTATCTAATGGGTGGAAGGATGGGAAAAACCACACACTAATTAACTTTCTAATTGCTTCAAGTGTGCAGTTGGTCTTCTTGAAGTCAATTGATGCCTCCCATTGAATAAAAAATGCAAACACTTTGTGATGTGTTGGATGAGGTAGTGATGGAAGTAGGTGTGTAGAATGTTATTCAAGTTGTGGCAGACAACGCAGCCGGATATGTAGCAAAAGCAGACTTGTTGAGGAGAGGCACCTATGCTTTTTTGGGCCCTTTGTACAGCCCATTGCATTAATCTCTTGTCCAAGGGCATAAGAAAGATCTCATGAGTGAAGAATGTGATTGAAGAGGCAAGAAATATCACCAACTTCATCTACAATTACACTTGGGTGCTACACTTGATAAAAGAGCCAACCAAGAGAAAGGAGCTTGTGCGATCATGGGTCACACAATTTGCCACAAACTTCATCACATTATAAAGCATTGCGGCCTCACTAACATCCCTTAAGCAGATGGTTGTGAGTCATTAGTGGTTGGAGTCTTTCTATGCGAAGAAAGCCAAAGGGGAAAGGGTCATGAAGACCATTTTTGATGATGTGTTTGCGAAGCGCATGGAGGAAATAATCAGAGTAACCTTAAACTTAATTATTTTTTTATTTGTTAGAAAAAAAATTCTTAATTTTCATTTAAATTTGTGTATTTTTTTACTTTGGGTGTTAGCAACTATGGTTAGAGTTCTACAGTTGGTGGATAGGGAGAGAAACCCAATGGGTTATTTGTACGAGGCCATGAACGTGGCCAAGGAGGCCATAGCCAAATATTATAGGCAAAATCAAAGAAAATATGAACACATATGGTGCATAATTGATCGAAGATGGAACAAGAGGCTCCATCGACATATTCATGCAATGGCCTACTACTTGAATCCTAAGTTTTTCTACTCTAATTC
The DNA here is from genome assembly GCA_037957365.1 of Torreya grandis. Classification (NCBI taxonomy): domain Eukaryota; kingdom Viridiplantae; phylum Streptophyta; class Pinopsida; order Cupressales; family Taxaceae; genus Torreya; species Torreya grandis. The sequence goes on from JARHVA010000182.1 coordinate 1,533,289, forward strand.
ATTTAAGACCAATGAAGAGGTTATGGACAACCTCAATACATGCACAGAGAGGATGATCCCTGATGATGAGACTAGAGATGCAGTTATTAAGGAGCTGCAAATTTATAAGAATGCAATGAGGAGACTCTTTTCTTCGCCGTTATGCATTAAAAGAAGAAACACCTATCAACCAAGTAAAAACAAATTGAGTCATTTGTTTTTTCTTTCTAGTCTCGTTACTCGTAATATATAAATACTAGTAGTAGACTTCTTTCATTTATTCAAGCCTAGTTGACTTATAAAATTATAAATCTCCTATTTGCAGATGTGTGGTGGGAATATTATGGTGCAAAAACACCAAATCTTCAAAGGCTAGCCATCTGCATTTTGTGTCAATCATGTAGCTCTTCTGGGTGTGAACGTAATTGGCACATGTTTGAAGTTGTTCACATAAAAAAACGCAACAGGTTGACACCACTTCAATGACCTTGTCTTTGTGCGATACAATCTTAATCTTTGCATGAGACAAGAGGAGGGGCTAGAGAAATATGATGCTATTGACTTGGGTGAGATCGATCCATATGCTGATTGGATCACTTATGATGCAGAGCCCATGTATATCATAGAGGAGATCGCATATTTGGAGAGAGAGGCAGAAGAAGCAATGGCATCAAGGGTAGCAAAGGCATCAGGAGGGGATGATATATTTGTTGAGGATGATAGCATTGGAGAGGAGGAATCTTTACCTTCCACTTCCATGAGGCAGCCGCGGCAAACTTATTCTAGGCGCTAGAGATAAAATGTAATATGTATATTTCATATGACTCTATGAGCATTGCAGTTTGTAACTTTGTACTTTGCAGCTTGTAGTATGTACTCTTTTTTGTCAAAAATTAATAAAAAATATACTTACGACATTCTCTACATTCATTTCTCATGTCATTTAACAATGTTTTACATTTAATTTAAGTTTATTTTATGAATTTATAAGTTTTTTTAAGTAGCGATAAAGTTGTCGAGTAACAAGTAATTGTGGAGACCTGAGTCTTGGTTCAAATTTTGTCCTGCCGAGTAATTGCCAATAACAAGTTTTTGAACTATGGTTGCAACATTGATCGTCTTCACAAAAGACGTAGGGTCAACATGAATGCTAATAATCAGCAAAATGAGTAAAAGGCCAAGGTTGGATAGCATGAATTAAATTATTAATGAACCAAGGGTGAATGGCTCAAGCGATGAAAATGAGTTGATTTGTATCTGCTGCAAATTCTCCATGACAAAGACTCGAGAGACAGAGTGCAGCCTTTCTATGAAGGCTAAATGTACTTGCAAGACAAAATCACATGGTGAAGGAGAAGGGAGCAATAATAAATAAAGCAAAATCCAAGGCTCCTCCCCTAATGACTTTCAATAGAAACTAGAGCAGTTGGAATTTGAAGGCCTTGAGGCCAAAGACATGGAACAATTATGGAACTTGGCAGACCATCTCCGTACCTTGGATCTCTTCGAGCAAGAAATGGAGAAGAGTAGGACCACTCATAGAAGTCAGAAAAGGCTAAACGGGAGGGAGGGAGCATTTTTGGATGATAGTGGAGGCGTTGACCCTAAGGCCAAGAGAACGAAAACTGAAAAAGAAGTAAAAATCTACAAAGAGATGAAGGAACCCATTTTCCAAAACCGGAGTGATAAATTATGGGAGATAGCAAAACACATAGAAGAAGAAGCATCTTATGCAAATTTGCTGATCTCCAAATCAATTAGGGAAAGGGCTATAAGCATGACCCGGTTGATGTGGAGGATATGCAAACAATCCAATTAACTAAAGGTAAAATGCATGAAGAGAGGGAGTCTCTCAAGTTGGCAATAATTGGCTTGGACATTGACAAAATTGAGTGTCGAAATTAACCCTTAAATTTCCCTTGAGGTTTAGTCTATTTGTATTAGTACCCTAACCACATGGGATGGGGGCCTTACTGTATTGGGTTTAACCCTCATTTGTTTTTAGTGCTTTTGTTGTTCTTCTTTTAATTAGTCATTGATCCTAGGATCCTTTTACCCTAGCACCTTCTATTGTAATTGGTTGTATTCTCAAGTCCCATTGGCCTGCTTTTGGTCATTTGTGGACAATAATATATTTTATTTCTTTCTTTATGACTTTCTTCTCTATAATAATGTAGTCAGAGACTAAGACCCGACTCTGGTTGTTTGTTGGTTTTGTGTTTGTTTTTATATCTTTTTCCTTTCCAGATCCCTTTATGGTCCTTCTAAGGTGAAAATGGGTTTTGTTGTATTGTTTTGGGGGTTTATCCTTTTTTTATCAATAAACTTTATCATTATCAAAAAATATATATATTGAGCTGTTTTTTTTTTTTGCGGATTCACCGAGACCTAGCTGTTGTTTATGCATCTGAACCTTTGTTAATTGTACCAACAATATAAGAATTATGTCTGGGTTGTGTAATTGGAATTTCTGTTTGAACGCATGTTATTCAGAAATTTAGAATTGAATAGTCTATTTTTCACCATTTAAACTTTACACTATTCCATTGCAAATTTGGACTATTGTCACTTTCATTCTAGGCAGTTAACTGTACAAGGAACTGTATGTTCCATTGAATGAGGAAATCTGCCATCATATTTTGTCTCCGAAAAGAATTTGAAAGATAGGAGTTTGTTTTCTTAAAAACTTCATTTTATTTTATTTTTCAAAGCACAAATTTAGAATTGGTTTTCCTTTTTTAATTTGTAAATGTTTCCAAGCCTTATACAAGTGTTAGGTAACTCCACCATATTTAGAATTTGTCATTAAAATGGGAGGGTTTTTTAAACCCCTTACTATGTGTGTGCTAAAACACTGGACTATAGACCTGAGGTGTGAACAGACTTTCAAGTGACCATAGCGTTTAATACCAGCTCATGTGTCCTAGAAGTTGAATCTCCCATTCATACGTGTTTATAAAAGCAAACCATTCAACCACATAATCAAGCACCTCAGCCAATGATGTTCCAAAAAATACAAATGTTTATATGGAGCACTCTCTGCAGGTGCCTATGAATGATTTGAGCACAAGTCCAACGCAATTTTATGCCACAACTCTCATATGGATCCCTTGATAGGAAAGATAAGAGACAATAGCATACATATCTCTATCTCATGCAGACCCCAACATAGAAAAGCTTGATCTCAAAATCATTAGTACGGTAGGCATGACATCCCTACTAATCCTCAAACTCAAGTTTTTGGTCTCATATCTATAACCCATATGTTGATTGGGTCTCCATGTCTTTATCTTAGTAGCTAAATATGACACAGCATACTATTTCCAAAGCTTAGGAAACAATAGCATTCATCCCTTAAGTTCTTGGTCTCATATCTATAACCCGTATACTAATTGCATCTCCATTTCTTTATCTTAGTAGTTAAATATGACCATAGCATACTATTTCCAAAGCATAGGAAACAATAGCATATGGATCACTTGATAGGAAAGATAAGAAACGCTAGCAAACACATCTCTATTTCATGCAGACCCCAACATAGAAAAGTTTAATCTCAAACTCATTCCTACGGTGATCATGAATAGGCATGACATCCCTCCTAATCCTCAAATACTTAAGTTCTTGGTCTCATATCTATAACCCGTGTGTTAATTGGATCTCTATGTCTTTATCTTAGTGGCTAAATATGACCATCGCATACTATTTCCAAAGCTTAGGAAACAACAATAAGAACACTTGTAGAGGGAAAATATTAAAAAGAAAGAAATGAGATATCCTACCAACATGTGTATCTATAGTGAGGGTTGTTTCAACCAATGGATGAATCATTTTAAATACATCCTGAATACATGCAAATAATCACTTATTAGACTTTGGTCTCCAGCATTGGCTCCATAGACCCATTTGGATTCATTAATTGTTTGTTTGGCAAGGGGGCTTTCCTTTCACGTAGTTCTTTGTACTTTATGGCTGCCTTTCTGACTTGTCTAGGGCATATGCACTTTGAGTTTAGCTCTTCTAGTTATGTCTTTTACTGTTTTAATTTTAGTTATTTTTTTGGTTGGAGTTCCTTTTAACACTCCAACATGCAATGGAACATCCTATACTTTTGAGTCTCATTGATGACCTTTAGCTATTCACGGACACTGATATAATTTCCTAATTTCATTCTTTATTCCCAAGGAAGTGTGAGCTCTCCACCAAGGAAGGGGATTTTAATGCAAATGATGCCCTTTCACCTATAAATTTCTGCTTTGTACTATTTTTATTGCTCTCACGTAACATTTATCAAAAGAAAAAAAGATTGGTAGTGTATTGTCAAGCTTCCTTAAAAAGAATACCTTAATTGTTTATATAGGATATGAAATGATTACACATAATGGACAATCCCTAAACAATTTTTTTTTTTAAAATCATATAAGGTTAAAAAACTATGAAAATGAATGTAGTAACATAAAATGATCATATAAAAGACGGTCAAACTAATAACTATTTGAAGGCATATCATTCTAAGCAAACTGATCCTTTAACCTTAAGGCTGCAACAATCGACCCATGGAAAGTCTATATGCACTTTACTCAAATGGAAAATCTTAATCAGAACTTGGATCTATATGCTCTACAATCAACTAAATAAAACCCTCATTTAATGCATATTTAGATTATAATAAGAAATTACTCACAAAACATGTGTCAAAAGATTCGGCATATTCCATTGACACTGTCGTATATCTGGTCCAACAAAAACCTCAACAAAGCTACAAAATGGAAGGAGGAGAAGCATACTTGCATAGGATTAAGATTACCCCATGGAATCTTCTCAGTAGCCAACTCCCACAATACAATTCCAAAGCTGTAAATATCAGACCTGTTCATGTCAAGGTTGCACATATTATTGATGATCTTCACATATATAAAAAGATAAAGCATGTGCAATCAATCCAGAAGACAACAAAATAAATACAAGCTGCAAAACACAAGACTTATTGATCTCCACATATCATGAAATTCCAAAGATGGCAGTAGGGCATAGAAACTGATCACATCAAAAATCATTTCATAAATTTCAATAAACCTCGTAACCTAACTTAATGCTGATATAAAACCTATATAGGCAAAATGTATAATATAGCCTGTTATAAAGTAAACATCAAAAGATCAGAACAGAAGAATGTGATGAAAATTATTAAAGAGCTTATGTACAAGTAATACAAATTACATTATAAGAATATCTTTCCAACTCACTTTTCATTTGATGGTTCATTCCGAAGAACTTCGGGAGCCATCCATTGAGGCTGCAAAACATAAAATGCAAACGCATTACTACCCAAAACCCAATGATCATCATAGTAACAATTCTCTCAAAAAAGAAAAAAGTGTAGAACCAATATTTCTTGCATGCAAACAACATTACATAACTATGTCTGCAATATCCACTAATATAACTTCCAGCTACCAAATGCAGATTGCTCCTGTTGCAAAATTAGAAAGTAACGGGTAGAGACAATATAGTGTTGGCTGGAGAGACAATAAACTAATCCAAAACTAAAATTTTAGGCATGCTCATACAGCCTTCAAACAGAGAAAGTCATAAGCCAAATTGATTAAATAGTGAAGAACTAATTAAGGAATTGACATAGACTTAATTTGACTTAATTCACAATCTAGATTAACTTTAATTTAAATAACACTATACTATTGGGACCTGTGGCAACCAATTCCACTACAACCTCAGAAAAGAAGAAAGTTTGAAGAAGAAAAGACAAAAAATAGCTTCTTTAAAAAAAAAAATACAACTGCATGCAATAATCGACATATATAAACAATAATCCACATGAAAATGATAATGCAAACAAATAAAGTTCAATATTGTCATTATTTACCGTGCCTTTTCCAGACTTGGCAGTCAAAAATGTTGTATTCTTGAGTCGCGATAGACCAAAATCCCCAACCTGTATATCAAGAGCAGTGTCCATATAGCAGAAAATCTTGGGAGCACAGATTCATGAAACTACCACAGGAAGAAATGCCATAAATCATTTGGTAGCTAACTACAGAACTTGAGGGAAAATGCAGACTGGAGGAGACAGGAAACAAAGCTAGAAACCTTCACAGTCCAGTTTTTGTCAACCAGAAGATTGGAAGATTTCAAGTCTCGATGAACTATAGGAGGATTTAAATGATGAAGATAGTTCATCCCGCGTGCCTGTATAATACATTGTTTGGTGGATAAGAATAAATGGTAAAACTAATAGCATTCCTGCATTTTTAGAATAAAATATAGAACCTTTTACATATTAAGATATCCTATAGGCTATATCCTTATGGATAGTGTTCTTGAATAGTAATTTCTCACTCACTATGTCCAACGCCATGCGCACCCTTCGTTTCCAGTCCATACCTGGTGTATTTCTCTGAAGCAAACGAAACAAACTCCCTCTGCAATTAAGAAGAGTGATTGCCCATGATATGCCTTATTGAATAGAAATAACAAACATCAAAAAAAAATCCCACATATGCACATGAATTGCCTCAAAGTCCTTAAATCGCTTTACCATCAACAAAAGTGATTTCTCAGGAGTATCCCTATTTCGAAAGATTGTGAAACAAGCACACATATTGCTTTGGACTCTTCAAATCATTTTGAGATATATCAAAACTAATCATGTTGCATTGTAGACAATAGTCCAAATCCAAACTTCAGCTTCTATAGCTTGCACGAATGAACTAAAAAAGCACAAACCTTCTATGCTTCATATTAATTACAAAGCCCAAGAGTAGGACAAAATTTAGTGATTTGCCATACCGTAACAGATTAATAAATCTTGAATTAAAAACTACAGAATCCAACTTCAAAAACCAGGTGCCAAGAATAAACTTTAAGTACCTTGGAAGAAATTCGGTGACTATGCAAAGCCGTTCAGAAGATGTTACTGCCCCCATGAAAAGAAGTATATTTGGATGCCTTAGCTTCTTCATAAGTGCCACCTTTGTAAACAAAACAGTAGAGAAAACTTTCAAATTCTATGTGATAACATTAAATATTGATTAAAAAAGGAAGAGGTATTTGATAAAGAATCATCCACTAAATGTAAATAAGACAAACTTTATCTGAATACGACATGAAGGCATCCTTATCAACTCATGTTATACAGAACTAGTCCGGCAGAGTGTAGAATTTATGAGTCTAGCTAGCACACGAGTTATTCAAACAAATATAAAGTCTATGACAAACAAGAACAAGCAAGTGGATGGCGAGACAAAGAGCATACCTCTTTCCGAAATGCAACAATAAGTTCATTGGAGTATTGCTGCTCAGTAAAAACCTTTACTGCCACATCCTGTATAAATAAAACTGTGTTATTTATGGATTTCTAATTTGTGAGAGTTCAACCACACTACAAGTTATATTTCATTCATTCCGCTGTATAGAACAGAAATGCCCATACAGCTCAAAACAGATTTATAGAGGGGAACAACCAGAAATAGTTAGTAATCATACCGAACCATACCAAACACCATGATAGACAGTTCCGCAAGAACCTGGACACATATATACATGTTATTGAGCTATATCAAAGGTGCTTCCTTTTCCAGAAATAAACCAGTAAGACTAAACTCCAATTAATTATTATGTCAAAACGGAAATTTTGTAAGTTACATGTAATATTTATATACTTAGTGAAATAATTAACAAATGACAATGAACTTGATTATTACATATTAGCATTAATACCAGAAGTCAATATTGGTAACAGAATTATGCATATTAACATAACACAACACCATAAAGAAATATTTAAAAAATCATTTAAGCAAATACCAAGAAGACTAATTTTCTGATTTAATTCAAATGTTCTACATAACGTATATGAGACAGACTATTGATTTCCTAGAGAGTACCTTTTACAATTTGTAGCAAAATGCCGCTCAAATGCAGAAAAAAGCAAATTAGTTAAAAGGACTTGCATAAATACATCAGAGTTATTGCATATCATAGAGAAAAAACTTGTTTTTCTGTGGTCCTCAAAATCATGCCTTTACAATAAAAGTATTAACCTGCAATATGAAGCACTGAAGGGAAATATGAAGTACTGTGGTGTCATACAAGGTCCATCCTTTCTATATTATCTTAGATATGGACTGTGGAGCTTGTAATCACTGAGAGGAAAGGCACCCTAACTTGGTTCCGTACCAGTGGTTGGATCCAATTTCTCCCTACCACCCCTTCACCCCAAAAAACTCCTCAGAATATGAAATACTGAGATGTAATATAACACCTGTCCTTTTGAATGTTATCTTTGATATGGATCATAAGACTCTCATTTACTACAAGCAAAAGCTCCCTACCTTAGTTTTGTACCAGTAATTGTATCCCTGCCTATTATGATGCAGCCACGGTTAGGGGTCTCAATAATGAGATACCTTCTACCATGCAGCCCACAATGACAAAGCAGAAATTCACACAACAATAACAGAAATTTACTGCTTCAAAGAGAGATTACACATCAGAACAATTGCCAACGATACAGACTTTCAATAGTCAAATACACAAACAAGAACACAGAGTGCAAGCTTGCATCAACCCAACACCGCAGTGTGGTTTCAAACATCTCAATTCAACTGGTCCTCAGATTTGTGCATGGAACTGCTTGCAGTACTCCTTGCAACCACAATTTAGACTTTTTCTCCCTTTTGGAATCGAATGTCTTTCAAATGAAGAGGATGTGTTTATATAGATACACGATCCACCAAAACTGCATTAATGATCAACAACCCCCTAGCAATAATTAAATGAACAAAAGTCCCAATGGTAATACATCACAAGATAACACGTTGCATTACAACATTACTCGATGCACCATAACACATCATGGGCTCCTTCACCAATCCTCAGGATAATCATAAGCCTTTTCCAAACAAAAACTTACCGCCTATCATCGCAAAGCGTCTAAATGACCACCGTTAAGTTCTATGAGGTGCGAAAGAAGAATCTCAAGAACCAAGGTCCATAAATAAGTCTGCTGAAGTTGCGCATCTGATTGAAGCCAACACCCAAGAAAGACTTATCACAGAACATTTGCGATAAGAAAACAAATCACACAATGAAACCCTAAAGCACATTTACCCCTAAGCCAATGCGGAAAGAAACAAAACATGTGGTGACTCAAATAAGAACCCTAATGCTTGTAAACATACTGCAGAACAGCAAAACACTTCACCACAATTTATTATTAACCAACAACTCGTTTTTTGTTGATGCAAGATTACACATGAACCCGGATGCTCCTGCATTATACACATCGGGTAAGAAAAAGTTAGAGCATGGTGCTCAAACACTTAAGCTAAGTGGGAAACACACTATTTCGACCTTGTCCAAACGTCTTGGCATGCCTTTGCACCATGCGAGATGACTCTTGCCTTCCAGTTTGCTTGGCTGATGAACGAAGTCAAAAACTGACCTCCTCCTCCAAAAGCCATTCATTTCACTATTACACCAACTCCCACTCCACTTGGATCAACATCCTCTATTTGCGCTGCGCAATCCACTATTCTGCTTCTCTACTACGACACTCTACCCACTGAAGCATTCTTGCATTTGTGGTTCGCACTCTTGTTCACCTTCCTCTGTGCGGTAATACTCGTTTCTCCACATAACCACTCTCTTTCCTCTGCGTGGGACCTTTCTGTGTCTTTGCACACTCTACCCCTTGCAAGTGCTCCTTGCTACCACGCACAACCAAATGACTTTGGTGTGCACCCTCACTATTCCTCTTTTGCACATGAGTTCTATGTGATACTATGCATGCTCCGCCTTCTTCATCCACACTCCAATGAGCAGTGATCTTCCCCACTGTGGCGCAAGGTTCTCCCTTGCCTCCTATCACACATTGCTCTCTACTCATCTACACCAATTCTCTTTCTTCTCTCTCCTAACGCTTTTTTGCACCAACTCTTCCTCTGTTGCTATGCACCTCTCAACAACACATTCCAACACTTTTGGGATCATACACATTTCTTTCCTAAGTAAGCGTTGATCTCCTACTTCCACTTCCTCTTCAACCTTATCCTGTTTAGCTTGCAAGCCAAAGGTTTCACCACAACTATGGGCATCACAAACATTACCCATCCTCTCCACCACCAATTCCAGAATGTTCCTCATGTTATTCTCTTTTGTTGCTCTCATCGCAACCTCAAATAACTCTACCACTTCGGCTACGGCAGCCTCTGCTTTTGTTGCTTCAATCCACATGATGACTTCAAAAACTCACCCACCTTGTCACTCTCTATATCCACTACTACGCTCAAACCACTATCTACATCCAAGCACTCAAACATCCACTCAATCACCTTCATCTCCTCTGCAATCAAGAGATGGTTTTCTTCTTCTCCTTGGTCAAACCAAGGATCTCCATAAACAACCTCCGCAGTCACCTCATCTACACCCATTGCAGCCACTACATTTGCACTCTTCACAACTACCTCATCTTTCGTAAATGGAAGATATCCTTCCTCAACATCTGCATTATGTGCGCTCACTCGCACATCCACAATCGCCACCTCCGTGTCTTCCAAAAGACATGTCACGACTCTCTTCTCCACTAGAGCTTCCTCAATCCATTCTAAGGTTCGCTTGTTCCAAAAAACCTTCCTTCTCTATATCTTCACAACACACGATGTGATCGATGCACGTTTCCTCTCCTCTTTCGTGCCATCTTCCACCTCAACTGGGAACACAATCTTCATCCCAGCCAACAAAGCTACACACTCATCTTTTATCTCTTGCGCACACCTTGAACACACTGCTGCACCATTTTGCAACCCTACGCAAGTTATCCACTTCTCTCAATTCTCAGTTCTCTATCCACCCAACAAAATGGAAAACAATGAACTCTGGATTTGTTGTTGCACCACTTGCAAACCTACACACATCGCACCACTTTCACACCTCAAGATCAGCAGTTGCACCACTTGCAAACCTACGCACATCACTCTCTTGTGCACTTCAAGAACTATTGCTACACCACTCGCAATCCTAAGCAGATCTCCTTTGCACACTCCTCTTGTTCTCTACCCTCCTTCGTAAAGAATGGAGAACACAAACCTCAATCTCTCAACCCAAAGTTGTTTGTCTTGCTCTCATACCAAATGATGCAGCCACAATTAGGGGTCTCAATTAAGAAATACCTTCCACCATGTAGGCCACAATGACACAGCAGAAATTCACACAACAATAATAGAAATTTATTGCTTCAAAGAGAGATTACCCAACATCAGACTGATCACCAATGATACAACCTTTCAATATTCCAAAACGCAAACAAGAATACAACCCACAGGCTTACAAGCATCAACCCAAAATCGCAATTTGGTTCCAAACGACTCAATTCCACTAGTCCTCATATCTGCGCACAGAACTATTTGCAATACTCCTTGCAACCGGACCTTGGACTTTTTCTCCCCTCTGAAATCAAATGCCTTTCAAATGAAGAGGAAGTGTTTATATAGATGCACGATCCACCCAAATTGCATAAATAATCAACAACCCACTAACAATAATTAAATGAACACAAGTCCTAATGGTAATTACATCACAAGATAACATTTTGCATTACAACATTACTCAATGCACCATAACACATCACAGGCCCCTTCCCCAATCCTCAAGATAATCACAAAGCCTTGTCCAAACAAACAACTTACCACTTATCATCGCAAAGTGTCCAAATGATCAACATTAAGTTCTTTTAAGTGCAAAAGAAGAATCTCAAGAACCATGGTCCAAAAATAAGGCTGCTGAAGCTGCGCAACTGACTGAAGCTAACACCAGAGAAAGATTTAGCACAAAGCAATTGCAGTAAGAAAACAAATCACGTAAAGAACCCCTGAAGCACATTTACCCCTAAGCCAATGCAAAAAGAAACAGGACATGCAATGACTCAAATAAGAACCCTGATGCTTGTAATCATACCACAGAACATCATAACAGCAAAAGACTTCACCACAATTCATTATTAACTAGCTACTCATGTTTTTGGTTGATGCAATATTACACGTGAACCTAGATGCTCCGACATCATATTTCATTTATGGTTTCGTAAAGATCAGTACAAGAGATGTTTATTGTGTTGATATTTGAAGTGGCTTTTTATATGTGCGTATTGAGTTTCAGAGTCATGGTTTGTGTTCACAGTGTTGGAATTGTAGTGGCTATAAGAAACACAAAGGATGTTTTTAGATGCAATGAGAGAAGCCTCACTGACTAACTCATCTTTTCTATGATAATTTTGCAGGTTTCATTGAACACAATGCTGCTGCTTGAAGAATGTTTGGATACAGAGGCCAGAGTAGAGGATTTAGAGGTGCCAATAGAGGTAGATACTTTAACAGGGGAAGTTCCCATGCAAATGTAATTGAAAGACACAAATTTGACAGATCAAATAGGGTTGAGAAAACTCAGCTTCAGGTTGAGAGAATTCAGGTACAGGTTGGGATATTTGCCTGACCAATAGCTACATTGCTGAGTCCTGCTGTTCAGGGGAGCAAGTCCCAATATGGCACGTACCAAGTACTGGTCCAGGTCTGGTACACCCTCCGATCCGGCTCACGTACATCTCACCTGGTTCAGGTACGTCTATATCCGTCAAAGCATACCAGGCCAGCCATGAGGCACCCAAGCCAAACCGGAAGGAGGATATACAATGAAATTTTTTGGCCACTGCATCTCTGCCGCAACGTTTTCAGCAAGGCTTTGATTTCAACATGGGTTTCATGCTTCCAAACCACGTTTGCCTAAAATGCTTCCATCTTCAGGAGACAAAGAAGGAGTGGCGTTGTTTATTTGGTTATAATTTTGTTTACTTCGCTCATAAGTTTCAGATCCCAATCAAAACCTCTGCCATGGAAAACTGCAAGCAGATGTGCTGCTAAAACCGCTCCTGCACGGCATTTTTCCTACATGAATTCATGGAAACCATGATAAGCGGCGGAAAACACCCTACTAAGGCTTACCTGAAAGTGATCCGCAGAGTTGGACCCAAAAGAAATGCAGCTGAGATAGTTCTGATTGTGCTTGGCTTAGCCATGGCTGTCCTTCTCACCCCCATGTGTCTAAGAATTTAGCTTTTCGAAAGGCAAAGAAACCCTATTAGGACTTTTGAAGAGGATTTAAATTTTAAATCAAATTTGAATTTTGGATGATTCAAAACACCCAATGCCAATTGGCAAGTGTGTTTTTAAAACATTAAAAGTCTAGAATGCAATCTTCTTCTTATAGGAAGAAAAAGAAATACCTATTAATCTTTCTTGTCCGCACATTTTTTTGAAAATAGAAAAATAAAATTTTAAAAACTTGACCTGAAGCTACCCAAAAATAATATTTATTCTATGGTTTAATAAGATTATTAATTTTGGTGGGATTGTCATTTCAAGATGACTCCATCAACATGAGTAGTCTTACCTAATGACATTTTTCCTCATATATTTTTGGTAAATATTCACAAGGCAAGGGGACCCACTTAAAATGAATAATATATATATTTTTTGCTTATTTCACTATATTTTTAATATTTAATATATTATTTTGTGCAGCCATACCCAAGCCGTAACCAGGGCAAAAATAAGAACTGCCATACCAGCATACCCAAACCCTGTGCCAGTCCCAGGATCAGGCAGACAAATGGGTGCAATGCCCCTCTTTTGGTGACCTGTTCTGAAAAACACCCCTAACAATGACAGCTTATGACAGGAACCAACAAGCTGATTATGAGATCAAGTAAATAATTGGCAGTAAATTCTGTGCCTTTGTTAAGCCCATTGTGGTCAGTTTTGATCAGTTCAATTTATTGGATACATCATGGGTTCATGTTGACAAGGCCACATAGTGCCTAAGTTTTGGTTTCCTGTTTTGATACTTTAGATACTGAAAATATTGCTTGTTTTTTTTTATTTTGAATTGCCACAACATAGCAGTTCACTAAAAAATTCTCAGCATTGAACATTCCATGGCAATAAAATTAGTGCATCCTTTGTATGTGAATCTTGAAAACAGATAGATGAACATTTAAGACATGAATGTCATGAAAGAGAAAAGTAAAAACAAATAATTATGATCATAAAATGCTAGTACTCTTATGTCTAAAGAAAACTTTGAGGTGGAAACAGGAATAGAGTAAATTGCCTTGCCCTATCTGTTCTCCAATTTTTAGATCCTCCCAAAGAATTTCATAGTCTAAACTGTCAGCATCCATTTCATGTTTTTGAACAGCACTACTACTTGTGCTACCGCTGCTGCTGTTGCTACTTGTACTGTTGATATTGGTTGACGACCAAGATCCCAGAACCTCACTGGAGTGATTCATATCGGCTGAGTAGTTTTCTCTCCGACTTCCAAAGTGACTTCTTCCTTGAAGGCCAACCTCCTTTTCATGATCGAAGTGTATCCATGGCCACAAAATACGAGTCTTGCCCTCCCCTCCATAATGTTCACCTCCCTTCCAAGGCCATGTAATACCTTTCCTTGCTATCCATGCTTCTGCTTTTGACCCTATAACCTTTATGTTGTGAATACCAATCTTCCCCTCATTTTCATCTACAGCTTCAGTTTGAACTTTGCCCCTGGACTTTTCCAAAGGAGTCAACGGAGGAGAGGTACAAGACTGCATTGGTATAGACACGCCCCTCAGGGTGCTGCCTCCACTAGAGGTTGCTTCACCATACCCTTTTTCATCTAGCATTCTACCAGATTCAGGGTAACCATGATCAGAACATTGGCTTCCTCCACTTCCACCTTCATGCTCCGCATAATTCTCTCCAGTCCGTATGCGTGAACGCACCTTAGACGACACCTTAGCAGCCTGTTTCAATGATTCAATCATTAGAAGATAACGTTACATCAAATGCCAATTGCCAGGAAACTAATTATTTATTATCGGACAGCAGCATATCTTGCCATACCCTGCCCGTGCCCAAGATTATCTAAGAGAGGAAGAATAGATCGGATTGAAAAGATTACCAGATTGGATAATTTTGATGCAATCGGAATTTGCAACTGTTCGAATTTGGATTTGACCGTATCATTGCTTCTCTGCCACTGATAACGAGATTCACTGACAGAACCAGCTGCTTCCTGGAAAGGGCGGGTATCTGTTGACACACAAATAACACCCACAAATGTACCATCGTCTTCATAAAATGGGGTGTTGGACATTACAGCTGAAAATCGCTCTCCGGATTTCTTTCTCAGAAGAAATTGACCCTTCCAACTTTCCCCTATTTTAATTCGATCTACAATATTATTTGCCACATCAAATTTACTCTCATCCACAAGAAGGTTGATGGCATTCTGACCAAGTGCTTCTGATTCAGAATACCCGTAGAGCAGCTCAGCAGAACGATTCCTGTAAATTCAAATTGACACATATAAAGCTCCATTAATAGAAACATTTCATGACGAAATAATAGTATTTACAACTTTACGCTAAAGCAATGCATACCAATTATATTTGTATAGTTTCTAAATTGTGCAGTTCAAAAAAAACAAATGAATGCAATAAAATTGGAACTTGTACATCAGGATAAGAACTTGCTTCTAAATAAAAGATATCATCATAGAATCAGGATCGAGAAAACTCATTTCTATAATACACATGACTAGCATTA
The DNA here is from genome assembly GCA_037957365.1 of Torreya grandis. Taxonomy (NCBI): domain Eukaryota; kingdom Viridiplantae; phylum Streptophyta; class Pinopsida; order Cupressales; family Taxaceae; genus Torreya; species Torreya grandis. The sequence continues at coordinate 1,548,927 of JARHVA010000182.1, forward strand.
AGAATGCTATATTATTATTTTTTAATTGTCTGTCTTGGCATATCATACCATAGCAGAAACAACTTTTATAACTACCAAACCTTCCCACTCCAATACATGGAAAGATTCAGAACATTCCAAGCATAATATTCTAACTCGAGACAACCAAGAAAGTAATATCCACAGTTATAACAAATATCACTCAAACAGTGATTTCACATTTGTATTAATTTCCTGAATCACCAGCATAAGGAAAAAAATATTTGTTAAATGGTTGCTTTCTTATAAAGTGATTTTATGAGCAAACATGTTAAAGAGGTACTTATTCCATTTTTTATGTTTTTTGTTTCCTTTTTGTCTGTTCTATCTAGCATTTTTATTTCATTCATGCTGTTGTTCTCTTTCCCTCTGCTGTTTCATGTTCTCTGTCATATCTGTCAAAATTTAATAAAGCATAAATGCAAGCACTTCACTTTTAAGTGATATGTCTTGCATATGATTGAATCTGAAGTGAAAGCATACAACTGTGATCTTTTCTGATACTGCACAATGTGCAGCATATAAGATGTACCCATTGTTGTCAAGCAGGCCATGATCTAACGGTGAGGTGGAGTTATACTGCAAGTGATGAGCTTAGCTAAAATCTCACTGGGCTTCCCCTGTGTTAAAGCAGCCCATGCTTGTTGCAGGACACAAAAGGCGTTCAGGCTAGGTGAATTGACTGAATAGGTAACAATGACCATGATAACCAAACTCATCTCTTCGCAATTCCAGACGAGATTGTCTGTGAATTGGTAGGACATAGAGGAGGGGATAGAATACAGCAGGATCCTCCAAAAGGAAAGCAAAAAGATGTAGAACCGACAACTATACATGAAGGAGCTTTAGAATATTAACCGATAAGAAGACATAAGCTCTCCCTCATAGCAAGATGGAAAATGCATCATAAGAGAGAAAATGGATTTACAGTTTAAAAGATTTAACTACATTTATGCAAGACATAAAGCTTCTGGCATATGAGATTTGTAAAGATACCCTGTAAACAAGTGCCAATAAAGGGGGCAAAAATTATTAAAATTTTGAAATCTCAAAGACTTCATGAACCGACTGGTCAAATTAAATTTTCTAAATTTCTGCTAATTTGAAATGTTAGATGGCTTGTTTAGTCATTTTTGAAAAACAAAGTATTGGAAAAGCTTCTTCCCTTTTCTTATATTGTTTGTTAGGAGAAGCTTGCCTTTTCTTGTGCCATTTGTTAGGAGTAGGTTTTTGTGATGACATATTTACCAAAAGATAAACGAGGGCAGTGTAAAACATATAACATATTAAAACCACAGCAGCCCAAAGGTATTGAAATTAGAATTACAAAAGATGACGAGAGAATCCTGCTAGAAAACTGATCTCTGAGATAATTGCAAAATTTGCTGGTAATTGCATTCATGCCCCTCAAAATTTTACACGCTAAATCCAAAATACCATAATAATTCAATTTGTTGGACCCTTATGCACTCAAAGGAAACTGAAATAAAAGCAATACTGAACATCAATGAAAGAACTGACATCTCACAGATAGCAATAGCAGAATGTTAAAACCATACCAATAAGTTATTTCTCCTGTGGGCTTGAATATGTGAACTGCTTGCCCCATGGACTCAAGAATGTTGATATAATGTCTATCTGTCAATTCACTTGGAAACGCATTCTCTGGCCATTCGTTCTGTCCAAATTGTGGTGCGCCGCATTCGTGCTGTAAAGGAGATGCATGCTGTGTGTGATGCAAATTCTGCCCCATTTTCTGACGAGCATCAAAACTAGCCCTCCTCGAAGCTGCCATCCGTGTTCGCTGCGGAGACACTGAATGCGATCGATGTGCCGAGGGCAGTAACCCGTGGCCCCCTTGCTGTAAAGACTCATAGCGAACCCTCTCCGGGGTGCCGCCACGCCGCAATATGGCAGAATTTCTGGAGTGAAATGGAGCCCTGGATTGGGCAGCACCAGAGGAATCCAATTCGGATCCTTCCTCTAGCCTAGGGGGGTTATAGGCAAGCAATCTGGACATCTCTTCTTTGAGGAAAGCATGGCTCACTTCCAATTCATAAATTCTCTGGAGCAGCTGCTCCGACAGCGGTGAAAGTGGTGCCATGGCACCAGCCTCTGGCTCCCTACGCTCAGGATGACGAACAGTATCCATGGCTGTCAATCTGGCCCCTAATTGCAAAGGGGAAGATAAGTAGCTATAAATCCAGATGCTCGCCCATATGCTAGCAGCGCACTGAATTTATCAGCCAAGATAATATTGAAGAAAATGACGATGACAACAACGACGATGACAATGACAACAACGAATGCAAAGCAATAACAATCAACAACAGCAGCATCCAAATATTTTTCATCATACCACAACTGAAGAAGAAGAAGATGATGATGATGATGATAACATTGAAAAGGCTGCCTAAAAAATCTCGACAGTAGCTTTGACTTTTAATGTCGTGCAGTGTAGGATTGGACATAGAGATGGAGATGGAGATGGAGATGGAGCTGAAGTTGGAGTTCCCATTATGGCATTTAAAAGGCTTTACTTAACTTTCCATTCTAGGGTTTGAAAATGACAGCAAAATGCCAGGTATGAAGACTAGCATGCCAACATGGCACAAGGAAAGGAGGAAAGCAAATAAAAGAACCCTACCTTAACTACACTGCTCCTATTCTTGGTCATCTTCTTTACCTTTGCCGTGGTGGTGCAGGTACTCCACCGACCTTGCTTTTCTTTTGCTGGGTCTGCGTCATCCCCTTCCTTTCCTTTCCTTCATCCTCCTCCTCCTCCTCTTCTTCTCGCATACAATAATGATGATGTTAGGGATGGGCCAGGGGCAGGTTACCTCGAGTTGGCGATAAAGATCACTAGAAGACGATCAGCCAGCACTGTCAGATGTTGTTCATGTCAAGTGACGGACGTGTGAAAGGCTGATGGATTCAATCTCATTGACGGCAGTTTGTTGACGGAATAATTCATAGGGGATTGGGACGCCCGCGGTTATATGGGTTATTCTTTTAAATAGAGAGAAGCAACACAACCCATTGGTATTGGTTGTAGTGTTCTAATACGAAAAACGATGGATGTGGAGTGTTTGTCCCTTTGCATTTAGGTGGGCCACCAAATATTTATCCTGAGAAAAAAATTGACGTTTTTAAACCTTCTATTTAGGAAGGAGAATGGATTGTAGGGAGGAGAACGGATTTTAGGAAGGAGAATTGATCATAGGAAGGAGAATGGATCGCAAGAGGAAGGAGAACCTATTGTTGCAAGTATATAGGGTTTCATAGGTAGCAAAGTGCAAGATCAAAAAAAGTAGCAATGCACGGCGTTGTGTGCAAGACAGACATCATAATAGTGTTATCACTGAATATGCATAATGTACAATAGATCAGGCATAGTGAATAAAGTAGGCACAAAGTCCCACTCGTTTATAATCTTTTTTATCGTACAGCATAGCAAAGTGTGGAACACAACTAAAAAGAACACAAATGGAGAAAAATACCTATCGTATATACATAAAGCACTCAAACCTCGTATTAAAATATCTAGAAAAGGATTTTGAATTAGGCAATCTCCAATGGGAGAAGCACTTTCAATGGAGAAGTATAGGCCAGTGATGGGACAATTGTCTCAATAGGGCATCAAAGATCATCAAGCTCCACTATATAGAAGAATGACTCAATTTGAGATATCTATATCAATAGAGGCTATAACAAAACATCAATTGGTCCTTGCATATGCATACACAAATTCATATATTTGAGGGAGGATTAGAGCATATAAGGTATGCAGAGTACATTACATACCTATTTATACCACAAATGACAGAGCTTCCACACAATACAACCTCGTCATCTCAGTCAGTTGTAACACTCTTAGAAGCAAATATAAAACCAATTTACGTTAATGCAAAATAATATTGGGAAATAATAAGACGTCTGCAAGCTCAGGCAAGGGTAGAGGTTATGAAGAAGCATAAACATAGATTGAAAACAAAGGAGATACACCCACATAAGCAAATACAAGCTTGTAGCAAAGAACATTCAATACTCTCACCTAAATCGAAACAAAGCACCAAGCCAAACACACATGCAAGTCATGGAAATGAGGAAAAGAAATGTCAAGACAAATTGATAACAATAAAGAACACATGAACATAATCATGCAATGATAAAAAAACATAAAAGGAAGTAATGAGACGGTAAATTTGGTGGTAGAGGTCTCCTAGATGATACCCAAGATGTCAAGGAAACGTATAGCCCCACAACAACTCAACTCATTTCATCAGCGAGGTTGTATGTGCAAGAGTTGATAAGCCTTAAAGAAAAGTTACAAAACATAAAAACAAGGGAAAAAACAAAATATATTAAACTAAAAGAAATGGTACAAGCAAAGCAAAGGTTGGAGGAAGACAACAACATGATCAAAGCACAAGTAGCAAAACTATAAAAACTCGTGGATGCTGGACAACACGAATGAAATGCCCTTTATCAAACTATTTACTCTCTAACAAATGCAAATGAAGGGGATGAAAAAGTGAGTGCATGAAAATGAAAGAATTACAATAGACACTTTAAATTGTGGAAACGAGGGAAAATGATCTAAAAAATAAACTAGAAGAGGATAAGATGTCGGTACAAGTAACAAAATAACCGTTGGATAAACATGAAAAGTTGATAGAAAAGAAGGTCAATAGTCAAATGATAAAAGAAAGAGAGTGTTATGATAAATCAACAAAACTAATCATCAAAGGACCGAAAGACTATGGAGAAGGGGAGGACACAAGCAACCTATCAAGGGATTTTCTCAAAGACTAGTTACAATGGAAAGGTTAGATCAAACAAGCAAATAGAATTGGAAAGTTAAGGGAAGGGGGAAGAGAACGTGTTACAATGGAAAGCTTTGAGGATGAGACACAGGTGTTGAAAAATAAATTCTTGTTAAGAGGCTTGCATTTTTACCTGGATGAAGACCTAACCTTTTTGTAGCTATAAGAGAGAAAGAAGGAATGGAAAAAGGTGAAGGCATTGATAAATAAATTTAGATGGGCATATCTAAACAATGGGAAATCATATCTAACTAATCATAAAACTCAAAACAAATAAGGAGTAAGGCCCCTCGAGAGCATCTTACATTGGTAAGTTAGAATTATAGAGGCTACCTTTGGAAAAGAGGGCTTAGGTTAAGGCCAATAACTAGAGATGAATATATAATCATTCCAACATAAATATGTGAACATGATCGATGCAAGAATCCAAATTTTGAGGGATACAAGAAAGCAACATTATGGAATAAGGCAATATAAAATGGCAAGGGGCATGGGGAATAATGGTGCTAATAAAAAAATCTTGGGGCAGAAATATCATAATAGAAAATAAATAGTATATATGGATTAGAATCATAAAAAATGGCATAACTATAAACATAGTTGCATGTTGCTACTTTGCACCCCAAATTTTCAAACTTTATGAGAAGCAATATTTAGACCACATAGACCCTTATTCATCCCTAAAGAGGGACATTTCAATTTACAATAAGATAGGGGAGATAATGTTAGTGGGGGACTTCAATGCAAGGACATCAAATAAACAAGCTAATATTACAAGAAACGATGAGGACCTAGATATGAATCCTTTATGGCTAGAAAAAGAAGAAAAATAGTAATGGACTAGAGTTTGAGACGATGAACATGTGACTATCACACATTTTTTATAAGAGTTATTAGGTTTATGCAACATAAACAGTTTGATCACTTGAAACAATTTGAGTAAGTGGCAAAAATCAAGGAACTACACTTGTAAAACCCATAATAGACATAGTGTAATATATTATGTTATATGTTCACGAAATTTTATATCTAGAATAACAGAGTAGGAAGTATAAGAGTTGCTTGTGGAGCTCAAATTATTTTCCAATCCTATATATATATATATATATATATATATATATATATATATATATATATATATACATACACACACACACACACACACACAGAGAGAGAGAGAGAGAGAGAGAGAGAGAGAGAGAGAGAGAGAGAGAGAGAGAGAGAGAGAGAGAGAGAGAGAGAGAGAGAGAGAGAGAGAGAGAGAGAGAGAGAGAGAGAGAGAGAGAGAGAGAGAGAACTAGAAAATAAACAAGATGAACACACTTGGACCAATCAAAGTAAACTACCCACCAAAGGGAACATCCTTATGACAAAGGAAAATCAGTAAGCCATTACAAAAATATTAAATAACAATATGCAGGAGGGAGAAGACAAGAGGGCAATTGACATATGTATAGATTCCACTAAATTTGAGATGATACTGCATTCAAGAATCCCTGACTACATGCAAGAGAGCAAATAAAACAATCTTCTCAACAAGTCCTTGGTATGATGAAGAAGACAAAGCAACAAGAAAAATGCTAAAGGATCTAGCAGGTAAAATAAAACAAACAAAAATATATATGAACAAAACATGAGAACAAACAAGGAATAATATACAAGAACAAGAAGGAAAGAGATGATATACTTAGGGAAACATGAGCTAGAATATTTTGGATGGAGCTATATAAAGGAAAAAACAAGCAAAAAAACATTACAACAAATCACTAGTTGGAGTATTCAAAACAATTTTGTGAATATGAAAATAAAAATGGTACACCTCTTACAATCAATGTCAAAGAAGATTTTTCCAAAACTAAAGACATCATGTAAGGGATTAAGAAACTAACAATAGTTAAGGCTCATGACATGCATAACTTACAACCAAAACATCTAAAATGTAGAGCAAAAATTCTAGCACCTCAAATTAGAGATATATTTAATGGGGTCATTCAAAATTGTTTATGAACAGACTGGGTAGCTAGCCTAACCATATCTTTGTTTAAGAGTAGAGACGTAAATATTCCTTCAAACTATCATGGTCAATCCTCTCTTTTCAATTTTTTTTTAGAGTATGATATAACATATGATTAACAGTTGGGCTAAGGAAAAAGGAAAGGGAGAAATGGGGCAAGTGTTTTTTAGACCAAAACATTCACTAATAGATCATTGTGTCGTACTTAGACTCCTAGTTGAAAAGGTTTGGGATAAAAAAGGTGAAGTATATTACTTTTTTATAGATTTCAAGAAGGTAATTGACACTATAGCAAGGAGAAAATTATGGAGTAAAATGGAGGAACCAAGGGTCCCAACACATTATAGGGTAGCAGTCCACAAATTATACAAGCAAGTCAAGGCCAAAATCAAAACACAAGCAGGGTTGGCTAAGTGTTTAATGAGTAACATAGGCATTCAATAACGTTTCCCATTGTTCCCTACTTTTTTGGGGCTATATTTTGACAAGCTAAAAGAATGGATAAACAAATATAGAGGGAAGGGATCCACTTGGCCAAATATGTGGTGTCACACTACATGTATCTTTATCTAGATTTACACAACAAACTCAATTGGGATACATGTAAAATAAAAATAATACAAGGTAGATGGAGAGCTCTTTATGCACTTCAAGATATATGTAGAAATGTTGAGTTATGGGATTGGAATACCACCAGGGTCTCATTTGGGTTACATGTCACCGTCATGGTGGTGTATGGATGTGAACTATGGTTAATGACACGTCGAGTTTGGAATAGAGGTAAATATAAAGGATCCAATGCATTTAATCACAAATAACTTTGGAATCAGGGCTTAAGTTCCCTACGAAATAATCTTTTCACAAACATGAACTCTCCCATTAAAGGCAACCGTTATGACTAGGCTATTAATTTACTTGAAAAAATAGAAAACATAGAGACCAGAAAATGGCCTAAATTTACAAGAGAATAAGAGTTTCACAAAAGAAAGAACACATGGATGAAATAGGACCACAAATGGATGATTATATGGGATATTAGCCTAAATGAATTCACAATCCTCAACAAAGAAATAAAAACTATGTGATAGAAATATTTAGAATAGTCATGTGGAGAAAGAAATCAAATAGAAAATGACAACATTATATTTCAAAATTCAACCTGAATTATGAGCATTACAAAAAGGCATACATAGGGGTTGAAATCAAATTGAGGGAGAATATACACATAACTCAAATAAGGACTAGTTCTCACAAGATATGATGTGAGACAAGTAGATGGGTGACTCCTAAGGAAGAGTGGGGGGAGAGGGTGGAGAGCGTATATGTTTTATACACCACAAGTAAATACTTCATCCTTCAATGCCCATATTACACAAGCATTTGAGTCAAGTATATTGAAATATTAAGAGTTGGGTCCATGTTGGGGCTATTTGAAAAGATTAGAATAAAAGGGTTAGGGGAGTTGATAACCCAAATCAATATGAAAGGGGACGACCTTCTTAAATAAACAATTCAACCCACAACATCATAATTTTTGTATGGTTAAGATAGAATAATTTGTGGTCCCATAGATATTAGGTCTCACAGACGTAATTAAAATCACTTCATTCTGTTTCATTTCAAGGGTATTTTCATTTTGTTAGACTTCACCTCTTGAGTAGTGTAAATAATTTAATGTGAAATGTTGATTAAAAAAATGAAAACAAATAAATAAAAAGTTTAGATTTCAAGCTTTTGCAATCCATAATATTAATAGTGTGAGATTTCGAGAAAAAAGGTGTAACAAAATTTTTAAAATTTGATAATTGACTACATTATATAGTTTGAAATGTTGATTTTGGAATCTTTTGTACAATTTCGCAAAATCTTTTACAACTTATATATTAAGATGACAAATAATAATTAACTCAAATCAATTAATTTATAAGTCCACACCAAAACACCAAACCAAAGAGCTTGGCAAAACACTTAAATATTTGTATTTATTGTAGCCTCATTTAAATAAAAGTTTTAAGCTTATTTAGCATAGAACATTTCACTTCTCTTAGAAATCGCCACTGCATTTTCAAATAAAGTTATACAATTTTATAGTAAAATAGATTTTAAGGAACCTTCCCCACAATAAATATAATTTTTTAATAAAATAGATTTTAGGGAACCACCTTCATAATAAAACTAAGAGGTTAACGAGATAGTTTGAAATTTGAAATACAAACTAAATCAAATTAGATTTATATATAGATTATTAGAAAAAATCAACAATATTTACTAAAATAATTATTTTAACCTTCTTCTATAGAACCATAAATAGGATTTCAAATCAATATGCAATCTCTCTTAATCAAATCAAATAAAATGTTTACATCTAGATAAGAGGAAAAAAAAGTAGTGGTAATGCCCTGGAGTGTTAAAAAACACTCATTTTCTTTATCATCGTATTACTATTGAATGAAACCTTTATACTTTGACATTAAATGCATCTTAATGAAAGAAAAGCATTCTTTCAACATTAACCTTTTATTTGGGGTTATTCCATCAAATTATTTTTTGATAAATACTTGGTTTTTTACCAGAGTTATAATTAGATTTGGAACATAACGGGCCCTCATTCCTTAAAGAACAAAAAGCCAATAGGCTAGGGTAGGGTCGAGCCATAAGCTAAAAAATAAAGTAATTACTCAATAGATAAAGTGAAAAAATAAAAGATAACAAAATAAGGCCAGCGCTGATAACTCACAAGGTTAAGAGGAATTATCTAAAGTGCATAAAAAAAGAAAGAGGTTGTTAATCGAATGAAAAACTTGAGACAACACCCCCATTTCCACCACAATCAATCGATGAATTGACTAATCACTACACACAAAATTACCCTCGAGCTGCTAAAGTTCACCTTCCCCTACTAGAACACAAGGCTTCCATAGTCCATTGAGTACCGTCATCGATGGAGTTCATAACATCCAATTGCAATCTTTCTGCTTTTGACTTCCCACCTCTTTTCCCTTTTAGGGCAAAATTCAGTTTTGAAAGCAAACTTTTGCTTTGAGCGATGGACAAAACATCCTTGGAATTGAGTTGATTTTCTTCTTCTTCCTGTGAAAAGACCTCAATCTCCTCTCTACCTTCTATATGAAAGGAACCCTAACCATCAGATTATTTTTTATTTTAAAATTTTGAAGTTCCTCTAAAACCTTATGAGAACAAACCCCCCATAGACTAGTTCACCACCAACCCTTTTTTCTAGAAGGAGATGATGACTCTATGAAAATTACAGGGTGACCCTATTGGTTATTTAAATTCAAAACCTCTTTCAAAATATCCTTTACAATCAGTGTTTCCATTAACACAATTTTTAAACCCTCAACTGTAAAAGGAGATACCTGCTCAACAAAATGGGATGAAGAGCCAAGAAAAATAACTAGATCCTTAACTAAATTAGTCATTAAAGGATCAAAGCTGGCTTTGGTGAAAGGCAACAGGGAGAAGCAAGATTCTCAAACCTGCTTATAAGATCAAGGTTTGAGCAGCCAATTTTCCTTACCTAATTTTTCAAAAGAGAAGAACTCGAATCTAAACTAGATTATGAGGGCAAACTATTATTTTGTGGCCATGTTGATTACACTCAAAACATCTAAAAGGCAATCCTTCATATTTGATTAATTAAATCCACAAGTCGTAGGAAGACCAAATCTTGACAGATTGAAAGAAGGGCTTTAAGAAATTTGCTAGAATACAAACCCTGAAAAAATGTTGTTGCCCAACCCGATCGTAATCAATTTTGATAAAAATCCCCAACTTATTTTTCATCAGATGAAACAACCTAAGATTTCTCATGGATAAATGAAGATTATAAAGTTTGATCCACGCCAGAGCCTTCATAATCACTGTGGTGGTAGGATCAAAAAGGGGCCTAAAGACACATAAATATACCCTGCTTGCCCACAAACCAAGGTTCATTGTTCCACACAAATTCCTTAGCATCCATAGATTGAAAAAGAGTCATAAAAAGCCATTTGAAAGTAAAGAAAGGGAGACCTCTACAAAATTAGGCCAAACTCATTTAACCTTAAGAGATAGCTCCTCCCAAGAGGGGTGTTTCCTGATACATCTGTAGATAAGGGATTTGTAGATGACCTCCACATCCATCGCTAAAATGGACACATCAATGATCTACAAAATAGGGAAATCATTGGAAAAAGGCAATGGAACATATCCAAAAAAATAGGTTCACCATCAGGCTAAGACTTCCCTATTGATCAAGCTTCTCCTCAGAACCAACATTATTCCCTCCTTCACCCATATTTGTTTTTAGAATCTCAGCAAAGGAAAGAGAGCCATTATCCACCAACTGAGGGGAGAGATTAGGTACCACAAGAATGATACATATTAGCCACATTCAAACACTCTGAAAAACCAATTTTTTGCTTATAATATCCCTTTCACTGGAGACCGCTCTTTCCCCTAGATCAATCCCTCCTCCACAATTTGAGAGGTTTCCCATGCTACTAGATTTATGCAAGTCATCCAAGGTCTGTTTTAAATTTGTTTCCCTTTTATCTTTTGCAGCTTTAGACACCACAATTCTAGCCCTCTGACTGGGCTCCCCCAATCTAAAAATGCCAATAATGTGCTCTGCACCAATGGAAGGTTCCTCTCCAACATGTTTACTATCATCATCATTGTCCTTACCATCATAGTTGGGAATAATATCAAGCCCTAGCTATTGTTCAGTTCAATGGGTGCCAAGCCTCAAATCCTACCTATTATGCTAAAAACACCATCTTTAGCCTTTGTGTTTCATTGCAAACAAACCCTACTATGTTTACCCTCTGTTCAAAGCTCGCCATCACTCTGAAGACTTTACTTGACATCATTCCCTCCTTTGCCCTCCAACGTGACCTACCGCCCTTCATTAAAGGAAGCTTCGACCATAACAGGGAATCAAAGTTATGTATTATTCAGTTCCATCAAATTATTAATGTTCAATGGAATTTTAGTATAAAAATATGATGGTATGAATAGAAAGTTATTAGAAAAATTGTACGAAAGAGATGTTTTCAATTATTTTGTTATCCATCTCAAGAGATAATGGATCATGAGATGATTAAAAATGTCTCTTTCATACCATTTTTTCAAAAACTTTGTAGTCATATCACAAAGTTTGAAAATCTTAAATCTTTAATATAATGGTATTATCTTTTCTTATCTTTGATATTTTATACGACCTTTATTTATTTTTTTAAATATGATCATTACTTACATATACTAGATTTTGTTGTTAGAATATATTTTATTAATTAAATTTGATAGTGATATAAATATACTCAACATTTATTTTCGAAATGTAAACACATTATTAATTAATTTTGACGGTTGTATAAATATGCTTAAATATTTTCCTTTTAATTTGCAATTATCTTATTACAATAGATAGTTGATTAAATGTTAATAACAATTCATCTTTCTAATAAAGATTGATAAAAATATGTTTGAGTTATATATTGATTCATTACGTTTGGTATTAGACTTTTTGTGATGATTGTTGATCATAGTTTTTATGTTCAAGTGATAATGATTTTCTCTTCGGTGTTTTTTACCAATTTATTTGTAAGGACATCCACTTTAGATTATCCTCTCCCTTTTAATTTTAGTTTAAATAATATTTCAATGCAATTAAACAAAATTCTGAAGTCCAAGATAATATGTCAACTACTAAGTGCATGGTGATTTTGTTATATAGGATTATAGTATTTTATTGATTTAAAAATTAAATAAAACATTATTTTTTAACTAAATTTTCATAATAAGACATCGTGATCTTGTTCCATATGATTATAATATTTTATTAATCTAAACATTAAATAAAATTTTATTTTCTAAGTTCTAAAAATATCATATTAATATAATTAGTAATTAAATTTTAAATTGCAAATAATACACATAAAGATATTGTTAATTTATGTATTTATCACAAATTATTATTATTTTTATTTAATAAAATCAAATAAATTTTTATTACAATTATAAATAATTTATCATGACCATTTTCTTTCTACATAATAACCATTTTTTTACAAGGGAAATATCCTACATTCCCATAGGATCGTCAATTATGTTCTTTTATATTGGAAAAATAACCTACATTCCCATGTGATCATCAATTATATTCCCTTATCCGTAAGTAATCTCATATGGAATTCATCATATGTGGTATTATTATCTTGTGATGATTGATGATAAAAAAATGGCTCTATTTTATGGTTACAACCTAGACGAATGAAAATGTTGTTTTGAATGTTTTTTACCAATTTAATCTTAGGTACCACTTTAGATTATCTTCTTCATCTTTAATTATGGTTGAAAGTTTACTATTTGCAAGGGTATATTTTTTGATAATGCTTGTCTATTTTTTATTTATTTATTTTTAAATTATTATTGTTAGAATTAAGTGTTATAAAAACTAGCATATATATCTTAAATAAATTTCTCTATAAAAAATTAATAGATATCAATCTAGCTTCATCACCATCCTCATGAATTTTTGTTGACTAGTGATAGATAGACTTAATCTAGTTATACCACTACATTGTACTTGAAAAAATATTTTCAGAAAAAAGGGCTCCAAATTCTAATGTATACCTAAAATGTCACAATTTTAAGAAAAAACTACCTTGTGACGTTCAAATAGACGTTAAATTTAATGTCATCATTAATTTATATGCATTCATGGACATTATAACCTACCATCACAACCACTCTGAGCTACCATTGTAGGATGCATATCAACGTAATAAAGTTTTAATTATTTGATTACTTTATATATTTGACATAAAAAATACATGTTATAATATAACACATAAACCTGCTCTAAATATGTTGAAATAAGTAATACATAGTCATAATTTATAAAATTAGTCGTAATTTATAAAATTGAGAATCATCATGACTAACAATAACCATCAAGCTGAATAATACATTAAAAATACTTTATTATGTTCTCATATGATCATAAATAATGCCCCTTTATCCATAAATAATATTATATAAAATTAATAATATTGTAGCCACTAAACAATGGACCATTGGCATTTATTTCACATAATCTTTGTGTTTTATTCATATTCATCTATGTATGGTTGATTAATATGAATTTGGCATTATTGAACCATTGTGGTGAATTTTAAAGGCTTCTAAACCACTTTGCATACATCCATATACAATTCCCCATCATTTTCAACCTTTTTGGTCCTGACCTTTTGTATGGACTTGACATTTATCATAATTATTTATACAGTCTTGGAACCTGTTAGGACCATCTTCATGGTCCTGGCACATGTGTTTTGGTTTTCTCTTAGTTAAGGGTGCATTTGTCTGACCCTTTCTCATTTTTTGATCCCATTCATTGGAAGTTGATATGCTTGTTAATAGGGCGCATATTTAAATTATAAAATCAACTATAAATAAAGAAGTGTGATGGCTCTTATTTAATCATCAAGCACATTCATATCACAATGAGCACATATTAGATACACGTATGGCATATTCTATTTATGTTTAGTATTTTTTATTTCTAACATCTTTGGTCTAATTTTAGCAGTCTAATAAATTAGCAGATTTCTCCAACACATAACCTAGAACAAAACCCTTAAGATTTTAAGTCAACAAATTCAACTCATTATAAGAGAATAGGAGTCAAAGCGTGCATCTAGAAAAAAAAATGTGACAACGAGTGAGTACATGTGAACTAATTTGGCACTTCTCTCATCATTCATCTAAGATCATCTAAGTTTACCAAGAGTGCTATATATGACCCTGATTGTTGTCATGAGAATCTAAATAATCATGTAAATCTATTACTTACAACTCTAAATTTTGATGCAACAATTCTGATAGTGGAGAATTCACGTGGACATGTTTAAATTATGAAGATTAGCTTAGAAATGACTCAAAATTCCTTATAATACCACCTAAACAAGCTATGGGACTTTTATTCCTCTCCATGTTTGTTTAATAAAGTATTATTTGTTGCAAATTCATGTATTTATGATGTTTAATTAGACATAGGCATTTTTTATGCATACACATATATAATATTAGATGGTTTGATGATGATGGTTTCTATATTTTTGGTCATGACCTAGATGAGTGACAATGATATTCTGAACACTTTGTACCAATTTACTTGTAGGAAAAATATCCACTTTGGTTTATCCTCTTTTTAAAATTTTGATTCAATGTATACTCTTCCTTAAGGGTGGTTTTTTCCATGACATTTGTCTACTTTTCTTTACTTTATTTTGTAAATTATTCTTGTTAGAAGCAAGAGTTATAATGTAAATTGTGCTAAATTTATATTTAATTTGTAAAATTCACATATAAAAAATGTATTTCACCATAAAAAATACATGAAACCACTTTAAAATGTGTGACCATAGTCGTAATTTATAAAATTGATCATATAACTAACAATACCATCACTGAATAATATATTATAAAAACTTCATTGATGAGCCTAATTCCTAGTCATCATTATAATATATAAATTATGTTAGAGTAAAAAATTGTATTGGAAATAAAACAAGATAAATTGTAAAAATGAACCTACTATAGGTGTAGACACCTAAAAAAGGCCCCCACACATTTATTAGTCATTAAATTGTATATTTTTAGGATGTTTGTGTACTTGTTAATTATTAATTTAGATTAGGTATCATTTGTGCTTTTATTGACTTATAATGGTCTCCACACTTTCTCCTGACACTCTCCAATTGTCATTTTCCTTCCCCTTAGGTTTGGCCTCATTTTTCCCTCCTTATATAGAGTGTGATATTATGCCCAAGACTTGTCTGGAGCATGTAGTTATGCTCTAGACATGTTTGGAGTATAATTGTAAGATCTCGACAAGGAACCAATAAGGCCTTAATTCGAATTCGAGTCATGTATAAATACACAAGCACCCTAGTATATTTGACAATCTAGAGAATATATAAGAGTCATATATACATCATCTAATAAAATACATATCATTTGAAAAAAATCATTATTGTTCATAGGATTTTATTGAGCATTTATAGAAATCAGGGAATCGTTATACCATTCATTATAGTACTAAAATTCATGTTAATAACACATTGTATTGCACTGCTTTGCCTAACTAATGAATTTTCACAATAATATGAGTGTTTTTTTAATATTATACACCATTAAAAGGCCTAACAAATATCAAAATAGCTTTGCAATTCTCTAGCATAACACAAGCCCCCAAAACATATATTATTTCGCTTACATTTTTTTAATCTAGTCATCCAATTAAGGAAAATTAAGAAGTCTATTTTCTCAGTGATTTGAATGAAGCCGTGGAAATATAAGCAAGGTTTTTAGAGCTTTGGATTAAACAAACACAATCAATAAAACAAATTTTATCTTTCTGACATTTTCCATGAATGGAACTTGACGGTCTAGAAATTTCCAGGTTTAGAACTTGGCATTTTGTATATGATTCTCCAATCATCGTGAGTTTTATGGGTCATCTTCAGATCATCGTTGAGCATTATTTCCCACTATCAAATTCTATAGACTATCACCCAATCTCGAGATATTTAAGATTCGTCTCTAAACCTTACATTTATATTTATTCCTACAATTTTATAAATTAACTAGGCTTTATTTATTGTTTTATATCTATTTTTGGCCTTACTAAATGTGTATGAATAACTTTAAATTATTGCAATTTAATTTATTTTTTAAAAGCTACAGTACACTATGATGTATTAAAAATAGCCATCATTTATAAAAGTGTATTAAAAATATGTTGTAATAACCAACATATGGACCTTCTCTTGAATGTGTAATTGTCATTTATAAAATATATGTTAAAATTATATTCAAATTTACAATTAATATATCAAATATTTATTATCGTAATGATTTTGTTTTATAAGATTTAATATATTAATTAGTCTAAAAATTTATTAAAAAAATATTACAAGTTCTCATAGTAAGACCTTTTAAAAATGTGATAAAAATATAAATTATATAGTCCAAATAATACCTAACTATTAAAAAGGTTTTAGTCTTAGTATAGATAGTGGTAAAATATATTTGCATGCCATTTATTAAGGAAAAAATTGAAAATAATTATTAAAAAAAAATTAAACTCAAGTCCCAAAAAATTCAAAAAATAAATACCTTACAATTATTTATTTATTTATAATAAATTAAAATATATTAATTATTTATACAACTAATATTAAAAAGAGCATTATATATTGGTTCAAAGTGTTTATCCTTAAAAAAAAAGTGACAACTTTTTTTAAAAACTTCAAAATAAATATAATTAAATCTTCTCATTTTTATATAAATATTAATATCAATTGATTATATCCTATGAATATAGCCCAATCTTTTATGATTTATATTTTTTTACTAAAATAGGCAACCTTTGGTAGTTAAAAATAAATTTCTTCTGCCATTGTCCAAAGTGTTAATATTGCATGTTTATTTATTTAAAATTATTTTTAAAAATAATTTAAATTATTTTTTAAAATTATTATTAATTTTTTTTTTTTTAAATTATTTGTTTATTAGATATTAATTTCTCTTTAATATGATCCTCACGAATATTATAATTTAATGTATTATTGAGAAGATTTATCATTCATTTTTTAAATAATTGTATTGTTTAATAATTGCATCATAAATTTAATAGAAAATTAAAGCAAGCCCATAATTATATTATAATTAAGTTAATTTCATATTTGTAATAATTATAAGATAAGGTTAATTTATTATACATTACACATTTCAAATAATTATTAATTTAAAAAAAATTAAAAGGTGAGAATCTTAAAATAGTGAATTGCATTCATCATTCCATCTCCTAATATAAATACTTATGACACTTATATATTTAAAATAGGTCCTTTTATCTTATAATTATTACTAGGAATATATTAAAAATAATATCTAATAATTTAAATTGTCAATTTGAAAGATTTATATACATTTAAATACTGGAGTTAGAATTTTGTAGGTAAGCCAAAAAAATTATGTTAAATACATTATTATTGAGAGGTCTTTCATTGGTTTTTTTTAAGCTCTCTCTTTCATGAATTTAATTTTGATTTAGAATTTTATTAAATATATGATTATTAATTAAATACATGAGTCTTAAGATTTTGAGTGGAATCTAAATTGATTTATAAAGTTGTCATCAGTGGTCGAAGTTAGATAATTTACTAGTCAAAACCTTCAATCCATGTCATTATGAATAGTTATACATATTAAAATATCAATAACAATAAGAGTAACAAAATAAATAAATATAAATTATGGTTTCCCTCTTAAAATTTGAGAAGAGTGAAATTCAAAAAAAACATATGAAATAGTGAAACTTGATTCTCAAAAATAATAATGATGTTGCTCCTATATAAAAATGCTATAAAACATCATATTACATCGATAAATATATAACATCATAAAATATATAAACAAAATAATTGATAATCATTTTTAAAAAATGTTAAATCTTTGAAAAGTATTTCAAACTATTTAAATTAAAAAATAGTTGAGATCTTGTGATTACTTCAATAATACTAAAGAAAGGTATTAGAAGATAGTTGAGCTCTTAAGATTTAAATCATAAAAATTATTAGACTTCAATTAGCCAATTTCAAAAAAATGCAAAACTTTCCAAGTACTAGGTATACCATTATGCTTATTTTGGGCTTTTATTGTACTTTGTCTTGTCTATTTTCATTATGGCATTCCTCAAGGGTTATTTGTATTTGTTTGGAATTGGTGTAGTGAGAATAGTTTTCATAAATTACCTTTAAATTTGAGATATTTTTGTTGAATAAGTTCGACACCTTGTATATTATACGAAACTTTTCATTATTATTTTATTACAGGGTCAAGATTGTTATAAGTATTTTTTATTTGTATTTTTAGATTTCTTGTCTTGTTAAGTATATCTACAATTCTTAAAAGTGTTTTTAAGAGAATAGTCTAGAGAGGGTGACCAAAATTATAAGGTGATTATCTTAGCATTAATTATTGTTATTATTTAATATATTTTTAAAAATTAATTAGATTAATATTGTAAGGAGGTATCAAATTTTATATAATATAATAAGTTTTTATTTTTTTATAATTAGTAATCAAGGGTTGATGAATCCTTCGTCCTTTATTAAAAAGAAATGAAAAAACAACTTTGGTTATATCATAAACCCATCACAATATGCCAATAAAAAGATCAAGTCTAAGTAATTAAAACAAAAGACCAATCAAAAGAGGAAAATAACCCAATAGGTAAACAAACCAAACCATGATTGAAAACCAACTACTTGGGAAACAAATATTATACACCCAAACTCTAAAACTGACAACCCAAAACAAACCCAACAACCTAGCCCCTGTAAGGTGGTGACTGAAACTAGACCTAACTGAAAGAACCCAGTCTTCAGCGCTACTACCAATGCCCACTCCACTACAAGCTTTTCCTAGAGTGCCACTCCAACATGCATCCATGAAGGGAGTCATGCCACCTTATCATTGCCTAGCTAGAGCCATCCTTTTACTGCCACCAACCCCAAATCCTAAAGTAACTTCCTCCTCCTCAGCGACCTCCCTTTAACGACATAAAGACCGCCCAACTCGATCCTCCACATAACATATGCCCAAACTTGAAGCATAAATGATCCATAAACTTTAGTAAAATATGCTTACATATATTGATTTTACTTAATAATAATAATTTATAGAATTAATTAATATTTAACTTACAAATTTATTTAAAACAACAATTTTGCAAGAGACATCAAGAAAATCAACATACGCAATTGTTAATGGAGTTCACCCGATCTGGGTTACGTCTCTTGGTCCTACTCAAAGGCAGAACCGATCGATTATTAATGTAAAATTTCTTTACACATCACTTTATCCCTAGTAGGGGTTCTCAATCTGTAAATAAATGTTTTGATGCCACTAGCTCTGGCTCTAGCAACTAGCTATGGCTCTCAGCTCTCGGCTCTTGGCTCTGATTATTCTCAAGTCTATTGTGTTGTTTTTCACACTTTGATTGTGTTTTCAAATGACCCCTCCATACCCTTTATATAGGTGCACGAGTCCACAAAAAGTGGGCTTGGATGATTATCCTTTCCAATTTTAAATGATATTCATAATTATCCCAAGACCATTATTTGTGGGATTTAAAATTATCCATTTTTTTAATAATAATGAGATTAATATTTATCTCCACCCTTTTTTTATGGGATTATATTTTCCTATTACAATTTTATATGAAATTTTGATAATATCCCACATATTTAATTCATGGGCTTCCACATAATTATCAAAAAACTAATTAATTATAATATGTGTGGAATGGGTGAATTAATAAACCATAATTTGGCCTAGATTGTGGGTTCTTTTATCCCACATAGAAATTGTTTTAGAAATCTTTAAAAATGTCCTTTTTTACCGTTATAATTCACCTTAGCTGCATGTGTCTACTACAAATTTGTCCACATGTCTCATGTTATTTTTTTCACGTACCATCATTTAATTGGTCCATGTTGCCACGTCATCACTTTTACCGAGTTTGACTACAATTTTGACTGGTCATAACTTCTGCATATGGACTAAGAATTGGTCCATTCAAAATGCATTGGAAAGCTTAAGATGAGCTATACACCATATAGCTAATTTGGAAACATTCCATGTTGGCAATTTTTTTTAGTTTTACCAGCTTTGACCACCTATTGACTTGCTTTGATTAGAACTTGGATTGGTTGCACAAGGAGCAAACGAGCTCTATCTTTTACATTCCACATATTATTGAAAAGGTCTCAACAGGCCCTACATAATGGTGCAGTATACTTTAGGAGCTTTTTTGGATTAACCTCCAGATCGATCCTCTCCATTAAGAAGGCTTTTGTCCTCAAAAAGTTGGTACTATACCTGGTAATCCATGTGATGATCTTTACATGGCTCTGACTACTATGAAAATATTGCATTTCACCTGGTGTTATAACAATCACCATTTTGCAATTGCCCTCTTAGGGTCTTACACAACAACATAATTTACAAGTGTTGACCTTCTTAGGTCTTTACAAACACTGTAATTATATATAACGATTACAAACATTGCCCATACTTGGGTCTTATGCATTTATAAACAATGCTTATATTCAGGTCTTCAACATGCATACATATTTTCACATAATAAAACATACAGATTAAAATATACAACCTATCTTACGGGATGTTCTTAATGCTTCTCATGATGGCATCTTCATATTGCCCTACAATGTTCCTATCTGTACATACATGAGTAAAATAACACTAAAGGCACTGTTTTCCTATAACAGTTATTGTCGATGTGCTTCCACAAGATATTTTATCCCATTTTTTACAATATTATACTGATTTTCCTTCTTGGAAAAAGTTGCCTTTCTTAGAGACAAATATGGTTTGCCTATGACAATGCTATTGTAATAGAGTGGAACCACATCTAATTCAACTTCATCTATAAAGTTGGAGGTAATTACAAACCCTAGTTTATATGTTTTACTTACATGTACATTACTACCATCATCTATCTTATCCAATTAATATGGTTTGAGATGTGGCTTAATTTTCAAACCTAGGGTTTCAACAACATCTTCAGATATCAAATTATTTTGATAATTTTTATCAAAGATAGCATCTATCTTAGAATGCTTAACTATTATTATTTTAAAGAAGTGTTGTTTACCTTTCAGGGTGACAATCTTTGAACTATCAACTTCTCATTGACTATCATTTCCCTGATTATTGTTGTCTTAGGTTTTGCTTGACAAGGTTCTATCTTTTGCTTGACTGAAGATGCAATTACAACCTTTGCCTAAGGTTGTGGATAACTTTGCTTATCTTTTTTCAACATTTTCCCCTTAGCATTAAAGTAAAAACCAAACTTCATGTCTTCTTTAGGTAATTTTGTTTTGTCAATCTTCTTCTTGACATGTCTCTTAAGCATCCTTCTAGGGCTTTCTAAGGCATAATTATAAGATACATTCAATTATTTCTTATTTTCATACCTCAATAAGTCATCTGAAGATGTCTCGTTAGATTTAACTACTTCATCTTCTGATAATGCTTCTTTCAACTCTTTAGGGTGTTCTGACTTGCTACTTGATTAACTCTTTAGCTCAACTTCTTGGGAAGATTGTCCTTCACCTCCATATCATAATCTTATGTAAAGTGGTCTCTTCAAAACTTGGATAGGCTAGATAATTCCTTAACCATTAATGCCAAGGCCTTTTCCTTCAAATCCCATTTTAGCTAACAGCTTAGAACCTATTCCCTTTGTGTGATTTTCAAATGTATCAACACATGGGCTTGATAAATGTTTAGGGTTAGAACACAAAGTATCCTTAACATTATTAATATAATCAGAAGAATTGATTTCATTACTTTCATTTTCTAAATGTAGCATAATATTTGGTACCTGACTTGGCAACATCTCTCAGAGGAATCCTTCATCTACTACTTGATGCCCAGGAGAACTGGGCTTTGCATATTCTCTGATAGGTGCCTTCCCCTTTACTTTGCATCTTTGTTGGTACCAAGCTGGAGCTTTGTGAATGTGTAGATTCCAGCATTGATCCATAATGTGACCTTCTTTGGAGCAATAGCCATAGACTTTTGACTCCACTCACATTTGCTTCTTTTGATAACATTTTTGCTACAATTATACCCATAGAGCATCAATGCTCTATTGGAGCTTCTTGATCTATAACTTGTGTCTTTGTTTTGTAGCTTGTTGTCATGGTTCTTGTAATTGCAAGTATTGCATCAATATAATGACAATAATATTCAGCAACAACTGAACTTGAGTTAGCATTGGATCCATAGTATTCCAATCATAATTACACCAATACAAACTTAGCTCTGATACCAACCTGATCCGTAAACTTTAGCAAAATACGCTTACATATATTGATTTTGCTTAATAATAATAATTTATAGAATTAATTAATATTTAAATTGCAATTTTATTTAAACAAATAATTTTACAAGAGACATCAAGAAAATTAACACACACAATTGTTAACAGAGTTCACCTGATCTGTGTTACGTCTCCAAGTCCTAGTCAAAAGCAAAATCGATCGATTATTGATGTAAAATTTCTTTAAACATCACCTTATCCCCAGTAGGTGTTTTTGATCTGTAAATAAATGTTTTGATGCCACTGACTCTGGATCTAGCAATTGGCTCTAGCTCTCAACTCTTAACTATGACTCTTGGCTCTTGGCTTTGGGTCTAGCTCTCAAATCTTAGCTCTCAGATCTCAGCTTTGGCTCTTGGCTCTTGGCTCTTATTATTCTCAAGTCTAGTGTGTTATTTTTCACACTTTGATTGTGTTTTCAAATGACCCCTCTAGACCCTTTATATAGGTTCACAGGTCCACAAAAGATGGGCTTGGATGATTATTCTTTCCAATTTTAAATAAGATTCATAATTATCCCAAGACCATTATTTGTGGGATTTAACATTATCCCATTTTTTAATAATAATGGGATTAATATTTATCTCCACCATTTTTTTATGGGATTTATATTTTCCCATTATAATTTTATATGGAATTTTGATAATATTCCGCATATTTAATTCAAGGGCTTCCACATAATTATCAAAATATCAATTAATTATTATATGTGGGGAATGGGTGAATTAATAAGCCATAAGTTGGCCTAGGTTGTGGGTTATTTTATGCCACATAGAATCTAATATAGACATCTTTAAAAATGTCTTTCTTTACTTTTATAATTCACCTTAGCCACATGTGTCTATTGCGAATTTGTCCACATGTCTCGTGCTATTTTTTTCACATGCCATCATTTAATCGGTCCATGTTGCCATGTCATTACTTTTACCGAGTTTGACCATAACTTTAACTGGTCATAACTTTCGCATATAGACTCAGAATTGGTCCATTCAAAATGTATCAGAAAGCTTGGGATGAGATTTGCATCATAGAACTGATTTGGAAACATTTCATGTCGGTAATTTTTTTTAGTTTTACCAAATTTGACCACCTATTGACTTGTTTTGATAGAAACTTGGACTCGCTGCACAAGGAGGAAACAAACTCTATTTTTTGCATTCTGCAAACCGTTGGAAAGGTCTCTATGCGCCCTACATAATGGTGTAGGTTTTGGTCTACTTCAGGACCTTTTTTGAATTGACCTCTAGATAAATGAAACACATCCTCCATCTAAACTCACATGTGGCTAGAGGTAGCCTATAGTCTCATAGCTGGACCCATCCCTTGATCCTAACATGAAACATGGGGAGTTTGTTACCAAACAAATGAACTATCAAATTAGGAGATTAGGATAAAATTGATGCCTTCCAGTGATTTAAGGCTACCACCACTAATGCCAAGGGATACTTGAGGGTGGTCAAGTCTAGGGTTGGGAGCACCCTAACCATAGGGGCTAGCTTCTTGAGGCACCCTTGAATGTGTTTTAATTACTCTAATATGCTACAAAAACATTTTTGTGAATATCAAAAAGTTTTGAGAGGTATTAAACCAATGGATTATGTATTATAGAAGATTAGAGGGCAAGGATCTTTCTATGAAAAATCCTCTAGAGCATGTTCTAATCCCACCCTGAAGCTAGGACACACGGACTTCTCCAAAATTGATAATGCGAGGTCCTTATCCTTTAGTACCAACAATAACTTTCCAACAAGCCTCAAAGCAATCTGAGGATTAACCTTGATTTGATAAGGCATCTCAAGGAAGACCAATCACACAATCTCCTTGATAGCTTGAAGAACTCTTCTAAATTGGATAATAAAGACCTTTAACCATATTTTAAACACACTTCCCTCACATTTCATGTTTGATAGCAATGATCTACAATAATTGTTCACTCAAGGCATATTGAAGCATTTTATCCATGGCTAAATGGAAACCACCTACAACACAAATAGAGACCCAACTTGCATAAAATGCAAATGGTAAAATCATATGGGAAATCATGAAGTAATGAAATCATTGTCTACCATGAAACAAGGCTAGTTAGGTGTGAGAATAACTCCACCACACGTGCGAAGGGAGATGCAAACTATCCCATCTGAATGGCTAATCACAACCCCATAATAAAATATTGAACTCAACCCACATTTACCTCAAATGCCTAGATTGTGTCAAGATGCAACCTTACATCTAACCAAGCACTTCATGAGTTGTCCACAATCAATTCATTGACCTGGGAGATATCTTTCTTACCTAAGAAATTCATTGTTGAATTTTCTTCAAGGAAGAAGTGTTTTGCCTCTGAAGCACTAAGAGATTCCAACAAATCCCAATCTCACACCAAAATGTTATTAATATTCCATGACCCAAACCTCTGGTTGTATAGAGTTTGAATCATAACCATTGAGTCACCTTCAATGACAACCTTCTCAATGCCTCATTGAACCACTAGATCCAAACCAAACATAAGAGCATGTGTTTCCCCTTCATTGTTTGCTTCATATATTAGCTTCTATGAGGAAACCCTAATCAAAGACCCTACACAATCTCGTATTAAGCAACCTTCCTTAGACACCTATGGGTTTCTCTTGGTTGTGTCATCAAAGTTTAACTTAAATAGCCTACCAGGTGGGAGTAACCAATCCATCTTGCCATCCCATTTAAAAGCCTTAAAATAAAGGGTAAACCATTAACGAAGGGTAATTTTAGCGATCTCTATGAGGGGTTAATATAAAAATCCCAAGTTTAAAGACTCCCTTTGTACCTCTTGGCATGTGTGGAAATAATTTTGTACATAATCACTTCCACCTTTTTAAACACTTCTCCAAACTGATTGACCTTCACTTCAAACATCCTCCAGTTGAGTTCTTTCCAAAATGTCCAAATGAAAATGGATGGGTAGGCTTGCCATAAACATGAAAAGGTGTCATTATGGGATCCAATCGACCAAGATAAAGAAGCTTGTAAAGGCGATCTAGGCCTAGCCCAACTCCAACTGAGTTTTTTATAGAGCCAAACCTAACTAGCTACAATAAAAGGGCATTAAAACAACATATAGTTAGCATCTTCTTTAGTGAGAGGCATAAGTTCCATCTAGATGGTCCCACTATGCCCATATTGTGAAGCTTATCCCAAGTCAAAATATTCCCTTGAGTGGTAAGCCAAGTGAAATCCCTAGCCTTGGGAAGGCTCGTCTTACTCCTATAGAGAAATTTTACCCATCCAAAGGATGTATCTGCCTGCTCCACCAATTTATACTATAGGTTGACTAAATATATACCAATATTCACACCAGTCCATTGAATGGAGTCTTTTTATTACTCAATAAGACCTTCCTCTACGCAAGAATGCTTGAATGTATTTTTTTGTATTACTAAGATCAAGAGCTCATTCAAGCCTTTCCATTTATAATAAACCAAACCCACACAAGGCTACAGTTCTATGTAATCACACACTTTATTTCCCCAAACTATATTCATAATGTTCTTTGCCTCCTCCAACTCTTGATAATCCTACAAAGGTTTATGCACATTCCATGACTCCGCCCAAAACTTTTTCAAGTACCCATTGTTAACCACCCAAGACACATGATCATTGATGATGTGATGACATTTGAGAATAAATTTCTAGAGGTGGGAATCCTTTGGGGGGGTTGGGCATTAAAAAAAACATTGACTGGGGAGTGCTCCCAAAAATACTTATGTTGTAGTAGTTTATTCCATAATGCATGTGGATGAGTGATCATTCCCCACACTAGTTTGACGCCCAAGGCTAAATTCTAAACCATTAATATTTTGATACCTACTCCACCCCCTATCTAGGGAAAACAAAATTTAACCCATTTGAGTAAAGGGATACTCTTATTATCTTAGGTGATTTTCCATAAAAAGTTTTTCATGATACAATTGATTTCCTTCACCACTTTAACTAGTGGATGAAGAATAGATAGATTGTAATCTATAAGGCACTCAATATTGACCTAATGAGAGTTGTCTTACTAGCAAGGGGAAGCCACTTACCCCTCCAAATTGAGATACTTTCTAATAAAGACTTGATCATATTATTCCAAATAGGTGCCTGACCAACTACCATAGAGAGAGGGACACCCAACTACTGAGCAGGTAGCTTACTGATTTTATAATCTAAAATGCATGTAATTACTAGTTGCACATGTTTAGGAGTATTTCCATAATCATTTAAAATTTAATTGTAGTCTTGGGTTTCTCTCTTAGACGCTGTGCCAAAGAGGACTGTATCATCAGTGAATTGTTGATGCTTGAGATTCTCAAGACCTTCCATAACCTTGATTCCTCTTATTGAAACTTTAGTAAAGGCCCTAAAAATGGCCCTCCCCAATGCCTCCACCATTAATATGAAGGGAAATGGGGAGAGAGGGTCACCTTTCCTTAATCCTCAAAAAGCTTCAAAAAAACTAGCAGGTTCCCTATTAACTAGGATAAAAAACCTGGGACTTGAGATGCAACCAAAGATCTAGTTGCACCATTCCTTAACAAACCCAAACTTTTATAAAGTCTTGATCAATAAATGTTATCACACCCTATCATATGCTTTACTAATTTTTAGTTTCAAGATCATCCCCTTCTTGTGATTATCCATGAGGAAATAGATGATTTCATGTGTGATTATGATTTCATCCTAGATGTTTCTACCTAAAGCAAATGCACCTTGCTCATTGGAAATCATTGAATTCGTAATGGGTTTAAGCCTAAAAAAATAACTTTTGAAATGATCTTGTAAATAGTATTGCAGAGCAAAATTGGCCTAAAATCACTAAAGGATTATTGAGTCTCACCCTTAGAGATTATAACGATGAAAATACAGTTGATATTTGTGTCTACCTTCTATGCTTTTTGATATTCTTCCACCATGTTAACCACCTCATCCCCCACTATATCCCTAAAACTTTAGAAAAAATAGCTAGAAACCCATTAGGGCCTAGAGCTTTCTATTTTTCTATTGAAAAGACCACAACCTTGATTTCTTCCTTAGTGAAAGGAGACATCAACATGATGTTTTGACTATCCATCATAATTCCTGGGATAAAACTGATGCTTCTTGATTGGGCCACAAGATTTGAGGCCTCCATGCTTACCATAAGGTCCTGAAAATTGTAAAGTGATTCATCCTTGATTTATGAGTTGGTCTGAATCAAATGCCCATCCCTTGCTCTTATGGAGGAAATTCAATTGGATCTCATCCTTGCTTGATTGGAATTATGAAATTACTTTGTGTTTTTATCCCCTTTATTGAGCCACTGTTCTCTAGACTTTTGCTTCTAGTACAACTATTCTTTGATATGAAGCTCTTAAATCTCAGCTAAGAGTGATTTTTCTCTAAGGTAAGCAATTGAATCCATGCCCACATTTAAAAAAAACTAGATGAGAATAGCCAACTGAACATCCACCCTTAATATTTCCTTGAATATATTATTGAAAGAGTCTATATTTCAGGCTATGAGGCAAGAATTGAGATAACCTAGCTTTTTGCTCATTATGAACATCTACATCCCAAATAAAACAAGAACCTTGTTCCACTAATCCTTGATTAGATCATGTAAGGATGGATCCCATATCCACATAAGCTCAAACTTGAAAGCATGTTTGGGTAGAGCCCCATCCTCAATAATCTCTAGCTCAATGGGTGCATGGACAGAGCTAAAAATGGAATAATGTTTCTCTCTATCACCTAGTCAATATCCAAATAGTTATGAGTTATTATAAAGTGGTCCAACCTTTATGTGATGTTACTAAAGTTGATTCTTCTATTTATCCATGAAAATAGACCATTCTGAGGGACCATGTCCAATAGGCCTGAGGAGATTACAAACCTCGAGAAATATTTTTGAGATTGGATCACCCTCAATATCCCTCCTCTCTTTTCCACATTAGATAGGATGGCATTGGAATCCCTGCCAATAACACACCTTTATCCAAGAAAAAATGCCAACTGATGGTGGATTTCCTCCCAAACGCCGAGCTTTCAAAATGATGGAATTTGGTTTATACACATTAAACAGTAAAAATACAATATTATAAGCATTATTAGTCACATTATAAAGCTGTCAATTTACCCTCAAGTTGTATTATTCAATAAAGACTCTAGAAGTGCCCATAAAACTACCAAACCACATGAAATCCCCACCAAATCCACAAAGGAACCCTTCCATCTATTCCACCCTTTACTCATGAACCCAACAACTTCCTCTTTATTGAGCTTTGTGTTCTGAAGCAAGAATATATCAAAGCCTAGATTCTGCAACTGATGCCTAACAAGGCATTATTTGCTAAGGGCATTTAAGCCCCTAACATTCTATGAAAAGACATTCATTAAGGGGAAGAGGGGCATTCCACCCCTCACTTATCATATGTGATAAACTTCTTTATAGACATTTTCATGTCAACCAAAAATTTTGCCACAGTGATCTCCTCGGTCGACTTCCTCCCCCTCTTCTCTAAAGCACCATAGTTAGGTTGTGAGAGCTTATACTATTTTTGAGAAAGAGTAATAACTTTTGTTGAATTCATCTCTTCTTCATCTTCATCTTCAAAGTCCTCAACAAAGGGAGAGAAATGCAAGTCACCCACCATTCTCGAGCCTCCCATTTTTTAGTAGGATCCCTCAATATCCACCCTATGTAGATTCTTGTCTAAATCTTATGAGTTTGTGACCATAATGGTCTAGATTTACTTAGAGATGAATTTACATTCCTTAAGTATAGTGGTGGGATAAAGTTGTTGACCCATTCCAACCTACCTTTAAGAGATTCAGTGGTTTCAATATCGAGGTTAGGCTCGATAAGAAGAGAGACAACTTCTTACCCAAGGAAAGGAAAACCACAATTGCACCTTAGAATCCATAGATTAAGGATCAAGTTTAGCTTTGTAGATCTTCATTAAAACCCTTTGGGATGAGGGACTTAGAATATATGTGCATTTTTTAGATATGTTATACATTCTAGCATTTGTAACTTAAGAAGGCACCTTTTCCACATCAATTCTCTGCTCCCAAACCCCCTGTGTTTTGATGTTAATACTTTTCGGTATGTATTCTTCCAGGTCTAGAAAAGCACACACCCAAGTGTAGAATGTCAGAACCCCTTCAATGAAAACCAAGTCAATATGAATAAATTCACCAACCATATGTCTAGTTTGCCTTAGGCAACCTTCATTCCATTATTCCATAGGCAACCCTTACAGTCTAATCTAAATGGGAAGCCTCCCCTTTTTTGATGCAACAAGGTTGAAATCAAGGCACTAGTTTTGCAACTAAAGACCCGCTCCATCCATCATCTAAGGCCCTCCTTCCAAAATCTCTATTTTCTTACACTAAGATAGGCAAATGATAATAAAAAACCCTTAGGTAGGAAGTGGATACACAGTCTGGTCCTTGGTTGTTGTTCACCCTAGTCTCCATAGCCCCAATGGCTAGCCACATGCCAATGCATTTACCAATCAAGCTTGTATCCCTCAAGCTTTGGATGTTTTCTTGAAAACTCTCACTTTCAAAGACCATAGTTCTTGGGGCAGTCCTAGCCTCCTTATGCGAAACTGGAGTTTTGCCCATTTGAATTAGGGGGGACCTGAAGGATTGGCCCAACCGAGTAAAGGTTTTCTATGTTCATAGCCTGGCTGGGTCCCAAAGGTATTTTGTTTACCTTGGTAGGATACCCTAGATTACCTAGTGCAGTGGGGAGGGCATGAAAACTATAAGAGGTACTAAGGAGGGAATATTCATGCCAATCACTATCAAACCATTCTCCATCTTCTGTATCACATTGTGCATCCTAAATCTCTTGGTATATTTCTCTCTTGAAGCTCTTATTGGTACCAATCTATTTGGTAGGAAGAATACCTAGGCTTCACCTGTACTTGTTCCTCTACTCCTGTGATCAAGCCATTTCATTTTAACCTGGTGTGAGAATTTTAAACACTTACAAACAATCTAATTGTGTAAAGTTTTATCTATCAACATGGATTTATTTTATTACTATATTAGTAAATTAATACAAATAAAATCAACATCAAGAGTAAAAAAACTCTAATATTTCACTTATTAGCCCAATCTATTAGGCTATCATTTCATGGATGGGGGATTTATAAAATTTATCAATGGGTATTACTAAACTCACATTAATTAACTTATAAATGTAAGTCCACACCAAAACACTAAGCACCCTAAGGCACTTATAAACTTAGATTTTTTTCCCAATTTACGTTTGCATTCCAATTAAAATTAAAACACATTTTTGTGCATTCACTCCCACATGTCAAAGACCATTTTCATCATCCTTATCCATGTATCATGCATTTTCATACCATTGACATATAACTAGGAACTAAAGTAAATAATGTTGTTGGATGGGTCATAAGGCACTTGGTTTAGGGTTTTGCTTTATGTTAACTCGTGTCAAGCTTGACTTGGATCATAAATGAGGCAAGGAACAAGTGCTCATGAAATATTTCCAAAACCTTGGCTAGTCTCTGTAAAAACATGGGATGTTAAAATGTATACGAACAATTCAAATTTTTTAATTTCTTATGATAATTTATCCATATGAAGTTTTAATGTGATCCTTCATCCTCAAAATAATATGTGTTTCAAACAAAACAAAAAATAAGAGGAAGAGGACATATAGCTAGATTAGGGAATCTTATAGGCCAACTTTGCAACATAGTTTTTCAGCCACCATATAGAAATGAGTTATGGCATTCATCATATCTAAAAAAAATCAATTTAACAAAATAACAATCATGTCCCTTGCAACATTCTTTACAACATAAATAAAAACTACTAGTGGTATTGCTCATATACATAAATGCCATATTTCATCATATGTCATTGATAGATATATAACATCATAAGATATAAAGACATGATTAATAATTATGAAAAAAGTTGTATGTTAAATATTTCTATATGGTGTTATGAGTCACCACATCAAATACATTATATCATATCATTTGTAATTTGATAATTCATGCAAATTAGTAGCAATATGAATAGTAATGATAAATTAGGGTTCTTGCCCCGACATTTATAAAGTGGAAATGATGATAGAAACTCACCTCATTCTTATGTTTTATTTTTAAAAAGAGATATGGAGAGTAAGTACCACGGTCGATCAATGATATTTCCTTATATACCAATTAAATCATGTGAGGCCACAACATTAATTAAGGAGATGACTTTGCTAAGCCATTATGAGCTCGATTTTACTTATTTTAGCCATTTTCCTAAAAAAATCAAACTCTAATTCTAATAGAGGGGACCATTTTTCCCCATTTTTTAGACTTGTGCACTTTTAACAAAAATTGTACAATTATGATAGGATTTATACTGTCTTGGTTTATTCTATGGTTCTATTCAAATTTTGTACATCTATAACATTTTATAGAAAAACTAGATTTTGATACTTGCAACTGCATAATTATTATATTATAATATCTTTCATTAGTAAAACAATGTTTTTTTATCTTGATTTACTATGATGTAAGAGATCATACATGTGGTGGAAATATATCAGGATAATGTGGTGAAGACAATATAAGCATTGGGTTTGGTTGTGGGTAGGTGGGCACATATGGACATGATTGGCCTAGGCCATGTAGCATGCCTTCTCGTGATGTGCTTTGACCATGATATGCTCACCACTTTTGTCAAGTAATGAAATAACAATAACTTTAAATGATGACTACATAGATAAGAGATGATAATGACCCTAGACAATGTATAGAGGATACTGAGACGTACTGTATAAAAGGGAAATAAGTGACACTAGAGGAGATGAGTGAGGGAATCATAGATTATACCATGAGATTATTAGTGTAGGTTTTTATTTTTCCCTATTTTTTAATTAGGGAAATTGTATTTCTTGTGCATTCCTGGAGTTTTCCTACATTTGTGGGATAGGCTAGCTTTTGTGGAGGTGTGTGTCATAGATGTGTCATAGGTGTAATAATAATGGCATAAGTAACTCCCTTGATGGGAGTTACTTCTCTATTCTTAGCACCTTGTCACCACCTTTCATGGAGGAGTTACAGTCTATTCTTGGGGCGCCTTGTCCACCTTTTGTGGAGGAGTTACTTACGTACTCTCCTATATGTATTCCTCACTTTGGCCATCTCATGTTAATCAGATATTGATTTTCTTTATTTTGTCTTGTGCAATTTATCTTCTTGTGTAATTTTCAAATTGCTTTAGCATCTATGTGGTGTGCACTTATTTCATCTCGTGTGATCACGTCTCCATTGCACTCGCATTATCCAGATTCTGGCAACAACTCCGATATGGTATCAAAGCAAACCTAGTAATCATGTGTCTGGTTATGCTTTTAGTTTATTTTAAAATCAAGAGGAGTGGAGTTCTCTTTATTTTTTTATTTCTAGATCTGATCTAAAATTTAAAAAATCTTTCAATATTATTTCTTGCATCTTGGGATCCTTGGCCTTTGGGTGTCTTGGTTGTCTTCACTTCAGGTGCTAGTTTTGTTTCTGTTCTTAAGCGCCATTGTTGTGTGGAGCAGCAGAGGGAGGAGCAACACTCAACACTCGTTCAGTCCACACCAAGCTTCTACAACTCTGCGCTAACCTTCTTCTGGTCTGCGCCTAGCTTCTAGTCAGCAGTAGCAATCCTTCCAGCATGCCAAGCAGCAACAACAATCCTTTCTCCAGCAAGGTGCCATCAGCGATACGACGTGTAGCAGGTCTTCAATTTTTTTTGTCCTTTCTGCCAGCAGTCTTGTTTGGAAAATGGCGCTCCTTTTTGGTTTCCAATGCCCCTGTGGTGGGCCCTCCCTCTCTCTCTTGTTGTTTAATTGGTAATCTGCTTTTAAAATTATTCTGATCTAAATCAGTAATTTGAATGTTTGATTTAAAATCAAATTGGAAATTAGCATTCAAAAAAATAGTTTAGAGGTTTTTTTAAACTTGTATCTTCAACCTACGAAGACGAAGGGTGAGGCCCGGGTTGGCGGGAGGCCAATTCCCCCTCACACAAACCTCCTTTAGATTCCTCGTCTGTGCCGAATCCATCAAGTGGTTAGAAGGCCACTTTCTCTCTCAAAATAGGCAATTTTTTAATGTTTTTTTTTGCAAAAACACTAGTTTACGAAAAAATTGAACCTTTAATATCTTGCAAATGGTAGCTCAGATTTGGGTGCCATTTTGTGCAAAAGTGTTTGTAATTCAATTCTCCACATCTTAGGCTTGTTATTTATTAAAAATGCACTATTTTATAAAGTGCCTAAAATTTGGGTCTCCCAGAACGCTTTTCGGCTGAGTCCGACGTCTTGTTTGTTTAAGTCTTGCACTGATTGCTCTAAGACGCATTCTTGGCTGAGCCTAACTTCTTTTGACCATGCACTTGCATATTTGGGGGGGGCTCAACATTTTGGAGGGGGGGTGTGATTGCTTTTCACAACTTGCAAATCTTTGCTTTCATTCTCCTTTCTGCATAATTTCACAACTTGCAATCAACACAACTTCACCTAAATTCAGCTTAAAAATAGATTATTTTCAACTTAAACCCATAACACCCTTCAACTATCATAAATGGAAGGTTAAAATGTCAATCATTCTTAGAAGCAAAGGGTTGTATAAGATCACCATGGGTACTAAAGTAGAACCCAACACTGATGCTGAAAAGGTCAAGTGGTATAACCGTAGTGATGAAGCCTATGGATTACTGATCTTGTCTGTGTCTCCAAAACTTCTCTTCTATTTAGAATCCTCCAAGACTCCCAATGACATATGGGACACCTTAGAAAACTTATTTGGGAAGCTTGATGAGATGAGAGGTCATGAGCTCGAAAATGAACTCATAAGTCGAAGTCCTAGCAACTTTGACACCCTACAGG
This sequence comes from Torreya grandis, assembly GCA_037957365.1. Taxonomy (NCBI): domain Eukaryota; kingdom Viridiplantae; phylum Streptophyta; class Pinopsida; order Cupressales; family Taxaceae; genus Torreya; species Torreya grandis. The sequence continues at coordinate 1,583,684 of JARHVA010000182.1, forward strand.
ACTGCTTCACTAAGTTTAAGGCCCTTAGATTGCAATTGAAAGAATGTGGGATAGACAAGAAAGATGATCAACTCATCCTTTCTATTCTCGCAAAGTTAGGTCCAAGCTATTTAGTATTTGTCTCCACTTTCTATGCCACAAAAAGTGCCCTTGGCACTACATGGAAAGTGCCTTCTTTGGATTCATTCATTGCTGACTTGACTAGGGAGTAAGACAAGCTAATTCAAATGGGCACTATGAAGTCTACTCAACACCAAGCTTTGATAGCTAGAAATGGTAAGGATAAGACTTCAACAAAGGAGAAGAAGAAAAAGAACAAGGACCAGGAGAAGAAGAAAGAAAACAACAATCCTGCCAAAAACAACACTGAGTCTTCCTCCTCCAATGCTAAACCTAAGAAGGAGAAGGTTAAGTGTGCCTATTGTAAAAATACAGGGCATGATGAACACAAATACATGAAGAAACAAATAGATCACCTAACTCATCTTCTAGAGAAGAATAACATAGGTGTTCCGGAGTCCATCAAGCAAAATTAATCTACCCAAGATTCTACCAAGGCAAAAGGCAAGGGTAAGGAGAAAGAAAAGGGCAAGGCCCTTGTAGCTACAACAGCTTCTACATCTTCATGGGTCATCGACTCGGGTGCTTCTCACCACATGGGCTCTTCACTAGTTGAGTTTTCATCTTTAGAGCCTTGTAGCATGACTTCAATTAGTTTGGGTGATGACACATCAGTTTCTGTTGCAGGGAGAGGGTCAGTTGAAATGGAAGGAGGAACATTCAATAATGTTTTAAGTGTTCCTTCTCTTTCAACCAATCTCCTATCAGTGTACCAAATCACTCACATTGGTCAGGGCATGAGAGTTGAGTTTTCACCAAATTCAGTGGCTATTAGGGAGTTACATAGTGATACTACAGTGGCAGTGGGTAGGGTAGATCACCAAGCAAGGTTATACACCTTCTCACATTTTACATCAGATTCTTCTCCAACAGCTTTGCTGACTCATTCAAATAGAGTTAACAAACTATGGCATGAGCAGTTTGGCCACCTTAACTACCGCTACATTGAACAACTTTGCAAAAATGACATGGTCATTGGCTTGCCTCGTGTTCAATTCTCAAAAGGACTTTGCGAGGGGTGCTCCCTTGGGAAGCATTCTAAAGCAAAATTTGACAAAGGCAAAGCGTGGAGGGCTTCACAACCTTTGGAGTTAGTCCACAGTGATGTATCGGGACCCTTTTCCAAACCATCTTTCACAAGGGCCAAGTACATCCTCACTTTCATTGATGATTTCTCTAGGTACACTTGGATATATTTTCTCAAACAAAAGTCTGAAGTGTTTGAAAATTTTCTAGACTTTAAGGCTCTTTTTGAGAAACAGAGTGAGAAACCCATCAAGGTTCTTCGAATTGATAATGGAGGGGAGCATGTCAGCATCAAGTTTGAGCAATTTTGCACCACAGAGGTGATTGATTTGCAGTGCACAGTCACTTACAGTCCTTCACAAAATGGGGTTGTAGAATGCAAAAATAGATTCTTGAAAGAGATGGGTAGCTGTATGATTCACTCCAAATCCTTAGCACCACAGTACTAGGCTGAAGCCATCAATTGTGCTTGCTACATTCAAAACAGGGTTCCTCACAAAGCTTTGAAAGGGATAACACCCTTTGAAGCTTGGCATAAAAGGAAACTTGATGTTGAGCACCTCAGGGTTTTCAGATCCCCAGCCATGGCCCACATTTTGAAGAAGAAATGCAAATTTATGGAATGTCAGTCCAAGCCTTGCATCTTTGTAGGATATCTAAATGGTATTAAGGGGTATCACCTTCTAGATCCAATCACTCATGACTTGTTCATCGAGAGAAGTGTCCATTTTTAGGAGAATCCTAGAGACTCAACACTTGACACTTCTTCTCCCTCATCGAAACTACTTATTCATGATGATTCCTCATCGAATTCAGATCAGCCACAATAGGTTCTTGAGCCAGAGACATCTTCTTCTTCGAGTTCAGACAGTGAGGATAGTGATGCAGAGTCATCCACCTCTAGTCTGTCAGAGGATGAGGAGTTACCACCTGACTTGCCCACTTTTGGGCCACTTTGGGCTAGACAGACACTTGAGAGTGTTGGCACTTGGGCAAGAGATCCTGCAGATGATGGACGTACTAGGGGGGATTTTCAGAGAGATCCACATGCCTTCTTTGCTATAGTTTTAGATCCACAAACTTTTGTAGAGGCATCGGGGGTACCTGAGTGGGATAGTGCTATGGAGGAAGAATATTCTTCCTTAATCAAAAATCACACTTGGGATTTGACTTCACTTCCTAAGGGAAGAAAGATGGTTCGATGTAGGTGGATATATCAGACCAAGTTTGCAGCAGATGGGTCGGTTGATTAGTACAAGGTGCGATTGGTCACCAAGGGTTTCTCATAGGTGGCAGGCATTGACTACTTAGAGACCTTTACACCCATTGCAAAGATGACTTCTATCTGACTCACCTTGGCTATTGCTGCAACACATGGTTGGGATGTGCATCGGATGTGAAGAGTGTCTTTCTTCACGGAGACCTAGAGGATGAGATCTACATGGAGCAGCCGCCAGGATTTGTTCAGGATTCTTCCTTAGTATGCAGACTTAGGAAATCTATCTATGGCCTCAAATAGGCCCCTCAAGCTTGGTATGCTAAGATGGATTCCTTCCTTCTCACAGCGGGTTTCACCAGGTGACATTTTGATCCCAATGTCTACTTCTTGTGGCAGGATGATTCGCTCTTGATTTTGGTTTTATATGTTGATGACCTTTTGATCATCGAGAGCTCTTCATCAGCTATTGCAACGGTGAAGGAATCTCTCCAGGATAGATTTGACATGACAAACTTGGGTTTGTTACACTACTTCCTTGGCATCGAGATCTCACAGTCAAATTTAGAGATTTCTCTTGCACAGCCTAAGTATGCTCTTGATTTATTGGCTCAGTTTCACATGGCTAATTGCAAGCCATCTCTGACTCCCTTTCTATCAGGAGTCAAGCTTGAGACTGACTGTTCTTCAACATTGGTTGATGCCACTCAGTATCGACAACTTGTTGGTAGTCTCATCTACTTAACTCACACTAGGCCCAACATATCATATACAGTGGGACTTGTCTCTAGATTCATGCAGGAACCTCATGAGCTGCATTGGAAAGCAGCTAAGAGGATCTTGCATTACATACAGGGTTCACATAGATACAAGATTCATTACAGATTTGGCATAGAGGTTGACTTGGTTGGATATACAGATTCAAATTGGGCTGGCAATTCAGAGACTCGCAAGTCCACTTCTGGTTACAATTTCTCTCTGGGTTTTCATCCTATCAGTTGGTCTAGCAAGAAGCAGAATGCTATTGCTATATCATCCACAGAGGTAGAGTACAGGGGAGCTATTAATGCAGCTACTGAGGCTATTTAGCTTTAGGGGATTCTTTCTGAGTTTGGCATTCCTATCAGGTAGCCCACCATCATTTATTGTGACAACCAAAGTACCATTCAAATTTTCAAGAATCCAGTACAACACCAACAGACCAAGCACATAGAGATTCACATGCATTTCATTCGGGAGCTTATTCATAGTCAGGTCATTGACTTGATATTTTGCCAGTCTTTGCAGCAGGTTGCAGACATCTTCACCAAACTTTTCACTGAGAGCAAGTTCATTCATCTATGAGCTCTTTTTGGGGTGCGATCCACATTTGCAGCAGCATCATCTTCAGACGGGGCCCACTAGCCTCTTCATTCTTCTATGTCTCTCTTTTGGGGGGGGGGGAGTTTTTTCCTACGGGTTTTCTCCTTTTCTCTATCTTATGGGAGATTGCATTTGTACATGGGTACCTCATCAGGCCTAGTTGTCGAGACCCATTTTATACTTCCACATTGCCCACCTAAGCTGCGCTTATGGGGGGGGTATTATTGTAGGTTTTTATTTTTCCCTATTTTTTAATTAGGGAAATTGTATTTCTTGTGCATACATGGAGTTTTTCTACATTTGTGGGATAGGCTAGCTTATGTGGAGGTGTGTGTCATAGGTGTCATACGAATGTCATAAGTAACTCCCTTGATGGGAGTTACTTCTCTGTTCTTAGCACCTTGTCACCACCTTTCATGGAGGAGTTACAGTTTATTCTTGGGGTGCCTTGTCCACCTTTTGTGGAGGAGTTACATACTCTCCTATATGTATTCCTCACTTTGGCCATCTCATGTTAATCAGATTTTGGTTTTCTCCATTTTGTCTTGTGCAATTTATCTTCTTATGTAATTTTCAAATTGCTTTAGCATCTATGTGGTGTGCACTTGCTTCATCTCGTGTGATCATGTCTCCATTGCACTCGCATTATCCAGATTCTGGCAACAACTCCGATAGAGATTACATTGAGGGACCTAAGGGTCTTCATATTGGAAGGATCGAAACTAAATAACATTATTTGAGGAGGCACATCACGACTTCACAAGTACATAATTGTATTATTGAGTTGCCTCGTGGTGATTAACATGACAAAGGTTTTCTGCTCATACACTTTCCATCACATAATACTAGAGATGGAGTAGAGACAAAGTGTGTATTCAAAGGGTGCTACATGATCTCTCATATATACATGGATATATTAAAATTTGTATATGAGATAAAATTTGGAGAGGTTTGCACTATGACATTACTACAATGTCAGGCATATGAACACTTGGTAGTGACCAGGGTTATCATCCCACCCACCGACCTAGAGTATAGAGTTAACCCATTAGCATGGAGATGACATCTACAGGGCAAAGAGGTTCCTCATGCTAAATAAGGATCATAGATCACCTATGTCATGTTGTGGCATATCATCCCACCCACTAACCTAAAGGATAGAGAGAGACTACTAGTATGGAGATGACATCTATCATGCTAAAGAGATTATTGATTCTAAATGAAGATCATAGATCACCTATGTTGGGTTGTCGATGCCACATAAATGAGATGGATAAGATGAAGCAAATGATATCATTGTTTATTAGTAAGCACCATCAAGAAGGTTCAGTATGAAAGAATATTAATAATTTCATAGTTAATTATTTAGCCCATTGTGTTAATCACTTTGAAACAATTATAAGAAAATGATATTCTTTAATTAATAATTTTGAATTTTTAACATAGTTGAATCCACTTACAATGCAATTTTTATAGATAATCCAACCCTACTAAAGAATCCACCCAAACTCGAAGCCAAATCTTCATCAAGGCAATCAACGTGGATTTCCAACTAAGCTATATTTCAGAAATGATTAGATAATGTTTTACCTTTATTAGAAAACATACAAATGTAAATATATCATCAAGAGTTGGCACTTTAGTTTTTGGGTGTGTGTGTGTGTGTGTACATATATGTAAATGTATTGTGTGTGTGCCTTGACATACTTAATACATATATGTATGTATATATATGTACACACACACACACATTGTAAGGGTCAATGGTATAACATTCATATCCATCTTGGATGATAACAAAAATAATATTATGAAATAAACAACAACATAAATCTTGCAACGTATCAAATCTTGATAGTAATCATCAGTATAACATGCATTGTATACATATTGACGATAAATATAATATTCTAAACTCAACGTATGTGGATACTATCCATTAAAGAAAGATAAACTATAATTCATTCGATAATTATAGATAATACTATCGATAAAAATATCTTCTACATTTATCTATTAGAAATAACGATGATTAACTTGATGATTGGGATTAGTAGTAGGATTAAAAAACTAGGTGAACCTCCACTATATCCTTATGTTGTTGTGTTAGATTAATTAATTCAAATATCTCCCTTCTATTGATAAAATTATCCAAAATTTATCCACAACCAATTGTGAATGAATAATTTGTAAGTATATGTTATATTGTATTGTAAAAAGAATACCAGTAGAGCAAATATGCATCAACTTGAGTTAAGAGCAAAGTAGTTCTTTCTCTTGAGCTCTGTGATTGCAGTGTAACTTGAACTGCTCAATGTGGGCCTTGACATATTCAATTTCATAAAAATCTATCAAATGTATTCTATACAATGAGTAAGATAAGATCTACTTTAGTATTGATTTGATTTAAATTATTATGGCTATAGTTATGTAGTTGTTACATCTTATTATATAGATAGTATTGAGATATTGGTCTGTCCAGAATCTGTATTCTTCTATCTCCAAAATATACATTGTTTACCATTGCTCTCGTATTGGTATCCTCGATGACACGGTGAGCAAAATCAAGAATAGATGTTATTACTCTTTATATATGAAATTAAAATTTTATCTTCTTTAAACACTTGAATGTTACTATTATAACGTAATGTTTCTAATTTCACCAAAAACGATATATATAGAAATGGAAAATATTGTAACAGTTTTATAACTATATGATTAAATAAGTACTCATGATCAAATCTTGTATACTTCATCTCTAAAATAAATAATGATTAATATTTTTATTTATAAATTTTATATTTATTATCAACATTCTTATAAATTTAAAACTATATAAACCTATTTATAATATAAAATTATCAAATCTTATACATCTTTAAATGTGAATTATTAGTTTATGTAATTTTTTTTTATAAAAGATTTATATGTCTCAAAATAATATTAACTGGAGCATATTTTCGAGACTTTATATATGTGTCTACTTATCTTTAGATGTTGACAATAAACAACTTGACCAACTTGATAATGTGTCTACTTATCTTTCTATGTTGACAATAAACAACTTGACCAACTTGATAATGTGTCTACTTATCTTTCTATGTTGACAATAAACAACTTGACCAACTTGAGGTTTGTCATTTGAATTCAAAAACATGTGCTCCTAACCCAACTTTCTTATCCAGAAGCAATTGCTTAAAAAAATAACATTTAAAGAATAAAATAATAATAAAATAAAGGTTGTGTGAAAGTTTGTTAAGATAATAATAAAATTGTCTCCAACTTGGTTATAAAGAATTTTATAATCATTTAGAGTGTTATTAGTGTAATTTGTTTAATTATATGTTTATTATAGAAAATTAAAGTAATTAATATTAGTATATTTTTATAAGTTAAAAATTGGGTGTAAATATATTTATGATACAAAGTTATTAAATTATATATGTATGCTGAGGATTGTTGAAGTTTAGTGGAAAATTTGTAGATTTTAATATATTTTTTGTTTTGGGTGTTCCACTTGGTTATATGGTATGGATGGTTCAGTTTTCATTTATTCTCCTTATCTCCTTGATTTTTCTATTTTCGAGAAATGGACCCTTCATTATACCCCAACACTGATTTATAACTCTAATCAAAAATATTTTTACCCTGTCAAATAAAAAATCTTATATATTCTTAAATGTGAACTATTAATTTATGAAGTATATTTTTTATTTGAAAATTTATATATCTCAATATAAAAATAACTTAAATATATTATGAAGACTTTATACATGTATCCACTTACTTGCAGATGTTGACAAGTAACAACTTGACCACTATAAAAATTATCGAATAAATTTAAAAATATATGCTCTTAATCCGACTTTATTATCAACAAATAATTATTTTAACCCCAAAAAAATAATACTTAATTAATTATATAAAAAATCAATTTAACAAAATAACAATCATGTCCCTTGCAACATTATTTGCAACATAAATAACAACTACTAGTGGTATTGCTCCTATACATAAATGCTATAATTCATCATATGTCATTGATAGATATATAACATCATAAGATATAAAGACATGATTAATAATTATGAAAAAAGTTGTATGTTAAATATTATTATATGGTGTCATGAGTCACCATATCAAATAAATTATATCATCTTATTTGTAATTTGATAATTCATCCAAATTAGTAGTAATATGAATAGTATTGATAAATTAGAGTTCTTACCCCGACATTTATAAAGTGGAAATGATAATAGAAACTCACCTCATTCTTACGTTTTACTTTTAAAAAGGAGATATGGAGAGTAAGTTACCACAGTCGATCAATGATATTTCCTTATATACCAATTAAATCATGTGAGGCCACAACATTAATTGAGGAGATGATTTTGCTAAGTTATTATGAGCTCGATTTTACTTATTTTAGCCATTTTCCTAAAAAAATCAAACTCTAATTCTAGTAAAGGGGACTATTTTCCCCCATTTTTTAGACTTCTGCACTTTTAGCATAAATTGTCCAATTACGATAGGATTTGTATTGTCTTGGTTTATTCTATGGTTCTATTCAAATTTTGTACATCTATAACATTTTATAGAAAAACTAGATTTTGATACTTGTAACTTCATAATTATTATATTTCATTAGTAAAACAATGTTTTTTATCTTGATTTATAATGATGTAAGAGATTGTGAGAAATATATTAGGGCAATGTGTTGAAGATAATATAAGCATTGGGTTTGGTTGTGGCTGGGTGGACATATATGGACATGATTGGCCTAGCCCATGTAGCATGCCTTCTCATGATGTGCTTTGACCATGATATGCTCACCACTTTTATCAAGTAATGAAATAACAATACCTTTAAATTATGATTGCATAAATGAGAGATGATAATGACCTAGATAATGCATGGAGGATACTGAGACTTACTATATAAAGGGGAAAAAGTGACACTAGAGGAGATGAGTGAGGGAATCATAGATTATCTCATGAGATTACATTGAGGGACTTAGGGGTCTTGATATTGCAAAGATCAAAACTAAATAACATTGTTTGAGGAGGCACATCACGACTTCACAAGTACATAATTATATTATTGAGTTGCCTCGTGGTGATTGGCATGACAAAGGTTTTGTGCTCATACAACTTCCATCACATAATACTAGAGATGGAGTAGAGACAAATCGTGTACTCAAAGGGTGCTACATGATCTCTCATATATACATGGATATCTTAAAATTTGCGTATGAGATAAAAGTTGGAGAGGTTTACACTATGACATTACTATAATGTCAGGCATATGAACACTTGGTAGTGACTAGGGTTATCATCCCACCCACCGACCTAGAGTATAGAGTTAGCCCATTAGCATGAAGATGACATCTACAAGGCAAATTTGTTCCTCATGCTAAATAAGGATCATATATCACCTATGTCATGTTGTGGCATATCATCCAACCCACTAACCTAAAGGCTAGAGAGAGACTACTAGTATGGAGATGGCATCTGTCCTGATAAAGAGATTATTGATTCCAAATGAAGATCATAGATCACCTAGGTTAGGTTGTCGATGCCACATAAATGAGATGGATAAGATGAAGCAAATGATATCATTGTTTATTAGTAAGCACCATTAAGAAGGTTCAGTATGAAAGAATATTAATAATTTCATAGTTAATTATTTAGCCCATTGCGTCAATCACTTTGAAACAATTACAAGAAAATGATATTCTTTAATTAATAATTTTGAATTTTTAACATAGTTGAATCCACTTACAATGCAATTTTTATAGATAATCCAACCCTACTAAAGCATCCACGCAAACTCGAACCCAAATCCTCATCAAGAGAATCGATGTGGCTTTCTAACTAAGCTATATTTCACAAATGATTAGATAATGTTTTACCTTTATTAGAAAACATACAAATGTAAATATACCAGCAAGAGTTGACACTTTATTTTTTGGGTGTGTGTGTGTGTGTGTGTGTACATACGTATATGTATTGTGTGTGTATGCCTTGACATACTTAATACATATATGTATGTATATTTATGTACACACACACATTGTAAGGGTCAATGGTATAACATTCAAATCCATCTTGGATGATAACAAAAATAATATTATGAAATAAACAATAATAGAAATCTTACAACCTATTAAATCTTGATAGCAATCATCAATATAACATGTATTGTATACATATTGATGACAAATATAATATTCTAAACTCAATGTATTTGGATACTATCCATAAAAGAAAGATAAACTATAATTCATTCGACAACTATAGATAATACTATCGATAAAAATATCTTCTACATTTATCTATTAGAAATAACCACGATTAACTTGATGATTGGGATTAGTAGTAGGATTAAAAAACTAGGTGAACCTCCACTATAGACTCATGTTGTTGTGGTAGATTAATTAATTCAAATATCTCCCTTCTATTGATAAAATTATCCAAAATTTATCCACAACCTATTGTGAATGAACAATTTGAAAGCATATGCTACATTGTATGGTAAAAAGATTACCAATAGAGTAATATGCATCAACTTGAGTTGAGAGCAAAGTAGTTCTTTCTCTTGAGCTCTGTCATCATGGTATTTATTGTTGCTACATCTTATTATATAGACAGTGTTGAGATATTGGTCTGTCCAGAATCTGTAATCTTCTATCTCCAAAATATACATTGTTTACCATTGCTCTTGTATTGGTATCTTCAATGGCATGGTGAGCAAAATCAAGAATAGATGGTATTACTCTTTCTATATGAAATTAAAGTTTTATCTTCTTTGAACACTTGAATGTTACTATTATAACGTAATGTTTCTAATTTCACCAAAAACGATATATATAGAAATGGAAAATATTGTAACATTTTTATAACTATATGATTAAATAAATACTCATGATCAAATCTTGTATACTTCATCTCTAAAATAAATAATGATTAATATTTTTATTTATAAATTTTATATTTATTATCAACATTCTTATAAATTTAAAACTATATAAACATATTTATAATATAAAATTATTAAATCTTATACATCTTTAAATGTGAATTATTAGTTTATGTAATTTATTTCTTTTTTAAAGATTTATATGTCTCAAAATAATATTAACTGGAGCATATTTTCGAGACTTTATATATGTGTCTACTTATCTTTAGATGTTGACAATAAACAACTTGACCAACTTGATAATGTGTCTACTTATCTTTCTATGTTGACAATAAACAACTTGACCAACTTGATGTTTGTCATTTGAATTCAAAAATATGTGCTCCTAACCCAACTTTCTTGTCAAGAAGCAATTGCTTTAAAAAAGATAACATTTAAAGAATAAAATAATAATAAAATAAAGGTCGTGTGAAAGTTTGTTAAGACAATAATAAAATTGTCTCCAACTTGGCTATAAAGAAATTTTTGATCATTTAGAGTGTTATTAGTGTAATTTGTTTAATTATATGTTTATTATAGAAAATTAAAGTAATTAATACTAGTATATTTTTATAAGTTAAAAATTGGGTATAAATATATATATGATATTGAGGATTGTTGAAGTTTGGTGGAAAATTTGTAGATTTTAATATATATATATATATATATATATATATTTTGTCATTTATTATTGGATCGATGTGTTTTTTTGTTTTGTGATATGTAAGAGGGGTGTTTCACTTGGTTATATGGCATGGATGGTTCAGTTTTCATTTGTTCTCCTTATCTCCTTGATTTTTCTATTTTCGAGAAATGGACCCATCATTATACCCCAACATCGATTTGTTCGATTTTTAAGATTTATGTCTCAAAATAATATTAACTGGAGCATATTTTGGAGACTTTATATATGTGTCTACTTATCTTTAGATGTTGACAATAAACAACTTGACCAACTTGAAGTTTGTCATTTGAATTCAAAAACATGTGCTCCTAACCCAACTTTCTTGTCAAAAAGCAATTGCTTAAAAAAATAACATTTAAAGAATCAAATAATAATAAAATAAAGGTTGTGTGAAAGTTTGTTAAGATAATAATAAAATTGTCTCCAACTTGACTATAAAGAATTTTTTAATCATTTAGAGTGTTATTAGTGTAATTTGTTTAATTATATGTTTATTATAGAAAATTAAAGTAATTAATATTAGTATATTTTTATAAGTTAAAAATTCGGTGTAAATATATATATGATATAAAGTTATTAAATTATATATATATATTTGCTGAGGATTGTTGAAGTTTAGTGGAAAATTTGTAGATTTTAATATATTTTTTGTTTTGGTCATTTATTATTGGATTGATGTATTTTTTAATTTTGGGTGTTCCACTTGGGTATATGGCATGGATGATTCGGTTTTCATTTGTTCTCCTTATGTCTTTGATTTTTCTATTTTCGAGAAATGGACCCTTCATTATACCCCAACACTGATTTATAACTCCAATAAAAAATATTTTTACCTTATCAAATAAAAAATCTTATATATTCTTAAATGTTAACTATTAATCTATGAAGTATATTTCTTATTTTAAAATTTATATATCTCAATATAAAAATAACTTAAATATATTATGAAGACTTTATACATGTATCCACTTGCTTGCAGATGTTGACAAGTAACAACTTCACCACTATGAAAATTGTCGAATAAATTTAAAAACATATACTCTTAATCCACTTTATTATCAACAAACAATTATTTTAACCAAAAAAAAATAATACTTAATTAATTATATAAAAATATATTATAACAATAACAAATTTTTCTCCAACTTGACCATTAAATTTTTTCCCCATTGGTACAACTTGTCCAACTATATGTTTACTATAAAAATCTAAAGTAAACAAAAACAACGGAAAGATTTTGTCCTTACAACCCAAGTTGTACAATTGAGTCACAATCTATAGATTCTTAAGATTTTCGCCCATATATTAAACATTTTAAATTCTTTTGGTTGTTCAAACATCCATATCTTAATCATTTTAAAGAGATATATGTTTGTTTTATAATAATTATTTAATAAATTTGAAAAAAGTAGACGACAAATGGAAGGGATTGCCTCTTATGATTGCAAAAGCGAGCAACCATTAATAATGAGAGTAATTAAATCATAGGATAAAGACAAAATTATATATATAAATAATTGTTTTATAAATAATCAGATTTTATTAAATGTGACACTGTTAAACATTAAAATGTTTAATATTAATATAGATAATTTAAATATATTTAATTAAAAATGTTGGTAGATATCAATTTTAAATTTTTTATATTAAATTTTATGATATTATATTGATTAATAATTTAAGTTTTTTTTTTGAATATTTTTTCTATTAATTGGTGATAAATGTTATCAATTTAGTTGTATTAATGTGTCGAGTTTTTCATTGCTACCTTTTTTGAATATTAATAATTTCAATATTTTTTATTAATTGATGACAAATGTCATCAATCTTCGGATTTTCTTTTTATATTTTTTTGTTGTCTTTTTGTTGCGAGTTCGCTGTGGGATGTGTTGGAGTCGTCGTGATATTTGTAGTGGTGTTAGTTGACAAGGAGATATGGGCCCCCTGTTTATGTCTTAGACTAGTTCATAGCTCCAGTCAAAAGCATTCATCTGGTTCATCACTCCAACTCAAAAGTATTTACTAATAATTTCTAAAAAAATGTCGTGCTTGAAAAAAAATTATGAGAAAAAGGGGCTTTAAACTCCATTGTGTGGCCAAAATATTAAGATTTTTCAATTGACTTCTCAAAGCAAAAATAAAAATGTTGAAATGATGATTAAATGAACATCAATTTTAAGGTTGAAACTACCTTACGATGGTTAAATAAATGTCAAATTTAAGTTCATTATTAATTGTTTATCTACGGACATTACAACCCCCAGTACCCATTTATTGCCAATAAAAGATGCCTATCGATATAATAATAAGAATATTTAATTAATTATAGAATGCCCAAACAATTATGGTGAATGATAAGTAGGATCTGAAATGAATTGGTGATTACATTCGCCCATTCTTGATTGTCTGATTCCTCACTCCAATCTACACGTTATAACATCAATAACTGAAAAATAGAATTTCTTCTCCTAAAATCACAACAATAACTTAAACTCGAGCAAAATAAATTGAGCTTTAAGGTATGTTGAGGGTTAATAGGGCTTAATGAGCACTACCTAGTTATTGGGGCCTTAAACGGTAAAAATCACTCAATAAAATATGTTAAAAAGTAATAAATTGTATGAATGAAAATAACCTCAGAGATATATAAAATCTTCGGTCATGTGGGAAGAGTGTTCCTCATAAAATATTATATTCAAATAACAATAAATGCTTTAATGATGGCTTGATCTCTCTAATATGCATGTGATGTTCTAAAAAGGCTCAACATATTTTTTAGTATCAAAAGAACTATAATGTTAGTGTATTTTTAAACAACTGAATTCAATTAAAGATCTATATGAATGGTTGTTAGTTCAATTGGTGAAGTTGCTTGATTCACAAAGAGTCCATCAGAGATCAATTCTCGCTGCTCGTAAAACTTGACACATGAAAAGGGATGAGGCTGAGATCGTACTCCAGATGACTTTAACGGAATGGATACCCTTCAATCCTTGACTCTTAACTTAAAATCATTGCATAAAATAATGATTCATCAAAAACTAAAAAAATAAAGATTTATTATCGAACAAATCATACTCCCATAAACATTTCCTGCTATAAATCCATTTATTGTAAACGATATTTAATTTAACAATAAAAATAGATAATGTACATTCGAAAATCCACAGTAAAAGGTTTTAATTTTCTAATAACTTATTCCTATTAAAAATAAGAAAAAATATATCAATAATAATAATGTAATAAATAATTAATATACACTATGTGATGAACCATAACAAGATTATTGAACTAAGCTCCTACAATTAATATAATTAGTAGCATAATTTTTATTTATTTATTTATTTTACGTAATGTAATGTTATAATGTAATGCACGCTCTAAGTGTTTAAAAAATTGATAGTGTGCAAGTTTACTCTATAACGATTTTTTATATTATTTTTTATTTTTTTAAAATTAGATAAAAGTGTTTTGCTCTACTTTTAAAAAGGTTTCCATTAATCTATATTTGTGATTGTTTTATAGGGAAGTGGTTTTACATGTAATAAAATTTACTTATAAAAATGTAATTAAGTTTAATTAAAAGTGTAAAATATTAAATTTAGAGTTAATTATTATTTTATTTTGAGAGTAATGAATGATAAATAAAGGATTTAAAGAAGTATTTTGATTTGTACATAGTTTGCAAATAATTGTTACATTTTAATATTAGAATCAGGTTTTTTGTAATAAGATAATGAGAACCCATGAAATTTAACGATCTAATCACTTCTCTAGAACTGTACATTTCACTTTGTTGGTTATTAGGATTGTTGATTCTAAACTTATGGTAGATAACACACATGTATAATTTAATTTAACAAATATGTTTGTTAGGTTTGGGGTTCCAAAAACCTCACTCGCTATTTTGAAACTTCATATTAATCATTGAGTAATTGGTTTTCTTTTTCAAACCTTAATTGGGCAATTGAACTTGCAAAGGATAAGAAAAAGGATTTATTTTGGGCCCTGTGCTCAGGGTTCGCTGGGGTTTTAAGTACCATCTACTTAATAGGTCCCTCGACAGTACACAATATCAATCACAACACACCCAATAAAATGCAATTTAAAACAATAGTCGAGTGCAATGTAATTATGTCACTACAATAATCGTCAATGCTACATGAATGCTTTATTTCTTCTAGACTTACCAATAAATTGTAGTAATAAATGCTAGATGTTCTTTTATTTTTTCTTAAATTCTTAAATGCCTTCTTTATATGCTTGCATTGATTACCTCTATCACTTCCTTGTCATAAATGTCTAATATAGTTTGTATTTATAAACCTCTTGAAGTCAAATTAGGACCATATTGGTGTGCCAATAAACACACAACATGAGAAAAAGCCCCAAAACCCAAAACCCCCAAGCTACCCCTAACAGGTCAGAAGGGCCCACGCCCAAGAAACATACACTATACGTTATTGGGAAAGACACTTGAAACATATGAGAATAAGAGACAAGGAAAGAGAATAATGGAGGAGAGATAAATAGGAAAGGGAAATGACAAAAAATGACTAAAAACGTGATAACAATGCCAATTATAGCCTAATATGAACAATAATCTACAAACACATAGATACCCTATAATAATGTAATTATGGCTAATGAATATTGAGGGTTCATTTTTAGGTGTATACAATGCACCACTTTCATGTGTGTGTATGTGTGTGTGTGTGTGTGTGTGTGTGTGTGTGTGCATACATATCAAAGTAAAATAGGTAGACGATGGATACAAAATTTTGTGCCCATTGAAGCTTCCATAGCAAACTCAAATGCCTTTGTGAAACCTACAAGGGCAGTTACATGTGGCATCCTTGTACAGGTTCTATATCTTTGAATATGTGTTAAATCCTATGTTTGTTGAAGATATGTGGATTCCCTTATATACTTTTATGTCTCTGGATATGTGTTAAATCATGCACATGTTTTTTTAGTAAATTTTTTAGTGATAAAAAATCAAGGCTAAAGCAATAATCTTAGTACTAAAGAGACAAGAATAAGAAATATCCCAAATACATCATGTCGTGGTAATAGATGTCACATGTTGGAGATGTTTAGGAGTAAACAAAATGTAAATGTTTCTGTTTATAGGAGCAAAGTTGTAATGAATGTCTGGAGTCTGGGGTATGGAGTCTGGATAAATTGGGTCGACTATATGCCCCCTTTTGGGATGTGAGATGAACATGTGAATAACGTATCTCAAAATAAAGGGATTGCACACATCATGTGTAAGATAAGATATAAAATCACCAATATCCAACATAGAGAGATATCATCTTGGAATCGTGTATGTTATAAATAAAATTTCCCGCACAAGCCTGTGATGTGATCCATATAAGCCCATGAGTAACATTCCCTATATAGAATATACGTTAAGTAATGTAATTAGAAGAGTAATATGGTCCACATGGATATCATGCCCCATAAGGAATCAAGATATAAGAAGTGTAGTACTAATGTTGATGCAACATCTACATAAACAATTTTTTGTGACCCAAATTTTATCAACGCAAATTGTGTCAAGTATGACCACACTAAATTTGGTAAGACAAAATTATCTAGTTTGGAAGTTATTCCTTCAATGAAACATGTAGTGTCATCAACGTGTAATTACATTTTGTTTTTATGTAAATTTACATCATCTATTTTCTTGACACAAATTTTGTGTAAGTAAATGAAAAAGATGATTTGACTGAGGCGTTGACCATAGTAATGTCCAAACAAATGAGGCTTGACACAAAATGTGACACAAGTATTTCCCACATTTTTTAATAATATCTCCGTCCAAAAATACAAATTCAAAATTTGGAGGGCTAGCGTAATTATGCTAAAATTTATGTTAGGCCATACCATAGGTTATAAAAATAAACTCCCATTGTCTGATTGGTATGATTGTGTATCTGCATATTAATAGAAAGTCACTCTGAACTATCCATGGATACAAATCTGATAGCTTGAATGTATTTTCTATGAAAAGTCAATGATTACTAATTAGCAAATCGATACTTACGACTTCAAATGAAATATTAAACCTATGTATTTTATTTTTCTTAGGAGCATGTATCAAATACACTCTGATAAGAAGAGTGACAAATCTGGAGATCCATAAAGATAAATGCAAGTCATCACTAAACTCTAAGAGAATATGAGGACAAGTCAAGGTCAAAAAAATAAAGGAAAGGTTGATGTGGCGTAATGTTGTGCATTGTGACACATGATTAGACATTATCTACTTCATGAAAGTGAATCATATAGTATTCCTTGTCAAAATGTAAATATGATTGCATATTTGGATTCCTCTTGAAAACTTGTTCACTTTAAAAAAACATCATGTGATTTTGAGTTTATATGTAAAATATATGGACTCCAAATATTGAATGTAATTCTTGCATGGAGAAACCATTGGTCTACATAAAGTGGCAGTATTTCCACTTTAAGTAGCAGTTTCAAAACCGTTGGGTAGTTTTCTTACCCTTAGGGGAAATTTTGAAACCACCAGGGTGGTTTTACAATTGTTGCTCTACATAAAGGGGCTTTTGCCAATGTCAATGGAAAACTCATAGTATGGGCATGAACCTATTGATCTTATCATTCTTGGTTGTTTTAAAGGTTTGGATATTCGAAGGAACATCTCCAAGAGTGCATAAGAAGTGCCATATATAAAGGCAAAATGAATTGATGATCTTGGATCATGATCTATGGGACTTAGGGGTGAATTGGTGAATTCATATGAGAAAGTAACACAATTGTGCAGTTTCCATTGATTATACCATTCTACATTGTTTGTAATTATTCTATCATAGTATCATAAAGGTAAGAAATAATAGAGAGAGTGAGTTGTATGTTGTTTAGTCTATTTGTATTGGCCCCTTTCATAAGAGGATGAGGAAGATGTGCAATTTCCACTTCTACCTAGGTTTTCCCCACACTGAGGTTTTCCATTGTCAAAACCTTTTTGTCATGTGTGTCTGTTTCCATTCATTTATTACTATTCATGGTTTACAAATGGTTTACTCTTTCTAATGCATGTTCTACCACTCTAAACAATCTAAACAATTATCAATTAAAGCATAATAGAATTATGCAAATCTATGAATTCTAGAAACTTTTGTTGCTCGGGAGGTGATAGGTCAATTTGGTATCAAAGCATCAAGTTCTTTGCGACTTGTAGAGGTGTGAACAAAAATATCATATGTAAATATCTTTAACAAAGAGTTTTAATAATCTTTGGTTGTATAGACCAGCCATGATTAAATCCTTGAGAAGAGTACTTGAGGAGTTGCAAGATTGTCACTTGGTGCAAGATGATAGTAAAGAATTTATATATCTTATGCAACACTTGGAAAAAAATATTGAGTAGTTATAAGTAACACGGTCTAGCTATGGGGAGTTATTTATTAGGATCATGGAAGAGTTGCAACAAGACTTATTGACAAAGGATAATTGTTTGCAAATCTTCAACCAAATTTCAAAGGAGTAGAAAGGAAAGAAGAGTCTACCAAGAAAAGGGGACCAACCTCTACCAAAGTTGATCAAACCATGATAGAGGTATGCATGTTAACCACTACATCACATGTTGTTTCTTCCATTACTACAGTGAATGTATCCACTGGAAAATTTGAGAGGCATACTAAGGTATGTGCTCTCAGTTGCTAATTAAAATAGGTTATAATGGAAGAGAGATTGGCAAGGTTGGCCAAATAATCATCAATATAATCATGGTTGAGGAAATACCTCAATATGAAGGCCTTGGGTATAGTAAAATAGAGTTTGAATAATGCTCTAGCATGCCTCAAGAAAGAGTAACTTCCATGAAGGAGGACTCCATGTCATTTACACACCAAGGAAAACCAAAAATGTTTCTAACATCATTTTTGTGAAGCCTCAAGATGATTGTAGGATGTCTCTAAAGAGTGGGAAATAATCGACAAGAAGATGGAACCATGATTCTACTTTAAGAGGAAAAAGAAACACTTCTAAAGAGAGGGAAACCTTCAAGTAATGAATGACAAGATAGTGCATCACTATTCCATCCACATGATGAAAATACAAAGACAAAATGGGGAGATTACACTCCATAAACTTCACCAGTTAGAGGACTTTAATAAAAATATTTTATCTAATATAGATCATGGCATCATAAAAGATAAAAACTACATGAGAATAAGATATAGAACAAAAAACTTGCTACATTCATGACCAAACATGGATAAAACACATCAAGAAATAAAAACACACCAAGCACATGGAAAGCATGTATCAAACCAAAAGTAGTTAAAGAGAGAAAGGAAGGGACACTCCACATAGAGTAAACACGCCTCACACATTGAAGACACATCAAACATGGAGTAGATAGATAAATCAATGCAGCCATGTAACAAGCACAAAACAAGAATATAAAATAATTAATTAATCACTATAGATAATAATATAATAAACATAAAAAACACATATATGAAATTACTAAGCATATAAGGACAAATCCAACAAAAAATGTACCCTAGAGAATATAAAATCAACTAAGAATCTAATATGATAAAGAATACTTGATAAATGTAGAACCTAAAAATGGTATGAAGATTTTCCCCCATAATTACCCTAAAGTTTCCTTCGAGCAAACATTATATGCACCCCCAATCTATGGTGAATCCTCAATCATGAACATATGTGTGATCTACAAATCTGACATCTATCTTGACATTCTCAACATAACATGCATACATCAATAGTTATAGTATAACTTATTTCAATAGTCATATAATCATGATCATAGAGTATGTACTCCAACATAATCATAATATGTCAAATTATGGCAAATCATCACTTTAAAATATAAAGGAATAGGAATTTCAAAAGACATGTAACAATTATTAAAATCATCCAATCACATAAATGCAATATGAGAGCCAAGAAAAAATAAAAATGGGATCCCTAATGACCCACAACTTCCATCAAATCTATTGTGCTTTACAAGCATGTTTCCATAATAAATGTATTATCATCATAAAGAATTAAACATACATTTAAGGGAAGAGGATGGCACATGAGTTGGGGACAAAGAAAAAATTGAAAGCCCTAATCTTTAGAGTAGTGCTCGACTATCGTCACCCGAAAGTTAGTCCATAGATTTCAGAGGAGGATATTCGCACAACACAAAAATGGATTGGTTTTGTAACAAATCATGCATCAAAGGAGGTAGAGTCACAAAATCAAAGAGGGACTTGGGAGGATTTTTAAGGCTTGGAAAAAGGTTTTGATTTTCAAAAAAATGAAAACTTATACGATGGGTCAAACCCAAAATCACTGAATTTTAGAGCTGAAGATCCTAAGGAAGAAAATGTGGCTACAATCTTGGAAGGTTCTATTGATTTGAAAACACAAGCTCAAGAAGGTTTGAATATTGGTAAAGATAAGGAGTTCATTTGGGAATCCATAGATCACCCGAAAGTTGTCTCTCGGTTGGAGGAAAGGGCACTTATAGGTAAATTCACTGGGAAATGGCCAACCATTGGAGAAGTCAAAACCTGGGTGAAAGATAATTGGGGTAGGGATATTGAAATCAAATTCCTACCAAAGGGTTTTTTCATCGCCATTTTCAATAATAGAGAACTTAAATATAAGGTTTTTAACAAACCCTTTTGAGCCTTGCATGGAGTTGGTCTTTGGCTCCAACACTGGAATCCCAATTTTCATGTGTTTTTGGCTCAACCAGGTAGTTATCTTATCTGGGTTAGATTTTATAGTCTTCCTATGGAATACTGGAGGTTTGAATACCTGTCGACTTTGGAAAATTTGATTGGTTCTTTTTTGGAATTAGATCTGATTATTGAGGAAGGTTATTTGGCCTTATATGCAAAGATTAGTGTTTTGATTGATATGAAGGATTCTATCCTAGAAAATATTCTAATTAAATCCCAAGGGTAGTTTTCAAATCAACCCATTGATTTCAAAAAATATCCCATTTTATTGTTTCAAATGTAGGGGTACTGGGCATACCCAAAAATTTTGTAGGAAAAATGGAGAAGTTGTTAGGATTTTCAAAAAAAAGACTTGCCAGATTTGGAAACCAGTTACTACATCTTCTACGGCTTTTTGTATTCATAATACTATGAATTTTTGGTCTAACCAGGCAAGGAATCTGGTGGAAGACAAAGGGAAAAAGCAAATTTGAGAGGAAAATCTCGACAAAGTTTTTAATTCATCTTTGAGGACACATGATAGTGTCATTCCAAATCTTCAAGACAGCTCTCATGTAGATCAAAATCCCTCTAAAAATCTTGGTGTTAAAATTTCAAAAATAGAGGCCTTACTGGATAAGTTAGGTAAGCTTGATGAACTTTCCCCTAATACAATTATTAAAGGGTGTGATGTTATTTCAAAGCAGTCACAAACTATCAAAAATATCATTTAACACTCTAAGCTCAGCTTGGAGGAAAACAATGTCAACTCAAAAGATGATCAAAATCTAAGAGAAGACAATCCTATTATTGAGGCCTTGAATAGTGATTCAGAGATTGAGAAGTATGCTTTGGAGGAAGAGATAAATTCCAGAGAATGCTTGTCTATTTCTCAAATTTAAAGTGCAATTCAGAAACCAAATTGTGGAAAACCTAAAAGAAGAGGAGTAAAGTCTCTCTAGGAGCTTGTTATAGGGAAAGTCTCTATTGGTAAGTAAGGCACTCTTTCTAAATACTTTGGACTTGAGAAGTGGGAGGTAGAAGTCCTCCCTTGGGTGTCATGAAGATCATCTCTTGTAATGTTAGGGGTCTCAATGCCCCTAATAAAAAACTTTTGGTTAAACATCTACTCTCGATTGAAAATCTTGATGTATTGTTAATTCAAGAAACCAAGTTAAATCTAGAGGATGCCTCAAATTTGATGTAACTCGACTGGAAAATTTGAAATAGTTCCTTTGTGAAAACTGATGGGGCTTTAGGAGGTTTGGCAATTGTTTGGGTTCCATACAAAGTCCAAGTGGATATTATTGAAACCGGTAACTATTGGAAATTTTGCAAAATCGCTTGTTATAGGAATGACTTGAGCTTCTTTCTTTGTAATGTTTATGGGCCTAATGATGCAAATAGTAAATCTATTCTCTAGATTGATTTGACTAATCTTTTTTCATGATTTGAGAATTCTAAAATTGTAATGGGCAGGGATTTCAAAGCCATTTTATCTCCTTCAAAAAAAAATGGTAAAAGTACAGGAACTTCATGTAATCTTGATTTTATATAATTTATTTCAAACATTAAATTCTTAGATATCCCTCGCAAGTAGGGAATGTTCACCTGGAGTAACAAACAATGTGGTCAGCTTAATATCTTAGAGCGACTGGATAGATTTCTAGTCTGAAATAACTGGATGTCCCAAAGCTAGACTTTTGAAAGTTTCATCCTCTCCTTTGTTGGCTCTGATCATTTGCCTATTGGGATTGATATCTTCCAAGACTTATGGAAGTATGGTGGAAGAATTGTCACATTTAGTAGCATTCTCCCATATTCTGAATGGTGAAAAAGTCACAATATATTAAGAGCTATTTTTGACAGTGGAACATTAATTATTTCAAAAATATCTTCTAAGAAAAAATTAGATTTGAAGTTGAATTGGAAAATCTCAATCGAATTATTTACCAAGTTGGAATGGATAAAATCTCATATGGCAAAGAAAAGTCTTTACTTGTAGAATACGAGGAATTACTCCAGAGAGAGGAAATTTTTTGGAAACAAAAATCTAGAACATACTGGCTATAAAGGGAGATAAGAGCTCGACTTTATTTCATAATTCGGTTATGATCAGGCATAAATTTTCTACCATCTCTCAAATTTGATCCTCTAATGGTAACATATTGGTCACCCAATTGGACATTAGGAATGAGGCTATCAAAATGTTTAGTGATCTTCTTAATAGTGTTTAAATATTAGATCTTAAAGCTCAAAAACATAACCTAAGTTTCATTCCTCAGTTGGTCTCCCTTGAGCAAAATGTGAGATTATTGGCTCCCTTCACTTTAGAGGAAATTTGAATTGTGGTCTTTTATATGGAAAAGGACAAAGTGCCTGAGGCAGATGGTTTACAGTGGACTTTTTTTAGACATTTTGGGATTTGGTGGGAGATGAAGTGCTACAAATGGTGGAAGAATCCAGAAGGAGAAATAAAATTTTACCAGACCTTAATGTCACTTTTATATCACTCATTCCAAAAGGGGATATGCAAGACATTTTAAAGATATTTTAGGCATATCTCTTTATGTTATATGGTCTATAAAATCATCTCCAACTCAACGGCTACAATACTTAGGCAAATACTTGATTTTCTAATTTTAGAGGTGTAGGTTGGGTTTGTCCCTAGAAAAAATATTTAATTAGTTATCATTGCCCATGAAATCATCCATTCCCTATCCATTACTCACCGAAAGGGTATGATGCTCAAACTTGACATTAGTAAAGCATATAATAGGGTTAATTGGCACTTCTTGATCAAAATTTTGGAAAAAAATAGGTTTGACAAAAGATGGTGTAATTGGGGTTTTAGTTGTATCTCTAGCTCTAAATACTCTATCTTGGTCAATGGAAGTTCGGTAAGTTTCTTTGAAACTTTCAAGGGCATTAGATAAGGCGATCCCTTCTCTCCCTTTCTATTTATTCTATTGGTAGAAGCTTTGGGAAGGGCGGTGAAATTCACTAAGGAAACTTCATTGCTCCATGGCATCCAAGCCACTGAAGGTATTTAAATTCTTACCCACCAATAATTTGCAGATGATATTTTCCTTTTTGGTCAAACTTTGGTGGGTGAAGTACAAATTTTCAAAGCTATTTTGAAAAGCTATGAGGTAGCATCTAGACAATTTGTGAACATTAGAAAGTCTGAAATTTTCTTCATAAACTGTTCAGAACAAGAGCAGTAGGTTATTTCTTTAGTTATAAGCTTTAACATTGGCAAGTTACCTTCTAAATATCTAGGGTTTCCTCTCTTTTCTAGGATGACAAAAACAATTCATTGGGATGGATTGGTTAACTCTTTTAAACCTCAAATGACTTCCTAGTAAGGTCGTTGGTTGACTCTGGATGGATGAATCACACTCATTAAATTAGTCTTGAGGTCCCTTCCTATTTATTGTCTTTTGGTGGTTCAACCCCCTTGCCATATTGTTAAACAACTCAATCAAATCATGAAAGATTTTTTGTGACAAGAAGCTTAGAATTAGAAGCAAATCCCACTATTAAAATGGGAAAGGGTTTGCAAAATCAAGAAAATGGGAGGAGTTGGAGTCAAGAATTTGAGCCTTCAAAATAAAGCTCTTGGGGCCAAGTTGGTTTGGGGAATGATTTCCAAACCCAACTCTCTATGGTCTAAGTTGTTGAGAAGTAAATTTGGTATTAGACAACCCCAAGAGTATGATATATCTTACTAACCCCCCCAAAGGGTCACACTTTTGGAAATTTCTATTGAATTGTAAGTTTATAATTGTGGAGAATGTATCTTGGAAATCAAAAATGGAAGAATCGCCAAATTTTTGGAGGACTCCTGGAATGGCCACAAGCTAATTACTGAATTGCCTCGTATTGGTGAAGACAGGTGTATTTTATCAACAATTTTGGGCACCCTGATTGCCAACTATGTGGAACCATAACAGACTAATGGTTTGTCTTATCGGGGGTGGAAAGCATGGATGATTTGGACATCCCATTAGAGCAATGCTCAAGATTGGTTGAATGCCTAAAGAATAGGAAAATCATTCTAAATGATAAGGATGACACTCTACATAGATTGGTGCCAAATTTTGGGTTTACACAATCAACCTTGGTTACTAGATGGTAGATTCTATGAATGATATGATGTCCTGGGCAAGATTTCTTTGCTGGGACAAGATCGGGCTTCAGAAAGTTGGTGCCTTTGCATGGATTGTTGTTCAAAACAACATTTTAACTCATGATAGGCTAAATAAAATTGGTTATGTTGGTCCATCATGGTGGTGACTTTACAAAAATAATGAAGAAACTAAAAATTATATTTTATATGACTTCCCCTTTACAACTTAGTGTTGGGCTTGGTTATGTTGTAAACTAGAATGGTCTTGGGCCTGGCCACCTTCTCTGAATGTTATATTTTCATCTTAGACAATCGGTGATTACAAAATCTCTCTTTTTGGCCTTTGGCGTGTTAGCCTTACCATCATTGTTAGGACTCTTTAGAAGGAAAGAAACCAATGTATTATTAAAGGCAATTGATAATCTTGCATCTATGGATTCTAAGCAGTGCTACCAAGAAGCAAACACTGTTGCCAATTTATTGGCCAATTATGGCATTGATCGACAAGAAACAAGCAGAATAGACAACCTATGTAAAACTTGCGAAGATTTTCCATCCTTAGCCTTCATTGACTTGGGTATTTTAATCTATATCTCCTTTTATTTTTTTAATTTTAAAGAAAAAAAGAAGGGGCGAAGTTTAGGCTATTTGGAAATCTTTATTTTCTGTTTAGTTGTTTTTTAAATTTGGTTTATGAATTTCATGGTTGGGCTAACACTTGTGCTAAACCTCTTGTATTAAACATATTTAATGATTATCTCTATGGTGCAGCTTCCACCATTATTGCCAAGAGTGTTAACTCATTGACTTGCTCGATGACGTTCTCGTGACATGTGTCTTATGATGTTTTTATGATGGCACTTGATTACATTAATTTATTTGATTTGGCATGATATCCTTATTTTGAATGGTGGATTTTAATCTTCTAGACTTCTCTTTGGGCCATAGGTTGCTTTTTCATAGTGTTTTTGGCATTTCACCATGAATTATGGGGTTGAACACGCCTTGGCTACTCCAGTAGTTTATGGTGGTAGCTTTGTCTGAGAGATGGCTTTGGGGAGGGGATATCTCGAACAAGACGTAAGAATATTTTTTGGGTGCCAATTGAAGAACTATTTTAGGTAATTTCATTGGATTTGGGAAATGACTACTTGGAGTAGGGCATGTACAATTGAGTCAACTTAGAAGTGGCAGCTATGTTTACCTCAAACCTTTTGGCTCTATTATCTAATGTTAAGGCGGTCTCCAATTTGGTCTTGTTTTTTTATCAAACCAGAGCATCAACATGACCTTTTGGATAACATTACAAAATGTGAATTGGGTCCCCTACCCAAACTTCCTTTCATCAGCATGGATGGAATTGGTTTGGCCCTGTTTTGGCTTTTTGAGTGCTGGAGACTTGCTTCTTGCTTCTGGTAAGTTTTGTTAAAGAAATCCATCAAAACATTTATATCTCTAATTCTTTAGAGAGGCATTTTATGTCCTTGTTACCCATGACACACATCAAAAGCCCAATCTTGAAAATCACATAATAGAAGGAGAGTAGACATAATAAAGAAAGGGTGGAGGTAGTCAAATTATTGTTAAAATTGGTGGCTCACAGTGAGATTGTAACTCCTTACTAGCTTCCAAAAATGCCATTAAGGGTCACATCAAAGGTGATGTAAGGAAGGTTTGATAATGATAGAGCAGTAGTTTTTGTGGGTGGGTGTAGAGTAAACATTCAGGAATTCAAACACACTGTGAAAGGTGAGGCCTCTATCATGACATCCAAAGATAAGGAAATTATAATTGTCAATGACCTGGATGACATGGTTTCACCTTTAGTAAGTGGATGGTGTTTTCAGATGTCTCTTTTTTGGTTTTTTATATTTAATTTTTCTTTTGGGTGGCCTTTGGGCCTTGCTGGGTTTTGACCCCTTTTTATTGGTAGCATTTACTATGTTTTTCTTGCTTCTGTTTGGCTCACCACTCAATTTGGCCTTGTCAATTTCTAGTTTTGGCTATGTTTTTGAATGTTGGATGGTTTTTTATATCAACTTTTATGGTTGGGGGCCACTTAAAACCCCGTATCAATAAAAAAAAGTATTATGATCATGTAAACGTTAGAGTGGGATTTTAAAATGGGACAAAACAAGCAAAACCAAGTGCAAAAGTCAATATAAATAAAAAACAACATGCAACTTGATAAACATAGAAGCATGGAGTTAAAAGTGGAGAATGAAACCGTAGGAATAGAATAAGGATAAAATAGAAGGCGAATAACAACTTAGAGAGAGGAGAAAATATAAATCAAGATGGATTAAAACTAATAAATCATAAACAAAAATGACATAAAAATGAAAAGAAGTGGCTATAATACTATAAAAAAAATTGAAGCCAAAGCAAGAGAAAGAAAAGGGTAGTAGTATAAGGAGATTAATGGAAATTAGAATAAAGAAAGGAAGACACAAGTGGGTGAGCTAACATAGATGAAGGTCGAGGATGAAGCAATGATTCCTAAAAGCCACAAACTGAACATAGGAATAGGGAGACAAAATAAGAACAAAAATCAAAGTATTGTGTTAAAAGGAAACAATGAATTAAAAAGCAACTAATGTACAAGAAATTAAGACAATTCTTTTATAAACATAAGTAATTAGCCAGGTAAAGCTAACTAATGATATGATCATGATCAAACAACTCATCATCATATTTTATATAGGTTGAGGAACAAGCATCATCAAAATACAAATCAAGATGTCAAGGTACTTATGAGTTTAAGAAATACAACATATCATCATCATTATTATCTATTATACCTTCTTACATAATAATAAGATCCCTTTTAGTAATGTTGTCTTGAATAACTAGATTATTTTCAAGTTATTATATTTTGCATTAATAATAGGTTACGATAAACATAACTTGATAGGTGTAATCTTATGTCTTATTTCCTGGGGTCTAGTCTTTGAATGTTATTTTAGTCTCTCTAGATAAGACCTCTTCTTCAACTTCTTGTTGTGGAGAAGTAAACCTCTCTATGAATTGTAATAACTTGATCTTCATGTACAAATTTTAAACATTAGTGTAAAGTAGATGATATTTATCACATTTGATATATCTATGAACTTTCAAGCAAATCATCATAAGATCCATTAATAGGTAGCACATGAAACCCGGTTAAAACTATCTTGGGACCCATAACAAGAGGAAAAATTATACAACTGAGTGACTCACTAATAATGCCATAATATCCCATAATTATTTTTGAAGTAAGAATTTTGATTAATTTATCAGTACATCAGTTGATACTTGAACCATTATAAACTAAAAATTCATCATTTTCTTGTGCACATTCACATATGAAAGTTCGTATGAATAAGGTCTATTGGAGGAGCTATCATTTGGAATCTCACTATCATGAACCACAATTAGATAAGGATTCCTCTTCCTTGTAACAATACTAACCTTACTAATAAATCCATCAAGTGTATGAACTTTTATAAATTTTGGTGTTTCCCTTTGAATTTTTCTATTTGTCATATGAACATTTCCATGGTCTTTTGGTTGAGTATTATGATTTGGAAGATGGTAAAAATTTGTAAGTTTTAATTTTGTGAAGCAAATCATTCATTCAATTTTTTGTTTGTTCCCTCCACTTGAATTTGGTTATTATTGATGAAATCTTGTATCTTATACTTCGAGGTAATGCTCTTGTCTGAGTAGTACCATGTAATTATATGGTAATTACAAAATTTATTTGCATTATAGTACTTAGAAAATGGTGTTGAATTATCTAATGGGAGGAAAAGTATTCATATTACACTCTATTAGCCTTTTCAACACATTTTTGAAATTTCACTCCATTTGATGCATACATACAACAATGTACATGCACACACTTGGGATGATAACTTGCTCTATATTTAACATGCATACAACATCTCTCTTAATGTAGGAGCATCCAAGTTAACAAATAATATTGCACCAACAAAAATCATGACTCGACATTTATGTGAATGTTTATAACATGTAAATAATGTCAACATCATTATGTATGTGGAAGATGATAAGAACTAGTACAAGAAGCATCATCAAAACTCCAAAACCCCATGAACATCAGGTGGATTAAGTTTTAGTCATTTCTTGAAGGTCAAATTGACCCATTTTGGGTAGATTTTGAAACCACCACTTAAAACAACTGATGGTTTCAAAACGATAGATCTAGTCTATATTAATTGATGGTTATGTAAAATTAAGTTTGTAATAACTTGTAGTTTCACTTGTGGAAAAATAAATTGTAACTTAACTGCCTGTAATAAGAAAAATTTACATGTGAACGATTTTCAAAGAGCATGGGAAATCAAAGAGGCAATCCAAATTTTTAGAGTGGTGAGGAAAGATCCAAATTATTTAACTGGAGTAAGTTTTTAGTTGGTTCCATCTTGAAGTGGGGATACAATAAGAAAGAGAGGAGAGAGAGCAACAACTCTAGAGAAGCTTGCTAGGGAGATGTGTTTAGAATTGATAGGAGAGAGTATCAAGTCTATGAGGGACTAAATATGGTTGTAATATTATTCATTTTCGTGTTCAATAAGCTAAACAAGTGTGCATGTTTGTCAAATCTCCATAAAACTATCATTCAATGCATATAGAGCATATTTTTATTACAAGCACGAGAATTATGTCTGAAAGTGTGTCCATGGAGAGTGAGTGAGTCTAGGTTAGGGAACAAGGTGGCCATTAAATTGACCTCCTCATTCCCATTTTCATAATTTGTATCAAATCATGTTTGTGTCTTTCCTAGTTGAGTGTGTGAGGCTTTAACTGAGTTAGTTGCAGTTTATGAAAGAGTATTGCATTGTTAAGAGTCATGAGAAGTAGAAATAACACATAAAGGATCACCCTATGCAAGAGGAGGAAGAGCATCAAGATTTGTATACTTTGAAGATGTGTTAAGAGGAATCAAAGTTAAATTGAATGATATTAATACTATACAATAGAGAGGGATTTTTGTTGTAAATGTAAGTGATGATGAAGAAGGAGGAGCCCTAAAAGTTGAGCTTGAAGATATGATTGATGAACTAAAGAATAAATCTTTGGAGGCCATGTACAATACGAAAGGCAAACCTAAATTTGGCACCCCTAACTACTCTCTAGGTTTATGATATAAGGAACTAATTGATTGGATCACAAAGCTAGAAGATTATTTTGATTATGAGAAAATGGAGGATCCCAGGAGAGTGAGGTTTTCCTCAACAAATTTGAAGGGGCATGCATAGTTGTGGTGGGATCATATGCAACTAGAAATGCTCAGAAGAGGCAAGGAAAAAATAAAGACTTGGGATAGGATGGTTTTAAAGTCAACAATAATTATTTACCTTATGATTTTACAAGCTCACCATTCAAGTTGGTTATGTTGAAGATGATGAACATAATATATTGAGGTATGTGAATGGTTTATGTATTTCCATATAAAAAGAGTTCAAAATGATAAGATTTGGATCTATAGAATAAGCCTAATGACGTGCATTAAGGTGGAAAAGAAGTTTCAAAGGAGACAACAAAATAAAATAAGAGCTATAAGAAGTTTTTTTAAAGGAATCAATCAATAAAAAATTGGTAGAGGATAACATACTCATGAGAGAGAAGGAGACACTTCTAAAACTCATAATCATGGCCCAAGAGGAAGAAGGTATTATTCAAGAGGAAGATGCTACTATGGTAGGAAGAAGGGGTAGGGGATTCATGGGTACATGTTTTAAGTATGGATATTTTGGGCATATACATTTTAAGTGCCCATAAACATTATCAAACAATAGTAAAATAAATGAGTTTAGCAATTACAGTGCACAAGTAAATGAGGAAAGAGTTTCATAACCCAATCCCATGGAATAAACGACATATAGAGAGGCTCTCACAATGAAGAGAGTGTTTCTAAAACCAATCAAGAAGGAGAACAAACCAGTGCAAAGAAATAATCATTTCCAAACTATATGTAAATATGGAGGTGAGTGTTGTAAGGTTATTATTGATAATCTTAGCATAGATAATCCAATTTATAATGAGATGGTAAAGAAGTTTGGGCTAAAAAAAGTAGTACATCTTAATCCATATAAGGTGTCTTGGTTACATAAAGGAAAACAAATTTTAGTAAATGAGCAATGTATAGTTAATTTTAAGATAGATTCATATCAAGATGAAGTTTTATGTGACATTATGCACATGGATGCCTATCATGTGTTGTTGGGTAGACCATAGAAATTTTATATAAAACTCATGCATGATGGGCTAATACCTATGCACTTATGAAATATGGAAATAAGTGTACTTTGATCTCGTTGAAGGATAAAAATGAAGGAGTGGATAATAATCCTAAAGTGTAGGTTGTTTCTAGAAAAATAGTTTTTGAAAGAGGTGAAGAAGGAGAAGGCATGTCTTTAGTTCATTCCAAAACCCATGCAAGTTGGGACAACATATTAGGTGAGTTAAATTCGACATGAAAAGTAGAGTTTTTTTAGTGAATACACCGATATTGTTTCAAAGGATTTTTTGGATGGATTTTGACCTATGAGGAACATTTTACATCATGTAGATTTGATTCATGTGACTAGTTTTATAAACAAGGCAACATGTAGGTTGACACCTATGAAAAATGAGGAAGTGAAGAGACAAGTTTAAGAGTTATTAGAGAAGGGTTTGATTGGAGAAGGCTTGAGATTATGTGCAATTTCAACAGTGCTAACACCTAAGAAAGTTCAAGAACTGCTTGTGTATAAATTCAAGATCCATCAACAATATTACAGTCAAATATAGGTTTTCATTACCTTAAATGGATGACTTAAAGGATTGTTTGAGTGGATCGAGGTATTTCACAAATATTTATTTCAAGAGTGGGTATCACCAAATCATGAAGTTGATGAGTCTAAAACCACGTTAAATATAAAGGATAGTTTGTATGAGTGGCTAGTTACATTATTTGGATTGAAAAAAGAACCAAACACATTCATGAGACTCATGAATGAAGCGTTGAAGCCATAATTTGACAAAATTTTCATTATTTATTTTGGTGATATTTTGATTTTTAGTAGCAAAAAATAAGAGCACCTATTGTATTTGAGTCTAATATTACAAAATTTAAAAGAAGAGAAGTTGATGGTCAACTTTAAACAAATGCAATTTTATAAAGAAAGAGTTAGCCTATCTGGGATTTTTGATCCCAAATGATGGGTTAAGAATGGGCCTAGAAAAGGTAAAATCTATTATAAAGTGACCATTTCCAAGGAGTTTTTTTGAAATAATAAGCTTTCATGGTTTAGTTAGTGTCACATCTTGATGTCTCACTAAGCCAATTTACCTAATTATTCATGGATTATTATAGTTGTTAAATTGATTGATTATTATTTATTTAAGTTATAAGTCATATGTTGTTATGGAACAATTGTATGTTACTTAAATTACATGATTAAATTGTTATGAGTTAGTTGTACTTGTATATTCTTTACATTATGATCATGTTAGTTTTTAAAAGTATTTTATCAATATATATCATGATATTATAGGATAACTGCCTTCTTGTCATGATTTTGATGTAGAAAAGATTCATCCCTTAGAGCATGAAGGATGGACAATATCATCAGATAGGGTGGCATAGATGGAGGTGTTGGGGGACGACAAATGAACAACTAGAACCCATGCATAAACCACGGTAGATAACATTATTTATATGCATTGCTTGAATTATTAGCTATAGTATGTATTTTGTGTTATCTACATTTAGATGATTGATTATGTGTGTTAGTTTTGATCTAATTTTAATTTAATGCTTAAGAGGATATAATTTTTTGTGATTGCATTATGGATGTAATATATAGATTGAGTGCATAATGTTATTTATGATTAAGTTGTGTTATTGTATTCATGATTATTATGATATTATTTTAAGGTGTAAGTAATTTGAATGTTAGTATTTGCTTATTGTTGCTTATAGACTAACTAGAATGTCTTTTTAATGCCACAATACATTAGCTGGTTATTATATGATATTATGAAAATATCATTATTTAGGATTAATGCCTTGATATATAAAAGATAGATAAAAGACATTTGGGGATAGTCTATAAAGAGTGGTAATGATAAAATAACTACATTGTTAAAATAGTGTTTGTTGATTAGTACAATAGTTGTTTGACTAGCTATGTCAAAAGTTTGTTAATAACTGTTTACTGGTCACTTGCAATTTGAAGTCATGTTGATGTTGATTCTTCATAAGTTGATAATTTAATGTTTACCTAAGCTATCCTATGAACTAACCTTAACTAAATGGGTCGAACACATTGGCCTTACTATATGAGATTGTGATTCTTGGTTTGATATACTTGGATTAATGACAATCACATGCAATGATTTTGTAATGGACTTTATAAAGTTGAAACATGAGCATGTTTAAGTAAAAATACCATGCAGTCATTAAAGGACTAAAATATTATTTGTTTTGGAACATTTCAGTGATTAGGGATTTTTCTCTATTTGTCTCAAACTTAAATTAACTAAGATTAACAAATAGATTTGTGGAAAATGGGGCTTTGCATGATGAGAATTGGGATGGACTACAAGTTTGATGTTACAGTTGCATGAAATGAATGCTTGAGAGAGGTTGATGAAGAAATAATGATAAGAGGAGACAAAGAGAAGGGCACGACATGACTTGGAGAGGAAGGAATGAGGAGAAAGAAAGAGGTGACATTTTGGTTCAAGATTTTATAAATTGGGAAGCTATTTCGAGGTTGGTAATGCAATTACATTATTTGATAGTGTTGATATAGTAAATTATGTGCTTATGTTATACCAAGGTTTTCAAAAATTACCTAGTAAATTATATTTTAATATGATACTGATTTAGCCCTATGGATGGCTCGACCATCCACAAAACTAAATTAATGTCTCTGAATTCTTGAAACCTATTGAACAAGACTATGTGTAATAAATATGGTAAGATAGGCTTTCTGTTAGTGAGTTCATTGTAGGCTAAAGTCATGGAAACTTGAGTACTATAGTCGGGTTTTCTATATATATATATATATATATATATATATATATATATATATATATAACCCGACTATAATACTAAAGTTTCCATGACTTTAGCCATATATATAGAAAACCCGACTATAGTACTCAAGTTTCCATGACTTTAGCCTACAATGAACACACTAACTAACTAACTAACTATATATATAATAGCTCTGTCTATGCTTTGTTTCATTTAGGAAAATCCTTAAGCCTATAAAGGGCAGACTATGTAAATGAGTGTTAGATATAGTGAGGATTTATACTAAAACCCTAAGTTTATAAATGTAACGAGGATGAGAATATATTATTAAAAACCCAAGATCTAATATGTAATGGTCTGTTGTTATATTTATCCATGATATAAAACATAGCTTTGTTTAAATTATTTTAAGGATGATGATTCGTATTGTTCTAGAGAAAATTCTTTGTAGTTATATTTCTTATAAACCTACCAGTTTTGTATATAAGTAGAATACATTCTTGGGAGAGGAGACTATGTACCCACTTTAGTGTGTAGGCAATAAATATTTTGCGTCATTGAAATATTAGTCAAAATGGAGATATGTATAGTGGATTTTCTTGGACATACACATTGTATTATGTTTATGTATATTGATAATCAGTTCAAGCCATTTTATGGTGGATAATCGATAACATATTTGTATTTAACTCTTTTAGTGTGTTCGATTTGGTTTACAAAATTTAGTTGGTTTGAACCTTAAAGCTGAGCACAAAATTATAGTTGAATGTGTATAGTTTGCTTAAAGAAAATTGTTATATTTGTTGGGCGTTAAAATTGGTTATTAACATATCTTTTAAATTTGAGTTTGGACTGTGTGATAAATATAAATGTATTTGGTATATCTATTTTGAACCCAAATTGTGGGAGAATGAGAGAAAATGGAATTGTTTAGTTTTCTATTAATTATTGGATTTTAAACTACAAGTTAGTAAAATGGAAATGGGAATAGGGTTAGTATATATGGTATGTTTTATATTTGTTTTCTTTAAATAATTTATAGAATTGGCTATTAGATTGATTGTTCACACTATATGAATTCCAAATGAAAATATGGATATTTAAAAGCATAACAGAGTATACATTATACTCTGAGAATTCAAAAGATGAATACTTCGGGCATAATGAACTCACTGTTAGTTATAATAGTATAGGAATTTTAATAGTATATTTATTGTATGAAATTGTTGTATACATTGTACACATAGATGATATATATCTGTATGAAATAATTAAGTACAAATACACATATATGGCATACATTTGTATATGTAAAAAGTATGCTTATAATTATGGTATATAGATATGATTGTCAATTAAGTTAGTTAATCACATGAAGTGGTATACCATATATGTATGCATACAACTCTATAAATGTATTAACAATGTTATGAAAGTTTGATTATTGTTTTTTATGAGCATTGAAATTAATCATGATTGGTTAGTTGTAATTTGAGAAGTATATATATAGAATTAAATTATAATGGAAATGGATTGACATAAATGGTTCTATGTTGAGTTACTTTTGAAATTTTAGAAACATGTAGTCTAGCATAAAATATAACTAGTTGGTATGGGTTGTACTTATTTATATTTATTATTTATGTATTAAATAATATAATTGAGATGCATTGCATACATTTGATCGACTAAATGTATGTACTGTGATTTTTTTTTACTTATCATGTTATATGATTGTTCATAGGAAGTTATCCATTTCAATCTATTGGTTATATTTTATATTAACCAAATCTTGCATTTTTATTATTAAATAAGCAGTGAGACAGACTTCACTAGCTTACTTAGCACCACTAATGCTAAATGAAGGTAATATGATCAAGTAGTGTGTATGAATTTGATTGATTCGAGTGATTATTAACTATTTGAAAACTTCTTCCAAAGTAATGTTTAATTAAACATTGTCATTAAATATGTATGATTTACATGTTTATGCGATAACATGCTAGAACATTTTTTTTTATGGTACATATCATGTATTAGATATCTTATATCACACGAGTTAGATATACCCATCCATAAAGGGAGGGTCATTCCCTAGTTGGGGGATCGTATAGGGGATCGATGGTCTAAGGTTGGTGTAAAAAATCATTCAGATGATGCTCTCCCTCCCCACAATAGTACTTCATTAGAGACTACACTTGAGATTACCATTGATACTAGAGTTCATGAGATTCATGCTTTGAGGAGCCTTATATCTTGTATTGTATTTATTATTGTGACATTATTCTTGATGGAAATGTAATATTTATACATTTGTACATTTATAGTAGAGGTTGTAATATTATACCAGTAGTGACTAGTAGAATTATGTAATTACTTTTGTAATTTATGCAAAAAATTGAGTAATTTAGTATTATACTTGATTTGTTTCTTTTGATGATAGTGATCAATAACAAATAATTTATTACATACCCATTTTATGGTTAACATACTTAGTGTGTTATTTTGGATCACTAATTAGATTCTCATGGTGAAATGTAATGTCTGA
The DNA here is from genome assembly GCA_037957365.1 of Torreya grandis. Lineage (NCBI taxonomy): Eukaryota > Viridiplantae > Streptophyta > Pinopsida > Cupressales > Taxaceae > Torreya > Torreya grandis. The sequence continues at coordinate 1,620,483 of JARHVA010000182.1, forward strand.
ATATGTGAATTTAATTAAAAAAATATGTTATTCTAGTAAATCCCAATGGGGATGCTACATTGTGGTATTAGAGTTGCGGCTCAAACTCTAGGACTTAATGAGTCCACTAATATTTTCTTATCCTTTTGTTTATCAGAAAGGATAATGGTGTGTGTTAGAGCATCTAGTGAGTGTCCTTCAAATGTCAATGATGATAACCCTCCATTTAATCCTAATCAATTTTTCATTGAGCAAACAACAAAGTTAGATCAGATTCTCACAACCATAAATGAAACTAGGGACCAAATTCCAATGCTAGAATAGGAAATTCATGGCCATAAGGAGGAAGCACATTAGGATGTCTTTAAAGAGCATCTTGATGAGCAAAAAATACCTCAAGAGCATAGGCATTAAGAAGTACCTCACAATGAGAGAGCTCATGTAGCTAAGAATATGGCTAGAGATATGAAAAATGTGAATCCACCTAAGTTTGATGGAACCATTTTAGGACATGGAGCTGATGCATGGATGACTAAGATGGAGAAGTATTTCAAGATTCAAAACTACTTCAAATTCATTAAATCAGTTTGGAGAGATTTCTAGTTGACTAATAAAGCAACTACATGGTGGACCAATAAAAAGTTGGAAGTTAATCTTAACTCGACCACCACCACATGGGAGCAATTTGTAACACTGTTCAAATCATGGTGGCTTCCACAGTTATAGTTTGACCATAAGCTTACAGATTTTGAGAATCTTAAGCAATGAGACCTATTAGTGAATGAGTACAGGGAACAATTCACCAAACTTCTAAAATATGTACCTTATTATCAAGTAGATGAGAGGTTCAAAATTAGGAAGTTCATCATGGGATTAAAACCCTAGATTGGTGGTGAGGTGGATGTGCATGGACTATCTACCATGGACTAGGTCTTTGAGAAGGTAGTAAATAAAGAACATAAGTTGAAATCTCTTCCTCAAGTCAAAGATAAGTTTAAGAAAAAGTTTAGAAGTTCTAAACCAACCTTCAAAAAGATGAACTAGAAGCAGATGAGTGGAGACTCCAAGAACCAGTTTAAAAATCAAAATGTTTTAGATTCAACTGCAATTTAGGTAATAAGAAATTGGGTAATGGTTTCAAAAGAAGTTTTGATGGAAACCAATAGTCTGATAAGAAATGACCACCTAGAGGTGACCATCTTGATCATGAGTGTACCTAGGATAAGTCTAAGAATAAAGGTTCTTCTCCTTAGCAAGGAATGTTTAAACAATAGATTCATGCAATAATTGACAATCGACAAGACAAATTCTAAGATTTACCCATATAACTGTTAGGTATTTTGTTTGAACTTCTAGTTTCTATTTTGATAGATATGTGGTTATGTTTTATAGCTCATAGAATACTAAATAAGTTATATATAAAATCTAGAGTAATGGAAAATGCATGGTCGATACAATATGGGAATGAGTCAAAGGTCAAAGTTGACAAGTGTTTAGTTGAAGATGAGATTAGGTTGTCTAAATTCACAATTGTAGTGGATCTTTAAGCAACGCTGCTAGGGTCATATGATGTGATCCTAGGAGTCAACTGGCTTGCGAAGCATAAGGCCAAGATTGACTGCTACATAAAGAAGGTTGAGTGTCAAGATGATCTTGAAAATCAAACACAAATTCAAAGTTATAAAAGAGAGTTGAGGTTTAGGGATATTTTTGTAATGCAACTCAAGAAGGCTCAAGGAAAAGGATGTAAAGCATTTATGGTCAAGATAAATGAAATGGAAGAATTTAAGTAACCATCACTTGAAGATTATCCTTTTCTTAGGAATTTTTATGATGTGTTTCTAGAGGAATTATTAGGATTACCTCCCAAACATGAGTTTGATTTCTCAATTGATATCATACCTAGATCGAAACCACAATCTAAAAAATCATGCAGGATGACAATCATCGAGTTGGTTGAATTGAAGGCTCAACTCTAGAGTTGTTATCAAAAGGGTTAATCAGACCAAGTGTGTCACCATGGGGTGCACTAGTTGTTTTCGTCAAGAAGAACGATGGTACTCTTTACCTTTGTATTGATTATAAAATGTTGAATAAGGTGACCATAAAAAAATAGGTATCCACTACCTATTGACATGGTCAATTGCACCCTATGAAGGGAGGCTCAACACTCTTCATCCATATGACACAATGGAGATGTCCCTCTTGCTGTGGGTGGCAAAAGTGAGGGATGAATCTCTAGATTAGGGGCTATCTCCCCTTGATGCACCTTGAGGCCCTAGATTTCCTACTGCTAATAATGGGGGGGATGAAAAGGGAGAGAAATATTGAAATTAGAACCTAAACTAAAGCAGGGATGCACCAAAATGGTTGGTTTACTCAATTTTGATATACACTTTACACCAAGAACAAGTTGATATACACTTCATTTGACACGAGAAACTCTTTTGCATCAGTGTTTCAATAGGGGGTCCTATGGAGATATAGGGAGGAAAAACTACCATAGGTATTCTAAGACACACTATGGTAGCCTGTTCACATGCGCCTATACTCTATTGTGGACACTTCTTGTTGACCTATAGAAGAAGAACTCACAATACATTAGACATGTTGGAATCATTCTGTGAAAGCATGAAAGAAAATGACTTAACACAAGATAAAACCATAGACATATGCAAAATTACAAACTCAAATGAAGGTAAAAATGCTTTTTCTGATTCAAGGTAAATTTCTTAAGGGCTTTGCCATACAAGCTAAGAGATTTTTTTTCCTCAAATGAGAAATTACAATATATAAAGTGCTAGAACTAGAAGCTGACAAATCCCTAGGAAAGGATACCCATGCTAAGTCAAACATCTGCTAAGATAAGCGGCCATGCTGCTACCATATTCTTCAAACTACGTATGGGAGAGCCATGATGTAGATGTCCAAGTCACTACCCTTACTGTCATGGGCCTAAAAAATCATGGGATAATCCTTCTAAAAACTGACAAAGCCATCCCCAAGTTATTGTGGCTAGACCATGCTCTCTTCAATGTTGGGTGTAACTGGTTGTGCATTAATGGCTTGGCATGAAAACATGGGTTGCAGCTCTCTATAGTTCAAAAACCAATCTATTTTATTGGTTTTTGATAGATATATTCTACCTAAACATATTAACTCCCTTGGTTGAGTTGGCTATGCCACTTGTCTTGGTCTGAGTGGTCTCTGATTCTACCCTTTGACTTCATCTGCTGCTAGAATTATTTTGCATTTTTTTCCTTTTCCACCCTTTACTTTGCCTGTGTTTTATCTCTTCCTTGCCTTCTCCTTGTCTGCCTCAGGCATCAGCTTTTTTGCAACATTGATTTCCTTCAAATAAAATGTTCGAAGGGTTTCCTTCAGATATTTTATCTGAAGGAAATCATTCTTTGGGTCTTCCTTTGCTTATGCTTCATCGACCTTCAAGCTTTTGTTTGAGTGATTTCCTTTCGATAAAAGTTTAAAGGAATTCCTTCGAACTTTTGTCTAAAGGAAATTCTTCATTTGTCTTTCTTTCGCCTTCGAGCTTCGATGTCTCTTTCCTTTGGACATTTTGTCTAAAGGAAATTCTATCTTGGCATTGGCTTTTCTCGAAGGGCAAGTGCCCTTTAACTTTTTGTCTTCATCCTTTCCTTCTTGTTGGTGCCCTCTACAAGGGCCATCTGAGATCTGAAGATACCCTTCAAGCTTTCGAAGAAGGTCAACTTCATTGCTTGAGTGCCCTCCACAAGGGCCATTGGCTCCCAGAATTGCCCTTCAAGGAAAATGCAAGGGTCTTTTTTCTTGCTCAAGTTTCCCTTCACAAGGGAACCTACCCTTCGAAACACCTACAAATGACCCCTCAAAAGAAGTGAAGAGGTCCCCTTGCCGACGAAAATCCCTCTGCAAGGGCACTTGCTTCCAGACTTACCCTTCGACCTTTCTTCAGTTGTCCTTCAAAAAAGTGAAAAGTCCACTTTATTTGCTTATGCACCCTTTGAAGAAAATCCATGCCTTTGATGAACTGCATAGACCAAATCAGGTCCTTCACTTGCTTTTAATTATAAAAGTTGACAAGAAATACACCTGTACAAACTTGAATTACACTAGATAGACCATTTTAGAGTTCTCATGAGATCTTACTTTGGGTTTTGCATCAACTTTAACTCTTAAAACAAACAAGTAAAGACACTTGGAAAACCCGATTTGGTCTACAAAGACCCAATTGGGTTTTTCAAGTGTCTTTACTTATAAAACTTTATAAATAAAGATGTTTTCAAAGTCTAAATTACACCATAAGGACCAAATCAAATTTATCAAGTAACTTGACTTATGAAAATTTCACAAGTAAAGTCATTTGATAAATCCGATTTAGTCTGTGTCAGAAACTATTGATGCAATGGATTGTACCTTGTGAAAGAAGGCTCAACTCTCTTCATCCACGCAACACAATGGAGACATACCTCTTGTTGTGGGTGGAAAATGTGAGGGATGTATCTATACATTAGGGGCTAGCTCCCCTTGATGCACCTTGAGGCTCTGGATCTCCTACTACTAATAATGGGGGGGAATGAAAAGGGAGAGAATAATAAAATCAAAACCTAAACTAAAGTAGTGATGCACTAAAATGGTTGGTCTACTCAGCTTTGACATACACTTTACACCAAGAACAAGTTGATATACACTTCATTTGACATGAGAAACTCTTCTACATCAGTGTTTCAACAAGGGGTCCTATGGAGATACAGCGAGGAAGAACTACCAGAGGTGTTCTAAGACACACTATGGCAACCTGTTCACATGCATCTATACTCTGCTATGGACACTTCTTATTGACTTGTAAAAGAAGAGCTCATAATACACTAGATGTGTTGGAATCATAATGTGAAAACATGAAAGAAAATGACTTAATGCAAGACAAAACTATAGACATATGCAAAAGTACAAACTCAAATGGAGGTAAAATTGCTTTTTCTGATTCAAGGTAAATTCCTTCAGGGCTTCACCATACAAGCTGAGAGATTTTTTTCCTAAAATGACAAATTACAATATATAGAGTGTTGGAACTAGAAGCTGACAAATCCCTATAAAAGGAGACCCATGTTGAGTCAAAGATCTGTTGAGACAAGAGGCCATGTTACTGTCGTATTCTTCAAACTATATATAAGAGAGCCATGTTGTAGATGTCCAAGCTACCGCCCTTACTATCTTGGGCCTATAAAAGCATGGGATACTCCTTCTAGCAACTGACAAATCCATCCCCTAGTTGTTGTGGCTAGACCATGCTCTATTCATTGCTGGATGCAACTAGTTGTGCATTAATGGCTTGGTGTGAAAACATGGGTTGCAACTCTCTATAGTTCAAAAACCAATCTATTTTATTGGTTTTCAGTAGATACATTCTACCTAAACATATTAACTCCCTTAGCTGAGTTGTCTATGCCACTTGTCTTAGTTTGAGTGGTCTCTGATTTTGCCCTTTGACTTCATCAACTACTAGAATTGTTATGCATTTTTGTCCTTTTCCACCCTTTACTTTGCCTATGTTTTATCTCTTCCTTGCCTTATCCTTGTCTGCCTCGAGCATTGGATTTTTATAATGTTGATTTCTTTCAAATAAAATGTTTGAAGGGTTTCCTTCAGACATTTTAACCAAAGGAAATCATCCTTTAGGTCTTCTTTTGCCTATGCTTTATCGGCCTTCAGGCTTTTGTTTGGGTGATTCCCTTCAAACTTTTGTCTAAAGGAAATTATTTGTGTGTCTTTTTTCCACCTTCAGTGTTCGATGTCTCTTTCCTTCAGACAAAATGTCTAAAGGAATTCCTTTGAACATTTTGTCTGAAGGAAATTCTCTCTTGGTATTGGCTTTTCTCGAAGGGCAAGTGCCCTTTGGCTTTTTGTCTTCTTCCCTTGCTTCTTCCTCATGCCCTCTGCAAGCGCCATTTGAGCTCTGAAGATACCCTTCAAGATTTTGAAGAAGGTCCACTTAATTGCTTAAGTGCCCTCTGTAAGGGCACTTGCTTCCAAACTTACCCTTCGGCCTTTCTTCAATTATCCTTAAAAAAAGTGAAAAGTCCACTTTCTTTGCTTATGTGCCCTTCGAAGAAAATCCATGGCTTTGGTGAGCTACATAGACCAAATCAGGGCCTTAACTTGCTTTTACTTATAAAATCTGACAAATAATACACCTGTACAAACCTGAATTGCACTAGATAGACCATTTCAAACTTCTCATGAGCTCTTACTTTGGGTTTTGTGTCAACTTCAACTCTTAAAACAAACAAGCAAAGACCCTTGGAAAAATTAATTTGGTTTGCCAAGACCAAATCGGGTTTCACAAGTGTCTTTACTTATAAACCTTTATAAATAAAGACATTTCCAAAGTCTGAATTACACCATAAGGACCAAATCGGGTTTATCAAGTAACTTGACTTATGAAAATTTCACAAGTAAAGTCATTTGAAAAACCCGTTTTGATTTGTGAAGACCAAATCACTTTTTTCAAGTGACTTAGCTGATGAAATTTTCACAAGTAAAGTGGCTTGTAAAACCCAAAATGCACTACTGTAGGTGAAGTAACTGCTGTTGACAAACCCAAAATGTACTTGGTTAAGGAAATGAGGAAAACACTTGGCTTTTTCTTAGGAAAGGTCTGGTAGAGAACATTTTGCACAAGGCAACAGAGGGATGATATAGTGAAAACATGGATTGGATGACTTTTGCAAATAAAAAATAGGGGGTGCCCAATTTTGGCTTGCAGGACAAAAAATTGGTCAACACTACCATGTATAGATAATATTTTTGATCAAATGTGAGGGCAACAGTCTTTTCTAAGATTTATCTTAGAGAGAGATATCATAAACTAAGGATAAGAGATGAGAAAATTACAAAAACAACATTTAAAACTTGATACGAGCACTATGAATTCATAATGTTACATTTGGGTTGAGAAATGCTCCTGCAACATTTATGAATCTCATGAACAGTGTGTTCAAAGATTATCTAGATCACTTTATTTTGGTCTTTCTAGATGTCATTCTTATATATTCTAAATATGAAGAAGAACATCTTCAACATCTACAATTGGTTTTGTAACGGTTGCAGAAGCACAAGTTGTATGGTAAGTTATTGAAGTGTGCATTTTCCAAAATAAAATGCAATATCTGAGATATATTATCTTTGTGAATGTTATTTCAGTAGATCTAGAAAGGATAAGAGTAATTATGGAGTAGCCAACACCAAAAAATGCCCATGAGATAAGAATTTTCATGAGATTAGCAAGCTATTATTGAAAATTAATTCTAAATTTTTCTAAGATAGCTAGCTTGATTACCCCTCTATAGCATAAGAATCACAATTTTATCTAGTCAAATAAGTGTGAAGTAGATTTTTAGGATTTTAAATTGAGGCTTGCTTCAACACCAATGCTAAGATTTCTTGATCACAATGGTTAATTTTTAGTGATCATAGATGCATTTGGGGATGGACTTGGAGGAGTTATTATGCAAGATAGTGCAGTGGTAGCCTATGAATTAAGGAAATTGAAGCCTTATGAGGTGAACTATACCCCTCGCGACATAGAACTTACAACAATTGTGCATGCTTTGCAAGTTTGGAGGCATTATTTTTTGGGAAAACCATTTGAGCTTAAGACTAATAACTTGGGACTCAAGTATATCTTCACCCAACCAAATTTGACTGCTCGTCAAAAGTGCCAGTTAGAGTTATTGTCTAACTATGATTTTGATATCAAGTATATCAAAGGCAAGTTAAATTAAGTAGGTTATGCCCTAAGCTATAAGAGGTACATAGTAGTTGTGGCCACTATCAGGAGTACTTTTAGAGATCAAGTGATCAAATTCTCACTAGGAGATGAATTCTACGACTAGGCCAGGAAAACATTATCTGAAAATGCTCAAAATCCTAAGTATAAGGGATACAAAATAGAGAATGATGGTCTTTTGTGATACAATAAATAATAATGGTCTTTTGTAGGTTTTAGATCTTGATGTGCTCATGGTAAAACCAATCAGAGTAATTGACACTCACAAACTACATTTGTGTTATAGATAAGTGTCACAATGAAATGTCCTCTGGGACCACTACTCTAAGGATAACACCACTTGGGAGGACTATGATGAGTTTTATAGGCTATTTGCACATTTGCTTGCTTAATTTTATGCTTCATACTATGTTATTTTTCGACTGAATAATATTTTTAAATTCAGAACTAGTGTTTGAATAAGTGTCATCGAGACGATGACCAACTTTAGTTGGGAAGGATGTCACATCCTAATTTCTCTCTATGCTAATTTACCTAATTACTTTTGAATTATTATGGTTGTTAAATTGGTTGATTATTATTTATTTAAGATATAAGTCATATGTTGTTATGGGACAATTGTATGTTGCTTAGATTACATGATTAAATTGCTATGAGTTAGCTACACTTGTATATTCTTTACATTTGATCATGTTGTTAGTTTTTACAGCAGTGATTTATGAATATATATCATGATATTATGGGTTAACTACCTTCTTGTCATGATTTAGATGCAAGAGAGATCCATACCTCAAAGCATGATGGAGGGAGAGCATCATCAGAGAGGGTGGCGTAGATGGAGATATTGGGAAATGATAGAGGAACAACTATATTCCACACACACACCACGATAGATAAAATTCTTTATAAGCATTGCTTGAATTTTTAGCTATAGTATGTTTTTTATGTAATCTACATTTAGATGATTGATTATGTGTGTTATTTTTGATCTAGTTTTAGTTTAATGCTTATGAGGATCTAATTTTGTGTGATTACATTATGGTTGTAGTATATAGATTGAGTGTATAATGTTGTTTACGATCAAGTCGTGTTATTATATTCATGATTGCGATGATATTATTTTAACATGTAAGTAAATCTGAATGTTAGTATTTGCTTACTGTTGGTTATAGACTAACTGAAATGTCTTTTTAATGTTATAATACATTAGTTGCTTAATATATGATATTCGAAAAATATCATTGTTTAGGATTAATGCCTTGATATATAAAATATGGCTACAAGACATTTGGGGATAGTTTATAAAGAGTGGTAATGACAAAACAACTACGTTATTAAAATAATGTTTGATGATTAGTACAATTGTTATTTGATTGGCTATGTCAAAAGCTTGTTAATAACTTTTTACTAGTCACTTGCTATTTGAAGTCATGTTGATGTTGATTCTTGATAAGTTGATGATTTAATGTTTACCTAAGCTATCCTATGAACAAACCTTAACTAAAGGGGTTCAATACACTGGACTTACTATATGAGTTTGCGATTATAGGTTTGATATACTTGGATTAATGACAATCATATGCAATGATTTTGTAGTGGACTTTATAAAGTTGAAACACGTGCATGTTTAGGTAAAAAAACCATGCAATGATTAAAAGATTAAAATATTGTTTATTTTGGAACATTTGAGTGATTGAGGCTTTTTCTCTGTTTGTCTCAAACTCAAGTTAATCGAGATTAGCAAATAGATTCATGAAAAATGGGGTTTTGCATGATGAGAATTGGGATGAATTGCGAGTTTGATGTTACAGTTGCATGTAATGAATGGTTAAGAGAGGTTGATAGAGGAATAATGATAAGAGGAGGCAAGGAGAAGGGCACAACACGTCATGGAAAAGGAGTGAAAAGAAAGAAAGAGGAGACACTCTGGTTCAATAATGTACAAATTGGGAAGCTATTTTGAGGTTGGTAATGAAATTACATTTATTTGGTTGTGTTGAATATAGTAAATTATGTGCTTATGTTTTACTAGGGTTTTTGGAAAACACATAGCAAATTATGTTTCAATATGATATTGATTTAGCCCTATGGATGGCTTGACCATCCACAGAACTAAATCAATATCTATGAGTTCCTTAAGCCTATTGAACAAGACTACATGTAATAAATATGGCAAGATAGGCTTTTTGTTAGTGTGTTCACTGTAGGATAAAGACATGGAAACTTGAGTACTATAGTCAGGATATATATATATAATATATATATATATATATATATATATAATATATATATATATATATATATATATATTATATATATATATATATATATATATATATATATATATATATATAAGCTTTGTATGTGTTTTGTTTCGTTTAGGAAAATCCTTAAGTCGTGTAAATGAGTGTTTCTATATAATGAGGATTTATACTAAAACCCTGAGTTTATAAATGTAACCAGGATGAGAATATATTATAGAAAACCTGAGATCTAATATGTAATGGTCTGTTGTTATATTTATCCATAATATAAAACATAGGTTTGTTTAAATTGTTTTAAGGATGATGATTCATATCATTCTAGGGAAAATTCTGTGTAGTTATATTTATTATAAACCTACTAGTTTTGTATATAAGTCAAATACTTACTTGGGAGAGGAGACTGTGTACCCAATTTAGTATGCAGGCAATATATATTTTTTGTCATTGAAATATAAGTCAAAATGGAGATATGTATAGTGGATTTTCTTGGACATACATATATATGCAATCATTATAAATGATTGTATTATGTTTATGTGTATTGATAATCAGTTCAAGACATTCTGTGGTGGATAACCGATAACATATTTTTGTATAACTCTTTTAGTGTGTTTGATTTGGTTTACAAACTTAGTTGGTTTGAACCTTAGGGCTAAGCACAAAATTATAATTGGTTGTGTGTAGTTTATTTAAAGGAAATTGTTATATTTATTGGGCTTTAGAATTGTTGATTAATAGATCTTTTAAATTTGAGTTTGACAGAGGACTGCGTGACAAATATAAATGTATTTAGTATATCTATTTTGAACCTAGATTGTGGAAGAACAAGAGAAAATGGAATTGTTTAGTTTTCTATTGACTATTGGATTTCAAACTACAAGTTAGAAAAATAGAAATGGAAATAGGGTTAGTATATATGATATGTTTCATATTTGTTTTCTTTAAATAATTTCTGTAATTGGCTATTAGATTGATCGTTCGGACAATATGAGTTCCAAATGAAAATATGGATATTTAAAAGCATAACAATGTATACATTATATTCTGAGAATTTGGAAGATGAATACCTCGGGCATAAAGAACTCACTATTAGTTATAATAGTATAGGAATTTTAATATATGGGCAGATACATCTAAATAGTATATTTCTTGTATGAATTTGTTATATACATTGTACATATTTATGATATATGTGTGTGTAAAAGAATTAAGTACAAATACACATACATGACATATATTTGTATATGTAAAAAGTATGCTTATAATTATGGTATATAGCTACGATCATCAATTAAGCTAGTTAACCACTTGAAGTGGTAAACCATATCTATATGCATACAACTCTATAAATGTATTAACAATGTTATGAAAGTTTGATTATTGTTTTTTATGAGTGCTAAAATTAATTATGACTAGTTAGTTGTAATTTGTGAAGTATATACATAAAATTAAATTATGATGGAAATGGCTTGACATAAACGGTTCTATATTGAGTTACCTCTAAAATTTTAGAAACATGCAGTCTAGAATGTTATATGATTACTGATAAGAAGTAATCCATTTGAATCTGTTGGTTATATTTTATATTTACCAACTCTTGCATTGTTGTTATTAAATAAGCAGTGAGATAGACTTCACTATCTTACTTAGCACCACTAATGCCAGATAAGGGTAAACCGATCAAGTGGTGTGTATGAATTTGACTAATTCTAATGATCATTAACTATTTAGAAACTTCTTCTAAAGTAATATTTAATTAAACATTGTCATTTCATATGTCATTAACTATTTGAAAATTGATTGTGATGCCAGTGGGGCATTAATAAGAGCAATTTTGAGTGAAGAAGGTAGGCCCATTGCTTACTTTAGTGATAATTTGAACAAAGTTAAGCATAAGTATTGTGCTTATGATTAATAGTTTTATTCCCTATTGTACACTTTCAAGAAGCAGAGTCATTATTTGTTTCCCAATGATTTCATTTTGTAAACAAATCATTAGACACTGTAGTTTATAAACAACTAAGGTAAGTTGAACCAAAGCACATGAAGTGGATTGAAGTTTTTCATTTGTTTTGAATCATTTAAGTGGGTAGTGAAATATAGTTTTAGATACAGTGAGTGGAAGTTGTATTGTGGTGAATGAGACGAGATTAAATGTTGTTAGGTATGACTCAATGAAGGATTTATATGGGGAAGATTTGGATTTTAGGATGCTTGGGTAGCATGCAAGAGCTCAATTGATATAAACATTTTTTTTGAATGGAATCATTTTGTAGGATGGTTTATTGTTTAAGTGATAGAAGTTATGTATACCTCAAGGATCAATGAGGGAGAATTTGACAAGGGAAATAAAGAATGGAGGAGTAGTTGGTAATTTTGGCATGGATAAAAAATTAGTGCAACTAAAAGAGAAGTATTATTGTCCATGGATGAGTGTGGATGTGATGATGTTTGTGTAATGTTGTAGAGTTTACAAACATGATACAGGTAAGAGTCAAAATGTAGGTTCGTATCAACCATTTCTAATAATAAAAACAACGTCTGGAAGAAATAATTATGGATTTTTTTCTTGGGTTGCTAAGAAAACAAAAATGTAATCATTATATCTTTTTTTGTTGTTGATAGATTCTCAAATATGACACACTTTATAACATGTAAGAAGGTAAGTGATGTCATAAACATTACCAATTTATTTTTCAAGGAAGCAATAAGGTTGCATGGATTTCCAAAGACCATAGGTTTAGATAGAGATACAAAGTTTGTTGGTCACTTTTGGAGAAAATTGTAGAGAAGTTTAGGCACAATGTTGATTTTAATTTCAACCTATCACCTAAAAAAAAAGGGCAAACAAAGGTCTTAAATAAAATCCTCAATATTTTGTTGAGATGTTTGGTAGGTAACAAATCCAAATAGTGATATATGATTTTGGCACATGTTGAGTTTGTTACAATAATTCAATCAATATAAGTACAACTTGAGGTTATTTTATAGTATTCATGATTTCAACCCTAAAGGTACTAGTGAGTTGAGAGATACAATGGATATGATAAGAAGAAGTGTTAGAGTCAAGGACTATATAACATGGATTCCTGAGTTACATAGGAAAGTAAAAACAAAGGTCCAAAAAAATTGTTATAGATTACAAATAATGTGCAAATTTGGAGAGAACAAAACAAAAATTCTAAGTAAGTGACTTGGTTTTGGATCATTTCAAAAAATAATGGTTCCAAAAGGGATCATATAACAAACTCAAGTGGAAGAATATTGGGCCATATAAAATATGAGTAAATTTATAGTAAATGCTAATGAGGTAGAATTGTCAAATGGTATATATCTCACCTATCTCCAATGTAGCAGATTTGTACCCTTATCACGGGGGAAAAACAAGTGTTGAAGATGTAAGTTTAGATTCTTCAAATGTGGATTGGAGAAAATAGTTTCCTAAGAAGGTAAGGGAAGAGATAAAGATGTAAATGAATTTAAGAATTACTAAGACATGAGGTAAAAAATATAGCAACTGAAGATGCAATGAGTGCAATTTTGATTTCCAAATATGGAAAACCACTATAAGATCACACATAAGGTTCATGAGTGGGAGTTCGTGGTGTTGATGCAGTGGATTGCACCCTGGGCATGAGGCTAAGCTCCTGCCTTCCACACGTCAAAATGGAAACTCCCCTCTCGCCTATGAGACCGCTGAAGCTGGAGGGGAGAGTCTCTAGATAAGGGCTAGCTCCCTCTGATGTATCTTTTTGGCCTTGGATTTTTACTGCTAACAAATAAATGGAAAAAAGGGGGGGATGGAAAGGGAGAAAGATGTTGAAAACAAAACCTAAACCTAAACTAAAAAAGGTGATACACCAAAAAATATGACCCACCCAGCCTGAATATACACTTTTCACCAAGAAGAAGCTCCTATACACTTCATTTGGCACGAGAAATCCTTTTGCATCAGTGAGCTAGGGGTCCATGGGAATACAGGGAGGAGGAAACTACCAAAGGCATCCTTAGACACACTTATGGCAGCCTATTCATAGGCACCTACACTCCTCTAGGGATACTTCTGGAAAACCTGCAAAAGAGAAACTCACAATGCACTAGACATGCTAAAATCACCCTGCGAAAGCATAAGGAAAATGATTTAACATAGAACAAAGGCATAGACACATCCAAAAGTGCAAGCTCAAATAGAGGTAAAAAATACTAAGTCTTGATTCAAGGTAGAATCTGGCAGAGTTTTTCCCTATAAGCCTGAGAGATTTTTGGGCAGAGTTTTGCCTTAAGAGTGAGAGATGGATCCTTCTCAAATGAGAATTTTTACAAGATATAGAAAGAGGGGAAGAGAACTTGGCACTTATTTTGAAAAGACTTTGACACTCTTTGACAAGCTGGCCCATGTGCGCTGAAAGCATCAGGAAGAGGAAGTCACTATTGTTGATGTCATTCTTCTAGAAGAGGCCTGCTGGAACCATGTTGTATAATCTTCGAATTTGACTTTGGCATTCAAGCATTAATGTGAAAGCATAGGCTGCGCCTCTTTTCTACAAATAGACTACTCTTTCTAGATATTCATGCGGTTTGTCCCCTTATAAATGCAAACTAGAGAAGACATGCCGTGCCATTTATTGTTTGCATCATTTGGTGACCATCTGGCAATAACTCGCCTCCCATTTGCCACTTGAACTGCTTTGTCTTTTCTTGCACTTTGTCTTCTTCCTTGCTTTGTCTCTTTCTGGCTCCTTCAACTCTCGGGGCTATCTTTTGGTCGATCGTTGCGTTCTTTGGGCTCTTTTCATGTTGGCGCTCAAGCATTTTAAAAATAAATAGCTATTTCACCACCTTAAATTTGATGTCTATGCACCCGTCACTGCTTTTGAATTTCCAATGGCTAGTTCATCGTGCTTGACTTTGACGTCCTCATGCCTGTCACCCCTTAGACTTTCTTTGGATTTCTTCTTTCTTTTCGGCTTCTTGTTGTGCTTCCTTTCCTTTGGTCTTTTTCCCCATAGGCTTTTTCCATAGACTTTTTCCCTGTGGGCTTTTTCTACATATTTTTACCCGCTGACAATTTTCCCGCAGACAAAAAGTCTGCAAGAATTGTTTTGGCAGCTTTCTCTTTGTGGCCTCTTCGAAAGTGTTCCCTACCCTCCGCAAGGGCTCTTGAACCCAGAACTACCCTCTACAAGGGCACTTGTCCTTTAGGAGACTTGAAATTTTGATTGAACCGCTCCTTTGAACCAACCGTTGAACCAATTGATTGAACTGGTTCAATGGTTCAAATAGTTGTTGAACCAAGGCATGAACCAAGCTTTGAATCGAGCGTTGAACCAAGCTCATTGAACTAACTGAATTAAACCAAGCCTTTGAACCAAGCTAACGAACCATTTTATTGAACCAAAGTGATGAACTTTGCTGATTGAACTAAAACGTTGAACTGAAGCGTTGAACCAAGGCATTGAACCGAAGCATTGAACCGGTTCAAAGGTTCAACGGTTCAAAGATGCTAACTTTCCTTGTGAATTTATTTAGACAAGAGTTTAAAGAAGCTTTTTACAACCTTGCACTCTTTTAATTTGTTCTTCATGCACTGAAAGACTCGCCTGCAGAGTCCATAGAAAAGTCTGCAGAGTCTGTAGAAACTTCACCTGTAGAGTCCGTAGAAAACCTGCAGAGTTCATAAAAAACTTGCAGAGTCTATAGAAACTTGTAGAGTCTGTAGAAATTTGAAAGACTCATGCAAAATCAAAATGTACTGGCTCAGAATAGTAGGAGAAAAAAAGAGGGGACTGATTTTGGCCTAGAAAACCAAAATGGTCAACAAATTGGTGACTCCTAGGGGAAGCATGCCTGCTATGCTTAGAGACCAGTTGCCTTGAAATCCATTGGGCACAGAGTCAAAAAGAAGCTTTAAAGAAAGGTTAGCAATAGCTTCAAAAGGTCCAATAATAAAACATGAAGCTTTTACCCCACACACAAAGCTAAAAAACACTACTTGTGCAAACTACACTTAGGGAAAACAGGAAAGAAACTAAAAGAAAACTACTATATACATCTAACCAAGAATATTTGCCTCCCTCCTGGATCAAAGGGAAAACTTCTTAAGTCCCCTTCCTGGTGAGGAAACTTATGGTGCTAGACATATGGCTGAATGGAAAGGAGATTTGGTGACATGCTCCTCTTGCCTGCCACCTGGATTGGCTTGCATCCGAGTGGATCAGAATCGAACATGCCTCCAAAATACATGTATTCTTCTTATTCTTGGAAGCTTGTTGAATGTTGGTCCTTCATGCTGGTGCGTTTCACCAAGAAATCTATGGTTGTTGGCTCATCACCATAAGCCCTTTGTAGTGCACAGTCCCTCTACAATGCATCATGGTTTGACCCGTTCCCTTCTACTTCATTAAAAATCCTATCAAAGTCATCTTCTAATCCCTCTTGGCCTTCTTGAAGAAGGGTGACTATTTTGATGACTGAAATGGAATCAAAAACTAATTGCTCATCCCATAGAACATCACCTCTTTGTTCAAAACTCTCTTCTTCAAGGCTGTCCTCAAGATGGACAAGCCTCTCCTTTTTTTGCTTGAGGATCAGAGTCTCTAGATGTTCAAAGGCATCCTCTTGATCCTCCTTCTCAGGCTCCTCAACATAGTCATCCTCCTCATCGAAACAACAAAGAAGTTCATCAAACAAAGGGGGAGAGAGCTCACCATGCTTAAGTTCCTCCTCGTATTGTTGGAACATCTGCATGTATGCGTAACCTGAGTCTTCTCCATTGCTGATGATGTCTTCACAAGGAGCATCGATGATGATTTATTCTTCGTTGTTACTCGTGATAGCCTTTTGAAGAGATGTAAATTGGATCTTTTCTTCCTCACTCACCTTCTGCAAAATAGGTTCCTCCTTGAGAAGGGGTGAAGTGAAAAAAACAAGTGGAAGAGGAGGTAGAACTTGAACTAGAATCAAATGATTCTCTTCCTTCTATCTGGCTAGTACTTCATCAATATCATGTGTGGCCTGATAGCTCTCTTGGGGTTGTGTAGATGGAGTGTGTTCAGACATGGAATGTGTCGTTGGGTCTGAACCGTCCATCACACATTGGCTAAGGAATCTCTGTCTGGATTCCAACTCTGCAATTCCTCTGGCTATATCCCCTTAGAAGAGCCTTTCTTGGAGGTCACCAGCATCATCATGATGAGTAGGAACAACCTCATCTTCTTCAAGGTTTTGAGCAAAACCTTTCTTCTCCTCCTTCTTGCTCCATGATTCTACTGTTTACTTCTAGTTCAGGATCTTAGAATTGGATTTTTGCTCCTGTGAACAAGCAACAACTTTTTTTTCTCTAAGGTCCTGGGGGTCCTCTATAAGGTCTAAAAGTTCCATCTCTCTTTCACTAAGTATTTTCACCTTAGCCTCCAATTCCTCAATTTGCTTAGCTAGATTATCCTGAAAGAGTCTTTCTTAGAGGTCACCAGCATCATCATGATGAGTAGGAGTAGTTTCGAGAGAGATGTGTTAGTTCATAATGTTTCCCCCAAAGGAAGATTCACAATCTAAGGAATTTAGAAGGTTCATCTCCATGGGATGTTGTTCTAGTCCCCTTTGATGCTTGAAGGCTAGGTGTACAAGGTCAAGAGCAGTGTTCATTGATGCATCAGATGAGCTGGAATGAGCAAGTGCTATCTGATAGAAAGGATTTGGTGAATAAGAGGGGGCTTTCTTTAGAATAGGAGGGGGCATGCAAGGTTAACTGCCTTGAATGAATGGATTCCTCCATTTTGCTACCTCCTCCTCCATGGACGGCAAGCCCTGAGCTTGCCTGAACAAACACTCCTCATTATACATCAGCTCTTGCTGATATCCATACTGCTCATCCAGTCTGTCAATCTCCATTACCTGCTTTTCAAACTCTAGTGCCACCTCCCTTATCATTGAAGGGCAACTAGGAGGGCTGCTTGAGGTGATTCCCTAAACATTTTGAGCTCGATCAAAGATATATGAAGGAATACAAGGCCCATGATGCTGGGAAAAGGGATTATACATACAAAAATGAGATTTATGATGGCACCAAGACTGCTTAACCAGCTGATTCAACTCAGAGTCACCATTGGTGTTGATAAAGAAGCCTTCAAGGCCTGGTTGGTTGAAGAACACACCGAAAATTCTTCAACTCTTTGGACACAACTTATCCTAGTTGGTCCCACCAGGCGTGCCAAAAACTGTTGATGCAGTGGATTGCACCCTGGGTAGGAGGCCAAGCTCCTGCCTTCCACATGTCAAAATAGAAACTCCCCTCTCACCTGTGGGACCATCGAAGATGGAAGGGAGAGTCTCTAGATAAGGGCTAGCTCCCTTTGATGTATCTTTTAGGCCCTGGATTTCTACTGTTAACAAATAAATGGAAAAAAGGGGGGGATGAAAAGGGAGAAAGATGCTAAAAACAAAACCTAAACCTAAACTAAAAAAAGTGATACACCAAAAAAGATGACCCACCCAGCCTGGATATACACTTTTCACCAAGAAGAAGCTCCTATAAACTTCATTTGACATGAGAAATCCTTCTGCATCAGTGAGCTAGGGGTCCGTGGAAATACAGGGAGGAAGAAACTACCAGAGGCATCCTCAGACACACTTATGGCAACCTATTCACAGGCACCTACACTCCTCTAGGGATACTTCTAGCAAACTTGCAAAAGAGAAACTCATAATGCACTAGACATGCTAAAATCACCCTGTGAAAGCATAAGGAAAATGACTTAACATAGAACAAAGGCATAGACACATCCAAAAGTGAAAGCTCAAATAGAGGTAAAAAATTTTAAGTCCTGATTCAAGGTAGAATCTGGCAGAGTTTTGCCTTACAAGCCCGAGATATTTTTGGGCAGAGTTTTGCCTTAAGGCTGAGAGATGGATCCTTCTCAAATGAGAATTTTAAAAAGATATAGAAAGAGGGGAAGAGAACTTGGTGATTCTTTTGAAAGTCTTTGGCACTCTTTGACAAGCTGGCCCATGTGCGCTGAAAGCATCGGGAAGAGGAAGTCACTATTGTTGATGTCATTCTTCTAGAAGAGGCCTACTGGAACCATGTTGTATAATCACCAAACTTGACTTTGGTGTTCAAGCATTAATGTGAAAGAACAGGTTGCACCTCTTTTCTACAAATAGACTACTCTTTCCAGATATTCACGCAATTTGTCCCCTTGTAAATGCAAATTGGAGAAGACATGCCATGCCGTTTACTGTTTGCATCATTTGGTGACCATTTGGCAATAACTCGCCTCCCATTTTCCACTTGGACTACTTTGTCTTTTCTTGCACTTTGTCTTCTTCCTTGCTTTGTCTCTTTCTGGCTCCTTCAGCCCCCAGGGCTATCTTCTGGCGGGTCGCTGCGTTCCTTGGGCTCTTTTCTAGTTGGCACTCAAGCATTTTAAAAACAAATGGCTATTTCACTACCTTGAATTTGATGTCCGCGCACCCATCACTGCTTTTGAATTTACAATGGCTAGTTCATTGTGCTTGACTTTAACGTCCTTAGGCCCGTCACCCCTTGGACTTTCTTTGGCTTTCTTCTTTCTATTTGGCTTCTTGTTGCACTTCCTTTCCTTTGGACTTTTTCCTCGTGGGCTTTTTCCACAGACTTTTTCCTCGCAGGCTTTTTTCATGGATTTTTTCCCACAGAGATTTTTCTCACGAACAAAAAGTCTGCAAGAATTGTTTCGGCGGCTTTCTCTTTGTGGCCTCTTCGAAAGTGTTCCCTGCCCTCCGTAAGGGCTCTTAAACCCAGAACTTCCTTCTACAAGGGCACTTGTCCTTTAGGAGACTTGAACTTTTGATTGAATTGCTCCTTTAAACCAACTGTTGAACCAGTTCAATGGTTCAAATGGTTGTTGAACCAAGGCATGAACCAAGCTTTGAACTGAGCATTGAACCAAGCTCGTTGAACTGACCGAATTGAACCAAGCCTTCAAACCAAGCTGACGAACCATTTGATTAAACCAAAGTGATGAACTTTGTCTATTGAACTAAAACGTTGAACCAAGGCATTGAATCGAAGCATTGAACCGATTCAATGGTTCAATGGTTCAAAGATGCTAACTTTCCTTGTGAATTTCTTCAGACAAGAGTCTGAAGAAGCTTTGTAAAACCTTGCACTCTTTGAATTGGTTCTTCATGTGCTGAAAGACTTGCCTACAGAGTTCATAGAAAAGTCTTCAGAGTCTATAGAAACTTCACCTGCAGAGTCCGTAGAAAACCTGCAGAGTTCGTAGAAAACCTGCAGAGTCTGTAGAAACTTGCAGAGTCCCTAGAAATTTTCAAGACTCATACAAAATCAAAATGTACTAGCTCAAAACAACAGGAGAAAAAAAGAGGGGACTGATTTTGGCCTGCAAGACCAAAATGGTCAACACATGGAT
This sequence comes from Torreya grandis, assembly GCA_037957365.1. Taxonomy (NCBI): domain Eukaryota; kingdom Viridiplantae; phylum Streptophyta; class Pinopsida; order Cupressales; family Taxaceae; genus Torreya; species Torreya grandis. Next base: position 1,640,921 of record JARHVA010000182.1, read on the forward strand.
CATTTTATTTACCAAGGGTGTATGATATAGGAGCATCTACGTCAACTAGTAAACTTTTAAAAACCAAAAACATGATTTGATGTTTGTGTGTATTTTTAACTTGTATAAAATGTTAACATCTTTATGCATGTTAAATATAATCAAAACCTATCCAAGAAGCATCATCAAAACTCTAACACCCCAAGAACGTCAAGTGGAACAAGTTTCAATTATATTCTAAAGGTTGAATTATCCCCTTTCAAGTAAATGGCAAAAACTGTTGCCTAATTTAGGTAGTGATTTTAAAACCACCAGTCTATATTAAGTGGAATATTTGTAACTACCATGATAAGTAAATAATGATTAGTCTATAGTAGTCGATGGTTTCACTTGTAATGAAATAAAAGGTAAAGAAATTGCCTAGATGAATGAAAATTCAACATGTGGATAATTATGCAAGAATAAGGAGACTTGAAGAGGCACTCTAGACTGTCAAATAAACCATGAAAGATCAAAATTCTTTAGTTGGAACAAGTTTTTAGTTAGTTTCATCTTAAGTGGGGAGAGAGTAAGCAAAAGAGGGGAGAAAGAGTAGTAGTTTGAGAGAAACTTGTTATGGAGGTGTTTTTCATAATTTAGAAGGAGAGTATTAAGCTAATGAGGGGGTGAATCTAGTTATAATATTCTTCATTTTGTGTTTAATAAGTTAGACATGTGGGTGTGTGTATCAAATATTTATGACACTATCATGCAATGCAATAAATAATAGATTTTGGTTCTAAGTTTGAGTATTGTGTTTGAAAGTGTGTCCATTGATAGTGAGAGAGTCTAGGTTGAGGAATAACATAACCATTAAATTAGACCCCTAATTTCCATATTTGTTAATTTTGCACATTTATATGGGGCATAATCTATTTCAAACATGTATTGGGTTCCAACTAGTGATACCTCTTGAAATTAATACCACACACCATCCATAATAGTCATGAATACATGAAAGAAAAGTGGATAAGGCACAAACCTTTATGCAATAAATATATCATATTCACTAGTAGGTTCAATAAATATGCTTGAGCTAATAATAGAAGTACAAAGAACACCATGACACACACTACACACATCATAAATTCAACATGGGTGATAAATTATAGTTGCATATTTATAAGGAACACTTCAAAAGTTCTCATAGGAAGATAAACCTCTATGTTATAGTCCTTACACCATATTATTATTTTACCTTAATTTGGATTAATGATTAAGATTAATCTAATTAAGTTAGATAAGGCATTCAAGCATACATATGAATGTAAATTATTGAAAATTGATTATTCTAATTTGATAAGGGCATATGTTAAATATGAAAAGTACTAAAAAGATCACAATACTTTGATTTTTTGGTTGATTATCTGATTGTGATTGTATTCTAGAAGTGGAAATTATAGATAAAAATGCCACTGGTTCACTCAGTTCAAGAACTAATCTGTTGCCTGTGTTGGGTTGGTTCCATAAGATCAAGTTAGTATCATTGGTTGGTACTAACCTACGTGGAAGTGTGACACAATGACTATGTGGTTACCTGAGACTATCTTTACTTGATTCATGTCTGAGATCCTGGACCTTAATGATGCACACATATCTATAAATCACCCTCTTTTTTCGCAGAACCCTAAATCTACTTGTGAGGGGTATAAACCTAAAAAATGGGGAAAACATAATGGATTGCGCTGATCCCAATCACCCCTATATATTGATTGGTCATTGCCTACATATCTATTACTCTAACGAGGGAAATCAATCCACACGTAGCTCTCACACCTAATGTGATTATGAAATTATGTTGATTCAATTTGTGTATACAGCTAACAATTGGCTTATATAATTGACAATGTTTGCTTTGACTTGCATTTAGAGTGATTAAGCATTGGCTTGTGACTGTTCTTAGTGATAGGCATGCAAATTGTAAAAAATAGGGCATATTTTTTCAGTATGTAATAATATATATTTGTATAACAAAAAGTTATATATATATATGCCAAAATATGTAAAATGAGACCTTGATTGCATTATATAAGGATCCATTTGAATAATTATTTATGCCACCAACACACTAGGATTATAGGCCAAACCTAGGGATGGTTATGGTTTTAGAAAATAATCACTACTAGGTACAAGTTGATTCTGATTAGCGTGGGTCATTATTGACTAGAGATAATGCTTATACCCATCAAAACTAACTCAAGTATAAGTAGACTACTCTGAGAGTCTATATATGTCTATACATGATATTTAATAGGTATGTAAACAAACAATGAAGTTACTATAGGTTTATAACATGCAGAACGGAAGGGTTGACTCATAAGATAGTATGCAAGTGTGAGAGGATGGTGAATTTGGCTTATTTGGGCGCTAAAGTCATGTGTGGTAAATGCATGTCAAGCTTGTCATTGTCAAGTAGTGAAGATTGTATTTTAGCATCCACAACTATGCACAAATAGAGAAAATTTATTTGTTCTTTATTTGGGACAATATTTTAGTCTACATATAACATTCAATGTGGATCTCCCTAAGCCACAATTCCCACATTTGATTGAGATAAAAACAACACAACATCGTATAAACCTAGATCATGAACACATATAGATAACACCAAAGGATAAAATTATTGAGATCATAACAAAGCACACTTACCACATTACACATAATTTGCTTATAGTGGTGAAATCAGGGCAATACATTGATAAAAATAAAAATAAGTAGTTCAACGTCCAACGACTTTAGGTTTGGTTTTTGTAACTAACTGGACATGCAGTGGGGTTCATTACTCCTTAAAAAAGGTGAATGATCCAAACACAACTGCATCAGTCTACACACTCCTTGAAAGGAATATAAAATCCTCGGATTATGGCATCTCATGCATTGTATGTCAAAGTATGGTATCCCTGCATGCACATGTAAAACTCTATTGCATATTGTGCGATTCTCTTATGCCACATAGAGTAATATAAACTTAGGGGCCATGTGATAACTTTGTGCTACAGTACACTATGTTATATGGCATTTCCTAGATTTATGGCATATTAATGATTATTTTAGCATACTATAATGGTAGAAGTATAATTGTTGCACCCGTAAGAAGGTGAATCATCACTAGCAAAAAAGGTGAATTAGTTTGTAATTTTTATCTTTTGGTAATTGTCATATGTTGTAACCAACTTCTTGTAATGATATCTATATGTAGTAATTTAACTATTAGGGGTTAGATGATAGCAACCATAGACCATATAATAGAATGTTAACATGTGTTGAGTATCTAACATCTCATATGAGTTTATAATCAAGGTTATATTAGAGGTAAATAAGTAGGAAGTTTATTTCTCGTTTTGATCACATGAATATTCACTCTTAGCTTTATTGAGCATTGTACACATATATACCTCACCCTATTCTTTCTCATTAAAAATAAGTTACACTATTGTGAAAATGTTCTTCATTTGAATGTGTTTTGGTTTACTCTGGTTATAGTTTTCAATTACGTATTCTATAACCCATATTATTTTATACATTATTATAGGGTTGTCCTCTGAGCCCCCATCATAGGCCCTATGTTTCATATCAGTAACTACATTTATATAGTCCATTTTATTTTTCAAACAAGATCTAAGGTTAAACAAGGGAATTTCAATGGAATCATAGGGTCATAATTAATCCTAATGCCTTTCTTGGTTGGGATCTTAGATGTAATCAATTTTGATGGTATGAGAAGATATTAAACATTGAACACCAATATCACATGGCTTAAATATATTTAAGAAAAATTAATCTAGGGTTTGGAGAATAAAATGGAACAAGCCCCTCAAAACTAAATTTACCCGGAGAAAATTAGATCTACCACCAATGAAGCAAGATCTAAACTTAAAAGCATACAAAGCATGAAAGACAATGGAAGTTCAACATTTTTTTTTAAGAAAGTGGGCTAACATCACAATGCAATACAATCTACCCATAAACATGCAATTAAGCCTAGTCAAATGTAAAATAGTAAAACCAATCTTAATTTTTATTTCAATTCCAAAGCAATAAATGAAAAAGAGAGGGTTCAGAGAAATATCTTGATTTTCATGCATTTTGGAAAAAATCGTTATAGGCTAATAGAAAAATCATGGTTTTTGTGGCAAGACAATGAGAACTTAGAAAAACAACAGTGACATAAACACCTCCCTATAATCGTTCACTCCAAGTTTTTGGTTACTAGGATTGTGGACTCCACATTTCTTGCATATAACAAACATGCAAAATATGATTTAATGAATGCATTCATTAGGTGTAGGTATTCAATAACCTTGCTCACTATTATGAATCTTCGAGCTAATCACAAGTAAATTGATCTTCTTGTTTAAACCTTAATATGATAGCTAAACTTGTAAATAATAAGGAAAATGATTAGTTTTGGAGGGTTTAAAGCATCGACTACTTATTAGGCCCCTCAATGATACATAATATTAGCCGTAACATGCCAAGTAAAATGCAATTTGGTTAGGTAGTCCATTACAATGCAAGTGTGTCACTACAATGTTCTTTAATTATATGATTAACGATTTATTTCTTCTAAAATGCTTAATAGAATGCAATAGTGAAAGCTAGATGTTCTTTTACAATTCCTTAGATTCTTGAATGCCTTCTCTATTATTTTGCATTGATTACCTCTATCATTATTTGACCTAAATGTACTAATGTACCTATGTAATTATAGATTATTTGAATTTAAATGAGGAACCTATTGTTGTGGCAACTGACACACAATTGAATAAAAGATGGTAAAATAAGACCGAGGATCTTTAGGGACCCCTAATAAATGAGAAGGGCCCACACCCCAAAAATATCTACTATATGTTTCTAGGAAAGATACTAGAAACACAAGTTTAGAGTGGGAGGAGAAGAGAGAGAAAGAGAGAGGAGACTCGATGAAAAATGACCAGTAGCATAAGACCCCATGTTTTAATCTCTACTAGACTATATAACCCATGGTATTGGAAACTATGGTTTAAAAACCCATGGTATTGGAAACCATGGTCTTGGTATCCATGGTATTGGTACCCATGGTATTGGTACATATGGTTTACCTATTAATGTGTGTATATATACTTGCACATATAATAAGGGGAAAACAAATCTTGGTAGTATATTATTGTACTGTAAATGGTTAATAAAATAAAAGAGTTATTGTGCTAGATTTTTTATTTAAAAGTATTTTCTCAAGTGAAATTGTGTGTACTATGTAATCTTGTATGCATTCTATTTCTTTTATTTTGTTAGCTGAAAGATTATATTAATATTGCTTCTCTCATTTTTAATTTATTAGATCCGTTTTCTCTTCAAAAACAAGACCTAAGATCCATAGGGACTCGAATGGATGAGAATGGCCCACACGCCAAAAATGTTTACTATATGTTTATAAGAAATACATCAGAAACAATTTTAGGGTAGAAAGAGAGGAGAGAGAAAGAGAGGAGATATGAAAAATGACCAAAAACAAAGTAAATATACTAATAAAACCCTAATCTATATTAATAAATGACAAACACACAAGTACGTTAAAATAATACAATTTAACACCATTTTTAAATATCTACAATAATTAATAACTTTTGTACCTTAAATTTTTATTTATTATCAATGTATTATTTCTATATTAGTTAACCTTTCCTTTAGATAGTGTTTATTTATGAATCTTTTAAATGATTCATTCCCTAGTTAAGTTTTATTGAAGGCTATCACATTCTTGTTTTGGGTTTATTACTGTCAATTAGTAGAGGTTAAGTGTGTTGTTTTGTCTTGCTTTTCTCAATAGTTTCTAAGTTTCCTTACAGGTAGTGTTTTATCGTCAATGTTGGTTGTTTTTCCCTTTCTTTGCTTTTGCATCTTCTTGTAGTTGAAGACTAGGCCCTCTTTTATATCTTAAAGCTAATTCATAACTCTAGTCAAAAACATTTACCCTATCAATGTTAAAAAAATCAATAAATTTCTAATAATTAAATATTTAAATAAATTTATTTCGTACAATCTTTTAACTTCTTAATTAAATTTTAAAAATAAACTATGATAAAATAGCAAACAACAAAAAAAATCTATACTTTAAAAAAAATCAATAAATTATACATACTTTACCAAACACCCATTTAATATTTTAATAAAAATTTAAATTTACAAATACATTACATAGAATATCAATTCAATTAATATTTAAGGTGGGATGGAAGGTTTACCCACATTTCCTATCAATCAATCCTTTTCTCTTTCTAAAAGCAAAGAAAAAAGGAGGTGGGATGGAAGGTTTACCCACATTTCCCTCCATTATGTTTTTTTTATATTTTCTCATTTTTTATTTTGACTTTTTTAAAACAATAATAAAGTTGCCCCCACGATCTTCTGCACGGAGAATGTTATGCACTCACATTTGTACTAAAATTTTATGTCAACCCTTTCGACGGATTGATGTTGACATATGACGCAGTAAATTTCAGATACATTTAAATATAGAATTTTATTTTTATTCGATCTGTTTACATTTTATAATATTTGAATATAAAATTCGTTAATTATTAAAATAATTATTTTGATTGAAAGGGGACATATCTGATCTTTGGGAATAATTTTTATATTTTTTATATTCGATAAAGGGCTCCCTTTTGAAAAGACTCCCATAAATTCTTAAATATATTCTTGTTAATGGAGAAAGTGAAAATGATAAATTGTTTATAAAGAATATTTGGAGTGAAAAGATATAAAAATGCGTAATTTTGTGGAGGTAAGTTTTTATATGGTTTGTATGGATATAAATCTAAAATATAGTTGTTTCAGAGTGTATTTATTAATAGTGTTTATTGTGTTGGGATTGATATTTTTATTAATTATATTTTTTTAATTATTATATTGAGTGATTTTTTATTTATTTATTTATTTATTTGTAGATTATAAATAATGTAAATTATGTTTATCTAATTTTTATAATAAATATAATTTTTTAAAAAATTGGTGATAAAAGTAAAAAGAGTCGTGATGTGGTTTTAGTATTTATGGTTTAGAGGAGTAAGAGTGCCATGTGTGAAACACAAACGGTAGTTATAAGAGATAAGATTTTGGAAGAAGATAAAATAAGGAGAGCGAGAATAAAAGCATACAACTTACAAATGACAAATTGATTTTTACATTAATTTATATATCGGTTACCTAAACCTAATATTTTTTTAATCAATACAAAGAGATATATACACTAAATGCTCCACACATATATATTTAAGCAAACTAATGCATTATTGTGCAATCCTCTCATTTGCGCTCTCTTGTACAAACATTCAAATAATTAACAAAAATAATGATACATCTAAAGAACCCATGCAATTTTCATACAAATTTGAAAGTAATAAACTAAAAAGAAGATTGAAAATGTTGTAAAACAATACCAAATTCATGACATTGAAGTCATCATTATTTATAATGACCTCCTTTGACTAAACAACTACCTGTACCCTTTTCGTGGCCCCATGTGGATGTTTTTCCAACATTAGAATGCAAATTATAAATTAAATTGTTTTTGGCCTACTTTTAAGACACGTGAAGTGAATATCTTGAACCCTTTTTTCGTAATGCGATGGTGTCACGCAACTACTAAAAAAACTAAAATCAATTAATTGTCCAAGCATTCTCAACATCTCAATTATAATTACACAATCCAAGTGCAAAAGAAGTCCTCCAAGTGTTTAATCTGGGCATTACTAAGCCATCTAAATGGGCCTCCAAGTGCGTAATTTGGGCATGGTTCCATTTTCAAACAAGGACGCCATTCCACAAATGCACCCAACAAATCAATTCACCTTGCTGGCATATTTATCGCTTGTGCTAAATAAAAGGTTTTGGGAGAAAAATCTCTTGTTTAGCTAAGTAGTGTGAGCAACAATCTTGGAGAAGAGGAGATCGTTCCTCTTTACAACAATGTTACTAACCTGTTATGAGTTTTTTCTTGCATTAATTTATATGTTCGCCATATGAGCTCAAGCCACTCTTTCATGTTTCAAACAAATTTAGAGAAGTGGTAAAGTTATGTTCCCATACCTAAATGTAGTATTTTGGGGCACTTTCTGTGTCTAATGTCCACGATGAATGATTGAACTTATAAAAATTTAATTGCCTTTTTTGTTTTTCAATAGGTTTTAATTGTTAGACAAATGCACTTTGATTATATGACACCGGTCCATGTGCAAGGTTCCAGGAAAAGAGTAAATTCTTTGATATCTAATGAAATCTTTGAAAGATTTTCAAGGTTTGTGGGGTTTTACTACTTCTATGCCTTTTCAAACAATAGTTAACTTTATATGTTCTCTAAATTATATATTCCTTGTAATGATTACAATAGTTTGAAGGTTTGGAATGTTTCTTTAGATCATCCAAAAGACCTGCTACATTGAATGGACAAGAGCAGGTCAATAAATTTTAGAACGCTGGAATATAATCAAAGTGCATTTGTTTAGGGTTTAGGGTTTAGGGAAGATTTGGATTTTAGGGATGCTTGGGTAGCATGCAAGAGCCCAATTGATATAGACATTTTTTTGAATGGAATTATTTTTGTAGGATGGTTTATTTTTCAAGTGATAGAAGTTATGTATACCTCAAGGATCAACAAGGGAGGATTTGACAAGGGAAACAAAGAATGGAGGAGTAGTTGGTAATTTTGGCATGGATAAAAAAATAGTGAAACTAAAAGAGAAGTATTATTGTTCAGTGATGAGTGTGGATGTGATGATGTTTCTGTAATATTGTAGAGTTTACAAACATGCTGAAGGAGTTAAAATGTAGGTTTGTATCAACCATTTCTAATAAAAAAAAACGTCTAGAAGAAATAATTATGGATTTTTTTCTTGGGTTGCTAAGAAAATAAAAATGTAATCATTATATCTTTTTTTTTATTGATAGATTCTCAAATATGACACACTTTATAGCATGTAAGAAGGTAAGTGATGCCATAAACATTACCAATTTATTTTTCAAGGAAGCAATAAGGTTTTATGGATTTCCAAAGACCATAGGTTTAGATAGAGATGCAAAGTTTGTTGGTCACTTTTGGAGAAAATTGTAGAGAATTTTAGGCACAATGTTGAGTTTAATTTCAACCTATCACCTAAAAAAAAATGGGCAAACAAAGGTCTTAAATAAAATCCTCAATATTTTGTTGAGATGATTGGTAGGTAACAAACCCAAATAGTGATATATGATTTTGGCACATGTTGAGTTTTGTTACAACAACTCAATCAATATAAGTACAACTTGAGGTTATTTTATATTATGCACGATTTTAACCCTAAAAGTACTAGTGAGTTGAGAGATACAATGGATATGATAAGAAAAAGTGTTAGAGTCGAGGACTATATAACATATATTCTTGAGTTGCACAAGGAAGTAAAAACAAAGGTCTACAAAAAATGTTATAGATTACAAATAATGTGCAAATTTGGAGAGAAGAGAATAAAAATTCTAAGTAAGTGACTTGGTTTTGGATCATTTGGGAAAAGAATGGTTCCAAAAGGGAACATATAACAAACTCAAGTGGAAGAATATTGGGCCATATTAAATATGAGTAAATTTATAGTAAATGATTATGAGGTAGAATTGTCAAATGGGATATATCTCACCTATCTCCAATGTAGCAAATTTGTACCCTTACCACAGGGAAAAAACAAGTGTTGAAGATGTGAGCTTAGATTCTTCAAATGTGGATTGGAGAAAATAGTTTCCTAAAAAGGCAAGGGAAGAGATAAAGATGTAAATAAATTTAAGAGTTACTAAGACACGAGGTAATAATACAAATAATATTTGCCCCAGTGGAAGGATATAGCAAACTAAAGATGCAATGAGTGCAATTTTGATTTCCAAATATGGAAAAACACTATAAGAGCTCACATAAGGTTCATGAGTCAGCGTTATGGATCATATTATTTACCAAGGGTGTATGATATAGGAGCATCTACATCAACTAGTAAACTTGTAAAAACCAAAAACATGATTTGACATTTGTGTGTATTTGTAACTTGTATAAAATGTTAACATCTTTATGCATGTTAAAGATAATCAAAACCTATCCAAGAAGCATCGTCAAAACTCTAACACCCCAAAAATGTCAAGTGGAACAAGTTTCCATTATATCCTAAATGTTGAATTAACCGCTTTTAAGCAAATGGTAAAAATTACCGCTTAATTTAGGTAGTGATTTCAAAACCACCAGTCTATATTAAGTGGAATATTTGTAACTACCATGATAATTAAATAATGATTAGTCTACAATAGTCCATGGTTTCACTTGTAATGAAATAAAAGGTAAAGAGCTTGCCTAGAAGAAAAAAATTCAACATGTGGATAATTATGCAAGAATAAGGAGACTTGAAGAGGCACTCTAGATTGTCAAATAAATCATGAAAGGTCACGATTCTTTAGTTGGAACAAGTTTTCAGTTACCTCCATCTTAAGTGGGAGAGACTAAGCAAAAGAGGGGAGAAAGAGTAGTAGTTTGAGAGAAACTTGTTATGGAGGTGTTTTTCATAATTTAGAGGGAGAGTATTAAGTAAATGAGGGGGTGAATCTGGTTATAATATTCTTCATTTTGTGTTTAATAAGTTAGACAAGTGTGTGTGTGTATCAAATATTTATGACACTATCATCCAATGCAATAAATAATACATTTTGGTTCCAAGTTTGAGTATTGTGTTTGAAAGTGTGTCCATTGATAGTGTGAGAGTCTAGGTTGAGGAATAACATAGCCATTACATTAGACCCCTAATTTCCATATTTTTTAATTTTGCACATTTCTATGGGGCATAATCTATTTCAAACATGTATTGGGTTCCAACTAGTGATACCTCTTGAAATTAATACCACACACCATCCATAACAGTCATGAATACATGAAAGAGAAGTGGATAAAGCACAAAAGTTTGTGCAATAAATATATCATATTCACTAGTAGGTTTAATAAATATGCTTACGCTAATAATAGAAGTACAAAGAACACCATGGCACACACTACACACATCATAAATTCAATGTGGGTGATAAATTATAGTTGCATATTTATTAGGAACACTTCGTGTATTCTCATAGGAAGATAAACCTCTGTGTTATGGTCCTTACACCATATTGTTATTTTACCGTAATTCGATTTAATGAGTAAGATTAATCTAATTAAGTTAGATATGGAATTCAAGCATACATATGAATGTAAATTATTGAAAATTGATTATTCTGATTTGATATGGGCATATGTTAAATATGGAAAGTACTAAAAAATCACAATACTTTGATTTTTTGGTTGACTATCTGATTGTGATTGTATTCTATAAGTGGAAATCATGGATAAAAATGCCACTAGTTTACTCAGTTCAAGAACTGATATGTTGCCTATGTTGGGTTGGTTCCATAAGATCAAGTTAGTATCATTGGTTGGTACTAACCTACATGGAAGTGTGACACAATGACTATATGGTTACCTGAGACTATCTTTATTTGATTCATCTCTGAGATCCTAGATCCTAAGACACACACATATCCATAAATAACCCTCTTTTTCCTTAGAACCCTAAATCTACTTATAAGGGGTATAAACCTAAAAATTTGGGAAAACGTAATGGGCTGAGTCAATCCTAATCACCCCTATATAATGATTGGTCGTTGCCTACATATCTAATTCTCTAACGAGGGAAATCAATCCACATGTAGCTCTCACACCTAATGTGATTATGAAATTGTGTTGATTCACTTTGTGTATGCAACTAACGATTGGCTTATATAATTGACAATGTTTGCTTTGACTTGAATTTAGAGTGATTAAGCATTGGCTTGTGACAATTCTTAGTGATAGGCATGCGAATTCTAAAAAACAGGGCATATTTTCTTAGTATGTAATTTTATATATATATATATATATATATATATATATATATATATATATAGAGAGAGAGAGAGAGAGAGAGAGAGAGAGAGAGAGCATTGGCTTGTGACTATTCTTAGTGATAGGCATGCAAATTCTAAAAAATAGGGCATATTTTCTTAGTATGTAATTATATATATATATATTACAAAACATTCTATATATATGCCAAATGATTTTAAATGAGACCTTGATTGGATTATACAAGGATCCATTTGAATAATTATTTATGCCACCAACACACTAGGATTATAGGCCAACCCTAGGGATGGTTATGGTTTTAGAAAATAATTACTACTAGGTACGGGTTGATTCTGATTAGTGTGGGTCGTTATCAACTAGAGATAATGATTATACCCATTGACAGTGACTCGAGTATAGGTAGATTACTCTGAGAGTCTAGATATGTCTATACATGATATTTAATAGGTATGAAAACAAATAGCGAGGTTACTATAGGTTTATAACATGCAAAACGGAAGGGTTGACTCATAATATAGTATGCAAGTGTGAGAGGAAGGTGAATTTGGCTTATTTGGGTGCTAAAGTCATGCATGGTAAATACGTGTCAAGCTTGTCATTTTCAAGTATTGAATATTATATTTTAGCATCCACAACTATGCAAAAATAGAGAAAGTTTGTTTGTTCTTTATTTGGGACAATATTCTAGTCTACATATAACATTCAATGTGGATCTCCCTAAGCCACAATTTCCACATTTGATTGAGATAGAAATAACACAACATCATATAAACATAGATCATGAACACATATAGATAGCACCAAAGGATAAAATTATTGATATCATAACAAAGCACACTTACCAGGGTACACATAATTTGCTTATAGTGGTGAAATCAGGGCAATACATTGATAAAAACAAAAATAAGTAGTTCAACCTCCGACAGCTTTAGGTTCACTTTTTATAACTAACTAAACATGCAATGGGGTTCATTACTCCTTAAAAAAGGTGAATGATCCAAATGCAATTGATCCGGCCAACAATTTGGGTGACAGTTCCACCCCAATTGATGACAGAACTTCTGGGAGCCATAACTTTTGCACCGTATCTCCAATTGACTCGTCATTTGAACTGTTGGAAAGCTAAGAATGAGGGGAACGTCTCGAGATGGCATGGAGCTTTGCTGAATGAAGTTTGACCCCTGAAAACCCAATGCAAGTGCCCCAAATTTTAATTTTAGTAGTGTAGTCTAAAAATAGTAAGTTTCTAAAAATTGTAGTTCCTCGAATTCTGTATTGTTTTAAATCTTGGAAGTCGAACTACTTAATCTCCCTCGAGATTGGTGACCTTCCACATCCTCCCCATGCTTTCAAAATGTGTATAAATGAAGAGGTAACCCGAAATGTGAAGACAGACACCTCTTCCCAGAGATAAGCATATATTTGTATTGCGATCTTGAGTAATACTACATCTCTTCTCAGGGAATTCATTGTTACTGTGTTATTTCTATGCTATTGAAATATTTATCAACCAGAACTTCTGAGTTTTGTATCAGCAATTGCATCGGTCTACACACTCCTTGAAAGGAATATGAAATCCCTAGATTATGGCATCTCATGTAATGTATGCCAAAGTATGGTATCCCTGCATTCACATGTAAAACTCTATTGCATATTGTGCGATTCTCTTGTGCCACATAGAGTAATATAAACTCAGGGGCCACGTGATAGCTTTGTGCTACACTACATGTTATATGTAATTTCTTAGATTTATGTCATATTAATGATTATTTTGTAATTTAGCATACTATAATGGTAGAAGTATAACTGTTGCACCTATATGAAGGTGAATCATCACTAGCAAAAAAGGTGAATTAGTTTGTAATTGTTATCTTTTGGTAATTGTCATATGTTGGAACACCTTCTTGTAATGATATCCATATGTATTAATTTGACTATTAGAAGTTAGATGATATCAACCATAGACGATATAGTAGAATGTTAACATGTGTATTAATTTAATATTTTAATAAAAATTTACATTTACAAATACATTACCCCAAATATAAATAAATATTTAAGGTGGGATGGAAGGTTTACCCACATTTCCTATCAATCAATCCTTTTCTCTTTCTAAAAGCAAAGAAAAAGGAGGTGCGATGGAAGGTTTACCCACATTTCCCTCCATTATGTTTTTTTTAAATTTTTTCATTTTTTTTAAAAACTTTTTAAAACAATAATAAAGTTGCCCCCACGATCTTCTGCACTCGCATTTGTACTTAAATTTTATGTCAACCCTTTCAACGGATTGATGTTGACATATGACGCAGTAAATTTTAGATACATTTAAATATATAAATTTATTTTTATTCGATCTGTTTACATTTTACAACATTTTAATATAAAATTGGTTAATTATTAAAATAATTATTTTGATTGAAAGGGGACATATCTTATCTTTGGGAATAATTTTTATATTTTATAAGTGCATATGAAATTTCAATTCTTTTTCTGTTTTTAATAAGATTTGTATTTTTACATAATCATCATTTTAATTATTGAACTACAATTCTTTCGATAAAAATAAATTTAAATGTTATATCATTGATCTTTTAAATAAAAATGTAAATATATATTTTTTTAATAAAATAACAAAAACAAAGTAAATAATCTTCATATATTAATAACAATATATAATAGTAATATATGATTGTCTTTCATTTCCATAAGTTAGTTTGAATAGATGGGATCAACAATGTGTGTTCTCAAAATTATGGGTTTGATTTGTGATTTAAACATTAAGTTGTATAAAATTCTAACAACATCAAACTAAATTTATAAGACACCGACTCTAACACCTTTGAATTGGACGTTAGACTATCGATACCTCAACAATTTAAAAAATAAAAAATATATATTTATTTTTCACTAAATAATATGTAAATGATTATTTTAATTTTTATGTTACATGTATATGTTCAATGTACCATATCTAAATAATTTATTTGGCACTAAATTAAATTCTTAAATATATTCGATAAAGGGCTCCCTTTTGAAAATAATCCCATAAATTCTTAAATATATTCTTGTTAATGGAGAAAGTGAAAATGATAAATTGGTTTATAAAAAAGATATTAAAAAAAAATTCGTAATTTTGTGGATGTACGTTTTTATATGGTTTGTATGGATATAAATCTAAAATATAGTGTATTTATTAATATTGTTTATTGTGTCGGGATTGATATTTTTATTGATTGTATTTTTTTAATTGTTATATCGAGTGATTTTTTTATTCTATTTTTTTAATTTGTAGATTATAAATAATGTAAATTATGTTTATCTGATTTTTTTATTTTATTTTTTTAATTTGTAGATTATAAATAATGTAAATTATGTTTATCTAATTATGTTTACGTAAATTTGAAAGTAATAAATTAAAAAGAAGATTGAAAATGTTGTAAAACAATATCAAATTCATGACGCTAAAGTCATCATTATTTATAATGACTTCTTTTGACTAAACAACTCCCTGTACCCTTTTCGTGGCCCCTATATTTAAACAAACTAATGCATTATTGTGCAATCCTCTCATTTGCGCTCTCCTGTACAAACATTAAAATAATTAACAAAAATAATGATACATATAAAGAACCCATGCAATCTTAATGCAAAATTGAAAGTAATAAACTAAAAAGAAGATTGAAAATGTTGTAAAATAATACCAAATTCATGACGCTGAAGTCATCATTATTTATAATGACCTCCTTTGACTAAACAACTACCTGTACACTTTTTGTGGCCCTATGTGGATGCTTTTCCAACATTAGAATGCAAATTATAATTAAATTATTTTTGACCTGCTTTTAAGACACATGAAGTGAATATCTTGGACCCTTTTTTCATAATGCGATGGTGTCATGCTGCTACTACTAAAACTAAAATCAGTTAATTGTTCAAGCATTCTCAACAACACCTCAATAATAATTACACAATCCAAGTGCAAAAGAAGTCCAAGTGCTTAATTTGGGCATGGTTCCATTTTCAAACAAGGACGCCATTCCACATATGCAACCAACAAATCAATTCACCTCGCTGGCATATTTATGGCTTGTACTAAATAAAGGGTTTTGGGAGAAAATTTTGTTGTTTAGTTGAGTACTGTGAGCAATAATCTTGGAGAAGAGGAGATTGTTCCTCTTTACAACCATGTTACTAACTTGTTATGAGTTTTTTCTTGCATTATTTTATGTGTTCGTCATGATGAGCTCAAGCCACTCTTTCATGTTTCAAACAAATTTAGAGAAGTGGTAAAGTTATGTTCCCATACCTAAATGTAATATTTTGGGGTGCTTTCTATGTCCAATGTCCACGATGAATGATTGACCTTATAAAAATTTAACTGAATTTTTTGTTTTTTAACAAGTTTTAATTGTTAGACAAATGCACTTTGATTATATGACACCAGCCTGTGTGCAAGGTTCCAGGAAAAGAGCAAATTCTTTGATATCTAATGAAATCTTGGAAAGATTTTCAAGGTTTATGGGGTGTTGCTACTTCTATGCCTTTTCAAACAATACTTAACTTTATATGTTCTCTAAAATATATATTCCTTGCAATGATTACAATAGTTTGAAGGTTTGGAATATTTCTTCAGATCATTGAAAAGCCTTGCTACATCGAATGGACCAGAGCAGGTCGATAAATTTTAGAAGGCTGGAATATCATCTAAAGACATGAAAGGAATTGCCACCTTGTTATTTTGCCCAGGCACACAATGTAACGAGGATAATTCAACATTTACAATTGAGAATCATTTCTTGAGATCAGTTTGTGCTACCAACAAAGTCCTATTTATGGAGGATGAGCTATGTGACCAGTTATAGAGTTAGTGAGAACAAGTACACATGAAATGGTAGAGAAGGTACATAAAATTGTTAGGGGTTTGTACTTACTAAATTTAGCCAAGTGTTTATCTACCAACTGGAGGATTATTTCACGAGGATGTATCAAACTCAACATTTAAATCAACTATCCTTCAGATAAGGCATACAATAGTATACAAAGGAAAACAATATGCCCAAAACTTGCCAATCTTGACGTAGTCGACCTTGTACTGAACTGTTGCATTCTTTATGCAACTCCACGTAGCTTACCTGTTTGGCATAGTTTTGGTGACTGTGTTCAAAGTTCTAGTGCCATTACAACATTACAGGGTGCATTGAATGGCCTTCCCTGCAACATATGATAGGCATGGTATTAAATCAGAGAGGACTATGTTGCAGGGTATAATACTAACCATTACTATCATCATGCTCGTTATCATCACCACAACCACCACAAAGTAAATCAAGTTTTGTATGTAACTGCCCTTCCCACCTATTTTTCATTGTGAAAGGGAGATGTTGGCTGACAATATATTTATAAGTGGAGAAGAGTGGATTATTGGGTTTAAGCAAATCCAAACCAGGCGTTTAAAAATAATTGAAAACTTTCTTGGCTGCTACGACTACTTAGCACTTGTGAATAGTGCAAAGAACTTATTTTCTTTTGAAGATTGGAAAAGGGTGGAACTGGAGATCATACACAACCTGTTATTGTCTTGATATTGGTAAGCGATTCTTTTTTGACTATTTTTTATAGGGGGAACCTTTGAAGACCCTTGGGGAGCAATGTCACTTGAAGAGTCAACTACCAATGACAAGGGGGACTCGAACATGGGACCTATTGGGTAAAGCCCACCTTCTTTACCATTGAGTCACCACCACAAGGACACATAGCCTATGATTGTCATTATTTTTTAATAGATTATAATTTATGTTTAATTTTGGTGTTTGAGGTGATTTTATTGGTTAATGTCAATTATTCCTTTTTTAATAAAAAAATGAGATATATAACTAATTACATATCAAAAAATCAATTAATTTTAAAAAAAAAAATAACATAAACTTTAAAACTTAATGTTGAAACTAAAAAAATATTTATTTTAATTAGATGCACAAATTTCAATTCAAATTAATAAGTTGAATGGATTACAATAATACTATGCTACTAAAAAAAATATATATATGTTATATTATAATATACTTTTTACTTTTATTTGTTTTTTTACCATCCCCAACAAAACGTAAAGCACTTCTATTAAAAGCATTATTAAAATGAATAATGAAATCTTGAGAACAATAAAAAGGTAAGCTTGAAATATTAAAATAAAATCAAAATAAAAAAATAAAAAATAAAAAATTGGTAAGGATAATTTTAAGTCCATACAATCAAATCATATTAATATGTAATATGATATATTATAGAAAATGTAAGGAAAAGAATTTAAAGTTAAAAAATTGTGCATGGTTGAAAGTACATTTTCAAGTGAAAAAAATGTGGATAATTAAATATATTAAAAAATGACTTAAAACCTTCAAAACCTTCACATTTATTTATACCTAATTAAAAATAATAATTAAAATAATATATTTATTATCAAAAGTATAATGTAAGTGAAATAAACTACATGAAATCAATGTAGGTGAAACAAATTATGTAATATATCAAAAATAAAGTACTAAAAATAATGTGTCATGATAAATACAATTAAGAAATGGTGAAGCCTATTGGGAGCATTCTAGAGTGTAAGGTTATATCCAACCTAAATACAAATAAGAAATTCAATTTATTATATACATATTATAAGTGTATAATTGAAAGTGGAATGAAGTTTACAATTATTGTATTTAAAACAATATAAATTGTTAAAAATTTATATTGAATGTTGTATAATTTGAAAAAGTTATTAAAATAAATTGTTAATTGCATTGAATTATGTTAATGTAAAAATTCAATACCAAAAACAATATAGAGAAAGAAGGCTAGTATAATACATTATAAACATGGCAAGGAAAAAACCAATGCAAAAAAAAAGCTTAAGTGTATGGATTTTTTTGAACAATAAGAAGTTAATGACTAATCAAAATAAAAAATGGCCTATTAAGATGAGTGATGCATGTTTTTTAAGGGTCATGATATTTTGACGTTAAAGACATAGTTTTTAATGCCTTTGAAGTAAAATGAGCAAATATCTCCTACTTTGAGGTGTAAAAGCTTTGCAACCCAATACAAGTTTATAATCTATTCTGATAATGTTAAATGTGACATCTTAGTTGATTTTATTACATAGCAAAACCACAAGAGCTTTGTAAGAATACAATTGGTGTCTTGTAAATTTTGTTAGAAGGCTCTGCCATTAAGTCAAAGCAAAGACATATCGAGTTTTTTATTTTTTTATTTAAATGTAATTATAATTAATGCAAAGTATTTAAAAAAAAAATCTATCAATTACAATGTGAACTCTACAAAATATATTATTATTTTATGGAGCAATCAATATGTAGAAGATGAAAATCAGAAACTTATTGTTACATTTTGATTTTTCGTCAGGTAAATTTGTTAGATTATCTGTGGATATTTGTAGCTAACAACTCTGATTTGGTTATATTTTTGACTAAGCTTGAGATTTATGTTATTATGGGAGAGCAGAATGTTTCTTAGTTAGATGATGACACATGATTGCTTACTATGAGTTAGACTAGTGTATGCATTTACGTTTTGAGCATATTAATATATTATTTCAGTGATAGTATTGCTTTATGATTATCATGTGATCTGATTTAATTATTTGTGTGTTATGAGGTAGATGCAGGGGAATTCATCCTTCGAGCATGTCAGAGGGAGATCATCATCAAAAATGGTGATGTAGATGAAGATGTTAAAGGTCTACAAAGAGCTGGCAAAACTCTACATACACACAATAGATAGTCATGATAAAAATGCATTTAATTACTTTTGATGTGGTTTGTGCTTGTTTGAAGTGTTGATTTCTATGATTCCCTGAGTAGTTAAAATTATAAAAGTAAATTATTTTGTGTGTTTAACATATTGTGTTATTAATACACATGGAGACAAAATTAATAAGGGTGAAATTAAGTACGGATTACTAATTATAAATTTTGAAATTTGGTAAAAATTATTTATATAGAATTAAATGTTAAATTAGTTTAATGTGAAATGAGAATTTCATATTAAAATATAAAAAGGAGAATTATTTTAAAATAAGAAAAACACATTGAAATTAGAAGAAAGAGAGAGATAAATTAAAAATCTAGAAAAAAAAATTAAATATCTTAAAATTAGTAAAAAATAAAAAAAATAAAACAAAAATTAAAAATATGGAAAAAGAATTAACACCTATTTTTCTATTTAAGAGAAAGCATGAAAGAGAATTTATATAGTTTATGCATTGGAGAAGAAGGAGAAGTGTGGCAAAGGAAATAAGGGAGGTACAAAACTACCAGGTAGGTGATTCCCTACAAATTTGTATGCAATATTGAATTTGTCTATGTGATATTGTGGACTTGAGCAATCTATTTTTCACTTATATGAAAATATAACAAGTTATATTATGAACAATAGAATATACATAGTCAAATATTAGCAAATATACAAATTGAATTCAAATATCCCTTGAAAAGAGAAAATATCCTAATACAGTGATTACTAATACTATATGCAAAGTTGGGTATTCTGTAGGGATACTCAAGAATTAATGAAAATATCCATTATAAATTAAAAAAATTCTAGTGACAACAAGCTTGACATTAATTTTCAGCTGAACAAGGAACACGATTTAGGCAATAGCCATCCATGTATTCCCTTTTCAAAATACCTTCCTCTGTTTTGCATAGAAATAGATTTTATTGATAGAAAATTGGTCATAATATTCTTTTGGCTACTTCAATTTCACTACTACAACGCTTATTTCATATGAAATCTATTTTGATGTTGAAGTAGTGTTTACTCTTGCTGAACTATACCCATCTTTTGAATATCAGATCTCTGAATCATTCCTTGCGTATTTAGTGAAGGAAATTTAAATTATTGTTATAAGCTCTGAGTATAATCTAAGCTCGTATTCTTGGTTTAACAATTTATAAAGTTAGATTAAATTTATGGTTCATAAGTAACCCATACTCTTTTAAGGATTTGTACAAAATGAATCTCAGGGACTGATAAAAAACTCATAACCATTGAATAATTTGAGGCATCGACCAGATTAGCTTTCAAAATGTTGGTATAATTTTTAATAATAAAATTCCTCAGTTAATTGAGCATCGTACAGTCTACATATACAAATAGTAATAAATATAAATACTTTTCAACCAATAAACATAATTCGACAAACATAGGTGTCACCCTAATTATTTCCATCCAACTGTAATAGCTCTTTTAAACATAAAGAAAACAATAAATTTTACCTCTCTTGTTTATTTAGCAACCTGTGTTATTTTTTATTCAGCTGAAAGTTAATTCGAATAAAAGGGGCTATTTGGTTGATTTAACATCTAGGCATCAAGATTCATATGCTTTAAATTTAGGTTTTTATGCAAACATAATTTATTTTGTCCATTGAAACATCACCTTACTTCAGAACTCAATTTCGCAGGGCGTCGACTTATCTTTTGCATTACCTATATATTTTAATAAAATATTGTGGTAATATTTCCCTTTGGGCATTGAAGTCTATATATAATTATGATTGTGTATTAAACTTGTTAAGGTGTCACCCATCCAAATGTGTCTTTTTACAGAATGAATAAGATATCATACTTAATTTCATAAAGATGATCAATACATCGCTGGAATTCTAGGGACACTGTGAATATAATATAGACTCATACAATGTTAGTTATTACAATACTTAGATTTTTGTGGACCTATTTTATAACTGGTGCTATGTGATAATGCTAGTGGACGTAAGCTAGTTATTTGGTCAGTTATTGAATTATCTTTTGGGGTTGAAAATGGAATAATATTTTATTAGCATAATTTTAAAAAAATGCTAGCAAGTGTATATAATGTTGACTAAAAATTCGCTAAATATAAGTGGTTAACAAAGCTTTACTTCTGTCAAAACATTATTAGAGGAAATCTATATTTGTTTATCCTTTGTAGCGGGACTTAGATGGATTTGTAAGTTTGATTATAAAAAGAATTAAATTTGGTTTTTAATATAAACTTTCAAGTCTATCATGGATTTTCACTTTTGCTACGGTAACATTAGAGTTATATTGCTCAGTGAGCTTAAATCTTGGAATTGGCAACTAATTTCGAGGTGTTAATGCAAATCTAATTCTTAACTATTACTGTATAGATAACCATAAAAGCAGTTGAACAGATATAATTTAACTACCTCTTTTTGTGAGTTAAAACCAACATAACTTTTAGATTCATGTAAACCCATAACATGAAATGTGACATTGTATTAAGTTACATAATTATGACTATTAGCATAATTAGAAAATTGGGGTAGATTTCTTAGTTAATATTCTTAAGAGGAATATTAACCAAAAAGTGAAATAATTAAATAAAATAGTTTAGCAAATGATTGCTTGTAAACCCCCAAATATAAACTGGTTGTGAAACTGGATTACTTATGTTTTGGAAAAATGAAGTTCTATTTTTTTAGTTGTTGTATGCAAGGTGTGTTTTATGTATTTATAACCAATTTTATTAATTGATTTCTATGCTTAATAGCTACGATTAAAATAGTAAACCATGGTTTAGAAATTTGTTTAGCATAATAGTAGCTACATGTGGTCCACATTAAGATGTACAAGTGCCAGTATATAAGGATTATACCTATAGTTTATTAGATGATTTGAGTAAGTTACATAGAAATCAAGAACTATACCCCTATAACAGTCTCCTAGAAGCAAATGAGTTGTTAGAAAGAAAAAGTCATAATGGGTATATGAAATATCTGACTCACTACTAATAATATGAATAACTGTTAGTTATATGTATTCAGTATAAGATACTTGTGTGCATTACATACTATGAGTGTGTTAAATGTTTAGCTATACTTATTGCATAATGGTGCATCGTGATGCATGTTTATATGTGATGATACTTTGGTATGCTTGTATTCAATTTAATTTAAGGTATATTCAAGTGGTATAATTATTTATTGTTTGCTTGTTATTATTTGCATGGATCGATTGAGTTTTACAAATCGTAAGTTTGGATTATGTATTGTTATTTAGTTGGGAACCTATGATAGTATGGGATATCATAGGATATTACAATATAAAAGAATGTCGTACTTGGGTGGTACATACTATAAATATAATGCCTAAAATCATATCTACATTTGACTATTTACTATATACATGTTGGCTATAACTGTGGATAACATGTGTTATTTAGTTGATAAGACTTGTGTATGCGTGCATGCAAACTTTGAGAGCTTACAAAATATTGTGTTAGTATGTTATTATGTTATGTGAGAACAATGGCTTGCTTTGTTATATATATTTACTTGTATAATGCTTGTGTTTTCATATATTTAAGACTACTTTATATGATTGATTATGAAAAATTGGTAGAATACTAGACTATGGTAATATGCATTATCATAAAGATTAATATATTTGAAAACCAATTATGGTAGTGAAAATCTATAGTTACGTATGAATTTACCTAGGTAGTATATTTGTGTCATTATTTCTAGTATGGGATAAGATATAATGAAATATTCATGCATATGTTTGACAGATTAAATGTTTGTTGTTACTACTCCTTGTATAGTGTGTCATATGATGCATTTGCTAGTAGGATGTCAGTTTACAATTTTTTTGATTGAATTGTATTTGACCAATCTGCATTGCTAATACAGAGTAAGGAGTGAGATGGAATCCACTGACTTACTAGTATTACAATGTTAGATGAAGGCAGTTCAATCAAGTGGTGTGCATGAATTTAATAGATCTATAGATCATTTTTATATTACTATTCGTAAAGATTTGACCAAAGTGTGTTTAGTGAGACATTATCATTTCATGATTATGATTTACTTGTATGTGTGATATCTTACAATATATTGAGTTTTCTATGATACACTGTATGTTTACTTAGTTAGAAATCATACATCACATGGGTACTTGCTAGTCTCTCTAGATTTCCACACCGTCACTATCTACCCATTTGTGAAGGGAGGGCCATTACCTGATGGGATTAGTGCATGGGATAATTGGTCTATGTTTGATGTGAAAAATCATTTGGATGATGCTCTCCCTTCCCATAATAGTACTACTTATCAAGACGACATTTTAAATTACCATAGATACTTGAAGTTCAGAAACTAGCTCCGGGATAGCCAAGTATTTTATTTGTACATTATATTATATTGTACTTGTTATTTTAAAATAGTCATGAAGAGTTGTAATTAAACATTGACGCACATTGACAATTGTAATTAACATTTAAGTGGGTAGGCTTTATTTGATTACTATTTTTTGAAGTAGTTAATTGATTGAGATTCACTTGGAATTTGATATGGATGAAGATATTTATTTATAATAATTATATGTGTATAAAATTAGTTAGGAATTAATTAATTTATTAATTAATAATTATTAGTTTATTTAATTATATATGGAATGTAATTAAGAATTGAATCACTTAATTAAAAATGTTTTGTTAGTTAATTATACATGGAATGTTGTGGTGGGATTAAATGGGATTAGCATGGTGGTGTTAATGTGGATTTTATGATATTAGGGTGGATCAAGGTGATGATGAATTATATGATAATAAATTAGTGGTGACACTAAGGTGGTGTCTACACTAGTGTTTATAGTTTAATTTTCCACCTTCAAAGACCATCTTATATGACCATGTTTAATCATCTCTTTTTATGAGCTCTAAAATGATACACCATACAAAACCATGTGATTGGCTATAATGACATAATTATTAAAATAAAGCAATAAAAATAATACCTTAGGTACTAATAAATGTCCCTACAATTTTTTCCTTCATCATGAGTCAAACATATTGAAAGCTTTAGAATCAAGAAAACAACCAAAAGAATTTAACTTGAATGTCACAATTCACTAAGTATTAAATATAAATTATTCTTTTTATTTAGATCATAATTTAATTTTAGCCATGGTGATATAGAAACCCTTGTTTCAAATTTCATAGATGAATATGTTTGTGGTCATCTATGCAATCTTTAGTGATGGTCTTATTATTTCCACATTTGTTTTTACAAAATCAATTAAAAAACTATTCTTTTACAATTCCAATCTAAAACTTATATAAAATATTATCCTAAATAATGAATTACGAGCTCTAAAACCCCCCAACATCTTTGTTATATAATATGCACATCAATTATCTTTCCACATTAATTTTCCACTGATTTTAAATTTAATTTGAATGTAAATCAAGTTTTATATATTTAATAAATTTAATGTGTTATTTTAATAATTTTACGGTGTTTTATTTAATAAACGTATAGTGGTAATGAATTTATAGTATGTTATTTAATTTATATGGTGCTAGTGTATTACTGTTATCTAAATAATCCAACATTATATACAAATACTGCCATGAGTAAGTTGAATATGGTAAATTCACATTTTATAAACTTGCTTGGCATGGAAAGTTTGTATTTGAAATTTGTATTATTTCAAATAATAGTGAAGAAAAAACAAAATAAAAGCATAAGTTGAATAAGACAACACTACTAAGACCACTAAAATGGATCAAATTTTTACTCGATTAATAAAATGTGATGTAGAGAGCATACATTAAAATGGGTCAAATTACTACTCAAACAAGGCTAAAAATATGAATACAAAAAAAATTATTTATATTTAATAAATTTAGAATGTTTTACGTTAATAAATTTAATAAATTTTTAATAAATTCATAATAGTAATAAATTCAAAGTTTTTTATTTAATTGCTATAGTTATATTGTATCACTCTTATGTCAAAAGCCTAACATATTCACCCAAGTAACATCCACATTAGCCACCTTGCCATATTAATTTCCCACTGAATTTGTTAATGTGAAACTCACTAACTGCTACTTTCTTTCTCCATATAAATTAAATAACAAACTATGAATTCCTTACCACAATGAATTTATTAAATAATACACTTTGAATTTATGAAAAAATAGAGATGTTGAGATAGGATGGTTTTTAAGTTGGGAAATTATTTTCTCTAGTTCTATTGAAACATCCTTCCCTTACATAAATTATGACCTGCATATGTTTCACTTAATTAAATGTGATGGCAATGTTGCTTACAGCATGAAATGATTTTTATAGAAAGTGTTTGTTATTTGCTCTTCAAATGATCAGACATTATCAAATAAGATGGTATATATATTGGATATTTCTCTCTTTATAGATTGTCATATTTTACCATATCTAAGCACTTATTTTAAGGAGCTCTCAAACATTCAACATATTCACCATGTAGCATCCAAATCAGCTCCCTTTTCACATCAATCCCCCTTTAACTTTAATGAATGCAAAATCCATAACCTCTACTTCTTTTGGTGTCATCAAATTTTGATTTCTTAGATATCATTTTTTAGGTGGTTAGACATCATAAAAATATGAGAGTCTTTAGAAGAATAAATTTGCATGACTTTTCTACATTTAATTATTTGGATTTAAAGAAAAATGCAAAAATTCACAATTATTTTAAACATGTTCACACACTGTGAATTAATTATTATAACATCATTAAAATTAACAATGTATTATTATTATAATATAGAGTATGTTATTTACTTAATTCATAATATGTTATTTAATTAATACAAAATGTTTGAGCATGTTAAATATGACTAATCCAAATGACATCATAATCCATATGAATGATAATCTTAAAACCTAAAAAATTACAATGTTTTCCCATACTTATAGAGTACGTTGAAACAAATTTGAAAGAAGTGTTTGAATAATAGATTCATAGACCATCTTTAATGGAATGATTCCATGACTTGTATTGACCTTATTTAGTATCTTAAAGTCATAAATATATTTAGATTCATGAGATTTTGATTATAAAAAATAATCCTATCTGATGTCATTAATCTATCAAATATGGTTCGATGAGTGTGCATCATAGGCATATTCTTATTTGGGCCTTCTAAAATTTCTTGACCACCACTATGCAAGTGAAATTATTCTTTGTATATTGGAGGTATTTCTTGTTGAATAATCCATTTGAGCAATTTCATTCATTGTTACAATACACATATATGTGCAATTATTGATTGATTGGATTGGGGTAGATGCAAGATAATGGAGGACAAAAGTTGGGGGGGAGGTATAAAGTGACACTTTTTTTCTTCTGAAAATAACAATAGTTAAACTTGGAGAGAATGTTAGAAATATTTTTAAATGAATTTGACAATGACATAAAAATATGAATTGTGGCATTTTGAATGTAGTTTCTAAATATATATATTTTTTCAATACCTAGATGATAATAGTGTGTAAAATATATGCATTTATGATAATAGGTTGGTCATTTTTTATGAAAAGATAAGGAGATTACATGTGTATGAACACACTTGTTTTGAGCAAAGGATTGAATTTTTGTATGAAACTTCATATATGGATAGGTGAAATGTCAAAGATTATTGAAAATATTTTTTATTAATTTTTTGTTATATTTATAATTTTAAAATAATTTTACAAGTAAAGACAACTAAAAAATTAAAACTACAACTATACGAACACAACTTTTTGACCTTAACTTCATGATTTTTTTTTAAAGCATAATTGACAATGTGTAGATTGTTGAAAAACAAGTTTTATAAGCGTTTGATTAATATTCAAAAAGTTATTACAAAATTTGTGATGATATGTATATAGACTATAACGAGGTATGTTATGTAGAAATTAAGTAATAATTATATATAATATTTTAACATTAAAAAAAATATATATTCTAAAACTATGCTTTCCCCTCTACAAACTCATGTTTTTTTTTTTTAAATCATAAAATTTGCTTGATCAAACATGTCGATAAAAAGGAAAAAAAACCCTGAATTTCTTATAAATCCCCTTGACTGGTCTATGATAGAATTTGGCCAGGTTCAAGACCCCTCAGACCTAAAATTGAGATAAATTTGGAGGAAAAATAGGAAAAAAATTCTAAATATGAAAAAGGCGTACGCCCTTTCACACCCACTTTTCCCCTCATAAATGTTTGTGCCCATTTTTTTGTGGATCCCAAAGGGTGTGCGAGCTTTTGAAAGCATGCACGCCCTTTTTGATTCACAAATTTCTCTTGACTTTCCAATGAAAATTACTCATTTGGTTTAATTTTTTCAAATTACAAACTAGTTTTTCTGTTATAACTATGCAAATTTAGTGAATTGTTCATTTATTTTGTTTGAATCACTACAAATTCTTCAATTTTAAATCTGCAATTATCTTATTTTGGTAAAGATAAATAACGGGCTCATGAATTCATCGTAAAATACTAATCAAAGCGCTAACAAATGAGGAAATTGAAGAAAAAAGAAAGAAAAAGGCATGCAAATAGGAGAGCATCCATAAGGGCTTTTAGGCAAGATGAAGGTTCTTCTTCTACACTAGAGAATACTTCAAATGAAAATAACAGGCCTAATTCTATAGAATTTAGTTTACATGTCTTCAAATGAGATAAGAGAACCGTATCAATCTTTGCTGCAAGATGAAATTTAAAATTTAGAGCATGTAAATAATGAATTTGTAATGAATGATGAAACATATGGACAAACACAATATAATGAAACATCCATTCATAAAGAAATTTTTGAGTATGATGATAATCAATATCAAGTAATGACCTGAATCATGTGTCTACTAATGAAGAGAAATTTATTTGCCTATAGGGTCTAATGTAGATAGCCAACCCTCTATTGTCCCTACTATGGTTGAAGTGTTAAGACCACCCAATTTAATACAAAATATAGCTCCTACACCCACACCTCCAAGGATAATAAGATGAACACCAAAGTATTTGGTTGAAATAGATGAAAAAATAATAAAACTTATAGAAAGTAAATTATCAAAAATATCAGTTCAACATCATGCTCAACATGTATGGAACTATACATTTAAGAATAAAATTCATACAAAACAATGTCAACTATTTGTCCAATTAATGAAAATGCAAAAAATACACCATGTGATGCATAATTTAGGGTTAAGAACATTAAACATGGAGGGAAAAAATAATACAATAGTAAAGAATCTATTTAATGCATTTAAGGTAATAGGCAATAAAAGTCAGAATAAAGATAGTAATGTGGTAAGACGAATCATAATGAAATCTATAGTGAGTAAGTCAACATCTAAAGCTCAAATTATTACCGAAACAAGTAAATCTTTGAAATTAAATAGAAAAACTCTAATAAATGCTGTAAAAAGAAGAATAAGACTTGATGACCCTTCACTCACGGATTGTTGGGTGTTTAGTGGTACACTCCCACAAAAAGATAAAGTATTAGTTGAAAGAACAAAACAATTGATTGAAATTTTTTGGTACAACACAAGGGTCTCATCTAATGTAAAAGATGTTTTTAAAAGAAGAAAAGGATCAAAAAATTATGAGACACGTGTAAAAAAAATTTTAGATGACAAATAGAATTTTATAAAATGTTTATTGAAAAATTTAATGGCCAATTGATAGCTATCCAAAGGTCATTTGAGATGTGCAAGCCTTTCTATGTTAAAATGAACCAAACATGCACCACATGTTGTTTTAGGGTATATCTTGAATTTGCTATGCATTTTGATGTTTTTCATCGTATACATTGTATTTTACATACTAACAAGATTTTGCTAAAATGTATGGTGTCTTCCCACCTAAGACATCAAGAGAATTAATCCAAGTTTTTTGTTGTTAAAGACCCGAGTGAATTTTTTTCTGCCAAATAATGTTTAGATGGAGCATGTAATAGTTTTGGTAGTTTTTCAAATTTGATTAGTTGTTTCCATGAAGATATTTCACATGAATTTGCAAAGCAACTAGTTGATTATAAGAAGTAGAAATCTGCTAAGTATGTGTTAAAAGATGGAAAATAGTCATCAAGATATGAATTGGTTATGACCAAAGTTTCTATATGTGATTTCATGTTTGAATTCAAGAAGAATATTATCTACCAATATGCAAGACACTCATATAAATCAAAATGGTTAGATAATGAATTCAAAGTATGCAAAGACAACTTTCAAATTGGCACCATTATTTTGGTTGTGGAGTTTACTGAGAACTACACACTACAACCACAGAATGAGGTTCAATCCCAATACTATAATTCAATTCAAGTTTGAATTTTTGTTCATATTATATTTAAACATGCACTTAATAGCACATATGACAACATAAAGATTTTGAGGGAGTACCATTTTTATATGAGTGATAACAAATCATATTCTCCAAAGTTTGTCTAGGGTTGTTTTGAGATATTTAATATAAATATGAATGCAAGGAAATCATATTTGATAAACACTACATTTGGTATTCTTGAATGTTTTACAGGTTAAGTAGAATGCATAAGAAGAATGGCATTCAACATTTTTGAAGTTTCTTTGAGGTTAGGCATGGAAAAGGGGAATATGATAGTGTTGAATCTTGTGTAAAAAGAGCTCTTAAAAGAAAGCAGGTAAAGCACAAGGATGGTGCTAATTTGATCGATGCTGCAAGTATTATGAATTGATGTAATGAAGTTATTTATCATGAATCAGATAAACATTCTCATGTATGAAGATTCTTTTGATTAATAGAGGAATAACATAAGTCAATGTATGAATATTGCATTACAGTACCTAGATCGAGTGTTTTCCACTTCATTCAAAGCTCAAATTCAAGTTCATGGACTATTTATACTAGGGATATAACATGTTTTATTTTTCATGTATGAAATTTAATTAGAATGAATGTGCATCAAAATAATGGGTTGACAAATGGTATTGTAGACCCATATCACCTGTAGAGAGTAGTCATTCACTCCAACAATTGATAGATCATGAAATGACATCATCAATTGACTTTGACCACATCTCAAATCTTGTGTAACTAGGTACAATTTATTATTTAATTAAATATACAACTTTAGATTTTAGTGATATTTTTATTTTTTCCTATATGTGCTTACAATTTGATTATACTTTAAATGTAGGGCATGTTTTTGCAATCATTGCACTTGAGAACAATGATGAGATAACAAACTACTATTTGTGTCATTGTGTAAAGGCAAAAAAAATTAACCATAAATGTTATGGATGGAGAAGAGCTAATTTATCCCATTGGATATGTAGTGGTTACTGGAACCTGGCTTCCTAGGTACTATCATAAAAAAATAAAATAATTATTATTCAAGGACTTTGAAACATAGAGGGTGGTGCTTCATTATTCAAACCTAGTTATTGATACAAATATTCAAATGATCAAATATCATGAAAAGCCTCACAATAGAACTTTGTGAAAAGTACGTGAATTTGACCATGAAGTGATTCTTGAAACACTTGTAAGTGGAGCTAATCTTGAAGGTACATTAGATTGAATTAGGAAGTTTATCTAGTGTTTCAAATTAATATAGTAAAGTTATTTGATTTAATGTATTTTAATTTTAAATTATTTTATAATTATATGTTTATTTATGTTTAAAATTTTTACTAATAATTTAAATGTAGGTTAGTGGCACCATATGAGCTTCCACCTTCACATGGTTGGTGTCATTAGTAGAGAATATTATCTTCTTGAAATGAAGAGAAGCCAAAAAATAATTTATATTAATTTCATCTACCTTAAACAAATTGTTTTTCACCTTCTCTCTATTTATCCTTTCAAGAAAATATGAAAACAGTCTTATTTATGCTATCTTGAAGGAATCGTTTGTGCACATGTAGGTGTAACAACCCTATTGAGTTAGACATAAATATACATGATTTTTTTTAAAGTTAAACATATATACCATAAATAGAGTACACTACGAGAATCTAAATAGAGATCATATATATACTCAAGTGTGATAATAGTAAATACGCATTACATCTTATATCAAAGATCTTTAATGTCATGAGAATGCTACATAAAATGAATATAGAAAGTAATACATCAACTCAACCACGACTAATACAAATATGTAACTATTGTTGTCTATATACAATAATAGGTAATTATAATTCTTTATGATAATACTCAATAATATACATTCTAATATAATGTATATAATTTAGATACCTGGCTCTTTGGAGCACGAGTTCCCTAGACTCTCTAATATCTATGGAAATATCAAGGTCATCTCAAAAGCAGTACTATTGTGGGGATGAAGAGAATCATCCAAGACATTTTACACATCAACCACAGACCAACGCTTCCCTGCACTAATCCCATCAGTAAATGACCCTCCCTTCATGGATGAGTAGATAGTGATGGCACGGGAATCCAAAGAGATAAATAAGTACCTGTGTGTTGTATAATTTCTAAACTAAACATGTAGTGTATCATAGAAAACTTTTCTATCGCAAGATATCATACAAACATGTAAAATATACTCATAAAATGATAATATCTCACTAAACATAATTTGGCCTAAGGTTTTACAGATAATAAATAATAATAATCTAGATAAATCAAATTTAGACACACCACTTGATCAGACTATCTTCATCTATTATTGTGATACTAGTAAGCCAGTGAAGTCCATCTCACTCCTTACTCCATATCAACAATGCAGATTGGTCAAATAAAATTCAACCACAAGATTCATTTAATTTTCATCCTACTAGCAAACACATCATATAACATGACAAACATAGGAGTAATCAAATCATATGTTTATTCTATCAAACGTATGAATGAATCTTACATTATTTTATATCCCATAATAAAAATAATAACTACAGTTTATACCACCCAGGTAAACACACATTGAATTGTATATTTTTACTGCCATAATTAGTTTTCAAACATATTACACCCTATGATAACCCATATTACCATACTCTAGTAATCTAATACATAACTGCTAGTTTTCCACAATAAATCATATGAAATAGTCTTAAATACATGGAAACATAAGCTTATATTTAAGCAATTAGACATAACAAGAAAGTCACAATTCTCACAAAGCACCATAATACACTAACTTAGCATACGTTACACTCTCAAGGTTATATACACGCATACACAAAGTTTTACCAACTGTTTCAAAAGATGTTAATCACAACAATAAACAACATGCATACATTAAATAATTCAAACATAGATGTTACTGTAGACATAACAATTATGGTATGTACCATTTTGGTACAACATTTATTTATACTGTAGTACTCTATGATATCTCATAATATTATAGATTCCCAACTATATAATAATACATAATCAAACTCACGATTACAAGAATCAAATGACCCACATACATAATATTACTCAAGCAAGTATGGAGATATACCACTGGGTATACGCTTAGTTTAAACTGCATATTAGCATTCAAAGAGATATAAATTATAAACATGCAACATGATGTACCATGCTAAGTATAACCAAACATTTAAACATCCTAATAATATGTACTACTCACAAGTATTCAATACTGAATACATATAACTAACATTCATATAACTTACAAACCCATTTCATTTAAACTCTTCATTCCATTTTTAGGAGACTATTTCACATGGTTATAATTTTGGTCCCTTGGCACTTTATGACCTATCTAACCATTTGGTTAATTATAGGTATATTTTCTATACATGAATAGTATACATAATAACTTACCTCATCTGTAAATACTCTAGTGGTATGTAAATACTATATCAAGGTTCACTTATATGTCTTAATCAACAATTTCCTATCATTGTTTAACATATAAATAGTAAGAATATCAACTATAACTTACACCATTTGGGTATAGTGTGTATCTAAACCCTAATTACTATAAGTAATTTCTAGCAAAGATATTATATGGCACCTCATATTATCATAGTTTAGTGTTCTTAAGCATAACCACTAAATACCACAACCAGTCATTATAAAGCAGTTATACATCTATTAAAATGTAATATTTTGTTCAAACAACTAATTATCAGTCAATAATCAAAGTCTCATCAGATTAACTACATTTTGTGTGAACATGATTCTATATTTAAAGGCTAGGTGGGAGTCTATATTTTTGTTGACATTGTTTATCAACTCTCAGAGTCCTATGACCACTTGACTTTTTTTATATCCGTCAACAAACCTTAAAGGTTCACAACCCAGTACACCAATATATGTTATATTATTCTAATAACTCTTAAATCTTCAAACATAAATGTTGCCTTTATGTATAAATATGCTCAACCAGATATGGTTAAAAAGATGTCAATAGTCTTTTAGGATTTTTTTATCATATACATAGTCAATAAAAACTTAATGACATAGTCAATAAAAACTTAATGACAACTTGTCATATCGTTATTTCTGTAATATTAAAATCCTAAAGTTAAATTGTTGTATTCTAGTCTTCTCAAGACAACTAACTTCCAATTGATCACATTTATAGTGTCATTAGAATATTCACATGATGTTTATACAACTATTCATATATAATTCAATCGAAATGTAAAGTTACTTAACTCCATAGTCTATATAGCATTTAAAATTCTAATGCCATGGTCCACATCACATGTTACACAATTCAGTGCTTTTATTTTTATGATATTTGATATATTAGCTATTATAACTCTCAGTGAACTCCTAGTGGAAATTTTACAAAATGCCCATATAAATATATATAATTTACATATTATAGATTGCTTAATAGAATTTAACTTTGTTATCTAGCAATCTATCCAATCGACAATTTATAAATAGTGGGAGTATATTTAACTGCTAAATATAATATTACTAAGTATTATTATGCTAGTACACTAGCATTGAAATCTAAAAACTCATAGCTATTGTCGCTTAATAATAGTGATATAAATTGGAATGGTATTACTAACTAATAATTTCTCATAGTACAAATCTGATTGTATATATTAGATCTGGTGCTATATATATATATATATATATACACTTAGTTATTCTAAATAATATGTTGATAGAGTATATATATTGACCTAGCTTTTCTAAATAATATGTTGATAGAGTCCATCCATATGTTAACTCAACTATATATGTAAATTGATTCAACATTAATCAAATCAACATATAATTAAATCCATAAACTGATATTTTGTGACTATATATCTTAGTTAATATCCTGCATAAGGGTCTTTACTATGTATATATAATGATATAGAATTTATCCATTCGCCATCTCATTATCTTAAGTTTGTTGATAGGTGGTGCCTTAATTCATTGTATGCATCTCATGGTTCACTATTTACAAAATAAGTCAGACATTTGAGTTGCTATAATTAGCAGAATATTGATAAGAATATCTATAGTTTCATACAGAGTGACTTGCCATTCATTCTATGTTGCTTACCAAAACCAGAAACCTAATACAATAAGTTGTTGTCCCTACCATATGCTACAACATTATCCATAAATCCTTAGATTTATTTTTTGTGGCTTCTATTAATGTTGGAATTGATTGTTATATTACTAAGAACCTTGTTGATCTATTGCATAAATTGATATGTTATTTCTTATCAAATATTGCTAAGGATCCTATCATAGATTATTACTGTGATGCCGATTTCATTGACATAATAAATCACTATGATGGTTTATAGATTGGATAATACTATTAAGTGTTTGAGGTTTAAAGTGCCATGTCTAAATTTCATATTATTTCTATAGTGGTAAGAACCTCTCCTATTTCTAATCGTTGTATTAATTTGAATACAAGTAGAAATATATACATTAATTAGCTCATGACTATGTTCATTTAAGTCAGAATGTTTTCAACCATCTAGTGTATATATGCATAAGTCATTTGCTAAGCACACACCTTATTCATATATATAGTTCTATGTTTATACAGATCAATCCATAATAGATTGTGTAACATAGGAGGTTCACACAATTTCACAGTGGTCCTATAGTTTTGATGAAACTCAAATTTCTATAATTATATATATCTTCACTCAGTATAATATTACCAAACTTCCACAATATGAATACATACACAAAAATTCAATTACATGACCAATCTAGAATCTGCTCACGCTTCTCGATCCTTCTTCCTCTCTCCTCCTTTCCCACTTGCATGCTTTGTTGCCTTCCTCTTCATTCTGTGTGGTGTACCTCCTTACTTCCTCCTTATCTCCTTGAATATCCCCTTTTATAATCCAAGATCTAATAAAAAGAAGGGCATAACCTACTTTTAAAAGTTTTCTCTTTTTTTAAAGCATGTATTTTTTTTTTAATTCATGATTTTATTTCTTTCCTCAGTGGTGTGATTTATTTAAAGCTTGATCTTTTCCTTTTATTTTTTATTTTTCCACTTAATTGGGATTTATTATATTTTCTTTTATTTTACTCAAATTTACAATAATTAATTATTTATTAATTATCATTTCAAATTGTGTTGACAATTTAATGATTAAATTATAGACTAATAATCCAAATTAGTCTAATCAAACAAATCTCAAAACATTCATGACCACAATCAAGTTATACTAGATGAAATCCATGAAACCATTAAAATATGATATCAAATTGTAAACAAACATCTATCTATTACAAGTAACATTAAAAACATTATGCTAGCCATTTAAATTATGTATTTAACATGAATTATTTATGCAATGTGTGCATGGTTCTTGCCAGTTCTTTGCCATCCTCTGACATATCCATCTACGTCACCCTCTCCGATGATGCTCTTCCTTTGTCACACTCTGAGGGATGGGTTCTCTTGCATCCATCTCACAATAAAACAAGTAGTTAAACCATAACAGTCATGATATACATATATCATAAAATATAGTAGAAATAATAGATACCCATGTTTATAATGTAATCTCATACCGAACAACTACTTCATAAAAAATTAAACATGTAGCCTAAGAAATATCTTACTATCCCATAACAACATATATCTCACCACTTAGTTAAAAAATAATCAACTCTAAATTTGTCAACTATAGATATCCATGGATTATCTAACAAGTTTGCCTGATGAGGAATTGGGATATAACATCCTTCCCTCCTTAATCATGTCATCATTCTTGATGACTCTTATTCAAACATGAGTTCTAAATTAAAATGTTATTTATCAAAGCAACAACACAATATGCAATATCAAATTAAGTAAATAAATGAAAAATCAACTATAAAATTCATTGTAGTTCCTTCAAATTACACTATTTTTGAAGTATTGGTCCTACAAGACCCTACTCTATAACATCTCCCTATTAATGAAACATATTTATGAGTATTATTTACTCTGACTGGTTCTATCATGACCAGGCTGAGGTCTAAAACCATCAAATCAAACCTATATACTATAGGACTAACCGCTTCTATTTCCTTGAAGGGTCTCACATATTTAGTGAAAGTTATACTAACTTCCTAAGAGTACATAAAATCATCATAAAAAATAAAATAAATGACTAGAGAGAGTTCCACAAATCTCGTAGTGTCTCTACACATCTCTCTAACCTAGAGAGTGTTTTTTCTCATTCTAGAGAAAACTGATTAGGAAACTTGCTATGAATAATATGTATAAGTTAATACTATCCCTACTTTGCATAGCTTATGATAAGTAAAACATGTCAGTGCTGTCACTACTCCATGAAGCTCCTGACAAGTATTATGATGAATAAGAACTGAAAATACTACATTTCCAATGTATATATAGTCATAGAATACCTATCTATAGTATACACGTGTATGGCCATACGCATGAATTTGACAAGTTCGTCTATCAAATCCATACTCAGTAACAATTGAGTCAATGTGAGTCTAAGTAGGATATTGTCCTATCACTTAGAACTCATGTTCCTAATTCACCACTCTTCCCTTAGGTTCCACAACCTAATGATCTCCATAATGTGCATAAGATTCAATGAAACACAAATTTATACTAATAAATCATACAAAACAATACTATATGCTAAATAATTCTAGATGTATCTACATACATATAAGAGAAATCATACAATTAGTCTGTAATTGTATTAAGTTGCCACAAGCCATAACTAGTATCATATTTCAAAGCTTAACCTATATTGTTATATTCATAGTTAAGAGGAAAAAATATTAAAATTGTCATAACACACATAAATTCCAAGGATCACACCATATTTACAACCCTAGCAAGACATATCTCCCTACTTTATCGGCTAAAATAATACAAATTGAAAATTTATCTTAAATCTTATATTGATAAGATGTTCCACACATCTTATGCTCTACTCGCTTTCGGTGAAAGGTATAAAAAAAACTCTTTAAAACAACATGCTTTGAGTAAAAAGAGAACAATATCAATCTAATCATGGGTGAAAAATAACATAATAATTTTAATCAACTATAGTTCTTAATCTAGAACCAACATAAATTTAAGGTTCACCACTTCCACATGGTCTAAGTTCCCATATTAAATAAAGTAGTGACTCTAAAAGTCATAAGTTAAAAATAGAGAACTAATGTCTTAACAACAAAACTCCTATATACCCTCACAAGTTAAAAAGAAAACACTATAACTCAATATTGCCAAAATGCTACGTACTTGACAAATCTATAAGTATAGTATCACAATCTATTTCCACAATCAAGAAAAATAAAATACTAACCATAAGATGTGTCAATTCATCCTATCTTACAACTTCTTTCTCAACAAGAAGCAAAAGACATACTCCCATAAATTTAAAGGGAAAATAGTCAACCAATGTTACAAAAACAAGTTCCCATTTGAGGAAGTACTAAACCAACATCATGAAAATATGAATCCTCTCAATAGATTATGATGATGTCAAAGAAGAATGAGATAATAACAACTTACTTCTAATATAACTAAGAGAGATGACACTCCTTCCTAAACCATATAATTTAAGGATGCCAATTAAACAAAATCCTAACACAAATGAATTCTCAAGCAAAACAATAACACTCTACTGCAAAAAAATTCCCTACCAAACTGAAAATGGTCTTATAAGATTTTCCATTCCTAGGATTAGTGAACATTAAACACAAAAAATAAGACACATAAATTTAGGTGAGAATCATCCCATATTTAGTAAACACTCACAACACAAAACACAAATGGTGAAGGTGACTTGATTACCAAGAAGGATGTAATCATGCTTGAAGTGTTTGATCTAAGTGATCAAACTATGGTAGAAAGCTTTTGTTCATAACTCATGAACTATGTTATGTACTCATCTACCCATCTCTTATACAACCATCACCATTGAAATTATTGATAAATCAATTCCTTATACAACTTAAAAGGGTACAAGTGCTCTTAAGGGTGCACACACAATATTCCCCACACAAATATCATAACTCCAATCGTAGCATAACATGGTTCTGTACTAAGATACTACAAATCCAAAATACCTGTGCAATACTTCATGTCACTAGGTTCACACTAGTGAACAAGAAGACACAAAAATGCAAATAAACTCATTAGGTCCTAGAGTTCGAGCCACAACTCTAATACCACATGTAACAACCCCATTGGGTTAGAAATAGAAATACGTGATTTTTTGAAGCTAAACATATATACCATACATAGATTACATGATGAGAATATAAATAGAGATCATATATATAATCAAGTTTGATAACAATAAATACACATTACATCTTATATCAAAGATATACAATGTCATGAGAATGCTACATAAAATGACTATAGAAAGTAATACAACTCAACCATGGCTAATACATCTTTGTAACTACTGTTGTCCATATACAACGTAATATAATGTACATAATTTAGATACCTGGCTCCCAAGAGAATGAGTTTCTCAGACTCTTCAGTATCTATGGTAATCTCAAGTGTCATCTCAAAAGTAGTATTGTTGTGGGGAGGGAGAGCATCATCTAAGTGATTTTTCACACTAACCACAGACCAATGATCCCCTACACCAATCGCATCAAGAAATGGACGTCTCTTCATGGATGAGTAGATAGTGATGACACATGAATTTAGAGAGATGAGAAAGTACCCATGTGTTGTATGATTTCTAAACTAAACATGCAATGTATCATATAAAACCATTCTATTGTAAGATATTGCACAAACATGCAAATCATACTCATGAAATGATAATGTATCACTAAACATACTTTGGCCCAAAGTTTTACAGATAATAAATAATAATGATCTAGATTAATCAAATTCATACACACCACTTTATCAGACTACCATCATCTGTCATCGTGATATTAGTAAGCCATTGACATCTCACTCCTTGCTCCGTATCAACAATGCATATTGGTCAAATACAATTCAGCTACAATATTATTTTAATTTACATCTTATTAGTAAACACATCATATAACATGCCAAACATAAGAGTAATTAAGGCATACATTTATTCCATCAAATGTATGAATGCATCTTACATTATTTTCTATTCCATACTAGAAATAACGACTATAGTTTATACCACTCAGGTAAACACACATTTAATTATAGATTTTTACTACCATAATTAGTTTCTAAATATATTACACCCTATGATAACCTATATTACCA
The DNA here is from genome assembly GCA_037957365.1 of Torreya grandis. Lineage (NCBI taxonomy): Eukaryota > Viridiplantae > Streptophyta > Pinopsida > Cupressales > Taxaceae > Torreya > Torreya grandis. The sequence continues at coordinate 1,681,335 of JARHVA010000182.1, forward strand.
TAGTCTACTATTCTAAGACATAACGACTAGTTTTCCATAGTAAATCATATGAAGTAGTCTTAAACACATGGAAACATAAGCTTCTATTTAATCAATTAGACACAACAACAATGTCACAGTTCTCACGGAACACAATAATACACTAACTTAGAATACGTTACACTCTCAAGGTTATATGCATGTATACACAAAGTCTTACCAACTATTTCAAAACATGTTAATCATAACAATAACCAACATGCATACATTAAATCAGTCAAATATAGATGTTGGTGTAGACATAAAAATTACGGTATGTACCATTTGGGTACAACATTCATTTATACTATAGTACTCTATGATATCCCATACTATCACAGGTTCTCAACTACATAATAATACATAACCAAACTCACGATTACAAGAATCAAATGACCCACATACGTAATATTACTCAAACTAGTATGGGGTTATATCACCCGAGTATACCCTAGGTTTAAATTGCATATTAACGTTTAAAGAGATATAACTTATAAGCATGCATCACGATGCCTCATGCTAAGTACAACTAAACATTTATACATCCTGATAATATGTACTACTCACAAGTATTCAATGCTAAATACATATAACTAACAGTCATATAACTTACAAACCCATTTCATTTAAACTCTTCATTTTATTTTTAGGAGATAGTTTCTCATGGTTTTAATTTTGGTCCCTTGGCACTTTATGACCTATCTAACCATTTAGTTAACTATAGGTATAGTTCCTATACATGAATAATATACATAACAACATACCTCATCTGTAAATACTCCATTGGTATGTAAATATTGTATCAAGGTACACTTATATGTCTTAATCAAGAGTCTCCCATCATTGTTTAACATATAAATGGTAAGAATATCAACTATGACTTACACTATCCAGGTATAGTCTGTATTTAAACCCTAATTATTATAAGTAATTTCTAGCAAAGATATTCTATGGCACCCCATATTATCATAGTTTGGTGTTCTTAAGCATAACTACTAAATGCCACAACTAATCATAATAGCGTAGTTATACATTTATGAAAACATAATATTTTATTCAGACAACTAATTATCTATCAATAATTGAAAGACTCATCAAATTAAATACATTTTGTGTGAACATGAATTTATATTTAAAGGCTAGGAGGGTGTCTATATTTTTGTTGACACTATTTATCAACTCTCGATGTCCCGTGACCACTTGTATTTTTTTATATCTGTCGACAAAACTTAAAGGTACACAACCCAATACACCCATATATGTTATATTCTTCTAATAACTCTTAAATCTTTAGATAGAAGTGTTGCCTTTATGTATAAATATGCTCAACCAAATATGGTTAAAATGATGTCAATAGTATTTTACGATTTTTTTTATCATATACATAGTTAATAAAAATTTAATGACAACTTGTCATATCGATATTTATGCAATATTAAAATCCCAGAGTTAAACTGTTGTATTCTAGTCTCCTCAAGACAACTGACTTCTAATTGATCATGTGTATAGTGTCATTATAATATTCACATGATGTTTATACAGCTCTTCATATATAATTCAATTGAAATTTAAAGTAACTTAACTCCATAGTCTATATAGCATTTAAAAGTCTAACACCATGATCCACATCATGTGTTACACAATTTATTGCTTTTATTTTTATGATATTTGATATATTAGCTATTATAACTCTCAATTAACTCCCAGTGGTAGTTTTACATAACGCCTATATAAATATATAAAATTTATAGATTACAGATCTCTTAATAGAATATAACTCTATTATCTAGCAATCTATCCAATGGCAGTATATAAATAGTGGGAGTATATTTAACTGCTAAATATAATATTGCTTAATATATTATATATGCTAGTCCACTAGCATTGAAATCTAAAAACTCATAGCTTATTGTTGCTTAATAACAATGATATAAACTGGAGTGGTATTACTAACTAATAATTTATCATAGTATAACTTTGATCGTATATCTTAGACCTGGTGCACTATATATATATATATATATATATATATATATATATATATATATATATATATATATATATATATATATATATATATATATATATATATATATATATATAACAACTTAGCTATTCTAAATAATATGTTGATAGAGTCCATCCATATGTCAACTCAACTATATATATATATATATATTGATTGAACATCAATCAAATCAACATATAATTAAATTCATAAACTAATATTTTGTGACTGTATATCTCAGTTAATATTATGTATAAGGGTCTTTACTATGCGTATATAATGATATGGAATTTAGCCATTTGCCATCTCATAATCCCAAGTTCGTTGATAAGTGGTGACTTAATTCATTATATACATTGCATGATTCACTATTTAAAAAATAAGTGAGACATCTAAGTCATTGTAATTAGCATAATATCAATCAGAATATCTATAGTTTTATACAGAGTGACTCACCATTCATTCTATGCTACTTACCAAAACCAAAAACCTAACATGATAAGTCGTTGTCCCTACCATATGCTACAACATTATCCATAAATCCTTACTATGAACCTTATTGATCTATTGTATAAATTGATTGATATATTACGATGAACCTTATTGATCTATTGTATAAATTGATGTGTTATTTCATATCAAATAATGCTAAGTATCCTATCATAAATTATTACTGGGATGTCAATTTTATTGACATAATAAATCACTATGATCATTTATCGATTGGATAATACTATTAAGTGTTTGAGGTTTGAAGTGTCATGTCTAAATTTCCTATTATTTTTTTAGTGATAAAAATGTTTTCTATTTCTAATCATTGTATTAATTCAAATACAAGTAGAAATATATACATTAATTAGCTCATGACTATGTTCATTCAGTTCAAAATGTTTTCAACCATCCGATGTATATATGCGTAAGTCATTTCCTAAGCATACACCTGATTCATATATATAGTTCTATGTTTATACAGATCAATCCATAATAGATTGTGTAACATAGGAGGTTTGCACAATTTGATAGTGGTCCTATAGTTTTGATGAGACTAAAATTTCTATAATTATAGGGTTACCGACCTTCCACAATATGAATACATACACAAAAATTTAATTACATGACCAACATGGAATCTACTCATGCTTCTCGGTCATTCTTCCTCTCTCCTCCTTGCCCACTTCCACGCTCTGTTGCCTTCCTGTTTGCTTTATGTGGTGTGCCTCCTTACCTCCTCCTCTCCTTGAATATCCCCTTTTATAATCCAAGCTCTAATAAAAAGAAGGGCATAACTACTTTTAAAATTTACCTCTTTTTTTCTAAAGCATACATTCTTTTTTTTTTAATTCATGATTTTATTTATTTTTTCCTCAGTGGTGCGCTTTCTTTAAATTTTGATATTTTCCTTTATTTTTGTTTTTTTCTTGTTTTTCTGCTTAATTGGGATTTATCATATTTTCTTTTCTTTTACTCAAATTTATAATAATTAATATATTTATTAATTATCATTTCAAATTATATTGACAGCTTAGTGATTAAATTATAGACTAATAATCTAAATTAGTCTAATCAAGCAACTCTCAAAACTTTCATGACCATAGGTGAGTTGTACTAAATGTAATCTATAAAACTATTAAAATATGCTATCAAAATGTAAGCAAACATCTATCTATTACAAGCAACAATAAAGATATTATGCTAACCATTCAAATTGTGCATCTAACATGAATTATTTATATGGTGTGTATAGAGTTATCATCAGTTCTCTGACATCTCTATCGACATCACCCTCTTCGATGATGCTCTCCCTCAGTCACACTCTGAGAGATGAGTTCTCCTGCATCCACCTCAAAATAAAGCAAGTAGTTAGACCATAATAGTCATGATATACATACATCATAAAATATAACAAAAATAATAGATCAACATGTTTATAATATAATCTCATACCCAATAGCTACTTCATAACAAAGTAAACATGTAACCTAAGTAATATCCTACTATCCCATAACAACATATATCTCACAGCTTAGTTAAAAAATAGACAACTCTAATTTTATCAACTATAGATATCCAAAGACAATCTAAAAAAAATTTCTGGTGAGGAATTGGGATGTAACAGTAGGAGCTGATGGGTCATCTCTAGCCCTCACGATTCTCCTATAACGTATGGTATAAGTTTGATCTTTTTACACACTCAAGGATGAGTGGATTCTATTAAGGATGCCTCCAATCAACTGTAGTCTTATTTATTGGGGGATAATCGATACTAAAAAATGGTTGTTATATCCTAGTTTGACATGTCTGCATAGACAGTTCATCGATTAGGTTGACAAGTCAAAATATACAGCCCTCACTGACCAACTTTTGACATGGTCTAAGAGATTTGGCTATGATAAAAAAATCGTAGCCATGTATCCTCCATATTGAGTTAAATAAAATCCTCTTGGGATCTCTTACAAGACTTATCCATGCATGTGTAGGAGCTGACGGTTTGTCTTTATCCCTCACGGTTCTCCTTCAACATGTGATAAAACTTTGCACTTTTTGCACACTCAAGGACTAGTGAATTCTCTTGAGGGATGCCTCTGATCAACTATAAATTTTGATCCTGAGGCCCAAACAAGACCTAACAAAGGTTGTTATAACCTAAAAATTCCCATTTGAATGTGTTCACATAGATGGTTTATCAATTGGGTCGATGAGTCAAAATATATGGCCCTCGCTGACCAACTTTTAGCCTATTCTAAGAGTATTAGCCATGAAAAAAACCTCATTGTAGCATCTCATCCATCTCAAGTTAGATAAAATACTCATATGTTTTCTTATAAGACTCATCCTTGCACATGTAGGAGCTGATGGTTTATCTCTATCCCCCACAATTCTCCTTCAATGCATGATACAAGTTCACTCTTTTTGCACACTCAGAGACCACTGAATTCTCTTTAGGGATACCTCTGATCAACTATAAATTTCACTCCCTCAGCTTGAATGAGATCTAACAAAGGTTTTTCTAGCTTAAATATTCCCATCCATATGTGTTTGCATATATGTTTCATCGATTGGGTTGACAAGTTAGAATATTTGGCTCTTACTGACCAACTTTTAGCCCATTTTAAGAGATTTGGCCTTGAGAGAAACCTCATTTTTGTGTCTCATCCATATTGAGTTAGATAAAATCCTCCTAGGATTTCTTATGTGACTCATCCTTTCATGTTTAAGAACTGATGGTTCGTATCTAACCCCCATGGTTTTCCTATAATGCATGATAGAAGTTCACTCTTTTTGCACACTTGAGGACCAATGAATTCTCTTGAGGGATGCCTCTAATCAACTGTAACTTTCACTCTTGGGGACCAACTGAGACTAGACAAAAGTTGTTCTAGCCTAAAAATTCCCATCTGGATGTGTCTACATGTTGATGAGTCATAATATATGACCCTCATTAACCAAATTTTGGCTTGTTTTAAGAGATTTGGTCGTAAAATAAGCCTCATTGCCACATCTTGCCCATATTGATATAGATTAAATACTCCTTGTATTTTTTTAGTACTCATACATGCATATGTAATATCTGATGGTTCATCTCTATCCCCCATGGTTCTCATGAATGCACGACCGAAGTTCACTCTCTTTGCACATATGGGGACCACTAAATTCTCTAGAGGGATGCCTCTGACCAACTGTAACTTTCACTTTGGGGGCTTGACCAAGATGAAATAAATGTTATTATATCCTAAAAATTTCCATTCAAACATGTACACTTAGATGGTTCATCGAATGGACTGACAAGTCAGATTATACGACCCCCATTAACCAACTTTTAGCCCATTTTGAGAGATTTAGCCATGAGAAAAACCTCATTATTGCATCTCATCCATATTCGGTTAGATAAAATCTTATTGGGTTTTCTTATATGACTCATTCATGCATGTGTAGGATCTGATGGTTCATCTCTATCCCTCATGGTTCTCATGCAATGCATGACTAAAGTTTGCTTTTTTTGCATACTCGAGGACCACTTAATTCTATTGAGGGATGCCTCTGACTAACTGTAACTTTCACTCTTGAGTCTTGATCAAGACTAGAAAAAGGTTGTTATAGCCTAAAAATTTCCATCTAGATGTGTTGTCATAGATTGTTCATCGATTTGGCTGATGAGTCAGATTATAGGGCCTTACTGACCAAATTTTGGCCCATTTTGAGAGATTTGGCTACAAGAGAAACCTCATTATAACATCTTTTCTATATCAAATTAGATAAAATCCTACCAGGATTTATTAGAGGACTTATCTATGCATGTATAGGAGATGATGGTTCATCTCTATACCTCACAGTTCTCATGCAATGTGCGACCAAAGTTTGTTATTTTTGTACACTCAGGGACCACTACAACTTTCACTCCTAGGGCCCAATCGAGATCAGACAAAGGTTATTCTAGCCTAAAAATTCCCATCTAAATGTGTTCATGTAAATGGTTCATTAATTGGGTAAACAATTCATATTATACGACCCCCACTGACCAACTTTTGCCCTGTTCTGAGAAATTTAGCTGTGAGAGAAACCTTGTTTCCATGTCTCATCCATCTTAAGTTAGATAAAATTATCTTAATTTTTATAATAGGACTCATATGTGTACATGTAGGAGCTTATGGTTCATATCTATCCCTCATGGTTCTCATGCAATGCGTGACCGAAGTTTAATCTATTTGCACACTTGAGGACCATTAAATTCTCTTAAAGGATGCCTTCAACCAACTACAAATTTCACTCTCAAGGCTTGAATAAGATATAACAAAGGTATTTATAGTCTATAAATTCCCATTTAGATGTGTCTATATAGGCAGTTCATTGATTAGGATGATGAGTCATATTATACAACCCTCATTGACCAAATTTTGGCCCATTCTAAGAGATTTGGTCGTGAGAGAAACCTCATTGCCATGTCTCATCCATACCGAGTTAGTTAAAATCCTCCCAAATTTTCTTAGATTACTCATCTATGTAAATTTAGGAGCTGACATCTAATCTCCAATATTCATAGTTCTCATACAACACACAATCAAAGTTCGCTCATTTTGCACACTCAAGGATGAGTGAATTCTCGACAGGGATGCCTCCAACCAACTAAAAATTTCACGCTCAGGGCCTAATAAAAATTTTAAACATGTATTTACAGCCTAAAAATACTCATTCAAACGTGTCCATGTAGATGGTTCATCAATCGGGTTGACGAGTCAGATTATACAGCCCTCACTAACTAACTTTTAGCCCATTTAAAGAGATTTAGCCATGAGAGAAACATCATTTCTTAGTTTCATGCATCTTGAGTTAGATAAAATCCTCCTAAAATTTGTTATAAAACTCATCCATGCACATGTAGGAGATGATAGTTCATATCTAGTCCTCATGGTTCTCATGCAATACACGATCGAAGTTCACTCTTTTTTGCACACTCGAGGGATGCCTCTTACCAACTATAATTTTCAGTATTGGGGCTTGATAAAGACTATAAATTTTTTATTATATCCTAGAAACTCCCATCTGGATGTGTCTATGCAAATGATTCATCGATTGGGCTGATGAGTCATATTATATGACCCCTACTGACCAAATTTTGGCCCATTCTGAAAAATTTAGCTACAAGAGAAACCATGTTTCTGCATCTCATCCATCTTAAGTTTGATACAATCTTCATAGGATTTATCATATAAATTATCCATGCACATTTAAGAGATGATGGATGATATCTATCCCTCACGGTTCTCATGCAATGTGTGATAGAAGTTTCCTCATTTTGTACACTCAGGGATGAGTGAATTTCTTAAGGGATACCTCTGACCAACTATAACTTTTGATCTCAGGGCCTAAAAAAAACTAGACAAAGGTCATTCTAGCCTAAAAATCCCCATCTAAATGTGTCTATGTAGATGGTTCATTGATTGTGCTGATGAGTCAGATTATATGACCAATTTAGTGATTGAGCAGTGAGGATGAATAATCTGTTATGACAATCTTATAGGGTCTAAGTACTATTTTTATCTTTTTATATTATAAATTAAGAGGATTTTTGATAAGATATATTATATGTTTTTTAATTTTATTTCAATGAATTACAAGTGTTTTAATGTGTTTGGTTGTTCATTCTTGTCATTAAAGTATCAAAATGCATAAAAACCTTATTGAATAATCGAACATAGAGCTCTCTCAAAACACATATTAGATTATGCATGAGGTAAAGAAAAAAGTTTGGAAAGCTAGTATAAGAATTCTAGATTAGTATCCAAGCATTAGTTCTTTGGGAGATCCTAAATAGGCTATGAACAATCTTTAAATTCCTCTCGGGTTCTCTCTCTAAACTCTGCTAAACCCTAGTTGTAGGCTCAAGTTTACAAAAATAGCCATAAAACCATTTTAAACCCTTGTAAAATTCCCAAATTTTGTGAAAATCTTGTGAATAAGGCTTAATAATATATTCAAGTGGTTTGAGTCATTTGGAGGCATACATACATTGTACCAATCGATTATGTGTAAGAGATACCCTATTTTCTATGTTTCTTTGACAACGAGGAGATTGATTGGTGTAGAAGCTTCAAAATTGAGTCTAAAAAATCCAAATGAAGGTTGAAAAACCTTTAATGCATCTGTATAGATCTCATAAAAGGATCATTTTTTGTAAGAAAACTATATCTTGAGTTTTGACCTACTAGAGGGTAATTAGGTCTAATAGACAAAACATGATTTTATGAGTTTTTCGGTAAAATATTAGAAGTGAAAAGCCAAACCTTTTATCTGAGCATTGATAATTCATCAAAAACCTAAATACATGTGTTTTAGGTGTCTTTAAGTGCTAATTCAATACAGATTGGGTTTTGGCATGTTAGAGCAACATTAAGACTAGTAAGTTTATGAGAGGTTTTTGATAAAATCTTTATAGCAGACCTTCTGAGTTGTTACAAAAGTTGAGTCACCTATAAAAGATTGTGATAAAGTATTTTAGATTGATATATAACCCTATTTTCAAATATTTCTTATTTTGATCCTTTTGAGGCATTTAGGCTTAATTAATTTGTAGAGAGCTTTGAGTCTTTTGAGTTCAAATAGACAAAACCAATAGATGGATTGGTTTTCCATATTGAGATAAAGATTGAATATGTTTTTAAGTACCATAAGATTATAACCTCAAGTTTTATATAGTAGTCAAGGAATATCAAAGTTGCTTATGTCTCTTCATTTGTGTCTATATCCTTGCCTTGAGAGGGCTATAAATGTCGATATTAATGTCAATATTAACCCGTGTATAAGTAGGCCATAGTGACTATATGGACACATATAATTACCTTTGTTTGTTGTATGAACAAGTAGGAGTTGAGGACATACACAAGTGCATCACTAGACTTCCTAACATTTATGATAAAGTACAATTTATAATATTTACATGTCCATGAAATTGATCCCAAGTCCACTTAAACATCATAATTGTAAATTGATATGTAATTAAATGTAAATAAAACAAGTAAATAGTAAATATCACATGTAAATGTAAAATATACATAATGATTCAAAGCACCTAACTTAGAGAATAATGTGAATTTTTTAAACCCCATATGAAGTAATAATGACCATTAACCAATTATATGTGAAAACATTAAATGATCAAAATAGAAAATATGCATAGGTAAAGGAAACATATTGTCGAATAGTATATATGTGATACATGCAAAGTTCTATGTCATAATTTAACATAAATAATATAACATATATCAAAAAAAAAATGTAGACCATAACATGTATATAGATAAAGTGCACCATATAGGCATATAATGTGGGCCATATTGGCATACAAAATTGATTGTGCCTAAAACACTGTACATAAACAAAATGCACCATATAGGCATACAATGTGGGCCATATCAGCATACAAAATTGATTGTGCCTACAACTAAACCCCTAGCACAACAACTAGCTCTCATAATCCTCATCACCTCTAAATAAATTACACTTTATTGTCATAGAGGTAGAGTCAGGGGTGTTGGATGCCTCAATACAAGGAGATACTCTCCTCTCAACATGTGAGTCATCCATTGTTTCATTGACAATCGATGAAAATTGTTGCATCTGTACAACATATAAAATATAAAAATCAATGCATTAAAATTGTATATTAAAAAATTGATAATTTTTTCAAGAATGTAAAATTTTGTAAAATGATTATACACTCACCATATTCCATCTAAATGGTTGTCTAGGGCTATGATATCGCATATACACCCATGATGGGGAATTTTATAAAGCATACATATATCATTAGATCTAGATGTACATACAATTATGTCAATATGACATAAAATATCATTGCTTAAATCTAAAAACAATTGAACTATGTGTTCTCACTAGTCTCCATCCCTGAATCATGACCTTCTGTGAAGATAGTGGATTCTTTGATGTAGAAACAACATCACCTAAACCTTATTCTCATCTATGAGGGGTGCCCATAACATCCCTCATCATCTATAAAACCAATAAATTAATAATATTTGAATCCAATGAACATGATAAAAATCTATGACCATAATATATATTTTTTGTTCAAAGGACAATAAACATGTACATGAATAAATATGTAATTTAAAAATTTACAAACCTGTGTATAAGGTACACCCATGCCAATTGTGGCCTCTACAATAGAGTCAAGGTCTATTGAGGTACCCAAAATATCACCAATCATCTATACAAACAATAAATAACAAGTCAAATAAATTAGTCAATTAAGTAAACACATACTAGAAAATAAACTTAATATTTTTCTTACAAATATAAACAAATTGAAATTGAAATTAAACTTGTGTATCAAATACAGATGATGAAGTCAATAAGTCATGTACAACAGGAGCCTGACATATCCCTATAGGAGTCGGTGAAGCTACTACATCTCGCATAGTGTTTGGAATGCTAGTGTCATGCACTATTGAAGCATATACATGTGGCATATGCTCTAACATGCTAATGTTTGGCATGTTAGTGGTATGTACTATTGAATCACATACAGATGGAATAGGATTTGGCATGCTAGTCTCCATAAATGTACAATGTGTATGTCACACTTGAATAGGAGGTCTCATACACTTCCTCTCACATGATGTGTAATGACACATAAGAACTATAACATGATTAGGAGGAGGGACATCAACACCTATACCAACACCAATAAAACCACTATCACCACTACCACTGCCACCAATACCACTACCACCAACACCACCACTGCCATTAGCACCACCTATAGGTTGAGTAGAAGTTTTCAAAGTATGTATACCATGCTCATTCATAACTTGTCTCAGACTAGTAACCTCCTCAAGGGTGTCCATCTATATGTTATGATGCAAAATTTTAAGAATAGAGGCATGTGATATTGTTCTTTTATTTCTCTGAGCTTAGTTATGATGATTTTGGTCTCTCCTAGCACCAAGTTTATCAAATGAATACCCACTTCCCTTAACGTAGGATGCCTTCATGTCAAAACAATTTAGAATTTCTTGCAACATAAACTCACAATACAATTTTTTCAAAAAATATAATGGAACCTCAATATTATTGCATGAAGGCTCATCAAACACCATCCACCACCTATCCCAAAAGTCAGTTTTAATCTCCTCATGAACACACTAATCAATACTAATGTGTTTGCAATTCATTGGTGGAGGTTGGTTGGTTCCATGATTAATAAATAAAGCACACACAATTTCTTTTTTTATATTTTTCCTTCACATCTTCATATGACAATTTCTTAGAATAAAATTATTTTAGAGCCTCTCTTTTATTCAACATTGCATCCAATTGTGAAGTCACATTTTCTACTTCATTAAAAATAGACTCTAATGTATTGGTAAGTAAAATTTGTGTACTACCAGCTGAAGAGTGATGCAAACCCTTGATGGTTATTTTTAATTATTAATGTTTGGAATTATATTTCTCATACAATTCAACTTCCTATGTAAAATCAAACTCTTCAGGGTTTTATCTAACATTTTATTCATGAAATGGATCCATTGAACTTGTGTATCTAAATTTAGATAAAAGTATAGATTTTTCTTAGGCAATGTAAGAAATCTAATGCAAACCTAAATTCAAAACCCTAATTGAACAATTAACTATAAATAGAAATGAAAAAATTAAAATGCAAAAATAACATACATGATTTGTAGCAATCCAAATGTTGAATCCCATTAGTGGGATGAAATTCCAAAGCACATGCATCAATCTACAAAATTAGAAAATAATGAACTTATGAACAAAACTCCTTGAGAGGTTGGTCATGGGTTTCTTCTTGAACTAGAAAAAAATAAAAATAGTAGAAGGGTGTATGTCCTTTAAACTTTGTAAAGGGCATACACCCTTTGCATTATAAAGGGCATACACCCTTTGCATTATAAAGGGCATATGCCCTTTATAAAAAACAAAGGGTGTACACCCTTTGAAAAGGGTGTATGCCCTTAAGGCTTGGGCAAAATCCAGAATCTTAGAAATTTGAAAAAAAGGGTGTACGTCCTTTGTAAAAAAAAAATTCAAAGTTAGGGGATTATCATACTTTTTGTCACCCAATTTTGTGCATCAACCCATTGACCAACAAAGCGACACGATGGTTGGAAAAATTATGTATACATATAAGTGCATATATGTATATACACACATGTGAATGTTTTCATAGTTGTACATGTGTTTACATATGTTTATATACAAAATTGGACTTATTTAGTTTGGTCTATGATACACTTATTCCTAGTTAAAAGTTCTTCAAGAATGTTAACAGTGATTGACACATGCATATAATGATTAATGATTACAAAGTGTTAAAAATTGATTGACACATACATGCATATAGGTTTTTATTGTATGTTTAAAATTTATAATCGACAAGGACTACTAAAATGAGTAAAATTTATTTCAATGTGTAATTTTATAGCTACATTTGTGATGTTTCTATCAAATATGAGTGGCATAATAAAAATACACACATGCACCCTATAATGATGCACTTTTATAGTAAATAATGTCAATGATTTTTTTTTGTGTCTACAATCCCAATACATTGTTTGTTAAATATAATGAATAACAATCAATTAAATTAGGTGTTAAATAGTGACAAAGCACATAGCCTAAGAAATGAATCAAACATGTCCTCACTTGACTCACCTTTCAAAGATACGCTTCAATATGGGAGACATGCAATGATATTTTTTATTAGTTAGATAGGATTTGAGCCTTGTCACTTTTTAACTCATACCTTATTGGTTATTATTCATGTTATATGTATACACATGATATTTTAACTTGTATCATTTTATTAACACTTTATTTTATAGTGGACCGTCAATGCATCAATATTCTTGAGTGCATGCAGGGTGCATTAGGAATGGGGTGGGATCATTTCATGGTAATTTTAAAGAAATGTTTGTATACTATTCTATCATACCTTCATTTCTATCAATTTAATCTCCTTTAAGTCTCTTTATGTCTTATCTCTCCATCTACTTTATGTCTAATTTTTCTAGCTTCCCTATATCCTGCTACATCGACATGGTTGATACTATCTATGTTATAATTTGCCTTTCTTGTATCATAAATCCTAATACAAATCTGAGTCTATATTCTATCATATATACTATATCATCCTAACTGATATAGTATTGTGTTAGGAAACATCTTCAAATTATATCGATCTAGCCAATACCTTTAACTTAGAGTTCAATGTTAGTTTTGGGTAATATTTCCATGTGTGTGTGTGTGTGATATTTCATTCATAAATATATATCACATTCATACACTCTACTTGCATTAACATTTTTTTATCCTTAGTAGTATTTGGAGGAGTTAAATATTTAGAACCTTATCTTGGATATATAGTATTGTAGTGTATTTAAAGCTTAATAAGATAAGTCTAAGGAGTCACTAAAGATACTTAGTTCTTCATCTTACCATTTGAAGGCTTCACCCTAAAACATATCTTGTAAAGTGACATTGGAGCCAAAGGGGGAGTTTGAAGTGTTGACAAGTCCACCCAAAGGTAAGTGTCTTTATCCCTATACTATTTCTTTTATTTTCTTAGTAAATTAGATATTGATTGGTTTATTGATTCATGGATGCATGTGTGTATCCCCCCTTATGATTTTAATAAATTGGTATAAATATAGGGTTGCTTAGGCTTGCCATTTATCATCTAGGGTTGCACAAACAATGATTTTTTTATCATTGCACCTTAACTTCTATTTATTAACCTTATTTACAACCATTTACAATCATTTGATTTACTTGTACCCCTTATAACCATTTAATTTACTTGCACCTTTACAACCATTTTTAAAATCACTTACCCAAAATTGAGCCTTAGTTAGAGTTATACCCCATGCCCTAAGCTTGGGATTTGGAACCCTTTCTTCTTGACAATTGAGTGTAAATTATCCCCTGCTAAGTCTATGATTATTATAGGTCCTTACCTAATCATCTAATTATATGTAGGATCTATTATTATGAACTTATTTGAGTCGTATTATATTGAAAGAAAGAAGGTTCCTAAGGTCATGCATAAATTACAGTGAATCTAACATGAATCCTATCCCACCTTTGGCTAGATCAATTTCATGTTTATCCTTTTTTCTTATTAGCAACATCTTCACAACCATCATATGTTTTCTACTCTATTGTATCAACCTACTCGATACAGTCTTCTTAGTTTTAACAAACATATTGACCAACCCCATATAGTTCCTACTTATCCTGAAATTGTATCAACTAACTGACTATAGTTTCTAAAATTTCTTAAGTACATCAGCTAGTCTGATATAGTTCAATGTCTCTTTCCAACTGCATCAGCTAGCCTAATCAGTTCAATTTTACCATATATTCAATAAAATATATTAACGTGCATGATATCATTTGGGTGTTTACTTTATTCATTACAAATTAATTTTTTTATACTTTAAAATCTAAAACATCAATTAATATTCTTATCTTTCAAATCTAGAAACATGTTCTAGTAGATGTAAAACTCATAGGAGTTTTTGATTTTAGAAAAGTTGCCACTAGTTTTACCTGAGTCATGATGTGAGGGGTATTGCCCCAATACTCAAGCCATTAGATTTAACTATATATAGACATTATCTTCCACATACCTCACAATATATAATAAGTGCCCAAGGTTTTATTTTTAACCAATAAGAAGCTTTTTCAACTATTTGGCTTTGTAGTGCACTGGTAAGCGGTTACCCCAGGGAAGTTACTCTCAACTTACCTCAAAGATAGCAGAGTGTGGTTAAGTGATGATGGAATCCTTAGTAGTCATTGCCATTCTAGGCCTTATTCACTATATATGCCTTTGATCAATATATCTGAAAGCTTATAATTCAAACACACGTAGATTAGTTATATATTTTTATTTTATTCATTTTTTTTTACCAATTTATCAAATTTAATCAGAATACATTAGCCAGATTGATATA
The DNA here is from genome assembly GCA_037957365.1 of Torreya grandis. Classification (NCBI taxonomy): domain Eukaryota; kingdom Viridiplantae; phylum Streptophyta; class Pinopsida; order Cupressales; family Taxaceae; genus Torreya; species Torreya grandis. The sequence continues at coordinate 1,696,851 of JARHVA010000182.1, forward strand.
GTTTTCTTACTTTTTAGACTACATTGGTTAATTTAATATATTTATGTAATTCTCTAGCAATTTTATTGGCCAAATTGATATAGTTTTGAGTTTTCTTCTGTATACATGGACTAGGATGAATTATAACTATCCTCTTTATCTCAATAGACTACAATTTAAATAAGGTCCTAAAAATAGAGCTTGTGTTTAATTGGATGATTGAGTAAGGACCTAGAATAACTGTAGACTTATCAAAAGGTAATCTACACTCAAATTTAAAGAGGAAAGAGTTAAAAATCATGAATCTATGTCATGGGGTATATATTTCACTAGGGCTCAATGATGGTTAAGTGATTGTAAGGATGAAAGTAAAAGTAAATGATGGGTGAGTGTTTGTCAATAATGTAAGGCACAATGGTAAACCAAATGAGGGTCTATGAAACCTAAAGTGATAAATATAAATCCTAATTAACCTTATATCTATACAAGTTTAATTGGTATAAGGAAGATTATGAGAAAGGATACACACATAAATCTAAAAATTAATAAACCAAGTAATATCCAATCTACTAAGTAAATAAATAAAATAGTATAGAGATAGAGATATTGACTGATTGACGCTTCAATATCTCCCTTTAGCTCAAGTATAACTTTACAATATTAGGCTAAAGACCTCAAATGGTAAGATGGATACCTAGATAATATTTGTTAGGAAATCTAAATACCTCTTCTATTGAGCTTCAATGACACTACAAGACATGACCTACAAGATAAGGTTCTAAACCTGTAACTCTCCCAAATATTACTTGGGGGTAAAAATACAAGCACAATCAAAGTGTATGAATGTGATGCATCCTTTAGGAATGAAATATGACCCCTATATATATAATTTAGGTACCAAAAACTAACCTTGCACTCTAAGCTAATGGTATCAGTTCGGCTGATACAATTTAGAAATGTTGATTGACACAGTACAATATGGGCCAAGTTGATACACTAAAAAAGATAAAAGACAGTCAGAACTTTATTAGGCTAGCCAATATAGTACATGAAAGAAACATCATGAAATAAACTGTATCATCCAGACTAATACAATAGGATATAGGGAAGCTATCAAATCTAGATAGAAACTATATGGAAAGGTAAGGTAGAAAGAGACTTAGAAGAGGTTAGACTGGTAGTAGTGATGGTATGAAAAATTAGTATGCAAACATCTCTCTCAAAGTACCATGAGCTAATTCCATCCCATTCTTGGTGCACCCTTTAAGGCATGCACTCAAGGAGATTGATGTGTCGATAAGCCCTTGCAAGAAAAAATACATTAACGTAATAAAAGTGAGGATATAAGGTGTATAAATATGCCCCACCTAAATCTTATCACATGTCATAATAGTGTAAAGTGTAAGGGTACTTTATGATAGATATGTAGCAACATAAAAGAGCATAACTAAAGAAGAAATGCTAAAAGAATCGATAATAAATGACTAATAACAACATATACATACATTGACATACCTTTCCATTGTATGATTTCATCCAAATACTATTGTCTCAATCATAGAGGGCACATAAAATACATTTTATAAACCCTAATGATACAAGGTTAAAAATATATAGAATCAATACATGCGAACATAGGATGGTCAATAAATGGATGTAAATTAAAAAATTCTTAGAAATGACTAGAAAACTTGGAAAATAAGCAAGCTAAGATCAATAAGGCTAGGTTAGAAATAAAGTGTCCAACGAGGCAAATAAAAGATAAAGTAAAATCAATAAGATGTAATGTCAAGGCTACTTATGGAAATAAAACTCAAAAGTGCATGCAAAGCAAGATAAGTTAAACTCTAAATCAAACAAAGGACACAAACAATTTTTTTATGATAAATACATCAATGCAAGAGAAGTAACAAACCAAACTCACACAAATATGTGAAAAAGGCTGAAAATAGACCACGTGGCTCACAAAAAGAGTGAAACATGAAAGCATGAAAAAGAAAATTAGGGCCAAATGGCCAATAAAAAAGTAAAAATAAAACTGAAGGTCCCAAACATAATCAATGGAAATCCTATAAAAATAAGGCAACGATCAAGAGAACATCTCATGACAACTCAAAGAGGCAACTACTATTCTAAAGATGGAAAATATAAACATTCCATATTTCTACCATGTCTGAAAGAGATGGAGAATATGAAATAGAGGAGATGGAAAGACTTGAGAACAAACTTTCCTATCAAGGGGGAAGAATGGTGGAAAGGAAAATAGGGAAGCTTTAAGGAAAAAACATGGTTTTTATTTTTAAAAAAATACACTCTAATCATGTTGGAAAGACTAAGAGTTATCAACATTAATGGCTCTAGAGAACCCTACCTAAAAAACATAAACTTAAGCTAACTAGTGAAGTATATGGATCATCCATTGACTCTAGCATGCATCAAAAATTAAAGGATCCTTCCTTCCAAAAACATGTTCATTGTCATCAGTCTACTATGAAGATTAGTTACTTGTGTGAAAAATTAGGTGGCACTAGAATGTAAGAACATATGTAATGGTGTGATTATACCTCCTACCCTTCTCTATTGTCCTACCATAATCGAATGGACCTTGACTCTATCACAAGGCAAACTATGGAGTTTGAGATTTGAATAGAATATAAGATGTGCCAAAAAGATCATGTCTTTTAGTATGATCTAACTTTTAAGATACAATTTTACTTTTAAAATTGACTTTTATTATAATATGGATTTTAACTCTTTTGGATTATTCTATTTTACTACTCCATATGGATTTGAAATAACAAAAAATGGGTGCCAAAGATGACTATAAAAAGAGAGATTACACTGAGTCATTAAAGGAAAGAATATAAAGATCATGATGCCTAAAAAATCTTTAAATTTCACCTTATAAAAATTGAAATATCTATACTAATCTTGGTGAGCCCAAGAGGAAATAAAAAATATAGGGGGATCATAAAATTGATCATAAAACAATTCAGTTGCTTAAAATCACAAAAAAATATGCAAGGGAAGAAGATACAATGACAGGTAGGTATGAAACATCATTATAAAAGAAGGTAAAATGTGGATGAGGACATGAACATAGACTATTATGGTTTTACCTAAAAACAATATGATATAATCTAAGTGAGGAAGAACACTACTCTTGACCATTGCCTTATCTTTCTAAAATGACACCTAGCTAAGGTTCAAAGTAAAAATAATATATGTAGTAAAAATGGATCATGATGGATGTTTGTGAGGAAGGTTTGGTTTATTCCCTAGGTTTTGTCTTATAACTCACAAATTGAAAATCCAAGATGTGAAAGCAATATAAAGTTATGAAGCATAAAAAAATAGTGAAGACCTAAAGGGTGTATATAATTATTTAAAAAACAAAGAATCATAAAGGAAACTATTTTTTATGAAAGAAAGTAAATGACTATAGAAAGAAAGATATGGAGGATGGTCATTTATGAGGAGGGCTTGGTTGATTTTATAGCTCTTACTATGCAACTCATAAAATGAAAAATAAAGAGGTGTAAAAATGATAAAATACCTAAAGATCAAACATATTTATTATGACTAATGTGAAATAAACCCGAAGGTGTGTAGAGAAAGCAATGCTAAGCTGCAAAAATAATCAAAGTATAATCTACAAGAAATGTTATCTAAATAGAATATAAACAAACTATAATGATGTGATTAATATATAGTATGAAGAGCATGGTGGTGATGTCACCACAAAATCCATACAAACCTATAAGATATATAATACAAGTACTAATAGATGGAATAACCTAAAAATGTGAGGCACAAAGAGACCAAAGATTCATGAGGAAACTAATGCCAACTGAAAGTTTATATAAGATGTGAAATATAAACCTGAGGTCCTACTGAAGATTCAAAAGGAAAACTAAGGCCGATTGTAAATCATATCAAAAGAGGGGTAGATAAAATGTTGAAAAATAAAACTTGGAGGTGGTACCAAAGATCCACAAGTGAAACCAAGGCTGAATTTAAGATACCAAAGAACCAAAAAGAAAGAAATGGTGTAAAAAAATTATGTTAAAGAAATAAAATGAAGGAAAGCAAAGAAACATAAGACAAAATAACAAACAATATTTATGCTTACGATTAATAACAAAGAAAAACATGTGAAATGTAAGCATATTTATCTTGAAAGGTTTCTTAAAGTTGAATTTGTATATTTGTAGGAAGTGAAAGGTTCTCGATTGTTACCTCGTGGTAAGGATGAGAGATCAAGAAGCCAATAGAATGGGGATGATCATCATAAAATTCACCCAAAAAATACATAAGTATAAAGATGGGCATCAAAATATACCTTGAAGGCTGAATTAAGGGTGGGTAGTGCAAATTGCCCAAAATATGTGTAGTACAAAAAATATGGGCATCATAAGATGCCCCAACATGTGAGAACAAGAGGATATGCATTGCAGGGTACCAAAACTTGTGGGATGTAGGTGTATTATAGTTAACATCAAGATCAACAAACCTTGTAATGATGTCAAATTACATGTAAATCTATGTTACAATCAGAAATGTGGTATTTAGGGAAATGTCAGGATCTTTGGGAGGTGATATAAGATTGTGTTATACGGCATTGGCTAAGACTATGAAGTCATCTAAATCACATGCATTAATTGTGAGTCATGACAAATAGAAGGATTTTGGAAACAAGGACAAGAAACATAACAAGAAGGACCCAAATTAAAGAAAGGATCATAAATATGATGTTAAGTCCAAAATATTAAAAAAATCTTCCTCTTCAAATGAGAAACCTAAGAAATAGTGACTCATTTGTGGCTACTGTATGAAATTTGGACATGATGAATCCAAATACATGAAGAAGAAGATTGACCAACTAACTAAGATGTTCAAGAAGCACAATATCAATGTTCATGATTTTTTCAATCAAATTTCATCATCATAGGAGTATTCTAAGGCCAAATATAATCATAAGGACAAAGATAAGGGAAAATCACTTGTTGGAGTTGCATCCTAACCATCTACATGGGTAATTGACTCTAGTGCATCACACCATATGGCTTCATCACAGGACATGTTCTCATCCTTCGAGCCTTATTACATGCCTTTGATCTTGTTAGGTTATGATACTTATATTGAAGTTAGTGGAAGTGGATATATTAAAGTGAATGATGGGAAATTTCATGATATTCTATGTGTTCCCTCTTTATCCACCAATTTCTTATCTATTTATCAAATCATTCGCATCAGTTCAAGTAAGAAAGTTGAATTCACACCCAATTAAATGGTTATTATCAAAGTAGATAATAACTCCATTGTTGAATTTTAGAAGGTAGATCACCAGTCGTGATTGTATACTTTCTCACATTTTTCTCTTGATCAACCCTCTACTGCATTTGTCACTCATTCAGATGGGGTGAGTAAATTATGGCATGAGAGATTTAGCCATCTCAACTATCACTACTTAGAACAACTCAATCATCAAGCCATGGTTTCAAGGTTGCCATGAGTAAAGTTTTTTGATGGAGTTTTCTAGTGTTACATACTTAGTAAGCATCCTGAAGAGAAGTATGTCAAGGTAAAATCATGAAGAGATGATCATATATTGGAGCTTGTTCATAGTGACTGTTGACCAAATTTGAATTTTAGTTAAATTGGGTCAAAACCTACATATTGAAACTTTTATAATGTTTTTATATGTTTATTAGGGTCTCATGTTAGCCTAAATATATTACCTATCCTTCCTCTAGCCTTGGTCTAAGCCCATCCTCCTTGTACTAGTCTAGTCAACTAAAGTCAAAGTTGGACAACCCTAGTCAAACATGATTAAAGGTCAAAGCCATCTTTTAAATGTCATAATGTGGTCATTTATATGTTTTAAGGTGTTTATAAATCTTGAATTTTTCCTTTACCATGTCTTATGTGTAAAAAGTGTCAATTTAGCATGTTTCTAGCATAATAAATGACTTGTACAGACTTTCAAGGAAGCATTTTCATCACCAAGAGATATTTAAACATGGAGGAGGTTAGAATTTGTTAGAGGTAGTCAGATGTCAGTCTAACAGGTAGTTTTATGTAGAAGAAGGTAATTTTACCTTAATTCTAGGCCTTTATTGGCACTTATACGGACTTAGAAAGTCCACTTCTAGCTTAAAACATGGGCAAATTGTCTCTTTACCTCCATAAACTATTAAACATGCCTGATGTGCAAATTTTTTATTAGAAATTTCATTATTATTATTTTATTTTATTTTTGTCTTTGCAAGCTAAGGATGGTTAATTTGGAATGCTTGGTGTGAGCCATACAAGTGGAGTTGGGAGGAATGCTCTTGGGGGTTGAAGGAGGTCTAAGTGTACTTCAAATACATGGTAAGAAGTTTGGATTTCATAACCTCTCCTTTATGAACCATCACTTAGACTCTAGGGAGATTTTTATGCACTTTCATCTAAGAGGGGTCACTATTTGAGCTAGTTTCTAAATAATTTGCTTTGGTCTAATGGATTTTATTATTCCATAGGTTTTCTAGGGTCCCTCCATAGGTTTTCCATGGTTCTCTTGGTTTTATAAGTCTCAATAATCCTCTTCTAGGCTTTTTCTTGGTTTATTTTCAATTTCACTACTCTATGCTCAAAATGTGCACCTACAGGTGCTTTGAATATAGGTTTTCCATGTTAATATTAGGCATGAAATTTGTCTTAGATGTTTTTAAGTTATAAAGGTGCACTTGATGACCAAAGTAAAAATCATGAAACCCAAATCATGCACCTTGTCCAATTTTCTCCTTCACTATCTACATAATTTAAAAGGGGTACACCTGTAGAGGTCTCCATGATGACATCATTGATTTGATAGTAACCTTGGTAATGTTTTAAACTTATTGGAGATATTAGGAGTGTATATGAGGAGTTAAGCTGATTCACATTTCATGGAGGTGATCATAGCAATGTTCTATGCCTTTCTTGTATTCACTGCCCACTACATCTCATCACCACCTACAGGTGGTACCACAGAGATTGGAGAACCTTGTGTGAAGGATTCAGGTCTTAAGGAAGCCACCCTCAAAGTTTACACATTGAATTTAATCTTAGAAGACATAGTTCCAATGTCATGAGCATTGGAAGAGGCAAACCATGATCAAAATAATGTGACTATGATTTCAGGCTTACTATCCCAAAAGGGTCAAAACATTACTCCTCAAGGTTTTTTGGAGTTTTCATAGTGAAGGCACAAGAGCTTATGGTGCATGGTGATTGTTAGATCTTATATCCCTATCATTAGACAATGACTCTTCTAATTGAGAATGACATTTGACAAAAGGAGAGAGGTTTCCTAAGGGTCCAAAGGTGTCATAAAAACACTGAATCCATTCTATGTTATCTACATGATTCTAAGCCTAAGAGACCTCTAAAACCTCAAAACAACTACAAAAGCCTAAACTTGCACTAGAGGACCCTTGATAGAAGAGAACCTACCATGAATCCAAGAAACAAGACAAGGGAGCATTGAAAGTGGTTTGTACTCTCTGACCAAGCTCATTCCCTGTCTATACATAATGCAAGATCCTCCTACAGTAGGTAGGGTGTACCAATAGTTGAATTAGCATGAGACCTTGATGATTTGTTCTAAGTATTATCAAATGACTAAAGATATTTAAAATGTTGGTGACTTCATTTAATCCAAGGTGAACCTAACCACATCACCATCAACCTGAGAAGAGGCTTAACAGTGACCTACAGGTAGTGTTCACAGTCAGTTAAATGGAACTAGCCTTGGGAGCTTTTCAAATCCAAGGTGTGGAGCCAAGAAGAATATAAATGAATTTAGGTGAGGTTTGTTTTATATGACCTAATAATGTGTCACATGGAGATAATTTACATCATGACAAAGTGGAAAAATACCCCTATATTCACCTACAAGAAGGGCTATGGGTAGAGCATCCTAATTCAAGCAGTGGCATGAGAAATTATGCAAACTAGTGCCTTGTAGGTTCATAAGGAGTAATGTGTGAAAGGACATGATGTGAGTTTTAATATGAACTCAAATGGTTTCCAAACATTTCAAACAATTTTCTAGAGAGCAAGGTGATGACCTACAAAAAGCACTAAGAGTGTCTCAGCCATATAGATAGAGACCTAGTCTTAGTGGTTTCAAAGTGCATTGATGTAGTGAATGGGAGTTTGAAATTAGTGAAAAAATGAATGAAAAATTAAAATATAATTTTAGTGATGTCATAAAACCCTTTGTCTACACAGGATCCTGAAACCCCTATATGCACCTACAACAGTGTCCTAGAGGGCAAAATTGTCTCAGTCAAGCAAGGTCTTAGTTTCAAGGTGTGTAAGGAGCTTGTGGGAGCTTGGAGTGTGAATGGAAGTTAATAAATTTTAACACAAGCTATAAAAACTTATAAAAACTTTCATTATGGATAAATAATTAAAGGAGGGCCTCTAATTTCAATAAACACAGTCTTGGCCTAATACCCTGCAGGCAATCTGCCTTCAAAAGCTAGTTTTGGAATTTGAGAAAGATGGAGGGTCTATATTTGGATTTAAATGCTTAAATTATGAATGTAACATAAATATTAAATATATAACACCCTAAAATGATTTTTCTTGGGATACCAATAGGATAATATGCCTCTATTTTATCTCAAAGGCAGTACAGTTTTCACCTTGCAAATACCCTACAACTTTTGGAAAAGAGGGTAGAAACATGGACCAAAGGTCAAATAAAGCTTGAAATAAGGTTTATGGAGTTTTATAAAACATAATAACACATGGAAAACTAATTAATATAGTTTGAAGATAGACAGAGTTCCCTAGGCAATAAGGGTTGCAGTCAAACCCAAAAGGCAGAATTGAGGCCAAGGGGCCAAATAAGAGGTCATTTCCATTTCTAGTCCTTGGAAAGCATTTAAATACTATAATTAATGATTTAAAAGGTAAAATTGATGTGTCCAAGCTACATATATTCAATAAAAACATCAAAATATCATCCTAAGCCTAACACTGTAGGCAAACCCTTTGAATAAGGTCTAGGCCTAGTTCCTAAAGGATGGTCATTCTTATTTTTATCTCTTTATGAGATATTACAATGATTGAATAATGTGTATGGGACATATAAAGAGGTGTATATACCCTAATTTTATGTGAAAAACTCATCAAGAATCCATTTTGACTTGGAATGAACTCAGACCCTATGGAATGCATGGAAAGGGCTCGAATAGTCAACTTAAGATGCTTGTATCTTCTATGAGCCTTTGCATGGGACCCTAAGGTATTTAGGGATGTTAGTCAAGGTCCTTAAAAATACCTTCGTGTAATTTTATTATAGTTCTAATGTTTTTTCTTTATGAACAAATGTTAAAACCTAAAACCACTCTGAAACCCTTGTAAACCCTCACTACAGAGCCGATTGGAGAAATGTTCCAATTAAAGCATCCAAATGCAATGGAAATGCCATGAAACCAACTTGAAGCTACATATGACTCCCTAAGAACCTGACACATGTGATTATGGTGTACTACACTTATATGAATAGTACATAATAGGTATTTCTTTATCATTTTAATGTGTTTTGCAGGTGTGAGAAGGTTTCAAAAGATCAAATCACCTTTGTGAGGTATATTGAGACTTTTTATAAGTCTCCATGGTCATCTGATGAAGTATCTAAGTTATTAAGTCTATCTTATACCTCATTCATTTCAGCCAGTCTAGTGGGTAGATAGTGAACACTTAGGAAAATAGGGTGAAAATCCATTTGGGAAGACTTTTAAGACCTATTTGATGAAACTGATGATATGGAAACTCTTGACAAGTGTCATCCCTCCCTGTGCATGGATCAGATTGCATAATTGGAAAGTTTTTGGGTGCCAAGTGAATAGGAATGATTAGGGACTAATCCAATGCATGTGAGAGCTTGTTTGTAACCCCTTCTACTCAGATCCATCATCAGACCTGACCCTATATAGTGGTGAAGTAGTTTTGTTAAGGTAAATCATAAAGGTAGGTTTTTATGCAAGGAAAAGAGTTTTTAGGCCACTTTATAAGAGTTTGATGATTTGAGATGACACTTACAGCTACTGATATTACATGTCTCACCCCATATCTCTCTTATATTCACAAATATCTAATATTTTTAGTTTGAAAAGAGCCTTAGTGACTCTTGATCTTATCCTTCTCTCCCTCTTCTCACAATTTGTATAAATTCTAGCCTTTTGGGCTATTGTATGGATCTCTCTACCTTGGTATGGCAAAGCCCTACCAAATTTTTTCCTTGAGATAATAAGTATAGTTTTTTTTACCTCATTCAAGATTTCACTAAGTGCATACAATGGTTGTTGGTCTTGTGCAAGTGTATTTTAGCTTACCTTCACATGTTACTCTTCCTAGTGCCTTGTGTGTTTTGGAATCTCTATTTTATAAGTCAAAAACAAGTGTCTAATTGGATTATAGGTATAGTGAGTAGTATATTCAATAGTGTTTCTTAGAATGCCTATTGTTTAAGTCCTTATAACCTAGGTTCTCTTTAAGACCCCATGCTTGAAACATTGATGTGAAAGGGAAGATTGTCATTGGATGAAGTGTATGTGCAAACTTCTTCTTGGTTCTAAGTGCATGTTAGTAGACAACTTATTTTGTGTATCACCTCCCCTAGATTAGATTTACTTTGAGTTATTCTTATCCCTTTTCATCCCACAAAGTGTTAGTAGTAGGATTGATCAAAGTGGTACATCAAGGAGAACAAGCCCCAAATCTAGAGATCCACCTCAAAGTTAGGTCACCCACAACCTTGAGGTGGTTTCATTGTGCCACTTGAATGTGGAGAGACTTATCATCTCCTCAAGGGGTGCAAGTTCAAGTGAAAATAATTTTTGGCATGCCTAGTGGGACTCTTGTTCTAAGAGCTTGAAGAGTTTTGGTTTTCTCCTCAAGATAGTAGCCTTTGGAGGTAATTTCACTAAGTGCCAATGGTGACTCCTAGCATAAATCTACTAGTTAATCAATCTAGGTACTATAATTGAAGTTGTTTTTTTGTTCTATGGTCTTCTCACGAGTGATTCATGGATAATTTTGATATTGAGTTTGTCCTAATACAAGTTGGAGAGACATATCCTTCTTTGCCTATTCCCCCTCAATATGAACAAGTCCTTGGCCAATCTTTTCATGATCCCTATCAATCATATGTTTCTTATGAATAGCCCTATTAAGCTTGTGCTTCACCTAGCTCACCTAGTTCCTCTCCAATTCATTCCATTGTAAGTTTCAAGAAGACTCTCATTGGCTATAAAGACTACATGTTAGACCTTGATACTAGGGTTGTGGTCAAGTCATCCCTAGTTATTGTATCAAAAGTATGAGAAATGCTTTGGAGAAAGTCAAGGAAGAATGGATGCCCATAAAGAGAGCTACTTGGCAAGGTATTTATAGTGAGAAGCTTGATGTTTGTGGACTAATTTTATAATTAGAAGAAAGGTTGAGAGCTCATGAACCAAGTGAGTCTTGGTAGCCCCTATATATCCCACATCAACCTTCAAGTGTGTCAACTATGCCTTTCCAAGACACTAATCCAACCATGTTTCAAAATTCCCCAAGTCCTTCATGTATTCCCCGAAGTTTCCCTTCTTGGAATTCCATCCAAGAGAGTAGCCAAAGGAAGGAGGATATCACTGTTGAGCAGGTTGATTTATTTGGAGAAGATTTTGAGAAAAGAAGATTGAATTTTGAGACTCATCTTGACAAGGAGATTGAATTGACCAATCGGATTTTAAGGTAATCCATCATGGCAGTAGAAAATGAACTCTCTAAGCCTACTTTTCCAAGTTGGAATCAAGATGGCAAGCCCAAGGAAACCCCAAGTTTCTTAAACCTATCATTCACCTATTCATTTGTATCTCAGCCTCATGAAGAATCCTCTAAGCATAGCTTCCCAAGATGGAAAGAGGTAGTGGCAGCTTGTGAGAAGAAGAAAAAAGATGTTTAAGTGGAGAATTTGGAAGTGGAGAGAAACTTGAAACTACTCAACTCACTCCCGCCCCTCCTTAAGAAGCCATTGAACCCATCTTTCCACCTCCTCTAGCTAATCCATTTTGCCCTTTTAATCTTGAGGATTGCATTGCTCCTTAGGATCCTTCTTGGGATAATATTCCTAGTTTTGAGATGCCTAGTATTTGCACTATGAAGAGGGAGAATGAGTTTGAGATTTTATATTAGATTGAAGATGAAGAAGAGCTGACTGGTAGAAGAATAAGTCTTAGAAGTGATTATTATGGAACCTAAAGGAGAAAATGAAGGAACCTCTCTTGTTGTTCCTCTTCATGATGCTGACCAATCAAATGATGATGACTCGTGGCAGAGATTTGAGGACATATGCAATGAAATTGAAGGCCTCAAGGGGCCTATAAGTCCTTTGGAGCTAACTACAAGCCATTATAAGCAAGATGTTGTGTCTCAAAAGGAAGACATGTGGAAAACCTATATATAAATGTTTAAAGAGTATGAATAATGTGAGAAGATAAAACTCCTAATGAGACAAGCCCAAGATGTTGGAAAGCAGGCATATATTAAGGAGCATCATCATCAAGAGAGTCTAGATCATGATGGAGTCATCTATGATGATATTGGGCCTTTTGAGGATGATTCAAAAGTTGATCCTAGAGCCACCTATGAAGTTACTCCCACCAACATCGAGGAAAAATTTGAGCAAGAAACACCACTATAAAACTATAACACAACACTTCTTGAAGACTTTGAAGAGGTTGTAACAAATTAAAAGTACAATGGGATCCTTCAAGAAGACATAAGTTTGCAACAAGATGTCCCATTCATAGATATGCAAATCTATCATGATGAGATAAAAGGATAATAGTGTGAGGCATGTTTCCAGGTTCAAGAGGACTCCATCTACCTTGGAGACTTGTGGGAGATGACTCCATTAGATGACATGCCAAGCTAAAGAGCAAAACGGAAACATGAGTCATCTAGCACCACATCCAAAAGGAAGCATGCTTGGAATCCTCATTTATCTAGTGAGGAAGGAGATTAAATTTACTTCCCTTTTGGACCAAGAAGGGAGGTATGTTTAAGTTGAATGTACATAATTAGTTTCCTTTCTATTGTGTCTTGTTTTCCCTAAGTGCTTAGTATCACAAGTGTGCCTTTGCTTTGTGTGCTTGTTTTGGTCTTATTGTGTGTTATATCTCCTTTGTGTGTTTTGAGGTAAATCAATTGTTTTGTTAGTCAATTCAAGGTTTGGTCCTATTGTTTCCAAGTGCATTTTGACTCCTTTTGCCTAATGGATAGGATAAGGCTATTGGTCCTTAACATAAACAAGCATGTTACCCCTAGGAATTACCAAATGTGCTGGCCAAATTTGAAATTTAATCAAATTGGGTCAACCCCTGCATATTAAAACTTTTCCATTGTTTCTATATGTCTAATATGGTCTCATGTTAATCTAAATATCTTACCTATTCTTCGTCTAGCCTTGGTCTAAGCCCATCCTCCTCCTACTAGTCTAGTCAACCAAAGTCAAAGTTAGTCAACCCTAGTCAATTATGGTCAAAGAACCAAATTATCTTGAAAATGTCCCAATGTGGTCATTTATATGTTCTAAGGTGTTTCTAAGTCTTGATTTTGTCCTTTACCATGTCTTATGTGTAAAAAGTGTCATTTTGACATATTTCTAGCATAATAAATGACTTGTACAGACTTTTAAGGAAGAATTTTTATCACCAAGAGATATTTAAATATGGATGAGGTTATAATATATTAGGGTCAGTTAGATGTTAGTCCAAGAGGTAGTTATATGTAGAAGAAGGTAGTTTTCCCTTAATTTTTGGCCTTTATTGGCATTTGTATGAACTTGGGAAGTCCATTTCCCGCTTAAAATATGGGAAAATTGTCTCTCCATCTCCTTTAACTATTTTACATTCCTGGTGTGTAGATTTTTCATTATAAATTTCATTCTTTGCTTCTATTTCTTCTTTTTTGTCTTTGCAAGCCAAGGAAGGTCAATTTGGAATGTTTGGTGTGAGCCATACATGTGGAGTTAAGAGGAATGGTCTTGGGGGTTGAATTAGGTGCATTGTACTTAAAATACATAGAAATAAGTTTGGATTTCATAGCATTTCATTTATGAACTATCACTTAGACTCCATGGAGCTTTTTATCCACTTTCATTTAAGAGGGGTCATTATTTGAGCTAGTTTCTGAATAATTTGCTTTGGTCTGATGGAGTTGATTATTCCATATGTTTACCAAAGTCCCTCCACAATTTTTACATAGTTATCTTGGTTTTATAATTCTTGAGAATCCAAGAAGCCTCTTCTAGGCTTGTTCTTGGTTTATTTTCAACTTCACTACTCTATACTCAAAATTTGCACCTACATGTGCCGTGAATGCAGGTTTTCCATGTTAATATCAGGCATGAAATGTGTCTCAAATGTTTTAAAGATATAAAGGTGCACTTGATGACCAAAGTAGGAATCATGAAACCCAAATCATACACCTTGTCCACTTTTCTCCTTCACTATCTACATAATTCAAAAAGGGTACACTTGCAGAAGTCTCCATGATGACATCATTGCTTTGACAGTAACCTTAGTAATGTTTTCAACATCTTGGAGCTATTAGCAATGCATTTGAGGAGTTAATTTGATTCACATTTCATGGAGGTGATCATATCAATGCTCCATGCCTTTCTTGTATTTATTGCCCACTACATCTTATAACCACCTATAGGTGGTACCACAGAGATTGGAGAACCTTGTGTGAAGGATTCAGGTCTTAAGGAAGACACCCTCAAAGTTTATGCATTAAATTTCAACTTGGTATACCTAGTTCCAAAGTCATGAGCATTGGAAGAGGCAAACCATGATCAAAATAATGTGATTGTGATTTCAGTTCTACTATCGCAAAAGGGCCAAAACATTGCTCCTCAAGGATTTTTGGAATTTTCATATTGAAGGCACAAGAGCTTATGATGCATGGTGATTACTTGATATTATAGCCATATCATTAGATAATGACTCTGATAATTGAGAAGGATAGTTGACAAAAGGAGAGAGGTTTCCTAAGGGTCCAAAGGTGTCATGAAAAACATAAAATCCATTCAGTGTTATCTACAGGGTTCTAAGGCTAAGAGACCCCTAAAACCTAAAAATAACTACAAAGGCCTAAACTTGAATTTAAGGACCCTTAAGACAATAAAACCTACCATGAATCCAAGAAACAAGACAAGGGAGCATTGAAAGTGGTTTGTACTCTCTAACTAAGCTCACTCCCTATCTATACACAGTGGAAGATCCACCTACAACAGTCAGGGTGCACCAACAATTGAATTAGCATGAGACCTTGATGAGCTATTATAAGTCTCCTCAAATGACTAAATATATCTTACATGTTGGTGACTTCATGGGATTCAAGGTGAGCCTAACCATGTCAATATAAACCTAAGAGGAGGCTTACCAATGACCTACATGCAGAGTTCATAGTCATCCAAATGTAACTAGCCTTGGGAGCTTTTCAAATCCAAGGTGTGGATCTAAGAGGCATAGTGGTGAGTCTAGGTGAGGTTTGTTTTATATGACCGAATAAGGTGTCACATGGATCTAATTTATATATTGACAAAGTGTAAAAAGACCCATGTATTCACCTACAGGAAGGGCTATGGGTAAAGCATCCTAATTCAATCAGTGACATGAGAACTTATGCAAAATAGTGCCTTGTAGGTTTATAAGGAGGAGTAATGTGTGAAAGGACATGTTGTAAGTTTCCAGGTGAACTCAAATGTCTTTCACACATTCCAATCAAGTTTCTATAGAGCAAGGTGATGACCTACAATAAGTACTAAGAGTGTCTCAGCCATATAGACAGAGACACAGTGTTAGTAGTTTCAAAGTACATTGGTGTAGTGAATGGGAGTTTGACCTTAGTGAAACAATAAATGAACACTTAAAATATCATTTTATTTGTGTCATAAAAGCCTTTAAAAATTAAATGCAAGTCTACACAGAATCCTAAAACCCATGTATACACCTACAACAATGTCCTAAAGGGCAAAACTATCTCAGTAAAGTAGGGTCCTAGTTTCAAGGTGTGTAAGGAGATTATGGGAGATTGGAGTGTGAATGGAAGTTAATACATCTTAACAAAAGATATAATAACTTATTAACACCTTCATGAGGGATAAATATTCAAAGGAGGGCCCCCAATTTCAACAAACATAGTCTTGGCCTAATACCCTATAGGCAGTCTACCTTCAAAAGCTACTTCTGGAATTTGAGAGAGATGGAGGGTCTATATTTGTATTTAGATGCTGAAATTGTGTATGAATCATACCTATGTCATATATAACATGCTAAAATTATTTGTCTTGGGATACCAATAGGATAATATGCCTTTGTTTTATCTCAGAGGTAGGGCAATTTTCACCTTGCAAATACCCTGCAACTTTTGGTAAACAGGGTAGAAACATGGACCAAAGGTCACATAATGCTTAAAATAAGGTTTTTGGAGTTTTATCACAAATCATACCACATGGAAAACTAATTAAGAGAGTTGGAAGATAGATAGGGTGCCGTAGGCAACAATGGTTGTAGTCAAACCCAATAGGTAGAATTGAGGCCAAAGGGCCAAATAGGAGGTCATTTCCATTTATAGTCCTTGGAAATCATTTAAATGATTTGATTCATGATTGAAAAGGTCCAAGATATGTCCAAGCTACATATATGTAAGCAAAACATCAAAATATCATCCTAAGCCTAAGATTGCAAGCAGACCCTTTGAATAAGGTCTAGGCCTAGTTCCTAAAGGATGGTCATTCTTATTTATAGCTCTTGATGAGATATTCCAATGATTGAAGCAATATGTATGGGACATATACATAGGTGTATATACCCTTAATTTGTAGTACAAACTCATCAAGAATCCATTTTGACTTGGAATGAACTCATACCTTGTGCAATGCACATAAAGGGCTAGAATAGTCAACTTACAATGCTTGTATCTTCTATGAGCCTTTGCATGGGATTCTAAGGTGTTTGGGGATGTTAATCAAGGTCCTTAAGAATCCCTCAATGGAATTTTCTCAATGTTCCAATGTTTTTTCTTTATGAACAAATGTTAAGACCTAAAACCATTCCAAAATCCTTGTAAACCCTCACTACAGATGCGATTGGAGAAATATTGCAATTGAATCATCCAAATGAAATAAAAATGCCATGAAACCAACTTGAAGCTACATAAGACTCTCCAGGAACTTGACACATGTGATTGTGGTGTACTACACTTCTATGAATAGTGCAAAACAAGGCTTTCTTTGACATTTTTGTGTGTTTTGCAAGTGTGAGAAGGTTTTAAAATATCAAATAAACTTTAGGAAGTAGATTGAGACTTTTCATAAGTCTCCATGGTCATTTGATGAAGTATTTAATCTCCAAGTCTATCTTCTACCTCTCTTATTTCAGCCAGTCTAGTGGGCAGATAGTGAACACCTAGGAAAAAGGGTGAAAATCCATTTGGGAAGACTTTTAAGGCCTATTTGATGAAAATATTGATATGGAAACTCTTGAAAAGTATCATATATCCTTGTTCATGGATCATATTGTAAAATTGGAAAGGTTTTGGGTGAAAAGTGTGAGAGGTGCATGGAAAGAAGTCATTTTAAGACTGTCATGAATGATTGTGCATGGCCAAAAGAATAAGAATGATCAAGGACTAATAAAATGCATGTGAGGGCTTATTTTTAACCCCTCATAATTATATCCATCATCATAACTAACCCTATGCATTAGTGAATCATTTTTTAAAGGCAAATCATAAAGGCAATTCTCTATGCAATGGAAAAAAAATTTAGGCCACTTTGCAAGAGTTTGATTATTTGAGATTGTTGTCCCCCAAAAATATTGCTCATTTTTGGGACAACATTTGAACTATTTTGGTCCTATAGACCAAAATCCTTTCTTCACATTTCAAAAATTGTTTTAAGCATTCAGGTTCTTCATTTTTCAAAGCTTTCTCAGAAATCTACAGACTCTGCAGGCTTGAATCTACGGACTCTGCAAGAAGAAAATCTACAGACTCTGTAGGCTTGAATCTATGAACTCTGTAGGAAGAAAATATATAGACTCTACAGGCCAAGTTCTATGGGCTTCACAGGTTGATTTCTACAGACTCTGTAAGAAAGACTCAAGCTCTCAACAATTAGGCGATTTCAAAGTTGGTTCAATGACAAGGTTCAACCAAAAGAGTTCATCAGAAAGCTTCTAAAGCAAGGATTGAACCATTGAACCTTGAACCATTTTGGTTCAATGGGTTCAATGGGTTCAAAGGTTCACAAGAGTTAAGCACATTTGTCAAGGTTCAAAGTTTAACCGCTTCAAGTTTCAATGGCTTCAAAACACTTATCAAAGAGAAGAAGGCTTGAACCATTGAACCGTTGAACCATTGAACCACTTTGGTTCAAAGGTTAAATGGGTTTAATGGTTCAACAGGTTCAATGACCAAATGGTTCAATGTGTTTGGTTCAAAAAGATCAAAAAGACTTGGCCAAATACAAAGAATGAACCGATTAAATCGTTGAACCTTGAACCAAAAGGTTCAACAAGTTCACAGGTTCAACCAGTGCGATGAAGATCAAAGAGCTTAGAAAGAACAAGTGACGGACAAAGGATGAACCAATGAACCGATTGAACCTTGAACTGAAAGAGTTTGAAGTTCAATGGTTCATCGGTTCAAAGGTTCAAAGGCGGCCTTAGTCAAGGAAAGAAGCAGCGAACAAGTGGTTTAACAGATGGTTCAACCAAGGAGCAGGAAAGCGATTGAACCAGGAAGCAATGGAACAAAAGAGGCAGAATGAACTGATGAACCAATGAACCAATGTAATTTCAGTGGGTTCAAAGGTTTAAGGTTCAACATGGTTCAAGTGGCTATCGACCATTGACATCCTCGCAGATGTCAAATTTAAAGTAAGGGAATATCTGTTGAAATTCAAATAAAGTGCAAAACTTGAAGGAAGAACCAAACAACTGGCTGAAAAGATAGCTTGAGAGCTTAAATTCCAA
Source organism: Torreya grandis (assembly GCA_037957365.1). Classification (NCBI taxonomy): domain Eukaryota; kingdom Viridiplantae; phylum Streptophyta; class Pinopsida; order Cupressales; family Taxaceae; genus Torreya; species Torreya grandis. The sequence goes on from JARHVA010000182.1 coordinate 1,715,900, forward strand.
GAAGAGACAAAGCTAGAAAGGAAAAAAGTGAAAAGAGAGAAAAGCCCAAAATATCTGTGCAAAAGTTATTCCAATAGGTAGAACAGTCTGCAAAGTAGATATTTGAGCTTGCAAACATTGAAGACACGACCTATTGGTCTCCTTTGAGTGAAGACAAAATGGATAGTTGTGTAGATGTTAGAGGGAATAGACCAAATGATCCAGACTTAGGAGAAGACATATTAGATGAATAGACATGCCATAGTTAAGGCAACGCACTGTTCCAGGCATGGTCCCTCTAGATAGAACTGAAGGCGCATTGAAGGCATTGACTGTAGCATGGGCCATCCCATGGGAGAGAGTGGCAAGCCTTGTTTAGTGGCTATATATTGTAATCTCTCATTTGTTACAAGGGAGATCTTTCCATTACCAAAAACAAAACTCTACCCAAATTGAAAGGCGAATACTGAGACTTTGAGCTCAGATTGTTGTTCATATTATTTTATCTGAATGAGAAAGCAAGTTACTTGCAGACTTTGTGCTGTTATAGCTTGTGCCACTTTAGGAAATTGGTCTTATGTCTGTTTCCTAAAAGCATTCTTGTTTATTTGATTTAACAAGCAAAACAAGTGGAAGTAATAAGGAAGGTGTCTTGAAGCCAGCTACTTTCAGACTTTGTGCTATCATAGTTATCTTCAGTGTGTGTTTATTTTCTATTTCTGTGTAAAAGACCTTAGGATGACTTTATTCCCCCATTATTTTTCATATCTCACTCTTGGGCAGTCAAGGTGGAGAATTTGTGCTACATCTTAGATTGTTGGTTACTATGTACTCTGTTATTAGTTACTTGTCACTACCAGAATGATTCCTATTGTTTACAAGAACAAGCACTTTTGAAAGAAGAAAAGTGCCTTCTATCATTTCACCAGGATTTATACTATCCAGAAAGGGATCTGGCTCTTGGCTAAATGTTACTTCTGAAAGAAGAGAAGTACCTTCACCAATCACCTAAGATTTTTCCTTTGATCTGTGAGCATCATCTCTAAAAGAAAAGAGATGCATGGTTTATCCTACCCCCATGTGTTATTTTCAAGCATATATATATATATATATATATATATATATATATATATATATATATATAGTATATAGCCTCTATATATTTAATAGGGAACCTCCCCTTGATGAGAGGAGAGATTTGTCTCCTATTGATGTAGTAAACTTGCACACGAGGATGACCAATCTCTCTATGTTGTGGTGATAGGAACTATTTTGCTCACCAGTTAGCTGGTCGACAAAATATTCACCCAACAATTTTTGGCGACTCTTCTAGGGATGAACATGCAGTCTGAAGCCTCAAGTTTCAGATTAAAGTAGTTCCTTCCCTTATCCATTATATAGACTCTAGTAACTTCGTTTTGTGTCTTACCCATTATCATTATAGCCTTACCATTTTCCTCCATCTCCATTATTTTATCTAGTCTACAAAACCAGAGCTGCTAGAAAAGAGTGCATAGTTTGAAGCCTCAAGCCTCAAGTTGAAGCAGGGCCAGTTCTTTTCCATTTTCGTTCTGCAATCTGGCCACTCCACCCAGATTTGTTATCCCTATTTTTTATAATTAAATCATGGTAGTTCGAGGCCCCTGGGGTAACTCTTTTGGCCCACTCCACTTGACTCCACCTCTGCATGAACTTCCACGCAACTCAAGAAAGAAATTTCCCAAATTTTTTAGAGATGGGAGAGCTCACCTTGATGAACACATTGCAGCCTTTAGCATAGCCTGTGGTGTGATAGGGGTGGAATTTAAAGACATGGTAGTCAAGCTTTTTGTGGAGACCCTGCAAGATGCTGCTGCAGAGTGGTTCTACCATCTGCAAGCTAGATCAGTGACAAACTGGAATACCCTTAAAGCCAAGTTCAAAGAAAGGTTCAAGCCTACAAAAGATGCACATGCCTTGCTAGGCCAGCTCACACAGATGAAAAAGGAACCCCATGAACCTATGAGAGACTTCATTGCCAGGTTCGACAAGCTGAGGCACAAGATTCCCATGATCGCCCAGTCGACACCTCAGAATCTCAAGTGTTTCTTCATCAACTCACAACTACCTAAAGTGAGTTTCTTGTTGAGATGGGCTAGACACATAGACCTTTTTGTTGCTCAGGACTTGGCTACTAAGCTAGAAGATGACCTCATCTTGGCAGGAAAGATAAGGAGAGATCCTAATAGAGGTAAATCCTCTTCATCTTTTGAGTATCCATCTACAGGCACCATGGATCAGATGGTGCAAAAGCTGGCAAATGAACTGCTAGCCTTGAAAAGGCAAATGGCCCAAAGTATGTCTGCTCTTCTTAATCAAGATATGCCAAGGAGGGCATTTCAAAATCAACCATATCAAGGCAATGCCACCAAAAATCAAGGGCAGCCAAATCATCTTCCTCCCCCGCAAAGGAACCTTGCCCTTGAAGCACCTCCAACCAACTCAGCAATTGGATATCTGAAAATAGAACATGATTTCTCTTTCCAACCTAAGTTTGAGCAAGAAAATGATGTTGATATCTTCACAGAGGATCAAGAAGAATCAGCTGGCGACTCCCACATTGCTTTCCTGAATTACCAATATGAACCCAAAAGTGAAGGTGAAGTAGTCGAAGAATCATATGTAGTATTCACTCGATCCGAGAATCAGTTAGCCCAGCAGGCTGACAAAGAAAAGATAGAGGAGTGACCCCAACTAGTAATTTCAATTGCTAAGCAGAGAATCCCTCTTCCTTTCCAGTCAAAGGACCCGGTGATTTCCAAAAAAGTAAGTACATCAAATATTTCTACACCTTTTACTTCAAATTCACAGACCAGTCCTCCCCCTCCCAAAAACCAAAAGGATGAAATCCCATACCCTCTTCCAAGTCCATTTCAGTCATCTGATATAATTGATCATGTCAAAAAATCCAAAATTCAAATGACTGAATTTGAATTCATGCAAGCCAATCTTGAGTAGTTAAACATTGGTGGAAAACTAAGTGTGGACTTGTCTGAGGCAAAAATTGTGGTCACCCAAACGTCAACCCCTACAGCTCAAATTCTATTTTAGCCTTCAGGCAGGGGTAATTACTTCTTAACTATAGAGGATGCTCATGTCTTAGTTGATGAAAGTCCCATAGCTGGCAATCCAGGATTTGATCCAAAAAAAGCATCAGAAGAATTGGTAGAGTGCAGTACAAATGAAGAAGGATATTTCATCTCTAATGAAGAGAAATCTGATAGAAGATCAGCTTCTGATGATGCTTGGTCCTAGAATCTGATGGCAGCAATTCTTCCACTAATGTTGGAGCCAGGATTGTGTTGATATCTCCTCAAGGAGATATTTTTCCTTCATGTAAGTTGCAATTCAACAACACCAACAACATAGATGGATGTGAATCTCTATTGCTCAAATTGAAGACTGCTCAGGATGAAGATATCAAACTCCTTCACACCAAAGGAGATGCTGATCTGATGGTTTGTTAGGGGTCTGAGGGGGATAATCAAAGCATGTGCTGGATTGGACCAACAAAACAGCAAGTTATGGTGGTGGACCATACTACTGTACTCCATAGTCAGCAAAAAGAACTCTTTGTTAAGAGAGCAAGGAGTTATGGTTTTCAGTTTGAAGACCACATCCTACCATGGGGTAAGAAGAAGAAAGAACCAAGAGGAAGACACAAAAAGTTGGTTTCCTGGTGGAGAGTTCCATTCGCCCATCATCGTTTCTAGGGACAAAATGGTTTTCTGCTAGTTTATCAGGATGGCACACCATTTTCACTATCTTACAGTGGGCGGCCTCTGAAGCGCTTCAAATCTTGAGGCATCAGATTAGATCATCTATATATATTTATATTTGTATAGTCTTTAGTTCTATTTTGTGCTTTTCATTTTCATTTTTTGTGCCTTTCTTTTTTGGGTAGCATGACGCCATAACCCAATGGCATACTTCAAGGCATCAGAGATTCTAGTTTCTACTCCCCTCAGTTGTTCCAAGTTTTCAACTGAAGGAAGTTTCCCAACTAGAGCTAGCTATTGTCCCTCAAAAATATCGCTCATTTTTGGCACAATATTTGAACTATTTTGGTCCTACAAACCAAAATCCTCTCTTCCCATTTCAAAAATTGTTATGAGCATTTAGGTTCTTCATTTTTCAAAGCTTTCTCAAAAATATATGGACTATGTAGGCTTGAATCTATGAACTCTGCAAGCTTGAATCTACTAACTCTATAGGAAGAAAATCTATGGACTATGTAGGCTTGAATCTATGGACTCTATAGGAAGACAATCTACGGACTCTGTAGGCTTGAATCTACAGACTCTGCAGGAAGAAAATCTATAGAATCTGCAAGCCAAGTTTTATGGGCTTCATAGGTTGATTTCTACGGACTCTATAGGAAAGAATCAAGCTCTCAACACTTAGGCGATTTCAAAGTTGGTTCAATGACAAGGTTCAACCAAAAGATTTCATCGGCAAGCTTCTAAAGCAAGGATTGAACCATTGAACCGTTGAACCTTGAACCATTTTGGTTCAATGGGTTCAAAGGTTCAACGTCAGTAGCAAGAGTTAAGCGCATTTGTCAAGGTTCAAAGTTCAATGGCTTCAAAACACTTATCAAAGAGAAGAAGGCTTGAACCATTGAACCACTTTGGTTCAAAGGTTCAACGGGTTCAATGTTTCAACATGTTCAACGACCAAATGGTTCAATGTGTTTGGTTTAAAAAGATCAAAAGGACTTGGCCAAATAAAAATAATGAACTGATTGAACCATTGAACCTTGAACCAAAAGGTTCAACAAGTTCACAAGTTCAAAAGTTCAACCAGTGCGATGAAGATCAAAGAGCTTAGAAAGAACAAGTGACGGACAAAGGATGAACCAATGAACTAATTGAACCTTGAACTAAAAGAGTTCGAAGTTCAATGGTTCATGGGTTTAAAGGTTCAAAGGCGGCCTCAGTCAAGGAAAGAAGTAGCAAATAGGTGGTTCAACAGATGGTTCAACCAAGGAGTGGAAAAGTGATTAAACAAGGAAGCGATGGAACAAAAGAGGTAGAATGAACTAATGAACCAATATACTTTTAACAGGTTCAAGATGGTTCAAGCAGCTAGCGACCATTGACGGCTCCGCAGACATCAAATTTAAAGTAAGGGAATATCCGTTGAAATTCAAATAAAGTGCAGAACTTGAAGAACCAAGCGACTGGCTAAAAAGATAGCTTGGGAGCTTAAATTCTAGGAAGAGACAAAGCTAAAAAAGACAAAATTGGAAAGGACAAAAGCAGAAAGAGGGAAAAGCCCAAAATATCTGCGTAGAAGTTATTCCAGTAGGTGGAATAGTCCATAAAGTAGATATTTGAGCTTGCAAACATTGAAGGCGCAACCTGTTGGTCTCCTTTGAGTCAAGATAAAATGGACAGCTGCGTAGATGTCAGAGGGAATAGACCAGATGATCCAGACTCAGGAGAAGACATATTAGATGAATAGACACACTATAGTTAAGGCAATGCATTATTCCAGGCATGGTCCCTTTAGACATAACTGAAGGCACATTAAAGGCGTTGACTGCAACATGGGCCATCCCATGGGAGAGAGTGCCAAGCCTTGCTTGGTTGCTATATATTGTAATCTCTCATTTGTTACAAGGGAGATATTCCCATTACTAGAAGAGAAACTCTACCCAAATTGAAAGGCGAATACTGAGACTTTGAGCTTAGATTGTTGTTCATATTATTTTATTTGAATGAGAAAGCAAGTTACTTGCAGACTTTGTGCTATTATAGCTTTTGCCACTTTAGGAAATTGTTCTTATGTTTGTTTCATAAAATCATTCTTGTTTATTTGATTTAACAAGCAAAACAAGTGGAAGTAATAAGGAAGGTGTCCTGAATCCAGCTACTTTCAGACTTTGTGTTGTCGTAGTTGTCTTCAGTGTGTGTTTATTTTTTGTTTTGTGTAAAGGACCTTGGGATGACTTTGTGCCCCCATTGTTCTTCGTATCTCACTCTTAGGCAGTCAAGGTGGAGACTTTGTGTTACATCTTAGATTGTTGGTTACTACGTACTCTGTTATTAATTACTTATCACTACCAGAAAGATTCATGTTGTTTGAAATAACAAGCACTTCTGAAAGAAGAGAAGTGCCTTCTATCATTTCACCAGGATTTCTACTATCCAGGAAGGGATCTGGCTCTTAGCTGAATGTTACTTCTGAAAGAAGAGAAGTACCTTCACCAATTACCCAAGATTTCTCCTTTAATCTGTGAGCATCATCTCTGAAAGAAGAGAGATGGATGGTTTATCCTACCCCCGTGTGTTATTTTCAAGCATATATAAATAGTATATAGCCTTCGTATATTTAATAGGAAACCTCCCCTTGATGAGAGGAGAGATTTGTCCCCTGTTGATGTAGTAAACCTGCACATCAGGACGACCAATCTCCCTATGATGTGGTGATAGGAACTATTTTGCTCACTAGTTAGCTGGTCGACAAAATATTCACCCAACAGAGATGACACTTGTATCTCTTGATATTGAATGGCTCACCCCAAATCTATTTTACATGATTACATAACTAATATTTTAAGTTTGATAAGTGTTTTAGTGACACTTGAGCTTCCCCTTCTCTCCCTCCTCTCACAATTTCTATAAATTTTATCCTTTTGGGCTATTATACAGATCTCTCCACCTTGGTATGGTGAATCCATACCAAATTTTTACCTTGTGTTAATAAAGATAGTTGTTTTTACCTCATTCAAGATTTCAATAAGTGCATACAATGGTTTTTGGTCTAGTGCAAGTGTATTTTGGCTTACCTTCACATGTTACTCTTCCTAATGCCTTATGTGTTTTAGAATCTCTCTTTTGCAGGTCAGCAAGAAGTGTCTAATTGGATTTCAGGTATAATGAGTAGTCTATTAAATAGTGTTTCTTAGAATGCCTATTATCTGAGTCCTCCTAACCTAGGCTCTCTTTAATACCCCATGCTTGAAACATTGATGTGAAAGGGAAGATTGTCATTAGATGAAGTGTATGTGCAGACTTCTTCTTGGTTCCAAGTGCATGTTAGATGGTGTGACTAGAAAACTTAATTGGTGTATCACCTCCCCTAGATTATATTTACCTTTGACTATTCTTATCCCTTTTCATCCCCCAAAGTGATAGTAGTAGGATGGATTAAAGTGGTACATCAAGGGGAACTAGCCCCAAATCTAGAGATCCACCTCAAAGTTGGGTCACCCACAACCCTGAGGTGGTTCCATTGTGCCAATTAAATGAGGAGAGACTTGTCATCTCCTCAAGGGGTGCAAGTTCAAGTGACAATAGTGACATTGTTAGCCCATTTCCAAAACCTTCATTTAGTATAACTAAATACATGATTACTTTAATATATGAATTTTTAAGGGTATACTTGGGTGTAATTTATTAATAATAAAAATGAGGTCTTTGATCATTTTAATCACTTCAAGGTGCTTGTATAAAAATATTCAAGTAAATCCATCAATATTTTATGCACTGACAATGGTGGTGACTATGTTGGTAACTATTTTGAGCAATTATGTACATCAAAGGGGATTGAACTCTGATGTATACTTGTATATAGTCCTTAACATAATGGTGTTACAGAGTGTAAGAATAGGTCATTAAAGGAAATGGCCAAATATATGTACACTCCAAGTCTCTTACACCTCAGTATTCGACCAAGGCCATCAACTACGCTTGTTATATCCATAACCAAATTCATCATAAAGCATTAAATGGAGTTACTCTTTTTGAATCTTGGAGTGGTTGAAAACCCACAATGAAGCACTTTTGAGCGTTTGAATCTCCTATTATGGCCTACATTATAAATAAAAATATAATGCAATGGAACCTCAGAGTTAGCCTTGCATATTCATTGGATATCCAGAGGATGTTGAGGGATTTAAGCTTATCCTTCCCCCCATTCATGAATTATTCATTGAGAGGAATGTTCATTTTCAAGAGAGTCCTTAAGATTCCACACTCCACACTTCTCCCTTTCTTGGATGCATTGTGATTTGATGACAATTATATTGATTCATATTCTCCTAAGAAGCTTCTTAATGATCTAAATTTTTTTCTAGTTCTGAAAATGAGAGTAGTGATGAGGATTCACCTACTCCTTCTCCCATAATATATTCAAAGGACGAGGAATCTCCTCCTGACTATTTGAGTACTTGTCCCATTAAGGCTAAATGGATAATATAAAGTGTTGGCCATTGGTTTATAAATCCATTAGATAATAGGCAAACTCATGTATTATTCTAGAATGTCCCACATGTTTTCATTTCATCTACTTCCAATCCACAGTCATTTTGTGAGGCATCAGGGACTCCTAAGTGGGATATTTTTATGGAAGAGGAATATGGTTCCTTTCTTAGGAACAAAACTTGGGATTTAGACCCTCTTTCTAAGGTAAGAAAACTTGTTCGATGTAAGTGGATCAAACCAAAAAAATTCACTTCATATGGGTCCATAAACAAGTTTAAAACACATTTGGTAGTAAAAGGTTTTTCTCGTTTACCTAACATTGACTACATCGAGACATTTTCCCTTGTTTCCAAAATGAACTCAATCCAAATCACTCTTGCCATTACCACAAAACATCATTGAAATGTTCATCAAATGGATGTGAAGAGTGTATTTCTTCACTTTGACCTCAAATAGAAAATATACATGGAGTAACCACAAGGATTTGTGGAAGATTCCTCCTTAGTTTGTAAACTTTAGAAATCTATCAATGGCCTCAAGCTTAGTATGCCAAGATGGACTCCTTTCTTCTTTTAGTTGGGTTCACCATATGCCATTTTGATTTGAATGTCTACATTTTGTGATAGGATGATTCATTGTTGATTTTGGTTATCTACTTGGATGACTTATTGATCACAGTGAGTTATGCATCCACCATCACAGGAGTGAAAAATGTTTTGTCTGACAGGTTCTCAATGACTGACTTGGTCTTTTTGCATTACTTCCTCAAGATTGAAAATTATCATTATGACTCCAAGATCACTATTTCACAATCCAAATATGCTCTTGATTTACTTGCAGAGTTTAACATGGTTGATTGTAATCTAGATTCTAATCCTTTTTTATTTGGTGTGAAGCTTAAGGATTATTTTTCATCTCCTTTGGTTGATGTTACTTCGTATCAAAAAATTGATGGTAGTCTCATCTACCTTACACACACTAGACCTGATATTTTAGATGCAGTGGGCATGGTCTCCAAATTTATGTAGGCACCACATGAGCTACACTAAAAAGTAGCTAAGCATAATCTTGACTACATTCAGGGTACTCATAGTTATGGGATTCACTATGGAATAGGCATCAACATTAACTTAATTAGTTATATAGATTCAAATTGGGCTGGAGAGGTTCAAAATCACAAGTCTACTTTAGGATACAGTTTCTCCCTCGGTCTAGGTCTGATTAGTTGGTTAGCAAAGAAGCAAAATTTTATTGCTTTATCATTTACTGAGGCATAATATATATGAGTTATTAATACTACCATTGAGGCTATTTAATTTCAAGGGATTCTCACTAAGTTTTGTATCTAATTTTAACGACCAACAATCATCTTCTACATCAACTAAAGCATAATTTAGACTTGTAGGAATTCGATCCTCCATCAATAGACCAAGGATATCAAGATTCACACATATTTCATTTGTGAGATCATTCATGAGGAATTCATTGATCTTCACTACATCTAGACAACTAATAAAATTATTGATATATTCACCAAACCATTCACTGAGAGCAAGTATCTTTATTTGTGGGCTATTTTTTGGGTTCAGACAGTTATGTCTTCTTCCTCTTATGGGGGATTGTCTCTATATACTTGGGTACGTCATCAAGCCTTAATTGTCAAGACCCAATTCTTCTAGCCACCTAATCTATGCTTAAGGGAGGGTGTTAGTGTATGCTTTTTCCCACTATGTGGTTTCACCTATAGGATCTAATTAGCTTGCTTAATTAATATTAGGTCATTAGGGGAAATGTACTTTATGTCACTTTCTAATTATGAGTTGAGTGGATTACCTTTTTGGATGATCTAATTCCTCACTATATAACATAGCTTCATATATACTTTTTGGCTAATGAATGTCAATGCAACTTTTTGTTGTGAAGCCAAGCTCATTCCATTTTGAGTTGTTCTTCAAATTTCCCTAGTCAATATAGATTTAGCCTCATGCATTCAACCCTATCCAGTCTGATCCTTGATTGTGTCCCACTCTGACATTAACATATTTATGACAATCACTTCCATTGTAATTGACCATCAAAATAGTTTATCAAATTTACATCTCTAATAATGGTATTGAGTTACCTCTCTTCTCATTCTTTTCCTATCATTCCTTAATAAATACATGGGGGAAATACCTTCTCACAAGTTATTGTAAATATTTGCATATAATTCTTTGTTTTCTATGTCATTTCTATTTTAAAAACATATAAGAATTTAATATTTTATATTTGAGTAGTAGGTTGTTCATATATATTAATATTCAAAATAACATGAACATTATGAATAACAATTGGAACTAAATAAGCATCACTTTCCACAACATCATTATGTCTACTATTCTTTCCAGGAATATTATAATTTCAAATTCATCAAATTGGGAAATCAAATTTTGTACAAGCTCTATATAAGGATCAAGCTTATATTTTTTACTTTAAAAAATATATGTTACTTGGTTTATTACACGTTGGGAGTCTTTATACACTTTCATTTATTTTCACTATGCATGTGGTACACAAAATCCTGAGATAAACACCTTATAATTTGCAATATTATTAGCACATGTAAACCCTAAATTCTATGTCAACGAAATAGTTTTTCTTTGAATAATGATAAGCATAATTTCCATTCCATAAGCTAAGGTGAGCTTTGAACCATTGAACTACATAGTGCATGATTTTCATCAATGTTCATAATAAGCTCATTAGGAATATTATCATTCAAATGAGTATAATCAAGTAATAAGTTTTTGTTAGTTGATCAACAATTACTTGGCATTTGATTATTTTTTGTGAAACAAACTTAAGATAATTTTATATTAGACAAACAAGGTTTAAACATCATGCATGTCAAAGGATCAATGTTAGAATCACATATTTCTTTATCAAGCTAATGTGTAAGGCTTTGAGTTGCAAAGATCAATTTTATGTACAATGTTTCCTTTGGGTTGTCTTTTTTTTTAAATTAAAAATGAAATCTACTAATATGATATGTTTATTTTCTTTATTTTTATCATCATTTTGTGCAAGTATATTTCTTAAAACATGTTATGTAGTAGGAATGTACAATAATAACAATTTTATGGCATAAGTGGCATCATACCAAGATCATTAGAAATATAAGTTTCAATTTCATTAAAAGACTTTTAGCATTGTTTATCTCCTTCAAATTAGACATTTCCACTAATCAATCTAGAAAATGGTTAATTTATATTAGAAATGTGAGAAATAAATCATCTAATTGATTAAATTTTGACTTGAAAACTTCTTAATTGCTTAAGATATTTAGGAAAGTGAATTTAAACAATATATTTTACTTCTATACCTATATTGTGAGACTTGAAAAATATTCTCCATGGAGCTGAGTGGGAGAAGGAGCAGGGGAAGGAATTCAAATTTCAAATTTGATCTGGAAGAAGAGGAGGGTGAAGAGGATGATCTAGACCCAGATCTAGCAAGATTTTTGAAGCAATAAAGTCCTTCTAAGTGGGAAAGAACTAGAACAAAAGTCTAGTGCACCCTAAATATTGAAGTTGAAGATTTTGTGTAGGGTTTGGTAAAAAAATAGAGAAAAGTATTTGTAGAATCTAAATGAAAAATCTATTGGTTTCAAACTACACTTGGTCAAATTATAGACTAATAGAATTCCTGAAACAAAATGGTAGCCTTCTACCGGATATTTTTGGTGGGTTTCAGTTGAGAAATGTAGATCAGAAGAGGTGTTAAATCTAAGAAAAATATTTGTAGGTTTTGGGATGTGTTTGGTGATACTACAGACTGACATAATCTTTTAAATAGATTGGGGGTCTTGTTTTAGAGGTTTTATATGGGATTTGGTAGAAAAAATAGGAGTAGAAGTTTTGTTATCTCAAAATGACAGATCTATAGGGTTTAGAATGTGTTAGGTAAGACAATAGACTAGCAGAAGTGCATAATTTTTTAAGAATTTTTTTCAAGGATATCCTCTAAGATACCAATCTGGAAGAATGTTAGATGCACCACAAATAACTTGCTTCACCCTGTGGTGAGACTCTTCCATGTGTAAGACTAGTTGTTTTTGTCTACCCTTTAAGCTCTTGATTTTCCTTATTGTTATCATAAAGAGCTTGTTTCACGAAGTTTGATGAGTATTGATTTATCTCCTCCTACTTTTGGGAAAGTTAGGAAGCTTGGAGGTATTATTTTTAAATGTTTACTTTTCAAAAAACCTTCTGGGTAGGAAAGTTTTAAGCTAACCATGTGTTTACCTTGTGTAGAAACCTATTTTTCTAGGGGGGTTATGGTAGAAAAAACCACTGCAGAATTTTTGTTTCATCCATATGGTAGATATTTAGGGTTTTTATTGTGTTGGGTAGGACAAATCATTGCCATGATTCTAAAGGATAGTTATTATTTTCTACCCTTTATGCTCTTGTTTTACACTAATATTATCCTACAGGAGCTTGATTCACATAATGTGATGGTTGTCAACTTTTCTCCCTCTCCCATTAGGAAATGAAAGAAGCTCGATTGTATTATTTGTTACCTTTTCTTCATGAAGGAAGGTTTTTATTATGGATGATAGAGGAAACCAAATTAAAGCAATTTCTTTCTATGTCGATGATAGAGTTATACACATCAACTCACCTATATGGATGTTTGAATAATCCACATTGAAGTTATGGCAGACCCAATGTCAATCTTTGGCAAAGCCTTTGGGGATTTAAGACTAGCGTGGGATGGCGTTATATCTATTGGGTATCTAGTTGGATCCATGTTTTAATTCATATGGCTATATCATGGCCATGATTTAGATATTGTTTAGTTGAGTGGGTGAGCATGCCCACTAGTTGTGTTACAAGTGTGTGGAGGTTTTATGGAAGATTCATAGACACAAAAGATCATCAGAAGACCTTTTGTAATACTTTTTGGTTTCTAGTTTATGGGTGATTTAGTTATTATTTGGATTAGTGGGTGTGTAATTCCACTTATTATGCTTCAGCGCAGTGGAGGTTGTGCGGATGTCTCGAGGAGACAAAAAATTAGTGAAAGACTACCTATTCATGGATCCATATTGTTATTCCCAAAATTTGTCACTCATTTTTGGGACAACATATGAACTATTTTGGTCTTACATGCCAAAATTCCCTCTTCCCTTCTCAAAAATTGTTCTAGGCATTCAAATTCTCCATTTTTCAAGCTTTTTCAGCTAACGGACTCTGCAGACACATTTCTATAGACTCCATAGGTTGATTTCTACGGACTCTATAGGCTCATTTCTATGGACTCTGAAGGTCATTTCTACGGACTCTATAGGCTCATTTCTATAGACTCCACAAGCTCATTTCTATGGACTCAGTTCTTTGGACTCTTCAAACACATTTCTACGGACTCTATAAGAAAGAAACAACCTCTCAACACTTAGGCAATTTCAAGATAGGTTCAACGCCTTGGTTCAACCAAAAGTACTCTTCACCAAGCTTCAAACAAAGGATTGAACTATTGAACCTTGAACTAAATTGGTTTAATGGGTTCAACGGGTTCAAAGGTTCAACGACGATGACAAGCTTAAAGAGTTGAGCACTTCAGCAAATAGTTCAAAGTTTAATTGCTTCAGCAAGTTCAAATGGCTCTAAAAGACTTAGCGAAAAAAAGAAGGCTTGAACCATTGAATGTTGAACCAAAATGGTTGAAAGGTTTAACGAGTTCAACAGTTCAAAGGTTCAACGCGGTTGGTTCAAGTGGTCAAGTGAATGAGCGGAACAAAATATTGAACCATTGAACCGCAGTTGGTTCAATTGATCAGTTTAATCGGCTGGTTCAAAAGAGTGCCCCAAAGTGAAAAGACCAAGTGCCCTTATGGAGGGAAGTGAAATAAGGGCAAGTGCCCTTGCAGAAGGTAGGGAACATTGATTCAAAGATCAAAGAAATGAAGCGATTGAATCAATAAAGTGATTGAACCAATAAAGTGATCGAAGCAAGAAATCGATTGAACCAAGGAGTCGAGAAGGCCGCCTGAACTATTGAAACACTCAACCAATGAAATCCTCATGGATGTCAAATTTAAGGTAATGAAATATCTATTAAATTTCAAATGTGGCACAAAACCTAAAAACAAACTCAATGACCAACTGAAGGAGCTGAAAGAGTCAACAGAAAGGGAAAAGACAACTCGAGAGCTCAATTTACGGTAGAAAGGGAAAAGATAGCCTGAGAGCCCAAATTACATCAGAAAAGGGGAAAGATAGCTTGAGAGCTCAAATTGCAGTAAGAAAGAGGAGAAGACCAAAAATATCTATGCAAAAGTTATTTCAGTAGGTGGAACAGTCCACTAAGTAGATATTTGATCTTGCAAGCATTAAAGGCACAGCTTATTTTTCTCCATGGAGTAAAAGCAAAGTCAATAGATACGTAGATATCCAGAGATAGACCAGATGACTCAGGCCCAAGAGAAGACATTTGAGATGAATTGACATGCCACAGTTAAGGTAGCCACCCTGTTCCAGCATGGTCCTTTGACAAAACTGAACACACATTCAAAGCATTGAATGTAACATGGGTCACTCCATGGAACAAAGTGCCAAGCCTTTCTTGGCTATTATATAATGTAATCTCCTATTTTATGCAAAGGAGATCCCTCTATTATAGAAGCAAAACTCTACCATAATTAAAAGGCAATTACTAAGACTTTGAGCTCAGATTTTTGATCATATTTCTTTATATGAATGAGAAAGCAAGTTACTTTCAAACTTTGTGCTATCATAACTTGTGTCATTTTAGGAGATTGTTCTTATGTCTATTTCCTGAATGCATTCCTGTCCATTTTATTGAAATAAGTAGAACTAGTGGAAGTAATCAGGAAGGTGTCCTGAAGCCAATCGTGGAGAGACTTTGTGCTGCCATAATTGCCTTTAGTGTGTTTGTCTATTTTTTTCTTATGTAAAGGACCTTGAGATGACTTTGTGACCTCATTGTCCTTTGTATTTCACTCTTGGGTAGTCAAGGTGGAGACTTTGTGCTACATCTCAATCTGTTGGTTACTATGCCCTTTGTTACCAGTTACTTGTCACTACTTGAAAGAACTCCTACTGTTCGCTGCAAGACCACTTCTGAAAGAAGAGAAGTGCCTTCAATGTTTTCACCTAGATTTCTCCTTTGATTTGTGAACATCATCTCTGAAAAAAAAGATTGGTGTTATCCTACCCCTGAGTGTTATTTTTAGTTTATATATATAGTATATAGCTCCACATAGTTATAAGGGAACCTCCCCTTGATGAGAGGAAAGATTTGTCCCCTTATGATGTGGTAAACTTGCACAGCTGGATGACCAATCTCCCTATGATGTGGTTGAAGAGACCTATTTTACACATCAGTTAATTAGTGGCAAAATATTCACCCAACAATTTTTGGTGACTTTGCTAGGGATCGACAAGCATTTCTAGTCCTTTTCTAGTCTATTCAAATCGAAGCATTTCATATCACTGGGTGAAGTAGGAAATAACATTGCCAGCTTCATGCCAATAATTTTTTATGACTCCGCTGGAGATTTGAACAAGCAGTTCCTATCCTTATCCATTTCCATTATCTATTTATATTATATCCATTTTTGTTATATAATCTAGTCTACAAATTGAAGCTGCTAAAGAAGAACGAGCAGTTTGAAGCCTCAAGCTTCGAGCTGAAGTAGGGCCAGTTCTTTTCTATTTTTATTTTACAATCTGATAGCTCCACACTATACAAGAAACTAGAAAGCTCAAGTTGTTGTTGACCCTATTTTTGAGTTGGTGCAGTAGAGAAATTTTGATTTGTTTCCTCCGCAACCTCACCTTCAACGAACTAGGAATCTTCCTCCTACCAACACTAGGTCACCAATACAAGGCAAAACTTCTTTTTCTACTCTAAGTAGAGCTTTGATCGTACATACCCCACCAAGATTTGTTATCCCTCCTTTCTATAGCCATATAATGGCAGTTCAAGGCCCCTAGGGTAACTCTTTTGGCCCACTCAATCTAACTCCACCCCTACATGAGCTACCACACAGGTCAAGAAAGAATTTATCCAAATTATTTGGTGATAGGAGAGTTCACCATGATGAACACATTACAGCCTTCAGCATAGCCTACGGTGTGATAGGCATGGAGTATGAGAATGTAGCAATCAGGCTATTTGTGGAAACACTACAAGGCACTACTGCAAATTGGTTCTACCATTTATAGGCTCGATCAGTGACTGATTGGGACACTCTCAAAGCCAAATTCAAAGCAAGGTTCAAGCCTACAAAAGATGTGCATGCCTTGCTAGCCCATCTCACACAAATGAAGAAATAACCTCATAAACCTATGAGGGACGTTATTGCCAAGTTCAACAAGATGAGAAATAGGATTTCCACAATTGCTCAGCCTACACTTGAGAATCTCAAATGTTTCTTCATCAACTCACAGCTGCCTGAAGTGAGTTTTTTGCTTAGACGTGCTGGCCACATAAACCTTGCTGCTGCTCAAGATTTGGCTACTGAGGTGGAAGATGATCTCATCTTGGCAGGGAAGATAAGAAGAGATCCTAATAGAGGCAAATATTCATCTTCTGAGAATTCATCTATAGGCAGCACTGATCAAATGGTGCAAAAGCTAGAAAATGAACTGCTAGCCTTGAAAAGACAAGTGGCCCAAGGTATGTCTGCTCCTAATTATCAAGATATGCCAAGGAGGACATTTTAGAACCAGTCATATCAAGGCAATGCTGCCAGAAGTCAAGGGCAACCAAATCATCTGCCTCCCCCATAGGGGAAACTTGCCATTAAAGCAGCACCAACCAACTCAGCAATTGGATATCTAGAAATAGAACATGATTTCTCTTTTCAACTTGAGTTTGATTAAGAAAATAACGTTGATCTCTTTGTAATAGACCAAGAAGAATCAGCTGGTGACTCCAACATTAGTTTTCTAAATTACATGGATGAACCTAGAAGTGAAGGGAAAGCAGTTGAGGGATCATATGATGTGTTCACTTGGTCTAAGAATCAGTCAACGCAGTAAGCTGATAAAGAAAACATAGAGGAATGACCTCAACCTACAATTTCAATTTCCAAATGAGGAACTTCTCTACCTTTTCAGCCAAAGGACCTGGTGACTGTTAAAAAAGTAAGTACCCCAAACGCTTTTGCACCTTCAACTTCAATTTTTCAGATCAGTCCTCCCCCTCCTAAAAACCAAAAGGATGAACTCCCATCCCTTGTTCCTAATTCATGACAGACATTTGACATAATTGACCATGTCAAGAAAACCAAAATTCAAATGTCTAAATTTGAATTCTTGCAATCCAACCCTCAGCAGTTGGATAGGTTGGTTGAGTGTGTGAAGAATAAAGTTGTCCTTGTAGGACAAGATGTTAAGAAGGTAACTCATGATCCCCAAAGGAACATGTCCATCCCAAACAATCTTTTCATTACTCCTCTTGCTGCCCCTAGGAAAATAGAGCCTTTTTATGTTTCTCTTTTGATAAATGATCACAAGTTGAGCAATTGCATCATTGATTTTAGAGCTTCAGACAATGTCATGCCTGCCAAATCGATAGAATCTCTTGGTCTCACATTGACCAAGACATTTAGGAGATGTTTCTCCATGGAGAACAAACAAGTGCCACTGTTGGGACAAATCAAGGATGCCCAATTTACATTTGCTATCTTTCCAGAAAAGAGAATCAAGATGATGGTCTTGGTGGCCGATGTCCTAGCCTCATACGGCATTCTTCTTGAGAAATTTTTTTACAAGGATGTTGGTGGAGAATTGAGCATAGACCTGTCTGAGGTGAGGATCCCTGTCAAAGGCATCATGCATAGATTACTTTCTAAGAAGGAAGCAAAATATGTGGTCACCCAACATCGGCCCCTGAAGCTCAAATTTTATTTGAGTCTTTAGGAATGGGTAATTTTTTCTTGACCACAAAGGATGTTCATGTTTCAATAGATGAAAGTCATGTAGGTGGTGATCCAAGAATTGGTTCAAATAAAATAGCAGAAGACATGAAAGAGCACAGTGCAAACCCAAAGTAACTCTCCCCTCCACATGAAGGAAAATCTGAGAAAGGAGCAGTTTCCAGTGGCATATGGATTTTTGAATTTGATGGCAGCTGCTCTTATACTGGTGCTAGAGCCGAGTTTGTGTTGATATCTCCTCAAGGAAATATTTTTCCTTCTTTATACAAGTTACAGTTCAACAACACCAACAACACTACTGAGTATGAATCTATGTTACTCAGGTTGAAGGCAACTCAAAATAGAAGTATTAAACTCCTTCATGCTAAAGGAGATGTTGCACTGATGGTTTATCAGGTGAGGAACCTGTGTCAAACCAAGAATAAGAGATTGCACCATTACCGCAATCTAGTATGGGACTATATTGAAAGTTTTGATGCTTTCAATATATCTGTAGTACCCAAAGAGCTTCATAATCATGCAGGTTCATTGGCTATCTCTACGACCTCTTGGTTCCTCACCCCAATGTTAAAGATAATAGGTACACTATCAAACTTGTCATTCGACCAAGTGTGCCTGATGTTGTTTTCAAAAATAGCTTTCTCATTTTTGGGACAACATATAAACTATTTTGGTCCTGCATGACCAAAATTATCTCTCCCCTTTTTAAAAGTTTGTTTTGAGCTTTCAAATTCCTCATTTTTCAAAGCTTTTCTAGAAATATATGGACTCTACAGGCTTGAATCTATGGAGTCTGCAGGATTGAATCTATGGACTCTACAGGCTTAAATCTATGGACTTTGCAGGCCAAGTTCTGCGAGCTTCGCAGGTTGATTTTTACAGACTCTGTAGGAAATAAGCAAGCTCTCAACACTTAGGTGATTTCAAGGTTGGTTCAACATGTTCAATGGTTCAATAGGTTCAACGACCAAATGGTTCAACGTGTTTGGTTCAAAAAGATCAAAAGGACTTGTCCAAATAAGAAGAATGAACCGATTGAACTGTTGAACCTTGAACCAAAAGGTTTAACGAGTTCACATGTTCAAAGGTTCAACTATTGCGATGAAGATCAAAGAGCTTAGAAAAAACAAGTGATGGACAAAGGATGAATCAATGAGCCAATTGAACCTTGAACTGAAAGAGTTTAAAGTTCAATGGTTCATGGGTTCAAAGGTTCAAAGGTGGCCTCAGTCAAGGAAAGAAGCAGCAAACAGGTGGTTCAACTAAGGAGCGCAAAAGTGATTGAATCAATAAAGTGATTGAACCAATAAAGTGATTAAACCAATAAAGCGATCGAAGTAAGAAAGCGATTGAACCAAGGAGTCGAGAAGGCCACCCAAACTATTGAAACAGTCAACCAATGACGTCCCTGTGGATGTAAAAATTAAAGTAAGGGAATATTCGTTGAAATTCAAATAAAGCGCAGAACTTAAAGGAATAACCAAGCGACTGACTGAAAAGATAGCCTGATAGGTCAAATTGCAGCAGGAAGAGACAAAACTAGAAAAGACAAAAGCAGAAAGAGGGAAAAGCCCAAAATATCTGTACAAAAGTAATTTTAGTAGGTGGAATAGTCCACTAAGCAGGTATTTTGGCTTGCAAATTAAGGATGCGACCTGTTTTTGATTCCATGAAGTAAAGATAAATGGACAGCTGCACAGATGTCAGAGGGGATAGACCAGATGATCCAGGCTTAGGAAAAGACATATGGGATGAAATGGCATGCCATAGTTAAGACAACCACCTTATTTTCAACGCAATCCTTTGACAAACTTGGAGACACATTCAAAGCATTGAAGGCAACATGGGTCACTCCAAAGAAAAGTGTGCTAGTCTTTTCTGGGTGGTTATATATTATAATCACTTGTATCATTCTAAAGGAGATCTTCCCCTTATGAGAAGTGAAACTCTACCCAAATTGAAAGGCATTACTGAGACTTTGAGATCAGATTGTAGTTCATATTTCTTTGATTGATTGAGAAAGCAAGTTACTTACAGACTTTGTGATGTGATAGCTTGTGCTACTTTAAGAGATTGTTCTTATGTCTATCTTTTGAAGGCATTCTTGTTTATTTGATTTAACAAGCAGAACTAGTGGAGGTGATAAGAAAGGTGTCTTGAAGCCAAGTACTTTCAGACTTTGCACTGTCATAGTTGTCTTCAGTATGTGTTTTTATTTTCCATTTTTGTGTAAAGCACCTTGGGACAACTTTGTGCCCCCATTCTTCTTTGTATCTCACTCTTTGGGCAGCTGAAGTGGAGACTTTATGCTACACTTCATTCTGATGGTTACTGTGCCCTTGGCACCTTCCTACTTATCCTAAAAGAAAGATTCTTGTTGTTTGTAAGAACAAGCACTTCTAAAAGAAGAGAAGTGCCTTCTGTCGCTTCACTAAGATTTCTACTATCTAGGAAGGGATTTGGCTCTTGACTGAATGTTACTTCTGAAAGAAGAGAAGTACCTTCACCAATCACCCAAGATTTTTCCTCTATTTGTTAGCATCATCTTAGAAAAAAGAGAGATGGATGGTTTATCCCACCCCTATGTCTTACTTTCTACTTATATATATACTATATAGCCTCCATTTATTTAATAGGGAACCTCCCCTTGATGAGAGGAGAGATTTGTCCCCTATTGATGTAGTAAAATTAAACACCTAGATGACCAATCTCCCTATGTTGTGGTGATAGGAACTATTTTTCTCACCAGTTAGCTCATCGACAAAATATTCACCCAACAGTTTTTGGCGACTCTGTTGGGGATGAATTTGCAGTCTGAAGCCTCAAGTTTCAGATTGAAGTAGTTCCTTCCCTTATCCATTATACAGACTCTGGTGAATTCGTTTCATGTCTTACCCATTATCCATCTATAGCCTTACCATTTTCCTCCATCTCCATTATTTTATCTATTCTGTAAAACTAGAGCTGCTGAAAAAGAGTGCACAATTTGAAGCCTCAAGCCTCAAGCAGAAGCAGGGCTAGTTCTTTTCTATTTTTGTTCTACAATCTGGTTACTCCACCCAAATTTTTTATAATTAAATCATGGCAGTTTGAGGCCCCTAGGGTAACTCTTTTGGTCCATTGAATTTAACTCCACCTCTACATGAACTTTCATGCAGCTCAAGAAAAAACTTCCCTGAATTCTTTGGAGATGGGAGAGTTCACCTTGATGAACACATTGTAGCCTTCAGCATACCCTGTGGTGTGATAGGGGTGGAATTTGAAGACGTGGTAGTCATAATTTTTGTGGAGACCCTAAAAGGTGCTGTTGCAGACTAGTTCTACCATCTGCAAGCTAGATTAGTGACAAGCTGAGATTCTCTCAAAGCCAAGTTTGAAGCCAGGTTCAAGCCTGCAGAGGATGTGCATGCTTTACTGGCCCAACTCACTCAGATGAATAAGGAACCTCATGAGCCTATGAGGGATTTTATTGCCAGGTTTAACAAGTTGAGGCACAGGATTCCCATGATCGCCCAGTTGACATCTCAGAATCTCAAAGGCTTTTTTATCAACTCATAGCTGCCTAAAGTGAGTTTTTTGTTGAGACGGGCTAGACACATAGACCTTGAGGCTGCTCAAAAATTGGCTACTAAGCTAGAAGATGACCTTATCTTGACAAGAAAGATAAGGAGAGATCTTCACAGAGGTAAACCCTCTTCATCTTCTGAATACTCACCCACAGCCACCATTGACCCAATGGTACAAAAGCTGGCAAATGAATTGCTAGACTTGAAAAGGCAAATGGCAAAAGGTATGTCTTTTACTCCTCTATATAAAGATATACCAAGGAGGGCATTCCCTAATCAGCCATATCAAGGCAATGCTACCAGAAGTCAAGGGCAACCAAATCATCTTCCTCCCCCACAGAGGAACCTTGCCCTTGAAGCACCTCCAACCAACTCAGCAGTTGGATATCTGGAAACAGAATATGTTTTCTATTTCCAACCTGAGTTTGTGTAAGAAAATAGCACTGATCTCTTCAAGGAATATTTAGAAGAATCAGCTGGTGACTCCCACATTGGTTTCCTAAATTACCAAGATGAACCCAGAAGTGAAGGTGAAGCAGTCGAAGAATCATACGTAGTATTCACTCGATCTGAGAATCAGTTAGCTCAGCAAGTTGATAAAGAAAAAATAGAAGAATGAACTCAATCTACAATTCCAATTGCTAAGCAGGGAACCACTCTGCCTTTCCAGTCAAAGGACCTAGTGATTACCAAGAAGGTTAGTACATCAAACATCTCTCCACCTTCTACTTTAAATTCACAGATTAGTCCTCTCCCTCCCAAAAACCAAAAGAATGAACTCCCATCCTCTCTTCCAAATCCATCTCAGTCATTTGACATGATTGATCATGTCAAAAAATCCAAAATTCAAATGACTGAGTTTGAATTCCTGCAAGCCAATCCTGAGAAGTTAAACATTGGTGAAGAGCTAGGTGTGAACCTGTCTGAGGCAAAGATTGTGGTCACCCAAATGTCAGCCCCTACTGCTCAAATTTTATTTGAGCCTTTAGGAAGGGGTAATTACTCCTTGACCACAGAGGATGCTCATGTCTCAACTGATCAAAGTCCTGTGGCTGGTAATCCAAGATTTGATCCAAATTAGGCATCAAAGGAACTGGTAGGGCGCAGTACAAATCAAGAAGGATTTTCCATCTCCAATGAAGAGAAATTTAATAAAAGATCAGCTTTTGATGATGCTTGGATCCTAGAATTTGATGACAGCAATTCTTCCACTCATACTAGATGTAGATCTCTATTGCTCAGATTGAAGACTGCTCAGGATGAAGAGATCAAACTCCTTCACACCAAAGGAGATGTTGAGCTAATGGTTTTTCAAGGGTCTAATGCTGACAATCAAAATATGTGATGGATTGAACTAGTATAATAGCAAGTTATGGTGGTGGACCATACTGTTGTACTCCAAAATTAGCAAAAGGAGCCCTTCACTAAGAGAGCAAGGAGTTATGGTTTTCAAATTAAAGACCACGTCCCGCCATGGGGCAAGAAGAAGAAAGATCTAAGAGGAAGATGTAGAAAATTGGTTTCCTGGTGGAGAGCTCCATTCGCCTATCACCATTTATAGGGTCAAAATAGTTTTCTACTGGTTTATCAAGATGGCATCCCCTTTTCTTTGCCTCATAAGGAGCAGCGCCTGAAGTACTTCAATTCTTGAAGTATCAGATAAGTTCACTTATACATATGTATATATGTATAGTCTTTAGTTTTATTTTGTTCTTTTTATTTTCATTTTTAGAGCCTTTTTTTGGGTAGCATGACTCCGTATCCCAATGGCACACTTCAAGGCACTGTAGATTCTAGTTTCTACTCCCCTCAGCTGTTCTGAGTTTTCCTCTAATAGAAGTTCCCTAACTAAAGCCAGCTATTGTCCCCAAAAATAACTTTCTCATTTTTTGGACAATATATGAACTATTTTGGTCCTGCATGACCAAAATTGTCTCTCCCCTTTTTAAAATTTTGTTCTGAGCTTTCAAAATCCTCATTTTTTAAAGCTTTTCTAGAAATTTATGGACTTTGTAGGCTTAAATCTACGGACTCTACAGGCTTGAATCTATGAACTCTGCAAGCTTGAATCTACGGACTCTACAGGCTTAAATCTATGGACTCTATAGGCCAAGTTATGCGGGCTTCGCAAGTTGATTTCTATGGACTCTGCAGGAAAGAAGTAAGCTCTCAACACTTAGGCTATTTCAAGGTTGGTTCAACAGGTTCAATGGTTCAACAGGTTCAACGACCAAATCGTTCAATGTGTTTAATTCAAAAAGATCAAAAGGACTTGGCCAAATAAGAAGAATGAACTGATTGAACTCTTGAACCTTGAGCCGAAAGGTTCAATGAGTTCACAGGTTCAAAAGTTCAACCATTGTGATGAAGATCAAAGAGCTTAAAAAGAACAAGTGACAGACAAAGGATGAACCAATGAGCCGATTGAACCTTGAACCAAAAGAGTTCAAAGTTCAATGGTTCATGGGTTCAAAGGTTCAAAGGTGGCCTCAGTCAAGGAAAGAAGTAGCAAACAGGTGGTTTAATGGATGGTTTAACCAAGGAGCGAGAAAGTGATTGAACCAATAAAGCGATTGAACCAATAAAGTGATCGAAGCAAAAAAGTGATTGAACCAAGGAGCTGAGAAGGTCGCATGAATTGTTGAAACAGTCAACCAATGACGTCCCCATGGACATCAAATTTAAAGTAAGGGAATATCCATTAAAATTCAAATAAAGTGCAGAACTTAAAGGAAGAACCAAGCGACTGACCGAAAAGATAGCCCAATAGCTCAAATCACAGCAAGAAGAGACAAAGCTAGAAAAGACAAAAGTAAAAAGAGGGAAAAGCTTGAAATATTTGTGCAAAAGTAATTTCAGTAAGTGGAATAGTTTGCTAAGCAGGTATTTTGGCTTACAAATTAAGGATGCAACCTATTTTTCATTCCATGAAGTAAAGACAAATGGACAGCTACATAGACGTCAGAGGGGACAGACCAGATCATCTAGGCTCAAGAGAAGACATATGGGATGAAATGACATGCCATAGTTAAGACAGCCGCCTTATTTTCAATGTAGTCCTTTGACAAACTTGGAGATGCATTCAAAGCATTGAAGGCAACATGGGTCACTCCAAGGAAAAGCACACCAGTATTTTTGGGTGGCTATATATTGTAATCACTTGTATCATTCTAAGGGAGATCTTCCCCTTATGAGAAGTGAAACTCTACCCAAATTGAAAGGAATTATTGAGACTTTGAGCTCAAATTGTAGTTCATATTTTTTTGATTGAATGAGAAAGCAAGTTACTTGCAGACTTTATGTTGTGATAGCTTGTGCTACTTTAGGAGATTGTTCTTATGTCTGTCTTCTGAAAGCATTCTTGTTTATTTGATTTAACAAGCAGAACGAGTGGAGGCGATAAGGAAGGTGTCCTGAAGCCAACTGCTTTTAGACTTTGCATTGTCATAGTTGTCTTTAGTGTGTATTTTTCTTTTCTATTTCTAGTGTAAAGGACCTTAAGATGACTTTGTGCCCCCATTATTCTTTGTATCTCACTCTTTGGGCAACTGAAGTGTAGACTTTATGCTACACTTCATTCTGCTAGTTATTGCACCATTGCCACCCCGTTACTTATCCTACCAAAAAGATTCTTGTTGTTTGCAAGAACAAGCACTTCTGAAAGAAGAGAAGTGCCTTTTATCGCTTCACTAGGATTTCTACTATCCAAGAAGGGATCTGGATCTTGGCTAAATGTTACTTCTGAAAGAAGAGAAGTACTTTCACTAATCACTCAAGATTTCTCCTTTGTTTGTTAGCATCATCTTTGAAAAAAGAGAGATGGATGGTTTATCCCACCCTTGTGTCTTACTTTTTGCTTATATATATAGTATATAGCCTCTGTTTATTTAATAAGGAACTTCCCCTTGATGAGAGGAGAGATGTGTCCCCTATTGATGTAGTAAAACTGCACACTTGGATGACCAATCTCCCTATGCTATGGTGATAGGAACTATTTTGCTCACCAGTTAGCTGGTCGACAAAATATTCACCCAACACCTAACAATGCTAACCATTGGCAGGTGTTTGATGCTGACAATCAAATCATGAGTTGGACTGAACCAGAAGAGCAACAAGTTATGGTAGTGGACCATACTACCGCATGCCAAAGTCAGGAAAAGGAACTCTTCACTATGAGAGCAAAGATTTATGGTTTTCAGATTGGAGACCATGCCTTACCATGGGGCAAGAAGAGATAACCAAAAGGAGTACATAGAAAATGTGATTCCTAGTGGAGACTTCCATTCGTCCATCACTAATTTTGAGGAGAAAATGGTTTCTTACTGGTTTATCAGGATAGAATGCCATTTTCACTATCTCACAGTGGGTGGCATCTAAATTACTTCAAATCTTGAGGCATCAGATAAGATCATCTGTACATATGTATATTTGTATAGTCTTTAGTTTTATTTTGTGCTTTTCATTTTCATTTTTGGCACCTTTCTTTTTTAGGTAGCATGATATCTTAGCTTAATGGCACACTTCAAGGCACTGGAGATTCTAGTTTCTACTTCCCTCAGTTGTTCCAAGTCTTCAACTGAAAGAAGTTCCCCAACTGGAGCCAACTATTGTTCCCAAAATTTGTCACTCATTTTTGGGACAACATATGAACTATTTTGGTCCTGTAGGCCAAAACTCCCTCTTCCCTTCTCAAAAATTGTTTTGGGCATTCAAATTCTCTATTTTTCAAGCTTTTTCAGCTAATGGACTATGCAGACACATTTCTACAGACTCTACAGGTTGATTTCTATGGACTCCGCAGGCTCATTTCTATAGACTCTGTAGGCTCATTTTTAAAGACTCTGCAGGCTCATTTCTATGGACTCCACAGGCTCATTTCTACAGACTCAGTTTTATGGACTCTGTAGACACATTTCTACAGACTCTATAGGAAAGAAACAAGCTCTCAACACTTAGGCAATTTCAAGACAGATTCAATGCCTTGGTTCAACCAAAAATATTCTTCGCCAAGCTTCAAACAAAGGATTGAACCATTGGACCATTTAACCTTGACCCAAATTGGTTCAATAGGTTCAAAGGTTCAATGACGATGACAAGCTTAAAGAGTTGAGCGCTTCAGCAAACAGTTCAAAGTTCAACCGCTTCAGCAAGTTCAAACAGCTCCAAAAGACTTAGCAAAAAGAAGAAGGCTTGAATCGTTAAACCATTGAACCTTGAACCAAAATGGTTCAAAGGTTCAATGGGTTCAACAGTTCAAAGGTTTAAAACGATTGGTTCAAGCGGTCAAGTGAATGAGCGAAACAAAAGATTGAATCGTTGAACTGTAGTTGGTTCAATCGATCGATGCAATCGGCCAATTCAAAGGAGTGCCCCAAAGTGAAAAGACCAAGTGCCTTTACGAAGGGAAGTGAACTAAGGGCAAGTGCCCTTGTAGAAGGCAGGGAACATTGGTTCAAAGATCAAAGGTGTTGGGTGAATATTTTGTCAGTCAGTTGTCTGATTGAGCAAAATAGGTCTTATCATCCATAGAAAAGGAGATTGGTCAGCTCAGTGTGCAGGTTTACTTCATTAGACATGGACAAATCTCTCCTCTCATCAAGGGGAGGTTCCCTATAAATACACATGAGCTATATACTATATAAATATAAGCTAAAAATAAAACTTAGGGGTAGAATACACCATCCATATCTCTTCTTTCAGAGATGATGTTAACAAACCAAGGAGAAAATCTTGGTGGAAACACTGAAGGCACTTCTCTTCTTTCAGAAGTGTTCTTGCAAGAAATAGCAAGAGTTCTTTTAGGTATGACAAAAAACTAGTAACACATGCATAGTAACCAGTAGGATGAAACAAAACACAAAGTTTCCACCTCAACTGCCCAAAGAGTATAACACAAAAGATAATGGGGGCATAAAGTCATCCCAGAATTCTCAACACATAAATAAAAGAAAAACACACATTGAAAACAATTGTGAAAGCACAAAGTCTTCCCACAGTTGGTTTCAAGACACCTTCCTTATTACTTTCACTAATTTTTCTTGCCAAATTAAATAAATGAGAACACATTCAGAAGACAGACATAAGAATAATCTCCTAAAATGATACAAGCCAAAACAGCACAAAGTCTGCGAACAACTTGCTTTCTCATTCAGATAAAATGAAATGAAATTACAATCTGAGCTCAAAGTCTTAGTATTCTCCTTCCAAGTAGGCAGAGTTTCACTCTTATAAAAATGAAAAGTCTCCTTTGCATAATAAGAGAAATTACAATGTATAGCCACCAAGCAAGGCTTGGCACTCTTTCCCATGGGACGGCCCATGCTGCAGTCAATGCCTTCAATGTGCCTTTAGTTCTGTCTAGAGGGACCATGCTTGGAACAATGCATTTCCTTAATTTTGGCATGTCATTTCATCCCATATGTCTTCTCCTGGGTCTGGATCATCTGGTTTGTTCCCCCTAACATTTGCATAGCTATCCATTTTGTCTTTACTCTAAAGGAGACAAATAGGTTGTGCCTTCAATGTTTGCAGGCTCTAATATCTACCTGGTGGACTATTCCAGCTACCAAAATAACTATTGCATAGACATTTTCCTCTTTGTCTCTTCTCGCTATGATTTGAGCTCCCTAGCTATATTTTCAATCTTGTTGGCTCCTTACGCTCTTCCATCAGCGGTTTTTCCCTTTGGTGTTTTAGCCTTTTGCATTCAGGTCTGCATTCTAACTTTCAAACATCAACTGCTATTTCATTTCCATGAATTTGACATCTTCAGGCCCGTCATCATTAGGAAACCAATGGCTAGTTCATGGTGTTTAACTTTGACGTCTGTAGGCCCGTCACTTTCCTTGGTAATTCCTTCGGCTTTCTTGTTTGATCCTTCTCAAAGGGGACCTACCCTTCGGGGTCTTGAAAAAGGTCCCTTTTTCTCAGTGAAATCCCCCCGCAAGGGCACATACCCTTCAAGTAGTCTTCGAATGGCCTTCGAGCTTCTTTCTCCTCAATGGGCTTTCACTTCAAGTTTTTTCCTCAAACAAAAGTTCAAAGGAATTCTTTCAGACATTTTATTCGAAAGAATTGTTCCTTTCCTTCATCCTTTCTTCCCGCTTGCTCTTGCTTCCCATAGGGCTTTCTGACCTCCAAGGTTGCCTTTCAGAAAAGTTGTAAGGTCCTTTTGGCTCCTAAGTGCCCTCCGCAAGGGCACTTATCCTTCGAGCTCTTTGAAGACCCCTTTGAACTTATCAATTGAAAAAATGGCTAAGTGTTGAACCCATTTCTTTCCTATAGAGTCCATAGAAACCAACCTGCAGAGTCTGTAGAAATGAGTTCGTAGATCTGGGGGAGTCCGTAGATTCGAGCCTACCTACAAAGTCCATAGAAGCCAAGTCCGTAGTTTTCTCTAACTTTGAAAGAGTTTGTAGAAATTTAGCTTGCAGAGTCTGTAGAAACCATCTGTGAAGTTCATAGTTTGACCTGTAGAGTCTATAGATTTCTTCCTGCAGAGTCTGTAGATTCAAGCCTGCAAAGTCCATAGATTCAAGCCTGCAGAGTCTGTAGATTTCTAAGAAAGCTTTGAAAAATGAAGAACCTAAATGCTCAGAATAATTTTTGAAAGGGGAAGAGAGGATTTTGGTATGTAGGACCAAAATAGTTCAAATGTTGTCCCAAAAATGAGTGATATTTTTGGGGGACAACAAAAGGAAAGAAGTGATTGAACCAATAAAGTGATTGAACCAATAAAGTGATCGAAGCAAGAAAGCGATTAAACCAAGGAGCCGAGAAGGCCACCCAAACCATTGAAATAGTCAACCAATGACGTCCCTATGGATGTCAAATTTCAGGTAATGAAATATCCACTAAATTTTAAATGTGGCACAGAACCTAAAAACAAACTCAGCGACCAACTGAAGGAGCTGAAAGAGCCGACAGAAAGGGAAAAGACAGCCTGAGAGCTCAAATTGTGGCAGAAAGGGAAAAGAAAGCCCAAGAGCTCAAATTGCAATAGAAAAGGGGAAAGATAGCCTGAGAGCTCAAATTGCAGTAGGAAAGAGGAGAAGACTAGAAATATTTGCATAGAAGTTATTTCAGTAGGTGGAACAGTCCACCAAGTAGATATTTGATCTTGCAAGCATTAAAGGCATAGCCTATTTTTCTCCATGAAGTAAAGGAAAAGTAGACAACTGTGTAGATATCTAGAGACAAACTAGATGACTCAGGCCCAGGAGAAGACATTTGAGATGAATTGACATGCCACAGTTAAGGCAGCCACCCTATTCCAGTATGGTCCTTTGACAAAATTGAAGACGCATTGAATGCAACATGGGTCGATCCATGGAACAAAGTGCCAAGCCTTTCTTGGCTACTATATAATGTAATCTCTTATTTTATGCAAAGGAGATCTCTCTGTTATAGAAGCAAAACTTTGCCAAAATTGAAAGGCAATTACTAAGACTTTGAGCTCAGATTGTTGATCATATTTCTTTATATGAATGAGAAAGCAAGTTACTTTCAAACTTTGTGCTGTCATAACTTGTGTCATTTTAGGAGATTGTTCTTATGTCTATTTCCTAAATGCATTCTTGTCCATTGTATTGAAATAAGTAGAACCAGTGGAAATAATCAGGAAGGTGTCCTGAAGCCAACTGTGGAGAGACTTTGTGCTACCAAAATTGCCTTTAGTGTGTTTGTCTATTTTCTATTCCTATGTAAAGGACCTTGGGATGACTTTGTGCCCTCATTGTCCTTCATATTTCACTATTGGTTAGTCGAGGTGGAGACTTTGTGCTACATCTCAGTCCACTGGTTACTATGCCCTTTGTTACCAGTTACTTGTCACTACCTGAAAGAACTCCTGTTGTTTGCTGCAAGACCACTTATGAAAGGAGAGAAGTGCCTTTAGTGTTTTCACCTAGATTTGTCCTTAGATTTGTGAACATCATCTCTAAAAAAAGAGAGATGGATGGTGTTATCCTACCCTTGAGTGTTATTTTTAGTTTATATATATAGTATATAGCTCCACATAGTTATAAGGAAACCTCCCCTTGATGAGAGGAGAGATTTGTCCCCTTTTGATGTGGTAAACCTGGACATCTGGATGACCAATCTCCCTATGCTGTGGTTGAAGAGACCTATTTTTCTCATCAGTTAGCTAGTGACAAAATATTCACCCAACACATACTTCAATTCATCTATCTATCTCATGGCCATGATTTGATGATTGATTGGCTGAGTAGGCATGCATGCCCACTAGTTGTGTTATAGTTGTGTGCAGGCTTTATGGAATATTCATAGAGATAAAATATCAGCAGAAGAACTCTTGTACTACTTGTTAGTTTCCAATTTATGGGTGATTTAGTTATTGTTTATATCAGTGGTATGCAATCCCACCTGTTGTGCTTCAACTGGGTGGGGGTTGTGCAGATGTCTTGAGGAGACAAAACATTAGTGGAAGAATACCTATTCTTTGATGGATTTTCTTCTATAGCATAAGCTTCAAGGAAGTTCTCCTAGAGTGTGATATCCATTGTCTACATTATCTATTTTTTGAGGAGTTGCCTTCCTTGATTTGCTAAGGTTGTGGGATCCTTCAAACCCTCTTGGTGATACGATTATGGGATTCATCAAACCCTATTATTTTTGTGATTTGTTATGGTTATGGAAGCCATCAAACCTTATTATTCTGATATGGTTGTGGGATCCATCAACCCCTCTTGTTGTGATCTGGTATGGTTGTGGGATCCTTTAAACCCTCTTGGTTTTGGGTTTATTGTTAAAAACCCTCTCTTGGTTGTGGACCAATTATCAAAACCCTAACTTATCTTGTTCATATCTCTAGCTTTAAAAGCTTTCACCTTATCAAATAAAAAATCTTTTATATCGATACTAAAAATAATAAAACCCAATAATTTTTCAAAAATCACTCCAAAAAAAAATATTATGATTTAAGTGTACCTTAAATACTTTCGCAAAGATTATAATTTTTTTTGTAAGTCATGCACATGAATTTTTATTTTCTTTGATTTGACCAAGATGTCATCAACATAATTTTATATGATATCATACATGTAATCATGGAATATGTATGTTATAGCTCTTTCAAAGGTAACACTTACATTCTTTAGTCTAAAAGGTAAAAACACAGAAAAATGTACCTTAATGGCTAATAAAATTTGTTTTATGTTGATAAGTTAGGTTAATTTTAATTTAATTTTAGAAATAAAATTGAACCATGAAATAAATAATCTCATGTTAATAAAAAGAGTCAAATGTCACATCAATGTTGGACAATGGAAAATCATCTTTAGGACATGTTTTATTAATATTGTAAAATTTAGTGCATAGTCTAATGATTCCAATTCATTTTCTAATTGCTAAAATGTTATTAATGCATATAGAGTAATCAATAGATCATATAAAACTAACATCAAACTATTTTTTTAAAAGTTTAACTAATAGATCAACTTTAGGATGTATTTTTCTATGTTTTTCTTTATGGGTTTTGAATCAAGATTATTAAAAAGATTATACAATATAAAAGTGGACACACCAAGCATATCTTTATAAAACCATGGAAAATATCTCGATATTAAATTAATAAATATGTGTAAGGCTATTCAAGAGTCAAAGAGGCATCCAATTTCAATGTTTAAGGAATTTCATTGGTTTGAATATTGATAACAATTACCTCTTCGTTCATTAGAGTATATGTATCTTCTATATGAGGGACAAAAGGAATAAAGTCATCCAGGTTGATCTCATCATTATTATTCAAATGTTTTCTTTCACAAAGTTAGGCATATTCATTTAAATTAAAAATTAAACTATTTGTATGATGATATGGAGGCAAATTTATGGTACTTCCCAATTCAACTAAAGCTTTATCATTAGAAAAATTATCAAGATATGGGATCTCATGCTCTATGGAATAATCAATCATTTTAAAATAGATAATATATGGCCATTTGTTTATTGTCTTCACGAAAGATCACACACACACATTTTTATAATCTTCATGAAAATCAATGTTATAACCAAGACCTTGCCTTCTTGGAAAATTAAGACGCATATTGAATTCTATTATGCCTTGTTCATTTTTACGAAGTATTTTACCTATGTACCCCATATTTTTCTCACATTTAAATCCAAAACTATATTTTTCTGGGTAACTTTGGATAATATTATCACATTTCTTATTAGTTTAGGAACAATGGTAATCAATCATCGGTTATTTGTCTTTTACCTTTATTTTTTGTTGCTTTTGTGCTTGTTGAAACAAAATGTGGCCTTTCATAAAATGAAAGAGTTTTATAGAGAGCATCAATGTCAAATATGTTCATGTCATCCTTATACTCTTTTTGACCCATTGGATAAAAACGTATTTTATTGATTTATCAATAATATTCTTAACTCCACTATGTAGGATATCATCCTTACTATTGTTATATTCTCTAGTCTCAAATGTTGTTACTTTTTATAGTGATGGATATAGATCCCAAAATATTATGTTGACCTTTATCAAAATGAGGTAGTAAGTTATCTTGATAATGCATAAGTTTAAAATAATGGAAAGGCTTAGTATCTATTAGAATCATATAAATAATACCTTCATCCTTCAATTTCAAATAGATATGAAAAGTGGAAGATACAACACTCATAACATGAATCCAAGCTATCCCAATTATGATACTACAATTAGCATTGTTAGGTATAATATTACACTTAGTTTTTAATGTTTTATTTTTTGAGAGTTTAATTCAATATAATTGTACTAAAAACTCTTATATTTTTATTGTCAAATCCTTTGATAATCATAGTTTCTCTAGATAAGGATTGTCTACCAATACCTAATTGTAGGAGAAAACTCTCACTAAAAATATTCAATCCTAAACCATTACTCATGGAACTCTTTTAATTCCTTTACTTTCAATGATAACTTGAATGTGCAAGGAAATGTTTTGATTAATAATATCACTTGAAGTTATGTCATTATCTTTAAAATTTATTGGCTTCTCATAATATTTAAAATATCTAAAAATAACGGTGAGGTGAGAAGGTTGAGTATCATTAGGGAATGTTGTGCCTTGTGAAGCTTTATAAAATAGTGTATTTTGAAGTTGGTCTATGATATCATAATCATTTGCTATATATAGTTTGAGCCTAGGAGCTTGGAGAAGATTTGAAGGAATGCTTTGGTTGCTCATTCCTTTACATTCTATGATTCACATCATGATAAGTAATCATGCACTCAATGTATCCTATGTTCGAGATTGATTTATCAATACAATACTATATGTTTCTTATATAATCATTTCAAGTCTTATTTAAGAAATTAGAGTATCTATGATGAAAATGTGAAATATTCAAGAAGTATACAATAATTTGAAGTCTTATTTAAGAAACTAGAATATATATGATAAGCACATGAAGCACTCAAGTAATGAGTGTATTAAACCCTAAAGTAAAATTTAAAATATTCAACAAACCGTTTGGATAAGTTTGTAATTTTTTGAAAAGAATGTGGAGGAAAAGGCTTAATTCATTCAAAATAATGATTCATAAACTTTTAAGAAATAATTACACAAGGAGATCATCTCGATGAACAAAACAATGGAATGAAGCATAAAATGATTGTAAATGAACATGAGGATTGACATTTACACTATACAATTCAAATTTAGACACTTTCAGGATGACCCAATGACATTGACAATTCTCATGACTTTTAATTGAAGGCATAGTACATATAATGTGCTTTGACATAAAATCTAGCATGTGGGAATATTCAACAAAAGTTTATAATAATATGTTATGGTTTTACACTGTAAAATCATGGATTTGGGAAAATGATAGATTAACTTTAATGGACATAATATCATTCTTGCATATATGATTTTTTTTTAATTAAGGATAAAATATGGAGTTTTTGGATGGGCCCCAACCCATTTACAACATGAAACTAGAGAAGAGAAAAGAACAACCTTTGTGTTCAAACAAGAGACATACAAGCTAAACAATACAAACAACTAATAAAATACTACCAATTGACAACAAATGTGAAGCAAAAAAATTGTCAGACACTAAGAACCATTGGTTTTCTTAGTGGGATTTTCCAATTTGTTGAGAGCTATAACAACCTCCCACTCCTCTTTCATATGTTGTATATGATCACTTAGAGTTTTAAATTTAAGGGCATTCATCTCCACATCCATATTATGGCTTCTCATTCTTTTGATTGCCCCTCCTTGACCAAGCCCTCCCAACCCTTCCTTCCTTTTGTTAAGGTTATCCTGAAACATTTGGATATTGCTTACACAGTCATAGATTGTAGTAGTGTTGAGTTTTAATATCTTACCCACATTATCCTTAAGAGAGGCGATTTCACTTTCAACCATCTCCACTCTTTCTTCTAGGCTCATTGATTCCTCTCTCAAGTGGAGGACTTCTTGAGTCAATTTATGATTATTAGCCTCCAAAGGTTTGCTTGATGATTCACCCAATTATAGCTATTTCCAAGACTCTGCTTTTACCTTTTGTGAGCCTTTATCATTGATTATCCACTTGAGAATTATTTTTTTGAATTTATTTTCTTCTTACATGTTATTGATATTCCATATAAAATAATCTTATATATACTTCCCTGTATACTTCCTAAGAGAGTCCTACATTCATTTAGTTGGAGTCTCCTCCAATTTCATTCAGATACATCCCAAGTGGTGGATTGTCAACAAACTAGTTAACCTCCTCCTCTTCTACTACAACAATAAGGTTTTTTAGCTAACTTGGGTCAAGTTCCTTCCAATGCACATCAATTTTACTCCTCTTGTTCTGTTTCACTGGAACAAATTTCTTGGACTTGTTATTACCCTTTGACACACAATTTCTTTTCTCTATTGCCTCCTCTCTTTCATCCCTTTTAGGAGGCTCTTTAGTTTCTATTCCCTCCTAAAACTAAGGTCTGGGAGGAATCTCAAATTTAATCTTTATGGGGCCTTATGCTTTTTTATCAACCCATAGGTCAGGTTACCCTTTGTGTTTTCTTTTCCTTTACCAAGTGGATTTGGGTCCAATTTAGCTTTGCTAAGAGTGATAACATGCATGGTACCTTGAGAAATTAGGAATATGAGACCTTGATGAATGGGCATCTCCATTTTACCTATTTGAACATCTAACACAGATCTCTCAAGGGATATTAGGAGAAAAAAGGGAATACTCATGATACTATCATGGCTAAAATGGTTCATAAGGGAGAAATGGTATAATATAGTTTGAATTATTTTCCTTTTAGGGTGACATATTTCATGATTTTCAAGCTTACTTTTGCCCATAGTCATGGTAATCTAATAATGCCATCTCCATCTTCAGCCTCCTCTATGAGTTCCATTTTATTATACAACTTATTCATATAAATATCCTTGAAGCTCTTATCCTAAAGTATTTTAACACCATCCATGGATGTACTTATTATTCTAGTAATATAATCCTTTGAGACTTCCATTAAACCACCTCTCATTGTAATTTTTATTCCTTTCCATGCCTTAGAAAAGTTAGTAGAGAGCATTGGGTCATGTCCCCTAACTCTTTCTATATAGTTTTCCAGTCCTCATTTTTGCAAGATCTTTCAAGACTTTTCAACCCTTTGGGCCCTTCACTGGATGTCAGTTTAGTTCTGGATTTACTACCACCCATACCTATGATGAATTATGTCTCTTCATGGAAATGTATGTCACCTACTCAATATGGTTTGGGATGGTTAATATGAGTGGAGTTTAAAATGAAATGATGTTATTTATTAATGTTCCCCTCCTTAAAAAACTTTGACCTTACCCACATGAACAATCCCACCATCATTTAAGCTTGCATAAATATGGCTCACATCATATATGGTCAAAATATTTCTAATGATTAATAAATTTTAAATTCCTCTCTAGCTTCGATGGATAGATACCATACATGATTACTTGCCTCATCCTTTTGGTGGTTATGAACACACCATTCTAAGATACTTTGATTCATTTGATTAACATCATCATTCGTGAAGGTGGACTCATTAATGTTATTTAATGGTGTTAGATCCATGGGAGGTTTAATTATTTGATTCCTCATTTATGACTTTAAGAATGGAACTGAGAATTTATTAAGGTTTGTTCCATTTCATCAAACTTTAATTAGTGACCCATAGTTCAAAAACTAGTGAGTGGATATATTCCCTTCCCTATAGGTGTATCTAAATGAAATTTATTCAAATTTTTGTTCCAATTCTATAACATCATGTATTATGTTCATGATATTCCAACTAGGGGTTAAGGAGATCTTGATACAATTCACAATGTTGAGGGAGTCCCCTTAAATAATAAATCATATGCAACCCATCTTCATAGCTGCTTGGATCCCTCGAAGTAAGGTTGAGGCTTTGTCAAAGTGGTTGGATTGAAAACTGAGAGATTTTGCATACACTACAATAAGGTTCCCACTACTATCTCTTATGATTCCACTTGCTCCAGCTGGGCCTGGGTTCCTCTTTGAGGCTTTGTGAAAATTGAGTTTAGACCAATTAGAGGGGTGTCCATTTAACAGTGATTCAGTCCACTTTATTACTCTCTTTTGTTTCTCCCTCCACTATGATTAGGTTCCATTTAAGATAACATTTCCTTTCCCCATCTTTAAATTATCCTTTCTCCTATTTTGTATGGCCAAAAAAAATTCTTTGATAGCAACCACCACTATTTTGGAACCAACCCTCTAAACACAAACATTTCTTATTTTGAAAAATCTTCTATTTTATCTCTTTCCATAGCACCATAATAAATGAGAGATCGTTAACTCCAAATTTTTTTTAAGGGGATAGATAAAGGAGGAACCCACTGTTATATAAATTTAAGGATGGAATTCAGTCTTACACATAAGACTTCAAACTCATAAATTATAAAATCAAAGGCCTTGCTAGCATAGTGACACGAAAGAAGAATATGATAAACTAATTCCACCTCACATTCACAAAGGACACACATGTTTAATAACACCATGCCTCTCTTATTAAGATTATCCATAATAAAAAATTTGTTTTGAATAGATATCCATGAAAATAGATAGATTTTTTTAATAAGGTCTTTGTCTTAGATCAACTTCCAGGGGAAACCTTTAAGGCCTAGGTCCAGCTCAAGTAAATAGTTAGTTTTGACAATGTATGATCCATCCTTCATTGATGACTAAACTATTTCATCCTCCCTTTGTCTTTTATTGATATGTTAATCCCTGAGACTATCATTCAGGGCTTTCGAGTTGACTAACTCATTGGGATCCAAAGAGACCAAATTAATAGTTTTTCAAGATTTTTCCTAAGTTGTCTCTTCAAAATATTTTATTACCTTTTCTCCCATAGTTTAATTGATCAAACTATCCCATGGTTCCTTCAATCTTAATGGAAAATTATGGAACTAGGCATCTTCCCAAGATAGAGATTTATCCCATCCTCACATTCCATCTACATCCTTTCACCAAGAGATTCTCACTCTTCACCAGTTTGTGTAGATACACAAATCTAGATTTATATGTTAAACTAGTCTTAAACACTTGGAAAATACTAGTCATGGCTCTACACTTCAATTATTGACCAACCTTGTATTTGAAAGGCTTGCATTCACCATCACATTGTGCCTAAATTCTTATCTTATAGTCTAACCCTAATATGTTGATAAACCCATATCACTTGTAGCCCATGGTATGTTTAAAACCTAATATATATCTTTCACTATGAGTTACAAAATGTAAAGAAATTTTTATCTTCATGAACACTTGCATTAAAAATTGGACACTAGTGTTGACATTAGTGTCAATGCTAGTGTCCCTGCTCCAACGTAGGTGATTGTACGTTATGAACACTTAAATTTTCAAATATTTTGATATGTATAGGTCATTTTCCTTAACCCTTCAATGAGAAATATTTCAAAAGGGTTGTATAAATATAATTTAAATACCACTCACTAATCATCTAGCAAGCACTTCTCATGTTTACACTACACTACTAAAAATCAATTACAAATCAGTCATATGAATTATCTTATTATAGGTTTGAAGCATCAAAAGAATATCCCGTGACTAGTATTTTCCAAGTTACAAGTTATATGATTACATGTACTTGCATATAACATATTACATAATTATTCACACACAAACCCACATAAAAGGGAGAACTACATTAGTCCGAGGCCCTCTTCAGAGTATATGGTTATGTAGGTAGGTGTCACTTATAAAGAGG
The DNA here is from genome assembly GCA_037957365.1 of Torreya grandis. NCBI lineage: Eukaryota > Viridiplantae > Streptophyta > Pinopsida > Cupressales > Taxaceae > Torreya > Torreya grandis. Next base: position 1,754,894 of record JARHVA010000182.1, read on the forward strand.
TATTTGAGGTCAAATTAACTTCACTTGAGCCCACTATCCCCTATTTTTACAAGGTGGCATACCCCAAATAGAGGATCTATGATTTTGATCAAAATATTGATATTGAGAACATAGGCGTGTGTTTCGAACTAAGAATATAAAAGGTGATAGTCAACCCTATGTGTAGGTGGAATTTTTAAAAAATATTAAATATTTTGTATCAGTCACTAGTGGTAGAATCATGACACTAACATCGATCTTAGTGTCCATAGGGTAATGCAAGTGTCTACGCTGATACAAAGAAAATATCCAGAATCTGACAATGAGATATAGATACTCAGATAGTCCACTTTTGCACCTAAACCACTCAAATCTTATTGTGCATCATTATATAAGATAAGTACAATTTCTCCTTTGTATTACTATTATCATAATATTTGAATGTTGTACTTTCCATATTTATCATATGCTAAGATTCAATATATCTCATTAGAATAAAAGTAGAAATTAAATTAATTTAATTGGCATGCTTTTTAGAGTAGCTTACTCCTTGGTTGTTTATGTTACTCTTATTGTTCCCAAAATTTGTCACTCATTTTTGGGACAACATATAAACTATTTTGGTCTTACAGGCTAAAATTCACTCTTCCCTTCTCAAAAATTATTTTGAGCATTCAAATTCTTCATTATTCAAGCTTTTTCAGTTAAGTGACTAGTAGGTTCAACAAGTTCAATGACTCCAACAAGCAAGCTCTCTCTAAAGAACAAGTCTCCAACACTTAGGCAATTTCAAGGTTAGTTCAACGCTAAGATTCAACCAAAAGATCCATCGACAAGCTTTAAACAAAGGAATGAACCGTTGAACCTTGAACAAAATAGGTTCAACAGGTTCAAAGGTTCAATGACATCGGCAAGCTTAAAGAGTTAAGCACTTTGGCAAAAGTTCAAAGTTTAACCACTTCAGTAAGTTTAATGTCTTCAAAAGACTTAGCGAAAAGAAGGAAGATTGAACTGTTGAACCTTGAACCAAAAAGGTTCAATGGTTCAAGGGTTCAAGGTTCAACGAGATTGGTTCAAAGTGGTTGGTTCAAGCAGTCAATTGAATGAGCGAAACACAAGATTGAACCATTGAACCAAAGTTGGTTTAATCAATCGATTCAATCGAACGGTTCAAAGGAGTGCCCCAAAGCCCAAAAGGCCAAGTGCCCTTGCGAAGGGCAGTGAACAAAAGCAGACAAAGAGATATCTTTCAGAAAGATTTTTTGTGGCAAATTTTACAAGGCAAATCCTTCAGACAAAATGTCTGAAGGAATTATCAAAAGCCCAACAAAAAGTAGCTAAGGCAAGGGAAGATTTCCTTTAGACAAAATGTCTGAAGGAATTACTTCGAACATTTTGTCTGAAGGAATTGAAGGAAAAGACCGCCTGAAGGACCCTGAAGGGTAGGTACCCTTGTGGGGGGCTCTTAGTGACCACAAAATAGACCTTCTCAAGGCCCAAAGGGACACCTTCCCTTCAGGAGGTTCCAAAGACATTAAGCTGAAGGAATGTTTCTACGGACTCTGCAGGTTGGTTTCTACGGACTCCATAGGTTGATTTTTAGAGACTTATTTCTATGAACTCTGTAGGTTGGTTTTATACGGACTCCATAGGTTGATTTTTATAGACTTATTTCTACAGACTTCACAGGTTAGTTTCTATGGACTCCGTAGGTTAGTTTTTACAGACTCTATAGGATGGTTTCTATGAACTTCACAAGTTTATTTCTACGGAATTTACAGACTCTTTCAAAGCTTGAGAGACTTAGAGAAAATAAAGGCTTCTAAGGAAGAAGATGAACCGTTGAACTTTGAACCAAAATGGTTCACAAGTTTAATGGGTTCAATGGTTGAGGGAAAGCTTCGAGGAAAGGAAAGAAGCGGAAGATTCTAGAGACCAATTCAAGGAGAAGGTTCAAGCAAATGAACCAAAGAAGAAATGGAACCAAGGAGCTGAGAATGCCACCTGAATTGTTGAAATAATGAACTAATGACATCCCCGCAGACGTCAAATTCAGGGTAATGAAATATCTGTTGATTTTCAAATGTGACGTTGAATATGAAAACAAACTCAGTGACCAGCTGAAGAGGGAGCCAAAAAGGCTAGCAGAAAGGGGAAAAGATAGCCTGAGAGCTCAAATTACAATAGAAAGAGAAAAGACTAGAAATATGTGTAGGAGTTATTTCCAGCAGGTGGAACAGTCCACCAAGTAGATATTCGAGCTTGCAAATATTAAAGGCATGGCCTATTTTTCTCCCTTGGAATAAAAGTGAGGGGACAGTCGTATACATATTTGGTGAAAGACCAGACAACCCATGCTGAGGAGAAGATATTTGAGGTGAATCGACATGCCACAGTTAAGGCAGATGCCCTATTCTAGCATGGCCTTCTTTGACAAAATTGAAAATGCATTTAAAGCATTGAATGTAGCATGGGTCATTCCATGGAACAAAGAGCCAAGCCTTTCTTGGCTGCTATATATTGTAATCTCCTATCTGATGCAAAGGAGATATTTTTGGTTATAGAAGTAAAACTCTATCAAATTTGAAAGGTGATTATTGAGACTTTGAGCTCAGATTGTTGATCATATTTCTTTATATGAATGAGAAAGCAGGTTACTTTTAGACTTTGTGCTGTTATAGCTTGTGTCATTTACGGGATTGTTCTTATGTCTATTTCCTAAATGTGTTCTTGTCCATTTTAATAAAATAAGCAAAACTAGTGGAAGTAATCAGGAAGGTGTCCTAAAGCCAACTGTAGAGAGACTTTGTGTTGCCACAATTGTCTTTAGTGTGTGTGTTTTTAGTTTATTTATGTGCAAAGGACCTTGGGATGACTTTGTGCCCTCATTGGCCTTTATATCCCACTCTTGGGAAGTTGAGGTGGAGACTTTGTGCTACACCTCATTCTGTTGGTTACCGCCCTCTGTTAACAGTTACTTGTTACCTACCTGAAAGGATTCTTGTTGTTAGTTGTAGGCCACTTCTGAAAGAAGAGAAGTGCCTCCTGTCATTTCACCAAGATTTCTCCTTTGTCTGTCAACATCATCTCTGAAAAAAAAGAGATGGATGGTGTTGTCCTACTCTTGAGTGTTATTTTTTGCATATAAATATAGTATATAGCTCCTCATATTTATAGGGAACCTCCCCTTGATGAGAGGAGAGATTTATCCCCTTTTGATGTGGTGAACCTACACACTTGGCCGACCAATCTCCCTATGTTGTGGTTGAAATCACCTATTTTGCTCATCAGTTAGCTGGTGACAAAATATTCATCCAACAATTTTTGGTGACTCCGCTAGGGACACAACAATTTTATGCAATTTGAAGCCTCAAGCTTCAAATCGAAGCATCACTTGTGTCTTATCCATTATCATTATAGCCTTATCCATTTCCATTATATTATCTGGTCTGTAAAACCAGAGCCGTTGGGGAAGAACATGCAGTTTGAAGCCTCAAGCTTCAAGCTAAAGTAGGGCCAATTTTTTTCTATTTTTATTCTACAATCTGGCATCTCCACGCTATACTAGAAGCTAGAGAGCCCAAGGTGTTGTTGACCCTATTTTTGAGTTAGTGCAGTAGGGCAATTTTGATTTATTTCCTCCACAACTTCAAGTTCAACGAACTAGGAGTCTTCCTCCTACTAATATTAGGTTACTAATACAAGGTAGAGCTTCTTTTTATATTGTTAGCAGAGCTTTGCCTATACATACTCCACACTAGATTTGTTATCTCCACTTTCCATAATCAAATCATGGCAGTTCAGGGCCCCTAGGATAACTCTTTTGGCCCACTCAATTTAACTCCACCTCTACATGAGCTACCACGCAGTTCAAAGAAGAATTTCTCTAAATTATTTGGTGATGGGAGAGTTCATTCTGATGAACATATTATAGCCTTCAGCATAGCCTGCGGTATGATAGGCATGGAGTATGAGGATGTAGTAGTCAAGCTATTTGTGGAAACATTACAAGGTGCTGCTGCAGACTAGTTTTATCATTTACAGGCCCAGGCTGTGATTGATTGGAACACTCTCAAAGCTAATTTTGAAGTAAGATTCAAGCCTGCAAAAGATGCACATGCCCTGCTAGCCCAGCTCACACATATGAAGAAAGAACCTCATGAACCTATGAGGGATTTTATAGCCAAATTTGACAAGTTAAGGAACAAGATTCCTACAATTGCTCAGCCAACACCTGAGAACCTTAAATGTTTCTTCATCAACTCACAACTGTCGAAAGTGAGTTTTTTTAGTGAGACGTGCTGGACACATAGACCTTGCTATTGCTCAAGAATTGGCTACTATGGTGGAAGATGATCTTATCTTGGCAAGAAAGATAACCAAACATCCTAACAGAGGTAAATCTTCTTCATCTTCTAAATATCTATCTACAGACACCACTGATCTAATGGTGCAGATGCTAAAAAATGAGTTGCTTGCTCTTAGACAACAAATGGCACAAAAGATGTCATTTTCTCTTTCATACAGAGATATACCAAGGAGGACATTTCCCAATCATTCATACCAAGGTAATACTACCAAAAATAAAGGGAAACCAAATCGTCTTCCTCCCACTCAGGGAATATTGGCCTTTGAAGCACCTCCAACCAATTCAGCAGTTGGATATCTTGAAGCAAAATCTAATTTTTCCTTCCAGCCTAAGTTGAACCTAGAAGATGATGTTAATCTCTTCATAGAGGGAGAAGAAGATTTAGCTGGCGACTCCAACATTAGTTTCCTAAATTACTAGGATGAACCCAGAAGTGAAGGTAAAGTAGTTGAGAGATCATACGTTGTGTTCACTTGGTCCAAGAATCAGTCAGTCGAGCAAGCTAATAAAGAAAAAATAGAGGAGCGACCTCAACCTGCAATTTCAATTGCTAAACAAGGAACTTCTCTGCCTTTCCAACTAAAAGACCCAGTGAATGCTAAAAAAGTAAGTACTCTAAACATGCCTTCACCTTCAACTTTAATTTCATAGATCAGTCCTTCCCCCATTAAAAACTAAAAGGATGAACTACCTTTCCCTATTCCCAATTCATTTCAGACATTGTACATAGTCAACCATGTCAAGAAAACTAAAATTCAAATGTCTAAATTTAAATTCTTGCAATCCAACTCTGAGCAGTTGGATAAGTTAATAGAATGTGTGAAGAATAAAATCATCTCTACAAGACTTGCTACTCCAAAGGTAACTCCCACATCCACCCAGAATAACCTTGTCATTGCTCCTCTTGCTACTCTCAGAAGGACTGAACCATTTTATGTCTCTTTGCTGATAAATGGACATTAGCTGAACAATTGCATCATAGACTCAAGTGCATCTGACAATGTCATACCTACCAAAGTAGTTGAATCCCTTGGTCTCACACTGACCAAGAAATTTAGGAGATGTTTTTCCATGGAGAACAAATAAGTGCCATTGCTGGGACAGATCAAGAATGCCCAATTTGCATTTGCAAAATTCCTAGAAAAGAGAATCAAGATGACAATCCTGGTGGCCAATGTCCCAGCCTCATACGAAACCCTTCTTGGGTGAAATTTTTGTAAGGATGTTTATGGTGAGTTGAGCATGGACCTATCTAAGGCAAGATCCCAGTCAAAAGTGTCATGCAAAGATTGCTCCCTAAAAAGGAAGCAAAATATGTGGTCAACATCAGCGCTTGAAGCTCAAATTCTATTTGAGTCTTCAGGCATGGGTAATTACTTCTTATCTACAGAAGAAGTTCATGAGGCATCTGATGAAGCTCATGAAGGTGACAATCTAAAAATTGGTTAAGACAGAAAAATAGAAGACATGAGAGAGCACGGTGTAAGCTCAAAGAACTCTCCCCTCCACATAAAGATAAATCTAAGAAAAAATCAATTTCTAATAATGTCTGGATACTGGAATTCGATGGCAGTTGTTCCTCTACCAGGTCAAGAGACAAGATTATGTTGATATCTCTTCAAGGAGATATTTTTCCTTCATCATACAAATTACAGTTCAGCAATACCAATAATACTGCTGAATATGAATCACTGCTGCTTGGATTGAAGGCCGCTCAAGATAAGGGCATCACGCTCCTTCATGATAAAAGAGATGCTGAGTTGGTGGTTTGTCAGGTGAGGAACCTGTACCAAACCAAAAATGAGAGATTACGCCATTACTGCAATCTAGTTTGAGATCAAATTAAAAGTTTTGATGTTTTTAGCATCTCTGCAGTTCTCAGGGAATTCAATGATCAAGCTGATGCTTTGGTTGTTTCAACAACTCTTTTGGTTCTTCACTCAGATTTTAAGGGAGACAGATACACTATCGAACTGATATTTTGACTAAGTGTGCCTGATAATTCCAATCATTGGTAGGTTTTTAATGGTGACAACTAAATCATTGCCTTTTTGGAATAAAAAGATAGCTTTGAACTTCACTTCGAAGGCAATGAGCCTCAAAAGCTTGAACCAGCCCCTGAATCAAGTTCAGACGTAGGTGAGGAATTCCTTCAGTTGAAAGGGAATAAAATTCCTAAATTATTGGTTTCTCTTAAAAATTTGTTTGACAAGCATGATAAGTTTGTCAAATAGCAACAAATGGATTCAAACTCCTCTCAAGAGTTTGATCAAATAAATTTGGGTGCCAAATAAAATCATAAGATGGTGAACATTAGGAAGTGTTGCACTCCAGAAGAGAAGTTCAAATTTGTTGCTCTACTCTGCTAGTACATGGATGTCCTAGCATACTCCTATAATGATTTGAAGTCACTCAGGCCTGATGAAATTCACCATGAAATTCTTCTCAAAGATGATTCAGTGCCTTACAAGTAGAAATCCAGGTAGTACAATCTAAAGATATCAAGTACTATTCTGTCTAAAATATAGAAAATGCTGAATGTTAGGATAATTTTCTCAATCCATCATTCCACATGGATTGCCAACATAGTACCTATGAGGAAAAAAATGGCAAAGTTCACCTTTGCATGGACTTCAAAAATTTGAATCAGTCATCCTTAAAGGGTAACTATCCTCTACCCATCATGGACTAAGTTTTTTAGATAGTGACCAGTTCAGAGATGTTATCAATGCTAGATGACTTCTCAAAATACAATCAAGTTGAAGTTGGTGAAACAGACTAGCATAAGATTACCTTCACCATGCCTTGGGGCACCTTTGCATATCAAAGAATGTCTTTTGGCCTGATAAATGCTGACACCACGTTCTAGAGAGCAATGAACCTTACTTTCAAAGATGAAATGGGTAAATTCAACATGGTATACCTTGATGACTTGACCATCTTTTCCAAGTATTGTTCTGATCACGTGCACCATTTGCAACAAGTGTTGGAACATTACCACCAAAATGACATTTCTTTAAATCCCAAAAAGTCTATTTTTGGAGTAATAGAAGGGAAGCTTCTCAGACACATTATATCTTGAGAAGGCATAAAGATTGACTCATAAAGAGTCAAATCCATCCAAGAGCTTACTCTACCCACAAGTAATACTGCAGTTCACTCTTTCTTCGAAAAAGTGAAATTTTTATGAAGGTTCATCCCCAAGTTCACAGAGAAGACTCATCACGTTGTGAACATGATGAAGAGAAAGGCCACTTTCAGCTAGACTGAAGAAGTCAAATTGGCATTCCAAGACATCAAAATAGCTATTGCCCACGCCCCAATTTTGGTTTGTCTAGATTATACCAAAGATTTCACCATATATAATTATGCTTCTGAACACACACTTTCAGCAATTCTGGTTCAACGGAATAAATAAAGTGTGGAATCTCTGATATCTTTCATGAGCTATCCTCTCAAAGCTCATGAAATGAAGTATTCAAATATGGAGAAGCATGTTTATGCAGTGGTGAAGGTAGTAAAACACTTCCACTTTTACATCCTGAATTCATAAGTTACTGCCCTGGTTCCTGATACCACAGTTTAATCCATATTAACTCAGCTTATATTGCTAAAATCTAGGAGTTTGATCTCGTTATCAAACCAACAAAGCTTATGCGAGAAAGAGGTCTCTGTCAATTGATTACTGACAATAGACCTGAAAAAGCAAGGCATGAAGAAATAGAAGTGGAAGACATGCCAACAGTTCTCTTTGTCTCCGCCACGAATGAGTGGTATTCAAATATTATTCATTTTCTTACCTATGGTGAGTGTCATGCTCATTTGTCTTGTAAAAAAAGGACTGTTAAATTGAAAGCTACCAATTTTTTCATGTGGGACAACGGCCTGTATAAGAGGAGCCTTGATGGAGTGTTCCTTCGTTGTGTGGATCAAGAGCAGCAGAACGAACTTTTAAAGTCCTTCCATAATCTGGCCTATGGAGGACATTTTTTTGCTCCTATAACTGCCCATAAGATTCTGTGAGCCAGCTATTACTGGCCTACTTTATTTCAAGATGTATACAAATAAATACAGTTCATTGGAAGACCCAAGTTAGTTGCTCTGCCTCTCAAGCCAGTGGTGATAGAAGAGCCATTTCAGCAATGGGGAATCAATTTTATTGGTGCTATAAACCCATCTTCAAGTGTTGGATATGATTATGTCCTCACAACCATAGATTACTTCACCAAATGGGTGGAATCAATTCCAACCAAGCATGCTACTTCAGAAGTAGTATGTGATTTCCTAAAAAAAAACATCATTTCTAAGTTTGGGGTTCCAACCAAGATTATCACAAACAATGCAACCTATTTCTCTTCTCATGAGATCACTCAGTTCTATTTTTATTATGAGATTACCCTCTCCCACTCGTCTGATTATTTTCTACAAGGGAATGGTGAAGTAGAATTGAGCAATAAGAACCTGGTGATCATCATCAAGAAGCTGGAGGATGACAACCAACAAACCTAGCATAAAACATTGGTTGATTCTTTATGCGTAGACAAAATTACACTCAAGAGGGCGATAAGTATGTCACCTTTATAACTTTTGTATGGTCTCAATGTAGAGAACCAATCACCTTGGAATTGCTAGTATTGAAATTGGCAAAGGCGGTTGAAGATTAGACATATGAAAGCTCCATCGATAAGAGGATCACGTGCTTAACTTAGCTAGATGAGAAGCGAGCTATGGTGGTGGACCAAATTGTTGCACATCAAAGTCTGGTGAAGGAGCTCTTCGATCAGAAAGCAAAATACCATGATTTCTAGATTAGAGATCAAGTTTTGTTATAGGACAAAAAGTGGGAACCAAAAGGAATGTATGGGAAGTTTGATTCACTATGGAGAGGCCCATTTACTATTTATCAGCTCAATGGTGAAAATAGTTTTCTGTTGAAGTATCAAGATGGCATGCCCTTTTCTCTATCTCACAATAGGTAGCATCTGAAGCACTTCAATTTTTAAAATAATACATAAGATCATTTGTACATATGTATATTTGTATAGTCTTTAGTTCTGTTTTGTGCTTTTTATTTTTATTTTTAGTGCTTTTCTTTTTTAGGTATGATGACTCTGTAGCTCAATGGCATACTTAAAGGCACTGGAGATTTTGGTTTCTACTCCCCTCAGTTGTTCTAAAATTTCAACTGAAGGAAGTTCCCCAACTGGAGCTAGCTATTGTTCTCAAAATTTGTCACTCATTTTTAGGATAACATATGAACTATTTTGGTCCTGCAGGCCAAAATTTGCTCTTTCCTTCTTAAAAATTGTTTTGAGCATTCAACTTCTTCATTATTCAAGTTTTTTCAATTAAAAGACTAGTAGGTTCAACAAGTTCAACGACTCCAACAAGCGAGCTTTCTCTAAAGAACAAGTCTCCAACACTTAGGCAATTTCAAGGTTGGTTCAACGCCAAAGTTCAACCAAAAGGTCTATTGACAAGCTTCAAACAAAGGAATGAACTATTGAACCATTGATCCATTGAACCTTGAACCATATATAGCTCCTCATATTTATAGGGAACCTCCCCTTGATGAGAGGAGAGATTTGTCCCCTTTTGATGTGGTAAACTTACCCACTTGGCCGACCAATCTCCCTGTGTTGTGGTTAAAATCACCTATTTTGCTCATCAATTAGTTGGTGACAAAATATTTACCCAATAGTTTTTGGCGACTCCACTAGAGACACATCAATTTTACATAATTTGAAGCCTCAAGCTTCAGATCGAAGCATCACTTGTGTCTTATCCATTATCATTATATCCTTATCCATTTCCATTATATTATTTAGTCTATGAAACTAGAGCCGCTGGAGAAGAACACCCAGTTTGAAGCCTCAAGCTTCAAGCTGAAGTAAGGTTAGTTCTTTTCCATTTTTATTCTACAATCTGGTAACTCCACGCTATACTAAAAGCTAGAGAGCCCAAGGTGTTGTTGACCTTATTTTTGATTTGGTGCAGCAGGGTAATTTTGATTTGTTTTCTCCATAACTTCAAGTTTAACAAACTAGGAGTCTTCCTCCTACCAATATCAGGTCACCAAAACAAGGTAGAGCTTCTTTTTCTGCTGTTAGTAGAGCTTTGCCTATACATACTCCACCAAGATTTGTTATCTCCAATTTCTATAATCAAATCATGGCAGTTCATGGCCCCTAGAGTAACTCTTTTGGCCCACTCAATTTAACTCCACCTATATATGAGCTACCACGTAGTTCAAACAAGAATTTCTCCAAATTCTTTGGTGATGGGAGAGTTCATTCTGATGAACATATTGCAGCCTTTAGCATAGCCTGTGATGTGATATGCATGGAGTATGAGGACGTAGTAGTCACGCTATTTATGAAAATATTGCAAGATGTTGCTACAGACTGGTTCTATCATCTACAAGCCTAGACTGTGACTGACTGGAACACTCTCAAAGTTAAGTTTGAAGCAAGTTTCAAGCCTGCAAAAGATGCACATGCCCTGCTAGCCCAACTCACACAAATGAAGAAAGAACCTCATGAACCTATGAGAAATTTTATAGCCAAATTTAAAAAGCTAAGAAACAAGATTTCTATAATTTTTTAGCCAAGACTGAGAACCTTAAATGTTTCTTCATCAACTCACAGCTTCCTGAAGTGAGTTTTCTACTAAGACGTGCTGGCCACATAAACTTTACTGCTGCTCAAGATTTGGCTACTGAGGTGGAAGATGACCTTATCTTGGTAGGAAAGATAAGGAGAGATCCTAACAGAGGTAAATCTTCTTCATCTTCTAAATATCTATCTATAGACACCATTGATCCAATGGTGCAAAAGCTGGAAAATGAGTTGCTTGCTCTTAGAAATCAAATAACACAAGGGATGTCATTTGCTCCTTCGTACAGAGATATACCAAAGAGGACATTCTTCAATCAGTCATATCAAGGCAATGCTACCAGGAATCAAGAGAAGCCAAATCATATTCCTCCCACTCATGAAAAATTAGCCATTGAAGCACCTCTAACCAATTCAACAGTTGGATATCTTGAAGCAGAATTTGATTTCTTTTTCCAACCTAAGTTGAATCCAGAAGATGATGTTATTCTCTTCACAGAGAGAGAAGAAGAATTAGCTGGTGACTCCAATATTAATTTCCTAAATTATCAAGATGAACCCAAAAGTGAAGGTAAAGTAGTTGAGGGATCATACGTTGTGCTCAGCCAGTCCAAGAATTAGTCAGTCCAACAAGCTGATAAATAAAAAATAGAAGAGTGACGTCAACTTGAAATTTTAATTTCCAAATGAGGAACTTCTCTATCTTTCCAGCCAAAGGACCCGGTGATTTCTAAAAAAGTAAGTACTCCAAACATTCCTTCACCTTCAACTTCAATTTTACAAATCAGTCTTCCCCCCTAAAAACTAAAAGGATGAACTGCCTTTCCCTGATTCTAATTTATTTCAGACATTTGACATAGTCAACCATGTCAAGAAAACTAAAATTCAAATGTCTGAATTTGAATTCTTACAATCCAACCCTGAGCAGTTGGATAAGTTAGTGGAATGTGTGAAGAATAAAATCATCTCTACAGGACCTCCTGCTCCAAAGGTAACTCCCATGTCCACCTGAAATAACCTTGTCATTTCTCCTCCTGCTACTCTTGGAAGTACTAAACCATTTTATGTCTCCCTACTGATAAATGGACATCAACTGAATAATTGCATCATAGACTCAGGTGCATCTGATAATGTCATGCCTACCAACGTAGCTAAATCCCTTGGTCTCACATTGACCAAGACATTTGGGAGATGTTTTTCCATGGAGAACAAATAAGTGCCATTGTTGGGACAGATCAAAGATGCCCAATTTGCATTTATAGCATTCTTGAAAAAGAGAATCAAGATGACAATCTTGGTGGTCAATATCCCAGCCTCATACGACATCCTTCTTGGACAAATTTTTTGCAAAGATGTTGGTGGTGAGTTGAGCATGGACCTGTCTGAGGCAATGATCCCATTCAAAGGCGTTATGCAGAGATTATTCCCTAAGAAGGAAGCAAAATATGTGGTCACTCAAACATCAGTGCCTGAAGCTCAAATTCTATTTGAGTCTTCAGGTATGGGTAATTACTTCTTATCCACGAAGGAAGTTTATGAGGCGTCTGATGAAGCTCCTAAAGGTGACAATTTTAAAATTAGTTCAGATAAAATAGTAGAAGATATGAGAGAGCACGGTGGAAGCCCAAAGGAACTCTCCCCTCTACACAAAGATAAATTTAAGAAAAAATTAGTTTCTGATGATGTCTGGATACTAAAATTTGATGGCAGATGTTTCTCTATCGGGTCAAGAGCTGAGATTATGTTGATATCTCTTCAAAAAGATATTTTTCCTTCATCATATAAATTACAGTTCAACAATACCAATAATACAGTTGAATATGAATCACTGCTACTTGGATTGAAGGCCACTCAAGACAAAGGCATCAAGCTCCTTCATGCTAAAAGAGATGCTGAGCTGGTAGTTTGTTAGGTGAGAAACCTGTACCAAACCAAAAATGAGAGATTATGCCATTATCGCAATCTAGTTTGAGATCAAATTGAAAGTTTTGATGCTTTCAGCATCTCTACAGTTCCCAAGAAATTCAATGACTGAGCTGATGCTTTGGTTGTTTCAGCAACACTTTTAGTTCCTCACTCAGATTTTAAGGGAGATAGGTACACTATCAAATTGGTCTTTCGACCAAGTGTGCCTGAAAATTCCAATCATTGATAAGTTTTCAATGGTGACAACCAAATCATTTCTTTTTTGAAACAAAAAGATAGATTTGAATAGCTTCACTTCGAAGGCAATGAGTCTCAAAAGCTTGAACTAGCCCTTGAATCAAGTTCAGATGAAAGTGAGGAATTCTTCTAGCTGAAAGGGAGTAAAATTTCCAAAGGATTGGTTTCTCTTGAAAAGTTGTTTGATAAGCATGATAGGTTCATCAAACAATAACAAATGGATTCAAGCTCCTCTCAAGAGTTTGATCAAATAAATTTGGGTGCCAAAGAAAATCCCAAGATGGTGAACATTAGGAAGTGTTGCACTCCAGAAGAGAAGTTCAAATTTGCTACTCTGCTCTGCCAGTACATGAATGTCTTAGCATACTCTTATGATTATCTGAAGTCACTCAAGCTTGATGAAATTCACCATGAAATTCCTCTTAAAGATGATTCAGTGCCTTACAAGCAAAAATCTAGGTAGTACAATCTAAAAATATCAAGTACTATTCTGTCTAAAATATAGAAAACACTAAATGCTAGGATAATTTTCCCAATCCATCATTCCACATGGATTGCCAACATAGTACCTGTGAGGAAAAAGAATGGCAAAATTTACCTCTATGTAGACTTTAAGAATTTGAATCAATCATCTTTAAAAGATAACTATCATCTGCCCATCATGGACCAAGTTCTTCAGACAGTGACTGATTTAGAGACGTTATCAATGTAAGACAGCTTCTCAAAATACAATTAAGTTGAAGTTGGTGAAGCAAACCAGCATAAGACTGCCTTCACCACGCCTTAGGGTACCTTTGCATATCAAAGAATGCCTTTTAACCTGATAAATGCTGGCACTACTTTTTAAAGAGCAATGGACCTTAATTTTAAAGATGAAATGGGTAAGTTCATCATGGTATACCTTGATGACTTGACCATCTTTTTCAAGCATCACCCTGATCATGTGCGCCATTTGCAACAAGTGCTAGAGCATTGCTGCCAGAATGGCATTTCTCTAAATCCCAAGATGTCTATTTTTAGAGTAACAAAAGGGAAGCTTTTCAGACATATTATATTCTGAGAAGGCATAAAAATTGACTCAGAAAGAGTCAAATCCACCTAAGATCTTACTCTGCCCACAAGTGAGACTGTAGTTCACTCTTTCTTCAGAAAAGTGAATTTTTTACGAAAGTTCATCCCTGAGTTCACAGAAAAGACTCACCACGTTGTGAACATGATGAAAGGAAAGGCCACTTTCAGCTAGACTAAAGAAGGCAAATTGGCATGCTAAGACATCAAAATAGTTATTACTCATGCCCTAATTTTGGTTTGTCCAGATTATACCAAGGATTTCACCATATATAGTTATGCTTCTGAACACACACTTTCAACAATTCTAATTTAACAGAACAAAAGTGTGGAATCTCCCATATCCTTCATGAGCTATCCTCTCAAAGCTCATGAACTAAAGTATTCAAATATGGATAAACATGCTTATGTAGTGGTGAAAGCAGTAAAACACTTATGCTTTTACATCCTGAATTCACAAGTTACTACCCTGGTTCCTATTACCATAGTTAAATCTATATTAACTCAACAGGAGTTTGGAACCAAAAGGGGCAATTGAATTTCTAAAATCTAGGAGTTTGATCTCATTATCAAACAAACAAAGCTTGTGTGAAGAAGAGGTCTCTACCAATTGATTGTTGACAATAGACTCGAAGAAGCAGGGCATGAAAAAATAGAAGTGGAAGACACACCAATAGTTCTATTTGTTTCTACCATGAATGAGTGGTATTCAAATATTGCTCATTTCCTTACCTATGGTGAGTGTCCTACTCACCTGACTTGTAAATAAAGGAGGACTGTTAAATTTAAAGCTGCCAATTTTGTCCTGTGGGATGACATGTATAAGAGGAGCCTTGATGGAGTGTTCCTTCACTGCAAGGATAAAGAGCAACAGAACCAAATTTTGAAGTCCTTCCATAATCTGACTTGTGGAGGACATTTTTTTGCTCCTATAACTACCCATAATATTCTGTGAGCCAGGTATTACTGGCTTACTTTGTTTCAAGATGCATACAAATGAGTACGAAGATGTGAACTATGTCAACAGTTCGTTGGAAGACTCAAGTTAGCTACTCTACCTCTCAATCTAGTGGTGATAGAAGAGCCATTTTAGTAACAGGGAATCAATTTTATTAGTGTTGTAAACCCATCTTCAAGCGCTAAACATGATTATGTCCTCATAGCCATAGATTACTTCGCCAAATGGGTTGAAGTAATTCCAACCAAGCATGCTACTTTAGAAGTAGTATGCAATTTCTTCAAAGAAAACATCATTTCTAGGTTCGGGGTCCCAACCAAGATATCACAGATAATGTAGCCTATTTCTCTTCTCATGAGATCACTCAGTTTTATTTTTATTATGAGATTACCCTCTCCCACTCCTCTGATTATTTTTCACAAAGGAATGGCAAAGTAGAATCAAGAAACAAGAACCTAGTGACCATCATCAAGAAGTTGAGGGATGACAACTAATGAACCTAGAATAAAGTATTGGTTGATACTTTATGGGCAGATAGAATTACACCTAAGAGGGCAATAGGTATGTCACCTTTTCAACTTTTGTATGGTCTCAATGCAGAGATACCAATCACCTTAGAATTGCCAGCATTGAAATTGGCAAAGGCGGTTGAAGATCAGACATATGAAAGCTCCATCGATAAGAGGATCATGTGCTTAACTGAGCTGGATGAGCAACGAGCTATGGTGGTGGATTGAATTGCTGCACATCAAATTTGGTGAAGGAGCTCTTTAACTAGAAAGCAAAAAATTGTGATTTTTAAATTAGAGATCAAGTTTTGTTATGGGACAAAAGCAGGGAACCAAAGGGAATGCATGGGAAGTTTGATTCTCTATGGAGAGGCCCGTTTACTATCCATCAGCTCAATAGTGAAAATAGTTTCTTGTTGAGGTATCAAGATGGCACACCCTTTTTTTTGCCTCATAATGGGTAGCATCTGAAGCACTTCAATTTTTGAAGTAACAAATAAGATCATCTGTACATATGTATATTTGTATAGTCTTTAGTTCTATTTTGTGCTTTTCATTTTCATTTTTGGCGCCTTTATTTTTTGGGTAGCATGACTCTGTATCCCAATGGCATACTTAAAGGTACTGGAAATTCTAGTTTCTACTTCTCTCAGCTATTTTAAAATTTTAACTGAAGGAAGTTCCCTAACTAGAGCCAGCTGTTGTTCCCAAAATTTGCCACTCATTTTTGGGACAACATATGAACTATTTTGGTCTTACAGGCCAAAATTCACTCTTTCCTTCTCAAAAATTATTCTAAACAATCAAATTCTTCATTATTCAATCTTTTTTAGTTAAGGGACTAGCAGGTTCAACAAGTTCAATGACTCCAACAAGTAAGCTCTCTCTAAAGAATAAGTCTCCAACACTTAGGCAATTTCAAGGTTAGTTCAACGCCGAGGTTCAACCAAAAGGTCCATCAGCAAGCTTCAAACAAAAGAATGAATCGTTGAACCTTGAACCAAACAGGTTTAACAGGTTTAAAGGTTGAATGACATCGGCAAGCTTAAAGAGTTAAGTGCTTCGGCAAAAGTTTAAAGTTCAACCGCTTCGGCAAGTTCAACGGCTTCAAAAGACTTAGCAAAAAGAAGGAAGATTGAACCGATTGAACCATTGAACCTTGAACCAAAAAAGTTTAATGGTTCAAAGGTTCAAGGTTCAATGAGATTGGTTCAAAGCAGTTGTTCAAGTGATCAATTGAATGAGCAAAAAACAAGATTGAACCGTTGAACCAAAGTTGGTTCAATCAGTCGGTTCAATTGAATGGTTCAAAGGAGTGCCCCAAAGCCCAAAAGGCCAAGTGCCCTTGCGGAGGGCAGTGAACAAAAGCAAAAAAAGAGATATCTTTCAAAAATATTTTCTATGGCAAGTTTTACAAGGCAAATCCTTCAGACAAAATGTCTAAAGGAATTCATTCGGACATTTTGTCTGAAGGAATGATCAAAATCCCGATGGAAAGCAGCTATGGCAAGGGAAGATTTCTTTCAAGAAAAATGTCCCAAGAAATTTCTTCAGATATTTTGTCCAAAGGAATTAAAGGAGAAGACCGCCCAAAGACCATCCGAAGGACCCTGAAGGGCAGGTACCCTTGTGGGGGGCTCTTAGCGACCACAAAATGGACCTTCTCAAGGCTCGAAGGGACACCTTCCCTTCGAGAGGTTCCAAAGACATTAAGCCAAAGGAATGTTTCTATGGACTTTTGTAGACTCATTTCTATGGAATAGTTTCTACAGACTCTACAAGTTGGTTTTTATGGACTTCACAGGTTGATTTTTATAGACTTTGCAGGTTGGTTTCTATGGACTCCGTAGGTTGATTTCTATGGACTCCACAGGTTAGTTTCTACGGGCTCTACAGGTTAGTTTCTATGGACTCTGCAGGATGGTTTCTACAAACTTCACAGGTTTGTTTCTATGGACTCTATAGACATATTTCTATGGACTCTTTCAAATCTTGAGAGACTCAGAGAAAACAAAGGCTTCTAAGGAAGAAGATGAACCATTGAACCTTGAACCAAAATGGTTCACAGGTTCAACGGGTTTAACGGTTCAAAAAAATCTCTGAGTAAAGGAAAGAAGCAGAAGATTTTAGAGACCAGTTCAAGGAGAAGGTTCAAGTGAATGAACCAAAAAAGCGATGGAACCAAGGAGCCGAGAAGGCCACCCAAACCGTTGAAATAATGAACCAATGACGTCTCTGTGGACATCAAATTCAGGGTAATGAAATATCTATTGATTTTCAAATGTGACATTGAACCTGAAAACAAACTCAGTGACCAACTAAAGAGGGAGCCAAAAAGGCCAGCAAAAAGAGGAAAAGGTAGCTCGAGAGCTCAAATTACAACAGAAAGAGAGAAAGACCAAAAATATGTATGGAGTTATTTTCAGTAGGTAGAACAGTCTACCAATTAGATATTTGAGCTTGTAAATATTAAAGGCGTGGCTTATTTTTCTCCCTTAGAATAAAAGTGAGGGGACATTCGTGTACACATTTGGTGAAAGACCAGAAAACCCATGCTGAGGAGAAGACATTTGAGGTGAATCAACACGCCACAATTAAGGTAGATGCCCTGTTCTAGCATGGCCCTTTTTAACAAAATTGAAAATGCATTCAAGGCATTAAATGCAGCATGGACCATTCCATGGAACAAATTTCCAAGCCTTTCTTGGCTGCTATATATTGTAATCTCCTATCTGATGTAAAAGAGATATTTTTAGTTATAGAAGCAAAACTTTACCAAAATTGAAAGGCGATTACTGAGACTTTGAGCTCAGATTGTTGATCATATTTTTTTATATGAATGAGAAAGCAGGTTACTTTCAGACTTTATGCTATTATAGCTTGTGTCATTTAGGGGATTTTTCTTATGTCTATTTCTTGAATGTGTTCTTGTCCATTTTAATGAAATAAGTAGAACTAGTTGAAGTAATCAAGAAGGTGTCCTTAAGCCAACTGTGGAGAGACTTTGTGCTGCCACAATTGTCTTTAGTGTGTGTGTTTTTAGTTTATTTCTATGTAAAGGACGTTGGGATGACTTTGTGCCCTCATTGTCCTTCGTATCTCACTCTTGGGTAGTTGAGGTGGAGACTTTGTGCTACACCTCATTCTGCTAGTTACCACCCCCTGTTACTAGTTACTTGTTACCTACTTGAAAGGATTCTTGTTGTTAGCTGTAGGCCACTTTTGAAAGAAGAGAAGTGCCTCCTGTCATTTCAGCAAGATTTCTCTTTTGTTTGTGAATATCATTTCTAAAAAAATACAGATGGATGGTGTTGTCCTACCCCTGAGTGTTATTTTTTGCATATGTATATTTATTATATAGCTCCTCATATTTATAGAGAACCTCCCCTTGATGAGAGGAGAGATTTGTCCCTTTTTGATGTGGTAAACCTGCACACTTGGCCGACCAATCTCCCTATGCTATGTTTGAAATCATCTATTTTGCTCATCAGTTAGCTAGTGACAAAATTTTCACCCAACAACTCTCTTCTTGTTAATCATTATTTCCAAAAAGGGTTAAACATTTAGTGAACCCAACCATTGAGTCTTATCTTATAAATCCTCGCTCGCCTTAGGGTTTTCAACATTCTAAGGTTTTTGCTTGTAGTGTTTATTCAAATTTATTATATCATTTGTATGTAACTTAGGTGTAGTCGTAGAATAGGTGGGCTTCCTATTTAACATTTTTAACTTCCCCTTCAAACACCGAAAATGTCCCAAATTAATACCATGTCAAATTCAACTAATAATGAGGGTGGAAATAATGGCAATGAGCAAAATACTAAAAAATATATTATATAGGATAAATTTATCATGAGGATAATGAAACACATGAAAATAATGAACATTGAAAAGTATATCAAGAATAAGTTAAATCTATTGCATTATTTTAGGAATGCATTTATGAGAATCCAAAGATCTCCATAAGATCCTTAATACTATATTGGAAACTAAAAAAATAAAAGGTGTTGGTGAACAACCATTGCTCTTTCTTGATATAAATAGTGGCATTACTAGATATGCCTATCACACATCAATTCCAATCTCCCTCCCCTAGATCACAATTGCATACTACATCTAGTGTGGGCAAGAGAAATGCTTTCAAACCATTGTTCCTCGAAGATTAAACAATTATTGCTACATCCTCCATAGGAACAATTAATACTTCAATTAAATTACCAGTTTCAATTTCTATATCAACACAAGTGGTGTTTTCATCCCCTTTGGTGACTCCTCAATTCTCAGATCTAAATCCCAATGGGTATACTATTCAAACTCTTCTCCAAGTTATTTAAGATTGAAAACTTAAGTTACCAACATTGAGCAGAATGATTTGAATTCAAATCATGCTATTGATTCATAAGATGTATTACATAATCTTCTTGTACCTGAGATATCTTTGTACCATTTACCAACCAATTTTGTTACATCCAAGTTCACATTTTATGATGTCAAGGGTGACCCTAAGAAACATCTTCACTCTTTCTATGCAGCATGTTGGGTGAATATTTTGTCAACTAGCTAACTGGTGAGCAAAATAGGTCTCTTCAACCATAGCATAGGGAGATTGGTCGGCCAGATGTGCAAGTTTACTACATCATCAGGGGACAAATCTCTCCTCTCATCAAGGAGAGGTTCTCTATGAATACGCAGGAGCTATATATTATATATAAGCTAAAAATAACACTCAGGGGTAGGATACACCATCCATCTCTCTTCTTTCAGAGACGATGTTCACAAACAGAGGAGAAAATTTTGGTGAAAACACTGAAGGTGCTTCTCTTCTTTCAGAAGCAGTCTTACAGGGAACAACAAGAGTTCTTTCAGGTATGATAAGTGACTGGTAATAGGGTGCAATAATCGACATAATGAAGTGTATCACAAAGTCTCCACTTTAGCTGCCCAAAGAGTGAGATATGAAGAACAATGAGAGAACAAAGTCATCCCAAGGTTCTTTACACAAAAACAAAAAACAAACACACACTGAAGACAACTATGACAACACAAAGTCTGAAAGTAATTGGCTTCATGACACCTTCCTAATCACTTCCACTAGTTTTGCTTATTAGATTAAATAAACAAGAATGCGTATAGAAAATAGACATAAGAAAAATCTCCTAAAATGGCACAAGCTATGACAGCACAAAGTCTGTAAGTAACTTGCTTTCTCATTCAGATAAAATAATATGAACAATCTGAGTTCAAAGTCTCAGTATTTACCTTTCAATTTAGATAGAGTTTTGCTTAAGTATTGGGAATATCTCCCTTAAAATGATACAAGTGATTACATTATATAGAGGCCAAGGAAGGCTTGGCACTTTGGCCCATGGAGCAGCCCATGTTGTGCATTAATGTCTTGAATGCATTTTTGGTTCTATTAGGGAGGGCCATGCTAGAATAGGGTGGTTGCCTTAACTGTGGCATGTTGATTCATCTCTAATGTCTCCTCCTAAACCTAACTTGCTTATT
The DNA here is from genome assembly GCA_037957365.1 of Torreya grandis. Taxonomy (NCBI): domain Eukaryota; kingdom Viridiplantae; phylum Streptophyta; class Pinopsida; order Cupressales; family Taxaceae; genus Torreya; species Torreya grandis. The sequence continues at coordinate 1,776,062 of JARHVA010000182.1, forward strand.
CTATCACTTGCTATCCTCACAGCTGTCCACTTTGCCTTTACTTTAAAGGAGACAAATAGGCTACACTTTCAATGTTTGCATGCCTAAATATCGACATGATGAACTGTTCCACCTATTGGAAATAACTCCTACAAATATTTCTCTCTTTATCTCTCCTTATTGTGATTCAAGCCTACAAAGATCAATAGATGCTTTATTGTCACAAATTTGACGTCTACGAGTCCATCATCGTTTGAAAGCCAACAGCTAGTTGGTCATCTTAAATTTAACATCTGTAGGGCTGTCATTCTCCTTAGCAATTCCTTCATGTCTTTCTTGCTTGCTATGGCCACTTTCTGCTATGACACAGGTGAGGACATGTGGCAACATCCACAGCTTTGAAATAAGCTTATCGATATAAGCTTTGAAACTTGCTAGAAACTTGAAGTGCAGATGCAAACACTTGTCACATTTTGCTTGTTTATGAGGGACACATGGCACATTCCACTGCTTTGAAACTTATTAGAGACTGTGTCTCAGCATATGACACTTGGTAGCTTCTGCTATACTTTGAGGCTTGATCTTTCCCAAAGGGAACTTGCCCTTCAGGGTCTTTGAAAGAAGGTTCATTTTCTGAGTGTCAACTATCCTCTACGAGGGTACAAACCCTTCAAGATCTCCTCGGAGGCCTTCAGGCTTTAATTCTTTCAGAAGACTATTGTTTCTTTATTTCCTTCAGATAATTCATCTAAAGGAATTCCTTCAAATAATTTGTCTGAAGGAAATCTTTCCTTGGCTCTGTGTCTTTGACACATGGCACGTTCCGTTGCTTAGAGACTTATGGAAAATGGGACCCACAATATTTCTTGCGCAAGTAGCTTCAAAAGGGGAACACAGATGCAGACACTTGTCCCGCTTCACTGAGTTAGTATGGGACACATGGCATGTTTCGCTTAACTCATAGAAGCTTTTGATACCTTTGAGAGTCTTGTGAAAGATGACATGTGGCAGCTTCCACTAAGCTTTCAAAAATACTACATAAACATTTGAGACTATTTAGATCTATACAGATGATGACACTTAGCACGTTCCACTTGTTTACAAAGGACACATGGCAAGTTTTGCTGCTTTGAGAAGTAAATCATAATGTGTTTCAGCAAACGACACTTGGCAGCTTTCACTTGTTGCAGTAATTCACTCAAGGCCCATCACAGTCTTTACTTGATAATGAAACCAAATGAAGATACAACGACTATTGACACTTGGCAGCCTCCGTCAAGATTTGTAGATGACACGTGGAAGGTTCTGCTACTTTGAGAAAAAACATTGAAACCTTCCACAGTTGCCACTTGCCACCTTTCGTAGAACTCTACAAGGGACACATGGCATGTTTTGCTCTTTGGTATTTTTATTTTGTACACTCTTTTGAACCATTTGATTGAACCAACCCTGAAAATGTATAAGTGCCAAAAACTTGCTCTTTCAAAATAATGTATCTATTAAAGCTGCCAAACCCTTTGAACCTGTTAGTTTCAATCATGTTGAATCTGTAGATTTCTTCCTGTGAAGTTTGTAGAAATTGAGAAGCTTGAAAATTGAGGAATTTGAATGCTCAGGACAAATTTTGAAAAGGAAAGAGACAATTTTGGTCTGTGTAGGGCCAAAATAGTCCATAAGTTATCCCAAAAATGAGTGACATTTTTCAAAGACAATAGCTGGCTCTAGTTGGGGAACTTCCTTTAGTTAAAAACTTGAAACACAGCTGAGGGGACTAGAAACCAGAATCTCCATTGCCTTGAAGTATGCCATTAGGCTATGGAGTCATGATACCCAAAAAGAAAGGCTCCAAAAAATGAAAATGAAAAGCACAAAATAGAAACAAAAGACTATACAATTATACATATGTACAGGTGAACTCATCTGATACTTAAGAGTTGAAGTGCTTCAAATGCTGTTCATTATGAGGCAGAGAAAAGAGAATTCCATTTTGATACTTCAACAAGAAACTATTTTCACTATTGATCTGATGAATAATAAATGGGCCTCTCTAAAGAGAATCAAACTTCCCATGCATCTCTTTTGGTTCTGTTCTCTTGTCCCACAACAGGACTTGATCTCTAATTTAGAAATCCCAGTTCTTTGCTTTCTAGTCAAAGAGCTTCTTCACCAGACTTTGATGGGCAGTAATTCGGTCCAACACTGTAGTTCTCTGCTCATCTAGCTCAGTCAGGCACATGATCTTCTTATCAAAGGAGCTTTCATATGTTTAATCTTCAATTGCTTTAGCCAATTTCAATGTTGGCGATTTCAAGGTGATTGGTATCTTAGCATTGATACCATAAAGAAATTGGAAAGGAGACATACCAATTACTCTCTTTGGTGTAATTTTATCTACCCATAGAGCATCAACCAATGATTTATGCCATGTCCTTTGGTTGTCATCTACTAGCTTTTTGATGATAGTCACTAGGTTCTTATTGCTTGATTCAGCTTGTCCATTCCCTTGTGAAAAGTAATCAGAAGAGTGGGAGAGTGTAATCCCATAGTAGAAATAGAATTGAGTAATCTCCTGAGAAGTGAAACAAGCTGCATTATCAGTGACAATCTTGGTTGGGACCCCAAACTTAAAAATGATGTTCTCTTTGAGGAAATTACACACTACTTTTGAAGTAGCATGTTTGGTTGGAATAGCTTCCACCCACTTGGTGAAGTAATATGTTGTTATGAGGACATAATCATGTCCAACACTTGAAGATGGGTTTATAGCTCCAATAAAATCAATTTTCCATTACTGGAATGGCTCCTCTATGACCATTGGCTTGAGAGGCAAGGCAACTAACTTGGATCTTTCGATAAACTACTAGCATAGTTCACATTCCCTAACCCACTTATATGCATCTTAAAAGAGAGTTAGCCAATAATACCTGGCCCACAGAGTTTTATGGGCAGTCACAAGAGCAAAAAAATGTCCTTCATAGGCCAGATTATGGAAATATTTCAAAAGTTGGCTTTACTGCTCTTTATCCACACAGCAAAGGAACACTCCATCAAGGCTTCTCTTGTATAGGTTGTTATCTCAAAGGACAAAATTTGTAGCTTTCATCTTGATGGTTCTCCTTTCTTTATAAGATAGGTGAGCAAGACACTTACCATAAGCAAGGAAATGAGCAATACCTGAATACCACTCATTCATAGTGGAGACAAAGAGGACTTTTGGTGTGTCTTCCATCTCTGATTCTTCATGATTTGTTTCTTCTGGCTTGTTATCAGCAATCAATTAGCATAGCACCTTTCCACGTACCAACTTTTTTGGCTTGATGACTAGATCAAACTCCTAGATCTTTACAACCCAATTGCCTCTTTTCATCCCCAACTCCTGCTGAGTTAGTATGGATTTGACCGTGGTGTCAGGAACTAAGGCAGTAGTGTGTGAATTCAAGATGTAGAAGTGAAAATGCTTTACTTCTTTCACCACTGCATAAGCATGCTTCTCTATGTTTGAGTACTTTAGCTCATGAGCTTTGAGAGGATAGCTCATGAAAAAAAGGAGATATTCCATACCTTCTTTATTCTATTGAACTAGAATTGCTACAAGCAGGTGTTCTGAAGCATAACTGTATATGGTGAACTCTTTGTTATAGTCTGGACAAACCAGAATTAGGGCATGAGCAATGGCAGTCATGATATCTTCAAATGTTGACTTGCATTCTTTAGTCTAACTGAAGGTGGCCTTTTCCTTCATCATGTTTACAATGTGCCTAGTCTTCTCAGCAAACTCAGGGATGAACCTCCATAAGAAATTTACCTTTCCAAAGAAAGAGTGAACAACAGTCTTACTTGTAGGCAATGTAAGCTCTTGGATAGACTTGACTCTATCTGAGTCAATATTTATGCCTCCTTTGGACACAATGTGTCTGAGAAGTTTCTCCTCTGTTTTTCTAAAAACTGACTTTGGGTTTAAGAAAATGCCATTTTGGTGGTAGTGTTCCAGTACTTGTTGTAAATGGAGCACATGATCTGGGTGATGCTTAGAAAAGACTGTCAAGTCATCAAGATAAACTATGATGAACTTACCCATCTCATCCTTAAAGGCAAGGTCCATTGCTCTTTGAAAGGTGGCACCAGCATTTATCAAGCCAAAAGGCATCCTTCTATATGCAAACGGGCCTCAAAGTGTGGTGAAAGCAATCTTATGTTCATCTGCCTCACCAACTTCAACTTAATTATATCTTGAGAATCTATCTAGCATTGATAACGTCTATGAACCTGTCATTGTCTGAAGCACTTGATCCATGATTAGCAAAGGATAGTTATCCTTTAAGGATGACTGATTCAAATTTTTAAAATCTACACAAAGTCAAATTTTGCCATTCTTCTTCCTTATAGGCACTATGTTTGCAATCCATGTGGAATGATGGATTGAAAAAATGATTCTAACATTTAGCATTTTTGTATTTCAAAAAGAATAGTACTTGATATCTTTGGATTGTATTGCCCGAACTTTTGCCTGTAAGGTGTCGATTCAACCTTGAGAAGAATGTCATGTCAAATTTTATTAGGTTTGAGTGACTTTAGGTCATCATAAGAGTATTATAGGACGTCCATGTACTGGTTGAACAAAGTAGTGAACTTGAACCTCTGCTCAAGAGTACAACATTTACCAATGTTAACCATCTTCGGGTCTTCCTTGGTTTCTAGATTTATTTGATCAAACTCCTAAGAGGAGCTTGAATCTGTTTGTTGTTGTTTGATGAATCTATCATGCTTATCAAATAAATTTTCAAGGGAAACAAAGCCTTTGAAAATCTTATTCCCTTTAAGTTTCAGGAACTCCTCACCTACGTCTGTATTTGATTCAAGAGCTGGTTCACACTTTTGAAGTTCACTGCCTTCAAAATGTAGCTATTCAAAGCTGTCTTTTTACTCTAAGAAGGCAATGATTTGGTTATCATTATTAAACACTTTCCAATGACTAGTATTATCAGGTACACTTGGTCTAAAGACTAGCTTAATAGTGTACTTGTCTCCTTTAAAGTCTAGGTAGGGGACCAAGAGAGTAGCTGAAACAACCAGTTTATCAGCTCGATCATTGAAATCTTTAAGAATGGTAGAGATGCTGAAAGCATCAAAACTTTAAATTTGGTCCCAGACTAGATTGTGATAGTGACGTAATATTTCAATCTTGGTTTGGTATAGGTTTCTCACTTGACAAACCACTAGTTCAGCATCTCCTTTGACATGAAGGAGCTTGATGCCTTTGTCTTGAGCAACCCTTAATCTAAGTAATAGAGATTCATATTCAGCTATATTATTAGTGTTGTTGAACTGCAATTTTTAAGATGAAAGAAAAATATCTCTTTGAAGAGATATCAACACAACTCTGGCTCCTAAACCGGTGGAGTAGTTGCCATCAAATTTAAGAATCCATACCTTATTTGATACTGATTTTTCTTTAGATTCTTCTTCATTCAAAGATGGAGATTCTTTCACATTGGTGTCACACTCCACCAATTCCCTTATTGTTTCAGCTGAATATATTTCCAAGCTATCACCCGTAGGGGCTTCATTAGATGCCTCATGAACTTCATCTATGGATAGAAAGTAGTTGCCCATGCCTGAAGACTCAAATAGAATTCGAGCTTCAGGTGCTAAGGTCTGGGTAAACACGTATTTCACTTCCTTCTCAGGGAGTATCCTCTTCATAACACCTTTGACTGGAATCCTCACCTTGGATAAGTCCATGATCAATTCACCACCAACATCCCTACATAAATTCTGCCCAAGAAGGATGCCATATGATGCTGGGACGTCGGCTACCAAGACAGTCATCTTGATTCTTTTATCTGGGAATGTTGCATATGCAAATTGGGCATCCTTAATTTGTCTCAATAGAGGTACTTGCTTATTCTCCATGGAGAACCATCTACCAAACAGCTATGAGTTAATGAAGAAGCATTTGAGGTTTTCAGGTATTGGCTGAGCAATAGTAGGAATTCAGTTCCTCAGCTTATCAAACTTTGCTATGAAATCCCTCATAGGTTTGTGAGGTTCCTTCTTCATCTGTGTGAGTTGGGCCAACAAGGCACGTGCATCTTCTACAGGCTTGAACATGGCTTCAAATTTGGCTTTGAGTGAGTCCCAATCAGTTACTTATATAACTTACAGATGGTAGAACCAGTCTGTAGCAGCACCTTGTAGTGTTTCCATGAAAAACCTAACTACCACATCTTCAAATTCCACTCTTATTACACCATAGGCTATGTTGAAGGCTGTAATGTGTTCATCAGAATGAACTTTCCCATCACCAAAGAATTTAGGGAAAATCTTCCTTAAACTGCATGGAAGCGCATGCAGAGGTAGAGTCAAATTTAGTGGACTAAAAGAGTTACCCCAAGGACCTTGAACTGCCATGATTGGATTATTGAAATCAGGGATAACAAATCTGAGTGGAGTATGGATAGGCAAAGCTCTGCTAACAGTAGAAAAAGTAGCTCTGCCTTGTGTTGGTGTCCTAGTATGGGTAGGAGGAACACTCTTGGATCGTTGAACTTGAAGTTGGGGAGAAATTAAGTCAAAATTTTTTTACTACACCAACTCAAAGACAGGGTCAACAACACCTTGAATTCTCTAGCTTTTGGTATAGCATGGAGTTGTCAAATTGTGAAACAAAAATAGAAAAAGACTGGTCTTACTTCAACTTGAAGCTTGAGGCTTCAAACTGCTTGTCCTTCTCTAGCGGAGTCACCAAAAACTATTGGGTGAATATTTTGTCAACTAACTAATTGGTGAGCAAAATAGGTCTCTTTAACCATAGCATAAGGAGATTGGTCGGCAAGATGTGCAGGTTTACTACATCAGCAGGGGATAAATCTCTCCTCTCATCAAGGGGAGGTTCCGTATGAATACGCAGGAGCTATATACTATATATATAAGCGAAAAATAACACTCAGAGGTAGGATATACCATCCATCTCTCTTTTTTTATAGATGATGTTTACAAACAGAAGAGAAAATCCTGGTGAAAACATTGAAGGCACTTCTCTTCTTTCAGAAGCGGTCTTACAGGGAACAACAAGAGTTCTTTTAGGTATGATAAGTGACTGGTAATAGGGTGCAATAACCAATATAATGAAGTGTAGCACAAAGTCTCCACTTCAGCTGCCCAAAGAGTGAGATACGAAGAACAATGAGGGCACAAAGTCATTCCAAGGTTCTTTACACAAAAATAGAAAATAAACACACACTAAAGACAACTATGACAACACAAAATTTGAAAGTAACTGGCTTCAAGACAACTTCCTCATCACTTCCACTAGTTCTGCTTGTTAGATTAAATAAACAAGAATGTGTATAGAAGACAGACATAAGAACAATCTCCTAAAATGGCACAATCTATGACAGCACAAAGTCTGCAAGTAACTTGCTTTCTCATTCAGATAAAATAATATGAACAACAATCTGAACTCAAAGTATCAGTATTCACCTTTCAATTTAAGTAGAGTTTTGCTTAAGTATTGGGAATATCTCCCTTAAAATGATATAAGAAATTTCATTATATAGAGGCCAAGGAAGGCTTGGCACTTTGTCCCATGAAGCAGCCCATGCTGTGCATTAATGTCTTGAATGCATTTTTGGTTCTGTCAAGGAGGGCCATGTTGGAACAGGGTGGTTGCCTTAACTATGGTGTGTTGATTCATCTCTAATGTCTCCTCCTAAACCTACGTCACTTATTTTATCACCTGTTATCTGTGCATCTGTCCACTTTGCCTTTACTTCAAAGGAGACAAACAGGCTACGCTTTCAATGTTTTCAGGCCCAATATCTACCTGATGAACTATTCCACCTACTAAAAATAACTCTTGCAAATATTTCCCTCTTTGTCTCTCCTTACTATGATTTGAGCCCACAAAGATCAACAGATGCTTTATTGTCACAAATTTGACGTCTATGGGTCCATCATCATTTGAAAGCTAACGGCTAGTTGGTCATCTTAAATTTGACGTCTATGGGCATGTCATTCTCCTTAGCAATTCCTTTGTGTCTTTCCCACTTGCTATGGCTACTTTCTACTGTGACACAGGTGAGGACACATGGCAGCATCCATAGCTTTGAAATAAGCTTATCTGGATAAGCTTTGAAACTTGCTAGAAACTTGAAGTGTAAATGCAGACACTTGTCACGTTCCACTTGTTTATGAGGGACACGTGGCACGTTCTGCTATTTTGAAACTTATTAGAGACTGTGTCTCGACAAACGACACTTGACAGCTTCTGCTACACTTTGAGGCTTGATCTTTCCCAAAGGGAACTTGCCCTTCGGGGTCTTTGAAAGAAAGTTCATTTTCTGAGTGTCGACTATCCTTCGCGAGGGTACCTACCCTTCAAGATCTCTCGGGTGGCCTTCGAGCTTTAATTATTTTGAAAGACTATTGTTTCTTTATTTCCTTTGGACAATTCGTCTGAAAGAATTCCTTCAGATAATTTGTCTGAAGGAAATCTTTCCTTGGCTCTACGTCTTTGACACGTGGCACGTTTTGTTGCTTATATACTTATGGAAAATGGGACCCACAACATTTCTTGCCCAAGTAGCTTCAAAAGGGTAACGCGGATGCAAACACTTGTCCCACTCTGCTGAGTTAGTATGGACACGTGGCATGTTTCGCTTAACTCATATAAGCTTTTGATACCTTTGAGAGTCCTGCGGAAGATGAAACGTGATGACTTCCATTGAGCTTTCAAAAACACTACAGAAACATTTGGGACTATTTAGATCTATGCAGATGATGACACTTGGCACATTCCACTTGTTTACAAAGGACACATGGCAAGTTCCACTGCTTTGAGAAGCAAATCACAATGTGTTTCGGTAGACGACACTTGGTAGCTTCCACTTGTTGCAGTAATTCACCAGGTGCCCGCCACAGTCTTTACTTGATAATGAAACCAAAGGAAGATATAGCGACTATTGACACTTGGCAGCCTGTGCCGAGCTTTGCAGATGACACGTGGCATGTTCTGCTGCTTTGAGAAAAAAGACATTGAAACCTTTTGTAGCTGCCACTTGCCACCTTCTGCAAAACTCTACAAGGGACACGTGGCACATTTCGCTCTTTGGTCTTTTTCTTTCGCGCGCTCCTTTGAACCGTTTGATTAAACCAAACCTGGAAATGTATAAGTGCCAAAAACTTGCTCTTTTGAAGGAATTTATCTGTTAAAGCTGCCAAACCCTTTGAACCTGTTAGTTTCAATCATGTTGAGTCTATAGATTTCTTCCTGTGAAGTCTGTAGAAACTGAGAAGCTTAAAAAATGAGGAATTTGAATGCTCAAAATAAATTTTGAAAAGGGAAGAGACAATTTTGGTCTGTGTAGGGCCAAAATAGTCCATAGGTTGTCCCAAAAATGAGTGACATTTTTTGGAGACAACACAACATGCCTTGACTATTCTTCTAATGACAAACTTTTGACCAAATTATTTCCAAGAAGTCTAAAGGACTATGTTTTGAGATGGTTTCTATGATCTACAAATAAAATCAATAAGAGTATTATAAAAGATTTGTTTCTTGCACATTTTTATATAAACATTAATGAAAATATGTCATATGCACAAATTTCCAATATTAAACAAGGAACCAATGAGCCTATTAATGAATATCTCTTTAGGTATAATAAAATGTTGGCCAAAATGAAAAATCCAATGGTAGATAAAGAGTTTCAAGATGCTTTTAAGCAATTGCTTGTTCCCTTACATGATTCTATTGTTTTCAAGAAGTTTGAATATTTTTATGACTTATGCCATATTATTTGAGACAGTGAAATGAAACTTATTTCATTGAACAAACTTAGGTATGTAGCAAACACACTAACAACATCCAATACCAAGTTTCATATCAAACCTAGCTATAAGGTAAAACATATTGAGGCTAAAAATGAGGCAACCACCATGTTTAATATAGTGTCAAAGTAACCTAATCAACTCATCTTATCCACTACACCTAAAATAAAATTTATGCAATCACCCGAGTCTTTAGCTTTGCTCCTTCAGAAGCTAGTGGAGTGTCATCTCATATATCTCCCTCCTCCTATGGTGGCTGATACGAGTTTACCTCTACTAAAAGGATATGATGCAAACACTTATTGTGACAACCACCAATGTGTTGGGAATTATACAAACAAATGTTTCAAATTTAATCACAAGATACAAACCTTATTAATAGTGACTAACTCATATTTGAGGATTCTCCAATGGATTCGGGATCATAACCTAATGATCATAAAAAATAAAAGATATTTAAAAATCCATTACAAGTTCATTATAAGGAAACACCAAAAGGGAAAATGACATATCATTAATATCCCCCTCGACCACATTATGGGCACCCATTGGATTGGATTATTAGTACACTTACATGCAAGATACCTGCTATGATGAAGAGGCCTTCCATTTCATTTGAGGACAATGAAATTGAGGATGATGACTTAGATATCCATTCCTTATTTATCATATCACATATTGATCGTTAACTTATAAACATTATTATGGTTGATAATGGTTATAGTGAGAATGTATGTACCATGACATTACTCACACATTTGGGATACACACCTGATGATTTATTCTATTAGACCAAGATCCTCAAAACATTTGATGGGAAGACATAAAAGGTTTTTAGTGAGATTGATTTACCTCTAAAATTTGGTCTAGCACATATGACCGCAATGTCTTCAATTATACCACATACGAGAGTTTTTGATGTTTTATTGGGATGACTTTAGATTTAAATTCCACAGTGCATGGTTATCTTAAATATATTCATCAAAACATGGTAATTACAATTTCAAGGATTCAATATGAATATCCATTACAATAATCAAAATTTATTCCATGAAAACTAATTTTACAACCTAATAAGGTTAATCATGAGTGAAACGGTAATCAAATGGCAATCCCATTTCCTAAGAGACTAATATTTGAGAGGCCATTGCATCAAAACTATACATTGGAATCAATGAGGTCCTCATATACACCTCCATTGTCTAGCTAGTTATTGAAATTAGAGTAACATGTTTTAGAATGGGTACAAAGACCCAAAATTACACGAAGGAAATCATAGGGCACTAAATATTTGGGTTCCATAAACCACTACAACTTCTACTACTACTTCACGACCACAAATTCCTACAAGGCATAATCATAGTATTATAGATTCTATAGTTTTAGATTTGACACATATATTTGATATTTGGTAGTCTGACCAGTTTATTATACCATATTCTACTTATAGATCACCTTATGAGCATACCTTATATGGGATCATCAACTAACTCTCTCTTTTCAAACATTATAAAAAATAATATTTATAATAATATATATATATATTCAATAAAATATAAAACCATTGAAATAAAGCAAAAATACAAGAATATTTAGCATTTCACATGTCTACTAGCTTTTACATTTGTTGTTTACATTATGTTAGTAGATAATATATACATTGGAATCAACGAGGTCCTCATATACACCTTCACTGTCTAGCTAGTTATTGAAATTAGAGTAACATGTTTTAGAATGGGTACACATACCCAAAATTACAGGAAGGAAATCATAGGGCACTAAATATTTGGGTTCCATAAACCACTACAACTTCTACTACTACTTCATGACCACAAATTCCTACAAGGCATAATCATAGTATTATAGATTCTATAGTTTTAGATTTGACACATATATATGATATTTGGTAGTATGACCAGTTTATTATACCATATTCTACTTATAGATCACCCTATGAGCATATCTTATATGGGATCATCAACTAACACTCTCTTTTCAAACATTATAAAAAATAATTATTATAATAATATATATATATATATATATATTCAATAAAATATAAAAACATTGAAATAAAGCAAAAATACAAAAATATTTAACATTTCACATGTCTACTAGCTTTTACATTTGTTGTTTACATTATGTTAGTAGATAATATATCATTTCTATACACACATATGCTTAAGAGGTACTTGAGTGTGATACATGCATATATTAGATCATGATACATAAATATGCAAATGTTGGACCTTTCCTCTTCCTACGTGACACACTACATTAAGGGCATCTTGCTTGTATTTGATCATGATTGACACATGTTATATTATTTAACGATAACTTTACATTATCACATTGAGCTTATATACTAACATTTACACATGCCTGTACTCAAGCTACTATATTACACAATGTACTTGATATGTTATTTTACATGACATTTTGGTAACATATGTATGCAAAGACTAGTATGGCATGCTTATGTTAGTTGCTTATATTTCACTTACTTCATCTCTTCATATGGCTTACCTGATTGTGCTTCTTGTTTGTTTCATTAATTGTAGAACATTTTAACATGTTCTTTACTTTTTGGCCATAGTGTCCTGAGTTTGATTTTTTTTGGGTGTGTGGACATTTAAATATATCCTCCCCTTGAGTTTGTGACATTTGAACATGACCCTTGTTTATGGTCTCCTTAGACCCCTTCTTGTATTATATTGAGTACTCTTGTCTATGTGCTTGATTATTTGTTGAGCTTGTTACTTATATATGTTTCCATGATCCATATCATGTATCTTAGGGTCTGTTATGTTTATATATTATGAGCTTCAATAATACGTCTACTTTGACATGATACCACTACATGACTGATACATATACAACATAGTTGTTTTATCCTTTTGCAATAAGGTGATTATCACTTTTCATTCCCCTCACCTAAAAAGGTGGGGCATATCAGTGGGGCAATGTCATAAAGACATGACTCCACATACATATAGTTGATAGAATTAGTAGAATTTGATACATTTTAAATGATTCAGATATTCACCTATGACAGAATCCTATATATTTGGCACATACTTGGGACAACGTTTTTCAAATCTATGACACATGTTTTACATAGAAAAGTTTACATTTTGATAGATACTTTAGCTTGAGTCACGTTAGAGGTTCATATGCCATGTAAATGCACCAAATTGTAGATACATTATTCATGCACTGACCTAGCCAAGATGCACCATTTGATCTTCTAAAATTTGTTAAAACATTTATCTCCTTTGATTAGTGTGATCAAGACTCAGTGCTCTTGATGGACTTTCCACTACTTCTATTTATGTTGGATTGATATGGTTACACCATTTTACTTAGGCGAGATTAGCTAGATTATGTTTACACTTGAGTTGTGTGATCGAATTCAATGCTCTCAATGGACTTGGCACATTTCACCCTCATACTAGATTGGGGGCATGATCACCATCCAATTCCCCTCTTCACATCCCCAAGGCTCAGTTACAAACATATCTCTAATGCTTCAACTAGGAAGCATCATCACCAAAGTAAACTAACAAGGGACAACATGGTTACATTGATAGACATGTGTACTCCTTCCTTGCTCTCTTTTATTTCAAGTAATCTTAATAATTCATTTTTAGATTATATGCACTAATTACATCTATAACATGCTCTTGGTTGTAGGTCATACACATACAAAAAATTCAAATAGGGATCAATTCAAATCAAGGTGTGTTATATACAACACTATAAACATTTATTTCCTTTAAACCTAGTAATTTCATCTTTATACATTACTAGATTAAGGGGGATGGGGGAATGTAGATATTCAAATATAGATTTATATGTTAAAATAGTATTGTATACTTCAAAAAATATCAGTCATGGCTCTACCCTTTAGTTCTTGACACACATTACAATTGAAAAGCTCATTATCACCATCTCACTGTGTCTAAATGCTTATCTTATAGTCTGACCCTGATATTCTGATGACCTAGATCATCTTTAGCCCATGATATGCTTAAAACCTAATATATATCCTTCATTATTAATTATAGAACTTCAATAACTTTATATATTAGTGGACACTTATGTCAAGACTTGGACACTAACGTCGACATTATGTCCTTGCTCCAACACAGGTGTTTATACCTTACAAACACTTAAATTTTCAAATCTTCTAATATGTACAAGTCAGCCTATATTTTAATTTTAACCCTTCCATGAGAAATATTTCAAAAGGTGTGGTATAAATATAGGTTAAATCCCATTAATTAAACATCTGGCAAACACCTCTCAAACTTACACTACACTACTGCAAATCAATTGCACAACTAAGTTATTTTGCCCTATTCTTTTTTATTTCTAAAATAATCATAAGAGCAGTTGTATAATAGGTTTGAAGCATCAAAATAATAGCCCATGAACATTATTTTCTAAGTTACAAGCTAGATCACTTCATGCACTTTCATGTAGCATATTACACAATTATTCGCACACAAGTCCACATAAGGGGTAGAACTACATCAGTATGAGGCCTTCTTCAGAGCATATGGCTATGTAAGCAATGTTCACTGACAAAGGGGTGTTTGAGGTTATCTCAACTTTATTTTATCCCACTAACCCCCATTTTTGTAAGGTGGCATGCCCCAATTAGAGGATCTAGGGTTTTGATCAAAACATTGATATCGAAAGCTTGTGCATGTAATTCAAATAAAGAATTGGAAAGGTGACAGTCAACCCTAACATGTATAGTTGGAATTTTTAGAAAAGAGACAAAATGTCATACCAGACACTAATGGTAGAATCATGACACTATCATCAAAACTAGTGTCCATAGGGTGACACAAGTGTCCAAGCTGATAAAAAGCAAATATCTATAATTTGATGACAAGAACTAGATCTTCAAACAATCCACTAATACACTTGCACTACTCATATTTTCTTGCACATCATTATATAAACTAAGTATAATTTTTACTTTATATTATTATTTTTAGAATATTTGAATGTTGGACTTCCCATATTTGGCATGTGGTTAGATTCAATATATCTAATTAGAATATCAATAAAATATAATGTCATTTAATTGGCCTACTTTTTAGATTAGTTTACTTCTTGGTTGTTTAGGCTATTTTCTTCTTGTTAATCCCTATTTCCAAAAAGGATTAAACACATTAATCTAAAAATGAACCTTTTGGCGGGGACTCCAAAATAAGAAAGGTTATGCCTCCCTACCATCTAGATACTTAGCCTTCATGACATTAGTATATAAGTTATCTTCTATCATAAGTCTCCATCCCATTTTGGTAAGGATGGCCTTGTTTGTAGCTCTTATTTTCCCAATACCCAAGCGACCTTGATTTTTGGGTAGGTAAACTTTATCCCATTCCAAAAGTTGAATTTTGCATTTCTCCTCTACTTGAGACCATAGAAACCTCTTTTGGATCCCCACAATATTGTCCACTATCTTTTTGGGAATATTGAACAAAGATAATTAAATATATAGGGAAATTTTGGAGGGAAATTTTAAGAAATTGTAGCTTTCTAACTTGACAAATGAGGCTCCCTTTCCAACCTATCTATTTCTTTTGAAATCTATCCAATAGAGTATTCCAACAGTTGGTGCTCAAATTACATTTGAATAGTGGCATTCCCATGTAGGAGGAAGGGAAGTATTTTATTTGGCATCCCATAATGTTAGATATCCTCCATTGCCTTGCTTTTGGATTGTTAATGAAAAAGAGGGAGTTTTTCCGTATCTTAACACATTTCCTAGATAACTCATAGTAGTATTTCAAGAGGGTTTTGATTTCTTTGGCTTCCTAAGAAATGGCCTCTTTGAGGATATTGACAAAATATTGATGGGACATTAAACTGGTAGAGGAAGCAATATTTGGCCCTTTAACAATTCCCTTGTTAAGATTTTCTGAGAAGCTTCTCCCCAAAACCTTGTCCATGAGGATAAAAATATACATAGATAGGGGATCACCTTGTTTGATACCCCTCTCAACATGGTAGAGGCCCACAAATGAACCATTGACCAATACAAAAAACATAGGTGTAGATATGCATGATGAAACTAGTTGTTGAACACGAGATTAAACCCATATATTTCTAAAAATATATCTACCAAAATAATAATGTATGAAACCATAACATGATTTTTTTGTCTTATCAACTGAATGAATGGATTCATTCACCAAAATAATAATGTATATTATTTATCTTCCTAGGACAAATGCTCTCTAATGATTAGATATGATTCTTTGGAGAAGAGCTTGAAGTCTTAAAGTTAGGAATTTGGTACAGACCTTGTAGAATGTATTAAATAGGCTAACGGGTCTAAAATCTTTCGAATCTTTATCTCTAACCTTATTTACACTAAGAACAAAATATATTATTTATCTCCTTCAAGATATTTCATGAAAATAAAAATTCTTTGACCGCAAAAAACACATCCTTTTCCACTATATCCCATAAGTGCTAGAATAAAAGTGGAGGTATTCCATCAGGGCCCAAGGCTTTGTCCTCTTCTACCTAGGAAAAAGGCTTAAGATAGCTTCCTATTTAATTGGATTAGGAACATTTCTTCTAAAGAGGATATTCATGTAAAAGGTGACAACTTATTCTCTTATAAATATATAATCTAAACTTAAATAACCATCTCCTTTCACTAATTATTTGATTTTGTTCAAGTTCTTGTATTTTAAAGTAGATAGATGGAAGAATTTAGTGTTTTTGTCCCCCTCTTTCAACAGTAAATTCCTTGAATTTTGTCTCTATGATGTTTCCTCTTTAGCCTCTAGTGAGCGAAACTCACATATCAAAGCTTTCCTTTTTTCAAGGTTCCCCTTGTTTATCCCATTGAATTGTATCTCCTCTTCAAAAAGTGACAGATCCTCCAAAATATCCATCTTATGTACCAAAATATTATCGAAGATTTTCTTGTTCCATTTTTTAAGATTAAATTTGATGTTCCTCAATTTCCTAACTAGCATGAATATGGTTGACCCTCATATATCCATATTCCACCATTATTAAACCCTATCTTTTAGATCATGATGTTGGAACCACTTTTTATCAAATCTAAAGGGGTGGTTACCTTTTCTTCTTTATGTTTGTATATCAAGCACCAAATGATAATGATCTAACCTTATTTTTGATAATAAATAAAGGCTCACATTCTGGTTGAGAATCTAATCAGATGCAGTAAGAAATATTTCTAACCTAAATGGAATGAGATCATCCCCCAATCTTCTATTTGTACCTATGAATTGGACCCACTAAGTTTTGCATCGAACATACCATAATCTATTATGAGATTCCTCAAGTCCTCCATTAACTTTTGAAGTTTTTTATTCCCTCATTTATTATCCAAAAGGGATAAGGGAGTGATGAAATCACAATCAAATATCAATTTGAACTCCATGCAAAAAATATTTGAAGCCTTTCAGTTCATTCCATAATATTGTCTCCCTTCTACGGTGTTCAGAGCATAAATATTAGATAGAATCTAGACAGAGTTATCATCTTTGTTAGTAAACAAAATAGCTAGATGATGGTTATTTTAAAGTAACATCTCACCTACAACCACTTGATGATCCCATAGAGTTTCTAGATTGTTGAGGATATCTTGATATCATACCTTCTCCCACTACCTTATTCCATAGATTATCCTTAATGCTATTGAAGGTACCTTGAGAAATTTTGGTTTCTTGAATCACTAAAATTCAAAGACTATGTGATGTAGTATCATAGGCATTAAAGATTCATTATGTTTTATTTATTTTTTATTTTATTTTTGATTAATTCTAGTGAGTCTTGGTTAGTAATTTAGAAGGTTTTCAAATCTCTAGAATTCTAAAATTTGGTCATTTGAGCCTAATAATGATTTTCTTGCCAAAACTATCTATTCAAAAAATTAGATCTGTAAAGGACATTTGAAATATTTTTCTCATCTCCTAGTACAACCAAAAGTCATGGTCCTTAATGGAGGGGTCAAGGAAGGTCTTGTACATGTTTAGAATAGTTATAATTTTTTTATTCACAATTGATTTTGTCAAACTTAACTAATATTAAGACTCAAGGTTGAGTTAGGAAGTTAGTAAAAGATAGTTTAGGATATTAGAGCAAAGAAGGGAGAATGAGTATTGGCCCTAAAATTTTGACTAAGTGATGTCTTATTTGGCATGAAACCAGCATGGTGTGGAAGGACCATGGTGCATGACTGCCAAGCACAAACGCACCATGGTGCAGGACCTATTGGGTGCAAGAGGACAATGACATGAGAGGAAAATGATGCAAGAGGACAACGATGTAGAGGGACCAACGTGAGAGGACATAGTTAGGGGAGAATAAGTCACGAAGAACCTAAGAACATTAGACTTGAAATGAAAGAGGAAGAGTAGGGTAGGGCATGGGAAGTGGGAGCAGTTAGGATAATGATTCATATTGGACACTTCGACCTTATTGATCGTAGGTTTTGCACTAACTCGTAAGGAGCGAAACACATGGCCACCAATATATAGCATGGAATAAGGATCTAGGGGGTACAAGGACCTGGGTCTTTAGGAAGAACTTATTGTAAGTGCCACAACTCTTAGTCTATTGAGAGTTTGTGTGTCATTTGCTCATAACATTAATGATTGTAACACTTGGTCAAGGCAAAATAAGTATAAATACCCCTATTGTAATCTATTGTGAAAATGATCTTTTAGAGAATATATGATGAAGCTTTACCTTTTGGTTCATTAAGCATAAAATATGAGATATCAAATTTTGCCAATTTGTGTCTTGAATGATGGAATACACTAAGTGCTAGACCTGGAGATGAGTTATTCCTTAGTCTCTTTTTATTGGTATCTTTTATTTTCTATGTCACTAATGTTATATAATGATGGTGATTCATGTAGTAATAATAATAACCCCATCTAAAACTAGAAGGATCAAAGTAATATATTTGTGTTGTTATATAATCCTTATTTGAAATTGTATAAAGAGAAAGGCATGAACAAACATATAACACTGTGTTACAGAACCTTCAGGAACTAATATGTCGTTGCACGATTTTAGTGAGTGTGCAAGACCTAAATCTTACGTGATAGGGCCAATACACTAGCTCATTGGGATAGACTTCAATGTTGGAGCTAGAATCAACTAAAATAACCCAACATTTTAGTTTCATTATCGAGACCCGAAGCATTTAAAGCACAGTCATGGGAAAATGTTTGAGCGTATTACACTAGAAAATATAGAAGAATGGGTTACCAGTGTTGAAGATAATTTTATAGTTTCGTATCTTGAGCCAGGAATCTCTGCACAATAGTGGGTGGAGCAGAATCTCTACAGGCCCTTGTATGTAACCTTATTTTTGGAGGTCCCAATTCTTTTACGTGTTTGGATAATTGCATATTCTCAAGGACTATCAAAGAATCTAGGGATGAGGCAGTCTTGCATGATAGAATGACAAAGGGTTTTAGCATGACTCAGAGTTCCATGGATGCTAGCAGCTAACTATTGGTGGAAAGGGGTTCTAAATAGCTATATCCTAGAGTATGTTATCACTACTTACTCGTGTCTTGAAGAAGCTAAGTTTTATTTCCTTTAAGAATCACAAGGTCACTATCTTCAACATTTTATGTTTGAAATAAAAAAAAGTTATTTGTTATTTTTAGACTAAAAACTATACCAATGGAGGGCTAAATCATCTTGTGCATGTGCCACACATTTGGAAGGGGAGAATAAGGGTTGATAGAAGATTGTGTGGTAGCCAACTAATGTGCACTATAGAAATGAAAGTATGATGAAGCTCTGCAAAGAATCATGGGAGTTAGTGGCATGGGAAGAGACTAGGAGAACTCAAGGAATGTTGTTAGAAGCTATCGGGAAGTCGAAACACATGAGGACCCCATCACTTTCAAACTGTGTTCTATGCTACTTCTCTCTTATAAAGGATAAACAAGCTAGATGGTAGGAACTGAGGAACTAAGTTTGAACCAACTCAACTCCCCTAACATCATGCACACTCATACCTTTGAGTCAAATGGAGTACACATTCAAAATTGGGATACATATAGTTTTGAGTCTAAAGTTGAATCGATAAGGGATACTAAAACTAAGCTATTTGAGGCTCATTTAAATTTAACACTATCTTTACCTCTTCAAAGGAGTTCTATGGCACAATTTGGGATGCATGGTGGACCTGGTCTTTAAGGATATAATA
Organism: Torreya grandis; assembly: GCA_037957365.1. NCBI lineage: Eukaryota > Viridiplantae > Streptophyta > Pinopsida > Cupressales > Taxaceae > Torreya > Torreya grandis. The sequence continues at coordinate 1,796,106 of JARHVA010000182.1, forward strand.
CAGGTCCAAACTTGCTTAACCAACTAGCTATCGTGCCCCATACGATGAGCACTACTACTAGAGGCACTGGAGGAAGACTAGGAGAAGGCACGAGAGGAAGTGGAATCCCTCCCTAAGGGACCAATGCTGGAGGTTCCCATCAACCACCCACTCAAACACCTCAACCAACTACGGTTTATTATGAGATGACATTACATTTACCTGAATACCAAGGGGTGGAGAATGCAGTTGAGCATGTCTACAAGTGCAAACTAATTTAGAGGGTGTGAGGCATCACATCTTCTAAATATAAGGCCACATAGTTTGTAACTATGTTCTTAGAGCACATGCATAAATAGTATCAAAAGTTTCACCCTCAGCAAGTAGTGGTCAACTTTGATCAGCATAAAATAACCTTCCTTCAGGAGTTTGACATTCCTAAATTGAAATAACAGAGTATAGTAGCGTTGAACGATATAAAGCAAGGACTTATAAAAAGCATATGTGAGTATGATAAGATTTAGGACCTTATTGTCTAAACTATCCTTTGAAATTAATGTTGCCCAGCATGCACAATGGTTTGTGGGAGGACTGTTATTACCCTTTCAGTAAACCTTGTCACAATGGACTTTCATTAGCCCATGCTGTTGAGTTGTGGAGCTAAAAGCTTCACTGAATATGCAAATGTGGAGGTTGTTGGGTTACACAGTAACCGACGTCAGTCAGAACCTATCGACATCGGTAAGGGGTCGACTGGCATCTATTGACATCGATTATGCATCAGCCAACATCGGTCATCTCCAAATAGATAGAGATTGGCATCGATCATCTGTGTGTTTCCAGAACTGTTCTAATTTTAGGAGAACAGTTAGTTTGCATGTAAAGACTAATTTTGGTCTTGAGTTCACTTTTCTAATTATTGTTTGCTTTGGGTTCTATTTAAGAGACCCATGGGACTGTATTGTAATTAAAAGGATTAAGGATTAGATCCTCAAAGTGTAAGATCTAGAAGGTCTGCAAGAGTGCAAGATCAGGAAGATCTACAGGTAAGCAAGATCAATTAGATCTAAAGGGTGCAAGATCAGGAAGATCTGCAAGGTGCAAGATCAAGAATATCTATGGGTATTGTAGGCAAAACAACCATTGAGTTGATTGTCACAAGGAGGAGGCAACAACAATTGGGTTGATTTTCACTGGAGGGAATAACAACTCAGTCGTTGAGTTGGTTGTAATTGATTGAGAGAGAGAGAGAACTCTTGAGGGAGAGTTACTGTACATCCTCGAGGTGTGGGAAGAGAGAGATTTCTTCATTGTATTTCCTTCTGGAAGAGTTTAATACAAGATTGTGTTGTTTCGCATATATCCTATTCTTTGTTGTTTCCGATTTCTATTTACTTATTACTTCTGGTTTAATTATGTGTTTAGTTTCTTATAAAAAGTAATCAATTGTACTCTAAGGAGATCCTAACAAGTGGTATCAAAGCCAGGTTGGTGAAACGCAGGTTAGTGTTTGTTGATTACAGAAGTCACTCACAGGGGTTTTTGTTTGAGTGGGAGTAAAGCAATGGTAGAAGAAAGTAAACTAAGAATGGATAAATTCAATGGCAAGAATTATCAATTATGGAGGATGCAAATAAAAGATTATCTATATCAAAAAGATCTGTACTTACCGTTGGGTGGGGTTTCAAGAAAGCCCACAGATATGCAAGATGAAGAATGGAATGTTCTTGATAGAAAGGCTCTTGGATATATAAGGTTGAGCCTAGCATTGTCTGTGATTTCCAACTTATCACAGGCAAAGACAACGGTAGAGTTAATGGATACTTTGGCAAATTTATATGAAAAACCCTCAGCTTCGAATAAGGTATATCTTATGAAGCAATTATTTAATTTGCAAATGCAGGAAGGTGGATATGTATATAGTCATCTTAGTGATTTCCATGGATTATTAAATCAGTTAAATTCAGTCAAAATAGCTTTTGATGATGAAATTAAGGCTCTCTTAATCTTATGCTCTTTACCTGAAAGTTGAGATAATTTGGTAATGGCAGTTAGTAATACTGCGTCTGCTTCAAATATCTTGAAAGTTGATGATGTTGTTAGTGTAATCTTGAATGAAGAAATTTGCAAGAAAAGCACAGGGAAAACATTAGGTAATGCTTTAAGTGTTGAAAGCAGGGGATGGCAAAGAGAGAAGGGCAAGCAAGGGAAATCAAGGTCAAAGATAGGCAGTAGATCCAAATCCAGAAATGGAAGTATAACCTACTGGAATTGTGGAAAGAAAAGACATACAAAGAAAGATTGTTGGTTGAAAGAAGATCAACATGAAGGTAATAAAGAAGAAAATGATGCAGGTATTGTTGCACAGGATGCTCTTATATTTTCTTTGGATAGTCAGGTAGAATCATGGATTTTAGATTCTAGTGCTTCTTTCCATGCAACCCTAAATAGAGAATTTTTCAATGATTATGTCCATGGAGACTTTGGAAATGTTTATTTAGGGGATGGTGAGCCTTATCAAATTGTTGGCAAAGGAAAAGTGCAGCTGAAATTGCAGAATGACAACACATGGGTGTTGAAAGATGTCATGCATGTACCCGTCCTAAAGCGGAATTTGATTTCTACAGAAAAGTTGGGTGATGAGGGTTGCATAGTAACTCTCACAGCTGAATCTTGGAAAGTTTCCAAGGGTGCACTTGTTTTAGCAAGAGGCAAGAAAGTAGGTTCACTTTATCTATCTACTTGTATTAGTAATTCTCCTTCTGTTTTATCTACTTCAGATGTAGTTGCAAAGATGTGGCACTGTAGGCTTGGTCACATCAGTGAGAAGGGAATGGATATTCTTAAGTCAAAAGGTAAGCTTTCAAATTTGATAGATCTAGATTTCTATGAGCATTGTATTTTTGAGAAATAGAAGAAAGTGAGGTTTCACAAAATTGGGTCAACAAAGAAGAAGCACAAGTTGGAACTTGTTCACACAGACATGTGGGGACCATTTTAGGGAGTTTTTATTGGAGGATCATAGTATAATGTTTTTTTCATTGATGATGCTACAAGAAAGGTACGAGTTTATTGCATATAGAGGAAATCTGATGTTTTTGACACATTTAAGAAATGGAAAGCCTTGGTTTTCAATGAGAAGTTGATGTACAGTGATCAGCTCAAGAGGCTGAATAATTTTGAGCAAGGCAATCTTGATTTGGATGAGGTTATGTTCCAAAATGAGCTCATGGGTAAAAATCATCACTCACAGGAAAATACAAACACCAATGTCGATCAGGCAAAGATCGACATCGATCAGGCAAGAACTGACGTCAATCAGGTGAAGACCAAAGTTGGTGATGTCAGGCAGGTGGAAACCGATGTTGGTCAATTGGAAATTGACATCGATCAGGTCAGTCAAGTGGAACTGACATTGGTCAGGTGCAGACTGAGAGATGACTGGGATCAGTCACTATCATAACAAAATTTGGGTAGACAAGCTGTCAATGAGTCTCAAATGCCCATGAGAGGTCTGAAAGGGTAAGTAAGCCTCCAATTCATAATTCCCCTTCTTTACACTACTTGTTACTCACTGATGGTGGAGAACCAAAAAGTTTTTAAGAGGTAATGCAGGTAGAATTTAGGAAATAGTGGGAGCATGGCATGAATGAGGAAATTGATTCCTTGGAAGAAAACCAAACGTGGGATTTGGTAGAGTTGCCAGCCAAAAAGAAAGCACTAAAAAATGAATGGATATAGAGGTTAAAGAAAGGAGAGAATGGACAAGTGAGACATATGGCCAAGTTGGTGTTGGAGAGGTTTAATATGCAGGATGCAAAATTGGTAAGCACACCTAGACTAGATATTGCCCAAGTAGTGGGAGTTGTCAGCAAGTTTATGGCCAATCTAGGAAAGGAGCACTAGAAAGCAGTTTAGCAGATTCTCAAATATCTGAGAGGGACCAGCAGTAGGCATTTATGCTATGCAGGGTTAAACACTTCTCTACATGGGTATGTAGATTCGGATATGGTAGGTGACTTGGATGGTAGGAGAAGCACCACAGTATATGTGTTCACTGTTGGTGGAACGGCAGTTAGCTAGATTTCAAAGTTGTAGAAGGTTGTTGCCCTGTCTACTACAGAGACATAAAACATTGCAGTCACAGAGGCTAGCAAGGAAATGGTGTGGATGACTCGATTCATGGAAGAGTTGGGAAAGGAGCAAGAGAGTTACAGATTATACAGTGATAGTCAAAGAGCAATTCATTTGGTAAAGAATTCAACCTTTCATTCAAGAACCAAATATATACATCTTAGGTACCACTTCAATAAACAGGTATCGGAGGATGGACAATTGAAGCTAGAAAAGATCCATATGAATAAGAACCTTGCTGATATGTTAACAAAGTCGGTAACAAAGGAGAAGTTGAATCTTCATTCAAATTTTGTTGGTCTTCAAGATTGAACTTCAAGATGGAGATACAAGCCAGAAATAGATTAGAGGATGTTGTTGTACAGGTACAGGTGCAGCTGTTTATCTCCAAGTGGGAGATTGTTGAGTTGTGGAGCTAAAAGCTTCACTGAATATGCAAATGTGGAAGTTGTTGGGTTACACAGTAACTAACATCAGTCAAAACCTGTCAACATTGGTCAGGGGTCGATTAGCATCTGTCGACATCGGTTATGCATCGACCGACATCGATCATCTCCAGACAGACAGAGACCGGCATCGGTCATCTGTGCGTTTCCAAAACTATTCTAATTTTAGGAGAACAGTTAGTTTGCATGTAAAGACTAATTTTAGTCTTGAGTCCATTTTTCTAATTATTGTTTGCTTTGGGTTCTATTTAAGAGACCCATGGGGCTGTATTGTAATTAAAAGGATTAAGGATTAGATCCTCAAAGTGTAAGATCTAGAAGGTCTACAAGAGTGTAAGATCAGGAAGATCTACAGGTAAGCAAGATCAATTAGATCTGTAGGGTGCAAGATTAGGAAGATCTGCAAGGTGCAAGATCAAGAAGATCTGTGGGTATTGTAGGCAAAACAACCATTGAGTTGATTGTCACAAGGAGGAGGCAACAACAATTGGGTTGATTGTCACTGGAGGGAATAACAACTCAGTTATTGAGTTGGTTGTAATTGATTGAGAGAGAGAGAACTCTTGAGGGAGAATTACTGTACATCTTCAAGGTGTGGGAAGAGAGAGATTTCTTCATTGTATTTCCTTCTAGAAGAGTTTAATACAAGATTGTGTTGTTTCTCATATATCCTATTCTTTGTTGTTTCTAATTTCTAGTTACTTATTACTTCTGGTTTAATTTCATGTTTAGTTGCTTATACAAAAGTAATCAATTGTACTCTAAGGAGATCCTAACAAGTGGTATCAGAGCTTTGTGTAGATCCTAACACATGTGAGACTTTAAAAGTTTCTCTCCATGTTAAAGTGGTTAGAAGCATTGATACTAAGATTAGTCCCTTTATGGAGGCTCAGATAGCCAAAATATCATAACAACTTGAGAATTTGATGATAAATAATGTGCATGAGACACACAGTGGTGTCTGGTGTATCGATTGTGAAACTTAAGGACATATAAGAAGCTACTACCCATGCAAGACCATCCATGTGGTACTTAAACAAACATGTGAAATCTACCATGAAGAACATGATGTCTATTTTTATCCTCTTTTACAACAAGCGACACACACTAAGGTGTCTGAGTATTGTAAAATTTGTGATGCCTACACTCATGACACTAATGACTACCATTTGATCAATAACATCTATGAAGCTAAAGCATGTGGCACATGTCAAACCTCAATCATTAATACTCAAGACAGTAATGGCTACCATGGATGAGGAAGAGGGAAAGGATGAGAAGGTGGATGTTTTTCACCTAGGACCTATTACAAATGTGGGTCACCAGACCACCATCAACGGGATTGCCCAGATTACCCGACATGCACTTTCTATAAAAAAGACCACCGGTTGGAAGAGTGTCCTAATATATATGCAACTATAACCAAGGAATAAAATGAAAATGGTGTCAGTATGATTTGATTTGATAAACCACAATGGCATGCATGCACAACCATCCATATAGTTAAACAAGTAAATATTACCACTCGTAGTGGGGGACAGACCTGGTCGACAACTAATTTGATTGAGAAGGTAAAATGGGAAGAACAATGAGCTAGAAAGTACCCTAATGTTCAGTAGCAAAAGGATGTCCCCCTGGATACAATCAAACTCATATGAGAACTTTAGGGTTAGATTCAGTTCCTCAAAGATAAGTACATAATGCAGCATGTTGTTGTGTAAAGGAAAATTGAACTTTAACCTGTGACACAGGATGACTTCCAAAAACTATGTAAGTAGGTGCTAGATGAGGATATTATTCCATAGCTCAGCACTTGGCTTAAGAGTCAAGACTAACTACCAAATGAAGCTCAGCCTCACATCATTCAATAAAGTGAAGACCATTGTTTAAATCATGCTTAGTGACAAAACACTCCTAGTTCCTCTACTCCCCTAGAAGATAGAGAAATATTAGTTAATGCTACAATTGATAGATGGGTAATTAGGGACATTTCAGTGGATGCCGATGTATAAGGCAATATCCTCACCAAGGATGCTTCGTGCAAAATGTCTAGTCTAGTGCTATAGCCTTCACATCATGTTTTATTCACAGTAAATAAGACTCATGCTCACCCTATTGGGTTCCTCAAAAATGCCATGGTCAACATACTTGGAGTACCATTCAAAGCAAATTTTGACATTCTTGAGTTAGCTAGAGTTGATGATTACCCAAACCTACTAGGAAGGCCTTGGTGATATGAGAACATTGCATATTTGAGCTTTAAAAAGTGTTACATTAGTTTTGAGATCACTGATCAATGCATAGTAATACCACTAGATAAAACACAAATACCCCCTTATATAGATCCCATCAATGTTGATGAAGACATAAACCACTTATATAATGTGACTACTAGAAGTGATGAACAACACAATCCCACTCCAGATGGTGTTCTTTAATGGACAAATAACCCGTCTATTTTTGATACTACAAGTAATGCTTGTAACTATTGGGCCCATGGTGATTATGATCTCATTGGAAGGATCTGTAGCACCATCAACAGATGAGAAAACTTTCTATGCCAACTTCCTAAATGTCACAAGTTTGTTTGCCTCATAGGTTCAGCAATGAGAGGGCCACTGGAAGATGACTGGATAAGGTCGTTAGATCACCTTTCTGATGGCACCACTGCAAGATGGTGGCATACCCATAAAGATCACCTTCTGTATTAGGATCAAGTGTATTCTGCTCTACATCATAGATTTCATTAAAATAATATGGTTAGGGGAATAATTAGTTATAGTGGTGTGCAAGCACTTGAACCTCACATTGAAGCTTCTGAGACAATATGGAGAAACGAGGAAACATACTTACCATAGTACCTATGGGTGCATGCATTCTATGGGACCTTATGCACATGGGCATGGGTTTGGTATATTCACGAAGAGTGACACATGAGAACCAAGTAATGACAATTACTAAAGGAAAATATGACCATGACACTCTCCTATTCATCACCAAGGATGGACTTATGCCTCACTCTTCAGGCCATGTGTGAAGTAGTTATTAGAGACCCAAGTCCCATGGAAGTTCACTTATAGAATCTCCATCAAAAACCTAAGGAACCTTTACACTTGTTAACTGAGCCTTTAACATATATAGTTCTTCCATCTACACCAATTCTTGATGAAGAACACCGTGAAGATATTCACTTGGGAAACTAAAAGTTTGTTTTCCAAGTAGATGAAGGTGAAGGATATACTTCACTTGACCCCCTAACCAACCATTTAGATGTTTCTTCAAGCACTTGTACACAAAATATTTAGGACACAACTCTTCAAATAGATAACCCTTATCATTGTCTTATTCAGACTATTCAATGCAACATTGGCACCGAACAAGAACCAAAGATGGCCACATTTAGAAATTATTGGATTGATATAGAGATTACACATTTTTTTGAGTTGTTAAAAGAATAAAAAGATGTTTTCCCAAGGAACTAAAATGAAATGAAGGGATTTAACCTGTCCTTAGGGAAGATGCACATCAAGCTAGTCGATGATGCTCAACCAGTGAAAAAATGACCATATAAGATGAACCCTAACCTTTGAGCATGCATTAAAGAAGAGATTGATAGTATGTTCCACACTAGATTAATCACTCCCATTATTGAATATGATTTGGTTAGTCCCAAGGTGATTAGTATCAAAAATGATGGATGCATCTGTATATGTGTGGACTATCGAGTGCTCAATGCATCTTGTGTGATAGATCCCTTTCCAATGCCATTCATAGAGGAAATCCTTGAAGGTACTGTTGGTTGTGAAGTATAATCCTTTATAGATGGATTATTAGGGTAACATAAGGTCCAAATAGCTGATGAAGACTAGCCTAAGACAACATTCACCATCGAATGAGGATCATTTGCATATACTATTATGCCCTTCGAATTGAAAAATGCTCTAGCAATGTTTTCACACATAGAAATTGAAGCTTTTAAGGACTTCAATAATAAGTTCCTCCAAGTCTATTTAGATGAGTAGACGGTATATAATTTGGTCAAGGACCATTGTGCTAAGCTTAGGCTCATGCTTGAGTGTTGTTGGGTATTACAAATATCCTTAAACTTGAAGAAGTGTTTGTTTGTGACACCTTTCGATGTGCTCCTAGGGCATATTATTTATAAGGAAGGACTCCTGGTGGACCCAATGAAGGTATCAATGATTCTTCACATGCCAGCACCCAAGACTCAATGTGAGGTGTATGTCTTCCTGGGGCACATAGGTTATTACAGAAAGTTCATTCACAATTCTGCCAACATTGCCATACCCCTATAAGAACTTTTAAATAATAATGAGTAGTTCATATGGATTGGTTCTTGTAAGGAAGCCTTTGAAGCACTCAAATAGAAGCTGGTCACTACTCATATTCTACAATTCCCTGATTGGACAAAACCATTTCATGTCCATGTTGATGCATTTGACATGGTAGTTGGCATGATTCTTGCACAACCAGGTGAATGTCATTTAGATCACCCAATTTACTTTGCCAGTAGGAAGCTGACACTAGCTGGAAAAAAGTGAACCACTACAAAGCAAAGCTCTATCAATGGTCTATGATTTGTATAAGTTTAGGCAGCACCTTTTAACCACTCCTTTTACTTTTATACAGATCATGAGGCTTTGAATTACCTTTTCAACAAACCCATACTGCATGGACAAATCTATCGCTGGATTGTATTATTTTAGGAACTCTAATTTTTAGTTATGGTAAAGCTTGAAAAGGCCAACTGTAGACTTAACCACCTATCCCAAATCAAGAATGGAGAAACGCTATGTGCCATAGAAGATGATCTTCCTAATGTACAACTCTTCCACACAACAAATTGCCTAAAGTACTGGAAGACATTGTAACATTTTTGACCATTGGATTTATGCCTAAATCATTTCCCTCACAGGAAAAAAAAGAAACTTTCAGTTCACACCACACCCTTCCAACTCATAGTAGGTGATCTTTACAAAATGGATTATGATGAATTACTTTAACATTGTGTAATGCAACACGAGCACCTTGAGGTACTTCATGAAGTCCATGAGGGTATTGTCAGAGGGCACTATGCTGGAAAAGCTACCACATGAAAGGTTTTACTAGTTGGGTTATGGTGGCCAACTCTATTGCAAGATGCTAAAGCATGTGTTAGGAAATGTGATGTTTGTTAGCATGTAGGCAAACCTAACCAAAGATATGTTATGCCCTCATGGCCCATCCCTTCTTAAGAACCCTTTGAAAAGTGGGCTATTGATTTTGTTGGTCCCATCACTCTAGTAGGATAACGAATAGGTTCTTATTACGTTATTGTAGTAATAGACTACCTTACGCATTGGGCTAAAGTTATGTTAATAAAATATTATATTGTTGTTACTAATACATGACTCATTTGGGAGAACAAAATAACTCAATTTGGGTACCCCCTCAGTTTCACTGACAATTATGATACACACTTTTTGAATGGAAAAACTCACATCTTACTGATCGAGTTCATGATCATGCACCATAAGACAACATCATACCACCAGCAAGTCAATGGAATTATTTAAGGTTTCAATAAGATCTTAGGTACCACTTTAACAAAAATCTATAATATTGGTCACATCGACTGGCATGAGAAGGTATCCATAGTACTTTGGGCCTACCAAACTACCTACAAGCACCTAAACAAAAGCACACTGTTTAACTTGGTGTATGGAAAGGAAGCAGTGATGCGAGTAGAGTTCTTAGTGCCATCCCTTCATATTCGATGCCTAGGATAAATAGATGATGAGGTATCTTTGAAAGCATGCTTGGATATTTTAATGTAATTAGATAAGAACTGGTTCCTCACTCATTAGAGTGAGGATGTAAAAAAATGCAAGCAGAAGGCATAATATGATCACCATATCAAGAATAAAGTTTTTACTCTAGGAATAAAGGTCTTGTTGTATGACTCTAAGTTCATGCGGCACCCTAGAAAGCTCCACATACATTGGGATGGCCCATTTATCATACATATCATTTGACCTACTGAGGCATGTCAGTTACAATGAATGGATGGTTAGTTCCTCCCAGGGCACTATAATGAAAGTCAGATTCAATCATATTTCACTTCAGAATAGCTGGAGTTATGTAATCAATAAGGCTTATGTCATTAGATCAGGATTTACTGCTTTCAATAAAAATGTTACCTTTATTGCACATAACTCTTCTTTATCGTAATCTTGTTTTTATGTTATTGTTGTTTTCATGGAGGACCGTGAACCATTTTAGTGTGGGGTAAGAAGTCATACATGAAGGGGTAAAAATAAAAAGCATGCACATTAGCTGGGTGCATAAGATATGTGGGCATACAAGTCTTAAACGTGCACAAGTTATTAAGGGTGCTTGAGTCATTTAAGTTACTAAGGGGTAAGGTTCCTACCATATGTTATAAATTTAAAGTATAACTATCTTCCACCACATTAAAAGGGCGGGATACGACTGTCACTCACTTCTAAGAAAGGTGTGAGAAGGGACATGCCATTAATGTGACAAGGTTAGTTATGGAAAGAAGCATGCCAATGGCATGATGGGATAAAACTGTTAAGGCATTAATTCCAAAAGGCAAGGATCAAAATACGGTAGCCATTAAAATATTTGTAATTATGCTATGAAGTGATGGGGAAGAGGAAGGAATTAATGAGGGTAAACCCCTCATGGAGCCTATAAATAGGCTAGTTAAATTCATTTCACTCTTTACATTGCATTTATTCTTGAATTACCAGAGCTAAGAATGAATGATAAATTAGAATCGAAGAGCAAACAACCACACCAGAGCCAAACTAATCAATTCCTAAGCAAAGTAGAGTTTTTATACCCTTGGCAAGACACGTATATTGTTACTGACTTGAGGAGAGAGTTTCTAAGTCCATTTTGGTGGGAAAAAGTAGAAATTTTTAAAGTTATAGGTTGCAAGTCTGCCATTAACAAAGTGACTAAGCTCAAAAAGCCAAAGTAATTTGTCTACAACCACGTATTCATTTGGCAACGTGGGACAGTTGTGTGTTAACCTTCAAGCTCCTCAACAGGTAATGTGGACTAATAAAAAGTCTAAGAGACCTGAAAAATTACCAACTATATTAGAAGAAGTGAGTGAAGGAGATTGGGTTCCCATTAGGAAAGAGACTCTAGAGGAACAAAAGCAACACATGGGAGAACAAGTACAAAGCACAAAAGGAGAAATGAGAAAATGCACAGAAGTAAAAAGGGAAAAAATGGTGAGGAAAGGAAAGCAAACATAGACATTGGAGTTGTAGAAGGTCCAAGCATCTCCACCTCCATCTCTATAAATAGAAGAGATGTAATACCCGAATTCGGTATTGCACGTAGAGAACTGGGTCTTTAAAGTCTCAATATCCACCATTTTTTATTACAACCGCCGCCAACTAACAAATGAAGTTGAGCTCTAGAACGACTACCAACTCAAGACCACCAACACAAGGAACTGAGTGGTCTATGATTTAACAATAAAAAACCAAAATGACACCACAAGACTCTTCCAACTCTTTGACTTGCCATATTTTGGTAAACCTATAGGCATTATAGTTCCTCCTCTCACTCATCCATGAGAACTATATCTATTTCATTGGGTGCAACATGAATATCACCACCGAGAGAATTAGCAAAGTCATGAGACTATAGTGTTTAGGGTTGAGTGTGATAGATGACTTGGTCAACATGGAGGAGATATAGAAGACCACCACAAAATTGATGTATCAAAAACAAGGGCACATGATGCACATTAAGAACCTATAAGATCCCACCCTTTGAGTCATGGCATGAATCATTTCTACCAAGATCATAGGGATCAATCATTGGAAGAAGGTGGACATGACACACCTTTATATTGCTCACCAAGTCTTAGACAGACTAAAGTACAAATAGGCCCTATACTTTATCCATAAAATAATTGAAGATGCAAAGAGGGCCAATCAAATGCCTAAGTACAGGTTCTCGTGGGGAGTAATCCTCCTATTGATGGTCTTTAATGAGATCAGAGTAATAGACTATACTTTAGGTGCATTGAAGTGGGTATACTCTCCCACTCACAAGTCCCTCGTCGAGGCCTATAAGACATTTACTTGCCCCCAACATATCAACCCCTCATACAATATAAATATGAGGTATTGGTTTGATGTAATGAAGGTGACATTCAAAAATGAGTGGTGCATTCCAAATGACTTGCCCCCCTAGCTGCAAAATAGGCATAATTCACTGTAAAGCAACATTTTTACCTTGTACAGATTCACATGAATCTATCCAGAGAGTTTTCAACATGGCTCAAGCTACCCTATGCCTTCTCCATGTGGTGCTTCATAGACTTTGTCAATCAAATATATGATGCATAGCCTATCATTTTACAAGATAAGAGGATAAACATGGAGCTTCACACCCTCCAAAAAAATAATGTATATCCAAGTAAGAAGGCCTATGTGGCGATGGACTTGATCGATATACAGGTTAAGCAGACTTTGAATAGGAAGCAAACTCATAGGTTGTTCCACATGCTTCACCCCTACAAGAACCTAAAGGGTGGAGACCCTAAGGAAAGACTCCCCCAAGTGTTATAGGTGAAGAAAAAGAAGCGATCAAATGTGGGTAGAAGTTCAAGTGGGTAATAGGCCCCCTAAAAGAGGTAAAGGATGACAGAGGTACATCCCTTCAGAATCACTTTTTCCCATCCTTTTGTGCCTCCTCTACCCCCACCTAACCCTTCACCTTCACCACCTCATCAATCTCCATCCCCTCCCCACACTTCTCCATCTCCTTCCCACACTTCTCCATCCCCTTCTCATTCTATGCCTCCACACTCATCAATCCCCAACCCTTCATCCCCTTAGCCTACTCCTCCCCTTTCTCCTCTACCTTATCCACCTCCGCCTCCACCTTCTCCTCCTCTACCTTCTCCACCCCCACCACCATCTCCCCTAAGTACCACTACCATAAGAGTTACCCCACAATAGCCTCCAAAATGAACACCCTAACAAGAGTCTCCTCAGGTATAGATCTATAGCTTAGGATTGGATTATGAAAAAATTGCCTCCTCGATGCAAGAGAAGGTTACATCTGATGATTCTCTACTTGATGCTAAAATAAAGTATAATGAGGAAGATGGTGAGGAAGATAGTGATATGGCCACTAGTGGCCATGAGGAGACCTAGATTGAATATGACCCCAATAAGGGAAATGAACCAATTGAGTCAGAAGGGTAGGAAGATGAAAGAATCATGACCACTACACATGAATGCTACCAGTTTGATGTAGAAGATAGAAGACTCTATCTTTGGCTGTAATTCCATCCCAAGCAAGTGACTCCTGAAACTAGGAAGCAAGTGTCCTTTCTGATCGAGATGTATAATGAAGAGCACAAGTTTGAGCTTCTACTAGATAACATCTCTTTGGGTCTAAAGCTCTAATGTTGTCAAAATCAATGATGGTTGATCCATAAAAGCTCACCCCATTGATAGCAAGCACTGTATTTTTGAAACTTGGCATGAAAATAATGCACCAGAATATTTTGTCAGATTTTGATTCGCGCACATTAAAGAGAAAACATGCCAAGGTTATAGGCATGTATAATAAAGTGCTTGCTAAGAATAAAGTTCTCACTGAGGAAATGGCCTTAATGAAGCAAAAGCTCCAAGAATGCCACAGAGACAAAATTAAGGGTTTTAACCCTTTATAAAAAAAATTGAAGGAAGATCCAACACTTGCAGATGGAATACCTCTGGATGGGGATGTCATTGGAAAGCTAGAGACCCTAGTTAAACTAGTGCACAAGAAATACAAGGAGTAACTCGTGCCAAGAGACAAGGGGATGGAAATAGCTAAATAGTATACCATAGTCATTGACATATACAAGCATGACTTAAGGAGAGTTGGGGAAGTTATACCCATTTTGGATAACATAATTATGTGGCTTACGTGCCCTAATAAAGTCTTGGAGGCTCCACTCCAAGCTAAAGAGGTCATGAGGTAGTAGTCAGTTGATGTTGCTGTCAGGAATCTAGAACAACAAACATGCTCTGATCCCACTTGTCAGGATTGCAAAACACCGAAAGCATACAATTGATTACCAAACTTCAAGCAACTTAATATGCGGAAATAACCAGAATCAACAAGTAACTAGAATTCAGAATAACACAACATATGAGATACAATACACAACTTGTATTAACACTTTATACAGAAAAGAATACAATAAAGAAGATGCCACTTCTTCTCCACCACCTTACAGAGGTTTCCCACACCTCAAGTGAACAGTAATTCTTCTCCCCAAAGCTCTCCCTCTCACAGGTCCCAACACCCAACTCAAATACAGAGTTGGCGTTCACCTCCCGTGCTCCACGCACACCACAAGTGCTCCACGCACTCCACAAGCACTCCACGTGCTCCACAAGTACTCAAGGTACTTCAAGTAGATCTCCCATGAACCTGCAATAACCTGCAATTCAACAGACCATACTTATGGAAGGAACTCCCTTGCCTTCCTCTTG
This sequence comes from Torreya grandis, assembly GCA_037957365.1. NCBI lineage: Eukaryota > Viridiplantae > Streptophyta > Pinopsida > Cupressales > Taxaceae > Torreya > Torreya grandis. Next base: position 1,811,212 of record JARHVA010000182.1, read on the forward strand.
TTCTATCCGAGTACACACCTATACTCCAAGTAGATCCTGCCTGATACTGCTCCCTGTTGTGTTGCTGTCTATATGACCTTGCACACCTGCAAATCAAACAACGGTTCTGCTCACCTGTGAACCTCGACCTTGCACACACATACACCTACAGATCAACGATCTTACTTACCATGTAGATCTCCTGTATAGGCCATGCAACTGTGACCAAGATCCTACACTCCTGAAGAACCCAGCTGGCTCTCCAATCCAACACCAACACACCTGGTACTGAGGCACTAGGAGGAACGCACCATTGCTCTACCTCACACATAGAAGGAGCTTATAATTATGCTCTCTTACTCCCTAGCACACTTTTCCAATACAACCATGAGTCTATTATATAGATCTCATCCAAACAATAATTAGACATCTAATTACAATAATTAGATCCGCAGCTCTCAGTCTAAAAATAGATCTCTTCATGCAAACACTTGGTTCGTTAGCTAACTACCCGTAAATAGCTCACAGTCAAACCACACAGGCGACCGACGTCGGTCCCTGTCTGCCTGGGGGTCGCCGACGCCGGCCGATCTCTGACCGACGTCGATTGCCTTCCTGCCCTATCCTGCCGACGTCGGTTGGCCTGACCGACGCCGGTGTCTCTGACACTCAGCAACTCTCCTGCAACCTCCTCTCCTGTTTGCATCAGTGAAGCTTTTAGCTCCACAATCCTAACAGTTGCACTCCTAATAAAACATCATGTCGAGCATGTTAAATCATTTAGAGATGTAGAGATGAAGGAAGATGCCATTAATAACCATCATCAACAACTAAATGCAAGTTTTGTATCCCTCCGATGACATGTTGATAAAGAGGTCTATACACTAGAAGATGTCCAGAAGGATGCTAGTACAACCCTAGATGAATAGGTGAAAAAGATCAATGAGACTCTAACCCAACTTGAGGATTTAAAATCATCGAAAAATGCCATTGAAGGAATACCTGTGAAGGTCCTCGAGGCATTGTCCCATTGGGACAATCTAAAAATGGAACTAAAGCATAAAGGGATTGAATTTTTGGAAGATGCTAGTGCAACTTAGTCCAAGATGGACTAAGGGCATAGTGTGGGGTGATGTTAACCTCAAAATTTTGATAAAGTGTTATTTTATTTTAGTGCAAAATTGACACAATGTAGAAGGACCATGGTGTGGGAAGATCATGGCACATGACTACTAGGTGTAGACGCACCATGGTGCAGGACCTATTGGGTGCAAGAGGACAATGTCATGATAAGACAATGGTGCAAGAGGACAACAACATATAATGGACTAATGCAAGAGGACCCAGTCAGGGGAGAATAAGTCATAGAGAACCTGAGAACATTGGACTTGAAATGAAAGCAAAAGACTAGAGGAGCACATGGGAAGTGGGAGTAGTTAAGAGAGATATTCATATGGAACACTTAGACCTTAATGATCAGAGGTTTTTCACCATCTCACAAGAAATGGAACACATGGCCATCAATATATAGAATAGGGTGAGGATATAGGGGGCATAGGGACCCAAGTCTTCAGGAAGAACTTATTGTAAGTTCCATAACTCTCAATCTATTGAGAGTCTGTGTGCCATTCACTCATAACATTAATGATTGTAACACTTGGTTAGGACAAAACAACTATAAATACCCCTGTTGTAATCTATTACAAAAATGATATTTTAGAGAATATATGATGAAACTTTACCTTTTGGTTTATTAAGGATAAAATATGAGATATCAAATTTTGCTAATTTATGTCTTGAATGGTGGAATACACTAAGTGCTAGACCTAGAGATGAGTTATTCCTTAGTCTATTTTTATTGGTAACTTTTTCTTTTCTAAGTCACTAATGCTAGATAATGATGGTGATCTGTGTAGTAATAATAATAACCACATCTTAAACTAGAAGGATCAAAGTAGTATATTTGTGTTGTTATATAATCCTTGTTTGAAACTATATAAAGAGAAAGGCATGAACAAACATATAATACTATGTTACAAAAACTTCAATAATTGATATTTCGTTTCATACTTCAGGTGAGCGTGCGAGACCTAAATCTCACGTGATAGGGCTAGTGTGCTAGCTCATTGAGATAGACTTCAACGTTGGAACTGGAATCAACTAAAATAAGCCAATAATGAGGAGAGATAAAAGGTAGTGGATTAGTAAGTGGGAAGGAGGGAAAAAATAAGAGAATACCAAAAACTCCAAGATTTGGAGAAAAAAATGAGGAAGCTCTGAAACCTAGGGTTTTTTATAAGGCTATGTAATACTTTTGCATAAAAAATAATGAAAGAATGATAAATTAAATTTTATTATTAAATTACAAGATTATAATTATGTTTAAGTTAATTTATTTTTTCCTTTAAGTCATTTTTATAACATTTTAATAGTGTTTATTCAAGTTACAGGCGAGAAAACACAGTACATGTTGCTATAGTAAAAAAATAGGGTTATAATAGTCAAGTAAGGGAGTCTTCTATCATTTTTAAAGATTGTTCAAGAGTTAAATACAAGTGAAAAGGCAATTTACATGTGTAGGAAAGGTTTACCAAATTAAATATGTCAAATTTAATCTTAAATATTAAATTCCCATTGAATTTTGGCTCACTGCTTGCATATTGTCTAGATAAGTGCTTTTACAGTCTAGGAAAGTCTATTTTCATCATGTTATGGGATTGTTCAAGGTGTCTAAGTGTTTGATAGAATATAAATACATTTTAAAATTTAAAATATTTAAATATAGGTCTTAAAACTTAAGTTTCTACAATTTTTATGCTCTCGACCTATGTGAAGTAAGGAATACCCTAAACTAGGTTCTTGAAAACTAAAATCCTTATAAAACAAAAATGAACTAGTCAAAAGTAATGAAACTTGGTAGGAAGGTGTATGAGGATGTTATTAAAGTTTTAAAAGTGGTTTTAAAGTGATTTGACATCTTTAAATAAAGTTATTCCAATATCTCAGTCTACAGGCCTAATTCCTAGGCCTAAAACCCCTATTTTAGTGTTTTCGTACATTTTCAAGTTTGGAAGAAGGTACAAATGATTATAATGAGTTGAGACAACATTAAGAGAATGTATAGAATGATATTGTATTAAATTTACTCCTTGTTTGGTTAATATTAGCAATAAAAAAGGCTTATAGCCCTTGATTATCTCTCTCCTAAGCAAGTTGTAAGTTTGATCTTCCTTAATCCCTCCATCACTATGTGTTTCCCTAAGATATCCTAATTATTATTTATTTTTTGGGGTTTTTTATCCCTCTAATGTTCCAATATACAACTTTCATTTTCAAGGTTTTGCTAGGACTTTAGACACCCCCCCCCCAACCTTCAAAGTGTTATGGACTCCATAACCAACATCTAGTGTTGTTTCCATATTGCATACTTCCATCAGGGTAAGTATTCCCTATCTTTTCTTGGGTTTGTTCTCATGTTAGTTAATTTATTCACACTCTTAGTTTTCCTAAGGTTGAATTTCTAACTTGATGACAAAGAGTAACTCCCTGACTCATATCTTTATTACTTGTTATCGAAGAGGATTTTATCTAGCCATTGCAAAAGTAATATTACAGAATGCAAACACATATACAAAATTGACAATTAAAACAAATCTTATGATCAATGTGTGGGCTTGGAAAAACATATCTAAAATATTAAAATGTAATCCTAGTGGCTTAGCATAGTCATAAAACATAAATAAACACATTATACAAATACACTAAGGTTTTAATATTTTGTAGACTTTAGATTAAACCAAGGCTTGGGATCAAGCAAATGAAGTAAAATTGGAGCTAATATTCAAATTTAAGAGTAGACAATAAAAAAAATGTGTGAGGATTGAGTTTCAACACAATGTGAGGTAACATCTAACCCCAAAAGGAAAACAACGATGTGAGGTCACAAAAATAAAGTGAAAATTAATGACATACATTTAATTATGCATCACAAATAATGCACAATATAGTAAATATAAATAACAATGTCTATTATTCCCAAGTCAATTAGAACACATATATAGGGTTAAGAGGTGTATCTTGAATACAGTGATAATTGAAGTCTATCATTTGAATCTGAACTTGAAAATTCATTGTTGGTCTTTCTTACAACCTCACTTAGAAATCTAGATATGGTCATGATCTAATGTCAGCAGTGTTGTGGTGAATCTGGAAAGTGATATACATCCAAAATATGAGTTGAAAAGTCAGTTTGATACTTCAAATATTCCACTCTCCCACTCCAATATGCAAGTTTCAATGCAAATGTGCATATAATATTGGATTCTATCTACCCTAAAGACTTTTAGGGAAAATAAATTTAGTGACTAATGTAATACTAACTAGTTTTTTTCTTATCAAACCTCTAAAATGGGGAAAATGTCATAAATATTAATAAATTTTATAAATAAATAAAAATTATATAAATGGAAATGATTTCAACTACGGTTGTAATAATACTCCACAATATAATGATAGCTTAGACAATGATAAATGTTTTAACAATTGCTTGAGCAACCTTATGTTTACTTATGATTTATTTGTGAATGTTAAATAGATGTATGTTAAATGAACAAAAACACTTATATATTTGTTGGTTGAATATTTTGTTGATCAACATATTGATAAACAAAATAGGTCTGATCATCCAAAGTAGGAACATTGGTCGTCCAAATGTGTAGGTTTACCACATCAAAAGGGGACTAATCTCTCCTCTCATCAAGGGGAGGTTCCCTATAGATATGCTATATATATATAAATAAAAAATAATACTCAAGGGTAGAAAAAACCATCCATCTCTCTTTCTTCAGAGATAATGCATGCAAAATCAAAGAGGAAATCTCAAGGGAAATGACAGAAAGCACTCATCTTCTTTCAGAAGTACTATTCAACAAACCACAAGAATTCTTCTAGTAGTAATTGCAAAATGTAACCAAGGAAGTAGTAACTAGCAGATTGAGATGTAGCACAAAGTCTTCACCTCAATTGTGCAAGAGTGAGATACTAAGGACAATGAGGGCACAAAGTCATCCCAAGGTCCTTTACACAGAAATAAAAAGAAAACACACTAAAGGCAATTGTGGGGGCACAAAGTCTCTCCACAATTGGCTTCAGGACACCTTCCTGACTATTTTTGCTAATTCTGCTTATTGAATTAAAGGAACATAAAATATATTAAGGAAAAAGACATAAGAACAGTTTCCCCAACAACAAAGATATCACAGCACAAAGTCTCAAAAGTCACTTGCTTTCTTATTCCAATAACAAAATATGATCAACAATCTGAGCTCAAAGTCTCAGTAATGCCTTTCAATTTGGGCAGAGTTTTGTTTCTGATAATTCGAGAGAGATCCTTCTAAAATAACAAGAGAGGCCCTTATATAGCCTCTTCAAGAAGGACTTGGGAATAGTAACACATCATGTTGCATTGAGTTTTGTTAATAAGACATGCTGGAATTTAGGGGCATTTACCAATATGCTTTTCTCAATGCAGAGAAACGGGTCACGCTATTGAAAGTTTGCATCTTTCAATATCCACCTGGTGGTCTACTTCTAGAAACATATCTGATGTGCAAATGTTTTTAGTCATTCCTGCCTTTTATGTTCCTCTATGCGGTTCTTTCTTTTGGCATTGGCCTTAAAGCCTTTCAATTTGGGTCCACGCTTAAACCTACAAGGATCAACGGCTATTTCATTATTGTGACTTTGACATTTGCGGGCACGTCACTTTCCTCGACAATTCCTTCAGCTTTGTTGTTTGATCTTTCTTGAAGGGGACCTACCCTTCAAGGCCTCGAGAAACGGTCCACTTTGGCTCAAGAAGAGCCCCCACAAGGGTATCTGCCCTTTGAGCGGTCTTCGGATGGCCTTCGGGATTCTTTCTACTGGCGGGCTTTATCCTTTATTTCCTTTAGACAAAATGTCTGAAGGAATTCCTTTGGGTAATTTGTTCGAAGGAAATCTTCCTTGCCTTGTCTTTCCATCGGGCTTTGCTTTGTTTTTTGGGTGAATTCCTTCAAACAAATTGTCTAGAGGATTTCACTTTGTCCTTTGCCTTGTTCATTTTCCCAAAGGAATTCACTTTGTCCATTTTGTCGAGGGAACTTTTTTGAAGGAAATCCCTTTGCTCTTTTGCCTGGGGAACTGGTCCATTTGCCTCCTTTTTGCCCTTTGCAAGGGTTGTTTGAGCTCCAAATTAGCCTTTCAAGTTTTTGTAACAGTTCACTTCGGCTTTTGAGTGTCCTCTAAAAGGGTTGTTTGCCCCTTGGAAATTTGCCTTAGTTGATTTTATGTGAATCTCAAATTGTGACACATGGCAGCATCCACTACGTTCTGTCAGATTTTTGTTTCCTTCCTTAGTCACTTTTGCCAAAAATTCCCTCTACAAGGGCACTTGTGTCTTTGACGCTTAAGGCACTCCTTTGAACTTGTTGCTTGAACTGACCGATTGAACCAACTTTGGTTCAACGGTTCAATGGTTCAATCAGTTCATTCTTTTTATTTGGCTAAGTCCTTTTGATCTTTTTGAACCAAACCCATTGAACCATTTGGTCGTTGAACCTGTTAAACCCGTTGAACCTTGAACCCATTGAACCTTTGAACCAAAGTGGTTCAATGGCTCAACAGTTCAATTGGTTGAAGCCTTCTTCTCTTCCATAAGTGTTTTGAAGCCGTTTGAACCTTGAAGCGGTTGAACTTTGAAGCGGCTGAACTTTGAAGCGATTAAACTTTGAAATCGCCTAAGTGTTGAGAGCTTGCTTCTTTCCTGTAGAGTCCATAGAAATCAACCTATGAAGCCCGTAGAACTTTTCCTGCACAATCCATAGATTTTCTTCCTACATAGTCCATAGATTCAAGCCTGCAGAGTCCATAGATTCAAGCCTACAGAGTTCGTAGATTCAAGCCTACAGAGTCCGTAGATTTAAGCCTGCAGAGTTCATAGATTTTTTGAGAAGCTTGAAAAATGAGGAATTTAAATGCTCAGAACAAATTTTGGGAAGGGAAGAGATCATTTTGGTCTGTTGAACCAAAATAGTTTACATTTTGTCTCAAAAATAAGAAGTCTATTTTTGGGGACAACAACTGGCTCCAGTTGGGGAACTTCTATCAATTGTAAAAAAGAATTGAAGGGAGTAGAATACAAAATCTCCAGTGTCTTCATGTGTATCATTGGGCTACAGAGTCATGTTACCTAAAAATAGAAGGCATCAAAAATGGAAACAAACAAAACAAAATAGAATTAAAAACTATACAAATATACATATGTATAGATAAAATGATCAGATACTTCAAGACTTGAAGTGTTTCAGATGCTGCCCACTGTGAGGCAGAGAAAAGAGTGTGCCATCTTGATATTTTAGCATAAAGCTATTTTCACCATTGTGTTGATGAATTATAAATGGGCCTCTCCAAAGGGATTCAAACTTTCCATGCATCCCTTTTGGTTCTCTCTTTTTGTCCCACATCAGGACTTGATCTCCAATCCAAAAATCATGATTTTTGGCCTTCTGGTCAAAGAGTTTCTTTACCAGACTTTGATGAGTAGCAATTCGGTCCACTACCATGGTTCTCTATTCATCTAACTTAGTCAAGCACATGATTCTCTTATCAAGAGAGCTTTTATATGTCTAATCTTCAATTGCCTTCGCCAATTTCAAGGCTAGCAATTCTAAGGTGATTGTTATCTCAGCATTGATACCATAAAGAAGTTGAAAAGGAGACATACCAATTGCCCTCTTTAGTGTGATTATGTCTACCTATAGAGCATTAATTAATGCTTTATGCCATGTCCTTTGATTGTCATCTGCTAGCTTCTTGATGATAGTTACCAAGTTCTTATTGCTTGATTCAACTTGTCCATTCCCTTGTGGAAAATAATCAGAAGAGTTAGATAGCGTAATTCCCTAATGAAAATAGAATTGTGTAAGCTCTTAGGAGGTGAAACAATTTGCATTGTCAGTAAAAATTTTGGTTGAAACTCCAAACTTGGAAATGATATTCTCCTTGAGGAAATTGCATATAACTTTTAAAGTAGCATGCTTAGTTGGGATTGCTTCTACCCATTGGTGAAATAGTTAGTTGATGTAAAGACATAATCATGTCCAACACTTGAAGATGGGTTTATAGTCCCAATAAAATCAATCCCCCATTGTTAGAATAGTTCTTCTATGATCACTGAATTGAGAGGTAGGGCAGCTAACTTGGGTCTTCCAACAAATTACTGGCAGAGTTCATATTTTCTCACCCACTTATATGCATCTTGGAAAAGAGTTGGCCAGTAATACCTAGCTCGCAAAATCTTGTGAGCAATCACAAGAGCAAAAAAATGTCCTCCACAGGCTAGATTGTGGAAAGATTTCAAAAGTTGGCTTTGTTGCTCTTTGTCTACATAGCGAAGGAATACTCCATCTATGCTTCTCTTGTACAAGTTGTTGTCTCAAAGGACAAAATTGGTAGCTTTTAACGTGATAGTTCTCTTTTCTTTATAAGACAAATGAGCAGGATATTCACCATAAGTAAGGAAATGAGCAATACCTTAATACCACTCATTAGTGGTGGAGACAAAAAAGATTGTTGGTGTATCTTCCACTTTAGCTTCTTCATGCTATGTATCTTCTAGTTTGTTGTCAGTAATTAATTGGCATAGGCCTTTTCCCCTGACCAGCTTTATCGGCTTGATGTCTAGATCAAACTCTTGGATCTTTGTAATCCAATTGCCTCTTTTTGTGCCAAACTCCTACTGAGTTAATATGGACTTGACTATAGTGTCAGGAACTAAGGCAGTAGTGTGTGAATTCAGAATATAGAAGCGGAAATGTTTGATTGCTTTCACCACTGCATAAGCATGCTTTTCTACGTTTGAATATTTCATCTCATGTGTTTTGAGAGGGCAATTCATGAAAGAAATGGGAGATTCTATACCTTCCTTGTCCTGTTGAACAAGAATTACTGAAAGCGTGTGTTCATATGCATAGTTGTATATGATAAAATCTTTGTTATAATCTGGACAAACCAAGATAGGGCCGTGAGCAATAGCAGTCTTGATATCCTAAAATACTGACTTGCCTTCTTTAGTCCAGCTGAAGGTGGTCTTCCCTTTCATCATGTTCACAATGTGTCTAGTCTTCTCAGCAAATTCAGGGATGAACCTCCATAAGAAATTTACTTTTCTGAAGAAAGAGTGAACATTTTTACTTGTAGGCAAATTAAGCTCTTGAATAGACTTGAATCTATTTGAGTCAATCTTTATGCCTTCTTTAGACACAATGTGTCTGAGGAGTTTCCCCTCTGTTACTCCAAAAACAAACTTTTTAAGATTCAAGGAAATATCATTCTGGTGACAGCGCTCTAGCACTTGTTGTAAGTGGCATACATGATCAGATCAATGCTTTGAAAAGATGGTTAAGTTATCAAGGTCTACCACTATGAATTTGCCTATCTCATCTTTGAAAGCCAGGTCCATTGCTCTCTGAAAGGTGGCAACAGCGTTTATCAAGCCAAAAGGCATTCTTCTATATGCAAATGTACTCTAAAGTGTGGTGAATGTAGTCTTGTATTGGTCTGCTTCACCAACTTCAACTTGATTATATCTTGAGAAGCCATCTAGCATTGATAACATCTCTGAACCTGTCACTGTTTGAAGCACTTGATCCATGATTGGCAAAGGGTAATTATCTTTCAAATATGACTTATTCAGATTTTTAAAATCTACACAAATGCAAATTTTGCCACTCTTCTTCCTTACAGGCACTATGTTTGTAATCCATGTGGAATGACAGATTGGGAAGATGATTCTGGCATTTAACATTTTTTTGTATCTCAGATAAAATAGTACTTGATATTTTTAGATTGTACTATCTATATTTTGGGTTATAAGGCATTGAGTCAGCCTTGAGAGGAATGTCATGGCGGATTTCATCAAGTCTAAGAGACTTCAGGTCGTCATAAGAATATGCTAAGACATCCATGTATTGACGGAGTAAGGAGGTGAACTTGAATCTTTCTTCAAGGGTGCAGCACTTACCAATGTTAACTATTTTGGTATTTTCTTTAGTAGTCAAATTTACTTGATCGAATCCCTAAGAAAAGCTTGAATCTGTTTGTTGTTGTTTGATGAATCTATTATGCTTGTCAAATAATTTTTCAAGAGAAACCAAGCCTTTGGGAATTTTATTTCCTTTTAGTTGTAAGAATTCTTCATTTATATCTAAACTAGATTCAAAGGCTGATTCATACTTCTGAGGTTCACTGCCTTCAAAACATAGTTGTTCAAAATTGTCTTTTCATTCCAAGAAGACAATGATTTGATGATCATCACTAAATACTTGCCAATGATCAACATTGTCAAGAATACTTGGTCTATAGACTAGCTCAATAGTATACCTGTCTTCTTTGAAATCTCAGTGAGGAACTAAAAGAGTTCCTAAAATAGCAAGTGCATCAGCTTTGTCATTAGATTCCCTATGTATGGCAAAAATATTGAAAGCATCAAAGCTTTCAATTTGGTCCCAAACTAGGTTGTGATAATGGCATAATCTTTCATTCTTGGTTTGGTATAAGTTTCTCACTTAACAAACCACTAATTCAACATCCCCTCTGGCATGGAAAAACTTGATGCCTTTGTCTTGAGCAGCGTTCAATATAAGCAACAGAGATTCATATTCAGCTGTATTGTTAGTGTTGCTAAATTGTAATTTGTAAGATGAAGGAAACATATCTCCTTGAGGAGATATCAACACAATCTCGGCTCCTAAACCAATAAAGGAGTAGCTACCATCGAATTCTAGAGTCTATACCTCATTAGATACTAATTTTTCTTTAGACTTTCCTTCATTAGAGAGGGAGGGTCCTTCATTTGTATTGCAACCTACTAGTTCTTCTACTATTCTAGTTGAACTGATTTTTGGGTTGATACTTTCAAGAATTTTATCAGATGCTTCATGCATTTCATCTGTAGATAGAAAGTAGTTACCCATACCTAAAGATTCAAAAAGAATTTGAGCTTCAGGGGCTGATGTTTGGGTGACCACGTATTTTGCCTCCTTTTCAAGGAGCAATCTCTTCATTACACCTTTGACAGGGATTCTTGCCTCAGATAGGTCCATGCTTAGTTCTCCCACGTCCTTGCAAAAATTTAATCCAAGCAAAATGCCATAGGATGCTGGGACATCAGCCACTAGGACAGTCATCTTGATTCTCTTGTCTGGAAATGTTGCAAATACAAATTGGACATCTTTGATTTGCCCTAGCAATAGAACTTGCTTGTTTTCCATGGAGAAACATCTCCCAAATGTCTTGGTTAGTGTGAGGCCAAGAGATTCAACTACTTTAATAGGCATGACATTATCAGATGCGCCTGAGTCTATAATATAATTACTTAGCTTGTGACCATTTATTAATAGGGAAACATAGAAAGGTTCTATTTTCTCAAGAGCAGTTGGAGGAGTAATGACAAGATTATTCAAAATGGGCATATTTTTTGGAGAATCAGGAGTTACCTTTTTAGCTTTTGGTCCTACAGGGATGGTTTGATTCTTAACATATTGGACCAACTTATCTAATTAATCAAGATTGGACTGCAAATATTCAAATTCAGACATTTGTATTTTGGTCTTTTTGACATGATCAATTATGTCAAATGGCTGAATTGAATTAGGAATAGAAGAAGGTATTTCAACCTTTTGGGTTTTAGGAGGAATAGGAGGAGGGCTGATTTGCGAAATTGAAGTAGAATGTGATTGTGAAATTGATCTATTTACCTTTTGGGTGATCATCAGATCTTTTGACTGGAAAGGCAGAGTGGTTCCATGCTTAGCAATTGTAATTACTGGTTGAGGTTGCTCCTCTTTCTTCCCTTCATCAGCTTAATAGACTGATTGGTTCTTGGACCTAGTAAACACTACATATGATCCATCAAAAGCTTCTCCTTTGTTTCTAGGTTCATCCTAGTAGTTCAGGAAACTAATGTGGGAGTCACCAGCTGATTCTTCTTGATTTTCTACAAGGAGATCAACGTCATTTTCTTGATTTAATTCAGGCTAGAAAGAGAACTCTGATTCTGCTTCAAGATATCCCATTATTGAATTGGTTGGAGGAGCTTCCAGGGCAAGTTTCCCTTATGGGGAAGGAAGATGATTTTATTGCCCTTGATTCTTGGTAGCATTGCCCTGATATGATTAATTTAGAAATGTCCTTCTTGGCATATCTCTGTATGAAGGAAAAGAAAATATTCTTTGCGCCATTTTATTTTTGAGAGTAAGCAACTCATTTGCCAACTTCTGCACCATTGGATCTGTGGTGCATATAGATGAATATTCAGAAGATGATGAGGGTTTATTTCTATTTGAATCTCTTTTTATTTTTCATACTAAGATGAGATCATCTTCTACTTCAGCAGCCAAATATTGAGCTGCAACAAGATCTATTTGACCAGCATGTCTCAAAAGAAAACTTACTTCAGGTAACTGAGAATTAATGAAAAAGCATTTGAGATTCTCAACTGTAGGTCGAGCAATTACAGAAATTCTATTCCTCAGTTTATCAAACTTGTCTGTGAAGTCCCTCATTGGTTCATGAGGTTCTTTCTTCATTTGTGTAAGTTGAGCCAGAAGTGTATGTGCATCTTCTGCAGGTTTTAATCTGGCTTCAAACTTAGCTTTGAGGGTATTCTAATCAGTTACTGACCGAGACTGTAGATGATAAAACTAATCTACAGTAGCACCTTGTAATGTTTTTATAAATATTCTGACTGCTACATCTTCAAATTCTACTCCAATTACGCCACAGGGTATGCCGAAGGTTGCAATATGTTCATCAGGATGAACTTTCCCATCACCATAGAATTTGGGAAAATTCTTCTTTGAACTACATGGAAGCTCATGTAGAGGTGGAGTAAGATTGAGAGGACCAAAATAATTACCCCAAGGGCCTTGAACTACCATTATATGACTATGAAAAGGAGGAATAACAAATCTCAGAGGGGTCATTATTGGCAAAGCTTTATCAATAACAGAAGTGGATACTTCGTTTGGTAATGGAGATTTGACTTTAGTAGGAGGAAAGCTCTTGGTTCATTGGAAGTGAGATGGTATAAGAAATAGATTAAAATTACTTTGTTGTACCAACTCAAATGCAGGGTCAACAATACCTTTAGCCCTTTGGCTTCGTGTATACCTTGAATCTGCCAGATTGTGAAACAAGAATGGAAAAGAATTGACCTTGCTTTAGTTTGAAGCTTGAGGCTTTAAACTACACGTTTTTTTCCAGTTAGTGTGGAGGTGAACGGTAATGTTATAATGGATAATGGTAGAAACTGATTCAATTTGAAACTTGAGGTTTTAAAATGTACATAACTATGTCCCCAGTGGAGTCGCCAAAAACTGTTGGTTGAATATTTTGTCGATGAGCGTACTGATAAAAAAATAGGTCTGATCATCTAAAGTAAGAAGATTGGTCATCCAAATGTGTAGGTTTACCACATCAAAAGGAGACTAATCTCTCCTCTCATCAAGGGGAGGTTCCATATATATATATATATATATATATATATATATATATATATAAACAAAAAATAATACTCAAGGGTAGAACAAACCATCCATCTCTCTTTCTTCAGAGATGATGTGTGCAAAATCAAAGGGGAAATCTCAAGGGAAATGACAAAAATCACTATTCTTTCAGAAGTACTATTCAGTAAACCGCAAAAAAAAATTTGGTAGTAATTGCAAAATGTAACCAAGGAAGTAGTAACCAGCAGATTGAGATGTAGCACAAAGTCTTCACCTCAATTGTGCAAGAGTGAGTTACGAAGGACAATGAGGGCACAAAGTCATCCTAAGGTCTTTTACATAGAAACAAAAAGAAAATACACTAAAGGCAATTGTGGGGGCACAAAGTCTCTCCACAGTTGGCTTCAGGACACCTTCCTGACTATTTTTGCTAATTTTGCTTATTGAATTAAAGGAACAGAAAATATATTAAGAAAAAAGACATAAGAATAGTTTTTCCAACAACAAAGATATCATAGCACAAAGTCTGAAAAGTCGCTTTCTTATTCCAATAACAAAATATAATCAACAATCTGAGCTCAAAGTCTTAGTAATGCCTTTCAATTTGGGTAGAGTTTTGTTTATGATAATCTGAGAGAGCCTTCTACAATAACAAGAGAGTCCCTTATATAGCCTCTTCAAGAAGGACTTGGGAATAGTAACACATCATGTTGCATTGAATTTTGTTAAGAAGACATGCTAGAATTTAGGGGCATTTACCCATTTGCTTTTCTCAATGCAGAGAAATGGGTCACGCTTTTAAAAGTTTGCATCTTTCAATATCCACCTAGCGGTCTACTTCTAGAAATATATTTGATGCACAAATGTTTCTAGTCATTCCTGACTTTTACGCTTCTCTCTGCAGTTCTTTCTTTTGGCCTTGGCCTTAAAGCCTTTTAATTTGGGTCCATGCTTAAACTTGCAAGGATCAACGGCTATTTCATTGTTGTGACTTTGACGTTTGTGGGCACGTCACTTTCCTCGACATTTCCTTCAGCTTTGTCATTTGATCTTTCCCGAAGGGGACCTGCCCTTTGGGGCCTTGAGAAATGGTCCACTTTGGGTCAAGAAGAGCCCCTCGCAAGGGTATCTACCCTTCGAGCGGTCTTCGGATGGCCTTCAGGCTTCTTTCTTCTGGTGGGCTTTATCCTTTATTTCCTTCGAGCAAATTATCCAAAAGAAATCTTCCTTGCCTTGTCTTTCTGTTGGGCTTTGCTTTGTTTTTTGGGCGAATTCCTTTGGACAAATTGTCCAAAGGATTTCGCTTTGTCTTTTGCCTTGTTCATTTTTTTCGAAGGAATTCACTTTGTCCATTTTGCCGGGGGAACTTTTCTGAAGGAAATCCCTTCGCTCTTTTGCCTGGGGAACTGGTCCATTTGCCCCCTTTTTGCCCTCCGTAAGGGCTGTTTGAGCTCTAAATTAGCCTTTCAAATTTTTGCAACGGTTCACTTCAGCTTCTGAGTGTCCTCCAAAAGGGTTGTTTGCCCCTTGGAAATTTGCCTTAGTCAATTTTATGTGACTCTCAAATTGTGACACGTGGCAGCATCCATTGTGTTCTATCGTATTTTTGTTTCCTTCCTTAGTCACTTTTGCCAAAAATTCCCTCTGCAAGGGCACTTGTGTCTTTGATGCTTAAGGCACTCCTTTGAACTTGTCGCTTGATCCGACCGATTGAACCAACTTTGGTTTAACAGTTCAATGGTTCACTCAGTTCATTATTTTTATTTGGCTGTCCTTTTGATCTTTTTAAACTAAACATGTTGAACCATTTAGTCGTTGAACCTGTTGAACCCATTGAACCCATTGAACCTTTGAACCAAAGTGGTTCAATGGCTCAACGGTTCAATCGGTTCAAGCCTTCTTCTTTTCCATAAGTGTTTTGAAGCCGTTTGAACCTTGAAGCGGTTGAACTTTGAAATTGCCTAAGTGTTGAGAGCTTGCTTCTTTCTTGTAGAGTCTGTAGAAATCAACCTGTGAAGCCCATAGAACTTTTCCTACAGAGTCTGTAGATTCAAGCCTGTAGAATCCGTAGATTCAAGCCTGCAAAGTCTGTAGATTCAAGCCTACAGAGTCCATAGATTTAAGCCTGTAGAGTTCATAGATTTTCTAAGAAGCTTGAAAAATGAGGAATTTGAATGCTCAGAACAAATTTCGAGAAGGGAAGAGATCATTTTGGTTTGTTGAACCAAAATAGTTCACATGTTGTCTCAAAAATGAGAAGTCTGTTTTTGGGGACAACAATATTCATAGATAATTTAATTTAAATTTAACACCTTTTTGACCTGTAAATTGAACTTTAATGACTAGGAGCAAAAAAGGCAAGATGAAAGGATGAATATACCCTTATTTAGCGAAAAACTAGAATCACCAAAATACTTTTGGAATAAAGACTCTAAAACATATAAAATAAGAGAGAAAAGTATAATAAAATAATAAGAAGCAGAAAAATCATTGAAATTATGTTTTACTTATTTATTGTAATTGTGGATCCATAATTTATGGATTATGAGGGCTTGAATGGTGTTTTTCAGCCCCACAGAGTAGGGAAAAAAGGTTAGGTATTTGGTTTGTACTTTATTTTAAAAAAATAAAGTTCATTAGATTAGAAGGGTAGTAAGTTGTCTATTTTAATAAAGGCGGTTGTTTATAATTTTAAGTATCAAGGTATTATATATAAATTGTATGACAAAATTGATTGGTAGATTGAGATGTATAATTCATGTTGAAGTTAAAATTTGTTCTAAATTATAGTTATAGAGAACTAGAAAAAATAGCTTTCTAATACATTTTAACTTAGGAAAATAATTGTGTCTAAAGATTTCTCTCTCTATAAAAATGCTTATTATAGTCATCCCTACCAACCATCAAGAGATTATATAAATACATATGATATATAATAAAAATATACAAAATAAGATAGAGAAACATAAGTGACATGGAATTATATACTTGAAAGGTGATTACATGGGAGCCAATGAAAATAGTCTATTCATATTTATGTGCAATTATGAATAACAATACCATGTCAGTCTAACTCAGGTTATGCTACCATGGATAAAAAGTAAAACAATCTTAATCCAAAATATTTTCCAATGGTTTAGATTTCAATATTTATCAAAAGAATAATTGTCCAAGCTAAAACTATTATGGGATTCACAAAAAATGCAGACATATTGAAATATACTAAAACAATAAAGCCATGTTCTAAACTAGTTAAATTACTTACATTGTGATTTTTTCTTAGTCTAGGATGCATCTTGGATTGCATCTGTAGTAAATATTCTTATTAGCTTATTACTCTATTCAAAATTAGTTGTCATAGTTATAAAATAGACTTGATTCATTGCACATAATTCCTATACAGGTAAAGCTTATGTTTTTGGAAATAATGGTCTGGTTTAAAATTTGGACGAACTTATCATGCATTGTTTGGACATAAGTAGTGGTTGGGATCAAATTTTAGTTGAAAGTAGGGAATTTTTTTTTTTGTAAAGCCTTTAATCTATATTTTAAGTCTATCACATCTTCGCGAAGCTTATCAAACACATTCGTCTACAATTTGGCTCATGAATATAACTATGTTGGATATCTATTTACAAAAATGATCATTTACTTCAATCTTTTGAACTTTGATGATGATATGTGATAGGACCGAAACACCCCAAAGCTCTGACACATCTTGTCAGATTTAAGAGAACACATGATTACCATTGTATAAGCAATTAAACATGCAAAAATACCAGAAGAACAAATAACTATCAATGGGAAAACACACAGAACATGAGAGGCAATATACAATTATATTCAACTCATTACAAAGGAATCTACAACAAAGAGGTGGGACTCTTTCTTCCACTTCATGGGCTTACAGTAAACTTCCCTCCAGAGTAATCTTCTCTCATAGGTCACAACACACAGCTAACACAAGCTATTGTTCACCTCATTGCACATCCAATACAACTGAGTACACAACCGTACTCCAAGTAGATCTCTCCATGATCCTGCTGATGTATTGTTGTCACCTTGGACCCTGGCCAACCGCCGATCTCTGTCTGACCCTCGCATACACACATCCCTGCATATCAAACCTGATCTTACTTAAACACACATGGGCAATCCTACTTGATTCCACCATGGGAAGAACTCTCCAAGCTTCACATAGCTCTTCTCCAAATTCTCCACTTAACAATACAGCCCATGAGTCTATTATATAGATCTCATGCATACACTGATTAGACTTGCAGCTCAAGACTTCAAACAAGCCTTTAACATGCAAACTCCGCGTTCACTTAACTGACTGTTCGTCAACAACAGTTCAGACCGCCACAGGCGACCGACGTCGGTCCCTGTCTTCCTGGAGGTGACCGACGCCGGCCGATCTTCTGTCGATGTCGGTTTCCCTTCTGCGTCCCCTGACCGTCGTCGGTGTGGCCTACCGACGCCGGCAACTGCATACGCTAGAAACCCTCTTATTTGCCTTCAGGTGTAGCTTTTAGCTCCACACCCTAACAATATGCATATGGACCAATGGTTTCATTCTATACAAGATAGGTAAGTTTGAATTTTTTAACAATGTATTCTAATAAAACATGATGTTTTCATAGTGAGTTGTTATTTTCCAAATTATCTTTATCGTCAAAATCCATAGTAAATTTGAAATTGTGTAAGTTTCTATTACTTTTACATTTATAAATTTAGTTTTCTTTGAATTCCATAGAATAATTTTTGAGATCTTAAATTGTTTGGAAAATCTATGTTATAAATATCAAACAAGTTAAGATGTTGAGATCATATTGTAAACATATACTCTAGCCACACATTACTGTATTGTTTAATAATTTATTGTTTAAAGAACTCGTATATTTTGAGAATTGAATCTCCATTATCTTTACAAAACTTCCATTCTACCACTCTAGAGATGATGCCCAGGGGTTTGGCTTCACACCATAATGTAAATTTTATATACATCATCCAATGCTTCTATTACATGATCCCATTGTTTGGGACTTTCATTCAAATACTTTATGTGCCTTGGATTTGATTTAAAACATATTTGAATATGCTAATTTTAGTTGTTTTATCAACCAATTAGTAGGTTTCTAGTATCTTTTAGATTTTAGCCCTATCTTGTTCTAAAAACTCAATACATCATGTAATATTAAATATTTACTTATGAAGTATTTACCCAAAAAAATTGAAAAAAACACGGGAGAACAATGACTTTGAGTTGTATTGATAGCTTATTCAATGCAATTTTACTTTTGACAAGATGCTTATTAACAATATAGCAAAATTTCTAAAGGATTGAACAACTAGGGCCATTCTAAAGTATCAAGTCACTAGGGCCAAATTAGTCAAATTATGCAATTAGGGGTGTGATTTGGGTAAAATTGAGCCTTAAACCAAATTTATGGCTCAATCGATTGTATAACATGTATGTAACATGTATAGCTTAACTGATTCTACTTTTATCAGAAATACAAACATGAAGGTAATTATCACAAATAGGTGAAAAAGTTGCTCAAATTTTCTTCAATTACCTTAGTAATTGGACCCTATATCTCATATCTTAAACCCTAAACCCTGTATTATTTAACTTAGACTCTAAACCCTATACCATTTACTTAAACCCTAAGCCATGATCCCTAAACCCTTTAAATTATAGACCCTAAACCAATAAATTTAGACCTAATTAACATCATTTATATATATATAGTAAGAATTAGGTTCACAAGGATGAACTTGGTCAAAATCGCATCACTCATTACCATGATTGACTTAATTGGCTCAATTTATGATGATGTGGGGTCTAATTAAGGCCAAAATCATATTTTTCACTCACAAATCTAGGTTCAAGGAGCTCAAATTTGCCCCAATCACCATCACGATTATACCTTATATACCTTAAAACCTATACCTTAAGTCCTAATCCCTAAACATTAAACCATAAATAGAAACTCTTTAAACCCTAAACTAATCATTTTAGCCCCAATTAACATCATTTAGACTAAGAATTAAGTTCATAGGGCTCAATTTGGCCTAAATCACATGATTGATTGCCTAATTTGACTAATTCACTTAATTTTCATGATGACATGGGGTATAATGACAACCCAAAAACACATTCTATAGTCATAAATGGGTCAAAATGATTCAAATTATCCTCAATTATCTTTGCGATTGACCATGTGTACCCTAAACCATATATACATTAAAACCTAAGCCCTAAACCCTAAACATTATACCCTAAAATATAAACCATAAACTTTTCCTATTTACCAATCGATTTAGTCCCAATTAACATCCTTTGTAGTAAGAATTAGATTCACATGGCATAGAGCGATTAGACATTATATACACCCTTAAACCTAAACCCTATACCCTAATTTGTAATCCCCAAAACATAAATTATAAGCCCTATACCCTAATGCCAACTACATTCTGCAACCATACATGCCTTATGATATAACTGATTTTATCATGAGATGTCATAAAATGTATTTTTTAAACCTATGGCCAACACTTAGCCTTTGGAGTACCAATCTAGTTGTGCATATGAAGTAAATTGGGGATATTTCAAGCCCCTTCAACCTAATTTCATGACTATAAAATGTGATTTGAGGGTTGATCAACTCTAATTTCATTAGCTCAATTGAATCAAAGAAATATAAAATCATACTATAGTGCCCCTAAAAAAAAGGACTATAAGAAGACCTTTAATTGAAAATGCTCACAAAACACTTCCCCCAACCCCATGATCTTCTTCTAATTTATATACCAACAATGCTATCCCCAACCTCAAATCGTTTATGCTTCCAACATTACACAAGCATTGATGTTTCCAAATATTTACATAAACTCAGTAGTCTAAGTATAAAATCTCTCTAATATAATATATCATGGCCATATCCCATATATGCAATTGAACACATTTACTCTTATGTTTTATCAAGAGAGAGATTAGACTTATTACTTTAATGTAAATGGTTGTAAAGTAATTATGTGTGTATGAAATGTTCAATAATATCAATATCATGGGGCAAGGCTAAAATTAAAATATTTCTTAGATCAAGATTTTCCAGCGACATTTGCACTGTTACTACATTTTGAAATAAATTCCAAATGACACCAAAGAACTACAAAATAATTAAACATGAATCTTATCTCATACAATAATTAATATTCATTGCATATAAATTATATACATGACATTTTAATGTGTTTTATGTGACATTTAAATTTGTATTTCTCTATAAGTTGTTAAACATTCCCACATATACAAATAATAAAGAGCTAAAGATTTTATGAGGTGTATATTGATCCAATATTAGGTAAGATCATTCCACTTTATTTTGTGTGTACTCATATAATGTTTGGTATCCTTCCATATTCCATGTATTATGTACAACTAATATGAATTTGATGTAGTTACTCTTAATTAAAAAACCAAACATAAGCATAATTGAGTAGCATATAACTGAGTGCGTTGATTAGTAGCCAATGTTTTGTTCCTTGTAATGTTGACATGATAGAATTAATTTTATTGAGTAATATGCAACCATTTAGTGTGTCAAAAGGTGGTGTTGATCTTGACATGAATCTTGATATTTAATCATGAATAATTTTTTGTGGAACGTGAGTAGTTTAACTGACCCAACTTACAAGTACATGGTTTGGCCCAATTGTCATTTTTTTAAAATGTATGTTTTATGTTTACAAGAAGTTAAAATTTATGGTTTTCCCCTAAAAAAGATGGTACAAAATATTTGGATTGACACTACTTGTCACATGTCCTCTAATGGGATGTGGTAGAGTTGTCACTTTGATAACACCATTTTTTGACTCATTTATAATGAACTAGGGAATGAACTTGTCTAATCATGCCACTTGGATGTTTTTAAATTTTAATGAAAGGTATCTTACCCTAGTCAATCTCTATGCTTCCAATGATGTCCTGAAAAGAGTGGAGATTTGGTGGTGGTTAACAGAGTAAATTCCCACAACCTAGATTGGTTGAGGATATTTTAACATAATTGAATTTTTAGATTATAAGGTAGGGATCCTACCCATGACATGATGTGCCAGTGAAAAAAAAACATGGTTTTTGTATGTGAAACAAGTTAGGGTTATATGACCCTAAATATCACCACATACGCCCCCTCTCAACCCTTATTTTCACCTGATCAAACTTTCACCAAGGAATTAATAAGATAAAGTGTTACTCACAGAGAAAGATGGTTTTAAATTTTACTAGTGTTTAATATGTTAGTCAATTTTCGCGCTAATATTCTTCCCTCAGGCAAGGGATGCATTAAGTTTTGCATATAATGGTCAGTTCCTCCTGCTAAAGTTTTTAGTAACTAGGTTTATCTTAACACTTCACATTTGAGAATGAGTACACCCTTATGCACATCAAGTGAGTATGAAATATTGTCCCATGCCCTAGTGGTGCCAATTTTGGATTGAATGGTGTTAGGTGGCCATAGTCACATAACCATGTTTTTAAAGGGTTTTTGGTAAGCAAATGTCTTTCTACAAAAAATGAGCCAATACTACCCATATCAAAGAAATAAACATGTTGTCCCATGATCTGGAAATATCTTCCTTTAATGAATCAATACTATATATATATATATATATATATATATATATATATATATATATATATATATATATATATATATATATATATATATATATATATATATATATATATATATATATAACATGGCTACAAAAAAAATCAAGCTAGGTGAGATCCACCAAGATCACAATGCTCAAACCTAGGCTAGAATCCACTAGATGAAGGTTAGATATAGAATTTGCATTATTTTTTTCCAAATTATAAGAGCTAGACACTCTATTTCTCAGATCAAGGGTGCTTAAAGATACTAATCAACATATTACTAATATGTCACACATCGTTCAAGCCTTTATTAAGCATTAAACGCATATCTTTCAAACCAAAGTCTATAATGAAGAGCTGTAGGCTAATCTACATAAATGTTTTAGTGTGTACCCTATAACCTATATCCTAACCAAATAATGGATTGTGATAGGCCTTTATCTATTGATGGGATTCATAATGTTGTTAATTGTATGTCTCATGACAAAACCCTAGGAATTGATGGTTTTCCTTATGAATTATATCGAGTGTTATGTGACAGTGTTGGATTGTATTTACATAGATTTTCTATTAAAACCATGGCCACTAGATCTTTAGGCAACCTCATTAACAATGGTAATATAAAGTTCATTCCCAAAGTATGAGACCCTAAAATTATCATCAATTGGAGATTTATCACCATTGTTAATGTCTCTTATAAGATTATTATTGCAATTATAGCCTCGTGAATCAAGTATCTTCTTCCATTCATGGTCATACTTAAGAAAATAGGCTTTATCCAAGGCAGATACATTCTTGATAACATTATAAAAATTTGGGAATGAATGGAATAGGATCATACATCGAAACCAAAATATATCTCTATTAAAATTGAATTTTATAAAGCCTACAATGGAAAGGGGTGGAATGCGCTCGCACATCAGAACCAAAATCTCTATTAAAATTTATTTTTAGAAAGCCTATGATTGAATTGAGTGGCTCTTCATTATTTCCATGTTACAAGCCCTTGGATTTGGGCCCAACTTTGTGTAGTCAATCCAAACCAGTTTCAAATTTGCCTTTTCCTTTTGGGAAATATATGGGCATTTGTTTGAATTTTTTGATTTATTCATACCTATTAGGCAAGGTTATCCTCTAGATCCCTCTCTGTATGTACTAACTACTGAAGGTTTTGGATACTTTTTTGGGTGATGATGCCTTTAAATGCCTCGTGAAGGGAATTTACCTTCCTCGTATCCATTAATACCAACTCATAAATGGACACTTTGATGATGATTATTTTCTCACCACTTTGGAGGAAGATGATGTGGTCAAGAACACTAAGGAATGTTTGCATAATTTATGGCTTGCCTCTAGCTCTAACATCAAATGGGAAAAGACTAATTGCTATAAATAATTTATTTACCATAAACCTGACTAATTTGAGGTATACAATTGGAATTGGATACATGGGAAGATGTTTAAGCTCTTGAGAATTTCCTTTTCTTTTAAAAGCTCTCAAGTGGACTTATGGAACTATGTTGTTCAACAGGTTGAGGAAAAACTCTCTTGTTGGATAACAAAACCTATCTCCCTTGCAAGAAAATTATATATATGCTAAATTATTTTAGAATAAACTCATGTAGTATTCCTCCTATTGAGTCCCTTTCTAAGGTTTCCTATAAGAGGTTGAATAAGATGCTCAGAGACTTCCTGTGGACCAACATTGAAGGGAAAAAAGGCTTGCATAGATTGACATGGGAGTTTTTTTTATAAACTCAAAGATGTTGGAAGATTGAGTTTAATTGATATTCAAAATCAAAGGATTGATATATGTGTTAAATAGGCCCATTGAGTCATTAAAGGTAAAGAAGCTTGGCAAGTCCTTATAAGGCATTACATTTCTTCTAGTAGTCTATATAGAAGAATGGGGTGGAAAGGATTGGGGTTTCACACCTTGCTTATTTCTCTAGCAGCCATTAAAATTATAGTCTCGTTTGTTTCTAAGAGCATTTGAAAATCAAGGGAAACAATTAAACTTTGGCTTGTTTAAAAAGGGGATGAGTTTGGAATAGGTTTGTTTATGGTCTATCAACACTCACTCTTTGTGGTGATCTTAAGTTATCACTCACCATGGAAATCCTTTCACATAATCTCATAGGTTCAAAGCTTTTAGAATATTCAAAAAATCCATTAGCACTATTAATAATATTTTTGACAAAATCAATAGGTCATAGGCACCCTAGCATATTCTTTACGCGAAGTATAGTCTCAAAAATTATGACTTTGAGTCTATTATTGAAGTCCACATAGAGTTGTTCCTTAAGATGCATTTCACAAAATTAGCTTTAAATATCCTCCCTAATGTTGAAAATATTAGAATTGGAATGTCTCTACTCATTTTCTTAAGTACAAACTCTAGCTTGGTTACTAATGGCTTTCTCGCAACATTATTCCCTAGGAAATGTTCAATAAATGATGGTACCTAAACAACTCCTCGTCCGTATGTAAAAAAATATTTATCAACATTTGTTTTGTAGTGGTTGGGTCAAAAAGGGCTTATTTTATATAGTGTATTTTATACTAGGGTCTTCTTATTAGGGATAAATTGTTACATACATGGATTCTTACTCCTAAATACCATGTTTATGGTCAAATTGAGTCTCTCAAATGCATATTTTTATTTTATATGAGAGATTAATAGGCTTAGAAATGGAATAACTATTTTTTTAATCCCTTTGAGGCAAAATTAATTTTGTGGCACATGGGCTTACTTATAGACTCAATCATACTCCCAACAAAGTTCAAGCAAGTTTGGCACATTTTTCACATTGGTCTTAACTTTTAGCTTTGGAAAGATATAAATTATGTTGTGTTTAATAAAGAACATTTATAAAATAATTTTTAAGCCGCTAACATATTTTATACTATATATAATGTCATGTTGTAGATCCAAGCACAAGTTAAAAAAATGGCTCTAGAGGTGGAACACCTTTGCACCTTCATTATAAATTGGGAGAATGCCCCTTCTACTATTAAGAGAGTGCCTCCTGACTCTCTTAGACGTGATTATCTAGGGAGTGACCAAGGGCAGAGTGAATGAGGAAGAACATGATGTAGATCATGTAGTAATTATATGTTTTCCACTCCTCTACCTTGTTGTAGATTATCTCCCTCTGAAGGGTGTGGAGGATGGTTTTCACCTCAGACTGGTGTATATGGACCTACATGTTTTTAGCTTACTAACTGGGATGTATAGGGCAAAATGCCTCATCTTACTTTGGTTTTTTCCCCTACTTAGTGTTAGACATAGGAAGAGAGTGAAAAAAATTCAAAGCAAGAGGGTTGAGATCCCATACCTAATACTATGCACCCCTTAGTGTCAGTTGGGGAGATGAGATTAATAGCCCCTTCCTTTGGTGGGGGTAGTAGAGTTGATTTACTAACAATTTATCATGGGATAGTGCTATTTATGGTTTATGTTGGTGCTTATTTCATGTGATTCTAATATCATGTAATTTTTGGATTTTTTTTGCCTTAGCCTAGGTAATTTATACTTTGTATTTTATTCTCAAGTTTGTTGAACCCAATTTGATTTATGCAATATTTTTAACTAGGGGCATGCTTTCATAAGACTTGCCTTTTTTGATCGGGCATATACTTATGTCTTTTATTTAAATAAATTTATGTGCATTTTTTTAATTAAAAAAAGTGATGTTAAGATGTTACCCAATATTATGATCACCACATATTATCCAGCAAGCCCAAGGTGGCATCTTGTTCAATGTCATTCTACATGACTAATGTATGTTGATTGTTATAAAATGGTGCAGTGCTATGACAGGGGTTCCCAGTAAAGGGATGCCTCACCATGGATCCATCAACTTACATAATAGATTCTCATAACATTTTTTAATTAAAATTATTATACATGATATTATAAGCTTCATAGTTTTACATAGGGGCTCCTCGACTCTCTTATAAGAGATCTTGGCACTTATCTCACTCACCCTCTCAGCTCTGCATTTTAGTAGATTTCAACCCTTAATCTTGTCCCTTCTCTACAATAACTCAAACAATAAAAACTTTGGCAATAACCACCAATATCCCTCAAATGGGACTTGACTCCCCATTTTATAGAATTATGACCTCATCCTTCATTGGCTAGGTGCATAAATGACCTTACCTTCCTTAGTCAACCCCTATAACTAGAGGGGGGCGACTATATGAATAGAGGGAGCCAGAGTAGTGAAACCCCTATTTTTATATCCGATCAAAATTTAATCCAACCTATATACATATGGCATCTATACATATAGATAGACCAGGTACCCAATCTTCATACTTCTGATTAAAGCTTGAAATTGACAAGCTAGTTGATCAATATTTTGATGTCAAGGTGACTATTTATAATCGATAAAACTCAATCAAGGAAGATAAGGGAATTCCTCTCCCTAGCGATTATCAAGAACATCAAGGCTAGTGAATGATAGTTATCGCCAAGTAGGCTTAGTGCCCAAGTTCAAAGGCATATGTTAGGGTAGCTCAATTTAGTCAAAACTTGAGCCTTGTAGTTCTAAAAATAATTAATTTAGATCTTGCCTAGTAGATTTATCATCTTTTCCCATCATTTCAATCCCAACTCTACCAAGTGTCATCTTTTATAGTCAGTTGATTGACCATTTATCCTTATTGATCATTTTTCCTTTCTAGTCTCGAGATCTATGTCTGTGGCCTTGTATCTTGCTTCCAAGATCTATTATTGTAGGTCTTATTTCATATGCACCTCATGCTATAAACAACCCTTATTCATGCGCACTACTTACTTATTTACCCCCTTGAGACTCTATTGATTGATTTGTTTGATGTGCCATCCATGTAGGCTTCCCAACTTATCTACTCACATGATTTTTAATGAGATTCCCTACATGTTTCATTATCAAACTTTTTCATGTTGTACTTGAAGGAATTATACCATAATTATTCATTAATAAAATAAAAATGCATAAAAAAGAATAACAATAAACTAGAATACCTCTCAAGGAGTAAACCACAAGTTGAGATGCAAATTTTAAAGTGAAGAATTTAACTTATAAAAAAAAAACCCATGTGATAAATTATGAGGCTTATCTACAAAATATTCACAATACAACTCTTAGAAGTAAGATGAATTTGAGAATAAAAGAGAGAGCTTCAAGTATCTAGTGAAGAAAAGAGGAGGAGATGGCACTTTCAATAGAACAAGAAGAAGGGAGAGGGAGTTATAAGGGCTCCCATCATAACCTTACAAGGCCTCCTAGGTGTGTGCCAAGTGTCTTATTCCCTTGGACACAAATGAAAGTGTGTGACCTGTGGGGATATGATTTACTTGTAGAAGTAACTCCCAAAATCCTATGGAGGACAAAGAGGCGAGTGACACCTCATAGAATATGGATTTATGTGAATTCACAATTCATATAAATACAAATTACCCACACATGAATAAAATTTAAGATTAAAAAAAATTATTAAATAAAGGGTAATTCTAACACTCCCGATTAAACTTTATTTAAGGGTTTTACAAACAAACAAGAAGGGAGGAAACATTACTAACTCTCCCCCTTGATGATAAATTCCTTCAAACCTAATATGTTACAAAATATTACAAACATGTCTTTGCATAATGGCTTTATGAAAATATCAACCATTTGTTCTTGAGTAAGACAGAAATAAAGAAAAAATTGATTGTCTTCAAGAATTTCACATTGAAAGTGATGTTGAATATCAATGTGCTTGGACCTAACATGGAAAACTAGATTCTTCACTAAGGCACTCACACTTTTATTATCACCAAAAATCAAATTAGGTGAAGTTTGAAGGTGGCTCAAATCTGAAAGAAGTCTTCAAAGCCAAATTACTTGGCAACATGACTGCAAGCTTTATACTCAACTTCAGTGGAAGACAATGATACAATACTTTTATTTTTACTATCCCATGAAATTGTGTTAGAACCCAAAGAGGAATAATAGCCACTTGTGAATCTACAATCATTAGGATCACCAACCCAATCACAATTAGAATAACCTGCCAAAGAAAATTTGTTATTCAAGGTATAATTGATTCCAAAAGTCAGAGTACCTTTAATACAATAAAGAATTATTTTAGTAGATTTAAAGTGATTAGTTTGAGGTTTTGACATAAAACAAGAAACCAATCCAACAAAAAAAGCAATATCAGGATGAGTATGTGAGATAATTTAAACTTGTAACTAATTTCCTATATGAAGTAGGATCAACATTTTCATTTTCCTTGTCATTAAACAATTTTACACCAAGTTCACAAGGGGTAGCAAAATATTTACAATATAACATATTAAACCTAGATAACAAGCCATATGCATATTTTGATTAAGAAATGGAAATGTTATATTTTTCTTGCCAAACTTGAATGCCTAAAAAATAATGTAAGAAACCTAAATCATTCATTTCAAAAGTGTTCTTTAAATAATTTTTAGTGCTATAAACCATTGAACTATTACTACTAGTTATGATCAAGTCATAAACATATAAATCAATTATAAATATTGCATTTGGAGTGTTTTTGACAAAAATATTAGGATCATTAAAGCTACAAGTAAAGCCTTGAGCCATAAAAAATTGATAGATTTTAGGGTACCATTCTTTAGGAGATTATTTCAAACCATATACGGATTTGTTTAACTTGCAAAAAATATTTTCATTACCTTTTTTAATAAAACTTAGAGGTTCAGACACGTAGATTTCTTCATGCAAATCGCCATTCAAGAAAACACTCTTAACATCCATTTGGTAAATAGACCAATGCATGTGAGTAGCTAGAGCTAAAATAATTTTAATTATGGGCATACTAGCTACGTGTGTAAAAGTTTCAATATAACCAATTCTATCAATTCGAGAAAAACATATAACAACTAATCTAGCTTTGTATTTTTCCACTTGATTGTCAAAATTGAACTTAGTTTTAAACAACCAATTACATCTTACCAAGTTACGACTCTTAGGGAGAGGTACTAAATCCCAAGTGTGATTAGAGATCAAAGAATTATATTCACCATGCATTGATTTTTCCCAATGAGGGTAGCTTTGTGCTTATTTAAGTGTTTGAGAGTCACTATTATGCATAAGTTTAGACATCAAAGCATAGTTGCAAAATTATTTCCTAGTTTTATGAGTATCATTAATATCTACATCAATTCCAGAAGCTTATAACATTGTCTTGGCCCACTTAGGCATAATTTTAAGTGGAGTAAGACTATAATAAGTTGTAACTTTATGAACAATAACATCACTATCAAAAACATCATTTTGATCATCACTTGAATCCAAAGGAAAAGAAGTATAAACAATATCAAGAGAATCTGAATTAAAAGAACAATCCAATACACAATCTTTAACAATTCTAACATCCCTTTTAATCTTAATTTTTTTAGTTTGAGGATCATAAACTATTTTTGCTTTAGATGATTCATCATAACCAACAAAGATAATGGTTTTAGATTTCGAGTCTAACTTCTCATGTTTTTCCTTAGGAATATGAATAAATAAATCACAACCAAAAACATGTAAATGCTTAAAGTTAGGTTTTCTACCACTCCAAGTTATTTTAGGGGTAAGATTTAAAATGACTTTAGTGGAAGTCCTATTAATGATATAAACAACACAATACATAATTTCAGCCCAAAATTTGTAATGGATATTTTTAACATGCAACATTAACCTAGTCATTTCAATGATAGTCATATGTTTATGTTCAACAACACCATTTTGCTCTGGTGTGTAAGAAACAATATTTTCATGTTTAATACCAATTTACTTACAATATACAAGAAGAATATTATTAACTTATTCAGTGCCATTATCAGTTCATAAGATACACAAAGAACAACTAGATTGTTTTTTAACAAAAGCATGAAATTCAATTAAAGTATTTAAAACTTGATCTTTAGTTTTTAAGAAATAAAACCAAACTTGCATAGTATAATCATCAATAAAATTTAAGGCATATTTTTCACCATTAATAGAAGGAGTTTGCATAGGACCTAAAATTTCACTATGAACTACATGAAGTTTCTCAGTTGAATGCCAAGATTTATTTTTAAGAAAAGGTTCTCTATGTATTTTACTAGCCATATATCCACTACAAAAAAAATCAATTCAAAGAATTACTGGTAAACCATGTACCATATTGATTTTATTCATAAGTGAAATATTTTGGTAACTAATGTCATAATCTATCATATCATAAATTACCAACAAAGAAGCAAGCAAAACATGAGTAGAAGAGGAAGAAGAGAATTCGGTAAACTTAAATAAGTTACACTTATCTAAAAAATCGGTAGCAACACCCTGAAAATCTTGCTTTGTTGATTTAATATAAAAAGTGCCTATAAAGAATTCTACTTAATAATCTTGTTTGCATAATTGAGGAACTGATAACATATTTAATTTTAAATAAGGAACAAGAAAAACACCATGCAATCCACCATTAAGATGTTAATAGTTCTTATGGCTTCAACATTGCAAGAAATATGATTTACAAGACTTAAATGATTGTTAAAAATATCTGGTTCTAGAAATTAAATAACTCAGAGTTAGTGTCATGTTGTGTAGCACTAGAATCAACAATCCATTCAACGAGAGAAACACATAAAGCACAAGTAAAGGAAATTGGAATAATAGACATGTTTTTTTAGTCTTAATATTGTTATTACTAGCATTGTCTTTGAACTTAAGCTTCCTATTTTTTATATCTCATTTCATCTTAAAATAATTATCTTCATCATGAGTGTTTTTGTCACAACAGTTGCAATCTAATATTCTCTTAGGTTTTGAGTTAAATTTTTGATCTTTTTTGTCATGTGTATTGTTTGACTTAACATGATCTTTGTCATTCTTATGTTGTTGTTAAGAGACAAAAGCATGTTCATTATTTTAAGACTACTAAATTGAATTAACTTTTTATTCTTCATGATGCAACAAGGTACAAAATAAATCAAATGTCAATTGAGAAGATAAATAAAGAAAATTTAGTTGCAAATAAATATTTGTAATAAACTGTTGAAAAGGTCTAGACAAGCATTTTTCATGACAATGTGAATTAAACTCAAATTTGAAAGTTTAACATCTAAACTAGTTGATTGAGAATGCAAAGAGTGAACTTTAGTCAAGAAATCATCCATAATTTTAAAGCAATTATACTTTAAATCAGAAATTTGATCTTGAACTTGATTTTCTCTAGATTAATTCACAACATCATAAATAAATTTAAATCTATACCAAGCATTGGATTTAAGAGTACAACCATCAATGTGCACATACAATTCGAGGGTCATGGCCATGTCAATCAAACCTAAGGCATCTTCATTTTTTATTTGTCATTTCTCTTGGACATTTATGGTAGTGATATTTTCATCGGGTTTGCGGTCCTTTCCATCTGTTATGTCCACCAAGTGTTTAAAGGTGAATATGTATTACATATGTAATTTCCATAAGTGGTAATTGGTTGACGCGAATTTAAATTCAGGCAAAAATTGAGTTGTTATGTTGTAAAATCTCACCCAATATCAGAAAGCATAATGGAAAAAATACCAAGTTACTTAAAATGTGCGAAGGAGGGACAAGAATGCTAACAAAATATGTGTTTTACCAAATAATGAGAAATAGTCAAGAAAAAATTAGACTGTGTAAAGGTCAAAATTGGAAAAAACACATAATTGTTTTAAAACTAGATGGTTAAAAAGAGGGAAAAAAATAGTTCTCCACTAGTTGAAATCAAAATGATAAGTATAATAGTTTTAAGGCTACGAAAGTAAGATCAATTAACTTATAAATGTAAATCCACACCAAAATAAAAAAGGATGAATGTGAATAGATTAAGAATGGATCATCACTAATGTTGTTTACAAAAAGATTGTTTTTTAGTTATTGTGAAAGTTTTATATTAAAATCATGCAACTCGAATTGATTAGAGTAAATGAATAAACAAAGTTTTTTTTTTTTTAATTTGAGAGATTTGAAAAAAACTAAGAAAGCTATGAGCAAAATGCATTAGCTTAAAGATTGAATCAAACATAAACTTAATGACTGTGCTTCTTATTTGTTTGTGCTTGAAGAAGATTGACAACACTTTGTAAAACACATATGTAAAGTGAATGAAAATTAAAAAAAGTACACACAAACTAAACAAAGGCTAATAAGCGCCAAAGGATAAGAGATGACCAATTCATAGGTGGTGACGAATAACTTAACCCACTTGGACTGCATAATGCCAAGTACAAAACTGAATGCCAACCAAAAATGAAGATGTAAAAGAAATTGATAACAACTTATAGGTAACACATTGAAAGCAAATAACAAGATACTAAATAATAAAAAATGAAAAAGTGTTAATATTGAGCAAATCAAGAAAATACCAACCGTGGAAAAGCATTGACCATAAGAAAAGATGCACAAGATATGGTTTGGCTCAAAAAAGTGATGCATAGACTAGGGAATATTGAAGGTGGAAAAGAAAATGCATTAAGGTGCGTCTAACATGGACTTAAGGCAAGTAACAAAAAAATAAAGACTAAAACCCTAAATGTAGACCTCATCAATTACCCTGTACGTAGTCTCAAGTAGAGCCTTAAATCAAAGAGTATAGATAATAAACACATAATTATGATCACAAAGCAAGCCAAAAGATAAAAAAAAGGCTCACCAAGGAGCATAAACAAGGAGATATAGATATATCTTAAAGTTATATCTGTTAAACTTGAGATAAGGCTTGAAGGAACACAAAAAGAAACACATGTAGTTTTAAGTTTTTATTGTTTTCTAATAAAACCAGTAAGTTGGAGAAAAACCAGAGATAAAAAACATAGCATAAAAAAATGGCACATGTATTAAACTATAAGTGTTTTTCTTTTGCTTGGATCTTAATAAAGGTTAAATACCAAAAAAAAATATTTAAATATCTAGAATAGAGAGAAAAAGGGATATTTTATTTTTTTCACTTGGTTTTGCATAAAGCTTGAGCGAAATAAAAGAAGAAAAGAACCTACTTGGAGAGCCTCTTAAAATTGAGGGAAAGATGTAATATTTTTTTTTATGAGCAACCTGTAACTACTGATTAGAGGGTAAGAAACTCGAATAAAAGAAGAAGAAAAAGAGATAGATTTGAAAATATTGCAACAATGAAGCCCTTACGAAAAAAATATGGTATTCTTCAAAAATATGCACACTCACAAACCATTGTTAGAAAGAATAACAAGGCTATAAATCCATGGAGGAATTGTACCATAATCATTCATTATTAACATTGAAAATGCAAAAAAAAAAAAAGGAATAATAAGAAGCTACAATACCTCTCAAGGAGCGAATTACAAGTTGAGACACAAATTTTAAATTGGGAAATTAAACTTATTAGAAAAAAACCCACATGATAAATCTTGAGGCTTGACCACAAAATCCTCACAATAAAAATCTTAGAATAAAGATGAATTTGAGAATAGAAGAAAGAGCTTCAAGAATTTAGTGAAGAAAAAAGGAGGATATAGCTATTTAAATAGAGTAAGAAGAAGGGAGAGGGAGTTACAAGGACTCCCATCATGACCTTACAAGGCCTCTTAGGTGTGTGCCAAGTGTCTTATTCCCTTATAAATTAAAGGGAAATATGGTACATGTGGAAGGGGAGAGGGAGGGGGGGGTGCGCGCAGGGGGTGAGGGAATTTATTTATGAAATTAACTCCTAAAATCTTGAGGACATAGAGGTGAGTGACACCTCATGGAATCTAGATTTATGTGAATTAATAGTCACATAAATATAAAATCTCCACACATGAATAAAACTTAAGATAAAAAAATATCTCAAATAAAGGGTGATTTTAACACTCTTCAAGTGCCCAAAGTTTCCCTCACCCACATTCTTTAAAACTTGATCCATGTAGGATTGAAAGTTTTCCCGGGATGCTCTTGCATTAGACTCCATAGGTAATTGAAACGTAATACCTTGCTTACATTTGGGACTGAGTGATGGAATCACTCTTTTGGTTGGCTATTTCGACTAAAGGGCTCTCTTTCACCTATTTCCGCCCACTTAAGCAGGCTTATTTTACGCTCTTCTAGATCTCTCCTCTTTTCTTCCCTCTTTTTCTTCTTCCTTTTCCTTCATTTTTCTCTTCTTATCTCTTCTTATCTCTTTTTATCCTCCTATCCTCTTTTACTACTTTCTCTCATGGGTATCCACCTACTGCCTTACTTACCTCTCTTAAGGACCTTGTTT
The DNA here is from genome assembly GCA_037957365.1 of Torreya grandis. NCBI lineage: Eukaryota > Viridiplantae > Streptophyta > Pinopsida > Cupressales > Taxaceae > Torreya > Torreya grandis. The sequence goes on from JARHVA010000182.1 coordinate 1,845,658, forward strand.
GACCCTTCTTTCATACCCTTTGTCCCCTCTTCCTTGTGTGTACTTCCTTCTTTACTCCTCTCCTCTTCTTTCCATTTGTGAGACACTTATGTTGTCCACCTTCCTTCTCTTGATTCAACTCACTTCACTCCATAGATACCTTACTAGCCATTTCTTATCATCTTTGGGTTGATATGATGCTCCCTCCTATTGAACCCTAAATTTTGGATGTGGATCCTACTTGGGTAGATAGGGTTAAGAATATATAGAATACAATGCACAAGGGTGATAATCAGATCTACAACATGCCAATCAAATGTTAAACTCAAATACAACATATGTTGAATTTGTTAAACTAAGATAAGTTAAAAATAGAAAGTACAACTATGTTAGATATGGAAATGACAAAGAAACAATGTACTTATCTAGTTTTGATGCTATTATGGTTTTGGGTCTAGAACAAGTAGAAAGTAGACTAGAAGAGGATTATGAATGGTCACCAAATTATGGGTTAAGTGCCTCTGGAGCCATGGACACTAGCGTCATCCTTGGATGTTAGCATTGATGTTATTATATGAACTAAGCATAAGTGTCTAGTAAAAAATACCTATTGGAAAAGGATACAACCACTTGGATGATCTTGCTTTTATCTTCACCTTCACTCTAGTGCATTTAGATTTGGATCATGGACTATCATTCCTCATGAAATTTTAAAACCTTAGTTATTCATCTTCATAATGACCTTGGAAAACACGGGTTAGTGGGCACATGTTGTCAAGCCCCAAAGACCCCTCTATCAATAAGTGTTTCTTAAATAGCCGATATTCATAAGAGGGCCTCAGACTTATGTAGTTCTCCCTTAGGTGTTGGCTTGTGTGTGAATCATGCAATATGTGGAAATCAATTATAAGAATGACCTACCTTGTAACTTGTCAAATCAGGCTCTTAGGCTACTCCCTCATTACTTCATACCTATAGATGTGTAGTCCCTATGACTAATATGGAAATAGGAATAAATAGGGAAGTTTTGCTCAATTGAATGATCTATGGTATGAGTACTACATGAGGAATGAATGAGGAGTGATTTTGAATATATACCACTCTTTTCAAGAAATATCTCACATTAAAGCAATTAGGCCAACCACTAGGATACATTTAATTTGTAAATTAGATGACTTTAGTGTCCACAAAATCCTCACAATAAAAATATTATAAGAAAGATGAATTCGAGAATAAAAGAAAGAGCTTCAAGAATTTAGTGAAGAAAAGAGGAGGAGATGGCTATTTAAATAGAGCAAGAAGAAGGGAGAGGGAGTTACAAGGACTCCCATCATGACCTTACAAGGCCTCTTAGGTGTGTGCCAAGTGTCTTATTCCCTTATAAATTAAAGGGAAGTGTGGTACATGTGGGGGGCGGGGGGGGAATTTATTTGTGAAATTAACTCCCAAAATATTGAGGACATAGAGGTGAGTGACACCTCGTGGAATCCAGATTTATGTGAATTAATAATCACATAAATATAAATTCTCCACACATGAATAAAACTTAATATAAAAAAATATCTCAAATAAATGGTGATTTTAACACTCTTCGAGTGCCCAAATTTTCCCTCACCCACATTGTTTAAAACTTGATCCATGTAGGATTGAAAGTTTGTCCGGAATGCTCTTGATTTAGACTCTATAGGTAATTGCAATGTAATACCTTGCTTACATTTGGGACTGAGTGATGGAATCACTCTCTTGGTTGGCTATTTCAACCAAGGGGCTCTCTTTCACCTATTTCCGCCCACTTAAGCAGGCTTATTTTATGCTCTTCTAGATCTCTCCTCTTTTCTTCCCTCTTTTTCTTCTTCCTTTTCCTTCACTTTTCTCTTCTTATCTCTTTTTATCCTCCTATCCTCTTCTACTACTTTCTCTCATGGGTATGTACCTAATGCTTTACTTGCCTTTTTTAAGGACCTTGTTTGACCCTTATTTCATACCCTTTGTCCACTCTTCATTGTGCGCACTTCCTTCTTTACTCCTCTCCTCTTCTTTCCATTTATGAGACACTTATGTTGTCCACCTTCCTTCTCTTGATTCAACTCACTTCACTCCATATATACCTTATTATCCATTTCTTATCATCTTTGGGTTGATATGATGTTCCCTCCTATTGAACCCTAAATTATGGATGTGGATCCCACTTGGGTAGATAGGGTTAAGAATATAAAGAATATAATGCACAAAGGTGATAATCAGATCTACAGCATGCCAATCAAATGTTAAACTCAAATACAACATATGTTGAATTTGTTAAACTAAGATAAGTTAAAAATAGTAAGTACAACTATGTTAGATATGGAAATGACAAAGAAATAATGTACTTAGCTAGTTCTGATGCTAATATGGTTTTGGATCTAGAACAAGTAGAAAGCAGACTAGAAGATGATTATTAATGGTCACCAAATTATGGGTTAAGTGCCTTTGGAGTCATGGACACTAGCGTCATCCTTGGATGTTAGCATTGATGTTATTATCTGAACTAGACACAAGTGTCTAGTAAAAAATACCTATTGGAAAAGGATACAACCACCTGGATGCTCTTGGGTTTCTCTTCACCTTCACTTTGGTGCATTTAGATTTGGATCATGGACTATCATTCCTCATGAAATTTTAAAACCTTAGTTATTCATCTCCATAATGACATTGGAAAAAATGGGTTAGTGGGCACACATTGTCGAGCTGCCCCAAAGACCCTTCTATCAATAAGTGTTTCTTAAATAGTTGATATTCCTAAGAGGGCCTCAGACTTATGTAGTTCTCCACTAGGTGTTGGCTTGTGTGTGAATCATGCAATATGTGAAAATCAAGTAGAATAATGACATAGCTTGTAACTTATCAAATCAGGTTCTTAAACTACTCCCTCAGTACTTCATACCTATAGATGTGTAGTCCCTATGACTAATATGGAAATAGGAGTAAATGGGGAAGTTTTTCTCAATTGAATGATCTATGGTATGAGTGCTACGTGAGGAATAAATGAGGAGTGATTGTGAATATATACCACTCCTATCAAGAAATATCTCAATGAAAGCAATTAGGCCAACCACTAGGATGCATTTTATTTGCAAATTAGATGACTTTAGGCCACCGAACACTTGTGTCAAGGTAGGACACCAATGTTGACATAGGCTTTTGGGACTGATGCTTGTGTCCTAGTAGTTAGAAAAGAGGCACATGCTCAGAACTCATAGGGGCATAAGATAATCATGTTTTAAGCATTACAAAAAAAATAGAATCGGACCAAGAGATAGGTCAAGGGACATAAGATAGAGCAAATGTAAGATTTCTGAAAGTGGGAAAGGTCTAAAACTGAGAGGAACAACCAAGGACTAATTTTTACAAGTGTAAAAGAATGAGGTACTATATAATTCATAAATATCATCTACATTTTCCCTTCCTTTAATTTAGTAATGATATTACTAGTTTAAAATAGAAAGAATGCATACTTGGCTGTGTAAAACACACATTGCCTTTATGTGAGCTCAACTTGTGTGCTTTGTTGGTGATTGACCTATAACTAAGATCATGTTACAATATATAATCAATGCATACAATCTAAAATTGAAAACATTTGAAATGATTGAAATTTAAAGAGCAAGGTTTAAGAGTACACTTGTGTATCAATGCAATTGTCTTAACTATCGATAATTTGATTTGAAAGATATATCATTATGAATCACTAAAATTGAGATTAGGACAAATATATCAATCTAAAAATTTCATGTATCTAATGAGATAGAGAGATATTAAAATGCACATGCCCCTAATCTTGGATAAAACGTGAGTTTCCTTTTGGCAATTGAGATAGTTCAACTATGCAACCAATCATTCTTATAACCTGGTGAGTATGAGTAAACAAAGTTAAATCATACTTTCAAACTGGTGAGTTTGGATGATATAATCAAGTTTAACCTAAAAACTTGTCAATATTTAGTGATTTAATCATCTCAACTATACCAAAAATCAAACCAACTACTACAGTAGATTAGCTCAATACAGTCCTTAGAATTCTAACCTGGAGGGTGGTGACAGTCCTTGATAGTGTTTTGAATTTTGAAATTGATTTGGATTTTACAATATTAGGCACACATTGCTTAGCATATACATCTTAAATATGTCTCGTGTTGAAACTATGTATAACAATGGTACCATTGTATAGAATTTTGCCATAACTGTGAATCTGAATTATATAATTGTGTGCTTTCGCCAATTCAAAAACTATGTAAGTGTGGAGAATATGCTTCCAAAGCATGCCCCCACTATATATAGAGAAATATGAAAATTTAAATAAATTATAATTTGGAGAACATGCCTCTATGACATGCCCCCACTGATATGCCCCCCTTTGAGGTGAGGAAAGAATAGAAATCAATAGTTACCTTACCTCAAAAGGATAAGACAACTGAATAATTTGTGAATGGAACCATGTAACATATAAAATAATATGTCTGGGTAAATGTAGCATTGAAGTGCATAGAACAATGTGATCACATGAAAGCCTAAGATGCATGATAAAGATCATGGCAACATCTAGATATCAATAACATAGGCTTAATAAATAAATAAGTGTACACACAAGAGCACTCAAAAGTTAGTCAATGTATAATGGTCCTGGGAGACCACAAATAAGAGGTATGTTCAAATGTTTCACAATCTAAGGGACATGACTTAGTCAAATGTCCACAAAATCAATAATGATAGGTTCAAATGTCTATACAATAAATAATTACATATTTAAATGTCAAAGAAAACACACATAGGCATGAGGGCCACAAATAAAGGAGCATATTCAAATGCTTAAACAAGTAAGACAATAGAAATGTAAGACACTCAAGGAAGTACATAAAGGAAATCATAAGAAACCAACATACACATATCATAATAGCCCATGGATCAAATGTGTTAGAAAAAAATGTCAAGTGCATAGCATATCAAGTATCTTGTATAAGATCTAATCATGGATAAAGGCATGTGTAAGTACATAAGAACTCAAACATGATAATCAAGGATGACCATCGAACCATATAACATACAAGTATCAAGATCAAACAAGTAGATGCCCCCAATGTCAACATGGCATGAGTAGAGGGAAGGCGCTACGTCTAAAATAGGAATAGATCATGTATTTGTGTATGCATGTATCATATTCAAGTATACGCATGAAACACATGTGTATGTATAAGTAACTGATATGCCATCCATCAACATAAAACTAAGACATAGATTCCAAGGAGCCAATAGAACATGGTTTATACTGAAAATGTGTTTTAGAATTTTGAAGTTTTTTTTCTGGTATTTTGGAATATATGAAGAGGAAAGATCATCTTATGATTTCATCCAAATGATGGTCATAGATATCTCCCCACTCTGAATCTGGTGCAAGGAATTTGTGGTACTGCTAAGGAGCATGTATATGTGCAATATTGATCACTATAATATTTATGATGCTCTGTGTATGTATAAAAAGACTCTAAGGTCATGATGTAGAAATAAAAAGAATAGGCGTTCATGGAAACCACCTCTATGTGTTATGTGGTTTCTTTAAAAGAACAATAATAGAAACATGTTTAGGTGCTCTAGATGTCTGAATATGGTGTATAATAGAAGATGAGGATTTTGTGGAATCCATTATATGTCTATGATGTAATGTTCTCTTAAGTATTAGCCACCTGGTAAAGAGAATTTTTTGTTGCTTACCCTTTTGTGGTGAATTAGCCTTAGTAGAGTTGATAATTAACTATTCGGGTATAAATTTATCTTGTTCAAGAGGATGCTCATATGGAACTCCATAATTTATAATTAGCTGATCATCATGAATGTATTTAACACACCCATGCCCTGTAAAAGGTACCACTTAAAGAGTATGGATCGAAGGTCTTCCCAATAACATATCAAAGATTCATGTGGAAGGTATAAATGAAAAAATAGTAACCACGTGTGTGGGATTGACCTATAAAGGCAAGTCAATGTCACCAAGAACCTTCTGGGAGGTCTCATCAAATGCTTTAATTGATCTAGTAGAAGGATGCAAATCATGATGAGTATAACCTAGATGTGCAAGTAATGTCATGGTGCAAACATTTTCACTTACACCATTATCAATCATAACATTGTGTACAAGCTAGTGAACAATAAATGCTTGAATGAATAAAGAATTAAGATTAGATTCATCATCCTTAACCTCACTGTTATTAAAAGTAATAAAAGGTCTCTGAACTATGAGAGGTGTATGCCATGTATATGTACCAATAATCCCATCCAATGGGTGCTCATAATGTGATGGAGGAGGATGTGCATTATATGCCATTTGCACTTCTAGTTCTTTCTTAGAATGATCTTGTAAAGGATTGTTAATATTTTTTGTTTATGGTGATCACCAGGTTGTGAACTTGATTCCTTAGGAGGACCATCAAATGTAATATTTTGGTCATAAATGAGGTCTTGGATCTTAAGCTTCAAGGTAAAATATATATTCGTAGAATGCCCTGGTCCCCAATGATAATCATAATAAGCATTCACATCATATTATTTGGGTAGACGTCTATTCATATCAACCTCTATAAGATGAGGGAGAGATATAAGATGGCGCTCTACTTGCCATGAGAGTAATGAGGTAGGAGACTTAGGTAAACGTGCAAATTGTCTCCTTGGTGCATTAGATAAGACACACTGATTAGGCTACTACGAAATTCCATTAATCATGGTGGTTGTTTCATTTTTCGGCTCATGAGGTTTTAACTTATAACTTGGTTTGATTGTAAACTTGGTACTAGATGTAGATGAAACTGATATATTTGATACATACTTGAGCTTATTTAATGAAATAAGCTTCATTTCACATCACGTACAACATTGCATAAGTCATCAAAAAAATTTAACTTATTAAAAACAATGGACTCATGTAAAGGAGCAAGCAAACTTTGCTTGAACATGTCTTATAACTCTTTATCTACCATAATATTAGTCATTTTAGCCAACATTGTCTTGTACCTCGAGACATATTCATTAATAGGTTCATTTTTTTTCTTGTTTAATTTTGGCAGTTTGAGCATAAGAAACCTTTTCAAAGATATTAATGGAAAAGTGTACCAAAAATAGGCCTGCAAGAGATTTGAATACTTTCACGGATTGGAGAGGTAAATCATAAAACCACCTCAAAGCATAGTCTTTGAGGTTTCTTGGGAATAATTTGGTCAAAATTTTATCATTGGAGGCATAGTCAAGGCATGTTGTATAAGAGGATCAAAGATGTTATTTAAGATCACCTTTTCCATCATAAAATGTGAACTTAGGTGCAACAAAACTGGTTGGTAAGGGGTGCAAAGATATGTCAGGTGAAAATAAATTATTTAACACATCTTGGGAATCAATAGCATGAGAATATTTTAAAGCATTTTGTTCAATGTTTGTAACCTTGTCCTCTAAGGTCTTTATAACTTGAAGGAGTGTTTGAAATGTAAATCCATTGGGGTATAAATTAGTAAGTGGAGTAGTCACCAATGGAGAAGTGGACATGGTTTGAATATTAATAAGTACTGAAACTGGTATTTGAGTTGAAATATTTGTTAGCCCCATGGTAGATGTAGCAATAGTATTTTCAGGAAACAAAGGTTGGAAGACATAATTTATGCCTTCACTAGATGTAGGAAGATTTATTGGTATGGAATAAATTATAGTACATTGTAAGAACTAACCATCACTAGGCGAGGAAGCCTTAGCTTTATCATGCTTACTTATTTCATCTCTTGTAACATACAAGAATGCATCCATTAAGCTCTTGTTATTATTGAGATCAGTGATCAATGTTTCTTTATCTTCCATTTGAATCAGGTTTTTGGATTAACATTTTCCATTGCATCACAAATGAAAAATTTAGAATTTGCAACAAAGTACAACAATCATGGAAAATAAGAAACATAAAACTCTAAACCACCTAGAGTTTGGTGTTCAAATGTCGAGTTCACCAAATATTCAACCCTAAATTTTATATGTGGATCCTACTTGGGTAGATAGGGTTAAGAATATAAAAATGGCAGTGCACAAGGGTGATAATGAGAACTACAATATGCCAATTAAATGTTAAAATCAGATACAACATATGTTGAATTTATTAAACTAAGATAAACTAAAAATATTAAGTACAACTATTCTAGATATTGAAATGATAAAGAAACAATGTACTTAGCTGGTTCTGATGCTAATACAATTTTGGTTTTGGAATAGGAAAGAAATAGATTAGAAGAGGATTTTGGAATAATCACCAAATTCTAGATTTAATGGCTTTGGAGTCACATACACTAGCATCAACCTTAGACATTAGCGTCGATGCTAATGTTTGAATCAGACACAGGTGTCTAGTATGGAATACCTACTGGAAAAGGATGCAACCACCTAGATGATTTTTGGTTTGTCTTCATCCTTGGTCTGGTTCATTTAGATCTAGGTTATGGACTGATATTTCTCAAGAAATTATAAAACCCTAGTTCTTCATCTTCACAGTGACCTTGGTAAAAATAGGTTAATGGGCACACAATTTTGAGTTGCCTCAAAGTCCCCTCTATCAATGAGCGTTGCCTATATAGCCAATACTCTGAAGAGGGCCTCAAACTTATGTAGTTTTCATCTATGTGTTGGATTGTGTGAGTCATGTAATATATGGAAAGCAAGAACAACAATGACCTAGCTTGTAACTTGGCAAATCGAGATCTTAGGTTGCTTGTTCAGTACTTCATACCTATAGATGTGTAGTCCCTATGATTGATATGGAAATAGGAATAAATAGGGAAGCTTTGCTCAATTGAATGTTATTTGGTATGAATGTCATATGAGGAATAAATGAGGAGTGATTGTGAATATATACCACTCATATCGGGAAATATATCGCATTAAAGCACTTAGGCCAACCATTGGGATACATTTTATTTACAAATTAGATGACTTTAGGGAACTAGACACATGCGTCAGAGTAAGACACTAACATCAATGTAAGGGTCTACAATTGAAGTTTGTGTCTTGGTAGTTAGAAAACATGTACATGGTTAGAACTTGCAGGGGCATAAGAAAAACATATTTTAAGTATTATGGGCAAGACATAAGCTCCAGGTCATTAACATAAGAATGGTCAATCCAAGAGATAGGCTGAGGGGCATAATATAGAGCATATGCAAGACTTATGAAAGAGAGAATTGTCCAGAATTGAGAGGAATAACCAAGGTCTGAGTTCACCAAGTGTACAAGATTGAGGTGCTATATGATTCATAAATATTATCTACACCTCCTTTAGCTTCTTTGTTTCTTGTAAAAATATAATCACACTTTGTTTATCAACTATGGTCAATTTATTTTCACCTTCTCCCCAAAAATATTACATGTGTCTTCTTCATCCCGTGCTCATCCTATGCTTGTTTATACTCTTAGCTTCCTGGATACATCTTTTGTCTTCTCCTCACCTTTTATCCTTTACACATTACCATACATGGACCTTTGTTATCTTTTCCTCCATTGTCATGATATCGTAATAATCTCTAGCTTGAATTCCTCTTTTCCCTTTTTCATCTCCTCTTCTTCTATTTTTCCTCTGCATGTTGATCTCCTCATACATCCCATGCCTTCATTTTTTCTATATGTTCTTCTCTAGTGTTACTAATATTGTTGTCATCCTCTTTATGTGTCTCTTCTCTCCTGCATCTCATCCCTTATGTAGATATTATCTATCAACTTTATTGGTATTCTCCAGCCTCCTTTCTTCTTAATGCATCTCTCTACTTCCAGTATAGATATCTTTGTTAGTTACCTCAATGTTTGGTGATATGCTAATCATTAGTTATTTCTCTCACAATTCTTCTTCTCTATACTTTATTCTCCTCAGGGCATTCTAATAATTGCACCCCATGCTAGTTGCCTCAATGTTCAACACTCTATTATCCTTCATCTTCACTCATCTTTTCCCTTATGGCATAAATTTTGACATAGGTCTCCCCTTAGTATTGGCCCTTCTCTACAACAACTCAATCAATAAAAACTTTAGTAGAAACCACTAATAACACTCAAATGGGACCCAATTCCTTCCTTTATAGTTGTTATAGCCTGGTCACCAATGCATCCCATGTAGTGACTGATAGTTGTCCCCAAGTAGGCTTGGTGCCCAAATTCAAAAGTGTATGTTAGGGTAGCTTAACTTAGTCACAATTCAATCCTTATGGTTTTGACATCAATTAATTTGACTTCCTCGTAGGTCTGTTATCCTTCACTGTCATTTTAATCCCAACTCTTCCATGTGTCATCTTATTTAGCTAGTTAATTGATCATTTTTCTTTATTGACCATTTATTCTTTTTGGTCTTGGGCTTTGTATCTACGACCTTATGCCTTGCTTTCACACTCTCTTATTGTGGGTGTCTCTTTATTTTGTGCCTCATGATGTAAATAACCCTTCTTCATGCACATTGCTTACCTATGTAGCCCCTCAAGACTCTACTGACTGACTTTGTTCAATGCACCATCCATGCATGCTTCTTGTCCTATCTCCCCATTCACTTCTCAATGGGTTCTCCTATGCACTTCATCAAAAAACTTCATTGTGATGTACTCCAGTGCCCAAATTTTCCCTCACCTTTTTGATCCAAATCTTGGTTCATGCATGATTGTAGGTTCACCTAGGATACTCCTACATTAGACTCACCAAGTAATTTAGATGAAATCACTCTTTTGGTCAACTATCTCAACCAAGGTACTCTCCTTCACCTATTGTCGGGCTAAACAATTTTGTTCTGCACTCTTTCATATCTCTTGTATTTTCTTCCTTATTCTTATTCTTCCTTTTCCTTCATTATTTTCTTATTCCCCCATTTTCTCCTCCTATCCTCTTTTCCTACTTTCTCTCATGGGTCTGGGCCCACCTGCCTTACTTACCTCTTCTAAGGCCCTTGTTCGACCCTTCTTACGCACCTTTGTCCACTCTTCCTTGTGCACACTTCTTTCCTTCTCTGTTACTCTCCTTTTATTACCCTTTGTGTGACACTTCTATTGTTTGCCTTCCTTCTTTTACTTCAACTCAATCTACTCCTTAGATACCTTATCAACTAGTTCTTATTAGCTTTGAGTTAATATGTTTCTTTGTCCTTTAGCTTTTTTGTGTCCTGCATAAATATAATTATGCTATCTTTATCACATATTGGTCAATTCCTTCTTTCCTTATCCCTAATACTCATGTCAGTCTCTTCGTCATCCTGTGATCTCCTACATGTATCTCTACGTTTAGCCTCTTGGGCACATCTTTTATCTTTTCCTTACCCTTCATCCATTGCACATTATTATAAGTGGACATTCACTCTCTTTTCCTCCATTGTTTCCATAACACAATAATCACCAACTCAACTTCCCATCTTCCCTTATTCATTTCCTCTTCTTATTATATTTTTCCTTTGAGTGTTGCTCTCCTCATGCATCCCCTACCTTTATGTTTTCTAATTATGTTTCTCTAGCATTGTTATTATTTTATTCATCTTCTTCATGCACCTTTTCTCTCAAGCATCTCCTCCCTTGTGAAAATACTCTATGCTAACTTAGCTAGTGTTCTCTAGTCTCCTTTATTCTTCATGCATCTCTCTATTTCAAGTCTAGAGATCTATGCTAGTTTCCCCAATGTTTGGTGATCTACGAGTCTTTAGTTGTTTCTCATGTAATTTTTCTTATCCATGTTTTATTCTCCTTAGCATGCTCTAAGAATTGCACCTCTTGCTAATTACCTTTATGTTTGACATTGTACTAGCCTTCAATTGCACTCCTTTCCCTTTTGGTGCGTATTTTAGAAAAATTTGGCCTTTAGTCTTAGCCCTTCTCTACAATAACTCAATAAATAACAAGTTTAGTAATAACCACCATTAGCCCTCAAATGGGACCCGACTCCCGTTTTATATTTGTTGCAGCTTGGTCATCGATGCATCTATTATAGTGACTAACAATTGTCATCAAGTAGGCTTAACACCCAAATTTGAAAGCCTATGCTAGGATAGCTTGTCTTAATCATAAATCAAGTCTTGGGGTTTTGAAAATGATTAATTTGGATCTTGTCTCATAAATATGTCATCCTTCATCCTCATTTCAATCCCAAATCTGCCTGGTGTCATATTTTCCATCTTGATAATTGAATGTTTATCCTTTATAGTCTTGGGAACTCTATCTTATGCCTTGTGTCTTGCTTCCACACTCTCCTCTTGTAGGTTTCTCTTTCATCTACACCTCATTTTGTAAATAACAACCCTTATTCATGCATGCTACTTACTTGTTTGGCCCCTCAGGACTCTATTGACTTCCTTTATTTGACACGCCATCGACACACGGTTCCCAAATTATCTCCCCATGTGCTTATCAAAAAGTTCCCCCATGTGCTTCAATAACAAACTTCATTGTGCTATCCTCTAACGCCCAACTTTTTCCTCATCTGGGTGCTCTAAAACTTGGTTCATACAGGATTATAAGTTCACTTAGCATGTTCTAACATCATAAAGTCAACATATAATAAAAAAATATCATGACACACCTATTTTGAGAACATAATGTTCCAACCTTTTCTCAACTCACTGACAAAAACATACATTACATGACCCTTGTTCCAAATAGATTTATATTTCTTTGTATACTTTTATTTCTTTTTCAATTTCATTTTGTAATTGGTAATTAAAGGGTTTCCATTATGGCCCTCACCCTTGATAAAATTTGAGAAAGACAACAAAAGGACTAGAAATAAAAGAGATAGAGGGAAGAGAGAGAGGAAAGGAGAACTAAAGAGGAATAATTATAAAACCCATAAACAAGCTAGCATAAAATAATTTAGAAACTAAACCTATAAAAGACCCTTTTTTCAATTCTATTGTACTACATTATAAAATTCTCATATCATTCCATTAGCCACTCTCCTCTCACTTGTAAAGATTGAAATCTAATGGTGATAAGGAAATGGTGAATGATTTTAAATTTGAGTCATGGAGAAAATAGAGAAACATCATGGCATGGAAAACATATTTTTGTGAATGGCATTGTAAAAAGTTGCAATAATTTTCTAATGTGAGGAGCTATGGAAAATGTATTTATTATTATGGTATTAGATATAGAAATTTACAATCCAAGAGTGAATTTCAATCTAGTCTAAATTACATATTAATATTACATGATTTTTAAATAATACTTCAAAGTGGTTTTTTTCTTCAAAATTAAAGCGTTGTTATTTCTTCTAAATATAATTTTGCATTAAAATATGGATCCAAAAATTTCAACCAATATTAGGGCATAACAAACATATTTTTATGAATGGCATTGTAAAAAGTCACAATGATTTTCTAGTGTGAGGAGCTATAAAAAATGCATTTATTATTATGGCATTAGATATTGAAAACTACAATCCAATCGTGAATTTTATTAGTCTAAATTGCATATTCATATCACATGCTTTCTAAACAACACTTCAAAGTGGGTTTCTTTCTTCAAAATTAAAGTGTTGTTATTTCTTCTAAATATAATTTTGTATTAAAATATGGATTTAAAAATTTCGGCCAAAAAATACTCAAGTGCATTTTTAAAAATTAAGAACAAAAAAAAATTGTATACAAATTTGTTCTTTCATTAAATGCACAATATTTAGCTAATTGGGAAACATTATACCAATTTCAAGTCAAATTTTTGGGGTTATGCATCAATAATTTATAGGTAAATAAACGATGATACTAAACTAAGTATTTTTTAATAGTTTTTTTTATTGAATTGTGTTGGTGGACACCCAAACCAAGGAGATAGAAATCTTGACTTTAGTGAGGAATGAGAAACACTACATAGATAATAATAAACTACATAGAGAAAGCCTTGACATTACCCTTTTAAGGTTCATCACCAACTATAATCAAAGTGAGCAATCAAACTTGGATACACTGCACAATTGTCTCATGTCACCATTGCTAATATAATATGTTTTAAAGACATCAATATCCATCAAAACAATCACATTTTATGATGGAAAATATAGACTCTCCTATTTTTTGGTTTGAGATTTTACATCTTGATTTTTATTCACAATCCAAGTCACATTCCTCTAATGTTAGTTTATTTGATATAGGAATGAATGGATTAATATGGACCAATGTAAGGAAGAATACAAATTTTAATAGAATGAACCACTCAACAACAATTATTGGTGTCTTGTTCAATATTCCCATCAAACCTTTTAGGTAAGGATACAAATGCACAATCACATAAAATGTAAAAAATATTTTTTTATGAGAAAAGGGCCCCAATACTCATATTCATTATTTATAACACAAGATGCACCAAAAGCAACGCTAATAGGGACAATTATAAGTAATGTTATTAGAGGACTAAATAAGATTGTCCAGTTAAATTCACGTAACTTTTAAAATTCAACATCATGACCAACGCTCAAGGTCATAGTGAATTTGTATCAATACCAGCTAGAACCTTCAACAAACCTCAGAATATGACAAAGAGATATTCAAACAAACCTCCAATCACCTAAAACCGCTCATTTTTCCACCATCTGTCAATCCCAACACTATTCCACTACATCTCAAGGATACCCATTGCAAACATATAAATAAACATAACAAGAATCCATGCACTTGCTATCTTAATAAGCTACAAAATAAAATCAACCATATAGAGGCATATGATAGGTCTATAAAATATAAACCAGAAGCTTTTGTACACATGGTACATACACTAATATTACATCAGTAATTAATATATAGTTGTATTAAGATAATACCTTTATAATAATGAAATTTTTAGAAAGCAAGCATACAACTTTTAAAATAAAGTATGCAACCAATGATAATGATGTCCAAGAATGTATAATTACATTTATATGTGACAAAAAATTAAAGAGCCCTATAAATATCATGGTGGTTTTTATTTACTCTTACATGCATACTAATAGCTTGAAAACTAAGAGGATCCTCCTGCAACAATTAATAAAAATGCATGAAGTAACAATAATTAACAGATTTAGATAATTAACAAAACACTAAAAAATATTGAATTGATCACAGGCCACTTCAAGGGGACAACCTCCTTTGATAAAGCTCAATACAATAAATCAGTGGATGCCTTCCTTAGCCTCAACACTTACTTATATACTAAGTCTAATATAAGTAACTAATACTTCCCTTGAATGTGAGATAAAATAAAATACTCATGAGATGACTTACAAAGAATACACATCCATATCAATTATTACACTAACAAAATAGAGATAAGGGGTAGCAGTTCCTAACATCCCCTCCCTCTTAGAAAAAGGTTTGTCCTCAGCTTCAGATGTGGGAATTGATGTTGAATCTAAAATAGTGGTTCTCGTGTTGCATCCTCTGGATGCATTTCATGCCACTAAATTAAAACCTCTGTGATGGAGTAGGAGCGAATTTAGTATGTGCACCTGTCCAGGATTGCCTTTGGCTCGAGAAGGATGGACCCTTAATTATCAAGTTCTGGTAAAATAATTTGCATTCTGATGTTTGTGCCAATAACTTTCTTCAGATAAGAGACATGAAATACTAGATGAACTCAGGAAGGTGGCAGTTATAAATTACAAGCAACTGACCCAATCTTTTAGAGAACCTTATAGGGCCCATAAAAATTGGGAGCCAACTTATGATGCCCTTTGAGTTTAGGGAGGATTTCTTGTATGGCCACAGGTGGAGAAAAATCATATCACTTACTTGAAAAGTGCACTCAAAATGGTACCGATTAGCTTGTTGTTTCATTCAATTCTATGCCATATGAGATTGTCCCATAGGGTGTTGAGGATATGATCCCAGGTGTGGAGAATCATGTCGATCGCTTGAACTGACGAACTACTCGGGGTGTACGATAGGATCATTGGTGGTGCTTGACCATAGACTACTTTATATGGAGTCATTTTTGTTGCAGTGTGGTAGGAGGTATTATACCATCATGCAAAGAGGGGGAGCCACTTGACCCACTGATGTTGTTGTTCTAAGGTGAAGTAATGAAAAAAAAATTCCAAGCATTTGTTGACAATTTTAGTCTACCCATTCATTTGGGGATGATACCCAAAACTCGTCTTTAGTGGGGTGTTGGTACAATAAAATAGTTATGTCCAAAAATGGCTAGTGAAAGTTGCATCATGATCTGAGACAATAGATGAAGGAATGCCATGAAGATGAAAAATTTGGTCTAAAAAAATTAGTACGACTATGGAGGCAGTATAAGGATGGTTAAAGGCACAAAAATGACTATATTTAGAGAGGCGATCAACCACAACCAAGATCACTATTTTCCCTCTAGATTTAGGGAGCCCTTCAATAAAATCCATATAAATATCAGTTCCATTCTTGGTAGGGATGGGCAAGGGTTCAAGTAACCTAGGGATTAGTGTTGTTCGCCCTTGTTGCATTGACATGTATCACACTTAACCACCATTTGTTGAATTATCTTTTTCATTCGCTTCTAAAAGAAGTTGCGTCATGCCCACTCATAAGTTTTGAGGAACCCTGAGTGCCCTGTCGATGGAGAAGTATGGAGTTCATAGAATATAGCTTGCTGAAGATCTGTGATCTAGGGAAACACTATACGACCCTTGTATTACAAAGAAGCACCATCCTAAGAATAATTCAATATAGTAGAAGGGTTAGTGGCCTACTATTGAATGATTTGAGATAATGAGGTTCATTAACATAACCCTATTGTACAGTGTCCAACCAATTTAGAATAGGCATGGAAATAGCTGAAAGGAAGGCTTGGTCCGTAAATGTATGAAATAGAGCATCATTCATAATATTGTCGTTACCCTTCTTGTTAGTGATCTCATAGTCATAACCCATGAGTTTATTGACCCATTTATGTCGTGATGGGGTGGAGACCCATTATTCTAGGAAATATTTTAGACTTTGGTGATTAGTTTTGATGCAAAAATGATTCCCCAGTCGGTATGGCCACCACTTTTGTAATGTATGTAAAATAGCCATCATTTCCTTCTCATAAGTAGAGAGTACTAAATTATTGCCAAAAAGGGCTTTGCTAATGAATGCAATCGGGCATCCTTCTTAGAGGAGAACAACACCAAGTCCATTTTCACAAGCATTGTTCTCGATAGTGAAGGTCTTGGCAAAATTTGGCATAGCTAAAATAGGTGTAGTACACATATCTTGTTTCAATTTTACAAATGCACATGCAGTAACTTGTGTCCATGTAAAAACATCTTTTTTCAACATAACTGTTGGTAGAGTTGTAATCTTCCTATAATCCTTGACAAACTTGTGATAGTATCCAGTTAGCCCCAAAAAACCATGGCGACTCTTGAGTGTTTGAGGATGAGGCCATTTTGTCATGACAACTATTTTTTTAGGATCCACCCGAACCCCTTGGGCTAAAATAATATGTCCGAGATACTCCACTTCATCCTGGTCAAAAGCACATTTTGACTATTTTGCACAAAAGATGATGGTCAAAGAGAAGTTATCGTGCGAGCTCCAGATGTTGGAGATGCTCACACCATGTTTTACTATAGAGGAGGATATCATCAAAGAAGACCATAATGAATTTCTATAGGTAGGGCCAAAATATTTTATTCATTAATGCTTGGAATGTTGAAGGAGCATTAGTGAGGCCAAAGGGCATGACCAGAAACTCATAGTGGCCATCATGCATGTGAAAAGCTATCTTAGGGATATCATCCTCATGAAGTTGGATCTGGTGATATCTAGAGCGAAGATCCAACTTGGAGAAAAAATGAGCATCATGAAGCTCATCAATAATAGGAATCATGAACTTATCCTTGATTGTGATTTGATTAAGTGCACATAAGTCAATGTAGAGGTGCCACAATCTATCTTTTTTTTTTAACAAGGAGAACTGAGGAAGAATATGGGCTGATACTGGGGCAAATAATGCCTTGCTTCAGTAAGTCTCGAATGAGCATCTTGATCTCAATATTTTACTAAAATGGGTAATGGTAGGGCCAGATATTTGGAATAACACTTTCAGGAAGGAGCTGAATATGATGGTCCTCTAGCCATGAAGGTGGAAATCCTATGGGTTTGAGAAAGACACCTGCATACCTATGTAGAATGATTTGTAGATCAGAAGGAGCAGTGGACACCGTTGATGGTTGCACTTGAATATAATGGAGTTAGGCAATGATGTTGTGTGAATTCTTCTTAAGAAGATTTTCCATGTGATGTGAACCTATGATGCTGAGAGACCCCGACTGTAAGCCTTTCAAGGTGTGTTTTTGCCCATTGTCAAAAAATTGCATCCAAAGTTTAGCAAAATCCTATAAGATAGGTCAAGTGTGCATAACCATTGGGCTTTCGAAACAACATCACATCTGCTTAAGGGCAAGGCAAACATGTTAGAGTACAAGTTATAATCTCCAATAGAGATACACATGTTGTGACACTTCCCTTTGCAAGGTAATGTGCTCCCATTGGCAATCATGACTTCAAAGTTGGAGCAAGGATAGACAAAATAATTAGCCTATTTGTCGATCTGAGAGTCAATGAGTTCTAAGTGCTACCAAAATCAATAAGTATTGTGAGAGAGAATTTATTGAAGTAACCCTTGACTCGCATGGTTTGTGAGGTGGTGACTCCTGCTAAGGCATTGAGAGAGATCTCTGGTTGGTCTTTCTAAGAAGCAGTTCCATAGTCGATTGAGCTTCTTCTGAATCATACGTTTTATCCTGAACATCTTTTCAATTTTAGTTTTAGGAGGAGAGTCCACATCCAATAGGTAGAGCTTTTTCTCAATACATTGATGTCCCCCAGTGAATTTATCATCACAATTGTAACATAGCCATTTTTCTCTATGGGCTTGCATCTCTGCTTTAGTCAAACATCTGATAGGAGTGGTTATGGGGGTTGGTATTGTTTGATATAATTATGGAGTTATATTTTGGAAAGAAACAAAATTTGATTTAAATCATTACTGAGTTGCGATCTTGTCCTCTGCGAACTTAGCCAACCGTAAGGCTTCCATCATCGTGTTAGGCTGGAACATTTTGACCTCAGATTGAATTGTATCTTTTAGTCCACTGATAAAGCAACTCTTGAAAAATTCATCGAACAATCCCTTTGTGTGATTGGCTAACTTTTCAAATTCTATTTGATGATCTCTCACGGTACCTATTTGATGAAGTTTAGTGAGTGCTCCAGTGAAATCATCAAAAGAACTAGGGCCAAATCGTTACAAAATGAGGGTGCAAAAATCAGTCCATATGGGCTCGTTATGAACCTTGGTATATCAACGATACCATTGAAGGATTATGTGTTCCAAGTGAAAGGATGCAAGTGGGACCTTATTGGCATCAAAAGTATTAAGTAGACTAAAATATTATTCTGCCTGATAGATCCATCCAGTCAGATCTGTACCATTGAATTGAGAAAAATTAATCTTCGACCCTTGAAAAAGTGCTCGAAGAAGAAAACTCAGTGTTTGAAGAGGACTATAGATGTCGTCTATTATTCATGGTGGTATGTTGAAGACTGAGGCCAATAATTTTTTCATCAAAATCTTTGATGTGGGTTTTGAGGGCAACAATTTCATCCTCCATTTGTTTGCTCATGTTCAGGTTACTACCATGACTAGAATTATATATATATATATATATATATATATATATATATATATATATATATATATATATATATATATATATATATATATATATGGGTAGGAAAACTATAGGTAAGACACGTTTAGTAAATGAATTTTTTAATTTGGATGAAATCAGAAGGGGTAAAGGTACTTTTACTATTTTTTTTACAGTGGGAGTATGATTGACAAAGATAAGGGTAATTTCAGGGGTGAAAATGGAAAAACTAAAAATTTATCAAATAAGGATAAAGAAGTAGAAAAGTGAGATGAACATCGTAAAATTTTTTTGAGGTAAATAAACAAAAACATAAGAAGTTATGACAAAACTCGAAAAAAGGGAAAATTACGATTTGTAAAATTTAGGAGTGGAACTGAGATACGGGACCTCAAAGAAGAAAATGTGGGAAATGGAATTTCAGGGATCCGAATAAAGTTTGAGAATCAACGGGGCTACAAATAGAGAGATATAACAAAAAGCAATTTTTTTTTATTTTATTATTTTTTTTTTTTCTGATTTATCTTTTCTATTTTCTGTCTGATGGTAAGTCCTCTGAGAGTCTATAGATACTCTGCGGATGGTTTGCGGATTTTGGTTCCTATCAAATATCTGCATGCAAGTCCTCTGACAATTTGTAGATACTTTGCTAATTTATTCTTTTGAGTCTATTGAAAATATTTTGAAATTGATAGAAATGGGCCTTGAGTTTCAATGGCTACCTAAGAGTTTTAAAAATATCACTTTGGCCACCAATGTCATCTAAGTAAGTACCACTCTTTAAAAATTTTATGGTCACAGATTTACCTCTAAACGGCATCTCTTGGTTTTCATCACAGATGGGAACTATTCAATCGGGAAGGGATCATTGTCCATTTCGCTGGTAGGTCCTCTTAATGGGCCAGCTACTTTGGGGTTCCTCTGGTATTCCTCACGATAAGTTTTAAGATTTTCACCCAAGCATTTCTTACAGTTATGAGATCAAGTTTTTACCCTGATCCGAAATAGATTACAGAAAATTAATTAATTGAGTTATGCAATAGAATAGAGTTAAGATTTTCTCAAAAATTACTGAAATGAAGTATGCAACAAAACAAAGTTAAGACTTTCTGAAGGAAAAAAAAAATTTGGTCCTTAAAAGTGCTCTGATACTAGATGAGCGGATCTTTCTACAACAATTAATAAAAATACATGAAATAACAAGGATTAATGACACAAATTAACAGATTTAGATAATTAGCAAAACGTTTGAAAAGATTGAATTGATCGCATGCCGCTTCAAAGAGGCAATCTCCTTTAAACAAGCTCAATACAATAAATTCGCGGATGCCTTCCTCGACCTCAATACTTACTTATATACTAAGTCTAATATAAACAACTACTACTTCCCTTGAATGTAGGATAAAACAAAATACTCATGGAATGATTTACAAAGTATATGCGTCCATAACAACTATTACACTAACAAAATAAAAAAAAATAACACAAATTTTTAACAAAAATAAGCTAAATTCTTCACACAAAAAAATCTTCTTACTATTTGATTGTTATTAAAAAAAAATCCATTCATAAATGACCATTGAAATTTTTGTGTACATCTAAACCAAAAATTATATGACAAGGAAATAGATTAACACAAGTAATACTTTGTACAAAGCATAAGACAAAATGCAAAGGAGGGGAAACAATTGTGACAAACAGAGAAATCCATTATTTACAAGAGATTAATTTTTGGAGTCAAGAATTTATATGTTGCACATGAGTTGGTTTAGTATTTAAATGATAACTTTTTTCTTTCCAACTTTTAAGACATGACTTTAAGTTATTATTTATATAGATTTTTAGAATAAAAAAATTAATAATTTTGTAAAATATTTTTTTAGATCCTAATTTCTATTATTGTAATATAATATTTTTAAAAAAAAAAGGTTAAAATAATTTAATTATATCAATGTAACAAGTTATTCATTTTGATGTTGGATATTAATTTTGATGTCTATTTAAATATCACATGGTAATTTAAAAATTCTAATATCATAATAATATGATAAAATTTGGAGTATATATTTTTCAAACTCAATATATTAATATAGTTGAATAAATGTCATCTGTCATTACTTAATTTATTATGTAAAAAATTAAGATAAAATTTTTGAGATCAATATTTCTCAACATATTTCAAATAAAATATCTATACTAATTTTAAATTCGTTTAAATAAAATTTATTATAATAATTAACATTAAATATATTATATCATATTTCACAAAAGAATCAATTTTAATAATTAAATTATTTTGGAAAAAATATATTATAGTTATTAGATTTTTAACTCCAATAATATTATATTTTCGAGAGTAAAACATTATTATAATCAAATTTATTTAATTTTAAATAAATACACCTCAAATAAAACCCCGAACATTCTTAATAAGCGTAAAATTAAATAAAAACTGTAAAATTAAATAAAAATAGATAGTCTAGATTCGTTAAAGAAATCTGGCTCGTAAAAAAATCCACGAGTTAAATACCACTGTAGCAGAAAGGACGATACAGATCGTTATCTTATCTTATGGTCGGTTTGCGAAAAGAAAAGAAACGAAACTTCAGATAAAGATTACGACACCAGCACGGACAAAAGAATTCAATGACACTCAAAGGTTAAGATTGGAAGAAATCTCCAGAAAATAGTCTGCTTCCGTTGAGGATCTCCCAAATTGAACAAGAGAGAAAGGAACGAACAGTCTGTATGAGAAGGGAAAGAGTGGAGTGAGGATGAGCATGAGCATGGCGTTGACAGCATATCAAACTCCAACTCAGGTAAGGGCATCATAATTTTTATGAATTCATGGATACTTTTATTTATTTTTTCCTTAAATTTTTTTACACAGTTCTTATACAGAAACTCTCGGTATAATAATCTAAGGAGTGCGGAAGGTTAGTGTTCCATATCAACATCGGCATAACTATATTTGTACAGTTTCGTATCGGTTAAGGCTAAATTTAATGGCAATATTTCTTCTATTTTTCATTATAAGATATTTTTCAGGTTTCAATTTCTGTTATTTCCAGTTTAGGACAAATTTTAGGGTTCAATTTTTTTAATTTTCCATTTTAGGACTAATTTTAATGGCAATATTTCTTCTATTTTTCATTATAAGATATTTTTCAGGTTTCAATTTCTGTTATTTTCCATTTTAGGACTAATTTTAGGGTTCATTTTTTTAATTTTCCATTTTAGGTTTCATTTTTTTTAATTTTCCATTTTAGGATAATTTTTAAGGGTTCAATTTATGTTTCTTCCCATTTTTAAGGTTCAATTTCTGTTATTTTCCATTTTTAGGTTTCGCTTTTTGCTGTTTTCTATTTTTAAAGGTTCAATTTCTGTTACTTTCCATGGACTAGCTAGGAGTCAAACTAAGATTTGAGCCCTCTAATATAGAACTACCTGTTGTTTTTCTAACAATTTTGAGAGTCGAACCTAGGACCTCCTGTTAACATAGGGTGCTCTACCATTGAACTACCTGTCCCTTTGTGGTCTGGAGTGTGGATTGTTCTTCCAGCAATTTCGATGTGCTCTCCATTTCAATAAAAAAAAGTTTAAAGCTTCATAAGGAAGCAGCTAATGGTGTTTGAGACGGCTGTAATAGTTCCCGTACCTTAGACCCTTGGGTCTGCAATTGAAATCATTTCATTTTTCTGTTAAAAATTAAACAATTACGGTCCATCAGCCAGCCAATAGCTTAAAAAATGCATGACTATGACATCAAAATGCATGGCCCTGAAGCGCTAGACGTAGGGTGAGTGCCTTATACAAAGTCCTGAAGCTATGGACTACAAAAATAAGGCCACACAGAAATAAGTCACTGGGGCAACAAAGCCCAAATAGATAGGACATATTAGTTGGAAGAAGCTCCCCAACCCCGGGTAAGGAACATAAACAGCTTAGAATTCTCTGTCCAATCAATGGAAGCAGAAAAATTTAAACATGTGTTATAAATAAGTTTCAAACTAGCCTGGTTTGTAAGCCTTTAATTTAGAAATTGATTGTCAGTTTTCCATATCAATATCACCATAAGTAGATTTATAGAATTTCCTGCTGGGTAAGGATAATTTTTAGGGTTCCCTTTCTCTTAGTTTCCAGTTTTAGGGTTCAATCTCTGTTATTCCCATGGACCAACCAGGACTTGAACCTAAAACCTTGGTGCTTTACTATGGAGCTATGGGCTGTTTTGTTAACAATTTCGAGACTCAAATCTAGGACTTCCGTTAGCATACTGGGGTGTTCTACCATTGAACTACCGGTCCCTTTCCAGTCTGGAGTGTGTATTGTTCTTCCAGCAATGTAGAGGTGCTCTTTATTTCAATTGAAAAAAAATCTTTGTAGGGAAACAGCTTTAGTCTAAATTTCGGTGCCTTTTAATTATTTAGACAACTGTTACATTTGCAGTCCCATAGACCCTTGGGTCTGTAATTAAAATCATTTCTTTTTTCTGTAAAAAAATAAAACAAAGAAACACAGTCCGTCAGCCAGCCAATAGCCCAAAGTCACTACGGCATCAAAATCCATGGTCCTGAAACCTAGATGTAGGGCAACTGCGTTATGCAAAGCCCTGAATCTAAGGACTGCAAAAACAAGGCCACTTAAAACTTGAAACAAGTCACTCAGATGATAAAGACCAAATAGACAGGCCAAATTAGACGTAAGAAACTCCCCATCCCAAGAGCAGGAACATAATCAGCTTCAGCGTAGAAAAATTTAAATATGTGTTTTAAACTAGCTTGGTTTGTAAGCTGTGCCGTCCAGATATGCCATGTGGCATGCTGCTTAAATTCACTTGATCAAACCTGAGTGTAATTCAAAATGAAAAAATTGACATGTAAATTAAAAAAGAGGAGAAAAAAGGGAAAAAAGAGAAACAAAAGGAAAAAAAATACCTTTTCATATTTTTCTAATTTTTTAAATATTATCTCATTAATAAAAACTGGCAATCTGTGGATTGAATTTGCTTATAAAGGTTCCCAAATTATTCCCTAGATAATGAAGTCTCATCAAGCAAATGATACTTCCCAATCTCATAACTGCTGGCTTTTAATCTTGGTGAGGGTCTATTTTCAAACCAAAGTGCAGACCATGCCTTGTTCAGCATTCCCACCACCCCGGATATAGATAGGGCCCCAGATAGACGTATAGGCCAAATGCCTTTCAATTCATAGGATTGGAGATGAACTAATTGATGTTTTACAGTGTTTATTTCATGTGGAAAATTTTGAATCTCACTAATGACTTTTGGTCATTTGGGCTCCACATGTCAAAATAATTCTTACCCTTGGCTGCCAGTTGGACTGACAGTTGGAACAATAAGATATTTGCGTAATAAAGCTTGCACCACCGTAGTAACTCTCAAGAAACAAATATTTGTATGGATATAAAGGCTGTTATAAGCCAACCACACGATTTTATAAATGAGTCAGTAACTGCTGTTAACCTTTATTTTCAAAGCTTTTTTATCAATATCGATAAGCAATACTTATCAACATTGCAAGGAAGTGTTACATTTCCATCAAAATGTTTGAGAGGTTATTTTGGCCTCCAACAACAATTCTAGAGCCCTGACGTAGGTTTTTGAAAGGCAAGTAATCTCTTTCTTGTTCATTTCAGTGAACCAAATACTTGTATCAGTGCTCGAAAAGTGTTTTTGAAATGAACAGTTGCAAATATGAATGAGGTGAGCTAATTTTGCTTTTGATTCAATTGGACTATAAATCCCAATTTTTGCTCTTGGAAAGAACGATTTGGGCCTTGATGCCTTATCGAGCTCAAGCTTCCTGCATCTTTTGTTGTAATACTCAATGCATTAATGGGAGCACGGAAGTCAGAGAATTTTTTATGACCATTGGCTATCAGCAATCAAAGATACAAAGCAATCCCTTTACCATTGGCTTTTATTTAGGATGGCCTGTTCTTTCCTCACATTGGGATTTTAAGGATTTTGTTCTAATTTTGATTTTAAACTATTGTACTACAGGGTTTTTGTGCAATTCGCACGTCTCAACTTGTGGCTTGGGAGGGAACAAAAAAGGTGGTTGCATATTGCCATGCTGGAAACACGAGCAAATGCACTGCATTTAACAACCATCCTTGTCTGAGGTTAGTTTTTGAGTTAATATTTTTATGGGTCCAGGGTTGTGATTGCAGGTTTTGTCCTGAGACTATATAAAATTAAAAAATTCACTCTGATATAACCTTCAATTTCTAGTAAATTTTTTTGTTGATGAATTTAGAAAGGGCCCTTACACTCTTGAAAGTGAAATTCTTTTTTAACCATTATTATAGGTAGTCATCACAACCAAATAATTACTAATCTCTCTTCATATTTACCCTAAACTTTTGTTGTTTGTGTTTTTAAAACTCAAAGTTCATATTTTGTATGAATGACTTATATATAATCGATGTTCATAGTCCTCAAAGCATCCTACTTGAGGGTTAATTGGTGTACTTGAACAACACACATAACAATGTTTTGATTCCTAGGCCCCATGTTATTGGGTATTGGAAAATTTCTAGAGAAGCAGTATCCTATAATGAGATCCATGTTATGGTAGAATTTCTTATTGTTGCCCAAGCTGCATAATTTAGAGTAAAATAGAAAGAACATAGAAGGTAAGGAATATAAATATGCCGTAGACACACAAAATCAACCCCGAGTTTAAATTTAGATATGCTTTATTATTAATATGAACTGCTATTTAGATAAGTATCATTCTCCACACATTGATAGGGGTGTAACACCCACTTGACTTGTAGAGGGTGACCTCTTTTCATGATGTTAGAGACCTTATATAGTGTCTGTTGACAATTGGGAAGTGGTGGGGTATCGTTGATGATAGCTGTTCATGCAACTCCCCCCACCCTTTTTATTTCTAAAAACCAATACAAATATTTAAAATAACACACTAATAGTATTCTAAATGCATAATAAGCTATAGTTACAGGTTTTTATCATGACAAAACAAACCCCATTTCCAATTGTGACAGAAAAAAAACATGTTTTTATAATTCCATGTTCTCTTTTTTTAACATCCCCATTGATATTCTTTACTATATATCTCTCTCTTATCCCTAAATTCCCTTCCATTAATTATTCTCCATCATATTTAAATAGGTATTATAGATATACTTACAAAAGTTACTTCTCTTAATTTATTATCATTAATTGATTTGTATTCATTATTATTTTTTTTACATTCAATTTACATAATATTTTTATATAACATTTTTAATTATAAATGTTCTCTAATGATCATGTTCATATATATTCTCATGGGAAATTAGGCATGTGACATTTTTGCCCTTCATAATTTTGCAACTCATATGAGTTGTTTCAACTCCAATCTCACCTCATATTACTCATATCATCAAAATGAATATAGATGCCATATTTTAATTATTGATTTATGTGTTAGTCCCGTGTTGAAGTATGATATGTAATCTTTATTGGATGTCTTCAATATGACAAGGTGGGAGTCCCCAACCGTCTTGTGATAAGCACACAATAGTTCTTGCATCATGAGAGTTAGTTAAGACTTAGAAAGATTATTATTTTCGGATATGTAAAATGAGGGATTCTATTGGGGCCCTTACCTGTTTTTGGAATTTTAAGCGTACATTGTAAATAAATGTGTAGATCTTCCCTTCACAAGTACAAAAATGAGTAGTACAAAAAAGGCAGAAATACAAACAAGAAAGCACAAAAAGATAACTGATTTGTATGAAACATAATCGGAGTAGGATCAACATAGAAAGTTGCATAGGAGACTGCAAGGAAATTAAGCAAATGTTTATACTTTGCCATTCTTAGAAGCACATTGATATCCACAAGTCCCTTTCCATCATGGGTCCAGTCATCTACCATCCAACCATCACGCTTGGGAGCATGTTTGCCTAGCTTGCCAGGGGAAGAAGATTGCTTAGCCAAGGTAGATAGATGAACTACAGGGAGAGCACCAACTTTGTGATGCCTCTGTTTGTGCTCAACACCACTCGAACTGGGAGTTCCTTCAAACGCTGCTCACAAACTTGCATCCGCTCCTTCAACAGAGCCAAATGCGCTTTCCACCCAACCACATCACCAATTGTCCCAAAAAGATAGACCCTTTTGAAGAACTGTAGTTAGGACGCTCCTTTCATAGTGTTGGTGGGAGAAGATACTCCAAATTTGCATTGTAATTAGACACAAGAATTGTAGGTTTATTAATCTCCCAAAAAGCCTATAGTTCTTCAGTATTGTGCAATGCTAATGGGGGAAACAAACATTGGACTAAAACCCTGAATGAATATAAAAAAGGGTAGATTGACGTGAGGCGATAGAGGAAAATACTCCTAATCACCTTCGACATTTTCTTAAGATGTCAAATATCTGCATAGCCCACATTATTGAGGATGCAGCGTACAAGGTCCTCTTCAAGACTGTCCATCACAAAAAGGCATGAAGGAGGCATAAATAAATTGCCTAGTGATGAATGGACGAAGGGTCCATTGCCATGAAAGTGGTGGAACAAAGACAATTGAAGTTGAAGAGGAGAAAGTGATATGCAAAAATTCGTTAAAGCACAATAGGTATTTAAAACAATGCCAAGTGTGCCACACAGTCATAATAAATGGAGAGTAACACTAAGGGAGGGGAATTTGTTGTGGCTAGTTGTGTTGTGTCCAAACCCAACTTTGGAGCGGTATGGGGAAGGATGATGATTGCTTTTGGGTTGACAAGACAATACAAGATACACAAAAGAATTATTGAAGTGATTTGATGTTGATTTTATTTTTTTATTATTATTTTTTTATTTTGTAATAAAAACCATGAGACTTCATCTTCCTTGAGAACTCAATAAGCTCAGGTCAGTCTGAGGGTCACACACTCAAATTTGTGAAGATACCCAATTCGATACTAGCATTAGCGAGAAGGTCAAATTTTTTATTAGCCTCCCTAAAATAGTGGGCGAAGGAGATTTGAGGAAAAGAGTGTTGAGCTTTATAGGCATGCCGAAGGAGATAGTTGAGCTTCTAGTTAGGGGCATTGCCTTCCATCTTAAGATTGACCACTCCATTAGATTTATCAAGGTGGAGACCTTCAACCGATGCCTGGACCTCTGCTTCATTGTTCGTGGCATGTGGAAGGAAATAGGAGGAGGCTGCAACAAACTTGCCAGAAGAAGACCAGAGAATGCAATTGAAGTTTTCCGCCCCCAAATTACCTCTTGAGGCCCCATCAAAGTTTAATTTACACCATCCATGGTTCGGGGGACCCCAATGAGCATTGAGCCTTTTTAAAGTTTGTTGCCATCTTTAAGAAAGAAGAGGGAAGAGAGACGAGCGGCCGCTTTTAAAGAAAGAGGGTATCTTTGGGCCTTGGGGGAAGGCCACAAGATCTGAAATGGGCAGAAACCCTTTCAGAAATTGCAACCTTAATTCTGTGGATGATTCTATCCTATGAGAGGGCCTTATTCTGGAAAATTCTTCTGTTCCTCTTCAACCATAAGTTCCACATTACTAAGGCTGGACAAGCTGCCAATGGCAGCATTATAAAGTCGGAAGACAAGTAGGACCAAATTCTAATGAGATCAGCTAATGAAGGGGGAAAACACATGAAACTGAGAGGAGAGCTTTTGGAGGAGCCATAACCAAATTATTTTGGAAATTGGGCAGTTTAGAAGAATATAGACCATTGATTCTAAGTTTGCCTTGCAAAGAAATCCCCTGTTTGAGCCTTGGAAGCTCCTTTTTTTGAAGGTTATCAAAAGTTCAAATTTTGTTTTGGGCAGCCAACCATGTGAAGGCATCTATTTCTGGGAGGTTCCAACAAGACCATATTTTGTGCGTAGGTCAATCTGGGTTAACACAAGGAATTCCTCTGTTGGCTGCCAGCTTGTATCTAAGGTTGATGACATAAGATCTAGTGGGCGATCCATTCCACTATGGAGAGTCATTGCCGTTTCTTGGAGGGAGAGACCTTCCTCGAAGAATAAGAATAGAATTAATTTGGACTGCTTGATTACGAGGAGCATTCAACTTGTTCCAATTTTATCAAGAAAGAGAGGAGCCATGGTTGTTTACTTGGGGTTGGAGGTAGATAATGAGAGTGGAGCCCTAGGTTGCTACGAGAGTTCCTGAATATATGAGAGAAAATCAAAGTTCTTTTAAGTGTGGGAACCTTGACCAAGAGTCATTCAAAAAGTCGATGTGCCATCTTGAACCAATTTCCCAAGTTAGTTGCTCTGAGATAATTCCTATGCATGAGCAAAGAAAGTTCCAAACTTTTGAGCGCTTGGGCAGAATTGAACTGGTGAAGATGCGCTCATGAGTAGGCAAATCCAAATGTTTGGCTCTATGGACCTTACTCTAGAGAAGGTCTACATTGTAAAATAAATGACATAGTAGCTTCACTCCTAGGACATACATTTTTCAGCGAAATATTCATTAAATTTGCACCACCCAAATGTTTGGGGAGGTACGCCTTCTTCCAACAAATGAGAGGGATCTTCTTAATTTGAGTGCCTTGTCAAAGAAGTTTCTTATTTTTTGATTAAAGGAGGTCAGAGTGCTTGTGAGAATCTCAAGGATTGGTAACAAATATGTTGGAAGAGCTTGAACAACCCTCTTGAGAAACTGAATATGTTCTGCAAAGCTAAGTCATTCACCTTTCCAAGATAGGAGTTTGAGGTTGACTTTCTCCAAATGATCTTTCCTAAAGTGTTTTCTACCAACTCCTGAGAAAAAAGGAATGCCCAGGCATTTACTTGGGAGAGATTCAATTTGGAAGCTAAGGATTGCAGCCATAGGGGGTGGAGGGTTTTAAAGAATACTACCTTGGACTTATCTGGATTTATGATTTGCCCTGAGATAGTAGAACAGGTCTCTAGTAAACCTTTTACATTGTTGACTTACTCTTTGCAAGCTTGGCCTCAAAGCAATGTATTATTTGTGAAAAGGAGATGAGAAATAGCAGGAGCCTTGATCCCTTGTTTGAGACCTTGTAGTCTATTGGATGCTATAGCTACTTGTGGAGTGCGATTGAGGGCCTCTGTTATGAGAATGAAGAGCTAAGGAGAGAGAGGGTTTCCTTGCAGAAGGTCATGAACACTGTTGAAGTTGGTAGGGTCACTGTTTACAAGGACCGAGAAGTGGGTCAAGTATATGCAATTCTCAATCAGATCATGCTAGGTTGATGAAAAACTAAATATTTCGAGGATACATTGCAAGAATCTCTAGCTAACTCTATCAAAGGCCTTGGTGATATCCAAATCAATCCCCATATCTTTGGTGTTCGAAGTCAATAAGGAATGCATAGATTTATATGCCAAAAGCACCCTATCAAGAATTTGTGTTTCTTGAAGAAAGCCCCCTTGCTCTTGGAAGATGAGGCATGGGAGGACTAATTTAAGTCTTTTAGCGAAGGACTTAGTTAAAATTTTATAGATGGTGTTGTAGATTGATATTGGCTGTAGATCAGAGGAGGAGATGACAAATTGCTTATGAATGAGAGCAATAAAAGTGTAGTTATGCACTTTGAGGATCTTTTTTGATCTTCTAACCTCATTTACCACTACAGTAGCTTCTCACCCAACTAGATCCCATAAATGTTTGTAGAAGGCAATTGAGAAGCCGTTTGTGCTGGGAGCTTTATCTACCCTCATTGTAAATGCCGTGGCTTTGATTTCTTCTAGAGAAAATAGGGCAAGCAACCTTTTGTTCTGGATTGTGGAGATGATATGAGGGACATTTGCCAAGAATGCAATAATGGATTCCCTTGGAACTTGTTGGTCTTGTGCTAACAGGGTTTGGGAAAAGGAAACAACCCTGACTCAAATATTTGTACGAGATTCTAGGAAGGTATTGTTCGGAGAAGATATTTTGTTTAATCTATTGACACGCCATCGAGAAATGGTAGACCCGTGAAAGAAATTAGTGTTTATTTTCCCCTTTTGCCAACTAGGTTTTGCAAGAATTTTGCTTCCAATAGACTTCTTCCTATGCATAGACTTTTTCCAAGAAGGTGAGCAAAGATTTTTCTTGGGCCAAGAGTAGATCTAAGAGGCTCGAGTGTTGAATTTGATCACTTAAATGGGATAATCTTTCCTTGAGTTGCTATTTCTGAACGAGGATATTCTTTAGGTGATTGTGATTCTAGTCCTTGAGATAGCACCGCAAATATTTAGGCCTCATTATGAAGTAGAAAGTTGTTGATCCTTGGGTTATAGGACAACTTTTCCACCTTGACTTGACCAAATCTGAGAAGCATAGATGGCGAAGCCACATTTTGCTAAAATTTGAATGGATAGTGAAGGGGGTGTTATCTATGGAGATGTCAATCCAAATGGGGGAGTGGTTCGAGCCAAACACCTTTAGAATATGAGATTCAGAGAGTCATTGAGCTTCACTTCTGGTGGGAGGCGAGGTGAGAGGCAAAGCGACAGGAGGGAGGGAGACGCCGGTGGGAGGCAGAGCCAGGAGAGGAAACAAATAGGGGCATTGGTGTGAGAATTTATAACTTGAGGAGTCTCATATATTAAAGGTTGTTGCCAGCAGCGAAGAGAAGAGCGAAAGCATATGGAGGAAGGAAAAGGGAGAGAGATCTTAAGTTTTACTAAGATGAAATCAGTAGGAGAGAGCGAGAGGGTTGTTGCTAAGATTGTTGGGCCAACACATCAATAAGATCTGTAGAGACAAAATCCCTAATTCGATAGTCAATTTTCTCCACGTATTAGGAGGTTTACGATAAAAAGGAGGAAGATCATCTAGACAGACACATACAAGGGAGAAGAGGGATTTTGCATGGAGAAGGTCAAAATAGGGAATCGAGGGTTGGAGGACATCATTTTGGAGACACTAGGCCCACTTGAGGTTATTGAAACACACAATTCCTATGATGTGAAATAAACTTGGAAGAAGCCCTTGGGAAAACATTAATAACACTAAAAAAGGACCAAGAGGTTTTAATCCTTTTTAAGAGAGAAGCTGCAAAGTTTTAATGGTTGAAACACCAAAGGAGAATTGAGAGGTTTTGATCTATTTCAAGAGAGAAGAAGTTGCGGGTCGGAGGCTAGTAAAACGACTAATAAGAGAAGATTTTTCCTGAGTATTTTGCTCCAATTGGAGGGAATCATCATCAAGGATGAGGTCAAGATTGTGAAGATGTTGTAGAGGACCTTTTTCTAAATTGAAGCTTGGAGGAGAAGACTTACCTGGTTTAGATTGCAGGAGAGTACTAGGGAAATTTGGCCAAAAACCTTGAGATCACAAACTAAGGCCAATCTAATTAGCTTCTGAGAGAAATTTGGGAGGTGCAGAAATGAGGACTGGACCTAAAATAGAGGGGAGAATAATCCTCGCAACTACTGCTTGATCATTGTAACATAATGGAGCCTTTGAGGTTGCAAGAGAGACCCAGGGAAATTTGGCCAAAAAACACAAGAGTACAAACCAAGGGTAGTCTAATTAGCTTCTAAGAGAAATTTGGGAGGCATAGAAACGGGGGCTGGTCCTAAAATAGAGGGGAGAATAACTCTTGCAACAATTGCTTGATCATTGGAATGCAACAGAGCCTTGAGTGTGGGGCCTCTTAGTGGGGGAAGGATCGCAAATGTTAGACAAAAATGACTTGGAGGAATCTCTTGGGAATTGAGTAGAGATTGCACGTTGCTGAAAATGGCTTCCATCCAAAGATTTTGTCGTCGGATTTTTTCTGCAGATCTGGGTTGAGGAGCTTAATTCTCCACAAATGTCAAAACCAGCTCTAATTGATTTACTTGGCTCTTCTCTGCTATAAGGGACTTGGAGAAAAAAGGGTGTTGCAATCTCGGGCTGATCTCATTTTGCCAGAGCTAGCCTACTTTTTTTGCTTTCTTGAGTTAGAAAGATTATTGTATAAAGATCTTCAATTTTGTTTGTTTTGTTGTCTCTCCACAAGGTTCATTGTATCTGTCATATAAATAATAAAGTAGATTAATACAAGTTCAAATCATCAATGTATGATGTAGTTTCAAATGTAAAATAAACTTTTTTCCTTTTAAAATTAATTTTAATGTTTATTTAAATAAATAATTTAAACACGTTATATCTCTAATATAAATTATTAAAGGACAAGAACTTACTTGATCATAATAGCAAAAGCATACTTGAGAATCATGCACCATTTTTTATATAGGGAAATGTCTCTCTCTAGGTGCAGTGGTGATGGAGGGTTCAATTCATAATCACGCACTCTAACTGCAAACAAACATGCACACCAAGGTCAAAATATTCACACACAAGTACTACTCATGCAGACAAGCCTTTCCAAGCGATTTGCAGGTGTACCTGACCCCCAGTTGGATGACACTGCAGATCTAGTAAATATCCCCAATCACACAATATCACTCTAAGCACATGTTGATCACCTTGAATTGATTGACTGTAAATAACACTCATGCACCCACAATTCAGGTTTTAGTATAGAGAGCTTAGGCCTTCTAAACTAAGACAATCTTTGGATTAGGCCGACTCCTCTATCCTAATGCCACCTAGTTATTTTGAAAGGAAAAAAGTAAGAGAGAAGAATGCTAAAATGCATAAACAAAGATGGGCTATGCGTCAAGGTAGAATGACCTTAAACCTTTATCAAATGAATGAATATCGTGAAACCATCACACCCTGAATTCAATATCCATAAGCACAATTCATAAGGTGCAAGAGGTAAGAAATCTAATACTGCAATTAACATTGATAGGGTACATCATCTGCATAAGTTTCCACCCGAGTTGGATGATGTTTCACATCTTGTAAATATCTGCAATCACACAATACTCTACGCACATGTTTATCACATTGAATTGTCCGACTGCAAATAACACAAATGCACCTACAATTCAGGTGTTAGAATAGATAGCTTAGGTCTTTTAAACTAAGACAACCTTCGGATTAATGCTACCTAGCTATTTTGAAAGGAAAAGAGTAAGAGAGAATACTGAAATGCATAAACAAAGATGGGCTATGTGTCAAGATAGTATGACCAACACGAAATCATCACAACCTGAATTCAATATCTATAAGCACAATTCATAAGGTGCAAGAGGTAAGAAACTTAACAGTGCAATTAACATTGACAGTCTAAATGATCCACATAAGTTTCCAGTGAGGGATAGAAAAACAATCACAACACTTTAACTAAATGTTTCGAGAGATGCACATTTAAACTCGATCAAAAGCCTGGCAATACGTGAATTCATATGATAATGGCTAAGGCTATAATTCCTATTGAAATATCTTTAAGAAATGAATGCTAAAATTCTAAGGAAAAGATCCTTCATCCAGAGCATTACTGCTCTTTATATACAAAATAAAGCTAAGGTGATGGATCGACAGAGTGCTCAAATGCACATATCCTGTCTGCACAAAGTTTTGAGTTATCCCAACACCTTTGGATGATGCAGTCTTGGACAATCCTTGTTTACCTTCATGTGCTTTGATCATTGTCTAAGTGGACAATCAAGATTTTCCATTATGACATCAGGCGCTGGGCCTACTAAAAGCTTCTTTTGAAGGCTATTGCCTTATTTATCTCATAAAATATATTATTTATCCCCTCTGTGTTGTAGATTCATTATGATTGATGACAAGGGGAACATCAAGGAGGATGCAGACCCTTGCCAATTACTAAACCCCCAATCTTCGTTTGTTTGGCCTGGTGAGAATCAATCGGAGGGCGTGGAAGGCAGTGTGATGTCGATCTCCTCTATCTGCATTCTTTAAGATTACTTTTTAGGGAGTATGGCCCCACTGTAACTTTACTTAAGGTCGTTGCCTTATTGTAACATATATTAATGCCATCGTGCAATACCTTTTAAAGGGTGTGGTTGGATCAAAGTGCACCAACGACAAGGGGAGAAATAGAGACATATCAGACCATTGTCAGGGGTTGAACCTAGGATCTTCATTCATCTATGGTTAGCTTAATCAAATGACGCAGATGGGGCAATCATTTCCTTTGCTATTTTCCACTCTGAGGTCCACCAGTGCTTTGAAGGGCTGCATTAAGAGGAACAAAGGCCCGTGGCCTTCAAAACTGATAATCATTATGTGCTAAGACAAGAGATTACCATTATGAGACTGCAAGCTTCATCTGAAGGCAAGGCCTAAATAGTAATACAGCAAGGCTGAGTTGTTCATGGGAGTGCTTCAGAGCACTACATTTCTAGTGGCTCGTAGGGAAACCTTGCTTGAAAGGATTACAGAATCCAAGAGTGCCTTCTTCATTGGGCAATAATGTCTACAATTGGTAGTCATTGAATGAGTACAATAAAAGAGGAAGAGGAGGAGAAAATCTCAAGGGTACTAAGATATAGAAGACACTGCCTTCTTCAAGTCATTCCATTTGGCCTTCATGCGAGCTGGATGTTTAGCAACATTTGATAGCTCCTTCCTAGCTCAATGGTTTCTTGATGTGAGAAGTCTTTCACCTTCTCTACAACGTTAAGAATTTGTGCTTCCAACCCTGCTAATTGTTTTAAATTTTTGAAAACATCTTTTGAGGTTGGAGTGCCGGGCCAATTCTTGAAAGCACATTCATTCTTCTTTATGGCTTTTCATTAATTTAAGGAAATCCCCTTTAGGTAACTTCTTTTTGTCAATCCCCCAAGGGGAGGGGAGTCCTTCCTGAATTAAAAGTCTTATGTGGCTTTGCACGCCACTTATAATCTTGGCCAATGTGCTCGATTCGCTCTGATATTTTTTTTGTGGCTTCCTGTTTATTCAATATGTCAAGGTTTTTTTTTAGCAGCATCAAATCTATCGGGGATGCCCACTGCAATTAAATTACTGTCTGGCATGTTGAACAGTTGGTTTCTGTAGGTTAAAGCCTCTGAACTCTTTGAACCAATGTTCTTTAATGATTTGTTGTTCTCACCCTAGACAAGTTAACTTTGGGCTACAATACTATCAATGAAATTAATGGCCCCAAATAGGCTAGAAATGGCTTGAGTTACCCAATATGATCTGCATATTCGTTTAATGATCTCCAAGGACACCACTTTGCCTTCTAGTTCTTTAACTTTATCATCCACCTCTTTAAGTTTGTAATCCTTTTCCTTGAGTTGCTTCTCGAGGTTGACATTAGAGGTGTTTTATGATCATAATGAGCCTGTGGCACGATATTGATTAACTACCTATTCAGTGAGGCAACCTGCAGTTCGAAGCAATTGGCTATGTTTTTTCCTCTTTCTTCAAAGTCTCCTTTGTACCTCCAAACTTTTTCTTATTCCTTTTGTTCTGTCTGTCCAGCTTGAGATCAACAGTTCTGACCATCATTGCACCTTCATTCATGAAATGAGCTTTGTCTCTCGGCTGAGCTTATTTAAAACGAATGGAGACTACAAGGGTCATTTGGTTCTCGTCCTTTACCATAGCAGGGATCATTTTTCATACGTAAAACTGTTGGGTCTTAGGATCAAATTGACTCCTTATTCTGTGGCTAGCAAGTTGTGAAGCCATCTTGGCTTCCTTCCCTTGGTAGTATTGCTGAGCTTGTACATTAATTTGTTTGAAATCCACGAAGTTCATGGGATGCCCCATGAAATGCCCTGACGGGGTTATGGCTGAGTGAAATCTTGGGAATAAAGTGATCAAGGAAAGAGCAAATGTTAGCAAATTGTGAGCGGAAGGGGGAATGAGGAGTGATCCATCCAAGTTGGGATAATGAGGGGGATGGTCTGGAAGAAGTGATGGCCATGGTAGGTGTGGAAAACGATAATTGTCTTGCCATGGGAGTGGGGCAAAGTGGAGGTGGAGGTGGA
The DNA here is from genome assembly GCA_037957365.1 of Torreya grandis. Classification (NCBI taxonomy): domain Eukaryota; kingdom Viridiplantae; phylum Streptophyta; class Pinopsida; order Cupressales; family Taxaceae; genus Torreya; species Torreya grandis. Next base: position 1,883,124 of record JARHVA010000182.1, read on the forward strand.
GGCAGAGGAATTTGGGGAGAGGTGGTTTCAGTGGGAGTGAAAGGATTGGTACCACATGGTCCTACATTGGTAGTATTAATGACTGGGAAAACCGTTTCTGAATGTACAGGGAGAGAAGTAGGTACAAGGGGGCAGAGGAACCAGCATGTACAACACTTGGTACATGGGTGCTATATACAAGGTGGAGGGAAACAGAGATGGAAGAACTTACAAGGGATTGTGTCAAAGGACTAGACACAAAAGAGATAGAACAATGTACAACACTTTGCATTGTACTGGGGGTGGCAATGGAAGGGCAGCTAAATGTAATGATGGTAAAAGTAATACATGCCATAGTTCTTGAGGAGGTAGCTGCAGGGGAAGTAGGTAGCTTCTTGCCATCAACCTCTTTTTTTTCTTGCTTCTTACTCCTCTTGTGCTCCTTTGTGTAGAAGGATCTCCAAGGTCCTGAAGCTTCATCTTTTACCTGTTTTCCTCATCATCATAATCTTCATTTTGCCTCTTCCCTTTCATGAATGGTTTCTTTGTCTCAACTGCTGCTTGTGAGGTTCCACGGAGCATTTGTGGTTGTGGTGGTGGGGGTTGCCCACTTGTACTTGTTTCTTTCTGATTTGTTGAGGCCTCCTTTTTTTCCTTGGTTGTATCAGATGGCCTTTTAGCTATGGATTTTTGAGCGGAAGAAGAAAAGGGTCTCTTCAATTTGCACTCTTGATGATTGTGTGCTATGAACAAGAGAAGGTGCCTCATCTGTTGGTGTTTTACCTTTGGGAGCCTCAAAGAATTCTTCTTTTGAGTGTGGTGGCAAGAAAGGAGGCTCATGTTTTCCAGTTCCAATGCCTCCTTTATTCCAAAGCTTAGCACAAGCACTGATTGTCAGTGACTCTTCTATGCCTTGCTCTTTTATTTCCAATCCACTGCCCATGAGACCTTGTTTTTTCAATATGTTTTTCTCTTTGCCATACCTAGATGTATCAGGCTTGTAGCTAAAACTCATCTTTGGCATAGGTCCATCCTGGGTAGATTTGTAGACTGTTATCTCTTCTTCCTTTTCGAGCTCTTCTTGGCTATCATATACATTCTCTTCCCACAACTTCTCAAATATGTCACCTTTTGGGAGAGTCTGAAATGCATCAGTCTTATGGTCAAACTTTATCCTGAGTCTCCACTAGGCATCGATCTTTGCATTATTCCAGCAAAAATCATTTGATAAACTGGTCATAATTACAACACTTATGATAAAATATTTCCCATGGGGGAACCTTTGATCTTATTTTATTCATCACTTCCTCTAGTTTTGCTTGTAATTGTTGTTGTTGCCCCTTGCTTTGCTTCTTCTTTAGAAGGGTTTTTCAAATCTTTGACCTAAGGTCTTTTCTCATAATCAATTGATTGGGTGCTCCTCATTCCCTTCAACCTCGCTGTAAACCACCCCAATGGATCATAAGACCATTTATCCTCATCATCTTTCAAATTTATTTCTTGCAACTTCTTGTTTAAGAGAGGTGGTGTTGTTCTTTTTGCTATGGTGACTAAATGGCATGTGAATGGTAATGAATACTAAGCCCTTTTTTTCTTTCCAGCCCAAGAGGTTTGGTCAATCAGATCTGCCTGTCTCAGAAACTCTTGGGCAGATACTCTCTCAGATACATATTTGGGCTAGGTAAACACCAGTTGGCAGAAACCGTGTAACCTGAAGGTGGTGTTTTGAGGGAGGAAGTACCAATCTCCCTTGACAGGGGATATGCATCCTATATAATTTCCTCTTTTATGCAGGCCACTATGGGAGCCAGGAAACCTTCAACAAAGTCATATTTAGTGCCATTAGAGAGGAGAGGGATCCATTCTACCACAGGTAAGGGTTTATTGTCATTATCCACCCTTTTCAAATCCAGGTGGTTGAACTTTTCAGGACTTTGGTGCAGGTAGAGGTAGGCTTGGTAGGTAGAATGTCTAAAAGTCATGGTGGATCTGAAGTCCCTCAGTACTTTGTACATGACATTAGCAATCAATTTGCCAAATTCAATAAAAATGGCTAATTGGTGAGCATAGACACATCTATCAGGGTCCTATCCAAAAACATAAGCAGCCATGCTTATCATGTCCTGCACACTTTCTTTAAATGCATTAATTGCAAGGGGTAGTTAATGCTCTGCCTAATCCATGAGTCTCATCTCCTTTTCCAAAAATCTTACCTTATCATTTGTTCTCTCCCAGAAACTGGTATGGTTGTCGACTGTAACATGCAGGTCCGGCTGTGAACATTTCCTTGATGGTTTATGCTGAGATGGCAGCAATTATGGCCTTGCTATTGGTTTGAACTTGTCAAGTTTTGGGGTTATAGTAGTAGGCACAGGCATTGACCAACTCACTGCATGGGCCAACAAAGGGAGGAATCATTGGCCCTGGGCTACAAGTCCAAATTCTTCCACCATAGACATCATTACTAATTTGAATGAATTTTTTTAAGGAACCCTCCCTTAGGGCATTGGCAGACTTCTTCAAATTGGGTTCATTTTTTTCCATCTATGTCCTCCACCATTGGATCATTCTTGGGCGAGGGTTTGCTTGCAATAGGTTGAGCATGGTTTGGGTTTGCTGGGCCTTGGGAGAATTGTGTACATGAGATGCTATGATGATGGGATTAGGGTTTTGGGAAATAGGATTCTCATGGGTGATACCAGGAACATTAACGCTTTCATGGATTCACTGAGAAGAGGAGAGTTTGTGAAGTACCCGAGAGTGTGTAGAAGTCATATGTGAATTAGAGGATATTGTGGTGTCCTCTCCACCCATCCACTTCAAACTTCTTCTCCTTGAGGTGGAACTGTGATTTGTCTTGGGTGCCATGGCTGCCTGCTTCTGATGTGACTTATAGCGTCTAATCTTTAGAACATTGTTTTGATTCAAAGACTTTAGCTTTTTTAGGGATCTTTGAGCTCTAGAATTTTTATGCGTGGTGAAATCCAAATGATATTTTAACTTTGTTATATAAGGTGATTTCAAAAATGAACCTTCTTTTGCAGTATTTATGAGAATCGCGCATAATCAATTCCTTTCTTGGTAAAGCTGCCACATCCCTTTCTAGTTTTGTGATTTTGAATTTGACACTTGCCACATCCCTTTCTAGTTTTGTGATTTTGAATTTGACACTAAAGTCATTGCCTTTATTGCCATTATTTGCCTATGGTCTCGTTGAGCTCAAAAATCTATATTTTCTGCGTTTGTGGACATGCGGGCCTTGCAATTCATTGAGTCGTTATGCCTTGGCTGTTGGATCAAATGTGATCAACGGTAAGAGGAACCTTAAGGACAGACAAATCCAAGTTCTCTTGTCAAAGCTCCGATCCTATGACAAGTGCTTATTTAGACGGTGCAAAAAGCGGCGACCCTTCCATGTAAGCTTTTCCTTTATAGGATGGTGGGCCCTGTGTGTATCTTGAGTTGCAACCCACTTGCATTATTGACTTTCAATATATTTATCAGGTTGTATTAAAGTTGTGATTTGCAAAAAACTTTTGATCATCTCTATTAAAAAATAGAGATATCATGCTTGAAATTCCAATGAACTTTGTATGAGGATTGGACTAGAAGGTACATATGATACATATGTACAACAAAAGAAAAAACAAAAACATGATACAAGATGTACAATAATTACAACAACTTGCATACCCTAGGAAAAGTGCTTCAGGTATATCCCATTAGTTGGGACAGGAAATGGTTCTCCATTGAGTCTTGATAACGCAAAAGCATTAGTTTGCTTGCAATTGGTGATTTGATAAGGTCTGCTCCAAAGCGAGTCATTTTTTGAATGCGTGCCATGTTTGGCTATGTCTTCATCCCATTTTAAGACCAGGTCACCTTGCTTAAGGTCCCATGGTGTTACTTTCTTATCAGTTTTACCTCTTTATTGTTTGTTGATGTGAGAAGAACTTCTCATAGGCTCTTTCTATGCATTCTTCCAGTTTTAGAAGTTGTGCGAGCCTTAAGTCATGGCATCATTGTGTTCAAGCTTCATTTGGTGCATGCACTCAAGAGTTGGGAGCTCTAAGTAAGATGGTATTTATACTTCCCATAAACAGGGCATATGGGGAAGTTCCGATGGTTTGTTTGGAAGTGATCTTGTCAGCCCAAATGACTCTTTTCAAGTGGTCATGCCACTGTTTTGGTTCACCTCAACAATCCTTTTGAAAATCTCTACCAAGTTCTTGTTCGTGCTCTCTTCAAGGCCATTTCCTTGAGGGTAGTAGTTAGAGGATGTTTTCATAGAATTCCATATTGACTTGCAAAACTTATCACTTTCATTCCAAGGAAAGCCTTGGCATTATCTGAGATGATGGTGAAAGGATCCTAAAATCTATTCACAATGCTTTCCAAAAATTTAATGATTACCTCTTCATTTGATTCTTTTAAGGCCACAACCTCATACCACCTAGTAAAATAGTTTGTTGTTGTGAGTATCCACTTGTGTCCTACTCTTGAAGGGGGTTGATCATTCCTATAAAATCCAACCCCCATTGGGTGAATGGTTCATTAATAATAATAGGCTGTAGGGTAAGGGAGCATTTATTTTCCTTCATGTGAACCATTTGCAAGCTTCACATGATCTTACCCATTTGAAAGCATTATTAAACATATTAGGCCTATGGTATCATGCCCTTGTTATTTTTGTTGTTGTGGTTTGGGCAGAGAAGTGACCTCCGGAGAAACCTTGATGAAATTCTTTCAACAAGGTTTCAACCTTGCGTACGTCAACACATCTCAATAGGACCTCATCAAAGTTATATGGAGTCTATAGGGCATTCAAATCATCTGGATACTTACCAATTTCCACGTACTTTGTGATCTCATGGATCTTGTCATTTCCATTACTCAAATCAGGAGTTGTCTGTTCATTATCTATACATTTTTGTGAAACACCTGGACTTATCTCATCCTCAATATGATCTTCCTGAATATAACATGGCTCTTCTGGGGCGATATCCTCAGCCAAATGTTGGCAAAGATCTCTGCCTCTGATGAGCTTAGTTGGCCTTATGTCAATATCATAATCCACGTTCTTGGTTATTCAACTAGTTCTCTTTTCACTAATTTCTCCTTCCATGATATATTCCTTGACACCTAAATGCACCACATAGGCTTTGACTTGGTTGTTGGAGAGGACATGCCTAAAGTTTTTGAGAGCTGTCATCACGACATAAGTTTGTTTGTCAATGAAGTTGTATTCTACTACATAATCCCTGAAGGCTGATGGTTTAGCTCATGAATGCAATAAGATGTTCTTCTCCCTTATCATCTTTCTATGTCAGCACAACTGCAATACTATATTTAGCTTTAAAGTCATATAGGATAATGCCTTTCTCAAAGTTTGGGTTCACCAGCCATTGGGCTTTAGCAATGGATTGTTTGATTAGGTCAAAGGCGTCCTTGCCTTCTTGAGTCCATTTAAAAGCCATGCCCTTTTCCAACATCTGTGTAATTGGCCTTACTAGGCTTGCAAAACCAACAATGAATTTCCTCACAAAATTGGTCTTTCAAAGGAATGATTGAAGGCCTTTCGTGTGAAGGAGCAGGGATAACTTCATAATTGCTTCCACTCTCTTGGGGTTGATGGCTAAGCCATTCTTTGAAACCACATGTCTGAGGCGCATCCCTTCATGCACTACAAATGTTGATTTCTTTGGGTTCAAAGAGATGCAAAAGCCTCCACATCTTTCAAAGACTTTTTAAAAGTGCATTAAGCGATGCTCTTGTTTCTTAGAGAACACAATAATATCATCCAAGTAAACAAGGATCATATCATTATCAAACATCTAAAGGCCATATTCATAGCTCTCTAAAAGGTAGCTTCAACATTAGATAAGTCAAAAAACATTCTTTGGTAGGCAAATGTACCCCATTTGGTTGTGAAATCTGTCTTATGCTGATGTGCATTGTTGATGCACACCTAATTGTAACCCGAGAACCCATCTAATAGATTAAACATTTTGAAACCCCCGATAGTCTGTAGGATCTAGTCCATTGAAGGTAGGGGGATAGTGATTTTTGTGAGAGGCTCTGTTTAGATCTCGAAATTCAATGCAGAGGTGGATATACCCATTATTTTCTAACAGACACTAAATTTGCTACCTAGGTAGAGTGTTCAGTAAGGAATATAATTCTAACATCAATAAGTTTTGATAATTCTTTTCTCATTAGGAGTTCAATCCTTGGATTGACCGGTTGTTGCTTTTCCTTGATAGGCTTGGGCATTAGGCATAAAATCAATGGTATGTTTGATGACATCCTTTTCATAGACTTTCAAGTCATTATAACTTCAGACTATAATATCATCACAATCCTGGCATAATTGAACAAATTTATCCTCTTGGGTAGTAGTACAAACCTTACCCAGCTTTAGTACCTTGGGGCCACCTGCACTTCATGGTAGTCTTTAGTTCACATTGTCAGTCTTCTTGTTCCCCTATTTTGGTCATCGGGGTCGAACATGCTCTCAAGACTAATCAACCCTTTCGGGATTTTATTCGTCTTGAGTTAGGAAATCTGATTGCTGTAAACTTTTTCCAGTCATGGCTTAAATTCCTCAAAGAATTCAGCATCTTGTTGGATAAACCTGACAATCTCTTCATCACTATCAAAGGCTTGCCAATGGATGGCATTATCTAGAATTTTTGGTCGGACTATGAGCTGTACATGGATGTCTCTTTTAATCAGGTCTTTACTAGGATAAAAATGTGATTCAACCACAATTTAGTCTGCCTTAGTGTGTCCTTTTCTGAGAATTGCTCACAAGCATACATCATCAAAGCTTTTTAACAAGTTCCATGTCTAGTGTTTATAAGCTCTGAGCAAATCATTCTTAGTGATATTCCCCAATCTCACTTGTTTGACCGCCAACTCCGCATCTTTGAATATCCGCAAAGGTTTGATTCCTTTCTTTTCAGCCAACTGCAAGCCAAAGGAAAGGGCTTCATATTCGGCAACATTATTTGTACAGTTGAACTGCAATCTGTAAGAATAGAGGGTCTTACATCCTTTGGTTGAAAACAAAGTGATACCAGCCCTAACTCCATTCTTACATTTTGCTCTATCGAAGTATAACGCCCATATCTCCTTTAACTCATCTTCTTTAAGGACCTTTGGGTTTTCAGATCCTTCATCAAATATACAATATGTACCCAATCTAGTCTCTTCATCCTTCTTAAAGGGGTCAAATTCCCTCTTGTTCATAGTCCATTGGTCTAGTTGGGTTTCCAACTTTCCACCCAATATTTTGCATTTTCATCAATTTATTGATTGGGAGCTTCCGGGTCTTCTTCTATTAGAAGAGTACAGTGTCGTGTCCCCCCTTTTGGCCTAATAATGGACATGACCCTTAGCCTAGTCTTTTGGTGTTTCCCCTAGGCTAAGGGAAGAAGGGCAAAATGGGAAGCACTATTTCCCTCTCTTAAAAGGTAAAAATTGAGTTTTCACTTGAGTAAATATAATTTTGCATTGAGGAGGGCCCTTTTTGACTTAAAGGACTCAAAAAGCCTTTAAGTGATTCTAAAAAGATAGCTGACCTTATGGTTCACTTTTACTTTCCCTTCATGTGGGGTGCTTAACTAACAAGATGATTATTTATAAGGGATTGTAATTCATTTGAGGGGATGTTAATTTGGATAATTAAATTTGTAAGTTTAAAGCACGAAAACACTTAGCTTATCCATTGAGGATGAAACCCCTTAATGAAAGTGTGAAGTAAGGATGAAAACCCTTACTTTCAGCTAGGGCAATGTCGTAAGGAAGTTGCATTCAGCATATTGAACTGACAAAGGTGTTTTGAACACCAATTCTGATTGCAGCAGTGAGAAGACAGCCTTTGGAGGTGGTGGTGAGCAACAAGGTTGGGGAGTGAGGATCAAGGGCTAGGGTTTGCAGCGCAACCCTTGGGGTGTCTAGCAACCACCCTCCCAGGGTGGGCGAGTGACCTCCAAGGCCTAAATTGGCTTTTTTGAGGGCTGGACAACAGCCTGGTATTTTTTTGGTATTTTTCATGATTTATTTCCAGCCATATGCATTGGAAAAATTCAGTTTTGAGCCTATGTGGTTGGCCATATTTATTGCTAAATTACTATAATTATTTGTTCACAAAATATTGAGAATTTGGGGTTGAAAAGACCTCTGTAAGGTGCTGTAAATTCTGTGTATTGACACCTTGGAAACTAATTTGATATGTTTATTTGATGTTCTAAAATTCTTCAAAAAATTCATTAATTTGCTGTTAGGGTTTGGGATAATTTATTGCAGTTTTGGTGAGGGTTTGAATATCTAGGGTTGCTGGAAAAATCAGAAAAAAACATAATATTTGTGGTTAGGATTCTGTGATAAAATTCAAATTTCAGGGTTTGCCCCAATTTGGGGATTTTACAATGGTATCAGAGCTATTTTTTGGCCAGCTGCGGGTAGCGAATTGTTTGCAGACTCTTCTTTATGCAAAGCAATGACATAAAGATGAAGACAACATTGGAAGCCATGGAAGCGATGTTACAAGATGTGCAAGAATCTCAGAGGGAAATAAGGGCAATGGGTCCCAAAACATGGATGAAGTTTGTAGGGTTAAGCCCTAGACCTCCAAAAAAGAAAACGAAAAAGATGAGGTCTAAATACCAAAACCCTATAATAGAGCTAAAGGAAGAAAGGATTGAGCTGTAGGGAATTTTGAAGGGGAAAGATGAGGGCAAACCCTCATGAGGATTCCATTGAAGGAATAAAAAAACAAGAGAATTCAAATATGAAAGGGGTTAGTGAACAGTTCATAGAGGCAGCCACCATACCAAGGGAAAGTGGAAGAAATATCCCAAGCCAAGTAGAAGAAATCGTGGAGCATGAGCCAAAGAAAGAAGAACAATTAGATTTGCAAGAAATTGAGAAGGAACAATCCATGGAAGGTATGAAGTCAAGGGAAGAAAATGATATTTTATTGACTTCTAATGATTGCATGCACAAGCATAATAAAGAGGAAGTCAAGAAGGAAAACACATCACTTGTTAAATGCACAAGTGAGGAAGATGTCCCTATTCAGCACACTCTCATCAATCCACCAGGGAATGAATCCATGCTACAAAGGTATGCATCAATTCAAGAAGCATATGAGGCTGATTTTCAGAAAAGCGATGGGAATGCACCTGACAAGATTAACAATGATTACAAATCTATCTAAAACTTTCACATCAGCCAAAGGAGGTAAACTCCTTGATTGCAGCCCAAGGTTTGAAAAGATCGGTAACATATCAGATTTATTGTTTCACACAATGCCATTTTGGATTTGTTGTCCTCATAGGAAGCATGCTAAAAGGGGTGATAAAATAAGGCATATAGTTTACAATATGGGGCAGGTGGACCTCTTGATTGAAGTTTATAATTATAGTTGCCAAAAGTTGTGGGATCTTGGTAATATTTTGAGATCTACAAAGGGTAACAATTCTGATTTCAACATATTTGTAGCTTTTCTTTTCATTGGGATAAGGGAAAGATCAAAATTGATTTCAAATAAGTATAAGGAAAACATGGTACAAATTTTAAAAAGGGTGCTAGGAGTCCAATGGTTGTGTTCACTTGGGGAGTACACCTATAACTACCAAACCATGGAGCTCAAGTTTAAGGTGGACGGGAAAGAGGTGATTTTGCATGGTTTGAGCAATACGGCACCCCCAGAGGTGACCTCAAGGATGATGGAAGGGACCTTGCATGAGAGACCGATTGCATGGACTACAAGGAAGGCAAAGAAGGCTGCAAATTCCGAGTTGGAACAGCCGCCTCAACATGTGGGGACCTATCCCACACCCTGTTCGGTAAGGATAATAAATTTTTGTAAATTATTGTTTAAGACAGCTCTTTCAAATTGCAAAAACTCAGCCCATTTCCTATGACAACTAGTTCAAATTTTTCGAATGGGAACAGCTCCTTCAAAGTGTGGAAGTTCAGCCCATTTCTAATGCAAGAAATTCTGGAAATGTTGTGATGAGGCAGGTACATTCAAGAACGGAAACTTGTCTCTCTCTAAGCATGGTAAGTGTCCTGGGCTTTGTAGAGTCTGTGTTAGGGCAGCAGTATTTAGGTATGAATGTTTACTCCTTTTTGTATAAGTATACCTTGGAGGGAGAAATTCTACAATAGTTTTGCACTCATATGTCACTTTGGATGTATGAGGGGAAAGGGCAGTTTGGAAGTGAACTATGGGCTAGAGTGGCACTTCATTGGGCTTCACAACAAGGCTGCCTTCTTTGGGAAGGTGTTCACATGGGCATTCAAGAAGTAGGCACTCCAGCAGTTCGTAAAAAGGGTAAGGTTTTACTTTGGTTCAAGATTGTTGGGGTCAGAAAAATTAATAAACCATATCATGGGCTGGAAGAGAGAGCCTTGAGGCTCATTGGAAGCCATAATGAGTGTTTGGATCCTGTCAAGGAAGGAGGATGGCACCTCTCCAAGGGGTATGTTTGGTTGAGAATGACCAAGGGAACCATAAGGGGCAGCAAATGTACAATTTTCTACCATGCTGTCCATAATAGTTCCAGCTCTTTGGGTAGGAGTTTGAAGGTCAGCAAATTTATTTTGAAGGGTGGTTACAAAAGGAAACTTCAAAAAGGTTAGTTATTGTTAAAAATTATCACAATTAAAGTTGATGACAAGGCTGTTATGCATGGTCACAGCCTCCTAACTAGAGGATACTTAACTGTACATTTCATTTCTCTCACAAAATTGAATGGTTATTTGTTAATGAGAAAGGATTGGATTTCAGAGATTTTGGGAGAGCTTCCAGCCCAAGGAATGTTCAAATTTTTTGAGCTTTGGAAGCAAGTTGGGAGAATATTGCCTGCTATCCCATGCTTGGTGTTATTGAGTTCAAAAAGGACAACTCCTTGTTGGGAAGAAGGATAGGAATACATTGCTGCCATAACCATTCCAGCACATGTGAGCAGCACTCTTTTTACAGGTACAGCAGTAGCTCTGTTCAGGATAACATAAATGAAACCTTGGGAATCTGTGTGAGGAGAAGTTACAAGGAAAATGCAAGGCATAAAAGAGGATTTAATATGATGTTTATAAGGCATGATAAAGTGATAAAAAAAGTGTTGCTAAACACTCTTTTTTCCACTAACATGTTTGTTCTATGTGCAGGATCACATTGGGTTACCTTCCAAAGGAACACACACTCCAAGGTACACATGCAAGGAAGGAGGGCCATAAGAGCCAGCCATAATATATTTTCTTATCATGCTAAGTGTGGCAGTTCCAGCCCACCTAAAGTGGATTGTAGATTCATGATGAATCCTCTTGAGGTTAGATACATGAAGGAATTCCCAAAAGGTGAGTTGGGGGTGAAAAGCTTGGCCTTGGTGGACAATTGCAAGGCTGCAAATTGTAAATAAGGCCCCCAAGACATCAAGAACAGAATTATGTTTGGGGCATCTCTCCCAAACAAAGGAACATATGAGTACAAGGGGAAAGAAATGGGTTGCAGTTATGATAAGGGAACTTCCAGCCCAAGGGATGTGCAAAATTTGGAGTTTGGAGGACATTTTTGTGAATGCTAGCAGCTATTCCATGCTTAACAATGAAGAGTACAGCTGGGGCAGCCTTTGGTATGAGAGAGAAGTAACAATACTGGGCTGTCATAATGCTTCCAGCACATGGGGGCAGTCATCTTCTCACAGGGACAACAGCAAGAAGTTTTATAATAGGGCTTCCTTTCCATGGAAAGAGGTTACAGGAGGACTTTGCATGGGGATAATTGTTGGGACAACACCATGGATGTTGCTATTGCCCAAGGACATGCAATTTGGGTGGGGAGGATTGTCATGTCCCCCTTTTTGGCCTAAGCATGGACATGATCCTTAGCCTAGTCTTTTGGTGTTTCCCCTAGGCTAAGGGAAGAAGGGCAAAATGGGAAGCACTATTTCCCCCTCTTTGAAGATTAAAAGCGAGTTTTCATTTAAGTAAATTAAATTTTTCATTGAGGAAGGCCTTTTTTGACTTAAAGGACTCAAAAAGCCTTTGAGTGCTTCTAAAAAGATAGACGACCTTATGGTTCACTTTTACTCTCCATGTTGGGTGCCCAACTAACAAGATGATTATTTATAAGAGATTATAATTCATTTGAGGGGGATGCTAATTTGGATAATTAAATTTGTAAGCTTAAAGTGCGAAAACGCTTAGCTTATCCATTGAGGACGAAACCCTTATTTACAGCTAGGGCAGCTTTGTAAGGAAGTTGCATTGAGCATATTGGACTAACAAAAGTGTTTTGAACACCAATTCTGATTGCAGCAGTGAGAAGACAGCCTTTGGAGGTGGTGGAGAGCAGCAAGGAAGGTTGGCGAGTGAGGATCAAGGACTAGGGTTTGCAACGCAACCCTTGGGGTGTTTAGCGACCACCCTCCTATGGTGGCCGAGTGACCTCCAAGACTTAAATTGGCCTTTTTGAGGGCTGGACAGCATCTTGGTATTTTTTTGGTAATTTTTATGGTTTATTTCCAGCCATATGCATTGGAAAAATTCAGTTGAGCCTAAGTCATTAGCTGTATTTATTGCCAAATTTCTGTAATTATTTGTTCACAGAATATTGAGAATTTGGGGTTGAAAGGACCTTCATAAGGTGCTGGAAAATCTTTGTGTATTGACACCTTGGAAACTAATTTGATATGTTGATTTGATGCCCCAAAATTCTTCGAAAAATTCATTAATTTTCTATTAGGGCTTGGGATAATTTATTGCAGCTTCGGTGAGAGTTTGAATATCTAGGGTTGCAAGAAAAATTTAAAAAAACATATTATCTGTGGTTAGGATTTTGTGATAAAATTCAGATTTTAGGGTTTGCCCCAATTTGGGGATATTACACACAGTTTGCATGTTTCTCTAGTAACTCAAGGGGCTCAACATGATAATTTGCAATTGGTTCTGCAACAATCTTAATTATAGCTCATTGCCTTGTTCGTACTATCTTATAGGACTAGTCTAAAGATAAATACCCTCCTATTTTGGTTGTGAAGTCTCTTGATAGGCGTATCTCGAACATGGGAGGCAGATCATATCTATTAGTAATTTCTTGTGGGACGTTAATACTTGAATAAGCATGTGGGTTCAATGGAAAATCCTTGATTATCCCACAATTTCGATTGGGCTGACATCATGTTGGGTCACATACTTTCATTGTTCCCTCCGTTTTAGTTGAGGTGCCTTTGGGGAAGATATCACTACATCTACAGGGACTCAGGGAACACTCTATCTACTTTCTTCAGATATCTAGACCAACATTGTCTGGTTATTTATCTTCATGAGGACGTCACCCTCTTACGTAGATCCCTGCAAGGGGAGTCTAGAGGCTCTATAACCTCCACGTTAGGTGATAGATCAGTTAGGTGATGCTTCTCTCAGCACACCATTACTATTCACTTTACTCAAATCCCCCAGATTGCTCTCCCTCGACATCTTGGCTTTGTTCCTTCCTGTCAGCATGGCTTTGCCCCTTGCTTGCAACATGGATTTGTTACTTATTGGCCGTGCCCCAGACCTCAGGGGTAATATCATATTATGGGAGGTACACCAACCTTAGATGTTAGGCGAGATTCTAGAGGAAGTGCTTTGCTTCCTCCTAGGATCTCTCAGCCTAGCCCCTCCGTCATTGGGTACTCCTTGACGAGCACTACTAGATCTTTTCACAGTAATCAATGATGGCTTAGATGGCTCCTCCACTTGCACATATAGAGCTATTCAATGAGGTCTTCCAGTCTTCATCGGGACATACTTTTAGGGGCTCTTTTAGCCGTTCATTGCTATTTGTATTGGTTTCATAACCACCTTTATTAGTGACACACTGCTTTATATTGTCTTATGTACTTTTATTTCTTTATTTTGCTTCTAGAATTTTCCCTTCCTAGAACTCTCTATTGTTAACTGTTGTATTCTTGAGTCCCATTGACCTACTATTGGCCATCTGTGGACATTAATATAATTTCTTTCTTTCAAATGGGGTGTAATTAAGTTTCAAGACATCAACAATTTTCTTAGGCATTATAGTATTGCTAGCACCATGATCTATCATACAACTATGAATTAAAAATTCACCAGCTATTAAGGAAACATAAAGGGTTTAGGCCTTTTCTTATTTACCTCCATGCTATTTACTTGGCATAGGCTTGTCTAGATGGTCTCTTTTCTTTTAGATCAATTTCCTTTCTTTTGGGCTGCCCTTTTCTAGTGTACTACTTCAGTGGCTCCTGCAACAAATCAACTTGTCTAAGGATTTGTAAGGCATCGTACAAGGTGATTGTTGTAATTGTTATTTCATTTGTTCCACCACACTAAGTGGCATATATGATTGTGGCTTTTGTTGCGGGGTATACTTAGTCCACTCTTTCCTTGGCTTCTCAAGCAATGGATAGCATATCTTTTTAGGCCAAGATTTGTTAGGTGTTTGTTTGGGCCTTTTGGGCTCTATCATGGAAGCTTTGGCTTGCAATTTGGCAACTGCAGGTGTTACCAGAGTATTGGGCGGTGCTTGACTTGTAGATGCCTATGCATCAAGGGTTCTTTTCTTACTTCTTGTTAAATATCTGGATTGGACTTGAGCCCTTGCTGAAATTTTTGGGCCTTCATTTGTAGCATGTAAGTCACTCTCCTCCCCACAAGCCACGACACCTTCAATTGGAATGACAATAGTTTCTTGGACTCATCATTTCTTGGCATTGTTGGCTTCGTGCATTTTGGGCCATGGGTGCTTGATTTTGATGGCCAATGAGGTTATTATTTGAGTCATGTGCCAGATTGCATAGGAAGCCCCAATTTATTTGTTCCTTTACCAAGTAGTTTTGCACCAGAACTATTGCTCTAGTGGTATTATGATTATTTTGGTAAAGAGGGAATCCACTGACCTCTTGCAATAGGTTGTGTAGGGGTAATCCCCTGATTTTTAGGAGGTTGAAATCTGTTGGGTTGTAACTTGGGTTTTTTCTATAGGAAGGCTTGAGAGGATTTTGTGCACACTTGTTTTAAATGGATACAAGCTCATTAGAGAATCCTATCAACAGGGTCTTCATTTCATCCATATTTTTTGAGCTTTGGGATGTGTGACTTGAGCTTCTATGGGAATGGAGGGTTTAGGAATTGGATTCATATTAGGGATCTAGGTTTGTATTGGAATTTGAAGGGGGTTGCAAATCTCCGGGAACATAAGCATTGTCGGTCTAGGGGCTAATTTTCTAGCATAAGGTTGTTCTCAACTAGGACTGTAGTGTTGTAGGCTAAAGGAGGGGTATTCCCTCCCATAGATTGAATCATAAATGCAATCTCAGGACTGAAAGATCTTAAGTAAGACAAAAAAGCCATACCTACCAAAGGAAGAACCTCTATAGGATTCTTTTCTACATCTTCGTGAATCTGATATTGAAGTCTGAGATGGACTCCATCAGAGCGCTCTTGATGGTAGTTAATTGTTCCTCAAGAGACAAATTGCCCCCCTTTTCGTTGAATTGATTGTATGATAGGAGTCCCACCTCATCCCAAGTATTGGATAGATCCAAGCATCAAGCTTCTAAACCAGTACAGGACCTTGCCCTAAAAGGATGCTACAAGAAGTCTAAGGGCTGCATCAGATTCTATAATATGATGTCTTGCACAAAGGTTGGTTGTATCTTGAATATGGTCTATAGGGGTGAAGGAATTCTCTCTATTAAAATATGTAAGTGCCTTTATGGTAGATACTGGGATATTGCTTCATTGTGGGGGATGTAGTGGGCTCCTTGAATTCCAAGATACAAAGGCTTCACTGTTGCCATGACTACTAGTGATGGAAATCTTTGACTAGGGGATAAAGAGCGAGTCCTACGTGATGAAATTGAGGATCTAGATGTAAGTCTATTTTTTCTCAACGGAGATGGTTGTAGGAACTTAAGGGGACTACGACCTTCATGAAATTTGGCTATAGACCTTGTCGAATCCAACTCATAGGCTTTTGGGTCTATTATTTTGTAGAGTTTCTAGATGAATGAGTACAATGCTTTGGTGATAGAAGATTGTTGAGGACCTTCACCAAGTGTTGGTAATGATCCTTCTTGATAATGGAACTCATGGATCTAGATTGTAGTCTTTATATGAAGAATCCAGTAATCGAGGTACTGGCATCCGATGGTTTGGCAATTAGTCTGAAACCTTTAACAAGTTCCAATGGGCGTCTCAAAAACTCTTGATCACCTTGAATTGACTAACTTTAAATAACAAGAATGCACCCACAATTCAGGTTTACAATAGAGAACGTAGGGATTTTGAACTAAGATAATCTTTGGATCAGGTTGCCTCCCTATCCTAACGCTACCTAGTTATTTGGAAGGGAAAAGAGTAAGAGAGATTACTAAAATGTATAAACAAAGAGGGGTGATGTGCTAGAAGCGTATGATGTTAAACCTTAATCAAAAGAATGAACAACTTGAAATTTTTATAACTTGAGTTCATAAAATGCAAGAGGTTAGAAATCTAACACTACATTTAACATTGACAGGGTAAATCATCCACATAAGTTTCTCGTGACTGATAGAAAAATAATCTCAACGCCTCAACTAAATGTTTCTACTTTCAAGAGATGCACATTTACACCTTGATAAAAAACTTGGCAATACATGAGTTCATATGATAATGGGCAAGGCTACAATTGTTATTGAAAACTCTGTAAGAGATGAATGATAAAATTCAAAGGAAAATTATCCTTCATCGAGAGGATTATTGCTCGTTATATACAAAATAAAGCTAAGGCGGCAGATCAACAAAGTGTCACTTGTACATATCCAGACCGCATGAACCGTTGAGTCATCCAAATACCCAACATCGACAGAGTGAAAACTGCTAAAACATTCTAGATTATCCACTAACACTTGCATCAACGTCCCAAATCCTACCCTGTAGAGAAGGGGATATCATTACCACGTAATCCTTCTTTTCTTGATCTATGCAATCACCAATAGAAATTATGCGTGCATCTAAGAGGATCTTCACTATTTCTTGACTAGACAACAATACATTGCCATGTGGAGGTTTGGACCAATAGTGAATTATGCAGCGTGTAACAATCCCCATTTTCCTTCTTGGGATGTGATCATCGTCCACGTGTATGACCAAGCCTTTCCTTTACATCATGGGTTAGGCCCCACCAAAATTTTCTTTTGAAGGCTATCACCTTATTTATCCCATAGAGATATTCTTTATGCTTAGGATCAACAAGAAGGGGGACATCAAGGAGGATGCAAAGAATTGTCAGTTCCTAAACCTCCGATCTCCATTCTTTTGGCTAGTTAAGAATCAATCGGAGGGTGCAGAAGGTGGTGTGACGTCAATTTCCTTTTCCTGCATTCTTTAATATTACTTTTTAGGAAGTGTGGCCCCATCATAATTTTACTCAAGGCTATTGCCTTATTATTCTGAAGTATTAATGCCCGTGCAACATACCTTTTAAAGGGCGTTGTTGGATCAATACGCATCAACGACAAGGGGAGAAATAGAGAAATGTTAGATCATTGGTCAGCGTGGAACATCCAATCTTTGTCCATCAGTGCCTAATCATTTTAATCAAACGACACGGATAGGGTGATCGGTTCTTTTTGCTATTTTTTATTGTTTATGGTCTGCATGTGCTTCCAAGGGTTGTATTAAGAGAAACAAAGCCCTACGGCCTTTAGGATTGATAAGCATTATGCACTAAGGCAAAAGAGTACTGCAATGAGCCCAAGGGGAAGATTGAGACTCGGCAGGTTCATTCAAAGGTAAGTATCTATAACTTTTTATATCTCATTTGATATATACACATTGCACAAAGTAATAGGTTTTGAATGTATAACTCCTTGTTTATATTACCTCTACACTTAAACTTAGAGTATCTATAGGGTTTTCTAGGCTTGTCATTTTCCACCTTAGGTGATCTAGGCCCCCATTTGCTTACCATGATCCCTTATTTATTTTTTATTTTTTAAACCATTCCTCTTTATGTTATAAGCATTATAACAATAGATTAGATCTCATTTGATCCATTACGAGACCTATCTAGTGTTATTGTATACTATTATTTGTGTATAGGCTTTGGAACCCTCTCTTTTAGTGTTGTATGATAAGTTCCCCCTTAATTAGGTTTAGTAGATCTAATTTGGTCATTATACAAAGTATTACAATATATTTTAGTTGATTACCTTCTCCAAGCTTGTATTTACTAAGTAGGATAAGTTGTATATCTATCTTAATGTTTTGCATACATTCTAGTAAACCTGACGTGAATCTAACCCTTATATTTCAAAAAATAATTTATAGATAGGTCGTGTTGGTCGACCCATTTTTATTCTTTGTTTGTATATTTTGGATTTATAGTCAACTAGGTTATGTTGATCAACCCAATTTTATTCTTTATTTACATATTCTCATCCACGGTCATCTAGGTCATGTTGGTCGACCCAATTCATTTTTTGTAGATTTTAGTTTTCAATCCTAGTAAACTAGGTCATGTTGGTCAACCCAATTCATTTTTATAGATTTCAGTTTTCAGTCTTAGTAAACTGGGTCATGTTGGTTGACCCAATACATTTTCTATAGATTTCAATTTTCAGTCTCAGTAAAATAGGTCATGTTGGTTGACCCAGTTTATTTTATATCGATTTCATTTTCAGTATTAGTAAACTAAGTCGACCTAGTTATATTACTCAGGGTATTTCTAACCAGCGTAGTCGACCTAGATATCATGGTGTGAGGGGATTGCCTCAATACTCATAGTCATGGTACAAAGCTAACCATGGTATTTAGTTTTCATGTACCTCATGATATTTTATGAAATGCCTAGGACTTCCCTTTGTATTGAAATTTAGGAATTAAGCCATTTGTTTGATTTTGTGGTGCATCAATTAGTAGTTATTGTTAAGAAGATACTTTTAAATTATCCTTAAAAATAGGTTTAGTGGGATTTGGGCAAGGTCTAATCCTCCATAGTTAAATCTCTGAAACATTGGGTTGTCACTATCCAATGGATAAACAAGTATCTTTGGGAGCCTTCAAATCAATCAAATCCTATTAGAGTATCTTCTTGATCTTATTTTAGAATATCTAGTTAAATAATTAGTTAGTTGTACACTTTCATTTCTACTTATTGCTTGCTTATCTCCTTGGTATTGTAGATTGTGTTGACTAGTGTTGACACAATTGTGTTTTGTGTGGTTCAGCTAGATCAACCAACATCGACTTAGTTGACTATGTTTGAATTGATTAAGTCAAACGGGCTTGACTCAGTGTTTTATATTCTAATTATTTACCTCTATTTTTAGACTACATCATCAAGTTTACATTAAAAAAATCCATATCCAACTAAGTCAACTAGGTCGATCATGTAGGTTTCCAGACTATTGTTTTTACATGTTTTTCTAATTAAGTTGACCAGGTTGATCCTATAGCTTTCTAGACTATTATTTTTATTATCTATCCAAGTCAACCATATTGATTCAATAGGTTTATAAACTATTATTTTTACTTGTCTATCCAACTTAGTCGACTAGCTTGACCTAGTAGGTATCTAAACGACTTTTTTCCTATCTTTGATCAACCAATTTGTATCAGTAGGTTTCTAGACTATTATGTTTACCTATATGTCCAACTAAGTTGATTGGGTCGATATTGTAGGTCTCCAGATTATATTTTTTACCTATATATCCAACTAAGTTGACCAGGTCAATCCAGTAGGTTTTCAAACTAATATTTTAACCGATTTGTCCAACCAAGTAAGCCATTTTTATCTTTTAGGTTTCCAAACTATTATTTTTACTTGTCTATCCAAGTAAGTCAACCAGGGCAATCTATTAGGTTTTCATGCAATTGTTTTTACTTGTCTATCTAACCAAGTCAACTAATTCAATCTTGTAGGTTTCTAGACTGTTGTTTCTACCTAGCTTTCCAACTAATTTGATCAGGTTGATCCAGTAGGTTTCTAAACTACTATTGTTGACCAAATAGCTTTCTAGATTGTTGTTTTTTTCCTTCATGTATTTTGAACTAAGTTGACCCTGGTTGACCTAGTTCAGTAGGTGGTTGACTATGTTGTGTTTCATGTTTCCTCCTAATTCTCAGCTAACATTATGAAATCACCTATTATAATCTTCCTTGGCAGTCTATTTAAAATTACGTGGGTGCCTCTTTATTACCTACCTTAGCCACCCAGGAGGATAAACCCTCATGGTGCAAGTAATCACGATCATCATCTAGGTGAATATAATGCAACATGGTACACATTATTTAAAATGATTATATATATGATTCTAACATGAATGATATCATAGTTAAACTTCTTTACTTTACCATTGGAGCAATCGATACTAACACAGGAAACCCTCCCATAGGGAATACTCCTATAGAAAATCCTCCCATAGGGGACACTCATATCCCTAACCTTGGGAATTATCTTCCTACCAACACTAACATTACACCTCCTACCACTAGCAATCAAAATCCACCCATAGATACAACTCAAATTCTTGATCAAATGGTTTAGCAAATGAATGTTATGTAAACAATTAACAATTCCCAAATGATCCAAACGTAAAATCATATCTTACAAATAGCAAGTCAAACCCATATTGGCATGCCTCAAAGTTAAAATTTTGTCCCCCCACCTATTAGATATGCCAACGGGAATACAATACCTTAACCTCTCATGCACAACAAAATGTTCCAACATATTCAAATTGAAGCTTTAACTCCATTCATTATCTCCATGGATATTGGAAACATATCTCCAACTATTAAGTGTGATGGAACTAAAGACCCTGTTATTTTCCTCAAAGCATTTGGTAATCTTTATAAGGAATGGGTCCAAACCAATGTTTTTGCTACCACTAAAATTCTTAACAAAACATTTACAAGAGATGCTTTAGAGTGGTATAATCAACTCTCCCGACATTCTGTATGGTAATTATAGGATCTCGTAAATTATCTAGTTAAATAATTCAACAAAATGATCTTCCTAAAAATTGTCTTTGTCACTTCATCAATGCTAAGTAATTACCCACTGAATCTGATCATACTTTTATCAAAACATGTAAATCGTTAGCTCAGAAGGCTAAGCATAACCT
The DNA here is from genome assembly GCA_037957365.1 of Torreya grandis. NCBI lineage: Eukaryota > Viridiplantae > Streptophyta > Pinopsida > Cupressales > Taxaceae > Torreya > Torreya grandis. The sequence goes on from JARHVA010000182.1 coordinate 1,904,249, forward strand.
GAGTGATGACAATATTTTTAAACTTTTCATTACTACTCTTAAAGCCTCTCTTCAATATAAGGTATGCATATTTTATGCTCAAAACTTAGAAGAGGCTTTTGATTAAGATAAAAGACAATATTTCCTTATGAATCAATTTGAACCATCTCATAATTCAATAAAGGAATCATTCCAAACTTTAATTAATGCAATAACTAGTACAAATTATCAATCTAAATACACTCCAACAAAAATGGGAGAAGTCAAATATGATATTCAAAATCCCTCCCACGTGCCCATGATAGTCTTAGAAATAAAGAAATTATTATCTCCATCTAAACCTTTCATCTAAAATAATACTACTCCCCATCATGGTATGATCCTAATAAATTTTGTTGGTTCCAAAGCCAACATTGGTCATTCTCATGAGATATGGAGTGCACTTGTAAAAAATTTAGTTTCGTTCGTGTTAGGAGATGCATTTGATCATGATACTGTGATCAAACTGTGTCATCACGATTATCTCAGAGCTTCTCAAAAGAGACACTTTTCCAAACATACTACTCAAAAATATTACAAACCTTCTTATAATCCAAATGCACAACACACTATTGAAAATGTTTGTGTTATTGATATCAATTATGATCAATATTCTACTAATTCTCAAAATGTGAAGGCAGCTAAAGTCAATTATTGTCGTAAACATGCTCACAAAGACCCTCACCAAACCTAATAAGTTGTCTTCTTAAGATCAACTCCTTAAAGATACTACAACATATCAGCCCGAATCTTCAGAACCAACCACTAGTGAAGGTTTGCCTCCACTACCCCACCTAATCAACCTAAGTCTCACACTCACTCTTATTCTAAACTTCACTAGAATTTGTTGGATGCTATGCCTTGTAAAAGCCCTCACATGTAATTAGTAATAACTTCTCCTTATCATTACAATTTCCTTATGAAACAACTACCAGATATTGAATAACATTTATCTACTGAGTCTAAGTTTCTTCCTAATGTTACTCAAACTACATAGGTGCACATTGTCAAAACAATTTCTTCTACCAAACCATCCATATAATTTCCTAAAGATGATATGATAAATGATGAAATTATATTTTGAGCTGATGATCCACCTATTTTTATCAAAATTGGCATCAATAATACTTTAATTGAAAAAGTTTTAGTTGATGAAGGATATAGTATCAATGTTACTTCTCTTTGGTTAGTTCAACAAATTGGATATTCCAAAGAAAGTCTCAAACAAACCCACCTAACATGTCATGGATTTGATAAGACCAATCAAAAACCAATTGGCTACATTTGGTTCCCTCTTACCATCTGACCCAAAATAATCCACATCAAGCTCATGGTTCTTAATCTTCCCTTTTCTTACATGTTCCTAGGCTGCCCATGGACTCATAATATGTGAGCTATTGCATCTTCTAGTAGCCAATGTATTGAATTCATACATGATGGGAAACATTATAAACATGAGGCCAATCCTAATCCTTGGATCATCCAACTTCCAAATCCCAAATCTCAATATTGTATCCCCATTATTTCTTAAATTAATAGTCCTCTTCCTAAATTTTTTAATATGCATTAATATCTACATGTAACTCTTTAATATTCAAATGATGATGAACCTAACAAATTATAAAACATTTAAAATACCACTCGATTACCTCCCTATATCATTTAATGTCTCCCTCCTTCCCATCTTCCATGATATCAAACTATTCCCTTAGTAAATGATACTAATGACAGTCTTACCCTTTGTAACACACATGAAGATTATTACATAGAAGATGATTTTACTTGCAAGTAATATGAAGTGGCCAAACTATTTCAAACCCCTTTAGCCATGTTCCCTCACACTTTCAGTAATATGGGCATCTCCACCACATATGTTCATATTGGAACAAATACATGCGTTATATCTCCATCTTATGAATGATACTACATTATAGCTCAAGCTGAGTCAATAGATTTAGATGTCTTGCCTTATCAAAAATACATGTTGTCAATCATGATGTTCATGTCATTCACATATCCTTTGATAATGAGCAGAACCTAAAGGATATGTACCACCTATCAATGCACATTTTCTAGATACTCCATGGGTCATACAATAAATTGACTAATCTGATATAATCCAATCTACAATTCCTGACAACATTTATTTAATAAATCTAGGGCACCAAGATTTATTACCTCCATTATATCATATTGATTTTACACCTATTAATTTACTGGATATAGTCCAGAATCACTGTAGCCACCATAAGATAAAAACCCACAATATATGTAATATATAATTCTAATGAAAGCTTAAAGAAAGAAAATACATATGTTTATTTCAGATAGCATTACTACCTTTTTAGATAAAGAGCTCTGTGCTGAATTCCCCTATATAAAACAATGGTAACTCTCATTGTAGCAACTCGGTTGTACTAAAACAAAAAGCAGTAAATTATTTATTTATTTATAAAAAAAATTTCCATAAACAAATATTCTATTTTAAATTATAGATTCACAAAAAATAACCATCAAAATTTCAACTTAAATTGTCAATGCAACATAAAGTGTTACAACTTCATGAAAGTACATACATAATGACACAGCGACTGCTGGTCCACAATACAACCGTTGTTTATGTAAAATAATATTACATTTATAAATTCAATAGGCAATTAGCCTTATATACAATATAAAGATATCTAACTCTCCAGAGCTCTAGTTGCACCAACTTGCGTATTTCTAATAACCTCAAGTGTTGTCTCTAAGAATGTACTGTTGTGGGGGAGAGCATCATCTGAGCGCTTTACCACTCCAACCACGGGGGAGGGAGAGCATCATCTGAGCGCTTTACCACTCCAACCACGGACCAATGATTTCCCGCACAATCCCCTATTAGAGAATGGCCCTCCCTACACGAATAGGCAGATAGAATGGTGCAGGAATTCAGAATGAGACATGTTAGTACCTCCATGTGCTGTAAGATTCTACTACATAATGTGTTTCACAAAGAAAAATACGTTTCTACTATGATATCGCACAATATGCAAATCATACATATGAATTGACAATGTTAATCTAACATTACTTTGGCCAAAGTTTTAAATAACATATGATCATCCGGATCAATCAAATTCATAACAAATCACTTGATCGGGTTATCCATACCCATCATTGATGATGCTAACCAGGGTCGAGAAACCGTCTCGCTATTTCGGTAGTATCATCAATGCGGGCCCCATAAAATACATAACAGATAAATTATCCAAAACTTAAGCTCACCATCCGGATAAACTAATCTAAGGATCATGATCACATACATGCAATATCTTATATAATTAAGCATACATTGACAAAACCATGCCAATCAAATACGACCACAAAAGTCTATATTAACTTAATTATAATAGATAACTTTATGCATAATTCAATTATTTGTATAAAAGAAGTACAATTAAGAAAACAAGGATTTCTCAGACTTTTTTGGAATGGTTAAATTGGTTTTCCCCTACAACTAACAAAATTAAGGAAATGCTCTAATTACCTATTTTTCGTAATTTTAAAATAACACAAAAATGTATTGCCACAAATCAATCATTTTCGAATATAATCTGTTGATTTTTTCATAAGCTTTATAACATCTTTTATTTCATATAAAAAAAAACCAAATACTAAGAAATGAGATAAAATCTCCTACCCCTACATAATTTAATCACAGAGTATAAAACAATGTCGACAATCAAATTGTATAGTATCTAATTTATATTTATGATATTTTTTTAAATGGAAAAACAAAACTTGTTATAAAAACATTAATATTTCTAACCATTTAAATATGGATTTCTTTTTATCCCTTCCCGTCAATTCACAACAATCTGTAAAAATCAAATATGTTCTGTAACCATACTGGCAAGGTGATTATTAAAAGTATTACGATTACTACTACCCCTATGACGTCCAATTAAAACATTCAGTGATTTTTTATTAGTGAAGGAAGTCGTATTCACGATATAATAGTTTACTAATCACTATATATAATTTTTTTAATTATATATTTATATATTAATAATAAAATAAAATTACTTCCCATCCAAAAAGGTTTTCCCTCTACCCCTTCCCGTCAATTCACCACTTATAAAAAAAATATTATAAACAGGGCACGAATTGGGACAGAATTGAAAAGAAGTCACTTTCATTATATAATTGCTAAACATAGGAAATAGACGTGAAGCGACTTACGCTCCAGAAGGAACCTCCGACCACAACACATACATTTAATATATATATTCTATCCGAACATGGAGATAGATGCATATTTGTAGTCTGCTAAAAGCCCAGAGGCTTTCTAAGTCCGTTGAAATCCTGTCTAAATGGAACATGGTTCCGTTTGAGTTGAATCAACTTAGATAAAAGTATGGTGGCGTGTTACTCTTGGACTCAGTAATAAAAAAGAGTGGAGACGGCGTTGATCTTGGGCTAAGTTAGAGAAAAGACAACAGTCTTGCTCTTGGGTTGAGCTAAAGAAGGGAATGGTGGCGCTGCTCATGGGGCGAGTTAAAGAAAAGAAATAAAAAAGCATAGAACCTTGATATTGCAACACTTTAATGTTGTTGGATGAAAAAGCTATTTCGGGTGGTTCAAACCCTAGACGTGGTGTTAGCAAGCATTGCGTGAGGGCAATGAAGATGGAAATATCAAACGCTGAGTCAAGGTAATGATAAAAGAAAGGGCATGAAGCAATTAAAATAGTTTTAATAAATTTCTATTCCCAAAACTTGCTAAATATGAAAAGAATTCAAGTTTCTAGGAGAGACTACCAAAATATAACCCAAAAGTTTCTACAGGTTTACTCTCAGATTTCAAGAGTTTCTCTAATGTAAAAATATTGTGTAAATATATTTTAATTTATAATCCAAAATTCTTTCAATACAAAATACACCATTAATATAATAATACTACCCATCTGGCACGCTTTTTCTTTTGTTGCAGATAAATTTTTTCTTTTGCTTTCAAAGCCCTCTTTCTTCTTCCAACGTCCCGCTATTTTTTCTCGTGTATCTTTCATATTTAAATCCTTGTCTTTTCCTTTCCTTAACACCATTTTCTTTCATTTTCGTTATTTGCATGCTACTTGAAATCAAAGCTGTAGGTTTTGTTTCAAATAATTAATTGGGAGTCCCACAAGTAATTATCGGATAAATTTTTAGTTTCAAATAATTAATTGGGAGTCCCACAAGTAATTATCGGATAAATTTTTAATTTATCTCCCTTGATTTCCCAAGTTAGTATTAAGACAACTCAACTTCACCTTTCCAAGTAAAGTCATCAAAAGATTTCATGTATTGTTAATTAATAATCAATTCTACTTGATAAATACCAGATAAGTCTTTTAAAGTATGTGTCCATCCTAGTGTTTAATTAGGATTTATACTCATATTTAATTAGCAAAATTAATATATTGAATATCATAAATTAATAATTGTCTAATACAATTAAAGAAGTTAAGATTATAATAAATCTTTATTTTGACAAATTAAATATAGCATTACTACTATTTTAATTTTTCTATTGAAATATGTATTAATGACAATTTATAAAATACAATATATAGCATCTCTCAACATAGTAATCAATATAACCAATTTCAGAATAAGAACAACTGAAATATGATTAATGCAACTATTCTAGCATTAATGAGCATAATACTAGCAAACCAGATTAATGCAAAGAATTTAACAAGTCAATCTACGGTGGTGTGTGAATTTGGGTTACTAGCATTTCCATTCTATCATACTACAATCATCCCATCTGCACTACTCTCTCCGATGATGCTCTCCCTCGTCATGCTCTGAGGGTAAGACCAATCCTGCATCCACCTCATATCAAATATGTAGTTAGTCTGAGTCATCATAAATATAATCAATGATTTAAGACTAACAAGTATACATCTACACTGCACAAAATAATTAAACGCAACTATCACATCATGTATACATATCATCAATATCATTGTTCCCAACAATATTTATCATAGTGCTCAAATCAAAGCATTAAAGAATCATAAAGAATCAGTTATTAACCATTTCAAATCTACGAATTTAAAAGTAAAATCATAGGGTGAAATCGGGATATAACCTCATCCATAAATGTGTCTCACCCACTATCCCTTTATGCTCTTATATGGATAACAAAAGAGGCTAGGTTTAAAGCGTTGGAGAGTAGTAACTTGTAGGACAAGTCTTCTTAGAGATAATGCGTACATATTATTAATAGAAGTCAATTAAGTAAATACTTAATTGATAATCTTTTCTAATAATAGGTTATGGGCACCGATTAGTACTTATCCATGAATTATATTACTAATAAATATCACAAGTGCATCTTAAACCATACAAAAGTGTATGCGTTATTAAATACACTAATATCCCCCTTAAAATGTACTTTGGTAAAGGGAAGGACGAAGGAATCACTAAACTATCCCTTTTTGACGATAAGTTCCTTCACTCCCAAAAGTCGCATGAGTTGAACAAATCATGTCTCAAGAAAGGGCTTTGTGAAGATGTCTGCAACTTGATATTTTGTTCGACTATATGTAATAACAACAATTTTATCTTGTATTAGTTGTTGGATATAATGCATATGAATTTCAATGTGTTTTGTGTGTTAATGCTCCACTGGGTTGCGAGAGATGTGGATGACACTCTGATTATCACACCGAAGTATTGTGGGTTGGGTTTGTGGAAATCCGAACTCATAAAGAATGCACTGAATCCAAAATGACTCATGGTTGATAGCGACAACTCCACTATGCTTAACTTCCATTGTAGACAAAGCAATAGTAGTTTGTTTCTTACAAGACCAAGTCATAGGACCTGCCCCAAGATGATAGATGTATATCGTGGTTGACTTGCGATTTTTTGGATTTCTTGCCCAATCACTATTTGTGTAACCTATAATTGCGATTTTGCCACCAAAAGTGTAACCAACAATTGAGGATTTTCCACATGATTTATGCTAAATTCCATAACTAGTCATACAACAAAGATACTGAAGAATGCACTTTGTTGCTTGCCAATGGCTGTCATGGGTGTCCTGACAGTGGTGTGACACTAGATTCACAACAAAAGAAAGATCAGGATGAGAATGAGTCAAGTATAAAAGACTTCCCACCAATTACCAGTAAAGTGTACCATCAATTGAAGAACACCTGGCATGAAGCCCAACTCCGGATTGAAAAGGAGTTGGTGCGGACTTGTAGTCTTCCATGTTGAAGTGACAAAGTATTTCTTGAGCCTACTTGGATTGATTAAGAAAAATTCCTTTCTCAAACTGTGAAAACTAAAGATCAAGGAAAAAATGTAACAAGCCCAAGTTGGTCATCTCAAAGTACTTCATTAACCGTGCTCTTAGATCATAAACCTATTTGGTGGAACTCCCTGTAATGATTAAGTTGTCAACACTGAGGACCAAAATCAGGGGTTGCCCGCCTATTTTCTTGGTGTAGACTATGGGGTCAGAGGGAATTTGTGTAAAAACCAGATTTGATTAAAAACATTTTTTCCTACCAAGTTCAAGGAGTCTATTTTGAGCCGAACAAGGAATTTTTCAATCTGCATTCATAGTTAGATTTCTTGCTACTGATGGACCCAGGAGATTGGGGCATGTATATTTCTTCCTGCAAGTCTTCATGCAAGAAAGCACTTTTGGCATCCATCTAATGTACTTCTCACCCTTGTGTTGTAGCCAAGGAGAATATAAACCTGATGGAATTCATCTTGGCAATTGAAGCAAAGGTTTCGTGGTAAGCAACACCTTTAACCTATGAAAAACCTTTTGCTACAAGCGTAGATTTGTATTGGTCATGCTGCAGACTTAGTGTGGGACATCCACTTGCACCTCACTATTTTTCTTCCTTTCGGAAGTGGAACCAAGTCCCAAGTTTTATTCTTCTTAAGAGAGAAATTCTTCTGCCATAGCTACTTGCCATTTAGTATGTTTAGAAGCCTCATGATAAGTCTTTGGGTCTTGACATGTTGCAAATTGCACCAAGTGTGCAACACCAAACTGATGTTCTAATCTAGCCCTACGTGGATTGCTAGGATCCCCTACCTATGCACCAACGTCATCACGCACTATGCGGACCCATTTTTGTTGAGGTTGTGTTGTTTGTGCAGGTGCACTTTGAATGACTTGTGGCACTGGCGGTGGAGGAGCAGGTTTCCCCCCTTGTGGCTCATCATCTGAATCGTAGTGACTCTCTAAATGAAAGTCATTTAAACTACCTTGTTCTTCATAAGAAACAATAGGAGTTGTGTCCCGCTTGGCAAAAACTAATGGAGGAGGAGAAGATGTTGGCTTGTAAGCTTGGGATTGTTCATTAAACAACACATCCTGTTGGTAAAGAACTTTAGTGGTGCTCGAAACAAGAAGTCGATATACATTCACATCTTCACAATAGCCGACCAAAATACAAGGATGACTCTTTCTTTGCATTGTTGTGTTTATCATCTAGGACGTGCCCATGCATTACATCTAAAAATCCTGAAGTTAGAAACATCAGGGATGATACCAAACCATTTTTCTTTAGAAGTCATGTCTTGCACTATTGAATGTAGTTTGCACACTGGATTTCCTCTGCCCAAAACTGAGTAGGCAAGTCTTTGGAATGTCCTATGCGATTTTCCATTTCCTTAAGTGTGGGATTTTTGCATTCAGCTACACCATTTTGTTGAGGGGGGTAGGGCATGATTATGTTGAAATTGAATACCTGTCTATTCACAAAAATTGAATATCTGATTGTTGACAAAACTCTCCTCCATTGTTTGTTCAGAGATGCTGATTTTTCCTATTTGACAGGGTTTCAACATGGGCTTTAAAATTTTGAAGTGCTCAAAGATCTCACTTTTATTTTTACAGATAGTAAAACCATGTTTTGCAAGAGAAATAATCAATGAATGTAAGCAAATATTTATTTTTATGAAAAGAAGCACGAGGTAATGTTGTGAGATCACTGTGAACCAATTTTAATATGTCAGTTGCCCTCCAAGGTTTGTCTTTGGGAAATGGATCCCTGTTTTGTTTTCCAAGTGCATAACTTGGACAAACTCCATCTTTGAAAGAAACTATTGGCAAACCAAGAACCATTTTGTACTTACTGAGATGCCACAATGAGCGATAGTTCATGTGATCAAAACACTCATGCCAAAATTTATTCAAGTCATTTGCATGCACAATCACGACTCGTGAAGGTTGAGAAAGCAAAAAGTTTGCAAATTTATACAATGTGTTTTGATGATCAACCTTGCTAGCAGCTACAATAGCAGAATGGACTTTTGCATATCTGATAACAACATTAATAGGTGTAAACTCTACAATTTTACCTTCACATGCATGTGCAATTTGTTAGATGGATAGGAGGTTTATTGACAACCTTGGAACGTGGAGAAATTTGTTGAATACACCATTATCCATCTCAACAAACCCTTTGCCCTCAACAACTAGAGGACTAGATTTGCCCACAAAAGTTTCATTTATGTGGCTTTCATCAAGATTGTGAAACAACGAGCCATCATGCACCATGTGGTGAGAGGCTCCTAAATCCAAAATCCATTCAGATACAGGTGATGTTTGTTGTCGCAAAAAGTGCTCCTGTCTTGGAGGGAGGGAGCTACATCTTTTTCATCTTTCTTCCAAGTGTGCATTTTTTTTGAAACACTAATGTTCAACACGGCCTATTTTACCGCAAAATTTGCAACACTCTTTGTTGACATTTGCATTCATTTTCCTTTTTCCTTTGTCTTGATGGGGGAAGAGTTTTGTTGAGTTGATTGATTGCCCTTAGGCTTAGGCTTTGCTTTCACTTTTCCTTTGGCAAGGCCTTTGTATTCACTAGAGTTGGGTTGTGATGTCGCTTTAGTATCATTGACAACTAATGCCTATTGCCTAGTACCTCTAGGTCAAATGTCACCAATGAAAATAAGTTTTTTCTATTCTCTCTGAAGTTGCTCTCCGAACTTTTCAAAAGTTGGTGCCACATATGTACTGACCAAAGAATCTTGTCATGTGTAGTGATTTGAGACAGATGGAGTAGGAATGATTCAATTTTGACAAAACACTCATAATGAGTTGGTCATCATTCTTGGTTACACCTGTCTCAACAATCATAAGTCTTAAGTGCTTGACTTGATTGATAAAATTCTCAGTGCAAGGACTTATGTCTAGACTAAGAGCACTAAGCTTGTTTTCCAGTTGACATGCCTGCATGTTGCTAAGCTTGGACATTTCAACATTTTTCTTTGCAAGCTAATATTCCTCCATTAGCTACCATCACCTAAAAACTATAGCTTGGATACACATAACAAGCCACCTGCTTGGCCACCTAAGGGTCAATGAAGTTATGAGTGCTTCCAAAGTCGATGATAGTCAAGTGATGCCCCTTGTAGTAACCCATTACTTCCATAGTTTGAGGAGTTGTGATCCCTACTAAAGCATGCGTTGAAATTTTGGGGGAAGGGTCCTCACTTGGACCATTCCCTTCTGGTTGTTCCTCATCTGAGCCTTCTTCAAAGTCGTTTAGTATGATAGGCCTGGAAGGTGCCTTAACATCTATGGACTTGGGATGATTATGTAGAGGATTTTGGGCTATGTATTTATCCATTTGTTATGAATCTACTTGGAGAAATCAAGCAAACAAAATGACAATATGAGAAAATAAAGGATTACTCAATGAACTCAAAAATAATTGCAGACCTTGCTTATTTTAAGTTATCATGGGCCTCTTTTAGGGGGGCAAACTCTTTGAGAGCAAAAACATAGATGGATGTTTTTCCTTACAACATCAATATATGCAACCCTAACCCTAATATCCTTGCAACCCTAACCCTAATACTCAAGGGTTGACCCTACATGGAAATGGATGCCCGAGGTAATTAAATAAGATTATTACAATGCAACAAGAATAATAGATGGTTAGGACATCGGGGCCCTAACATATTTTAAGGATAAATTTTTAAAAGTTTATGCATAATTTCAATAGCCTTTGCCCCATTGTCCCAAAGATCCAAGAATATTTTTAGCCGTCCTTGAAACTTGGTCCCGTCATCCCCTATCTCCCGTCTTCGAGACATGAAAAATTGCAAAATACTGAATAATTGAGACAAGAAACCGAAGCCCCTTCAGCAAGGAAACCTCTAGGTACAAAGTACCTAACAATATAATTCCACAAGTGATGATTGATAATGAAGACCTTAATTCCTAGATTTATACTTATAATTAGGTTGGTGCTACACTATAAGCCTTGATTAGCCAACTAAACAAAAAATATAAAATCTTAAAACTTTTAGAGGACTAGTCAAAGGTTATGAGTGCTAATCTGCTTTTTGTTTTCCAAATTACTCAAGAAGTGAAGAAAGTTGACTTTTGGCCTTATGGATTTGTTGTGAAAGATATTGGCAATGACTTTCAAGGTGGGGTGATTCATAAATTTTATAAGTAGGCCAAGCCTTACAAGTTTACAAAATTTGGGGATGTTCCTCGGGGTCCTATGGTGGCCAAGACAGATGATGAGAGTTGTCTTTGTTATGAGCGATCTAGGTGCTTGAACTTTACGAGCATGTTGTTGATGTGCTGGCTAATGTGTCCCATGATCTTCCTTCTATTTTTCCCTGCAAGGGTATGTGTGAGGGGTGTGTTCTCTGGAAGCATCACCGAGTAAAGTTCTAAAATGGCAAGGCGCAACATGCCAAATCTTGAGTTTGTTTACACTGATTGGTGCTACACGAATCATCCATCTCTTTTGGGAGCTTAGTATATTATGACCTTCATTGATGAGTTTTCTAGGAGGACTTGGGCTTACTTTGTGAAGTATAACTCTTTCATGTTGTAATAGTTCATTGAGTGGAAAGCTTTGGTTAAGAATCAGTTTGGGAATCGTGTTAAGTGTTCAAGATTGCACAAGGGTGGTGAATATGTGAATCACGCTTTTAAGGATTTATGTTCCAAGCATGGTATTTTATGGCAGAGGACTGCAAGTTATACTCTCCCTATCAGAATGGTTTGGTCCAGCAAAAGAACATGACTTTGGTTCAGATGGCAAGATGTATGCTTTAAGCCAAAGATATTCATGATAGTTTTGGGCTGAGGTTGCTTCTTGTGCTAACTATATTTTGAACAAGGTTCCTACCAAAGCCAATTGAGACGTGACACCACATGAGAAGTGGTGTGGTATCAAGGCGATTGTCATACACCATAAGGAATTTGGTAGTGTTGCATGGGCTCACATACCAGGTGCCTCACATACCAGGTGAGAAGCGGAAGAAGCTTGATCCAAAGAGTCAAAAGTGTGTCATGTACTCTGAGGAGATTAGAGACTAAAGGTTATGGGATTTGGCTAAGTAAGAGGCTATCATTCATCAAGATGTTGTCTTTGATGAGACACTTGCATTTGATGATGCACTTAAGTAGTTTTTGTGAGGATTCTTCAAGTACTTTGCCGATTTTTGATGTAGATGATATCGAGGCTTCTATGGTTAGATGGGCACCTTCGATTGTGACGACATTAGACGGGAGGTAGCTTCAATGGATAATGATGCATCAAATGAGGTGGCAACTCCAATCGTTGAAGAAGAATTAGATGGTGAGATTCTAGTTAAGGATTGCCTCTCACATAAGGATTCTATTTCTAGTGGGGTGGTTAATCTTCCCAAGTGGGCTGCTAAAATCCTCAAGGAAGCTAATTAACTAATCTACCACATGGAGGACCCATAGTGAAAATGAGTTAATTTTTCTCTTATGACTGGTGTAATGGATACTTGGGATCATTAATCCTATGTGGAGGCCAAGGGCAAAGTTGAGTGGGAGCAAGTGGGATTTTAAAACAAAATTCTTGTTCAATTGAGAGATATAAGGTGAGGTTAATGGTTAAATGATACACTCAAAAGCAGGGCATTGATTATTCAAAGACATGCTTCAATTGCCCAAATAGAATCCATCCCATATTGTCCGTCCTTTAGTAGCTAGATTTAGATGGAGGTACACTAGATGGATGTGAAGTGTGGTGCATTTCTTGATGGAGATCTTCAAGAGGAGATTTATATGGAGCAACCACCATGTTCTGAGCAACATGGTGATTCTAAGCTTGTTTGTAGGCTTAAGAAGTTACTCTTTGTGCTGAAACAAGCATGGTATGAGAAGATACATAGGTACTTTTTATCTTGAGGCTTCACTAGATGCATGGCTACCATGCTGTTTATGTTAGGCATGTTGATGGTCATACTTTCAATTGTGGTGCTTTGTGTATATGATTTGATCATTACTAGAGATAGCACTTCGTTGATACACGATTTCGAGGGCTAGTTGAAGAAGACATCTTAGATGACTAACTTAGGCTTCTTGTGCTTAATTTTTTGGGATACAAGTGCTGCAGTTGAAGGATGGGATCTTTATGTCACAACCTAAGTATGTCCTTGACTTGTTGAATAAGTTCAACATGGACAAGTGCAAAAATATTCATCTATATCATATCGGCCAAGAGTCAAGTTGGGAATGCATTTTATTTCACCTTGAGTTGATGTTACTTTGTATAAGCAAATTATGTTGAGTTGATTGTACTTGAATAATACTTAGTTGGAATTTTACTTTGATGTTGTTCTTGTGTGTTAGTTCATGCAGGAGTCGAAGTAGAGTTGTGATGCAGCCAAGAAAATAATTAGGATATTCAGGGTACTTATCGTTTGGGATCAAGTACCCTACAGGGGGTGACAAATGCATAATGGGTTATACAAACTCAGATAGGGTAATGTGGACTCACGAAAGTCTACCTTTGCTTTTGTGTATCATCTTGGATTGGGTCAGGTTATTTGGCCATGTAAGAAGTAGAAGGCGATTTGATTGAGGTGAACTATAGACAAGCAAAGTATGTAGCACATGAGGCATCATGGGTCCAAGAGCTATGTGAGCTTTTGTCTTCCATAGGAGTGTCCAACCATACTCTATAGTGACAATGAAGGTGCCATTCAAATTGCTCATAACCTAGTAGCACATGCCAAGACGAAGCATATTGAGGTTAATCAATGTTATATTTGGCAGTGCATTTAGGAGGGGATGTTTGATCTTTGATTGGTCAGGACTAACGATCATATAACAAACATATTCAAGAAGCCACTTGTTGAGGCAAAGTTCGTCATATTGAGAGGCATGTTCAGGGTTGAAGAAGCCACTTGTTGAGGCAAAGTTCGTCATATTGAGAGGCATGTTCAGGGTTGATTTCAGGGTTGATGAGTAAATGCCAACTTTCTTTGGGCCCTCTAAGTTGTGCTTTAGGGGGGATGTTAGAAAAAATAAAATTTGTCTTATCGGGCCGATTGAGTTACCAATGTTGTTGTAGATATATTGTAAGTACAACATAGTTATATTAGTGTTATTAGGGATATATGTTTGAACATGAGTTGTGTAAACAACTCACCTAAATATTAGGATTAGGAGTGATTGTACAGGATAGATAATGTTTGACGCCACATTAGTAGGAGAACCAACTTGTATAAGAACTCTCTAATGATTGAATAAAATTAATAGTAATAGCTACTTCATTTGGTATTAGAGCACTATTTTTTCTGTGCTTGTGATGGAGAAATATAACTATGAGGGACAACTCCATAGCTTGCACTACTGCACTATTTTTAGGTCAATGCTGTTTTATATAGTTTTTATTATTGGTTATTTGTTATTTGTTGATTACTTTAATAAGTGGTCTATAGTTAATATCCAGGTCCAGAACTATAGTCAATAGTTTGTAGTCATCAAATAGGTTTAGTTAATAATCAATAAACATCTTGTTGGTTAGGATAGAAACGGTTTGTATAGACCATTTGTGTGTTGCCAGTCAAAGTCAAATTAATACTCTTTGTAAAGGATGCATTATCTGGCAAACCCGATGTCCTACTGAATTAGTGTGTCCATTATGTGAGGGTATTGTTTTTCATAAACACGACATTTAATTTGACCTAGCCTTTTGAGCTGTCACACTAGAGGCTGGAGGAAACAGAGGGAGGAGGCCAATCCAACCTTGAGTTCGGCGCTAGCTTGGAGGTTGCAACTTGTTGTAGTGGCAAAACCAATTGCGTCCAAAAGCTAATATAGCTGAAGAGTTGTTAGTCATCAGAGATACTCATAATGTACTCTGGCTATAGGAGATTCAAAAACCTATGCAAAACCGACTAAAGCTAAGAGTGGCGTCTAGTGGCAGTGGTGACCATTTTTGTTGTTTGTGATCACAGGGAAATGATCAAGTACAATAGCTGCAGACATGAGTTTATAGGAATCAATCCTACCGATGACATAGTGAGGAACCAGTCCCACTATCTATATGTTTTTTTGATGTGTTTGTGTTTGATCAGTGATTATATGTTCTCACTGAAAAATAAATTTTCAAACAATAGATTATGCCCATGTTTACATGTGTGATTTATCAATGATGATGTGTTCTTACTAATAATAGAAACAGCAGAGTGTGTCCCTGTTTACATGTGTATCTTGACCATCAAAAATAGCCAAGTTCATCCCTACTCGTGCATAGCTGATGTGTGTGCAATCAGGGCATGACAAATCGTTGAGTGTGCACCTATTCATGTATATCTAATGTGTTTGTAAACAAACGTGTATGTTCACATAGATGTGAATTATGAACTAAAGAGTGTGTCCTAGTTCATACTTGAATTGGTGGTGTTTTCCCATTTATAAAAATGTATGTCAAAACTACATGTTTGTTTTCAGTTCGTGTGTAGTGTTTTCTTTCCCTTGGACTGTGTGTGGTGAATGTTGGAGATATATTGTTAGTACAACATAGTTATATTAGTGCTATTAGGGATATATGTTTGTACATGACATGTGGAAACAACCCTTCCAGATATTAGGGGTAGGACTGATAGTGGGGGAGAGATAATATTTGATTCCACATTAGTAGGAGAACCAACTTGTATAAGAAATCTCAGATGATTGGATAAAATTATCAGTTTTCGCTACTTCAGTTGCCTATACCTTTGGGATACATTTCAGTAATGTAGGCCAGAGAGTGTTGACTCTCCCTTTGCCATCTTAGGAGTGTGTATAAATAAGGGACTATGATTCTGCCCATGTTCATCCCTTTACATTCATTTTCTCTCTTTCTATATTGAGCATATCGTGTATGGCTGCCCCAAAAATCACTCTCCATATGATTGTGTTCTGATGTTGATCTATTGCTTATGTGGGGTTTTCTTTCTGTCAGTCATCAGACTTTGCACTTAATCCTCACAAGAGCCTCAACATATCTATTTGGAAAAACTTTCACAACAACAGTCTATCTAGCCTGTGATTAAGATCCTTGCTTCACTTACCTGTTTATGGGAATGAGTAAACAAACCAACTTTCTCCACGCATTTTTACTTTCCTTTTCATTAAATAGTGTGGAAGGACTGACAGATATTGTACCTGGTTTGTCTCTCAGCAGTAGACAGTATTTAATTTAACTTAGTTTCTTATTGCCCTTCTTGTCAATCATATTGACACTACCTCCTGAAGTCCGTTCAGCAGTTGGAAGATTATTTTCTATCCACTCCCACAAAGAAAGCACGTTGTGGAGTATTATGATCATAGGCTGAGAAAAAGCCAAATGTGAGACAAAAAATCAAACACTAAATATCAAACACAATGATTATCAGGATCTCGGTCCTAATCCTACATTACCGATATGGATACGGGTACGAGAATCGGATATGTGGATATGGGGATTTTTTTTCGGGGTTTGGATACGTTTTGGATACGGTCGTACAAAAATATATATGAAAAATTAAAAATATAGCCATATAAGCAAAATTAACCACATAATATGCATAAAGGAAACAAAATAACTAAAATAAACACAAAATATACTCATAATTCAATGCCAAATGTCATATTAGTGTAGTTTTATAATAGGTACATCGTGCGAATGTTACAATGTATGGACAAAAATAGAGACAACTCAGCAAATTACCAAGGCACAGTTGAATATTTTCTATTTCAAAATCACTGTGAATCAATGTTCAAGGCCCAGTTAGTATGCAGAGAACTCTACAGTAGCTAATAACCGCACCATCTATATCATGTATTAGTAGAGTATAATGTTAAATCAAGTCTTCTGTAGCAAACTGCACAATCTATAGCTTATCTACTTTTGCTTAAAAGGCTGAGATCCTGAAGGAAATCAGTAACTCGACATCTTTTTCTGAGTTTAGTTAGCAGAGGAAATTACTCGTGCTTCAACATATAGCTTAAATTACACACCACTGTTGTCCTCTGGACTGCAATGGTTACATGGTATGCACAAATTACCTCAAAGAGATGCAGTCTCCTGGACTGCAATGATTGCAGGATATGCAAAAAGTAGTTGTGGATATGCAATGATTTTATTGTTGTTGATATTCCATAAGATCAAAAATAATCAGAGTGAAAACATCTGCAAAGCCAGGAATCTATGTTGTTTGGGTACAGGTATGGGTAGGATACGGGGACGTCTCGGGTACGCGGGTGCGCCATTTTTCTAAAACCTTTATTTGGATACGTCGTGGGTACGTCTGTATATATATATATTGTATATTACTCATTTTTTTATTAAAACACTTGATACTACATAGTATGAAAATATTTGTCAATAAATGATAAAACAACTAAAAATATATAATATTCATTCATTCATTACTTCAAAGACAAAATGTACATTCAAATCTAGAATAAATCATCTCGATTGCCCACAAAATCATGAATACCACTCCCATTATTTTTCAACTTTATCATTTACTGACACTTTCTCTCACAAGGGCTCATCGGTGCATTGAATCTCATAGAGTGCATGCCTTAAGGGGTGCACAAGGAATGGGGTGGGATCGGCTTGTGGCACTTTGTGAGAGATATTCTCATACTATTCTATCACGCATACATCCCTTCATGCAGCCTTCATACCTCCTATGATGTCTCCTTGAAATCTTGAAACCCTGAAATATGGCTAAGTCTGAAACCCTGGAATCTGAGTAACTCTGAAATATGATAGGATCCTCCAAAACCTAGAATTTGCATTATAGCTTTTAGAGCTCCGAAACCCCTCTCAAACATCTTGAAAGTATATAAATAAAATATAACTTTTTTATACTAAAATGTTTTTTTTTTGTTTATATACTGTTGGGTTCGGACTGGATTTACATTTTTTAAATTTTTTTGTTGACTTACGTTGTTTCTCCCGGTCGGTACCTTTCCAGACGCCTCCGGGACGTCTCCGACAGGTACCCGGGACATACCAGTACCCAAGACGTGAAACGTGGGGGAGGGGGGGGCGATTCCTGCAACACAGCCAGGAATGAAGGGAAACATTGTGGCATTCCTCCGAAAACCACAAATCTAGAACAAAGTGTATTACATACCATGGGCTTATGTTTTTACGATTTTATCCACTTTAGTTTGTTTTTAATTGTATTTTGAAGTCCATGTTTGACTTTTCATTGGGCGAAATTGAAAAAAAACAAAAGAAAACGTTTTTTGGGCTGGAATCGACGCGGATATGCCCAGGGTATGTCCTTGGGCCTGCGGATATGGCTGGATACGTCGTGGGACTTATCCGGCTGTATCCAAAGGCCAAGGGACATACCCTGGGTGTTTCCCCTGCATTTCCCTGCCATACCTGCATCTGGGGTCTGCAGGGGCATATCCGGTCATGTAGTCGTTATCTAAAGCATTGCAAGCCATCTGATGAGCTAACACGAACGTAGCCCCTCCTTTACCTTTGGAATGATCCATACCATAACATACACCATTCTTCATAAATCAACATTCTTATCCTAAAATCTCTGTTTTTCAATCCTGGCAAAGAGTTTACATTTTAATTTTTAATTTATGCCGCCTGATAACATAGGAAAAAATGTGTTTATTGTTTATGCTTTTTAATCTTCATTAAGTAGATGATTAGAAATATCTTTTAAATCTCCAAATGCATTAATTAAAGGCACTAGATTGATTTTGGCTGCACTCAAAGCCTTGTTGCACATGTTGCTATGTCACACTGAACTACTTCTCCCCATGCTAAGGATGAACACCTGTCTGGAATAAAGCGAAAAATGTTTAACATTATCTTCCATTGCCTTATTCTCTGCCAAAGAACAAAGAATGAGGTTTTATTTATCTGAAAAGCATTCTAGCATCTTGGAGATGAGTTAATATATCAACTTCATTTTTTTAGGAAGCCATTCCTCACGTGTCTTTTGGCTTTTAACTACCTTTTTTCACCTTCCCGTTGCCGTCCATTACCAATATCCTCTTCTCCTGTCTGTTGATTAACCATCTGTCGTTTTTGCTTTATTTAGTGGGCAATACTTAATCTGATTATCCAGAACCTTACTGACAAAACAAAAAATATGGGATATCCAAGTAATAAATAGGTTGAAGCTCAACAGTGTTCTGAAGTTAAGGGTAATGGCTAAAGGAGATTCCCTTAATAAGAAAGTAGTTCCCTTTATAAGTCAACTTCAACTAAGGTCCTTGCATCATCTAATTGTTTGAACACAACCCTACAAACGGTTAACAGTATTTTCAATCGAGACTCAATCTACAGTGATTAACTATGTTTAAACATATATTGAGAATAATGGTCAAACCTCCAAATTTGAGGATAGGTAGGTTTCTTGGAAATAGTCCAATAACCATGAGAAAGTACCTTTGTAGCAGTCTATTATGATTGCATATTGAATCGGGTATGACCTTTGCTCAATGTATATAGAGAGAGACATTACTAAATCATTGGTTCCTAAACCTTCTTGATCCTCAGTTGAATGTTAGATGAACTGACTTGGGAACTAGATACGTCTGCTTTATGACATCGATCTCTGTAAGATTGATGTTGAAGGTAGAGAACTGAAAACTAGACTTGGTAATAAAATATGAAGCACAGGATTCCAGAATAATCTCATTTCAAATTGATTACTGTGGAAACCTAAATGATCTCACAACTCCACCTATACTTCATCTTTCCTTCCATATTTGATTATGTGCTCAAAAAGCCAGATACCCTCAAACCTAAAGTATCCTTCTGTATTGGAGTTCTGTTTGGCCTTCATCTAGATCCCCCCTGCTCCTGCCCCCTCTCCCACGCCTCTCCCCACTTTTCATTTGATAGGACCACTATCACTTAGGGGTACTAGGTGGAAGTGAGTTCAAGATATACGTACACAAAGAGCCCACCTGGAAAATATTTGCAAAATAATGATGAATAATTATAACCACCTTCGAGACCCAATCATGCCACTTAAAGTGTTGCGAAGAAAATATTACTGTACTAACAGTGACGGGTTAAAGGCCCTGGTAAATGGATGAACTAAGGCATGTGCATGCACAAACAAGAAGGTTGTTAAATAAGCAAGAAAGATATTTGCGCCTGATTGCTAAGTTACATACACACAAAAGTACATGCCCATGGAAAATATTTGGAAAAATACGATCCTTCTTTTGCTAACTTGATCACATCATTGACAGGGGCATATTGTAATTATCACTAGTATAATATTTTCTAGAGGGCACATGCTAGTAAGCATGCGTAGGAGATTGTATGTGTGCATTTGAGCATCTGCATGCACACAAAAACACTATTGCATAGATTAAAGTTAGTACAGACCCATGGGAAATAAATGCCATGAAAAAAATAACAATGTTATTCCCCATATGTTTTATATTTTATTATTATACTGTTTTGTGGATTTTTCTTTTCAGTGTTATTATATTTTTATAAACATATATCTTTCGGGTTAAAATTGTTAGAAACATGTATTTCTTCCTATACCGAGTTATGAGGCTTCTTGAGCTACCTAATTTTCTTAGTTTGTACTTTCTTTCCCCAAGTATAAACATTAAGTAAGATATGACATATTTGAATTCACTCTCAGCCAAGGGCTTAGCAGTCGGTTTTGCATATGCATGCACGGGTTAGGAACTGAGTTGGGAGGTTGTGTGCATGTGCATGTTATTTTATACATTTACACATTTTTGGGTGATTTTAATGAGTCACGCCTTTTACTAAATCAGTGAACACATACACATTTATAGATAAAGTTATTATGTTCAATGCATTTTTGGGTGATTTCAACAAGTCGTGCCTTACTAAATCAATGATTATATTTTTTTTCCTCTTGATCTGTTCTTTTTTGGATATTGAACAACTCAATTCGTCTGTTCTTATTTTGTGACCTTTGGTTGTCAATACAGGTTTGTTTGCCGCACTGCTGCTGGACCTGTTTACAGAGTGAAAAATCAATGTTGTAGGGTTTTAGCATTTCGAGATGTTACTAAAAAAGATGATTCTAGTGGAGCAGAAGATTCAGAATCTGAAACTCCCCAAATATCGTTATCCTCTGATTGGCGAGGGACAAAAGAGGCTAAACAAAGTTCTTCTCAGGCATTGTGGGGATTTCCAGGCTGGTTCAATAAGCTTCATAAGCAGAACTTTATTCTACGAGCTAATGAAATTTTACAAAAGCCAGTATCCAGATTGAAATTTCTAGAGGGAGATCAGATTGTGAAGGAATTACAAGTGGACCAAATTGGTCATCGCATTCTGAAGTTATGGCAGAATTCACAAATATGGATCAAGTGGCCGCTGGCAATATTGTGAGTTTGAAACCTTAGTGAAACTAGCAGTATTTGCTCATAAGCCTAAATATAATATTAATAATGCTGAAGCAAACTTTTGCCCTTCTCACCGGAAAGGACAATACGTGGGTAAGGGTTATAGTCCATGCTGCTCATGCTATCTTTTAATTCATTTGTTCGTTCAGAAGTGTAGTAGTTAGTTTTGATGTGCACTGAAGTAAACACCCTCTTGACTTTCTCCTAGTTTGTAATACACGAGCATTTTATGCTTCATCATGTTTTGAGTCTGCCCTAAAATTTAATAATTTTATACAACAACAGCAATGCCCTAAAAACGTACACATCAAATAAGGTCAAAGCAACAATTTCATATGAAGTCTCTTTTATTGTTATGTGCACTGGTAAAGCCTTGTATAGTACCACTAACAGACTCACCCTGTACTGTTTTGGTAGCTAATTTCTAGGAAAAAGACCAGTGACATCTCATAGCAAGGATGCCCAAGTTGTACTTACTACTGAAGAATTTTGCTATTGTGAAGAAACAACAAGATGATAATTAATTATTTATTGTTCTTAAATGATTCTGGCATCAAGTACCTGTAAATGATAAGTATGTAAAATGAACTATGATATGTAGCAGTCACTTCCAGGGATCAAATAAGATAGAGAAACGAATAACATGCTGCACATCTGTCATCTTAATGAATAACAGAAGTATGATCTTGATTCGTGACATTTCTTAGCTACTTCAACTTCAACTCGATAAAAATGAATCCTTTCATAGTGTCTCATCTCTAAACTTTCACACTAAATTCCTCATATATATGATTCAAAACTGCTGGTTTACCTCAATTTGCTTCAGTTACTAGCTGAGGTCTAAAACATATATCCACAAGATTATATTTTTTAGGACTTGACTGATTCTATCTGTGAACAGATTCCTAGAGACTAGAAAACTTCCAATAATTAAAGCAAGATCGAGTTCTTTCATATTTCTTAAAAGACTTTAAAACTTGTAAATGCTAGGCGTGATTGGGATATTCCCGATGAATAGAAGAGACAAGTGTATTATTTAAAAAAGCCTGTTACTGTTAACCTTAAAGTTTCTGCTTCTATCAATAGATGTAAGTGCAACATTCTGATTTGTTTGTTTTTTTATTGGGAATCTAATGGCCAGTGTTTATTACTTATATATTCTGTCTCTGTGCAGTCTTCCTTGGTTTCTTGCCGTTACAGTCCTATATGGAATTGATGTTTCAAGTGATCTGGTACCATTATGGATTATAGGGCCTTTAGCGATGGCCACCTTCATCAAGTCATCTCTGGTTGTTTCTCATCTCTGTGTCCAACTTGCAACCGATATTGTAATGATCGGAAAGGCAACACCTGCTAAATGCATGGAAAAAATGCACAATTGGATACAAGCTGTGGAGTTGTACAGGCAAAATGTTGAGACTAAACGGGATGAACTTGTATGCAACATTAGGAGTGGAAAATACAAGGAAACCTTTTGGCAAAAGTGCAAAGAATTTCGAGAACGGAAAACAGATGAATTTTATGATAATATTGACTATTGGTGGCCTAAATGGCGTCAATTTGAGCGATTTGTGAAGAAGATCATCTGAGTAAAATGTTTCGCATATATTTGAATCGATTTGGGATGTGTTGCACATGTTTGTGGTGCAGTGGATTTTCTCTATCACGTCCATGCTTAGACTTAGGTGCAACATTGTCAATTTAATTATAAGGCTTGGATTCTATGGGAAGACAGCTGTAACCAGCCTTCAGCCATGCATGGCAATTGCGTTGTGCAGAAGGCAGTGGAGTCAAATGCAGTGGAAAAAACGTTCAAGTTCATAGATAACACGTAGTCAACATATCAGATGAAAACATTTTTGTAATTTTTCAGTACTGCCTAACCTTTTTTTGTATTAATCATTACTGACAAATTGATGTCGATTTAGACGACTGAGGGGCATGGTTGCATGCTGCTATTTGAATGTGCATTCATTATTATGTGTTGTTTTCTTCCCTAAAACAAATTTGAAATGCACTTTGTTTTATGTTAAGGTTATATCATATTAATAGTTGTTTCCGAATAGAGTGCTGACCATCACTGAGTAATGTCTTTACAGTTTGACTACAAAGGCCATTGGAGAAACAGTTTACCAATTTAAGCCATCGGAGAAACAGTTTGCCAAATTAAACCTAAAGATAGTAACACAAATTATAACTGTCAAGGTGGACATCAGTCCAAGACATTCGAGGAAGAACTAATCTAAAACTGACACTGTAAATATACATTACCAGTTGTCTTAAAAATAAGGAATCAATCCGGAGCCTTAAATGTATAACTTAAAGCTTTTTTAAGATGCTTGACAAATGCATTGAAGTTGTCAAGGCCTCCCACTCAAGTCTCATTGCGATGAATCTGTTGGAGGTTTTGGTGCTCAGGTTCAGCTAATCGGCATGGAGTTTCTCTATATCAACACTGTTTTCTCAGTGCCAAGTCTACCTCATTGTTCAACTGTTGACAGCTGCTAATACTTGACTGCAGATTTTCGATGGCAGTTCTGTACTCATGAAAAAGCCTTCTCCATATTCTCCATTTCATTTTGATTTTTTGTGGTGGCTTCAAACTCGTGGAGCTTAGTGGGGATAACTATTGAGCTCCTAAGGATATATCCCTTAAATATGGCCACGTAAAACTGATACAAGGACCTGAAAGACTTCAGAGACCAAACCAACACTCAATGAAGCCTTTAGTTCTGCAGACACAACTCTCAGCTTTGGTGTCCATTCTCTCTTCACACTTTCCCAGATTTTAAAACAATTCACCAAAAATCTCACAAGAAATTCTTGAACACAAAAAACTGTTCTACTGAAAATTAAAGTTACAGCAAAACTTTTGCTAAGAATTGAAACTCGAAGAAATTTGAAATAGGGACGTTCTCTATTTTTGTCTGGCATACACAGTCAAAACACAGTGCATCAACCCTCTAAACATTTTATATTCATGATTTAAATGCACTTATCCTAAATTTTGTGCCGATTACGGGTGATGAAGCTTTCTTAAACTCATGCTCTTGACAGATTATGGAACCGCCTGTCACAAGGTGTAAATGGGCAAAGGACAGGTAGCTGGTCATAGTTAATTCATTTCTTTTTAATCAGATATTCTATTCATGTGCTGTTGTTTTGCTAGAAAGATAATAAAAACAAATCTACGACTTCTGTGTTTAATAGTTTCCCTGATTTGGATCTGTTTTTTTGGGATTTTGGCACCAATAGTCAGCACCAGATTCAAACTGTTAGAATCTGTAGTTTTACACGTTATGGTCCTGACCATATTTTCCAAACTGTAATTACTTTTTTCCCTTGAAAAAAGTAAATGCAGAGAACTTGTCTTTTATGATCAGTTTTTAATCCCTTGAAAACAACATTCTTACAAAACTTCCTTGCCAACGCACAAAAAAATCCTCCTATAAAGCAGAGAGAAGGGTTTAGATCACAATCCACTGCAATTTATACCAAAAACAGGGGCATGCAAATGCAAGACTAAGGCGTGTTGCAAAAGTGGACGAGGAAGGAATAATCCGAAAAACCAAGAGACTGGATTTCTTAAATTACTAAGGGTTTCCTGATAAAGAAGTGATTCTACCATTTGTTGGACGGAATTTTTTAAATCTTGATAATGACTTTTGATATTACTAGATGCAGAGATGCCTCCAATGGTTCCTTTGCACAGTTAGAAGTTGTGGAGGTTCTTAAACTATGATGAAGCTTAACTTTATCCGAGTATAAGCTAAGAGTCTCTGGCTGAGTTTCGGATGTTAATAAACTAGGATAAAACTCGGGACTGTTTAGCCTAAGATTCTTTGGTCTATCATTTCTGATGTGCTCTAATCTGTTTGAGCTATCAGAAGCTTTACTTTGTGAACAATTTAGCTACAAAATAATGTTTAGAATCTTTTCTTTTCAAGTTTCAACAAAACTCAAAGGATTAGACGAGAGCTGTCACCTCCATAATTTAGTCGCCACCAACATTTGGATTTAAACTCAAACCTTTGTCATTGGAGAATTCTGTTAATTTGGTTCAAAGCTAGTGAAGGCGCTCTGTATTGTGCTAATTGATCTGTTAATTTGTTACTCTCTTTTGACATTATTAAGCAATATTTTAGAAAATAATTGAAGATTTTAGCATCCTTCACATCATCCATCTTACAGTTCTCTTTTTCGCATTTATGTCAAGTCAATTTGAGAACTAAGAGGGAAATGCCGTTTACTGGTAGATTTGACTCCTGCGATTTAAAATCAGTGGTTTTGAATGAAGCCTAGGAATCCGACCTTTTTGTTGGCTACATCTTCTGTTACACGTAACCATTATGTATATTAACCTGGCAATAAGTTGAGCACATTTTAAAGTTTGTGGGTGAGCAATGCTAACCCACTTGATTCCATAGTTTGGGATATGAGGGACAAATGGTCAAAAGGCACGTGTCTACCCATCCAAAGCTAAGCAAGCAAAGTTTGTAATCAAATTATCATAGGCCTAAAACTTTGATAGAAAGAAAAAGCAATTCAATGGAATTCAAACTTGGGGCTTTTCATGAGGAAATATTCCTCAAAAGTTGTGATAAGTAGAAGGTAGGTAGTTATGCATGGCAGATCTTACGTTGTCAAGCATTAGCGTAGGGATTGTCAATATTGACATGTATTAAGATGATATGGTATTTTTCATAACCCATCTTTGGGATCATAAATAAACATGACTGTACGTATCATCCCTTGTATCATCATTTTATTTTTTATTATTGCTTTTTTTTAATTAAGTTACTCATTATTGTTTTTTTAATCGACTGTCAAATTTTCCGATAGTTGGTATGAGAGCATTGCTCTTGAAGTGTAAGGGAGAGGCATCTATGATCTAATTATAATTGAGCATGTGATGAACAACATATTAAATTGTAGAAATTTATTGTGTTATGAAAATAATGAATTAAAATAAAAGAAATAAATTCAATAAATGTAAATGAAAGTTTATTGAAAATGAGAATAATTTACAAGAAAGTAGCAATATCAAAAAATATAAAGCTACAATATATTGAATTTTATATTTGAATGACAATTCTTTTGTATCTATCTTTAGAAGGAAATGAAATTTTTAAAAATAGAAAGTGAATACGATTTTTTTATAAATGTAAAACTTTGATCTGTTTCAGATTAAATTTATATTTGAATGGTGATTCTTTTATAGTTATTTTTTTGTTTCAAATTAAATTTATATTTGAATGGTAATTTTTATATAGTTACTTTTAGAAGGAAGTGAAAAGTTTTTAAAAAAAAGTGAAACAATTTGCTTTAGAATTTGAAAAGTTATGTAATAAGTGTTCTCCAAAATCAAATTTTGCAAACATGAGAGTCATCAAAACACTAAATTTTAATTTTAAAAAAAAATTTAGATTTTTGAAATATTTTTTATTTTGTAAATTTGAGGCCCTTTGAAACTTTTATCAATAATTATGACATCCAAAAGTTAAAAAAATTGAAAAATTTTAAGGTTTTTTTTGGAAGTATCTTACAAATTTAAATTCCTTGGACACTGATAAAACAAATGGCAAACTTGACCAGATGATTGACTTAAAGGAAGGTGCCCATCTCGTTTGTCGTCTTTCCCCGGAGTGGAAGTGACCTCTGGATAGCATTTTTGCATGAAATTGGAATGAGTGCAAAAATGAAAACTAACAATGATTTTGAAATTTGGTGTGCACTAACATATGATGGTGTGGATTGTTCTCACAACTTTTTCTAATCTGTTTTCTATGGTGCAAAATTTAAGATTTATATGGCCATATTCTATGTTAAGGGCTGCACTTGTTTTGTCCATAATTCTCTTTAAGAAAATGTTTATATAGAGAGTGACTTTATAGCCCAGAATAAATTCTTCTACATTTACATGTCTTCAGGGGAAGTGCTAATTGTATAAATTGTTCCATTTTTGATGGCTTATCCATTTACATAGCTATCAATAGGCGCCTTGGGTTTTTATTTATGGAGCTAACTTGTTTTTATTTATTTTTTAAAATTTACGAAACAAATGTCATTTAACCACTAATTCTATATATGGGAATTTTTTAATCCAGATTTTGTTTAGGGATTTTTTTCATACAAGGCTTTCTTTAACACTCGTGCCAAATCTTTCACATCGACTACTTGTGTCAACATCATTCAAGTTCTATCATTAAAATTATTTTATTTCATTTGTTGAAATGAAGTCCAATGCTTTGTTTGTTGGGAGGAATGATGAGATACTTTATAAAACAAATCATTAATTAAGAGGATGATTGCAAAGATTATAGAATAGTTGGCTATCCATTGTACTTCTTATGATGCATTGGTATAAATATTTTCAATGTTGGAATGCATTTAGTTAGCATAGAGATTTTTAGACCATGAGGTCATTAAAATCATTATTGGTTGCATTAAAGTTTCTATCTATAAATTTGCAATAATTGTTAATGGATTACGAGTAAGCTTTCATTTTATTTCATCGTTATCTTCTTTGATGTTGCTTATTTCCTTATTACCCACATGATTCTATGATAGATATCATAGAAAGTGAGAAATTGAAAAGAAAATCCAAAATCTTGAAGCCTAAGAAAAATGAACCTCATTGAAATATTTTAAAGTTCTAAAAAATTGAGATATGGCTAACAAAAAGAAAGGATGGGCAAGAATCCTTCAAACTTCAAAGGTAGAGTGTGGCTCATAAAGAGATAATGCTTGAACCTTAGGAAATTGTAGCTAATTGACGTACATTACTCTATTGATAAGTGTCTATAAAACACTAAGGGTTGCACTGTCCTTGAAAGTTGGACTCCATGTCTTGAGAATAAACCATGATTAATGTAGGGATGAAGCGCAAGGAAAGAATGTTAGAAAACTCAGCCCATTAACGATCTTCGGGTGACAATATTGTTTTCTACACCATGTTGCCAATAATAAAATTTAGGACATGTAAATATTTTATGTCCAAATTTTTTAACTTGAGTTGCGAAACAATAAAGTGGTATTTCACAACACAATGCCCTAAATTAATATCATTTATAGTTAGTAAATAATATTAGAAAAAGAAAATAAATCTTACAATTTTGAGTTGAATAATTACAACCCATACTAACTAATTAACTACTAGAGTCTACAACATTTAGACTGGATTATTGAAAAGTAATAAACTAGGTACATACATGTTTTTTTGTGCATGCATACTACTCATTTGGCATGCAAACATTTGCTTAATTTTTTCATGCATATGAACTTTTCTTGTTCATGCAATCATTACATGCATGCATATTTTCCTTGTGCATGTAATATTTTCCTTGCTTTGTGCTATG
Organism: Torreya grandis; assembly: GCA_037957365.1. Classification (NCBI taxonomy): domain Eukaryota; kingdom Viridiplantae; phylum Streptophyta; class Pinopsida; order Cupressales; family Taxaceae; genus Torreya; species Torreya grandis. The sequence goes on from JARHVA010000182.1 coordinate 1,933,282, forward strand.
CATTTAATCTTTTTTAGCTTCACAAAAAAAAGATCTTAGAATAGTAGAAATTTTTGAAAACTTATCCAACTATTGGCTTTAAATTCACATTCATGCTCTATCTTTGGAATTCACTTTGCATGCAAGTTTCTCAACCTTGTTTATGTTTTTATGTGACGTAACCCCTGATCCATATATGCAAGTTTTTTTTGCATACTATTTGGAATGATGGGAGGCCCTATGCAATGTTGGATCAAGACTTTTTGGTCATCCCCAACACTTCTTTGAGATGCTGAGAGCTTAATAACAAATCCAACATGTTTTCCTTTCAAAAAAATTCATGCATGTTATTCTATCCTTTCTTGTAGTTCTTTACATATATTTCATCATTCTCACATTATTCACTCTTAAACTCCTCTAACTCTAAAAGTACCATTTACTTCTTGGTTTGATTTGACATGTGTTGGTTTTCAAATAAATCTAGCATATTTTCATCTTTCTTTGCCTCATCCTCATGCTCTAAATTTTCATTTTTATCCTCATTATATTTTTTCAAATCCTCCTCGAAGTTGTCCTCTCTTTCTTTTGATTCCATAGTTTTCAGAGTAGATTTCTCTTCTTTGAAATATTTTTCTTCTTGCAGGTCATTTTCTAGACCAAACTCATTCTTCACTAGAGCCTCAAATGATTTCTCTTGATTTTCTTTGTTTGTTTTTGCAACATTTTTTTTCTTTGGCTTTTTAAAACCCTCAAAGTCATTTAGCTTATTTAATTCAATCTTTGGAGCTTTAGACTATTTCAAAGGTCAAGGAGAATTCTAATATCAAATTACCATACTCGTGAGACAATCTACATCTACATGGTACACATTCGTAATCAATCTCTTCAATTTATTTGGTATCTTTAAAATGAAGAGTATTATTTTCGAGAAGAGGCTGGTCAAAATTCAACATTGTGTAAATCCTAGCATAATTTTTCAAACCACATGTAACTGAATTTTTTGAAGCGCAAATATGATTGAATAATTTTTTTAATTTTCTCAAAAACATACTCAATCCAAAGCTCATGTGGTAGTGCATACAATTTAATCCACACTAGAGCTCTGATAGGAATCTTCCCTTTGGGTTTGTAGCCAATATATCAAATCTTCGTAAAAATCCAAATATTTGTAAAGAACCATTGTTCACCTTGGAATATCCTCGCACAATCCTTTTTACTTGCAAAAACAATAATAATATATTCATGAGGGCATGACCTAATATCATACTCCTCATGTGTTTTCCAATTCTTCTTTGCCTGAGTATTTAAGTCTTCAAGGGATGGTTGGATTTCAAAAAGGCTGCAAATTCATCCTTTGGCATACTAGTTCGTCAATGGTATCTAATTCTCAACATAAATTAAAATCCTTATTCAAGTTCAACATGGCAATGGTCCCTTTTATCGAGGAAAAAAATAATTAGTTGAAGGCTCATAATTAATTTGTAAGCAAACTTCCCTCAACATTATAAAAATTTATAAGAAATATTAAACAAAAACAACAAATTAAAGAACTATGCAGCCATTTTACTTTAAAAACCTAAACATATAATACTTACCATATCAAAATCATGGCTTCTTTTATATTCCTTGCAAGATGATATTATATATATAAACAATAAAAGGGATACATGTATGATATATGATAGAAAACACTTGTCTTGTTTGAACTAAAATGGATAGTCCCTTTTGAAGTAAAATGGATAGTCCCCTTTAATTTTTAAATAATCAAGAATTAGATGATAAGATTTCTTATATATTTTAATAAATGTTGTTACAATCATAACTTAAACTGGAAGAAAGAATAATGGATACTTATCAATCCATTTTAAATTAACTATGAATTTAGAAGAAGTGCTTATAGAATTGATAAATGTTTATAAGCTTGTGCATGAGATCAATAAAGATGGTGTTGTTTTCCAGGGGAAACCAATGGTAGTCTCGAGGCCACATTGAAAACCATGTAGACAATTGAACCCTCTTAATAACTTCCAACAAATGTTTTTGTTTCAAACTATAATTCCTAAAATCTCTTTTGAAGGCTCAAAGTGAATAAAGAAAAAGATAAGAGGGTTTTCTCTCAAGCAATTATTGTAGATCAACCAAGTTTTGGACTTGAGTTAAGAGGGAATGAATGTGATGAGGAGGATGACAATAATGTAAACATAAAATGAAAATAACATCAAGTACTAAGCTCTTAAGAGGAGAAAATGAGCAAAGGGCAATATAAAGATGATGAAATGCCCATTCCCATTTTTGGGAGATTTAGAAAAAAATATAACAAACCTTTAAAATTTAGAAAAATAAGCAAACCAATGATATCAAATATCTAAGCTCAAACATGAAAATTTTATTGATTTTTCATATAGCTAAACCCAAATATGTTGGAGGGGACATGAGAGTGAAATTACCTAAAACCTTGAAAACAGGGAACTAGGTTGATACTTTCACCCTCAAGCAAATTTTCAAATATACGAATAAGATGCTCAAAAATTATTACAATCAATGGAAAGGATTAAAATGGTTTGAAAAAATAGGTGAATATGGAAGAGAGTTTTAAACTCTTTGGTCACATCTCAATCGACCATGTTATGAAGAAGAGAAAACACACCCTTGAGGATGATGAAATTAAAGTCAAGAACAATATTCCCAAGAGAAATTTGTCCAAATGATCCTAGTAAATTAAGGTTCTAGTATCAATGTCACCTCATTACAAGTAATTCAAACCTTACGATATTTTTAAAATAAGCTCAAGAAAACAAGGCTCAATTATTACAAATTTGACAGTAATAACCAAAAACCCATTGGATGAATTTGGCTCCTTGCAAAGATAGGACCCAAAATTGCATGAACTAAATTTATGGTTCCTTTACCTCCCACTTTCCCATAATTTAATTTTAGGGCAACCTTGGATTCATTGTATGAAAGCAATCAGCTCTTCTGAAATCCAATGTCTAAGGTTCATTCACAATAAGGTTTGTTATAAGCATGAAGCCTACCCCGACCCATGGGATCTCCCAATTTTTGAACCTAGAAAAGAGTCCAAAATTTCCATAACCAACATAATTAACAATGTGCCATTACCATAGTATATCTAATGCATCTCGACATACATGTCACCATTGTAGATTTTGGCGATGATGAAACCTACAAACTTCAAATCATATGTAACACTCCTAAGTTGTCATAAGCCATAATAAATTGGCTTCATTTGACCCTCATACCAAGGGATAGATACCTTCCTATATTAAATGACAAAAATGAAAATGATGCGCCTTGTAATGCCAACAAGGCAACATGTGATGATGACCTATTTTAATGTAGTGATAATTGTGTCACCAAATTCTTACAAGATCCCTCTAACTTTCTCCTTAGTCCTTTGGTCAAATCAAAATCTCTTATAAGGTTATGACTAACAACGAACATCAACAATAACATAGGTAAAAACAATCTTGTACCAGCCAATCTTCCTATGACAAAGACCAAATCATTTCTCCATACTCTATCACAACACATAGATGTAATTCATCACCAAAAACAACTCACACAAATGCATGCTTTCAACCGTGAAGCCAACATGGTCCACATCTCCTATGAAACTAAAAATCCTAACTTTGAAATTAGTAATGATAAATACGAACAACCACCTTTCAACCCTCCTATCAATCATCCCTTGTAAGACTCAAAATGGATCATTCAATTAATTTTAGAACACACAACCCGCAGTACAAAGAATAATAATAAGGGTCCTAGACAACAAACAAAAAATAATAATTAAAACAACAAATTACATAATTGAAACAATTACAATTTCATACAAAACCTACTAATGTGTGGTGTGTGCCCTTCCTCATTCTAATGATTGCTCTAATATGAGATTATATGTCATAATAATAAATGCTTGAATGCTTAAAGGATTTATGGATCCTTTTAAAATCCCTGTGATTTCTCAGTGAATTCTATTTGAAATGCTTAGTGTACTTATTGATTAAAATGTATGTGAATTTTTATACAACTTGAATTCGAATTAGGACTGTTGGCCAATTTTGGCCCACATTCCAAGTTGCACTCAGGGGGATCAAGTTGCTAATGGATGAGCAACTGAACAGATGTCCCGAATGAAATGAGTGGACCAAAGAGATCTCATAGTTCTCACAAAGCTTTTGAAACACTTTAAGAATGCTTAGAGTGTATTTTGTCAAATTCTAAGGGACAGGTCTACAGAGCAAAGAAAAGGGTTCTTGAGCAGTTTTCATGGTGAAACCAAGCAGTTCAAGCATTTCAAGAATGAGTTCAAAAGATCTACAGACTCCATCAGAAGAACTACGAACTCCATCAGAAGAAATATGGACTCCATCAGAAGAACTACAGACTCCATCAGTAGAGTTGCTTTACTTAAATTTCCTTATAAGTTGAAAACAGTGGAAAGTCCAAAGTAGGCAAGTGTGAGAAAACCCGATGAAGCAAGAAGAAACATTGCGTTATAATTCTTTCGAGACTCTCGGCACTCTCCTTTTCTTCACCAAGTGCTTTCTTTTAGAGTTTTTATTCGGGCTAAGGAAAGGAATTTATTCATACATTTTATTTGAAAGAAAAGTTTTGAAGGACAAGTGTTTGTTCAAAACGTCGAGAATTGTTTCAGACATTTTGTCTGAAACAATTTTCCGAAGGGTACTTGGAAGGAGTCCGAGGAGATATTGCCGCGGACAAATTCTATGAAGAAAAGTGCCCAAGCTCAAAATAAAGGGACCTTTTCAATTTTTTCAAAGGGTATGTTCCTTTCAGAAAGGTCCATTGTTAAGAAGCCAAAGGGTACTTACCCTTTCAAAAAGTGCCCCAACTACAATCCTGAAGAGAATAGTTTGGGAAAGTGGCATGGAAAAAAAGGATTGGTTCGGACAAAAAATCCAAAGGAATTCCTTTGGAAGGATTTCCTTTGGGAGAAAAGTCTAAAAGAAAAGGATCTTCAAAAAATTGAGCAATGAGAAGTCCGAAGTAGTAAGCGGTAAGGAGAACAACCAACAAAGAGGTGACACTTGTCAGGATCATGCGAACCCAAACCGATAGAGAAAAATAAGTCAAATGGACAAGGGTTTCTAAGATTTGACATGTGGCAAGAAATGCAACATGGTGACAAGTAGAAGGATCCAAGGGCTCGTGATTGATCATGCATTCATATCCAACGGAGCGAATACACAAGTGGGGTTGGTGAAACCAAACAGATCGACGACATAAAGGACCAAATGACTAAGGCAACGTAGCAAAAGTAAAGATGATCCCAAGTTAAACCAAGACGGCAACAAGAATGAGCCCCATCATTAAAGTTCCTAAAAGAAATAAAAGAGTTGTTCGCAACCACTTGTAAAAAGTGGTTAAGTGACTTGAATGGAGATATAGAGCCATTCTTTTGGCCATGCCCTTGACAAGATGCCACCCAAAACAAGTCAAATCATGATGCTACACAAGCATGGAGATTTCATCCTCACAAAAAAGAGAATTAACGCAATCAGGTATTCAAAAAGAAAAAGGATTTTCAGTCATTAAGACCCCCCATCTTCATCCTTTCAAAAAATTCCATCTTCTTTCATCCCTTTTTTGCTATATATAGAGGCTTCTGTGCCTAGAAATGCATCTCTCAACTGGTGATAAAGTGACTCTACCAAAATCACTTTGTGAAAAACTCTTTTGAAGCAATATAAGGAAAGCTTTCTAATTTTGGTTAAAGTCAAGTGTGCATATTTAGTTTTTATTTATAGAATGTATGTTGCTGTTCATCATTTGTAACTTCAAGCATCTTGCTTCGATTTTTCTTGGTTTGGTGCAAGTTGTGTGAAGTGTCCAGACGTTGATCCCTCCTTGGAGTGTTATGGACTCATAGTGTCTCACATAAACCTATCCTTTTCTATCCTTCAAAATGCAGGGCTCCCCTTTGGCCTTCACACAAATTATCATGCCCATGGCCTTGAGGTAGAATCAGAATAGTCTGCATCCTGGTTGGGTTCATCAGTAGTTGACTAGATTCCCAGACTGAAGTGAATCATTTTTTTTTGGTGCATCACCTCCCTTAGCTTACATTTCCTCTTTATATTACCCTCATATCCCTTTTCTTAGCCAACAATATATTTTAGTGTGGAAAATAAGAGTTGAAGTGAAGTATCTGAGCAACTAACCTCATTAAAAATCCTAGAGGTTTAACCCTCACTACAGGATACACACACCCTGAGGTTGTCCCAATGCTTGTAGCTGGGAGTGGTAGAGCCTGAAAAACTCTCCCACAAGGGTGCAATTCTAGCCTACAATAGTTTTTAGCACGCCTTGTGGGACACCACTACCATTTTTGTTTCCATTTCCAAGGAAGTTGATCAAGTTTGATGTTGTTTTGATCAATTTACAGTAGTGGTAGCTTTCATCTTTCAGTATCTGGTGACTCCAAAGAACACCTAGCTATCCAGTGGCAGAACAGTAGCCATTTTTCATGCCAAAGGTAACCACAAGATCAGCTTCTAGAGGTATCCCTTCTAAATTTGTTGAATTGCCTTTTAACTCGACAAGTAGGTTAAGGTTTGCCCATACTCATCCACACGCAGGGCACCATTTTCCTAAACTAGTCATAAGGTATACCTATGCAAGAAGATCCTTGTTAAATATTCTTGATACAATGATTCCCAAAGAGCTTTTGTGGGCTTCAATGGCCAAAGTCCTTTAAATTTGCCAAAATATGACCCTATGCTAGTAGCAACCCACAAAAGCATTTTGTATTTCACAGGCAACCAAGTTGTAACTCCTACTAAACACATCACAAACATAGCCAATTTTTCCAATATTCATAATGTCACAGTAGAAAATGTATCCATTAGGCTATTGGTTGTATCCTTTAAGGGAAAGGCTTTAGATTGGTATAAAGGTCTAGATCCTAACTTGATTCAATCATGGGATCATTTGGGAACAGCCTTATGTAAGAGGTTTGTAGATAAGAGTGACCATCTATCACTAGCAAAATAGTTGACCATAATTAAGAGAGCTTTTCATGAAGCTATGCAAGACTTCAACACAAGATTCCAAAATGCTTGGGACATAATTCTAGCCACTATTAGACCATCCCCAAACTTTGCATTCTTATATTATTTGAAGGCTCTAACTAGCGATATAGCAATAATGATCTAATCCATGGGAGGGGACATATTGCTAGACGCTTATGAGGTGGCTATTAAAGCATAAAATTATTTGGTTCAGGCTGGCAAGCTTACTCCTAGACCCCCAATGCCTCTTTTCCTAGAGATCAAACCACCTCTTGCTGTTATTCTTCCACTTGACGTTATTCTTCCAACTCCAACAATTGTTGTTATACCTTCACCAAAGCAAGAGAAGGCCTCCACTAGTGGATCCAGTGACTCCCAAGAGCAAAATAATTACTTAGAACTGAAGAGCATGCTCCAATCCCTGGGGAATATGTGGTCAGCATCAAGAGACAACAAGCTTACAAAAAGCCATATCAAGCTCTATATTAGCCTCAACAACAGTCTTATCAAGCAAATAGGTCATCCTAAAAAGGAATTTTCCAACGACAAGAACAACCTAACTATGCTAGACAGCATAATTATAATCTAAATGTTGTATGCCCTTCCAATTCCTTGGTTCCTATTAAAAACAATATGGCTCAAGAGGATGAAGGGACAATGCCTTGGAATAAGTCTTTTGGGCAATACATTGTCCCAAATAATGGTTCTAACTAGGGTTTCAATGACCAATGGTAGTAGGTTGTTACTTATGGGTAGAATCAAGCTCTTATGGCTCAAAGCATAGAGATCCCTACGATGACAAAGCCAAAGCAACCTCCATAAGAACAAGGACCAGATCAGGTATCAAACCAATCAGAAGCTATAATGGTTATTAGTGAGCAAGAAGAGTGTTTATGCATCCAATTAGCAGGCCATCCCCAGTCTGGCTCACATCCCAATCTCAATAAATACAAGATTCAAAAGAAGGCATATGGGTGACAACCAGGAAACATTCAAGGAGCCTCTTGTCACCGCTCCGTCATTGACCAAGCTAGTGGTAGTAACCCCCAAAACCTAGGCAAAGTTTGGTGGTACACCAATCAACATTGTTGAACAAATGAAGAAATCCAACGTGAGTGTACCAATGTGGGACATGCTTTCCATGCCTGGTCAAGTGGACATCCTTCGAGAAGGTTTGTCCAAGATAAGTGTTACAACAACTACATGTAAACAACCAAGCAAGGAAATTGAGGTTCTCAACAATGCAACCCAAGGTCCTTTGGAAGAAAGGCTAGGTGGTATAGTCAAACCCCCTCCATTCTACATTTAATTAATTATCGATGATTTCTTGGTGCACAATTACTTGATAGATAGTGGGGCTAGCACTTCAGTCATGCCAAAGTTTATAGCTGATCAGCTTAACCTTAAATATGAGACGCATACCAAAAGAGTCCTAAAACTTGATAGTTCTTCCACAAAGCCATCAGGTATCATTAAGGAATTGAGATTGACCTTGCATGCTTATCTTAGTGTTTTGATGGTGCAGGATGTGTTGATCCTTGATGTTACCCCTCATTTTGCATTGTCTTTCTAGAAAATACACAGCCAAAATTAAGGGTTACCTTGTAACAGATTGATCCTATATGGCATTTAGAACAAGGTATGGGACTAAAGTATCAATCAAGGCTAAACCCATGACACAATTCCACATTGAACCGCATCAGCGAGATAGCATAAACCTCAATTGTACTATCCTTGATGAGGATGAGTTTACAATTGGTCAAGAACTAAATACTCATCCTGAAGAGGTTCCAAACTTGTTCTTGGATGAGCTATGGGGGGATAATCAATTTCTCAACCCTTTGGAAGGTGTTGAAGAAAGAGACGTGGGTGTTTATTTGTTGCATGAAGAAAATCAACTCATGCATTCCCTCATTGGACCTAAAGAAGAACTCAATAGTATGTGGAAGTTTTTCTTTGATGGTTCAAAGAGAAAAAATAGAGTGCATACAGGGGCAATGTTGGTTTCTCCTTCAGGTAATAGGCTTTTATATTCCTATAGGTTCCATTTCAGTTGCTCTTCAAATGCAGCAAAATATGAAGGCTTGATCTATGGTCTCTAATGGGCCAATAAAAGAGGAATTAAAATATTGCAAGCATACAGAGACAATGAGCTTATGGTGAACCAGGTCATAGGCTTGAGCATTACAAAGAATCATTTGATGAGGTCCTACAAAAATAGAGTGTGGGACCTAATTTAAGATTTTGAAGCCTTCGACGTTCAAGTTGTGCCAAGAAATCAAAACCAACATGTTGACAGGTTGGCAGTAGTGGGAGCTCAGTTCAACATCCCAAGTGAGCTGAAAGAGGCTAGGGTTCAGCCACATGTCAAAGTGGTGGTGAGGCCATCATTACCAGATAATGAATCCCACTGGTAGGTCTTCAAAAGTGACAAACAAATTGCTTGTTTCTTATATCAAGAAGTTGAGTTCTCCACCAATCAAGGTATGTTTCATCATCAATATGAAGATCAAATTCTCCAATAGGGTCTAACAAACTTCCTAATGGAATGGTTACACTTGAAGGCCTTTTCAATGAGGGAGACTATGTAAGAAAATAAAAAGTAGTAATGTCCACCAGTGAAGAAAACTATGAGAGAGTCCTCATCTTCAAAGATAAGCTTTTCAAGCTCAAGAAGGTAAGCAACAAGGTTGAGAGGCATGTTTTCATATCACTTTTCCAAGAATACGCAGACATTTTTGCTTGGAAATACGGTGACTTGAAAGGTTTTTATCCAAAGTTAGCCCATCATGCTATAGAATTGGAGGCCAATGCTAAACATGTAAGGCAAAAACAAAGGCCCATCAACCCCAAGATAGAAGAGCTTATGAGGAAAGAGCTAACCAAGTTGATCGAATCTAAGATCATCTTTTCCATCAAACACTCATCATGGGTAGCCAGTTTGGTGCCTCTAAGGAAGAAGAGTGGGGAGATTAGGTTGTGTGTTGACTTTAGAGATTTGAACAAAGTCTCTTTGAAAGATCACTACCATCTACCATCCATGGAGTAGCTCCTTCAAATAGTTGTAGGTTCAGAATGTTTTTCTCTATTGGATGGATATTCAGGTTACAACCAAGTATGGGTAAAAGAGGAGGATCAGTACAAGACTTCCTTCACCACCAAATGGGGCACGTGTGCATACCAAAAGATGCCCTTTGGTTTGTCAAATACTAGTGAAACTTTCCAAAGAGCCATGGACATGGCTTTTCAAAGGTTGATAAATCAAATGGTGCCGGTATACTTGGATGACATCATGTTTTTCTCCAAGAATGTTAGTGAACACATGGACCACCTAAGACTGATCTTTGAGAGATGCAAGGAGTTTGGGATCTCATTGAGTCCCAATAAGTGCATGTTTGTCATCCATGAAGACAAGTTATTGGGCCACATCATTGCAAAGGTAGGGTTGTCCATTTATCCTGAAAGGGTAGACACCATCTGAGTTCTCTCTCTCCCCAAGCATAAGAAAGGAGTTTAGAGCTTTCTTGGAAAAATAAATTTTGTAAAAAGGTTCATACCAGGTTTTGCAAGCTTGGTCAAGCCTATTACTGCCATGTTAAAGAAGAGTCAATCTTTTTCTTGGTTAAGAGAAGGAAAAGTTGCTTTTGAGGCCATCAAACAGGGCATTGCCCAAGCAGCCTCACTCATAAATCATGTTTTCTCCAAGGATTTCATGTTGTACACCTTTGCCAACGTTGATGGCTTGTTAGCTATGCTAACACAAAAGAATGGTGAGGGAATGGAACAACCAATTGCCTTCTGTAGTCAAGGGTTGGAAGGATATGAAGTAAGGTACACCTTCATAGAGAAGGAGATCCTTGCAGCAGTGAGGAGTCTTAGGAATATCAGACCAATGCTCTCCAACAACAAGATTTATCTGATGGTACCCCATCTTGGAGTTAGGGATTTCCTCTTTAACAAAGATCTGAATGAAAAAAGAGCTGCCTAGATCACCAAAATCATGGAGTTTGATGTGGAAATCAAAGTGACCTAGTTGGTCAAAGGTAGAGGTTTGTGTGAACACATGGTGGAAGATCTTTAAAAGGACAAAGAAGTTGCCTTGGTGTTTCAAGACAACTCACAAGTAGAGGCACCTCTACTTCATAAGATTTGGCTCCATGATATGACACATTTTTTGCTAATAGGTGAATGCCCTCTGGGTATGGACAAGGCAAAAAGAAAGTATTTCAGACTTTAGTCCATACCTTATGCATTGGTTGATGGGGTTTTATTCAGGAAGGACCTCAATGGAGTGCTCTTGAGGTGCATAGATAATGACCAAGTGGCCAAGCTTTTGGAGCATTTCCATGATGGACCTACAGGAGGTCATTTTGCACCTAAGACCACAGTAGAAAAGATAATGAGGGGTGGTTATTACTGGCCTAGCCTCTTCAAATATGCTTATTCATGGGTAAGAAGGTGTCAAAAATGTGCCCTCTTTATGGGTAAGCAAAGATTAGCAGCTTTTCCTCTCAACCCAATTCAGGTAGAGTAGCCATTCATGCAATGGGGTTTGGATTTCATAGGAGTGATCAACCCTTCATGAAGTGTAGGCCATAAGTGGGTGTTTATTGCAATTGACTACTTCACCAGATGGGTGGAATCCATCATGTTGAAGGAAGCTAATGAAAGTGTAGTTCTAGACTTCTGTGATAGCATTGTGACCAGGTTTGGTGTTCCATCCACTATTATTTTCGATAATGCATTGGATTTCCTTGGTTTAAAAATATATGAATGGGCTCTTAATATGGGCATCTACCTCAACACCTTTTCCAATTATTATCCTCAAGGAAATGGACTGGTTGAGTCCACAAATAAGAATTTGGTGAGAATCATTAGGAGGACTATGGAGGAGAACTAGAGAGTGTGGCACACCAAACTAAAGACAGCCTTGTGGGCTGACAGGGTGACTCCTAAAGCTATCATTGGAAATTCTCCATATGTTTTAGTATATGGAAGACATGCCAAGTTACCCATTTCTCTTGAGCTACCTGCATTAGAACTAGCCCATCAACTGGAGCTACTGGAAGATAAGCCCATGAACGTGAGACTGGTTGAACTCATGGAGCTTGAAGAAACAAGAGACCTTGCAATGAAAACACTAGAGTCACATCAAGCTCAGGTCAAGAAATCTTTTGACAAGAGAGCCATAGCAAGAGACTTCAAGGAAGGAGACCTAGTCCTCAAGTGGGATTCAAATAAGGCCAAGCCAAGCAATCATACCAAGTTTGACAGCTTGTGAAGTGGCCCTTATTTGATCCATGGATGCAAATTACATAACACTTTTTAGCTTGCCCAACTAGATGGAGAGGTATTACCCATCCTGGTCAATGGGATTCATCTAAAGCCTTGTTATTAAAAGTGTTTTCAACCATTTTATATATTATACATTTTGTATAGTTTTTCATGTTTTCTTCTAAGTGCCTTGTGCACATCCTTTTCAGTTGTGTGTTTCCCTTCCCTAGGTGCCTTGGGCACTTTGTTTGTCTTGGTTATCCTTGCCACTTCAGGGGAGTTTCCAGATAGGGTCAGCCTTGTCAAAGAAAGGAATGACTCCATGCCCAATGGATTGAATGAAGCAAATGAGTTGGGTTCTCAAGCATAACATGCATGCTTCCCTGTGAATCACCATAAATGTTGGCCAATTTTGGCCCACATACCAAACTACACCCAGGTGTATCAAGGTGCTAATTGATGAGTAAATGAATAGATCTCCTAAATGAAATGAGTGGACCAGAGATCTCACAGTTCTAACAAAGATTTTGAAACACTTTATGATTGCTTAAAGATTATTTTGTCAAATTTTAAGGGATAAGTCTACAGAGTAAAGAAAAGGGTTCTTGAGCAGTTTTCATGATGAAACCAAGTAGTTCAAGAATTTCAAGCATGAGTTTAGAAGATCTATGAACTCCATCAGAAGAACTACGAAATCTGTCAAAAGAACTACAGACTCCATCAAAAGAACTATGGACTCCATCAGAAGATCTATGGACTCCATCAGAAGAACTATGGACTCCATCAAAAGAACTACAGACTCCATTAGAAGAACTATGGACTCCATCAGAAGAACTATGGACTCCATCAGATCTACAAACTCCATTAGTAGAGCTACTTTACTTAAATTGCCTTATAAGTTAAAAACAGTGGAAAGTCCAAAGTAGGCAAGTGTGAGAAAACCTAATGAAGCAAGAAGAAACATTGCCTTATAATTCTTTCGACACTCTTAGAACTCTCCTTTTCTTCACCAAGTGCTTTATTTTGGAGTTTTTAGTCAAACTAAGGAAAGGAATTTCTTCAAACATTTTGTCTGAAAGAAAAGTTTGAAGGACAAGTGTTTGTTCAAAACATCAAGAATTTTTTTAGACATTTTGTTCGAAACAATTTTTTGAAGGATACTTTTCATTTTTCCCCGAAGGAAATGGCCCAGTTTCAATTTTTTTGAATGGTATGTTCCTTTCGAAAGGGTCCATTTTAAAAAATCTAGAGGGTACTTGCAAAGTTTTGAAGGGCACCTAAAGAATTCTGAAGGTCACTTGGAAGGAGTCCGAGGAGATATTATTGCAGACAGATTCTCTAAAGGAAAGTGCCCAAGTTCAAAAGAAAGGGACCTTTTCAATTTTTTTGAAGGGTATGTTCCTTTTAGAAAGGTCCATTGTCAAGAAGTTGAAGGGTACTTACCTTTCAGAAAAGTGCCCCAACTAAAATCCCAAAGGAAATAGTTCAGGAAAGTGGCATGGAAAAAAAGGATTGGTTTGGATAAAAAGTCTGAAGGAATTCCTTCAGGATAAAAGTCCAAAAGAAAAGGATCTTCAAGAAAAGTTGAGCATCGAGAAGTATGAATTAGTAAGCGATAAGGAGAACAACCAATAAAGAGGCAACACTTGTTAAGATCACACGGACCCAGACTGATGAAGCAAAATAAGTCAAATGGTCAGGGGTTTTTAGGATTTGACATGTGGTAAGAAATAGAAAGTGTCAACGAGTCAGGAGAAGGATCCAAGGGCTTACGATTGATCATGCATTCAGATCCAATGAAAAAAATACACAAGTGGGGTCGGTGAAAACAAGCAGATCAATGACATAAAGGATCAAATGACTAAGGCAAACATAACAAAAGTAAAGTTAACCCAAGTTATTCCAAGATGACAACAAGAACTATCCCCATCATTAAAGTTACTAAAGGAAACAAAAGAGTTGTTCACACCCACTTATAAAAAGTGGGTGAGCGACTTGAATGGAGATGTAGATCCATGCTTATGGTCATGCACTTGACAAGTTATTACCTAGAACAGGTCCAATCATGATGCGACACAAGCATGGAGATTTATTCCTCACAAAAAAGAGAATTAATGCAATCAATGGCTCAAAAAGAAAAAGGATTTTCAGTCATCAAGACCCCCCTTCTCTATCCTTTCAAAAAAGTCACTCTTCTTTCATCCTTTTTATGCTATATATACAGGCTTTTGGGCCTAGAAATGCATCTCTCAACTGGCGATAAAGTGACTCTGTGAAAATCACTTTGTAAAAAACTCTTTTAAAGTAATAAAAGGAAAGCTTTCGAATTCTAGTTAAATTCAAGTGTGCATAGTTGGATTTTATTTACATAATGTATGTTGTTGTTCAACATCTGTAACTTTTCCAAGCATCTTGCTTCAATTTTTCTTGGTTATGTGTAGGTTGTGTGGAGTGTCCAGACGTTGATCCCTCTTTGGAGTGTTACAAACTCATAGTATCTCACACAGACCTATCCCTTTCTATCCTTCAAAATACAGGGCTCCCCTTTGACCTTGACACAAATTTTCATGCCCATGGCCTTGAGGTAGAATCAAAATAGTCTATGTCCTAGTTGGGTTCATCACTAGTTGACTAGATTCCCAAACTGAAGTGGATCATTTCTTTTTTGGTGCATCACCTCCCTTAGATTAGATTTCTTATTTATATTACCCTCTTATCCCTTTTCTTAGCCAATAGTAGATTTTAGTTTGGGAAATAAGAGCTAAAGTGAAGTATCTGAGGAACTAGCTCATTAAAAAGCCTAGAGGTTCAACCTCACTACAGAATAGCCACAGCTTGAGGTTGTCCCAATGCTTGTAGTTGGGAGTGGGAGAACTTGAAAAACTCACCCATAAGGGTGTAATTCTAGCCTATAACAAGGACCTTATTGATGCTTCAACTCACGTCAAACAGTTGAAAAGTGAAAAAGGTGAGACAAAAGAAGCAAATGCAATCTAACCACAAGGGGCCACATAAGAGGATCCTTTTGCACAAGTTATGATCTAGATAGACCCAAAATCACACCATATACTCTTGACATAAAGTTTGATGTTGAAGGGAAATAAAAGAAAGAAAAGGTAATAGTTGGAGGAGGTTGAAAGAAAGGGTCATGGACCATCAAAACTGAAGAATAAGACAATAACACTTAATTGAGACCAATAATCGATAAATATACAAACATCTTAAAATCATATAACTTAATGATTAATAAGGCAATGGATTATTGTCATTCAAAACATGTTGACTAAGTATATAAAACAAGATTCTGAATTAAAAATTTGACCCCAATTTTAATAGTTGATAGTCTTAAAGACTATTCTATTCACATGCACAAGTGATAAAGTTGATGGTCAAAATTAAATCGATAATAATCCTACATTTATGTTTTTATATGATGATTAGTTTCTTCCATTAATAAATGTCAAAATCCATTTTTAGATATCCATGTATCTCAAGAAGGAATAATCAAACCAAGAAGACTATAATGTGACTTATAACTATAATTTGGACATAATTTTCATCTCTAGGCAATAAATTTTTTCCTTACATTGAATTATTATTTAAAATTCAAAAAGGTTTGATGTTTAACTCCCCCAAGGCCTCTTGACACAATCTACAATTCAAACACATTTCCCATGGGATGTGGTTGCTTCCAAAACTTTTTGGTATTTTTTCTTGACCATACCTTGCTTTCACTTTGGTTCATGATAAGTTTTATTTGTAGGTAGATATAGAGTTAGTTTATTTGGTCTTGGCAGTTTGTAGAGGTAGTCATGGTCGTGGGTTCAATTCTCGACTTAATCTACAATTCAAACACATTTCCCATGGGATGTGGCTGCTCCCAAAACTTTTCGGGGCATTTTCCTGACCATACATCACTTTCACTTTGGTTCACGATAAGTTTTATTTGTAGGTAGATATAGAGTTAATTTATATGGTCTTAACAGTTTGTAGAGGAAGTCATGGTCGTGGGTTCAATTCTTGATTTACTTGTGCTATGTGGTGAGGGCCTATTACACACTACTCATAAATTTATAAAGAATCTTGCCTTGTATTAGAACAATCAACTCTAGATATCAGGCTGCACGACCTTGATTCCCTCTAATTAATAAAATAAAATAAAAATTAAGAAACAATTTTGTATCATTAGTGAACTCTAAGTTCAAGTGGATGGTGTAGTGTTAAAAATGAACTATTTATAATTAAGCACCATGCTAACATTTTTAAAACATAACATTAATGTCTAGTCAAATATTCAATTAAATTTATGAAGGAATAAGGAAGATAAAATGCTCTTATATTATTTATGCATTGTTATTTAATTTGTCATTGAAATTATGACGTAGAAATATGTTCTCGAAGTTGTAATACATGTCACATTGAAAGTTGAGAGTGATTTGAGGTCGTTGCCAAAAATCTTTAAACATTATTGGCATGTTGTTAAAATCGTCTAAATGCCAATGTAAATGATTATCAACTAAAATTTGATCTTTTGGGTATGTTCACTCATTTCTACTCTTTCACTTATTGGCCCTAATTTTAGGCACTACAAATCTTTTTTATTTATTGATACTCAAGGTTGAAGGGGCCTTGTCCCAATGGCTTTTGACTGGAGCTTCAACCAGTCTGGGACACAATCAGGAGCCTAGATCCCCAAGAGAATACCAATGAATGACCACAACTAACCCGAGAATACCATCAACAGCCACAACTTGGCTCAAGATTACCAATGATCAGCCACAACCTGACCCAAGAATACCAACGATCAGCTACTATCAGCCCAAGAATACCAATGATCAGCTACTATCAACCCAAGAATACCAACGACCAACCACAATCGGCCCAAGATTACTTAATGATAGACCACATTTGGCCTTCGATACCAAACTGAGACTTGAACCTGGGTGGTGCTTAGAACAACCAAGATACTTTACCAACTCACCCACATCTCATTGGTTAGGCACTGTGACTCTTATATTCCTTCAATGAGCTAAATTTATTTGATTAAAGTGTCAAAAAAATCAAATTGGGGTTTGCATTAGTGTCATTTTCCCTTTTTAATTAATTTCTATTTAATAATTAATTAACCCAATTTTCAATTATCAGAGAATAATGAAAGAAAATTGGGATAAGTAATTAATTATTTATTTATTTGGAATTGACAAGGTTGAAAAGTCCACTTACTACTTGCTTTCCATTGATTTTGGAAAGAACTTATCTTTATAGAAACTTTATGACAAAATCTATGAGGGTTGTAAGAGAGTGGAAGCGGAGAATCTTTAGGAGCAAAAATTAGCAATGTGTAAGAAGGATACTATGACAAATCTTTAGTGGGTCTATTTTAGAAAGATGAATATGCAAACTTTATCATTACCTATATTTTAGATAGAATAAATAAATATTTTATTATTATTATTTGTTGGAATTTTAGAACATTGGGATTTGTGCCCCAACTCTATTTAAGATAGGTAACCTCATTAATTTCTATCTTTTGCCAAACCAATCAATTTCTCTTGTTGGATAGTGTTCATCAAGCCATCCTATAACACAAACTCTTGAATGTAGGAGAGCTTTGGACAGAAACCCATTGATTCCCAAGGATTTTAGGATGAAACCCTTATGATCTAGAGATACAATTCCACATAGGAATTGTAACTAAGTTTCAAGAAGTGTAGATTCAACCAATATTTAATGTTTTATGCAGGTTGCTAGTATGAGTAGGGTTGAAGGAGTGATTTCATAGTTGTGTGTTTTTGAAACTATCAATGTCTTGTGAGGTTAATTTCAATTTAATGCTTTGTTTTTTAGTATTGTGTGATCAACCTGTAAGTGTTGTGAAATAATGTCATGTTTTGAGTAATATTTGCAGTGTATTCGTGTAGATATGGTAAGGGTTTTGCCCACACTTTGTATTTAAATCCAAATCTATTATGGAGAAGTTATGCCAATATTTTGTAATGGTTTTGAACTCATTTCAATTTAATATAAGTCATCGAATGTGCTAGTTTGGAGTTATTGTGTTATTTCACAAAAAATGTCAAAATTTGAGTTTCACTAGCTAATGTAGAAAGGACAAAACTTTTACAAAAATTGTTCCCAATAAAAAATTAATTCTAAATCTGATATTTTATTGTTAAATTCAATAAGGGGACATGACTATGGTATCATAGCCACAATCTTGCTAGCATGTGGGGTTTTAAAAGTGGATAGTTCCTAGTAAGAGAAAAACTACATATTTTAGACGAAAATAAAATAAGTTACAAGCAGAGAAATCAAAATCTGAAGAAGAAATCATGGATGAAAGAGAAAGGGGAAAACAAAAAGTAATATATGAATAAAGAGTAGAGCAATTCTATAACACCTTTGAAACTCAGGTTAGAAAGAGTTGAGAGAGGTGATGGAAAAACTAATGGTACAGTTAAATCTGGGGCTTATTCCTAGAAGGGAAGACTCACCTATGAGCAATGGATCTATAGGTCATTCCATTTGAAAAACCCCAAAACACACATTCTTACTAGAAGAAGGAGAAACCACAATTGTGCCCCCTAATTCCATTATAGAAGTTATAGCAAAAGTAACAAAGATATATAATGCATACATGAATTTAGATGAAGGTCTCAACATTGTTCTTCCTTATGATAAGTTTACAAAAATGTCAAAAGAAGCCACATGCCAAAGAGGAAAAGGAAATCAACATAGTGGTGGAGGGAAAGATCTTAAAAATAATATAGGCAAATTGTCAGCTCTTACCTATGATGGTGGTGACACAATTTCAGCTCGGACTTGGTTGCAGAAATTGCAAGCCTACCTTAAACTCAACCCTACGAAGGAGAATGAAGTCACTCAATTTGATAATTTGCATTTGGAGGGTGTTACATATGATTGGTGGTATCATGGTCTAATAACATAAGGCCATGATCAAATACATACCTTTGAAGAATTTAGTTAGAGGCTTCTTAGCATATTCGAGTTGAAGGATGAAGAAGAGTACTTCAAATAACTCTCGAAAATAAAACAACAAATCTCAGTAAGTGCCGGTGCATCAAAGTTCCAAAATATGGTTGTGATGGTAAGTGATATTTAAGAAAAAATAATTATATTTCTTTTTATTGATAGACTCTTTGATCCCCTTAGAGGGTTTGTCAAGGCTTTTGCACCAGTCACTTTTCAAGATGCCATAGGAAGAGATTTAACTCTTGAACCATCAACTCAAAAGAATAAGTTGTCTTATCCTTCCAAATCATTTTCTTTTGGTCAAAATAAGGATTTTTTTAGAAGATAAAACCTCCGACTCCTTTGCATAAATCCATACCTTTCTCTAAAACAAAAGGGATGAATGAGGATATTAGGAATAAATTATGAAGGAAGAAACTTTGTTTCACATTAAAAGAACCATGGGGACTAGGTCATGGATGCTTGGGTAGAGGGAAAGTGCACTATATTGAAGTGATATTAGATGATGAACAGTATCCCAGAGAAACTAAAACATTAAAAGAGGTAGAGAACCTAGAAATTGAAGCGTTAGGAAATGCAACTATAGGTGGTGGTACTCTTGTAGCCCTGTCAGGATCACCTAAATATCACCCTTTTCAAGTTCTTAAAGTGCTCAATGTGATGAATGAGAGTACTCATTGATATTGGAGCCACTCACATTGAAGAATTGGTGGTAAAAAGAGGGTTACATATGGAATATTTTGAAGGATTCAATGTTGTTTTTGCTGATGGATTTACCATACCATGTAAAAACATGATCAATCAACTCAATATTACTTTGGGAGACTACAAGGTATGTGATCAATTTTATGTTGTGAGTTTGGGTGAAACAAATATTGTCTTAGGAGTGTAATAAATGCATTCTTTGGGGTACTTTTTACAAAATTACTAGTCTATGGAATTCAAGTGTAATTCTAATGGGAAGGAGGTAGTCCTTAGAGGCTTGTTTAATGGACCAACACAAATAGTTTAATTAAAAATGATGGAGTGAATTGTCTGAAAAGGCTAAGCAACATGGGCAACAAATTATTTGATAAATCCCTCTGATTCATCTAAATGTAATTCAAAATTCTACCATGTTGATATCAAAAAAATATTGCATTCTCATAGTAATATTTTCAATGATTTTCCACCTAGGTTACCCCCAGATAGAGAGTTCCAACATGTAATAGAATTATAACAAACTGTAAAACTAGTCATCACTACTCCATATCGCAACCAATATTCTATTTCCTCTATATTTTTTTATTGGAAGGCCGTTATTATGATGGAATATGCAAATAATGTTTTTACTACTAACATTTTTAAGGTAATGGTAAAATATGACATTTATACAATACGTGATGAGTTGATTTTGTATAAGAACAGAGTCCTTTTAGACCCTAAATCTACAATGAAGGAAAATATTTTAAGAGCGGTGCATGACATGTAGTAGCAGTACACTCGGGGTACTATAAGACATATAAGCAAGTTCAAGAAAGATTCACTTGGAAGGGCCTCAAGAATGATGTTCTCAAGCATGCAAAGGAGTGTACCATATGTCAACAGAACAAAGTGGAAAAAGGGTTGCTAGCTGGATTACTTGAACCTTTACCCGTTCCCAATAAAAATGGGAGAGTGTATCAATGGACTTTATCACAAGTTTGCCCAAGGTAAATGGTAGAGATTGCATCTATGTAATAGTGGATAAATTAACTAAGTTTGCACACTTCCTTGCTATATCATTATAATTAAAATCCCCTCAAGTGGTTGAATTATTATTTAAAGAAGTGTTTAGTTTGCATGGACTACCACATAATATTGTTAATGACAGGAATAACATGTTTCTTAGCTCTTTTTGGCAAGATTTATTCATATTGACAGGTACTGAAGTTACTCCTAACACTAACTACCACCCTCAAACTGATGACCAAACCAAAATAGTAAACAAATGGATGGAGGGTTACTCGAGGAACTATACCTTAAGTCAACAATTTGCATGGGTCAAATGGCTATATCTGGGAGAATTCTGCTACAAGACCACTCACCATATGTCCATTGTTATGTCCCCTTTCAAAGATTTATATGGTTATGATGTAATGACATTTATTGATTTTATTTCTACAGACAATATAGATCTGACAACAAGTGATTTCATTAACCATCGCCAAGAAGAATTGAAAATCCTCAAGGAACATTTGCAAAGAGTACAAAATTAACACAAGTGTTATGCAAACACGAACAACATATAAATATTTATTGAGGTAGGTGATAGGGTTTGTCTAAGATTACAACCATATAGGCAATCATTCATCAAGATAAGTGGAGCAATGAAATTCAAGCCCAAATCCTATGGACCCTATAAAATTGTGAAAAAAGTTGTCAAGGTAGCCTATGAATTGGAACTCCCTAAAAATAGTAAAATTCATAATGGTTTCCATGTCTCTTGTCTGAAGAGACCTTTGGAGTAACAAATTGCACCCTCCATAGATTTTTCACCTTTGGGTGAGGAGGGGAAATTGATCCTAATTCCTGAAGAGGTGATAGATATCAGGGTTAAGAGACTAAGAAAGAGATATATCATTGAATATTTACTTCATTGGAAGAGCTTGCCAATTGAGAATGCCACTTTGAAAGGTCCAAAGATTTTAAATCATCAAAGTTTGAATTGCTTGAGGACAAACAATTTTAAGGAGGGAGGACTTGTCATGTCCCCTTTATAATTAATTTCCATTTACAAATTAATTAGCCCAATTTTTAATTATTGGAGAATAAGGAAAACAAATGGGGATAAGTAATTATTTATTTATTTATTTATTTGGAGTTGGAAAGGTTGAAAAGTCCACATACTACTTATTGTGGACTGATTTTGGAAAGAGCATATCTTTATGGAAACTTTATGACACAATCTTTGACGATTATAAGAGAATGATAGTGGAGAATCTTTAGGGGCAAAAATTAGCAATGTGCAAGAAGGAGACTATGACAAATCTTTAGTGCATCTATTTTGGAAAGGCAATTATGGAAACTTTATCATTACCTATGTTGGAGATAGAATATGAAAATATTCTATTATTATTATTTATTAGCATTTTGAGACATTGGGATTTTTGCCTCAACTCTAATTAAGATAGGCAACATCATCAATTTCTATCTATCTTTTGCCAACCTAATCAATGTCTCTTGTTGGACATTGTTCATCAAGCCACACTACAACAAAAACTCTTGGATGTAGGATATATTTAGACAGAAACCAATTGATTCACAAGGATTGTAGGATGAAACTCTTGTGATCAAGAGATACAATTCTACATGGAATTGTAATTGAGCTTCAAGGAGTGCAAATGTAGCTAATGTTCAATGTTTCATGCAGGTTGTTGGTGTGAGTAGGGTTGAAGGAGTGCTTTCAGATTTGTGGGTTTGTTACATTAGTTATCAAGTGTCTTGTGAGGTTAATTTTAAGTGGTTTTAGTATTTTTCAATATTGTGTGATCAACTTATAAGTGTTGTGAATTTATGCTATGTTTTGAGTAGTATTTGCAATGTATTCATGTAGATCTTGTAAGGATATTGCCCACACTTTGTATTTTGATCTAGATATTTTGTGGAGAGGTTATTCCAGTATTTGTAATGTTTTTGAACTCATTTTGATGCAATATAAGTCCCCAGATGTGTTGGTTTAGAGTTAATGTGTTATTTCACAAAAAAATATTAAAATTTAGGTTTCACTAGTTACTGTAAAAAGGGCATAACTTTTACAAAAATCATTCTCAATATAAAATTAATTCTAGATTTAATATTTTATTATTAAATTCAGTAAGGGGACATGATAATCAAGGTTTGGGTAGCTAGTGTAAACCAACTAGCATTATAATTGTAAAACCCCTTGGATTGAAACAAAAATGTTGATATATATTTTTTTGAATAGCATAAATAACTCTATCATGTGTGCAAAAATGCTCTACAATAGAATTCTAGCTACAAAATGAAAATTGCTCAAGTGGCTTGCTTATCATTGAATCTATTTCATTCCTTGAAATGAACCTAAACACTTGTCTATATATAAATAAATTGAATTTAAATTTTGATGATATTCATGCACATGGTGACTTCCAATAGTGAAAAATGTACACATTATTCTCTTAAGATTCGAACATCGTCATTTAATGCAAGATTTTTATAATATCTTAGAATAACTTTTACTCAAAAATATTGATCTCATTATCATGAGATGTAGAAACGTTAAATATTTTAGCTTGATATTCTCCTCCTAGAAAAACAGTCAAGTAGTTTATTACTTCATCCATGGGGGCTTGGTGGAGTATCAATATATTGATTCATTCGTTAGGACTTGACAACCCTTGAAATCAATCTCCCTAAAAAAATTGTAATTCATGAGAGGGCTTTAGCTAATATTTATCCTAAAAATATTATTTTTGGAAAAATGTGTAGATTTTTGAATCAAGGTTTCATACCACACCTCATGGTCCATCATTAGAATAAAAATAATATAATAGGATTTTAGACTACAAATCTCTACATAAACAAGGGCCACCAAGTGGCTAGTCCCTGCCTTTGTATTGAAAATTATTTGTGTGCAAATTTACATGTAATTTTGCAGTGTAAATCTGCTTTAATAATTTGAGTAGTATGTTGCATTTAATGTTCATTTCATTGAATTCAAAGTATTGGCATGAGTGTGAAATATTAGATGAAATATATTTTTTGATCGAAAAGCGCACCTTTACTAATAAAACTTAATATAACACACCGCTAGTCATAGAAAAAAATGGGTGGAAAAGTCACACTCCAAAAGTCAAGTTACACCAAGCTTAATAAGCTTGATTACAAAAGGGTCGACCCAAGCCCACACAAACCAAAAATTAAAAAAAATCAAGTCATATAGACATGCTTCAGACAACCAAACTCATAACCAACAATATCATAGCATCATTTTTTACCCTTAGCCTTTTTCACCTCTGTCCAGAACCTTGGAGGAGGCTTTGAAGGAAGAATAATCGTAACCATCAGTAGCTGAGAATAAATTGGGCCTCGATCCTTATCTGACTCAGAAGTTTCATATTCATGCGATCTCTTAATTCCCCCACCTGTAACATTATCTTCCACATAAGTCTCTTCCATAGCCTCTACTCCATAATTCATTGTTGGGCCATTTGTAGATTTTTCATTGACCTCATATGTTTTTACGTCAATTAGGACTTCCTCTTTTTCATCTTTCAAAATAACTTGCTTGAGGGCATGCTCCCTAGAGATGGTTAGTTTGATGGTAAAAACATCTAAAAACTATGTTTTCATAATTCAAGGATTGGATCCAACGAAAATTGTCATGATTCAACTGACTTTTATTTAGGAGACCTTTGCTAAGATCCACCTTCACAGAAATATGCACATAGGTGAAAAGTCCTTGTTTAACCCTCTCACAATTCATCTTGATGAATCTTCCCAATGTATTTCCAATTGTATCACACACTAAAGGGT
Source organism: Torreya grandis (assembly GCA_037957365.1). Taxonomy (NCBI): domain Eukaryota; kingdom Viridiplantae; phylum Streptophyta; class Pinopsida; order Cupressales; family Taxaceae; genus Torreya; species Torreya grandis. Next base: position 1,958,100 of record JARHVA010000182.1, read on the forward strand.
GCCATAAGGGAAGAGGAAGATTTGGAAGCCAAATCCAAACTGACATTTTGGACACTGCCATAGTAGTAGGATCAAAATCTAAAAACCAGAGGGTAATAAAGAGCTCTACCCAAAACCAATGACCCTCCTATTAAATTCTCTGATAATCTTCAAGAGAAAAAAATTAAACTATGAAGAAACCCTTAGAGCATAATTGAATCACACAATCCCTCATCCAGGTAGAATAAACCCAATAGTACAAATCTTCGGACTGAGTCTAAAACCCATTAAAACTAAAAATAATTACATATTCTTGAATTGAAGAGATTAAATCATTTACCTTAGAAAGAGAGATATCCACTATTGGTATTACTTGGATTGACTAAAGGTGACATTGATGAAGAGGAACCTTAGAGAGGGCAACATCTTTGTATGAAACATGATTTGAAGGAGCAGACCCAAAGCCATTGCTCTATCAAGGTTAACCAAAATCGTATTTCATCCCAAATCCCTTATGGGGGCTAACTAGTGCCATAAGGATGCAAGGTTGCAGACCAACTGTTATATGGGAAAATAGCTACATGTAGGGAATAGTCACAGACCAATTGCCACCATAGGTCTTCACCCTATCCATCTCAGGATTTTGCCCCTTTGGTCGTGCTTTTAGAGTTTCTTTTCCATCACCTCAATATTTCACTCTTTCTATCCGTTTTTGCTATTTTTCATGAAAGGCATTATTTAACAACGATTGCCAACAAATAGGAAAGGCAACATTATTTGTTTACATTTATAAATCAATTTGAACTTGACAATAAAAGTTTATTATTATGTAACTACTTGTTGCAATTTGAATTTAATTAACAATAGTTCGTCTATATCTTTTTGGTGATAGGTATTTATTCAATATTTCCCTTCAAATGTTATACCAACTAGCTAGTTGCTACAAAAGATATATGATATTTGAAACTAAAAAAATATTTTAAAGTGATATTGTGAAAAATATATAAATTACACAATCAAAATAATAAATGTATAAATGTAGTGAAAGTATAGGTTTACTTTATACGAAATTGATTTGACACAAATCTATTTTGTGAAGATGCTCCATGTCCATCTCCAAGTCAATAGTTATAAGACCATATTATATATATAAGCATCGATCCCTACTGTCCCCATTGATGTATAACATTTTGTGTGCCCTAAATCATAGCCAAGTAAGAACTATCATTTGAAACATGACATGGTCCATTTTGAAAATACCCACACCATTATTCCTAGAATCTTGAGTATGTTTCTCATAATAGTCCAATGCTTCTTGTGTGTTACTAAAATTTAAATAAAAATAATAAGTATTTAATATCATGGATTTACTATAAAAAATATCATATTTCGGTGTAGCACGTGCTAACAATAACCATAAATTGAATGTAAATTAAATGCATACAATCTGACAACGATAATTTGATTTCTGTGTGTGTTATGCTTGTTAGTGGAGGGACATGTGTAATGTTTCATTTAATATATTTTTCTGTTGGCAGTGTTAGTAACTATTCATGATGCTAGCAAAGGAATATTCTTAAATAACATCCATATAATATTCTATTATTTATTTGCCAAACCTTATACCAGATCTCATAATTGATAAAATAACTTATATTTTTAAAAAAATGATTGGTTGAACAAGAATTGGGTATTTGAAAAGTGAATCTATTACTCATGCCTTAGCAGGGACAAATAATTGTAGTCAATTATATGATACCAAATTGGTCTATAGTAGAATAAATTAAATAAATTAGTTGATCTAAATATTATTTTTTTGCAGCCTTCTAATTTATAAAATATTATATTAACACATCTTCTAAAATGAGAGGTCTCTTTTTAATCTACAAAAATTGTATCTCTAATACTGGCTTAAACTCACACCATCATCCTTGTTTAAATTGTTTGTGTGCTTTCCAATCTCCACAACTTCCCTTATACGATGCTTAAGTTATTGGTCTTCAATTGCAATGACCTCTGATGTCCTCTAAATGAATGTGGGGCTTTGTTGAAAAAGAGTGCATAGTTAATACCGACTTCTTAATCCTCTCTCGATTGGTATTTGTCTCATGTTCCTTGACCCTTGTGGCAATCAACTTTTTTGTTTTTCGAATGTAAAGGACACTTTATGAACATTGAATACAATAAATGACTATTTTTACCAAGGTTTCAACTGACATTTTGAAGACTTTAGAGCTTTTCTTAGCTTGCCATGGAAAATAATGTAGTCTCAATGTTATGGTGTTTCAAAGTTTTTTTGGAATCTTGTTGGAGAACCCTTCAAAACATAAGAAAAATATACCCAAAATTTTGCAGATCATCCAAATTTTTATGTCCCCTGTGGTTGTTGATAACTTGTCGAACATGTTTACCTTTATAACTATTTTTCTTAAAAACTTCAATTATATGTCTAATTTCTTATTCTAAATATTAATCATCAAAAACTTTGAAGGGTCTTGTGGCTAAGGTCTTCAAAATACCTAACTTTCATGTGAGATACAAATGAACTATAAGATTAGAGAATTTATAAAGGGAGCCTTCATTGTAATAACCACCATATCTTATTCTAAGAACCACGTCTAAGCAAAAGAATTAAACTAGCAGTTGCCCCATTACGTCGGAAAGGATGGTGTCATTTTTGCTTTTAGTAACAAACTCGATGAACCCTACAAAGATACATGTTCAAAGTTCAATGACATGTCACATATTTTAATGCAATCTATAACATGGACAAATGGAAGCTTCAAGATACACTATGAGACCTCAATGTCTTCTCTCCACATCAATGACATTACATTGTTGATTCGAGCAACACATCAGATGTGTAGCCTTGTTGCAATCAAATTAACTCTCGTGACATTCTTGTCCACCCTTGACATTAAAAAATGACCATTCAAAGATGTTGCCACATTGCAAGCTACAAACCCCTTCGCAATGAGTGGTGGTCATGTAAATCCAAAATATGCCTTGAATTTAGGTCTCATGTTTGATATAGGCCCCTTGATGTACGATATCATCAGAACTACCTTGTCATCGACCCTCATCATCATTAATTATCTCATGTTGGAAATTTTCACCATTTGCATGTTTCGTATGGCCTTGCCCTTTCTTCTAGGGGTTTGAATAAGGTGTTTTCGTATGTTCTTAAGCATGATGTAACTGCTATAGGTCTCAATATATTGTCATGATGGATGAATGAAAGCTACAAGGTAGACTGTAGGACCTAAATGTCTTGTCCTAAGATCAATGACATTGCATCATTGATTCACACTATACATGAGACGTGGAACCCTGTGACAATCAAATCAACTCTCACAACGTCCTCGTCCACCATTGACAATAGAAAATGATGAATATGTTTTGTATGGCCTTGTTATTTCTTCTAGGGGTTTGATCATTGTGTTTCCATATATTCTTGATATTGATGTAACTGCTCTAGGTGTTTATTAGATTTTACCAAATAAATATGTATTTCTTATATTTTATGAGTTTGCTACTTCTAGTATTGTCTTTTTGAACTAAAAATATAAAAATAATAAAAAACGTTGTAAAAATAAATCACTGAAAAACACCAGATTGCTTAGAATCAAACATAATTTAGTAGAAACCATCTTCAAAATGAAATATTTTTGTCGTGATAATATATTCTAAATCATAATATCGAAATCAAACCAAGATTCAATAATTAATTATAGTGAAACAATTTCAACTATAAATTTAATGTTTATTTAAATATTATATAATTTTTTCCCTTATTAATTAATAAAAGAAAACAAATAATTATAATAATTTCAACCTTGTGGATGAAAGCAGCTATATCATAATTTATTTTTTAAAATGTTATATAGTTTTTTTTTCCTTATTAATTAAAAAGAATGAATCGAATGATTATAACCCCGCAGTCTTGCAAGCACTCGATCCACAAAACTACGTCATAATGCTTTTTTTTATGATTGAGGCCGGCCATGATAGATATATATATATATATTTATATTTAACTTATTTCTAAGTTACAGGACCTAGTCGAACATAAAATTTTAAGAAAACAAAACGAAATAAATGCTCAGAGACAACTGGCATGAAATCAACTGTGTAGTGTATGCTTAGTTGGCTGGACACCGTTCGATGTTCTTTGCAAGATATCATATCATTTATGACTTGCGGATAGTGAAAGGAAAGTATAAGTCAAATAATTATATCAGCCACGCAATTTGCAGACTTAAAAAAATTGTTTTTTTTTTGGGGAAACAATGGAGGAGCGGTATAATGGGCATCTAATCTAATATCATGCCGAGACGAATCTTTGCTTGTTGTTTGACAACGAAAACGCTTCCGGTGTAATGAGAATGGATCTCCCAACACGAACACGAAGCCTCAGATCTCCACGACCAATTTGATATTACAAAATGAATGAATGAGTTTTAATAACGTCCACGAGATCAAAGAATGAATGGGATCAAGTGTCAAGACCATTAGGAGTTGTTCAGATTCTTTTCGATGTCATCCCGCTTCTGATGAATCTTTACCAACAGCCGGGCCATGTTTTGTAGCTTTTCTTTCTCAAATAACTCACTAAAACTGCTCACATTCACACTGTTATCCTACTGCGTACGGATATCCTTGTACATATCGCACTCCCTAATGAAGTGTCGTTTCGTTTCAACCACTCTATCACTATAGAAAATGCAAGTCCTATCTTCCCATCTTTCCTTGGGAACCGTCCATCTACTAGTTTCACACCTAAGATGGTGTGAACCGGTCCTCAATTGTGCCACTAGGAGCCTAGCTTTACCTTTAAGATCGGCAATTAGGTATGCTTTATCCCCGTGTTCCCAAGTGGGATCGAACTCTTTAATATAACGCATTTTTTTACACCCAATATGATTTGTCCACATGGCAGCCCTGAATTTTTCTAACACGAGCTTTTTTATTTCCTCTTTGGTGTTAGGGCACTCATGTAACTTAATGTCCCATTTTCCCAACCACTTGATGTTTTGCTTCATCCACATCTTCTTCCTCCGATCTAACACCTCATTCACCACCATTTTGGGCCACCAGTGATTCCCCGTGTTTTCAACCTTTTTTAGGTAGCTTAGTAACCGTGAAATCGCCGCAGCTTCCATTGGGAAAGTACCGGCCTTCGCCAAGAGGATCTCATATGAAACAGTTGCTTTAACTTTAAGACAACTGGTGATAAGATGTTTTTGAATTCTTTCCAACTATCTCCATCTGTGATTTGACACACCGCTTCCCCAAACCTCACAATCGTAGAGGACAACCGGCGTGACCAACGAGTAGGCAATAGAACAATGAAGCCTTCAAATCCATGACCTAAGAACTCTATTAAAAAAATGAGTAGGCAATAGAATGATGGAGCCTTCAAATCCATGACCTAAGAACTCATAGAGGGGTGCTTATTTGAACATGTGTGTTTATTAGGTCACCTGTCTTTTGGTTCGTCCTTGCATTTGAAGATGTGGTGTATGTTAGATATGTTTTTCATTTTCATATTATAAATATACTTTTATTGTTTTAGGCCGGAGACTCTACTCTTATTTATGGAGGAATGCACAACATTATATCTGGTCTGCAGGTCTTCAAATTATGATGGTAGTCGTAGTATCCTCTAGAACAATTTTGTAGCAGTTATCTCAATTGATTTTGTTCTGACACTAGTTGTGGCTCCCACAAATTATTTTTCAGTGTATCCCAAGATTTCTATGTATTATTAAGAAATTGGATTTAAACAAAATATGTTACTGAGCTTATAGTGTAGTAACGTAAATTTACACGAGAGTTGTTTTATATTTTTTCTAATTTGAACAGATTCAATCTCTAAAAGTTAACCAAATGGAAATTTTTACATTTTGATCCAAGTAGAGTGATAGGGGCAAGTCCATACCTAAATCCTTAGATGATCCATGGAGGTCTCTATCCCTACATGCTAGACTCATTCCAAAATGGCTCTACAAAATTTTTGGAGCACAACAAATTAGCCCTGGTCTCCACCATACGTCTGCAGAGAAAACAAAACACCATGTGAAGAGTTGTGTTAGGGTGTGGAGCTAAAAGCTTCAACTGTTTGCAGACACGAAGAAGATGATGCTGAAGAACCAGAAGCACCGGCGTCGGCAGCATGACCAACGTCGATCAGATGCAGTGCAGAAGGCAACCGACATCGACAACTAGTCGACTGACGTCGGCAGCACCAGGCAAGCAGGGACCGGCGTCGATCGCCTGTGTGTTCCAGAACTGTTGTTGATGAACAGTCAGTTAAGTGAAGCGAGTGTTTGCATGTCAAATGACTAATTATAGTCACAAGCTGCGTGTCTAATTATTGTAGTTAGATTTCTATTTTTGTAAGCATGGGATCCTATTTAAAGACACATAAGGCATGTATTGTAATCATCAAGAAGGCAAGTAAAAGCATTGAAGCAAGCAAGGTCAAGGAGATCTACAGGTGTAAGGTCAAGGAGATTAGCTGAAGCATTCAAGGAGGGATAGTAACTCAGGCTATAGAGTTGTTGTGTTGAGCAAGAGAGAGAGGGAAGAAGGTCTTGAGGTGTGGCAAGCCTTTGAGGTGGAGGAAGAAGTGGCATCTTCCTTATTGTATTTTCTTATAGTAATATCTAATACAAGAGTGTGTATTGTCTCTCAAATTCTTTGTTGTCTCAAGTTTTTAGTTACTTAATCATTCTGGTATAATTTCGTGTTTAATTGCTAATAAGAAAATAATCAATTGTGCTTCCATTGGATAAGGGGTCACCTAACAGTTGGTATCAGAGCTACGATTTGCAGGGAGTAGAGTATTGTTTTTGATTACAGGTTATTCACAGGGTTTTTTGATTGAGTGGGAGTTCAGCAATGACAGAAGAAAGTAAGCTACGAATGGAGAAGTTTAATGGCAAAAATTATCAACATTGGAGGATGCAGATTGAGGATTATCTGTATCAGAAGGATCTATACTTACCGTTGGGTGGGGTTGCATGCAAGCCCACAGATATGAAGGATGAAGAATGGAGTGTTCTTGATCGGAAGGCTTTCGGTTCCATAAAGTTGAGCCTTGCATCGTCTGTGATTTTCAGCTTATCACAGTGTAAGACAACGGAAGAGTTGATAAAGTCCTTGGCGAATTTATATGAAAAGCCCTCGGCTTCTAATAAGGTATATCTTATGAAGCAGCTATTTACTTTGCAAATGCAGGAAGGTGGATCGGTACATACTCATCTCAGTGATTTCCATGGTTTGTTAAACCAATTAGCTTCAGTCAATAATGTTTTTGATGATGAGGTAAAGGCTCTCTTGATTTTATGTTCTTTGCCTGAAAGTTGGGACAGTTTGGTTATGGCAGTAAGTAATTCTGCATCTGCTTCTAAAATCTTAAAAGTTGATGATGTTGTGAGTGTGATCTTGAATGAGGAAATACGCAGGAGAAACACAAGTGAATCATCAGGTAATGCTCTAAGTGCAAAAAGTAGGGGAAGGCAAAGGGAGCAGGTTGAACAAGAGAAATCAAGGTCGGGAAGGAGATCCGAGTCCAAAGGTGTTACCTGCTGGTTTTGTGGAAAGAAAGGACATACAAAGGAGTGTTGGTTGAGAGATAAAGAGAATCAACATGCATGTATTGAAGAAGCAAATGATGCAAATATTGTGGTACATGATGCTCTCATACTTTCTTTGGATAGTCAGGTAGGATCATGGATTTTAGATTCTGGTTCATCTTTTCATGCATCCCCAAACAAAGATTTGTTCCATGAGTATGAACAGGGAGACTTTGGAGTGCTTTATTTAGGGGATGGTACGCCTTATCAGATAGTTGGCAAAGGGAAAGTGTAGCTGAAATTGCAGATTGACAACACATGGGTGTCGAAGGAGGTCATGCATGTTCCAATTCTAAAGCAGAGTTTGATTTCTGTAGGAAGGTTGGGTGACGAGGGATGCACAATAACCCTCACAGCAGATTCTTGGAAGGTTACCAAGGGCGCACTTGTTCTAGCAAGAGGTAAGAAAGTAGATACTCTTTATCTGTCTACTTGTATTGCTGATTCTACTTCTGGTTTATATACTTCAGCTGTAGATTCGAAGATGTGGCTTAATAGGCTTGGTCACATGAATAAGAAGGGAATGGACGTTCTTGATTCAAAAGGTATGTGTTCAGATTCAGAAAGCATAGATAGAGTTCATTGTAGAAAAAAAAATTTGATGCTTTTGACAGGAACAAAGAAGCCTTGGTGTTTATGAAGGAGATGAAGGACAGAGATCAGTCACAGGCGCTGAATAAATCTGAGCAGGTCAGCATGGCCAGAGGTTTGATCCAAGATGAGCTCGCGGATGAAAAATTCATCACTTGCACACAGGTACCGATGCTGGTGCTCCCATGGCACCGATGTCAGCTAGATAGAAACTGACATTGGTCATGTGCAGACTAGCAGGGTCGATAGGTCGGGCAGGAGAAGTCCGACGTCGGTCATCAGGACCGACGTCGGTAGGATGGACACCGGCGTCGGCCAGGGAAACGATGTCGACAGTCAGGGTCAGTGTAGGGAACCGACATCGGTCGGGAGCAGATTGGGAGATGGTCGAGATCGATCACTAGAACGAATGATGGGTGGACAACTAGCTGTCAAGGAGTCTCAAACACCCATATGGAGGTCAAAAATGGTAAGTGAACCTCATATTCGTTGTTCACCTTCTTTATATTGCTTACTGATAGTCAAAAACTAGGAAGATGGAAGAAGCAATGCAGGTAGAGTCCAAAAACAGTGGGAGCTTGACATGGATGAAGAGTGTGAGTCCTTGGAGTAGAACCAAACAGGTATTTGTTGGTAGAGTTGTCAGCTGGAAGAAAACACTGGATAGAGGGATGGATTCCCATATTAGAGAAGAGAGTGGATGGACACGTGAGACAGAAGGCTATGGTATATGGTCTTGATTAGGCTGCAGACAATGGAGGTTTGACCATTGTATTTATCTTTACCAGGTTGGATAATATTAGCTACATTAACCTGTTACTGTATTGTGTTGCTTATTGTAGGGTTTCATATATAGGGAGTTTTCTGAGCTAAGGGTAGAGTTGGTTCAGAAGTATGTCATGAAGAATTTGGGAGCAGCAAAATTCTTTTGGCATAAGTGACAGGTATAGCATCACAGGTTTTAGTGGTGGTTGGTCTTCAAGAGTGGCTTTGAAGAGGGATACAGAGCCAAAGGAACAAAATAGATGGTGTACAGGTACATGTATAATACCAGCTGTTTATCTCCAAGTGGGAGATTGTTAGGGTGTGGAGCTAAAAGCTTCAACTGTTTGCAGACACGAAGAAGAGGATGCTGAAGAATCAGAAGCACCGGCGTCGGCAGCATGATTGACGTCGGTCAGATGCTGCGCAGAAGGCAACCGACGTCGGTAGTTAGTCGATCGACGTCGGCAGCACCAGACAAGCAGAGACCGGCGTCGGTCCCCTGTGTGTTCCAGAACTGCTGTTGACGAACAGTCAGTTAAGTGAAGCGAGTGTTTGCATGTCAAATGACTAATTATAGTCACGAGTTGCGTGTCTAATTATTGTAGTTAGATTTCTATTTTTGTAAGCATGGGATCCTATTTAAAGACCCATAAGGCATGTATTGTAATCATCAAGAAGGCAAGTAAAAACATTGAAGCAAGCAAGGTCAAGGAGATCTACAGGTGTAAGGTCAAGGAGATCAGCTGAAGCATTCAAGGAGGGATAGGAACTCAGGCTATAGAGTTGTTGTGTTGAGCAAGAGAGAGAGGGAAGAAGGTCTTGAGGTGTGGCAAGCCTTTGAGGTGGAGGAAGAAGTGGCATCTTCCTTATTGTATTTTCTTCTAGTAATATCTAATACAAGAATGTGTATTGTCTCTCAAATTCTTTGTTGTCTCAAGTTTTTAGTTACTTAATCATTCTGGGATAATTCCGTGTTTAATTGATAATAAGAAAGTAATCAATTGTGCTTCCGTTGGATAAGGGGTCACCTAACAAGTTGGAGTGCTCCCAACTATAAAATAGTTGTTAGTGAAAAATGACGAACCCACTAACAACAAATTCTAAGGAAAAACAAATATAACAAGAGACCCAACGTACACAAATCAAATCAGTCTATTAGCTTACAACAAATATGATTATTTTGACACCTAATTCCGATCAAATATGTAAGACGAATATTCCCTATTGACCTCTCAATGAAAATGCCCCCATCCTAATTAAAAGAAAAAGAAAAATAAACAGCGTGATGCTCGCGTCCAAATACAAAGATAATTAACAATGAGACCACAAATTAAAATTAAGTTAAAATCGTGTAAACTTATTGCTTCCTTGCGGTTTAGGTTTCCATTGGCGACGGGGTCTCAGGGTCGAATCCCGGGAAGTACAAAACCACTTCATTTGCAAGAATACGCGCACATTTAGGGTCACAGTTATAATAACATCTGGTACAAATCTTTCCTCAGCTGCTTCCCACGTTTTCATATGTTCATGCTTTCTAAAACTCCCAAAAACCCTCGAATCGCATGTAGGGTTTTTGACTTCCTAGTACAATATAGACAGTATGTATATAACTGAAAAAATTTGTAACGATTTCTGTTTTTTTTCCTTTGATAGCTATTTCAATCTTTAACTGTTTTTTTACGCAGTAGAAAACGAGTATGAATTGAGCAGTATAATTGCTTAAGTGATTTGCAAAAAAATTCTTATTCTCCTTCTTAAAATGCAAATGCTACTACGTTTTAAATTTATCTTTTTCACAGTAAAAAACGAGGATGCAGGGAACACATAAGAAGGTTGCAAGGATTATTCGTTTATGAATTTTATTATTATTTTTTGCGCAGTAAAATGGTGGGCAAAGATGAAAATAGCGGGGAAGCTTTGGAACTGTTCCTCAAGATTGGCTTGGATGAGCGTACTGCTCAAAATGCAGTCGTCAATTCAAAGGTCACTTCTAATCTAACGGCCGTCATTCGTGAGGTTTGTGCATCTCAATTATATAGTCCGTAATGTAGTTATAACTAAAAGAGGTTAAACTACGTAGAATGAATGATTGTGCAGTTCTGGCTTTGGGGTTGCTTTCTGCTGCTTTAAAAAATAGGATGAATTGTGGATTTAATTCAAGTATTTCTCCTGCTCCCTGAAGATGGATCAGGAAGGAGGGCTTGAAACATCAGGTTTTTCGTAAATTTCACATGGCAATCCCAGATGCAAATACCACCAAACGTGAACATGATGAAAGTCTTAAACATTTAAGGATAAATTTCACCTTATACATCCTCGTTATTTTCCACGGACCAGCTAGGACTCAAACCTAGGGCCTTACCATAACTATCCTTGACATGCTGGGGTGCTCTATAAGTTGAGTTACTGCGCCTTTTGTGGTTCTGTGTGCGGCCTCGTTATCTTACAACAATCTATTGATTCCTATAAAGCAATTCTGTTTCAGAGATTTGAATTTGAATTTGATGGAAAATTTTGGATGACATATTTGATAGAGTTTGTAGACTTTTAGATTATCTATCCGAAAGAATTCAGCATTTGCAGGGCTGCTTCTAGGAGTCTGTTAGGTTTGCTTTGCACACTCAAATGTTTGGGATCAATAATTTTTTTCATAACTTTAGTTTTAAACTCTCATAAAAACTGTTAGCAATGCTTGGGAGTAATGTAATAGCATTATCATGTTTCTGTGCATGGTGGACGACAAAACTATGTTACTGATACGGATACGGATACGAGAATCGGATAGGGGGATGCAGAGATTTTTTATTGGGGGGTTTGGATATGCCCGTACAAAAGAATATATCTAAAAAATAAAAAATAAAAATATAGCCATATAAGCAAAATTAACCACATAATATGCATAGAGGAAACAAAATAAGTTAAATAAAAACAAAAAATAAGACGTCCATAGCTGTATTTTGAAGTCCAAGAATGAACAAGAGTGAACAAATGTGCAATGTGTTAGGAGGTGAAGTGAATATCCAGACCTCCAACAACTGTAATGGTGTGATGTTTTGTAATCCCCTTGGCAATATCATTTGCAGTACAACAAGCCATTTGACGTGAGGGGGGTTGCAGGGGGGGCTGTTTAAGACCCCTCTGCCAGGGGGTTCGGGGGCTGAGCCCCCGAAAAAATTTTCACGCAGCGTTTGATAAAATGAGTGTGAATGAGGTTGGGAATCCACTTTAGTTTGTTTTTAATTGTATTTTGAAGTTCATGTTTGACTTTTCATTGGGCGAAATTGAAAAAAAAATAAAAATAAATTGTTTTTGATGTCCGGAAGCATGGGGATACACCTAGGGAGCGTCCTTGGGCCGCGGATACGCCCGGATACGTCACCCAAACATATCCGGGCATATTTGCAGCTGAGGGATGCTCCCTGGGTGTATCCCTTGCGCTCCCCCCGTGCTCCTGCATCTTGGGGCATATCCCCCGCACTCCCAGGGCCGGGTGGCGTATGCGGTAACATAGCGATAAAAATATAGTCCCGAACATTAAGAAGTTGGTATAATGTTTATGCATGTATAACGCTGTTATGTTTCTCGGGCTCTTAAGAGTATTATGACACTCTATGAATGATATAAAAACTTAAAATCAAATCAGTCCTGAACATTAATATTAGGTCAACTAGATCAATTTATCCTCAAGAACAGAACTTTTCTGACTGTAGTAGATCACCCCTTCCATATTACTGATAGGCACCTCCGAAGCCAGCCTTGCCTAGAGTTTGGTCTCCCTGAAGAACATTTGTATGTTTTTCTGTTCAAAAGTGTAAATGCACCCTCTTAATTTATGAGACAGTGTGATGTTGTCATTAATTTAGGATGTCAGACATGTTGAGACAGTCTTAAGATACACCCGCAGACAGATTGTATATCTACTAAGTCTTAACAACAATACTTGCCATGGTATTTGTTTTGGTAGCTTGGAGTTATTAACTCTCTAGCCATGTCCAAGGGGTTATGTGTAACAGGTGGCACTCGTGATAGAGTGACCCAGGCCACAATCCTTCTCATGCAACAAGGCGGCCCTTAACTCTAGTGGACATGTGGCAAGGTCAAGGTGTAATGATTACGGAGTACATTCAAGCGTGACCGAGGTTTACACAACTTAAGATTGCAGTCCAAGCTTGCGACACACTAGACTAAAGGCAGCCCATAATGTCACCCAAGATTTACCAAGCAAAGGAAAAAAACCTTTCCAGCCATTTGCTTTATGATGGCATGGAAAATTATGATAGTTTAGCGTTTGGAAGTTTTTGAGCGTTAAGGATTCAAGTTTTTCATATTTTACTGAAAAGTAATGAGTGTTAGATAATAATTATTTATTAAAATGGATTATTAGTAGAGCACCCCGTCCATATTATTGATAAGCACCCCGGAGTGAACCTTGCTTAGAGTTTGGTCTCCCTGAAGAACCTTTGTATGTTTTTCTGTTTGAAAGTGTAAATGCACTCTCTTGATTTATGAGATAGTGTGATGTGGTCATCAATTTAGGATATCAGAAATGTTGACACAGTCTTAAGATAGATCTGCAGACAGATGTATATCTACTAAGTTTGAATAACAATACTTGCCATAGTATTTGTTGTGGTAGATTGGAGTTATTACCTTTCCAGCCATGTCCAAGGGGTTATTGTCATAGGTGGCACTCCCAATAGTGTGACCCTGGCCAGAATCCCTCTCATGCAACAAGGCAACCCTTAACTCTAGTGGGCACATGGCAAGGTCATGGTGTGATGATTATGTGGTACATTCAAGTGTGACCAAGGCTTACAAAACATAAGAATGCGGTCCAAGCTTGCCACACACCAGACTACAGGCAGCCTATATTGTGACCTAAGATTTACCAAGCAAAACAAAAAAAAAATCTCTAGCCATTTACTTTATGATGGCATGGAAAATGATGATACTTTAGCATTTGGAATTTTTTGAGAATTGAAGGACTAAATCTTTTCATATTTTACTGAAAGGTAATCAACATTAGATAATTATTATGTATTAAAATGGATTACTAGTAGGTCACTCCTTCCATATTATTGATAGGCTTCCCCGAAGCGAACCTTGCTTAGAGTTTGGTCTCCCCGAAGAATCTTTGTATGTTTTTCTGTTCAAAAGTGTAAATACACTCTCTTAAATTATGGGACAGTGTGATGTGGTCATCAATTTAGGATATCAGAAATGTTGACACAGTCTTAACTCTTAAGATAGATCCGTAGACATATTGTATATCTACTAAGTTTAAATAACAATACTTGCCATGGTATTTTGTTTGGTAGATTGGAGTTATGAACTCTCCAGCCATGTCCAAACAGTTATGTGCTACATTGTTTAGATACGGGTACGGGTACAATTCGGGTATGCGGGTACGTCATTTTTCAAAAACCTTGATTTGGATACGTCGTGGGTACCTCTCTCTCTCTCTCTCTATATATATATATATATATATATTACTCAATTTTTTTGTAAAACACTTGAAAATAGTAAATACATAGTGTTTGTTCATTCATTGCTTCAAATTTCAAAATGTTCAAAGTATACATTGCAAAGACATTCGGGCTTTTCAAAATATCTATATCTATATAATTCTAAACTTTTCAACTACAAAATAAAAATAATTAAAATTAAATACATTATTTTTGTTACATTTAAATGAAATCAATTTATCCTTATTAAATATAACACAACTCTAAATTTTATATAATATAAAATATTGTTTAATATGTTTTAAAAATAATTATTATTAGTAGAGATTTAAAAAAAAAAAATTAATGAAGTATATATATTTCCAAATATATATATATATATATATATATATATATATATTTAATACAATATTATTTAAAAAATCATATTAACAAGAGAATAACTAATAATAAATATTATGATAAAGGTGACTCAAAAATACACCATAAAATCCTTTTAAAATTTAATTATAGTAGATTATATTTTGGTTTAATTGTCTTTAATAGATTTTTTTGGGCGTTTACTTGTCTTTATTTATCCAAAGCATTTTAAGTAAACAATGGTGCTAATTTCACGATTTTAAATATTTAAGTGGCGTTTGGCAGGGAAGATTATCATTAGGATGTAGGTGGTGATAAGTTTGAAAAGGAGGCACCAACCACGTTAAATTTTATTCTTATTTGTAGAAATGAAAGCTGATCTTCTACCATTAACCCCTGCATAATATACTCTCACAATTTTTTCACAGACGTAAATATGTATAAGAAAGGAGAAAATTCAGTCGCAAGTTAAACAACAATTGCCATATACTGTTTGTTTGCGTTTTTCAGAGTCACTATAAACAATTACCTAACAGAGTTTTGTTTGTATGTTTGGCTGTCGCGATAACTTTGGATCTAAACTTACGACCACCGATATATATATATATATATATATATATATATATATAAGGAAGGAGGATAAAAAGAACACGACATTTTTATTATTACGTCAATTTTTCCAAAGACATTCGGGTTTTTGCTTTTCGTGTTTAGGGTTTTTTAAGTTTTTAGGGTTTTTTTCCGCGCGTTTTCTATTTTTTTTTCCGTTTTCCGCGACAGTCGCCGGAAATTTTCGGGGACGCCTTGGAGGCGCCCCGGATACGCCCAGAGTCGTCCCGGAGGCGCCCGCCGGTGTGTCGGACGTTTCCGACACGCCGGAGGGCGCCTCCTGGCGTCCCCAGGACGTCCCCGTGCCGGAGGCGCCTCCGAACAGGAGGCGTCGGGCTGGGGGGCGTACCCCTGCAACACAGGTTATGTGTAATAGGTGGCACTCGTAATAGCATGCAACAAGGCTATAATCCCTCTCATGCAACAAGGTGGTCCTTTACTCTAGTGGACATGTGGCAAGGGCATGGTGTAATGATTATGGGGTACGTTCAAGCGTGGTTTACAAAACTTAAGAATGCGGTCCAAGCTTGCCCCACACCACACTAAAGGCAGTCCATAATGTCACCGAAGATTTACCAAGCTAATTAAAAAAAAAAAAAAACCTCTCCAGTGATTTACTTTATGATGGCATGGAAAATGATGATAGCTTAGCATTTGGAAGTTTTTGAGAGTTGAAGGATTCAAATTTTTCATATTTTACTGAAAGGTAATGAATGTTAGATAATATTTATTTATTAAAATGGATTTTTTCTAAACAAATTTCAAAAATTTAGCGAAAATAAAACTATGAATTTTATTTTGTCTTTTGATACTTCATTTTCTAATTTATATTAAACATGTTATATCTTCAGGATTAGATTGTTGATTCGGTAGATAGTAAATAAACTGAACTAAACCTGTAAATTCGTAAGGCCTAATGACATGGACCTTTCTAAACACAATGGATCTTTGGATTCTAAGAATAAATTGGCTATTTAGATAGTCATTCCATTATCTCTAAGTTTACAACAATTTTTTTTTAATTTCAAATCGTTTCTACACTTGAGTATTTGTGGTCTGCATTGCTTGTTAAGACAACGATGACAGCGATTCATGCTTTTAAATGTGTCATATGTGCAGGCAGGTGTAGAAAATGGGTGTGACAAATCGGTTGGAAATCTCCTCTACATGGTTTGTCAAATAACTCAAATTTTGCTGAAACTAACAGACAAATTTTACAATGCTTTTTTCTGATTTAGTTTTTGGTACAAGTACTGAGAAACAATATTGGAACAGGTAGCAACAAAGTATCCAGCAAATGCCCTTAAACATCGACCTTTTCTTAGTCACTATATTGTCTCTTCTAAGGTATGCAGATACACATTTATACATCTTGTTGAGTTAATAGTGCAGACCTTTTGAAAAATTATGTATGAATGTAAGCATCATCTAATGTTAATAGTTACAGGCAGACAAAACATTTATTGGGCATGACTGTATGGAAAACTGTGCTGCAGCATATTGATATTTTTGTTAAAGCATGGGTTGTATTTATTGCAGATCAAGAATTCAAATCAATTGGAGAAAGCTTTGCCATATCTATCTAATATTGGTCCTGAAAGCGTGAAGGTGGATGACTTTGAAGAAGCTTGTGGTGTAGGTATGCTTTCATTGTTTATTGTAAATAAAACCAATAAAAATTTTAATTGCCAACCTTCATATGAATTTAAGCCAAGCTAGAGAATTCCATTCATTTAAATTTGAAGGGTACCATCTATCCTATCGCTTAGTTTAGAAATAACAAGTTGTTATGCTATTCTGCATTAGGGGTAGCATATCATTTGTCGTGTCTTATCTAATCAAGGAGATACGGAAAATATACTACAAGTACAACATCCACTATGTGAAAGTGATAGATTTTTTAAAGTGAAAAAAATTCATTCTAGGAAATCTTAGGTACAATGAAATCTAAAAAAGTTTTGTTAAATTTACTGAAACTAGACATTTGTTTGAGAGAACTAGCTGCAGGCACATCCTCTATGCATGGCAGGGCAAAGGTTGTAAGGTTAATCATAAAAAACAAAACTGATAAAAGTCATATTGATATTTAAATAGACTTAAGAAACCACTGTGGGATTGAAAAATCCGTGAAAAGGAAATAAAAGTGCTTTGTCAGAAGTGGAGACCATGAGAAAGTCTTTGCTTGAACAAGGGTTGTGAGGGCCAATTTCCTCATGGATTAATTGAAATATGAAATCTCCTAAAGTTTAGTTAGATTTACTGAAACAGGACATTTATTGTAGAAAACTAGTTGCAGGAATATCCTCTATGCATCGAAAGACAGTATCTTCATATACACTTCCACTTTATCGGAAGGACAGGCTAATCAACCAAAAGACAACTGATAAAGTGAAAGTCTTACTGATAAATAAATAGACCTAAGAAAATTCCTTGCAAGAAGTGGAGACAATGAGAAAGCATTGCTTGAACAACGCTTGTGGGGACCACTTTTCCCATGGATTGATGAACTCTCATGATGGGGAGAGGTTAAGGGGAGCATATTGGGATTAGACATGATTATAACGGTTGATGCCATTGATAATGGTTTGGTACATCACCTGACTCTCAGGAATGAATAAAATAAGGAGGGGATTTACCAGCATGGTACTAGCACTAACCTAGGGCCGCATAATACTATTTTATAAAGGCTTTTATCCATGATAAATTTAAATATGTTCAATAATAGAAATTTCATTTGAAATAAATAGATACCTTAAGTAAATGCAATGATGTGTCAGGCAATATGTCTTACACTAAAGTACACGGTCTTCTACAGTGATGTAAATCTTCTTACTAGTCTAAGTATTACAGTCATTACTAGTGAAGGTGGATGATTAAAGAAGGAAAATATTACTTGGAAATGGTAATTTTCGATTCATGGAGCAAATTGTTGACATTGTAATAGGATGCAATTTCTTAGTCAAGCTGGCAACAGAACATGTGGGAAATGCCCACTACTTTGTGATATTTATACCTCTTCATTTCTCCAAGCAATTTGTAGATTAAGTAAACTTAACATTTACATATTCCCTTCATGTCTTCTATTTCGACATATATCTTCTTTGTAGCATAAGTCTGAATCCACCTTAAGAGAGCAAATGACCACATTTAAATGGTTTTGGACAATATATCCCTTGACCAAATATCTGATAATTAAATATACATTTTGACTTATTTTCTTCTTTTGGCCAACCACACCCTTATTCCCAGCCCCCACTTACCTTGATGTATCACGTGTCTATTTGTGGAACGGAGTTGAGATGTTCTTTCCCAAGCATTGGCGTCAGCCCACTTTTTCTATGAAGATGGATCCAGCAGTTGGATCCGAAATGCTGGCCAGTAACATTTTCAAGTAGATAATTCCAGAAATGTAGGATTAAAAAATGAATAAATTCTTACACATCTGACATTTTACCTATTCCTAGGCAAAACTGCTGTAGTTATATTTTCAAAGAAGGCAAATATCATTTGGCAATGCAAATTCTTTAAGCTGTGTTAAATTGTCATTTTCTAATGCTAAACATTTTTTGTGTCAAAATGGGGGCTGAATGTGGAAAAATGCACACTAGGTAATCCGTCTTCATTTCTCCATAAAATGATTGGCTCACATCAACCCGACATCATCAGGCCCACTCAATCTGTACACATAGTAATCCTTATGCTGGCTATTTATGCAATGCCTAAGTAAATATTATCACTAACATGTAGACCTTGAGGTTGCTCCAAATACATTTAGATCATTATGTCAAGTCAGGTCACACATCTCCCAACTTCATGCATTTTTTGCAAAAATGAGTTTATTTCTGAGATATCAGATATGTAAAGTTCTTTTTTAGTTTTCCTGTCTGTAGAGATTCACGTGTAAATTACCAGCCTTATTTATGTAGCCTTTGGAGACTGCAAATTATCTTTGGAGTATCATTATTTGCATATGCCCATGGTTATGGTCAAACTCTTGGTTGTTTTGGAGTCTTTGATATGACAGAAATGTAATTGTTGTTTCCTCTTTTTTCCATGACTAAACAACGAATGTAACCTCCAGTGATGTCCCACATTGTGAAGCACATGGACCTTTTAGAGTCTCAACTGTCACTGAAAATATTATGATGGTTGATGCCTTATAGTCACATTGACAAGTACTGTTCTTCTGAACGAAGTGATGAAATGCTAAAGATTGATTTTAAACATGTCTATAGCATGTTTGAACTTATAAATGTTTAAACTTTATGAGTTCCTTGACAATGTTCACATGCTGCTTCTTCAAGGTGGAAAGGATGCTCTTGAATTCTGGTCTAAGATTGTTGTGTTCAGTGTAGTGTTAGATATAAGAATCTGCAAATCAGGATTCTGTGTTTTAAACTGTTCTTGGTTAAAATGGAGGCTTAAGTGCTGCCTCGTGAATGAATGGCATTATAGATTTCTGTATGCGGAGGCCTTCTGATTCTGAAATAATGTTAAGAGTAAGTGAATGCAAATATATATAAAGATGTTGACATTCAATTCGTTGGAAGCAGGTGTCGAGGTTTCTGTTGAAGAAATTGAGGCTGCGGTGGAGGTGGTGGTCATTGAGAACAAAGAAGCAATTTTAGCACAACGTTATCGAATAAATGGTTTTCCTCTCTGGATAACTTACATCTCTAGCAGCTTACATAAACAGTCTTTTAGCATTTCTGTTATCATATTGGTCCATAGCAAGATTCTTAATTTGCATTTTGTTTCATACTGGCTTCTTGTACCATGCCAATTTTCATAGTGATTTTAGGATTACTCTTGATGACAGTGTTGTCATTTTACTATAGTGAATCATTGTTTATCATTTATTGCCCCCTTAGAGAAAAACAATTCTGTATTTAGCACAGTAGTTGATACATCTTAATATATTTAGTTTCTTTCTTATCGGGGTTTTTATGTTATTTCTTAGTTGGAAATTTGTATGGCCAAGTCCGCAAGCACCATCCATGGGCAGATGCTAAAGTGGTTAAGGTGAAGGCCAATGATTTTAATTTATAGACGAGTATGATAGGACAGCAATTTTTTTTTTAATAAAAATCAATTATTGTAATGGCATTAAATTATTCAGTGATCATACTCTCAAATAAATATAGTTTTTTTCATGTGTCAAGTGATGCAATGAATTCATATTTCAATAATATTTTTTCCAAATGGAAACAAGTTTTGATTGATCATATTATAGGAAATAATGGATGCCAAGCTTTTTGAACTACTTGGGGAAAAGACAGCCGCAGATGAGGAAAAGCCAGTCAAGAAGAAAAAAGAAAAGCCTCAAAAAGTGGAGGTGAGCTTTGCCACATTGACATTTTTATTACACCAAGGGCTTTCAAACTTGGATTTATATGGGAGATGCTTCTTTTTCGTAAATCGTAAGGCCAATATTTCTTCTACAAATTAGGAAATTGTGATTTGAAAGAACAGAAGTTGCTTTTTTTCTTGTAGGAGAAAGTTGTTGCTACATCAGCTCCTCCCTTGGAGGATACAAATCCATTTTTGATATTTCCTGAACCAGGCGACAACATACAGGTATGCCAATCAATCCTCTGGGCTTAGGGATTTAATTGCCACTTACTCCAGGTATCTTGCTTTGTGGAAACTGGGTTTTGAAACCATTTTGTGTCAATCGTTAGAGCTCCAGTATAAGGCACCAAAGTGCACCTCCAATATATTTTGCAGAGAAAATAATATAATGATATGTATAAGATGAATATGAATATGAGATTTGGGAGCATGACTTGAAAAGACTAGGCATAGCTATTGATAAAGCAAAGAAAGCACTCTTCTAACTATCAGTAATACGTAGGCGGTTACTACTGTGTAAGAGCTCATTTTGCACAAAGAATAAATCCCCTTCGAAGAAGATAAGTACTTGGAATGAATGTACGAATCTGTTATTTGAGAATGCTCATTACTGACATTATAACTGTTCTTTGCTTAGTTTGGCTTCATTATTCTGAATGGACCACCATAGTTACTCTATGATTTACTTTTGTGAAGCTTCTTCTTGATTATTGTTGTGTGAATTTCGGTATGCCTCTTGATGTGAATGCATACAGTCATGCTTATATTTGTCTATTCTATGTTTTTATAGATTTACTTGGGCATCATACTCAATTCGATGTCTACCGCTCGCTCAATGTATCCTCTATGCTCTTCTATATTAGTTACCAAGAAATCATATTGAACTGCTAGCTTTGATGGCAACCTAGAGCAAACAGTTCTATTGTGTGCATTTGAATGAATCTCACTGTCTTGAAATCAAAGATCAAATTGACGTGCACATGGTTTATTGAATTCAACCATTATTGTGCCGTGATGCTGCATCCAATTAAATGAACAAAATATTTCTAGGAGTTAGAGAAAATCTTAATTATTACGATGACCATAATTGTGCATAGTCTACTATCTTTAGGGGAGACAGTCAATGGACGATATGCTTCTTATGCAAGCGATGCAACTCATACTTTGCATAATGTAAGGGCTCAGAAGGGATGCATCCGACGTCAAAATAGATAAAAGGAATGAATTGAAGCCATGGTTCATATTTGACTCTTTTAATGTAGGAATCTCAGCACAGGTGAAGGACTAAGTTCCCTCAAATAGCAAAATAAGTTTAAATTTGGAAATAAAGTTAAGATTGAAGACTTTTTAAGGAAGACATATTTGCCAATTCTTATTCGGATGAATTGGGTATAAGCTTTTATGCAATGTTTTAAGTGAGCTACCAAACTTCATTTTCTTGAAGATGAGTAAGTAGCTCACTTGAAACGTCGATTAAAAGCTTCAAAAAGATTTTATGCAGTTCAAAAATATTCTATGCAGGTTGATCCAGAAAACTCTTACATATTGGTGCACTGCGAGCAATCCACTCTCAAAACAAAAATAAAGATTAGTTTCTAACTTTTTTTCCCTTCTTTCATTTGCCTTTGTAGGAGACACTTTTTTTTGTAGTAGCAAATTCCGAGTTTGCATGTCCTTGAAAATTAAGTATTAAATTATTTGATTTGTTCCAGAATTGCTGTATGCAGGCTGATCCAGAAAACTCTTACATATTGGTGCACTGTGAACAATCCACTCTCAAAACAAAAATAAAGATTAGTTTTTAACTTTTTTTTTCTTCTTTCATTTGCCTTTGTAGGAGACATTTTTTTTTGGTGGTAGCAAATTCTGAATTTGCATGTCCTTGAAAGTTAAGTATTAAATTACTTGATTTGTTCCAGGATTGCTGTAACTACCATAAGACAAACACCCACAGTAAATGCAATATATATAAATCTAATAAAAGTTAAAAGAAAGACAATACATAGATTTTGCCCAAGTAGCATGACTACCTCATTAGATTAAAGCTCTGGCCTAAATTCACCAGTATCAAAAGCAATAACTCTCATCCATGATGTTTCTCACCCACTAGCCCTCTATGCTCTTATATAGATAAGAAAGGAGGCCAAGGTTACAATTAGGGTTTTGGAGAGCAGCTACTTGTAGAACAAGTCTTCTTAGAGATTAGACTTACCTATTATTAGCAAAAGTCAATTAAGTAAATACTTAATTGATGGTCTTCTCTAATAACGGGTTATGGATAAGTATTCACCAATTAGCTCTTATCCACGAATTATATTACAATTGAATATTACAAGTGCATCTCAAACCATACAAAAGTTTATGTGTTATTAAATACATTAACATTAAGTATTTCTAGGATTGATGGTAAGATTAGTCCGTCTTGCATGGTTCACATGATGAAAATAAGACGATCAAAATAATTTTTGACGCCAATCAGTTGAGCAAATAAAGTTATGACCACAAGAAACCGCTTCCACAAAATTTCAAGGTGAGATGTTATTAGTACATAGTTACCATAAAAGTCTTTTTAATACTGTTTTTGATGAAATGTGGAACCTAAATTACATGATCGAGTAAAATATTTAACAGTGGTAGGGCTGGGGGCCTACCACCCAGCTGCCCCGGGTTCGAGCATCGGCCTTGCTCCTCGTCGGCCGCCTCCTAACATTAAATATGCATCATCAATTAATTTTTTTTTTTTAACAGATTGTGGGGAAAGTCTTTTCCATGTCAAACAGAAGTATGGAACATGAATGCAGTAAAATGTGATGATTGGAAATATAGATTGCCATGTATATATATAAAAAACCAAAGGTACCACCAAGGTCAGCATAGCTGAAACTCAATATTGGTGTCCATCCAAAACCATAATAAAGTTCATTAACTAAGTTACTAACCAAGTATTTAGCCCAAAATACCCTAACACCGCCTACAACAAGTCGATCGTGTTAAGATACGGGGTCCTTAACTCCAGGGGACCTGTCTTGCTACAGTGCATACCAGGTACCGGTATCGGTCCTGGTTTGGTACACCCTTTGGACTGGCCTGGGCACGTCAAAGTCCGTCCTTGGAAGGACCCGCACATACCTGGGCTAGATCCAACAAGGACCCATAACGAAATTAAAACAGCAGATGATGGTTTGCCCTGCTATCAGGTAAGGTTTTGTGTGTGAGCAAAGGCACAAATTTTGTAACATTTGACTTAAAGCATGGCATGGGCATTTGATGGCTAGTAACGGGCATCACATTCACATCAAGAACTATGAACTCTAAATGAATGAATGGGTATTGAAATGGATGTACAAAAAAAGGTGACTTTCTAAATTTATAATGGAGGGAAAATTTTGTTTTAATTTGTAATGCTGTGAAATTTTATTTTGAGTTTGATTAATATGGTGAAGTTGTTTAATATTAGAAGGGTTATGATTTAAAAACCTCTTATCACATTATAAAGTTCATAATGTTAATTTTATATTTAGATATTATAATTATTAATTGTAATTAGTTACTATGGATTTATTTTAACTATAAAATGAATTGA
This sequence comes from Torreya grandis, assembly GCA_037957365.1. Taxonomy (NCBI): domain Eukaryota; kingdom Viridiplantae; phylum Streptophyta; class Pinopsida; order Cupressales; family Taxaceae; genus Torreya; species Torreya grandis. The sequence goes on from JARHVA010000182.1 coordinate 1,982,444, forward strand.
TAAATTTTGTACCATTAAAATTTTAAGCTAGGAATAATAATATTATTGTTTGTATTTTATGCATAATGTCCTTTAGAAGATTATATTTTTTAATTAATGTTCCTTAACATTTTATATTTATGGTATTATCATAAATATATTTGACATATATTGTATGCATATTATGTGGTCAATTCCTATTTATTTGGATAAAATATTTATATTTTTATATATTTTTGTATGCCTGCAACCAACTTGTACTCAGCTAAAAATTGCCATACTGGTGTGCTCAAACCTTGTGCCGCCACCCATTCTAGCACCAGGATTGGCTACTTAGCGATCACGGTATATCTTAGTTTTAAATTTGATTTTACTAGATAAATTACAATTGTAGTAGTGTTTTAACTATAAATTAGCAATTTATTTGGCCAATTATCATATCTTTAAGTTCAGGACTTTTTAGGATTGAATAATAAGTTAAAAGTTAAAGAACATGTGCACATACATATGAATGCTCCAAGATTTTACACACCACATATGAATGTATGAATGTTTATTGCTTTGATGCTGGATGTTTTCTCTATGAAATAATACATTAGACAAAACACATGCATGTACACACACACACACACACACACATGTGAAAAATATTATGTTGGTATGTCCATAGGGAAGTATAAAATAATTAGTAGTTATTTGTGTGAGAGAATTATGTGTGTTGTACGCAAGTTGTGATAACAACTCACAATGAGATGGGGATAAGTATGAGTGATTGCAGGGATTACATGAGTTGTCATGAGAAGGCTTGACTCCCTGAATCAAGGAGATCATTAGCCTATAAATATGTAACTCTCTGTATTGAAATAAATCAATTAGTGTTTATTGTGTTAACAGTTCAACTGATCGAAATCTCACATTTGGTATTAGAGAAGATTATCGGTCTTAAAATGGAGAAATAGTTTGTATACAGGGATAACTATAATAACCTTTTGTCCTGTAGATGAAATTCATCAATATATGTGAGCATTTACTCGAGTTGTGAAAAAACCATTAGAAAGAAGCATGAGTTAGTTTTAAGGTATTTTTTCACATAGATTAAAATTTAAAATACTTTTGGATTTTCTGAAGAGTCTGCTAAGGCCATTCGTGTTAGGAATATGGCCTGCTCCATATTCATTGTCAATGACCTGCTTTGATGTGCATGTGCTTCCAAGCTCGTATCCATTGTAATTCCGTGCAGCTCTCAAACCTGTCAGTGCAGATTTTACTCGTTCTCAGATAGAATGGCGATCCCATGTGGAGGGAGATCTTTGTTTGTATGCCATGGCCGGTTATCTCCGTCAAAAATCATTGTCAAAATTTCTATTAGCGGTTACATGAGCTGCATGTAACCACATTGATGATACTACTGAATCTTTAACAAGCCTGTGAGTCTTTGGTGGAGCATTTTATCTGATATCAATAATAGGGAGGCTGGTGTTCTACTATAGAAAGTTGAACCGTCGCTTCTAGTTCTGATATTTTTTCCTGCCATGTCATTTACTGTTTGTGCAGATCCGTGAAATGCAGTTTTGGTGTTCATTCTGTCCATTGGAAGCTGTGTTAATCTCTGTGCACTCCATGTGCATTGCCATCATTTACTTGTGCCTATCACACTTGCAGATCCATCTTAAGCGCTGTTCAACTACACCACTGCCATTATTCCATGCACAAATGTGTATCAAGTTGTCAGTCATGCTGCTAACACATAAAAGCTGTCCTCAAAATTGTTCACTTTGGCTTATGTTTAGAGTAGCAAGAAAAAAATGGCTATAATGGTGCTTAGTTGTTTACGATTTCGTTAAAGATAAAAGTCTACAAGTCAATAAGTAGTTTTTTAATAGAAGTGTCGTTAAAATTAGGTTTTTAATAAGAATTTGTTTTTATTTATTTTTATCTTCAGGAGTCCGTTTTTTATAGTTGATTGTTTGTATTGTTAGTTTGTCCATCCTAGTAATAGGATGTGTCCATAGTGTTTAGCATTTAGTTATGTTGAATCAGGAGAGAGTCATTTATTTTTAAATTTGTCATAGTAATGTTTTAAAAGTAAAGTGGTATAGGTCTTTCATAAATTTGAACAATAGTATATGTGTTTTAAACTAAGTTGCCGATACGGATACGGGTACGAGTATCGGATACGGGGATACGTCGATTTTTTTTTTGGTGGTTTGGATACGGCTGGATACGGCCGTACAAAAATATATATAAAAAATCAAAAATATAAAAATATAGCCATATAACCAAAATTAACCACATAATATGCATAGAGGAAACAAAATAACTTCAAATAAGTTATATAACCACAAAATATATACTCATAAAGTCATAATTCAATGCCGAATATCATAATATTCAATTGTCGAACTTATATTAGTTTTATAAATTATAACAGGGACATGGTGCAAATGTTACAATGTATGGGCAAAAATAGAGACAAATCAGCATTCTCATTGTTCACTATATAATATATTTAATATTCTTCTTCCCCTGCAATGTTTTCATCATGTGGTTCATTAGAACCACAAGCAGTAGCAGTGCCACTCCCACTAGCTCCACTGTGCAAGTCATGTGAAGCACTGTCTAGCTCCGTGTCAAATAAAGAAAGGTATGTTAGGGAGGCATCTAAATCAGCAGTCTCTGGGTTCACATCCCACAACTTTGTTGGCCCTTCTTTGTATTGAGGTTGTTTATGTGAGAGAAGACGTAAGTTGGAATGCACATAAACCAAATCCTCCGCTTTTTTTGCAGCCAACTTATTGCGTTTAACGGAGTGGATAAAGCCATAGCTGCCCCAACTCCGCTTAGCTGAAGATGAGCTTGCAACCTATTGAAGCCACAAAATGAATTAAAATTTATAAAAAATTCAAAGACTAAAAACTTAAAACAAAACATCGAAAAGGTCAAAAGAAGGGTAGCGTAAAAAAATTAAAATCTTACTTGTGATAGAACTTTTATTGCAAGTGGTTGAAGGTGAGTGGATGCTTGCCCATGGAGGTACCACCAAAAGTGAGCTTCCATCTTGTACTTGTCACGGATAGCGCCAAGGGAATGACCCACCGAGGATATGAAATGCACAAACTCTTCTCTGACTTGGTCTTCTACCTCTGGATCGGGAAAGATTTTAGAGAATGCTGCCTTATATCCCTCGGCAACCTCAACATCCCTATATGGTGCGACCCTCCTGGGCAAAGAAAGAATCTCTGTACTATAATATTTTGGTGTCAAGGCAAAAGCAAGAAGATGTAATGGGGTGGTCATTTTGTTCCACCTTTCAATGAGATGTGACTGCACTTCCTTGAAGAACCTCTCTGTGGGATCTTGCTCTTTGGCATTTATAATGGATTTAATGTTTTCAATCATTGAGTCAATTCCATCATAAATCTCACCCAAACATGGATGATCCATGTCCACATATCTCAACATGCTGACAATAGGATTAGTAAAACTCAGCAAGTACTCCACACGTTCCCACCAAACATCATCAAGAATCCACCCTTTCACTTTTGTGGCCCTCTCACTGTTTGCCTGCCTCCATACACCCCAAAGGTTGTTGATGACCATGCTACTCAATGCTTCACGCACCTTAACAAGTCGTCTCAAGACGATGGTGTGTGAGGCAAATCGAGTCTCAGCAACCTAATACAATTATACAAAATTAAAACAAATAATTAATAAACTTAAAATTGTTCAAAAAAAAAACACTACAAATTACAAACTTATAAAATTAAATTAAGAGTTACCTTCAACAATTGTAATTTTGAGAAAGTCCTAAAGATGGCTTGGGACATGTGATGGTTAGTTATGAACATCTGGATCTCATTCGCCTCCTCATAGACTTGTTTGATCCAATCAATTTTTGTCCCCAACTTTTGCAACATAAGATTGAGGGAATGAACAGCACAAGGTGTCCAAAATATATGCCCGTACCTTGCCTCAACCAACATGCCTGCAGCCCTGCAATTTTTAGCATTGTAATTACAACTTGAACAACGTTTTGAGGCCCCACTGCCTCAATGGACTCTATCAAAATGTTAGCAATGAATTGTGCATCCTTCACTTGCCCCTCACAATCAACGGCCTTCAAAAACATTGCCCCTTTAGGGCTCACTGCAATCACATTAATCAATGGCCTATTTGCCGTATCTTTCCATCCATCAGAAATAATAGACAACCCTGTTTCGATCCATGAATCCCTGATGGGCTGCAATGCATCTTCAATGTGTTTTCTTTCTTTTGTCAATAAGGTGGTGCGCACCTTTTCATACCCTGGAGTGGTAAACCCTTTAGGGGCAGCATTGATAGATCTCACCATTTCTTGCCAGTATGGTGATCTAACAGTATTAAATGACAACCCACATGCGTAAATACAACGTGCGATGCTCTGCTCTGCTATCTCTCTAGATTCATTTTGGAATGCCCTCTCCAATGGGCCTGTATCTTTTGTTCTCTTGCAACCAAGAGGTGAATCCTCTTCCTCTTCGGCCGCAATGGGTGCAGCAAGAAATGGGTGTGATGGGGTCACCACATTAACACAAGATGGATCAACAGGTGGTGATCCTTTCTTTCTCAAAGGATGTTTTGATCTTTGCCCCATAACGGCATCTGCGTCTTCTTGCTCTTTGATGTATGCAAGAATCTTTACTTGTGGCAAGCCCTTTCCAGGCCTTCCACCTATGCTTGGCCCACTACAAACTCTGATGCCAGTGCTAGAAATCGCACATAAATGAGCTTTCACTCGACTATACGAGCTCTTGAAATGACCGTTACACTCTAAACAAACCCAATGAAAACACCCTCCACCAGGCAACTGTTCTAATATTTTCACATATTTCCAAAGAGGTGCTCGCAAATCATATTTGGGGCTAATCCCTTGCCCCACTGAACTGGCACTTGCACCCTGAGACATTCTAATTTTTAACAGATCGCTGTAACACAAAAAATCGCTATTAAAATTTAATTATAAATATAAATTTTAAAATTTTAAACTAATTAATATTTAATAATTTAAAATTTAATACTATAAGTATATATTGAAAAATTTAAACTAATGAATAATTTAAAATTAAATACTAATAAAAATTAAAACATTAACACAAAAATTTAATAGTATATATTATAAATTATAATATATAGTATTAAATTTAAACTAATGAATAATTTATAATTAATTAATAAATACTAATAAAAATTAAAACGTTAAACTTAAAATAAATAAATAAAAATTAAATAAATAAACATAATGGTGATCTAACACTTAACACTAACAGTATTCTTATTTAATACTGCGTCCAAAGATGGGTTTAAAGATGGGTTTTACTAACCTGATCTAACACTTAACACTAACACTTAACACTAACCTAATCTAACACTTAACACTAACACTTAACACTAACATTAACACTTACAAAAAATTTGGAAATACTTAAATAGTAAATACCTGTCCTCATCAGCCGCAGGGGCGCAGAGGCGCGGGGGCGCGGAGGCGCGGGGGCGCGGAGGCGCTGAGGGACGAGGGCGCGGAGGCTGCAAATCACAGGGCGCGGGGAGGCGTCGAAGTTGCAGGTCGCTGGGAGGCGTCGAAGTTGCAGGTCGCTGGGAGGCGCGGCGAAGTCGCAGAAATAAACGAGTCAAACCAAAAAACGACTAGGGTTTTCACTTTATGTTTTTGTTATAAAGTTAAAAAAACAAAAAAAACAGTATTTTATTCCGCCGATACGCCGGGATACGGCCAGGGTACGGCGTGTCCCCTGCGGATACGGCCGGATACGTCCATGGACGTATCCGGCCGTATCCGCAGGGGGCACGCCGTACCCTGGCCGTACCCCCCGCGGATCCCCGCGCTCCTGTACCGGACCGCCGTATCCCCGTGCTCCCAGGGCCTGCTAGGGGCGAATCCGGTAACGTAGGTTTTAAAGTAGTATTGTCAAAATAGTATATGTGTTTTAAGTGTCTTAGCATATATCGTCTAGTCTAATGTGTCAATAAGTATCAAAAGTTAAAAATTCCTCTTGTTAAGGACGCATTATTAGGCAAACTTGATGTCTTGGAGAATATGAATGTCAGTCTTGTGGGGGGATATTTATCCATTAAAAAAAAAAAGAACAATAAAAAAGAAGAAAAACAAAAAAAGGAAAAAAAAAAAAAAGAAAAAAAAAGACATACGATTGAGTCTCAAGATCAATTTTGTTGAGTGAGCAGTAGACTGCTGGAGGTTGGAGGTAGGAGGCCATCATCTACCCTCAAGTTCGTCGCTAACGAAGGGGTTGCGTATTGCGATAGGGGCACAACAATAGTGCGCCAAACTGACTAACAGCGAGACTAGTGTCTAGTGGAAGTGGGTGCTAGTTATGCTGTTTGTGATCAGGTGGCAATGATCGAGGGTGGAGGCTACAAATGAGACAATGAGGACCCAGTCCTAAATTTTTTCTTCAGTTTATTTTGTGTGGTATGAAAATAAAATAATGTAATTAAGTATCAATGTAATCCCTTATTGTAAAAATGTGGAAATTCATACCACAAGTACTGTAGCAAATGTGTTCTTGACAAGGGTTGTTGGGTAGTTCCTTTCATAGGATTGGTTGATCTAGTTCCCATCCATGAATAAAACCATCAGTATGTGTGTCAAGTTCATATGCAAGCTCCATATCGGTATGGTGCAGTTCTTGTGAAGGTTGGAAATATTATGTTACTATGTCCATAGGGATAATATATAATAATTAAGAGTTATTTGTGTGAGAGAATTATGTGTTGTACGTGAGTTCTGATAAAATCTCACAATGAGATGGGGATAAGTATGAGAGATTGTAGGGCTTACATGAGTTGTCATGATAAGGCTTGACTCCCTGAATCAAGGAGATCACTAGCCTATAAATATGAAACTCTTTATATTGAAATATATCAATTAGTGTTTATTGTGTTAAACTGATCCAAATCTCACAATACAAGACACGTCCATTGTTTAAGCATCCCCAAATTTTAGTGAAACATGGAATATTGTAAAATAATGGATTCTTGTCCAAAAACCTTTTTAATATGCATACATTAGATGTAAATGTATATGCATCTGTACATTAGAAAGTTATATGTACATGTGTATATATATACCCTAATACTAATGTTAGGGGACAATCATTAACCCCACGAATTTGGGATTTTATTGATAGACCCCCAGCCAATGCAAAAATTCAAGGAGGCCACCCTCTCTCTAGGGTAGGGGTAGTCGTCGTTAAGGTTGCTTAGGCTGATCCTAGGATCGATCCTTGAACTTTGAACCAATTGAAGTGAGCTATGATCCACTGGCGAGCTACTGGTTCGTGAACTAGCTTGAGTACGATTGGCTGTCGCTCTCTTCTCCGAAAATGCAATGTTATGATGAGTTGTACCCTTTTGCTTAAAAAATGTTATGCTATGATGAGCTATCCCCTACTTGGTACAATTGATATCTCGACATTCATGAGGATTGAAGATTCGTTCAAGGACTTGCTCCAAGCAATTGGTGAAGAGAGAATGCGGTGGTTCGCATCATTGTGAATGATCCTGGTTTGACGTGGGTTAATTAGCCTATGGTTCGCTATTGCTCACTCCTCGACCTCCTCGTTCTATTGGACAAGTGCCAACTATATACTCTAGATAATAGTATATAGTTATGTAACCACCCTCGATTCCATTAATATATAGGGGGTCAATTATTCTCCCGTTGGTCAAGCCCTGCCCTTATGTTGGTCAAGTGCCCCATATATAGACAACAATTAAGAGAGAGAGAGCTCATTGTGCTTTGGTTGGCTCACAAACAGGTGGCTTGTTTTGGAATCATAGATCACTTCGATTGGTTTGGAGTTCGAGGATTGAGTTTAGGATTAGCTCAAGTGAACCTAATGACGACTACCCCTATCCTAGAGAGAGAATGACCTCCCTCGACTTCCACATCATTTGGGGGTTTGTTAATGAAAGATTGAATTCATGTGGTCGATGATCGTCGCTTGACATTTGCACGAGGGTATATATATATATCTTTCTAATGTACATGTGCATATACATTTACATCTAATGTATGCATATTCCAAGGTTTTTGGACAAGAATGCATTGTTTTATAATTTTCAATGTTTCACTAAGTTTTGGGGATGCCTAAATGAGGGTCATGCTTTTTTGGAACAAGTGGAGAGACCTCCCAAATTTCAAGGGATGTGTTTTTGGAACAATGGAGAGGCCTCTCAAATTTTGAAGAACGACGTAGGTGACATGGGCCTAAAATATATAAAAATAATAATTTTTTAACAAGAAGTAAATGTCTTACGAATTTATTCAAAACACTTAAAATCAAAGAGATGACATGCATATGGAACCTAGACATGCAATGCAGAAGATCAAAATAATTTTTTGGTTGGTTGCTGAATTCAATTAGATTGATTATTGTCCAATAATTAAAGTGTAGTAACTTGTCAAAGGAGATTGCTAGACCCCAGTAGCAGTAGTTATTTTCATTCAAAGGTTTGCAAAACTTCAAAAAAATTTCGAGTGAAGACTAGTTTATGTTGAGTGGAAAGCATTTGGAATCTCTGGTTTCATAATATGATTGAGAATGGCCCCACTTTAACTTTACCTGCCTTGAAAATTTAAATATTGGTTTTACTAAGTTTATTATGTGATGCTAACATTTTGCCGTATGGCAATTTCTCATGCTCGTGTTATAGTCTATAGTCAAGCATAGAAGATCCGCTAAACATGTGGATGTGGGTGGGCTCCATGCCTAAGAATTGTTTTTCAAAAACAGTTGAGAATTTTAATATACTCTTAATGTTTTTTTACTAGGATGTGGGAGATTCCCATACATTCCTTGATGGTTTGAAGGATGCTTGGCTGTCTCTACATCCTTGAGAAGCAGGGGAAATGCTCCATAAGAATCTTACAGGTGTTCCCACATAGGGAACGAAGTTCTTGGTTCAACCGCATTGTGTTTCTTGCATTTAAAGGATGGTTGGGAAGTTTCTGATGCGTCCTCCTATCCCTGAGGCATAGGATATGCATGGGAGACATCTCAGACCCGTAGGGACGTACCGTGTGTAATACTGATAATATTTCTGGATCTAAAATATTTATTTCAGGAACAATTAATATTATTTGCACTCTGTTTTAAAAATTTAAAGCTTATACTTGTGGAAGGGTTTCATGATTCTTGGAAATTGGTACCAGTATTTTTGAGAGTTTATATTTGTAGCATAGATACTTGGTTTCATTTGGCATGCTGCTGGTTTGGAATATGTTGAATATGGTTCTTGCTGCCGGCTATACAGGTACATACAGAAATATTCTTTAGTGATGGATCTATTTGGAGGCCTCACAACTCAAAAGAGAAGCTTGAAAAGCATTTGAAAGCAACAGGTGGTAAAGTATATACACGTTTTCCTCCAGAACCAAATGGATATCTTCACATAGGCCATGCAAAGGTAATTCTAGAGTTTCATTTAGTACATACTAAACCAATTAGCGTAATGTGCTTTCATTTCATGGAGGTTGCCCTGAAGCTGATTTATTGGCTTTATTCGTTGCATTCAGGCCTTATTTGTCAGCTTTGGCTTAGCCCAAGAAAGAAATGGGTGCTGCTATTTAAGGTGAGGCTGAACTATCAGACATTTCTGGCATTAAATGGTTCTACCATTTTCTTTAATGAAATACAGTAATACTGCTGCTATATGCTATTGAATTTTCATTGCTTTGTATTATCTGAAACTGTTATTTGAAGTATTTGCATGGACATTATTATACTCTGCAGTGATGTCACTTCTAGTTTGCATTGCATATGTTTAATTTTTATTGTTTGCTGTTTTTGGTATTTAATATTCATGTACTTGGCAAGGAAACAATGGAACTCCTCTTCATTTTATAGATTATTTTGTGAAACCAATGAGGCTTGTTGAAATAGCATGCTGCAGCATTAGGCAGAGATTTCTTTTGCTTTATAACCCTTTACATATTATCAAAAACAGTCGAGTGAAGAGCAAGCTGAGAACTTGCTTGTGGTATCTTTGTAGCTCTAGCCAAGTTCAAGAACTTGCTTCTTCAAGTGAGGTTTTTGTTGCTCTCCCTTCAAGAGTGTGATTACCAGAGGAAACATAGACTGAGAAATTTCTCTTAGATTGGATTTTTATAGATGGCATGGAAGGGCCAAAAGATTTAAAAAATCCTGGTGACCAAAAGACTACATTAATGCCCGGATTAAAGCAAAATTTAAGGATCAAGTAGGTTGATTGTTTGAAGAACATTTCAAGAGAGTTCAATAAAAAAAGAGATGCCTTACAAGAAGTCTAGGGGTTATTAAAATTTAAAGCTACCCAAATGTTCAGGTCACTTTAGTTTTGATTCAAGGAGCAAATGTAATTACTAAATAGTAATGATTATTGAACTCTACAATAAAATTCAAGCTTGAATTCATTGGGAACTCATTATGTACTGTTGATTCTGGTATACTGTAGTCTTTTCATGAGGCCAGGTTACCTTTAAATGGCCCATGGTAACAAATTTCCAATATAAATCTCACAGGTGCATGGTAAAAAAAAATGTTTTGCCATCTAGAAGGGCATCTTCTTGGTGCTGTTTCTTAATTTGTGTTTTGGGGGAAGGGGTGGGGAAGGCAGTTTACCTGGGGCCCATAAAAGACACAACTCCTCCAAAAGTAATGGTTTGCACTTGCAAATAGAAAAAGATGGTCTACAAAATAGAAATTGTATTGATATTGATAATAGATTGATATATAAGATGGAAAGATTATCTGTTTTGAAATCCTAATTACTCATCTTCTATGAAGTAGGCCCTGTGCTACATAAGTGGTCTTTTACATTATAAAGTGTAACACTGCTATGGGCCTACGACAGCAACTTAACTTCACAAAATTTGAGCTTTATAATAAAATATCTCATCCAATTATGTAAAAGATATATTGTGTCTAGGTGCATAGCATGCCTTCCTTCCATGGAGAGTTTTGAACACAAAGCTGGGGGGACCACCATAGGGACGCATGAAAGAAATACCGACAGCAGGTCATGGTTTGAAGTCTTGTAGATGCTGCAATATATAATAGTGTAAAATATATAGAAATGTGCCTACAATCTGAAAACAACATACAAACTATTCGACTGGTAGAAGGAAATTTTGAACATTTATTATAAGCAGACAAAGTGTAACTTCCCTTCAGCAGGGAGTTTGTGGAAACTGCAATGAAGACTCGGTTTATACTTGTGTAAATGTTGTTGCCTGGGCTGTTTGGTTGATCTGCAGTGTTTCTCTAAGTTTTATGGTTGACCTGGATTTGTTCTTTAAGTTTAATGGTTGATCTGGATTTGGTCAAATCTATTGCAGATATGATGATACAAATCCCGAAGCTGAGAAACAGGAATACATTGATCATATTCAAGATATTGTACATTGGATGGGATGGAGACCTTTCAAGGTGTACTATCTAAAATTTAATGGTAACTGTTTATCTGTTTGTGGTCCGAATGCCCTGACTCTGGTTTTATTGTCACAGGTAACCTACAGTAGTGACTACTTTCAAGAGTTATATGATCTGGCAGTGGAGTTGATAAAACGTGGTCGTGCGTATGTTGATCATCAGGTAAACACCATATACAAGGCGAGATTATCTCCATTATTGTATTGCATTTTGTAGTGAGATGCATAGAGATTTGTAAAGGATAAGACACTATTAATTAATTTTTTGACAGACACCTGAAGAGGTAAAAGAGTACCGAGAAAAAAAGTTAGATTCTCCATGGAGAAATCGGCCTATTACAGAGTCATTGAATTTGTTTGATGAAATGAGACGGGGAATGATTGATGAAGGAAAGGCAACTCTTAGAATGAAACAAGATATGCAAAGTGACAATTATAATATGTATGATCTGATTGCTTATCGTATAAAGGTGAACTTGAATTTTTCAGGAGAGTTTTGTCCCATTGGCTGTTATTTTTCAATATATTCACTTGATCGTTTACCTTTTCTTCAGTTTACACCTCATCCACATGCAGGCGATAAATGGTGTATTTATCCAAGCTACGACTATACGCATTGCATTGTGGATTCTCTTGAGAACATTACACATTCAGTAAGTCCTCTGTCATATTTGTGTTTAATTGTTTTTTATATTTTCATTATACCGTTGATTCCTTATACAGATGTTTGACTTTTGATATCTATAAGAATTCATATTATTTACTTGTGCCACTTCAATTGAAGCGAGGGTTCAGTGGATGCTCCTTTTCTTTTGCCCCTTTCCAAGACTTACAGGCATGCTTAGGAAGGCGTGGGTGTCTTCTGGGATGCCCTGGGGACTTATAGCCATTCCAGTTGATTCCCAGGTGTCATCTGCAGAGGGCAGTAAGCATAAAAACTCGAAAAAAAAACAAACTAAAAAAAAACGAAGGCCATGTGTCCCCCCCCACCCGCCAAGGGAATATGACAATGATTGAGCTTGCTGCTTGATGCTTAGCATTTTGTCATGCCTCAGATATGGTTGTTATGTTTGTCATCTTGAGACTTAAGAGTCTTGTTATATTTATCCTTATAACTTATGGTATCAGATGTTCAAGTTTTTCATTATGTTATAGATGAAATTGAATACAAATGAGACATTTTAATTTATTACATTTTAGGTTTGCAATGTTCATTTCTTAGATATGGATGTTTTTAGAATGTTTTGATGCTTAATTTTGCAAAATGGAAAGCTATAAAATGAGTACAATTTTCTTGTTTTTTAGTGTGTGTGTGTGTTTTCTTGGGGTGCGGGGAGCAGTGGTATGGGTGGGGTTTGGTGCAAAGGTTTTGCCTTACAAGAAATTCTTTCAGCCTTTCCCTGTTGTCCCCATCTCTTAACCCTTGTGGAACTGAGTTTTTTGGATATCCTATTTAAACCTTGCCTTGGTCGGTCTTGTTACATTTTTTCCTGTGTTTCTGTTTATCAATTTTTTCTATATGCTTCTTATGTGCTGGAAATTATTCTGGGCATTTAATTGTTCTACCAAACATTCTGTTATTGAACTGTAACCTTATTGTTTCCTAATTTGGGAAGATTTTCAATGAGGTTCATACTTGTTAAAAGGAGCATTATATGTTTAATTCCTTTACTTTGCAGCTCTGCACACTTGAATTTGAATCTCGTCGTGCCTCTTACTATTGGCTATTGGAATCCTTGGATCTTTACCTCCCGTATGTGTGGGAGTATTCCAGGCTGAACATCACTAACACAGTAATGTCCAAGCGTAAGGTATGCATGTTACTATTTAAAGTGCTCCAAGTGATGGCATTCATTGCATAGAAACCGAGTTGATTATTTATTTATTTATATTAGTCTTTTTGGCAGTGAAAATTTGTATTTGTTTGCATTATGTTCCTTCTTGCATTCTTGTAGTTAAATAGGCTGGTGAGAGAAAAATGGGTTGATGGTTGGGATGATCCACGACTTATGACACTTGCTGGTTTGCGACGAAGAGGTGTTTCTTCAGATGCAATTAATACCTTTGTTCGAGGAGTTGGAATAACAAGAAGGTAACAATTTACACAATTGTGACAATTCTTATTTTGATGTTGTTTTTCTCGTCATTTGGCAACTTCAAATGGTTTTATTAGTGATTAGCATTTTGTATGCAATGTTATTGGAGATGATTCCCACAAACATGAATAACCATAAATAGTGAAGTTTTTGGACTGTAAAAAGTCTCATGAACCAAATCGTATGCAAAGATGGAGGTGGTTTAAACTTATGCATTGCAACACAGTAATGCCAACCTGCTTGTTCAAGAAACAATATTTATTTCATAAATTCATTAAAAGTTGCATATGCAGACTAACCTAGGTGCGCTACCTAATCAGTTGCAGTCTTTTAGAATGTAGCAGAGTAGTTATGTCAGGATGTTGATGATATACAGAGTTTTTTTTTAGAAATATTTAGTATGAATTTCAAAATGCGGTGCAATAAATTTGATATCTTCATATCTTTGAATTTTGCTTAGGCAGAGCCTAAATTTGAATCAATACGTGTAATTTTTAAATAACAAACCCTTAAATATCAACCTTGAGATTGCAAACTTAGTCTTATGCATATATGTTGTTCCAATGCTTTGCCATATAGTATTAAGAATTTCTAACGATCCCATGCTTTTTTTGGTTCCCACGAAAGAGGATTTATTCTATCATGTCTTCAATGATTGTGAACTCATTATTATCTCAGTTTTTATTCTTAGGATCTAAGATGCAGGAAACGGCACTAGTAGGGGGCGTTTCTGAGGGGAAATGTTTTGAGGGCAAAATGGCAAACCGAAACACCCTGGAAACAGCATGGCCGTTTCTGTCATGTGCTCGGATGCTTCTGAGATCATTTGAATGCAAGAAAAAAAACTTAAATAGACCTGTAAAAATAAAAAAAATCCTAAAACTAATCTCAGCTACTCTAAACCCACCCCCTAACCACAGTTGAGCATGTCAAACACAAAATAGAAGGTAAAAACTTAAATCATTCCAAAGAAAGTTAAAAAAACATAGCAGGTGGTTCTTTTTGCATTTCAGCCTTTTAGTGGGAGTGGCGTTCATGGTGCTGCTAATTCTACACAGGGTGGAGAGTGGAGCTAGTGGGAGTGGCGTTCGTGGTGCTGCTGATGATAATGATTTTTGTGGAGGATCTAGATGATTTATTCTAGATTATATCCTCACATAGTGAACTAATTTGAGAGTTGCATTTGCATTTTGAAGTTTGAACCTTTAAAACAATATGTCACATGAAATTTTTTAAGCATGCTGAATGTTTTGAATTAACATGAATAATATATTTTATAAGTGTCTTATCTTTTATGGACTAAAAATGATTATTATGCATTTTTTAATAAATATTTATATTTTTTTATAATCTATTGTATGGGCGTTTCTGTGCCACTTTGTTTCCTATCTAAGTTACCGGTTCGAGTTTGGTTCTGGTACGGGTTCAAAGAACCCAGTTCGCCGGTATGGCAATTTGTTTTTCCTTGGGTTCCTCCGTACAAAAAATATATAAGAAATAAAAAAATATAGAAATTCTAGCCTTAATAAATAGGAAATTAGTGACATTGTCATTAACGACATGGTATGCATCTTGATAATCACTAAACAGAACTGATAATTACAGCTCTGTTCTTACAACTCCATATACATGAATTTGGCCATATACAGTTCTGTTTTTACCGAGATTCAGATATGCGGGGCTGTATATAACCACCATAATGGGTATCTTCTACAGTTTAGTACTCTGGAATCTGGATGGTCATTGCCTCATGTCAATGCTAGTTTGTAACTGGGAGCATATAGACACAATTACAAACACCCTTGCTTGTTCGAGTGATTGCATACCTGCTTGCATGTCATGCATACAGTTAATTTATGTCACCGTTAATATCATGATCAAGATTATAAATCAAGGACTTTGTCATGGCAAGGATTTGCCAAAGGCAAGTGCTGCTGTATACAGTGTAGATTGGAAGCTCAGCTTCCCATGATTTGAAAAAATGTTTTTTCTTTTAAAGACAGTCATTTTTTACTGCTATTGACCGGCATTTTCTACGGGTTCACCTCTCCAATGCCTAGGTGAATCAGACCTGCACCCGCCAGTGGATTTGGGCGAACCGGTAACATAGTTTCCAATGGTTCATGGAAAATTGGTGTTTCCATGTTTTGGATTTGTTTCTGTTTCCGTTTCCTGGTAACTTAGCTTAGTATGATATATCCTAGTCCAAAGCTTGCGTGATGGAAGGTTACCTTAATTATCATAAATAAATAAATAGTTTTGCTGCAGTTGCGTTTAGATTCTGAACTTACTGGTACCAATCATAGCCTAAGTAATTGCATTTTTTTTGCATTCCTTTTATCAGTCATTTTTGGCTTCATCTTTGTGGACATTGAAAATGCAAAACTATGGTTCATTTACATAATTCACAATAATTTATAATTTTGACTATCCCCAAATATTTATGCTCAAGGAGATACTGAACTGGGACTGATGATTTTCCTGCTTGAATGGTCCAAATAATGTCTCTGATTTTCATGATCCATGCTAAGTTGAGAGTAATACTATTTTCAGATCTATGAATAGTAGCTTGGTTGATACCATGAAGTATGAGGATTTATATTTACTCTCTAAAGTATAAAGGATTTTGTTGTGAGCATATACTGTGTTGCAGGACGCCCCCCGTTTCGCGTCTCGATACGCCTCGGGTACTTGTTGGAGGCATCCGGAAAGGTAAACCCAGTCTGAAGTCAACAAATTTAAAAAAAAATGTAAACCCAGTCTGAACCAAACAGTATATAAATAAAATATAACTTAAAGTATAAGAAACTAGATGTCCCTACGTATACTTTAAGTTATATTTTATTTATATACTTTCAGGATGTTTGAGAGTGGTTTCGGACCTCTAGGAGCTATAATGCAAATTCTAGGTTTTGGAGGATCCTATCATATTTCAGACTTAGTCAAATTCCAGGGTTTCAGACTTGGCCATATTTTAGGGTTTCAAGAGTTCAAGGAGACATCATAGGAGGTATGAAGGCTGCATGAAGGGATGTAGGTATGATAGAATAGTATGAGAACATCTCTCACAAAGTGCCCCAAGCTGATCCCACCCCATTCCTTGTGCACCCCTTAAGGCATACACTAGGAGATTCAATGAACCGGTGAGCCCCTACGAGAGAAAGCGCCAATAAATGATGAAGTTGAAAAATAATGGGAGTGGCCTTCATGATTTTGAGGGCGATTGAGATGATTTATACTAGATTTGAATGTATATTTTGTCCTTGAAGTAATGAATGAATGAATATTATATATTTTCAAGTGTTTTATATTTTATAGACAAATATTTTCATACTATGTAGTTTCAAGTGTTTTACTAAAAAAATGAGTAATATGCATTATATATATATATATATATATATATATATATATATACAGAGGTACCCATGACATATCCAAATCAAGGTTTTTGAAGAATGGTGTATCCGTGTACCCGAGACGTCCCCGTATCCGTACCCAAACAACATAGAGCATATACTGTGCAACTGCTGCAGTGTGAAAATATACTCGTGGCTTTGTAAAGCACAAAGGGAGGTCCTTATGTTGTTAGGTTTGAACGCATATTAAACTAGCTTAACACAGATAAAAAGATGGATAGAAAGAAAGAAACTATAATAATGTCCAGAAATGACAAAATTAGTTTAATGGGTCTTGAATCTCGAAGTACAAGAAGCTACAAGAGCTAATCGGGAGTACTAAAAGGAATTCCAACTATCAAAAGTAAAGTACACAAAATCAAACCTCGGAAGCATTAAAAGCAAATAAGAAGGGATGAAGGGGGAAGAACCCAAGACAAGTCAATATATACAAAACCGGAAAGCTGTATAAACAAAGTAGTGTTGTAAATGGAATGCCAAGTCTTAACATAATTCAGAGTAATTGAAACGTTTTCTGCATTCCTTTTTAGGCATCATTACTTTGATCTTTGTGGAAAACTTAAACTCAACGTTACCGGTTCGTGGCTTTTGGCCTGCATTAGGCACCTCGGTGCGAACCTCGTTCGGGTTCGGAGTTCGGTTTGCTGCCCCAACGCCCAGGGTTCGCCCCTGGGCACCTAGGTGCGTTGGGGGTTCTTCCCAGGTATTCCTTTTTAGGCATCATTACTTCAATCTTTGTGGAAAACTTAAACTCAACGTTACCAGTTCGCGGCTTTTGGCTTGCGTTGGGCACCCCAGTGCAAACCTCATTCGGGTTCGGGGTTTGGTTCGCTGCCCCAACGTCCAGGGTTCGGAAGAACCCCCAATGCATCCGGGTGCCTAGGGGCGAACCCTAGGCGTTGGGGCAGCGAACCCACAGTCACCAGTAGGCAAACGCTGCCAAAAAATGTTTTTTTTATTTTTTTTTCCTTTTTCGCCAAACCCAATACAATTAAAAACACTTCCCTCAACCCTAAAAGCCAAAAGCAAAAGCATACTTCAATACAAATGAGAAGAAAAAAGTGACAAAAGGAAAAACACTTGGCTCATATTTTTCTCATTGCATACTTCAACTCCATTGCTGCTGTAGGTATTGGGCTAAAATTTCTATATTTTTTATTTTTTTATATATTTTTTGTATGGACAAACCCAATAATGAATCCAAAGAAAAAAAATCGCTGTACCGGCGAACCAGGGTCTTCGAACCCGCATCAAAACCAAAAATGAACCGATAACATTGCTTAAACTACAAAATTGCATGTTAAAGACGATTGTGTAAACCACCATTGACAGTCTAAGATTATTTGTGTAAACCACCTTTGAAAGTCCAAGACTTGAGAGTGGATCCATACTGTGCAGCTGTTGGAATGTGAAAAGTTGAAAACATTCTTATGCCTTTGTAAAGCACAAGGGGAAGGTCCTTACCTTGTAAGGTTTGAATGAATAATAGACTGGCTTAACACAAATAGAAAGAAAGATAGAAACAAATAATTTATAATAATGTCCACAAATGACAAAAGCAGGTGAATGGGTCTCAAAGTACACTAAGTTACAATGACTAATCGGGGGTACTAAAAGGATCTCCAACCACCAAAAATAAATTATGTAAAACCAAACCTAGGGAGCATTAAAACCAAATAAGAAGGGGGGAGGTGAAGGGGGAGGAACCGAAGACAAGTCAGTATATACAAAACCTGAAAGCCATATGATAAAAAGTAGTGTTGTGAATGGAAGGTAAATTCCCAAAACATAATTCAAAGTAAGTGAAATGTTTCTTGCATTCATTTTTTAGACATTATTGCTTTTATCTTTGTGGAAAACTGAAAACTATAAAATTGCACATCATAGACTATTTGTGTAAACCACTTCTGAAAGCCCAAGACTTGAGAGTGTATCTACCATAGTAGCATAAATTTTTTGGGGAAAAAAATGTTTTTTCAAAAGTGAAGCTTTTTAAAAAAAATTGGGATTAATCGGGAAAAAATTGAAAAAACATAAAAGCGCAAAAAAAAGAGATTTTAAAAAATAAAATAAAATTTAAAGGCATTTTCATTGCATAGGGATACAAATTAAGCATTTTAATTACATAGAGAATAGATATAGATTATGAGACGAAGATAAATGTGATCGTACGCCATCAAAATCAGCCAATTGTTTTCTTTTATTAATTTCCATACCATTCAAATTTCATTATATTTGCATTTCAAAATGCATACTATTATAGTTTACAAAGGAACAAAAAAGTCGAAGGAGCCAATGGCAATAATGTAGACTAAGGGATCAATAGGTCTAGATGTTGAAGCTCCAGGGTTAGAGCCTCTCTTGATTTAAGAGATGACCTCGATGTCGTACCCAACATTCTCCAACAAGTCAAAGTCAATTTCGTTATAAATAGGCTCATCAATATTTTCAAGCCATTCAGATTCTGGATCAATCCCATTAAGGTCAATCCGTTGATATTCTTGAACGGTACCTAACATTATCAAATAGAATGCATATGTTAGTGACTATGACGAATAATATTTTACAAAAATATAAATTATCTTTTCATATGAATTAAGAATAAGAAATGCAACATTTCTTAACCTTGAGCTTTCTTCATCGTTAGGCAAAGATTGTGGTGGACAAACACCAAATCATTTATATGTTTTTGAGTGAGTCAATTGCATTTTTTTGGAAGTATATGCTCAAACACATTGTAACTATACTCGCAAGCGGATGAATTGCATTGTTGGTTCAAAATGCGTATTGCCATCCTTCAAAGGTGTTTGGTTTTTTTTTGCCAAAGAAATCAAACCATTGTGCTACAAGAACAATTTTTGTCAACATTGTAACATGCACAATTCAATCAAAATTTAACACTTTCACCATATGTATGTAGAAATATTGTCTACTTGGTTTGCAGGGCTTCTTTCTTGTGATCGCTGCCTTACTAGAGAAGAAACCCCTTGCCTACTTGTACATTGGAAACTTTTCCATAGTTGCCTCAAAAGATTCGTAAGAAACATTCTTTTCATGCACTTAAATAGACCCTTTGTGACCTCTGCATCATCTCA
The DNA here is from genome assembly GCA_037957365.1 of Torreya grandis. Taxonomy (NCBI): domain Eukaryota; kingdom Viridiplantae; phylum Streptophyta; class Pinopsida; order Cupressales; family Taxaceae; genus Torreya; species Torreya grandis. Next base: position 2,002,515 of record JARHVA010000182.1, read on the forward strand.
AAATGAACCGCTAAAGAACAACATTGGATTCAAGAAATATACAGTTGTATGGAGGGAGAATGCATTTGTTAATCCCATATTTTATCAACTATCTTCCATAACGGCATGTGTTTGCCCTGTTATTCTCCAATTTGCTCCTAATAGTGTCTTTGGCCCTATCAATTGCCTCATATAGATAACTCGTGATAAATTTATTCCCATCGACGAGTCTCAAAACTTGAACTAGAGGCCGAGAGAATAACACAACATTCTCTGCCCCTTCCCAAAAAGACAATGAAAAAAATAGTCAGCCACCATTTTGTCCACCATATGTTTCATAAAAGAAGATTCCACCCACTCAGTTGAAACAAACATTAGTATTAAATTCATTTGTTGTTGGCAAAGAGTTTACAATGCAAGAAAGTGGGTTGTAAACTTTGTCATCCTTGGCCAAAGAAGTTCCTTGCCATCTATGAATGTGTGCATTGTACTGAGCTCTCTTGTGTGATTGTATATGAACTTGGTGATTGTGCATGTCTTTTACAAAACCTCTTTCACCTATGGAATTTTTTTATGTCATTCAAGGGCAAATCCAAACAATGTGCCACACATGGAGTCCAAAACATAGTTCTATATTTGTCTACAAGAAGCCTACCAATAGCCATGCAAGCAAAAACATTATTTGTAATGAATTGGACCACATTTTGTGGCTCCACCTCAATCACAACCTCATCAATTAGATGAAAGAGTGTCTCGCTTGATTTTATTATCTCAGAGGCATCGACACTCTTTAGAAAAATTATGCTAATGTCATTTGACACAAAGAAGTTGATGTGTGCGGCTCCATCTGCCCATCCATTTAACATGATAGTGCATCTTGATTTTTACCATTCTTTACGATGTTTTTCAAAAACATCGTTCAAATCTTATACAACCGCCTTCAATAAATCAGTCTTCAAAGCTTTGTATGATGGCTTAGTGCAACAAAAACCTGCAAGTGCAATTGCATCCAACATACTTTCCCATTATGGAGATTTGGCCACATTAAACAACAAGCTAGAGTAGCACCAAAAGTTGGAGATTGTCTTCTTTGCCTACTCTAGATTAGTATTTTCCCAACCTGTACTCTATAGCATGGTTTGTGCTCCATGTGTAGTGCGAGGGCTAAAGAAGGCATAAATGTTTCTTTTGCTTGTGTTTGGCCTACGAGGTCTTGATCCAAGGATAGATTATTAGGGAGTTATAATGAGAAATATTTCCACCATATTTCATGGCTAAAAATATTAAATATGTTCAAATGAACGTCAAATATAACACCTACCACAAATGAGGGTTAGGGTTAGGTTTAGGTTTTAAGTTTTGGTTGTATTTAAGTTTTTTTTAAATTTTAGACATCATTTCAAATCACCGCATTATATGAGGCTTCATGGATTGATGTTCTTGAAAAAGCACCAAAAAATCGGATTGAAAAAAATGTTTTTGACCAAGCACAATGATTAATAGTGATTAATCGCGGTTAGATCGCATGTTGTACTACTATGGTATCTACAGCTACTTTGCCCTGTTATGGGTAAAATCCTATGCATGCAGGGTAAATACTATTTTAGGGTAACGTTATCTTAATAGCCCACTTATATTTACTTTTCCTTTAATGTTTAAGAATACCTTCTACATGTAGGATAAGTAAGTTTACCAAGTACTTGGCACAAACTGGGCTGACCTTGCTAATATATTTATTCTTCACATTTCTTCTAAGCTGGAAATGGTACACAATTATCAAGTATTATGAGAATTATGATAAATAGGAGGTTTGGCAATGTACATTTTATTAAATAGTGGCTTTAGATATGAAAATTGCTGTTTTCCTTCATATTTTTCTTTTTCCTTCTGGCCTTCTATGCCATGGATTTTCCTTGTGGATTTGCTTAAATTGTATGTTATCTGCATGCAGCATAGTATATCAATGACAATAATGATAAAAGCTAAAAACATTTATTTTTTTGCAGTGATAATAGTATGATAAGATTAGATCGTCTTGAGCATTATATCAGAGAAGAAATGAACAAAATAGCCCCACGAACTATGGTTGTTCTTAATCCTCTCAAGGTATATATTTTTACCCTGTATTGAACGTTTTACTCATTCTTATACTTCCACTTTAAATCATTCAGAGTATGCAGTGGTTTTAGATTTGTTACTTTTATAGAGCATCCATAAGTGGATTGAATTTTTAAATCCTTGAATCATATGACTAACAATGAATTGATAAGATGGCCTGTACCTGTAGTGCCTATTATACTTGATTTCTAGTAACTATTATCATGGTTTACTGAAATGCAACATGATGTACTTATATTAAACTTATGTTTACTTTGGTGAGCGCCTCATTTGGTGATTATAATTTATAATCTAAGTTGCCTGGTTCTAGTTCCTGGTTGAATTCGTCGAAGTTTTTTTTTGGAAAAAATTGTCTGTAAACAAGTAAAATATATATTTTTTGATAAAGTTGGAATAAAAATATTGACATAATTTTTTTTGATTGGTAAATTGGGGGTTGCAATGGGTCTGCCACCAATAAAAGGAAAATCTGCATGAGCAGATGCGAAGGTATCCAAAATCAGAAATTTTGTGCAGAATTCAACTTCAAGAAGCTTTTCTATTTTTGAACTAAAAATATTACATATAGACAATGCACTTCAAAGTAGAGGACGATCATGTTGGGTCTGGCAGATTTAGGAGAAAAGCAGCTCAAGGAGTTGATTTGAGACGATTACATTCATTGCCTTTCCTTCCTTATTGTCCTGTTTGTCCCCCTACTTTTCATCCAAGGAGAACTTCCAGAAGATAGGTTAAATTACCTGTGTGAGCCTGCACTTCAGAGATAGGGAGGGGGGATGAAGCTTCCTACTATCAAATGACATCTTTGTTTTCTAACTGCTCCTTTCTGCCTTAATAATACAGAATTGGCTAAATCATTCCAAAAATGGAGACCAACCACTGCCTGTACATTTGTAGACTTAGGACTGCCCATGATCTCAAACAGACAAACTGCAGCTAATTGCCCCATCAGATCACAAGCATGCAGCCAGCCTGTACAGAATTGCACCACTATGTGCCATGCCATAGGATACATGTTTATAGCTCAAAACTGCGGAACTACCCCTACCAGGAAAACCAAACACCCTGGATAGCAAGAATTCCATACAAATCTGATTTCATACAGTATTCCCCACCAAGACCACAAATCCTGCCTAGCTCACCACATATTCAATGGATTATAATCAAACAACAGATGAGCAACGGATTATAACCAAACAATAGTCGAGCAATGTATTATATTCAAACAACATACTGACAACTAGCATAGAAGATAAGACAACCTAGAGGAAAAGGTCCAAGGCCTGCATTACCCAGCCCATAAAATTTTATGCGCATGATCAGCTGGGAAGACCCTTGTTTATCCCAGGTTGATGAAGGCGGCTGCCTTCATCTCCCTTTCTGCGATTGTAATGTCCCCTTTCTAACATTCATAGCATGATGTTGTCGTTAGCCTATTTCCCTATGGTCCCGTAGGCTAACCAGGACATTAAAGGGACTTAGAGGCCATTTGGCCTAGACAGTTTCAGTTGCATATCTTTTTGAGGGGTTTTGAGGCAGTTTTGGGCATTAATGAAGTTATTTTATAAAGTTAAATTTAAATATTTAACTTTATTAATGCATATTCTATAGTTTGTGGGAATTATTTAAATAAAAGAATCTCCTATATTTTATAATACATCGGATACATAAGTTACATAAAGGGAGTTATGTTTTATCCCACATTGACAAAACGAAGGAATGGACTCTTGTGAGAACTCTATAAAAGAAATAGAAGAGCTTCCATTTGGGGAGTTTTTGGGGATGAGATTAATGTTATGCTGTTGGATTTTTTGGAAATCTGATTTTCGAGCTTGGAGGATGAAATCCCTCTTTGTTAGCATTCTCTTCCCTGTTGAAAGACACAGTCAGGAGGATTGATGGTGTTTTCATTCAGGGAACACATTGGGCTTATTGAATTTACAACAAAAGACAAAATAATGATTTGCTCTAGGAGTCGTGAATAGTGTTTTTGCTACAGTGCGCGTGAATAGTGTTTGCTACAGTGCACGTGATTTTTCTACAGTACTTGTGAATAGTAAAATTGCTACAGTGCTGTGAATAGTGATGCCATAGTGTGTGAATATTGTTTGCATCAAGTTTACTTGTTTATTCTTGCTGATTAGAGGTCTGGAAGGCTGCCATTTCATCCGTGGGTCACTACAGCACTAATTTCCAGGGTTCTATCAAATTTTCATAACTAAGCATTGTAATTTTTGAATACAAATTTGAATATTTGTTGCAGCCCATAAGGCAATTGTATGTGCACATTTTATATTGCAAATTAGTGTTTAACAACAAATAAGGAGTTTTAGGTTTTGCATGTATAGTTGTATGTTTGTCAAGTGTTTGACAAAATGCCATGTTTATCATTAAGCGATTTAATTGATATGACATAGTAGTTCGCAAGTTTCTTTCATTGGAAAAATATGGGTGGTTATTACAGTGGTATCAGAGCCGGGGTCTCGAGGTCGAGACCCTCTGGGCGAGCGGGCTGTAATGTTCCGATGGCGGTTGGGGGTGCTCCCTGCCCAGTCGGACCCGGTCTCGTGGGGGTGGTCCCCACTTGGGTGGGTTGGTCTGGCCCGTGCCACACAAGTGGTTTGCCTCGACGGTCCTTCAGTGGCTGGCCATATAGGGGTCTGGAAGAGGACCCAAATCACCCCGGGACTTTTGGTGTGACGGCCAGTCCTTAGTGGTATCAGAGCTGGGGTTCGAGGTCGAGACCTTTTGGGCAAGAGGGTTGTAATGTCTCGATGGCGGTTGGGGGTGCTCCCTGCCCCAGTCGGACTCGGTCTCGTGGGGATGGTCCCCACTTGGGCGGGTTGGTTTGGCCCATGCTACGTAAGTGGTTTGCCTTGACGGTCCTTCAGTGGTTGGCCATATAGGGGTCTGGAAGAGGACCCAAATCATCCTTGGCAACGGCGCCAAACAAGGACCGGCCATCACACCAAAAGTCTTGGTATGATTTAGGTCCTCTTTCGAACCCCTATGGCCAGTGACCTAAGGACCGTCGAGGCAGACCACTTACGTGGCACGGGCCAGACCAACCCGCCCAAGTGGGGACCACCCCCACGAGACCGGGTCCGACTGGGGCAGGGAGCACCCCCAACCGCCAGCGGGACATTACAGTCCGCTCGCCCAAAGGGTATCGACCTCGAGACCCCAGCGCTGATACCAATAAGGACCGGCCGTCACACCAAAAGTCTCGGGATGATTTGGGTCCTCTTCCAGACCGCTATGGCTAGCCACTGAAGGACCGTCGAGGCAGACCACTTACGTGGCACGAGCTAGACCAACCTGCCCACGTGGGGACCACCCCCACGAGACCGGTCCGACTGGGGCAGGGACAACCCCCAACCGCCAACGGGACATTACAGCGATGTCTAGATGTCTAGCTACTTTAGGATCAAAATAGGAGAACGAGAGGCGGGAGATTCAGAGAAGTTATAACCTGGTATTTTCGACTTACTGGAGGTTTTCATGGATAAAACGAGACACATCCCTATCCCATGGACAGAATGTTTCTCAGGGGATTGGCTAATGGTTTTCATCTGCTGGAGGACTAGGAAGGTGGTAGAGTTGGACATTGCAAGAAGGTCGTTCCTCTGGACAACCCTCCAGATAATGTTATCTGATTGCTTCGAGTTTGTTATAAACCACTGGAATCTCCTTCCTCAGGTTTGGTACTTTGTCTCTTAAGAAACTCTGACTGAAGGCTCTGCCGCATTTTCCTCATTTTCTCCTAAAGTCATTGATCTCCCTTGCATCTGCCAAGGCACATAGCATTCACTGTTATAAATTCTACCCAAAATCCAGTAGTGGAGCTTTTTCAGTTTTAACCATGGAGGTTAGTTTGTACTGGAATTCTTTTTCTATGGATGCTCTTGACCTCTTGGAACTGATGTTGCCAATTCTGTCCTCTGTCAGCACACTTTTCACCGTAGCCACAGTATCAGGATGCTTGTCCCAAATGTTCTTTTGAGGTGTTTGTCTGACACTGCATCATTAGGAAGCGGTCTGTTACGTTGTCATCTGCCATTTCTTTCAACCAAAGACCAGAAGACAACTTTGGCATTGACTTTTAGGAATGTGTAGAGACAAGCTCTCTCCTAAAAAAAAATGGTCTGTTATGTTGTCATCTGCCATTTCTTTCAACCAAAGAGCAGAAGTCAGTTTTTGCATTGACCTTTAGGGATGTGTAGAGACAAGCTCTCTCCAAAAAACACAGAGCTGAACAGAGAGAGAATGTAAATCTTTGAATTCGAGGAACGAAATTAAAAGGGGTATACTCATGATAATGAGGAGTCATGATTATAGGCAGATGCTTGTGCATTGCCTATACGGGCAGCAGTGCGATTACTTGTATCACTCTTGGATTAAGACCATGCCATGCCCTTTCAGCATGATAGGTACTTATGTTCCTTCTGGTCACTTGTTAGACCATAGACTGTCCTCTTCCAAATATTTCCCGCACTATTCCCATTCCAGCTCTTTCTGACTTTGGGATGACCACCATTGTCTAATCTCAACATCTCCTTCCTTTTCTTGGTTGAAACTTCATCCTTTGTTGTACATGATTGGACTGATAACAACACCGGTTGTTGCGCTCTATTCTCAGCTGCAATAAACAACCCTTTAACCTCCTTTGCTTCTGTTTTGGGTAAGAGAGGGCCTTCAACATCTTCCACTTGATCATACATTGCTGTTCCACTTGGACATTCACGGTCCACTTCTTCACTCACCTTATTTTGAGCTATAACTCTTGCATTCCCTTTCTCGATTAGTATGCTATCCACTTCCTTCTCTTCTTCCAGCAAAACATGTTTGTGAACACACATGACAAGATGGCTCCCATGTTCATCCTCATCTTCCTTTCTCTTAAAAGGATTTATAGTGTCTCTCTACCCATCCTTCTTAACACTCACATTATTAGCTATTCTATCATACAACATCTCACCATCAAATTGCTATGGCCCCTCCAACAAAACATGGCATTCATCTATAGGTAAGACATCCCACAAGAACCTGTCCTGACACCTACCAATTTGCATATCAACTTCACAACATTCACATGCTGTGATATCATGCCCCTCAAACAACCAAGACACCCTATACGGCTTTGGGTGTGGTGTACATACTAAATTTAGCCTATATACCATTTCAATGGACACTAAATTATTTGAACTGCCACTATCAATCACAACTTTGCAACGCTTACCTTTTGTATCACACTTGGTTTTGAAAATGTGACTTCTTTGGCAATGATTTGGCAGTGTTCTTCATTCTTCCTCTCAACCTTCAAAACTCTCCTTGCTAGTAAATTCTCCCCTAGATCAAGTTCTTCCGTATGCTCGGGTGATGTTACCGGTTGAATCTCTGCTTGTATAGCTTGTACAATACCTTCATTTGTCCTCCTTGCACCATCACATTGAGCATGAGGACACTTAAAAGCATGACCAAAGTCCCCATATATGTATCATGATCCTTTGAATGATCTTCCTCTTTCTCACCCATAGTTGCCTCTCCTTCGTTCGGTGGTAGCTTCATCTCCTGCTTTTTGATTCAGCACTTGAGAAGAGCAAGATCCTCCCTCATTCCACTACTGTTTGCCTTCATGGGATGGCCGGATTCTACCATTATTGAACTTCACTCTTCCTCTTAATTCACTTTGTTGTTTTCTAAACAACTTTTCTTCTGCCCATAAAGCATATTGATATGCTTCTTACACCATATGCAATCTCACTAGGCTGATTTCATCTTGAATATTTCCCTCCAGCCCATTGATCTATCTTGCTACCTTTTCTTGCTCCATCTCACTATGGCCAGCCTAGATTGTGATCTTGTAGAACTCCTGTGCGTAGTCCTTCATATTAGCTCTTTTGGCCTCAATTTTGCAGCGTCTTTAACAAGTCCAATTGATAATCCAAAGACAAAAAATTGCCCTTCAATTTGGCAACCATCTTTTTCCAACGTGTAATTTATTCTCTACTCCTTCTATTCCCCTCAGTTTGTATCTCTTTCCACCATAAGGCTACATGACCCTTTAGTCTGGTTTGAGATACTTTCACCTTCCATAGGTCAGCGACTTCATCAAATTCGAAATTAATCTTCCATCACAATGAGCCAATAAATTAGCTCCTTGGGATGCAAAGTTCTTGAAAAGCTTGGAACTTCCATCTTGGTTTGTCTTCCAATCTTTGAGATAGCTCTACCAAGCCTATCTTCTCTTTTATTCAATTGCTTAGGTGCCTGTCCCACATTTTCTACTCCCAACTCTTTATGTTCTGCATCACTCACATCTTCCCTTGGGACAAATCCCCTTTTATCCTCCTCAACAACAACTAATCTTGTCTACATAACTTTCAACATTTCTACAATCTCATCTAATCTTCTTGTCATATTGGCAGCTACTACTCTACCTTGACCCTCTCTTTGTGGAGGCAATCTCTCTCAACCTGAAACTATTGCTGAAATCTCTTAGCTAGAAATCTACGTAGGTCATACATCTCTTTAGACCACTCTTTTAACACTTTGTTCTCTACCTGCCTATGGAAAATGGAGAATACTCATCTCTTACTACACTCTAGCCCTTTACCCAATTTTCCTTAATGGAGGACAAACTCCAACAGACACTCACTTAAGCTAGAGTTGTTACCAACTCTTATATCATATGTGATGCAGACAAGGATACGGGGTCAATTGAATGAATGATAACCTTGTCCTTGCAACATTTAACCATTTACACACAAAATAGACTCTTACACAGATCAATATGAGACTAGAACATCAAACAAGACTATTTTTATGTAATATTCCATATCGGAATATTTTACATTAATTTGGATTTTACGGAATTCCTTTAAATAATGTTTTTTTATAAATATAAATATTGTATTCAAAATAATAAATTAAATAAAATATAAGTCCACAAGGGGTTTCTTCCTCGGGCTATTATAATTACAAGGGTTTTCATCTTTGAGAGTGGTTGTATAACATGATGCTTATACAAAGTTAGATGATTGAATACATAATTGAATGCCTTATTCCATTCTCATAATCGATTATTTATATCTTCAACCTTACATTGAAAGGTGTGACTTTTTCAAGGCTGGCGTCCTTCCATTGAATGAATACTATTAACACATTTTAAAAATAATTAATAAATAATTAATGTTATATAAAGACTGCTGTTTAGTGTGGCGATTTCCTTAAGTAATTGCTGTTGTTCCTTAATAAATGGCAAATCTACTCCTAATGGCAGCGCTTCCCTTGCTGCCGTTCCTTAGTAAATGTCAACGCTCCTCCTAATGGCAGTGATCTCCTTGGTGTTTGCTTGCATGGTAGTTAGAGATTTACATATGGTGGTCAGCGTTTTAATTAAAGATATCACCAACGAGTTAATTGGGGATATTACATACCTCCCTTCGTCAAATTGCTTGTCCTCAAGCAATAGTAAATTGAGGAGTTTAATAATTAATGCTCCTTTCAACATTGCATCTGTTATTGGCCATCTCACAAATGTGATGAAATATCGTAAGACAACAACAGTCGTAGTGGGAACCATCAAAATGTCAGGATGTTTTGTATACTTTTTCCACGAGAAGATCTTATAAATAATCAACACTCTCTAATCTGTAGTTCTCTCATTTTTACTCAATATCAAAGAATAACAATAAAAATATGAATAACTTATATCAATCGGAAGGTAGATAGATCACAGGAGTAATTTGGGCTGTATAACCATGAGCAAATTTGATGTGATTAGTAATCATTTCAGCCACCCATAAATCACGCACACCACATAAGGGAGTATCCATCTCATTTTCTGTGAATACTTGCAAAGGTGAAATAGGAAGCACTTGATTAAACCTTGGTTGCAAGGACTCAATTTGCCGCATGATTCCTGTCGTAATAGTTGCATCCATAGCTAATGAAACATATTCATCAAGGTTATCCATGGTAACCAAGATGTTGCTCTCCCCTGGTTTGAGGGGATAGTCAGAGAAACCAGGAAGAGTGAAATCAATGCAAAGGTCTTTAATTCGTGCTCCACGATAATGTAAACATGATATTTCCTCTTTGTTATCACTTGGAATAGATTCGCAAGGACTCAATTTGCCGCATGATTCTTGTCGTAATAGTTGCATCCACAACTAATGAAACATATTCATCGAGGTTATCCATGGTAACCAAGATGTTGTTCTCTCCTGGTTTGAGGGGATAGTCAGAGAAACCAGGAAGAGTGAAATCAATGCAAAAGTATTTAATTCGTGCTCCACGATAATGTAAACATGATATTTCCTCTCTGTTATCACTTGGAATAGATTCCAAGAATTTACTTCGACAGACGAGCTTCCATTTCTTGTAATGTTGTTCCAAGTTCAGGGTCAAAGGATTTAATATCATATAAATCAAGCTCCTTTCCAAGAACTAGTTTATAAAAAGCCGTTGAAATAGGCAAGTCCTGACATCGGTCATCTTGAAGAGCTTTAGCCATTAGATGTCCAAGAAGACAAAAATTCTCTATCACCTTCAAATATTTGCTTCCACTAGAATAATTTGTATGGTAAGGGCAAGGAAATAATCCATGAGATGTTTGAACAAACTCTCCATTTTGAACAGTATCCCCAGTTCCAATGGACGACAAATTTGTTCTCCACATGCCGAATGTAGTCCTTTGCCATTCATGACTACTAAGTGTCAACCTCATTATAGTATTCAACTTCAAGAACAGTCTTTTGGCCATATCACAACTCCATCACTTTTGCAGTTGACTCCAATATATGTTTCCGTAAAACACAAACATTTTGTCGTTGTAGTCTACCAACATGACGTCTTCGATTGTTTGTCGTATTTGGGTTTTGAGCAATTTGCTGCTGCTGCAAACAATGTAATGCGCGATGTATTCCTAATGTAGTAGAATAAAAATATTGCCTCCTTATCTCGAATGGAAAAAAAATGGATAGCCTTTAATCAGCTGGTGACACCAAGGTGGCAAACCAATACTACATAAAGTTGTTGCATCTTGCAGTTGACGTGCTAAGTTGGGTGTCAATTTGCCACTCAAAAATTCTTCTTGAGGAACAAGAGGACCGTCAACGTTCAATTTGTCTAGACTTTGCAATTTTCCTTCTGCAAATGCATCAAATAAGCTTTGAGATCTCAAACAAGGAGATAAATTGTTAAGCCCTTCTACAACTCGTAGTAGCAACAAAATATCATGTGTGCTATCTGACTTTTCAAAACCACAAGGAATATTTCTTGGCAAAATATTGTCAATAAAAGACATTCTTAATAATCACAGCTGTAGAACATATTTTATGGAATTATGTCAAATTTATTTTGGTCGGTGCATCTGCCCTTCGATATGTAATTGTGTGAACTACATCCCAAAATCTCTCCCTGCAAGGATATTCTGACCCTGCATACCTTGGCTCATCTCCCTCTTGTACCACAGTATATTGACCTTGTATAACTGTGACATGCCTTCTTGAATACATGCTTAGTTGTGCATTTCCATCTTTGTTAGCAATTATATGCCCCGTCTCTTCATTAAAAAATAGAGCATCGGGGTCTCGTTTGGTTACCACCAAAGTTTGGCCTTTAATCTCATTTTTTAAACCATTTGTTAGTTTGATATGTAGAGTAAATTATTAGTTGATACTATTGCTGAAACAACTTGATCTTGATCTTGGGTAGATGATGGTGGCCCAATGCATCGGAATATATCTGGTGGTATGGTTCGTTAACATTTAAATGGTTTGGAAGCCAATATTTGAAATCTAAAAACAATGAGCTCCTCCAGTTTATCTTTTGTTGTGGATAGCTGAGAATCATGGAGAAAATTAAGCTTTTTATTAACCTCCATAAACTTTTCTGCTACAATATTTTGTGACTTTGAATCCTGATTTTCCCATATTCTATCAATTATTTCGGTTGGCTCTCCATCTTGTTTTTTAAGACTGTAGCCCATGATCTCTTGTTGATAGTGTGCATTAATTAGATAATCAATTGGTTTATTAAACTTAGAACCTGTGTTCGGGGAACAATCCTCAAGACCTCTCTCTTGCACACACTGAAGTTTGTTTTCACTTTGATGTAGACAACACATCAACATCATCATTAGTGTTTTGGATAGATAACTCGTGTTTATCTCTAATATCCAAAGTTTTTATGTCATTCTTCTCAATAGACGAGTCTCTATAAATATCAACTTCTTCTTGGATAAGTATGTTTTGGCATTCCCTTAGTTCACATTGGATGCCTCATTCGTTTGCTCTTGGATAGGGAAGTCAGTCTTGAAATTTGTCATCTTCCTTTTTTTTGGAACCTCTTGAAAATTGAATTTCTCTTCATATTCAGCACTAACATAACTATGATTCACAAACTCATCTTTCTCATAGTGCTTGTTTTCATTCCATGACTCTTTTATATCCAAATAGTGTGAAAAGAGATTTATTTTTGAATCTTTGTTGAAAGGATGTTGTACGACTCGTAACTATCCATAATTTCCTTATGTAGTGACCCCATGGTTCACAAGTTGGCAAGAAAAACAACTCTGATACGACTGTAATATTTCAAATCGAAATATTTTACATTAATTTGGATTTTACGGAATTCCTTTAAATAATATGTTTTTTATAAATATAAATATTGTATTCAAAATAATAAAATAAATAAAATATAAGTTGACAAGGGATTTGTCTTTGGGCTATTATAATCACAAGGGTTTTCGTCCTTGAGAGTGGTTGTATAGCATGATGCTTATACAAAGTTAGATGATTGAATACAAAATTGAATGCCTTCTTCCATTCTCGTAATGGATTATTTATATCTTTAACCTTACAGTGAAAGGTGTGACTTTCTCAAGGGTGGCGTCCTTCCATTGAATGAATGCTATTAATACATTAATTAAATAATTAATAAACAACTAATGTTATTTAAAAACTGCTGTTTGGTGTGGTGATCTCCTTAATTAATTGCTGCTGGCTAGTGTGGCGATTTCCTTAAGTAATTGCTGCTGTTCCTTAATAAATGGCAACACTACTCCTAATGGCAGCAATTCCCTTGCTGCTGTTCCTTAGTGAATGGCAATGCTCCTAATAGCAGCGATCTCCTTGGTGTTTGCTTGCATGGTAGTCAGCGATTCACATATGGTGGTCAGCGTTTTAATTAAAGATATCTTCAGCAAGTTAATTGGGGATATTACATTTTGTTATTTCTCAAGAGGAATACGGAGATCAGAACACTCACTTCTTTTTTCAATTACAATACACTCAACAATCCCTAATTGGACTAGTCCCAACCCTCTACTCCTCTGTGCTCTTCAACTAGCGCACACACTCCCCACAAGCCTCCTTTTGCTCCAACTTACGTCCTTTGAATCTCCTCTTTTCTATTTCTCCCTTATGAAGTGTCTCTTCGCCTCCCACTAATTTAGGAAAACTCTCCAAACTAACACTCCAACATTTTTGGGGCCTTTACTTGGATTGTGCCACTGTTGCAGGCAAAATGTTGCTTAATGTAGAGCTGCAGTTTTTTCATGAGACAGAACTTTGTCTCATTGATTGAAACTACTTTACTTCGGTTCTAGGGGCTTGATGAAATGTCTTCGACCATGATGAGTCTTTGTAAGTCACCTTCACATTGTCAGTTTAACCTGATTCCACGCGAACATGGATAGATCTTTTTTTGGGTCGATGAAAGATTGCTTGATCACTTGGATGCTTTTGCATCAACTTTCCTTTCACATGGTTATTTGTATTACAGGGCTTTGCCTTTTTTGACATGTTTCAAGTTTACCTGTTTTTAGGAGAAGCAATGTTTATAGATTCTAAAGCTTTAACAAGTAAAAAATGGCACACACACGATATACAATACTTTCACTTGGAAAAACCCTTTCGAGAAAAAAACCATGCATAATATCTTTCTTCCTTATTGCATTAATTCAACCGTTTACAATATAATAATGTACTTTAAAGTTTTGCTTTACCCTAATGTATGTACAAGTATTTGTAGGCACACCGATAGGAAGCCGTCCAAGCAGTATTACAATACTATGGGTACCCAAACCATGGGCTTCTAAACGATGGGCCAAAACCTCCTATAAACCATATATAGGGATCCCACTTGCTGTGTCGGGCTATACAACACCTAAGAGTTGTAAATCATGAGTCAACAACATTCTCCAAAGTATCAACCTTTTCCAACATCACCTTGTCTTCAACCATGTCTCTAACAAAATGATATTATACATCAATGAGTTTCGATCGAGCATGACAAGCATGGTTCTTTGCCAAGTTGGACTTTGACTTTCACAATCTATCCTCACTGCTGATTGTACATAACCAAATTTGAACACAACCTCTGTGACTATATGAGGTCCTTATGCATGAGTGGCTGCCGTGTACCCGCCTTCTGTAGTTGATGATACAAGTATTGCTTGCCCCTTTCTCATCCAATGGACTGCTCCATTAAATAGGTTAAATACACAACCACTTGTAGATCTTTGACAGTCGAGGTCGCCAACCCATTTAGCATCAACGAAGTCTTGTACATTTACTGTTTTGTTCTACTCAGGTGTTCCTTGGTAGCAAATTACATAATATGAAGTGCCACATAGATATCTAAATATCCTTTTCACTGAGGTCCAATGTTTCTTTCTTGGTTGGACATGTTTCTGCTCACAACTCCCACTGCATGTGCCATGGGCAATGTCTGGTCTAGTGCATATGATAGCATACATCAGATTTCCAACATCACTTGAATAAGTAACCTGAGACACTTCCTCAATCTCTTCTTGTGTCTTATGACATTGATCATCATATAGGTTTTGACCAATAGGGAATGGTGTATTCATAGGCTTACATTCTTGCATTCTAAACCTCTGCAGTATCATCTCAACATTTTTCCTTTGATTCAACCACAATTTATTTTTTGGTCGGTCCTTTTCAATTTCCATGCTCAAATTGAATTCTTCAACACCTAAATCTTTCATATTAAATTGATATGAGAACTGAGATTAACTTGCTTTATCATTTCCTTTTTTTTACCAATTAACAACATATCATCCACATACAAAATACAACAACAAAGTTATCACCCACTTATTGAAATACACACGGTGATTAGCTTTACTTTGTATAAACTCAAGTCCCAACACAAAACCGTCAAACTTATGATTCCACATCCTTGGTGATTGTTTTGAGTTGTAAAGTGATTTCTTCACACCAAGTCTTTATATCCTTAAACTTAAAACCTTTCTGACTGCACCATGTAAATCTCTACCTCAAGCTTATCGTGTAGAAATGCTATTTAGTATTTTCACTTCAGTTTGTTCCACTTCAAGATCGAAAGCAACAATAGCCAAAAGAAATATGATAAAGTTAATTTAGCAACAGGGGGAGAAATCTCACCAAAGTTGATTCTCTCCACCTGAGAAAATCCCTTTGCTATTAGGGGAGATTTATGTGTCTCTGTTTATCCTTCTATATTGTACTTCCTCTTGAACACCCATTTGCAACACACAGGGTTTTTATGCGCTGGCAATTTCACCAAGTCACATTTCATTTTCATAGACAAGGAGTCCATTTCTTCATCCATGGCCTTCTTCTAGAATTTATTTTACTTTGATTCAAGGGCCTCTCGTACAGTCTTAGGATCTTCATCAATAACATATAACACAAATAAAACATATGCAAAATGGAAATCAGGGGGACTATGCCTTTTTGGTTTCCTTCTAGTTTGATCTGATCTTCTCAAGATTGTTGAGTTTGAGATCTTTCCATTTCGGGTTCACCATTCTCTGCTTCATCTACATCCTCATTTAACTACCTTTTTAGTTCATCTTTTTCAGTTGCTTCAGATTTAGACATAAAATCTCTGTCTTCTAATTCAATATGCACATTCTTCGTGTTTTGGAACCCCGTCAACTTCTTTGAAGATTAAATTAAGACTGCAAACAATCTTCTTTGTTTTTGAGTTCCAAACATTACATCCTTTTACACCAATACATATCCGATAAATATACACTTAGTTGATTTATAGTCTAAATTGTTTTTTTTTTTTTTTTTCTTTTGGAATATGCATACAAGCATCATGACAAAAAACCCTAAGATGTTAGAGAGGGTTTCTTACTAGTGCATGCTTCCTATGAAGTTTTATTGACAAGGGTTGATGAGGGCGATCTATTGATCAAGTAACAAGTAGTTGTAATTGATTTTGCCCAAAATTTCTTTTCTAAGACTGCACCACTGAGTATACTTCTCGTCTTATTTAATTCATTTTTTTTGCAACTCTATTCTACTGTGTATGGTGGTCATCTTTTGTCTTTCTATTCGACATTGCTTACGGAACTGCTCGAATGCATTTGAGCAGTACTCCCTAGTATTATCATTTCTCAAAGCTTTTATCTTCTTTGTCGAGGTATCAACAAGAGCTTTAAACTCGTTGAACATACCTAAAACCTCAGAGTTATTCTTGATACAATTTAGCCAGTTTTTTCTCAAAGAATCATCTATAAAAGAAACACAATACAAAGTTTTTCTAGTGATGGAACTTTCACAACTCCAAACACATGACACTATATATTGACTGCAAAATTTCATCTTCTCTTGTAGCACTATTGGGAAACTTTACTCGAGTTTGCTTACCATATACATAGTGTTCACGTAAATCAAAATCTAAAGGACAATTAAAAATTCCTTCAACAATATCTTTAGTTTTTAACGTTTGAAGGCCTTTCTCTCCAATATATCCCATCCTTTGATGTCAAAGCATTGTCCTTTTTATAGGCAGCACAATGGTTTGATTTGATTAATTTTTCACCTCTAGAACAACAAAGCGTTATACCCATCCCTTATAATGCTTGCCTCGAGCTTGAACAACTTTCTAGTGTCGACTCCCCTTACCAATACCGTGGCTCTACGAACCATCTTGTAGCTATCCTTAATAAATAGCACCTAAACACCCATAGTGTCCATAAATTTTTAGCCAAACTCGGCATGTGCAGAATACAAGGGAAGGTTTTAATCCTTCCATCTTTGATTATCAACTCTACTCTTCCTCAACTTATGATCTTGTATGTCGAGTTGTCACCTTAGAAGACATCACCTCCATTGATCTTTTCATATTCACGGAACTACTCCCTATGTGATGCCATGAAATCAGCCATGCATCATGGCAAGCCTGTGTACTTGAAGCTGCCAAGAGTAGATCCCCCAAGTCTTCACTGGAGGTCTTCGTTTCTGCAAAAGGGTAATCATTAGATGACTCACCCTTTTCAACCTTTTTGGATTTGCAATTTCTTTTTTTTAAATTCCAGTTTTTTTATAGTTCCAACATTTCCTCTGAGTTTATATTGGAGTTTTGGATTTACATCTAGAATTTGATGTAACCAATGAAAGAACATTGTAGCCTAGTATTAAAAAGGGCAAAGCATCGTAGCCTCACTAACGTCTTTTAAGTAGATGTTTGTGCACTCGGTGGTTGGAGTGTCCATATTATAAGAAGGCCAAAGGGGGAAGGGTTGTGAAAATTGTTTTTAATGATGTGTTTGCGAAGAGCACATACAAAATCCGCAAGTTAATTTTTAACTTGATGATTACAAACTTCCAAAGTAATAAAACCTATTCCTTTGTAAATTTGTAAAATGTACAAATTTTTATTTCACTGAAATTGGACTTATAACCATGATTTATTTTTTTGGATTTTTTGGTTCAAATTTCTCGTTTTAATTAAAAATCTCATACTATATTTTTTTTTTTGGTGATGGAGCCTTTGGTCAAGGTGCCACATTGGGTTGATGGTGGAAAATACCCAATAGATTATTTTTATGAGGCCATGGACAAGGCTAGAGAGACCATAGTGCAATATTATGGCAAAATAAAAGAAAATATGATCCCATTTGGTACTTAATTTAATCAAGGATGGAACATGCAGCTCCACCAACACATACATGTAGTGGCCCTACTATTTAAACCCCATAAGTTTCTTCTCTGATTCATTTAAGGTTGATGGGGAGGTTACAAATGACCTCAACACATGCATAGACACTCAACAAAACCCTTAAGAGATACAATTCTTGACGAGTTGCACATTTACAGGTTGTTAGAGGTGAAGCTCTTTAGTTTGGCTCTACGCATTCGAAGGAGAATGATCCAATAGACCGTTTAAACAAAATTGAGTCCTTTGATTGTTGTCTCAACTGTCATAGATATTAGACTTATTTAATAAATGCAATTCTAGTTTACTTACAAAGCTATAAATATCCTATTTGCAGATTTGTGGTGGGAAATTTATGTTGTAAAAACACCAAATCTTTAGTGGCTAGCCATCTGTATTTTGTGCCAACGACGTAGCTCTTTTGGGTGTGAATGCAATTGCACAATGTTTGAGGCCATTCATATGAAGAAAAGCAATAGGTTGACAAGAAGACACCTCAACGACCTTGTTTTTGTGCAAAACATTCTTTGCCTTCGTGTCAAGCAGGTCAAGGTGAAAGAGAGTCACGATGTGATTAATTTGGATGATATCAATCCATACAAAAATTGGATTGTTGAGAATGTGGAACCCATGTTTTCCTAGGAATAGATCACAAATTTTTAAAGGGAAGTAGTGGAATGGGTAGTGACAGCGTTGGCACAGGTGCAAGTGGAAGTTGCAGCGGAAGCATTTTTTGTGATTACAATATTGTATATGCTAAAATGTTTGAGTTCCAAGAATAGAAAGGGCTAAGTGTTTAGAAAACACAAAGAATTGAAAGAATGATATAATTATGGGATCTTCTAGAAGATTCTCTATGATGAAGCATATTTTAGAGGGGAGTTTTGATGAAATTACTCCATTGTTATAAATGGAAATCATGAAAATATTTAAAATGTGGATATCTGAGGCAGCTGGCATGCTTCTCAAATAACTCTCTTTATAGTGGATCTCTATTGACTGAATACTAAATCTGTTATATGCAATGGGGTTACACTAGATAGAGGAAATGAGTATGGGTATCCTGGTGGAAGGTATATATAATTGACCAATCTAGCTGGAAGTAGAGCACCCTTAACAAAACATCATATCACTATCAATACCGTAGTAGTATTAATCGTCTGAGGAAAAAATCATTTTTTCATAAGTGTAAGTGTTTTTTAAAAAATAGTGACTAATCGGGAAAAAATCGGAAAACTTAAAACCCTAACCCTAACCCTAACCATACATAACCCTAGGTGTTTAAATCGTGATTTTTAAAAAAATACGATTTTTTTCATGTTTAAATGGAATTTTCCACGTTTTAATTGCCAAGGTCAACGATTTTGACACCAGCAAGGGTTGACTGAGAATTAACTGCGGTTTATTCGACGAAAAAGCATTTTTTTGGGGAGATTCAAGTTTAATCGCGATTAATCACGATTTTTTCGCGATTTTGGTAACTATGATCAATACGACACTTGGGTAGGTTAAAGAATGTGTATTACCTGTATGTTGATTTATCTGTTCACGTCCCGAGGAAGTTCAGAAGGATAACATTTTACCAAGCAGGATGCATTATTTATTTCTTTCCCTGTATCAGCTGGCTACTACAATTAGACAGGAATGTATTGTACATGTTCGTCATGTACATTTTCTACTTTTACAATTCAATGAAGGTTATGGTAGGCCGGTATAGCCAAGTGAGCTACAAAACAATTTGGGAAGTGTAGCTGTAGTATGCAATGGGAGTTGGACTAGATAGAGGACACGAGTATGGGCATCCTTGTGGAAGGTATATATAACTGATCAATCTAGCTGGAAGTAGAGCACCCAGCTAACAAAACATCGTATCACTATCAATAAGACACTAAGGTAGGTTAAAGAATGTGTATTACCTGTATGTTGATTTATCAGTTCAGGACTGAGGAAGTTCAGAAGGATAACTTTTTACTTAGCAGGATGCATTATTTATTTCTTTCCTTGTATCAGCTGGCTACTACAATTAGACAGGAATAATGGTATTGGACATGGCTATCATGTACATTTTCTACTTTTACAACTCAATGAAGGTTACGATAGACCAGTATAGCTAAGTGAGCTACAGGACGATTTGGGAAGTGATGATTAACTTACCCGATCAATATTTTCACAGGTAGTACTTACAAATCTGGATGCTAGTGCTGCACTGGTTTTGGATGCAAAGATTTGGCCTGATGCTCAGGAGGGAGATTCTTCTTCATTTTATAAGGTAAAACCTTGGCAATACTTGTTAATTTTCACTGGTTGAAATTGTTCATATATTACCAAATGTGGAAGTTCTTGATTTACTTATTGTTTTTATGCTCTCTCGGACTTAGATATTGTTAATTTAAGAGTCATTTTTTTTTTTTTAGTCAAATTACTCTCATATATTTCAGTTAGTTATTGCTTTCCAATCTTACTGTTAAGTGTCAAACATGAAAATTTTGGGGGCTTTTCAATATCGACTTGCACATACCTTTGGGGGACCTTTCTGATGTTTTGACCTTATACGTTGTGAATTAACTCAAGTACTTTTGTTCAGGCTCATCATCTCATCATCTCATCAAAGAGAGTGTCTTGTCAAATTTTGTGACATTAATGAGACTTTGGACCATGCTGATTCAGGTGCTGAAAGGCCTGAATTCTCAACATGCACAAGTTCATGCAATGGAACGGGGTATCCTTTGGATGAAAATGAGGGTCCTGTCTGTTTATATCAACTGGCTTTGTCATTAGGGCCATGTAAGACACGTAGATGTAGTTGACTAGCCTCACTCCTGATACACCTAAAGAATATATGGTTATCTGCTATGTTCCTTTGTTCCTTCTTATTGAACATCATGAAAGCTTAACGTCTCCTACCTTACTTGAAGTAGGTGGAATTTTACTATCTAGATTTAGGCCTAGGATGTTGCCCCTCCATTTCAGCAATATTGTTGCAAGTAGTCCTAACTTACACAATAGGCTAAAACTATTTGACCAGATGAGTCTCTAATTACATTTCCACATCCATTAAAAGTTGGCTTATCTTTCACAACCAATTTTAGTTTCCCTTGGTCTGGAGGTTTCCCCATTGATTTGCAAATATCAACTTGGCCCTCAGCAGCCCTTGACATTTGACATTTTTTTTCAAATTTGCTTTTGTTTGACAGGCCTCCTTTTTTTGCAGAATAGCTTGAGAAAGTCTGCATTTTCATGAAAAACAAGCTCTGGTTCTATCTCTAATCTGTTGAAACTACATTTGCAGGTACCATTTACAAAAGTTTTGTACATTGAAAAATCAGACTTCCGAATGAAGGATTCAAAGGATTACTATGGCCTTGCTCCTGGGAAAACTGTTTTGCTGAGGTATATATTGTCTGCATTATTTACTATTCATCTTATATCCAAAACAAACAATGTTCTGATATTTTCTAGGGTGCATGCTTGCAAGTTCCCATATCAGTATGCATTTTCTCCTTCCTTTTTTGAATACTCTATTCTGTCTACTTTGTTAATTTCCCCTTCCCCCGCCCTCCCGTGCCCCTTCGCGCCCGCCCACTCCCCCGAAATGCTGTTTTATACCACATATTTGTAGGACTCCTTTTGTAATGTATTTCTAAGTTCTAGCATCATTACAACAGTTTTGTTTCTGTTTATTATTTACTTGATTCATATAGAGAATGCCATGTTCCTCATCTTGGCAGGTATGCATTTCCTATCAAATGTACAGAAGTTATTTTTGGAGATGACAAGGAAACTATCATTGAACTACATGCTGAATATGACGCAACAAAGAGTGTAAAACCTAAGGTGATAATTCATTTAAACTTTGATTGATTTATTCATCATCTTTAATGGATGATTTTAATAAATAAGTACCACGCAATGCAATGCAGGGAGTTCTCCACTGGGTTGCAGAACCATCTCCTGGAGTGGATCCTCTGAAAGTAGAGGTTAGGCTGTTTGACAAACTATTTGTATCAGAGGTTAGTATCTCGTTGGATCCCAATATTCAAAGTAATATTCAGAATACAGAGAAGGTGGTAGATATATATTTTTGTTTTAATTGTTGATTTTTCTTGCTTAGAATCCGAGTGAACTGGATGATTGGCTATCTGATGTAAATCCAAAGTCGAAAGAAGTGATACCAGAGGCGTACACAGTCCCTAACTTGGCAAAAGCCAAGCTTGGCGATAAATTTCAGTTTGAAAGGATGGGTATATTCTCTTCCATGCATACCATGCTTCTTTGTGTTAATGGATTTATTCATACAGAGATGTTGGGATGAATTCATCCTGATTATTTGTGTTTTTAGATGGTAATATCAACCGAAAACTTGTATTTTATACTCCGTGGAAGTGCATTGCCTTTGAAACCAAAATGTGAAGTCTTCTTTGTGTGCAAATAAACTCTATGGGAGCAAAGCTTAGCCATTCAGGAATTTGTGTTTCTTTTTCATAAAAATCAACGATGGTTTCACTGTTTGACTCTAGTTAGCTTTTCCCATTGATTAGCGGGCATTGGATGGCTTCCTAATTGTATTTTCTTTGCAATCTTCTGTTTTGTAGGATACTTCTCGGTTGATCAAGATTCGACTGCAGATAAGATCATTTTCAACCGAACTGTTACTTTACGTGATTCCTATCCTAAGATAGCAAACAAGTAGAATCAGCTTAGCGTGCCATTGAATTACCGAGGGCCATCTTCTGGCCCATAGTGTACGGCTTTAAAGTCAATTAATTTTTTTTGTATTGTTGTTACTAATGATTGTCAATTCTGCCCCAAAGACATTTCATGCAATTGTATGCTGGTGGCATTATTATATTTTCACTTGTGTACAAAATGCTCATTAAAATTAAATAGTAAGACCAAATACGACTTCATTGCTGCACATGGAAATGGCAGGAGTTTTGCTGTATAGCTTTCCAAAAAAAATTTAATTCAGCTTTAATTGAGCAACTTAAACTTTGAATTAGTCTCTTCCTACAGCTATAGATAGACATTTAAAGGAATTAGATTTGCTGGTGTTTGCTCTCAATTTATGCACACTCGATTAATACCATATTAAGGTAAGTTGCTACTTAATATTGGACTAGCACTATGCTCCTCTATATCTTTATATGGCAGGGGGGGTAGGTCTATCTTCTATATCGGGGATATATATATAGGATGAGCGTAGCGGAACCCCACACTACATAGTTTAATTGGCACCCGATATAGAGTGAGTATAGAGAGGGGGTCCTCTATATATATGGATGGATGGTAGATATCGAACCCCTCTATCCCATCCCCCATATATAGAGAGGGGGTTCGAGGCATGGATATGGATGGGCCGTCTCCCAATCAAATCCCATATAGATTATAAATGCCTCGACCGGTCTAGCAGGAAACATTGGTGTTTAAATGTTGTGTATACATGTGAGAATTCTTTTATATATATTTAAAAATAATGTGGTAAAGTAGTAAGAAGAATAAAGGTATGGTATACTTTTATTAGTCTTTGTTAAGGTAGGAGACTATAGGAATCATTTTTTGATTACCTAGATAGCTATCGGATGATCAGAGAGCTCGAAATATATTTCATAATAATACTACAAAGTTTTGGTTAAAGTCTGTAACAAAAATATTGGCATATTTTTTTGGGTCTTATTTGTGAATATTTTGTAGAAATTAATGTAGCTGCGTGGTGGCCATTATGGCTTACAATATTCGGCAGGTTGCTAATGTTAGCCATATACGATTTCATAAGAGAAATATGGATTTCACAGTTGGTAGGGTTAAATACACAAGACAATATTTATGCATGACAAGACAATCTTTGAAAGTTGTGTTGCATGCGGATTTTGTCGTATGATGACTATCTTTTGTCAGTATCTCGTCACATTGTTTAGGTTGCTTGGGTTGAAAAAGTTGCATTTCCCTCTTGGTTCATCAAGATCATAACACTTATCATTGCCGCAACAATAAGGAGCTTGATCAGGGTTTTTAAAAGCTTCGGTGGCCCAACGTCCTCGACAATCGAGATTGAGCCACTCGTCATCATTCAATTCATTCGAGACTAGGCTCGTTCAAAAGTATATATACTCTGCCTACTCCCCGATGCCTCCCAATCGTCCACGTGGCATTGTTATGTTCAATTGGTGCTGATCATCACTTATAGACAAATCCAAAGTTTTGCGACATTCGACTCCCATACATTGTCCACATGACGACCATTTTGTCAACACAGGGACATTGGGGCTCAGAGTTTTGTGACTATTCAAATTGTGCTTCAAGTTGCCATTGCCCTCCAAGCCATGAGCTCTTAGGGTGATGCCACGTGGCATCATTTTGGGGCTTCGAGCTCTAGGCTATTTTTCGCGCTTGACCCCTTGGCAATGCTTCGCATATCTTTATTTGGCTTCGTTGTTATTGTTCCTCGTGATGGCACCATGTGGCATCATTGTGGGCTCTCGGGGACCTAGGGTTCGTGGGACTTAAGACTTTTGTCGGCTTCCTCTCGTTGTCTAACCTCTATATCATGCCATGTGGCACAATTGCAGAGAAGTTCCTTGCTTTAGTCAAATTTTAGCTAAAAATAAAGCCCCGTGGGCTCGGAGGTTTGTGATGTTGTCATGTAGTGACATCGTGGGAGCTTGAGACCTTGGGGATAGGGTAGCAGTTGTTAGGGGGCTTTGAAGCCCGACTTGTCGGACGTGGCATCATCCCATAAGTAGGGGCCCATGAAACATAATGAATCCTGTGGGACCTCGGTGAAGCTCAAATGAAGGACGCGTAGTAGAGGATCAATAGCTGGGAAGCCCTAGGAGCAAGGAAAGTTGGGATCAAAGAGCAGAGGAATTAAAGGAAGACTTATGTGGCCGATAAAAGGTCGAAAAAATATTAAATCCCAGGGACAAAGGTCGAGGGGGACTGATCATGCAAAGTTGAGACCATTGACATCTCCGAGCCCCAAATGCCATAAAACAACATATTCACAGATGTGTCAAATTATTCTGTGCAATTGCGTAAAGAATCAAATTCCAAACTCTCCTCCCTCTCCCTCTGGCCTCCAAATGCATGGGATGGCTCCAAATGCATGGGATGTTGCCATCTCATGCATTTGAGGCCGAAGGAGGGAGGAGAGTTTGGAATTTGATTCTTTACGTGATTGAATGAAATAATTTGATGCATTTGTAAATATGTTATTTTATGACATTGTAAACAAATCGAAAGACTTAATATTCTAAATTCCCAGTTTTCATTGTCACGATTCGAGCATATTAAAATGTCAAATATCTATGTTCTTTCCAAAAAATTTATAAAAATTTAGATTTGTATTGGCATATTATTTGGTATAGAATCTAACAATATCTGTGTCAATCGCATGAAATCTATTGCCATGTATTGACTCTACTAAAAATTAAATAGTGTCAAGTAAAAAGTTGCGATCTATATCATTATGTCGTCGTTGCAATAACCTTGTATAGGAAACAAATTAATGCATATGCACCATTTATTTTTCTCGCGCATCACAAATAAGTCCACATAAGACGACTTTATAGTTTCTTTTGTTACTATTTAACTGTGTTCAATTCTCGTCTTTGTCTATTGTTTCGTGAACTTTACTTTCAACTCTATTTGTGAAAGTAATTTCTTTGTCAAAGTAATTTGCACGTTATTATTGCTTCGAATAATCCGATCTACCCATAACAAGTGAAAAAAGATTAGTAATTATAACTACTTTCATATAATGGTTCACAATTTTTCTAAATATTAACGAATCATAGTTTCAATTATATAAAAAAATATAAATATGTTTTTCGTTGATAGCCATAGTGCATGTGAATATTGAAAAATAACAAAAAAACAGTGTGTTATTTTATACAGTTCTTTGCAATAGGTTGTTATATTGTTCTGTCTGCGGGTTGCAATAGTCGATTGCTCTAAACCCAACACACCATATCATTAAATTGAAGGTATGTGCATTATCATATATCTATAGT
Source organism: Torreya grandis (assembly GCA_037957365.1). Classification (NCBI taxonomy): domain Eukaryota; kingdom Viridiplantae; phylum Streptophyta; class Pinopsida; order Cupressales; family Taxaceae; genus Torreya; species Torreya grandis. The sequence continues at coordinate 2,028,584 of JARHVA010000182.1, forward strand.
TTTTTTTGGTTCATAAAAGTAATAGACTTGAATCTTAAAAAAATTAAGAGGAAAAATAATGGAACATCGAAGAAATCGATAATCCTAGAGAGCTATGAACTAGAAAAAAAATTATATGATAACATTGACCATTCTTTTGCTGAACATCATCTTTTTTGTGGCAAAGCGTTTAACTATAGTGTTGGTGATTGCTCTGTTCGATACTTAAATTTTCAATATACACCTTTAGAACTAAGAAACAAGATTATTGATCATTTCTTAAATCGATTGCATATTGATGATTCAATTGCAATTAAATCGTATGAGTTAAAATTAGACCCTGGTGAACTATACATATTGCATGGAATAGATGACATTGAAACATATTTTTGTACAATGTGATTTTCTACATCCCCTAAGAATGAAACTGGTTTATATAAAACAACTATACATTGGCTAGCTAGATCGCTAAATATATAAATATGCATATGGTCCTCTACAAGGAAAAACAACTACATTCGAATCAATGAAGATTGTCAAAAATTTTCATACTCGATATTGTTTTATGATACAAATCCTATTTGTGGCCATTGAGTCATTATACTGCATAAAAAAATTCAATACATTTTGTCATCGACACAATCAATTGTCTGATATGTGCAAATAGTTGGAGTCATATTGGATAATCATTTCACCAAAATTAGAAATCAATAACTTGTATAGGCTTCCTCTGTGCAATTCTAATTATGGCAAAAGCTTGTTCAATTCAATTTGTCAATTGACAAATTTAGAATTTCTCTGTTGCTATCTTGCACAATCATTTTGCAATGTAATATTGTGCAAAATTAAAAAAACACTATGTTGCATAGAAACAAAATTAGGATCCATCTTAATACAAAACACGACTAAAATTTCACGCTGACAGACATATTGTAAACTTGGGAAAGCCCTTCAATGAAAGTAACACTGAAAGAGATGAATTTTGCTAAGTGGATTTCTATACTTCCAATGTAGAGATTTATTTTTGGTCGACTACTATGTACATATATAGTGAAGACGTACCGCAACTCTTTGCAACCCACAAATAGTTACAACAATTATTTTGAAATAGATACAAGCCATATTCACTATGAGCCATTGACCAAAAATTGTCAAAATGCCATAGTTATTTTTAATTGCAATAGAAAAGAAATAACATTGAACAACATAGGTACCACACCTTCTCACACTTCCGAATAAATTAAACAAAATATGGAAAAACATACACACAAATAATCTCTACAAGACATTCAAGAGAACACAAGCATTGCATTGACTAAGACACCAATAATATCTTTTCGTATCTTGAAACTTGTACGGAACAAAGGAACACAACAAAACAATTCATAAAAGACAGAAGACACACCCAAACAAGTGTGTTCGGTGTGCAATGAATTGCGCTTCAACTATAATATTATAGATTTCAAGCAATCATAAAAAAAAAAACATATTTGAAATTGATAAAGACGAATGAAATAGTCATAGAAAAAATAAGCATTAGATACAATATTTTATTGAAAAATATCACTGTTTCAAAATTTGCGTCCCCCACACACATTTGGTTGAACATGCCTTTGACATATGTCAAATGCAAATAGATTTAGAAGAGCATCTTATTTCATTATGAATTGTTTTTGCATAGATCATGTAATTAAGATACAAAAAATTACAAATTGGATTAACTGGAACAATCATCAATGTGCCATCGAACACTGACATAATACAAAAAACATTGTCACTCTCAACATATGAAACATCAACCATTGCTATTGAACTAAAGAGAAATTATAATACAAAAATGCATAACAAAAAGGAAGGGTTCGTTCTAACATAATCATGCTTGTTTTAAAATAGTTGTCTAAAAGAAAATTATATTAATCATAAAATATCAAAATCACAAAAGATTGGAAACAATTGTTACATACTAATAACAACATAAAATGCTACAAATAAAAATTTCAACAAGTAGCGAAACAAGTGAAGAAGATAACGTTCTCACTTCGACCATGCTGTATGGATTCACAAAGTCGAGATGCATTCATGATCTATAAGATAAAATTATTCAAATTGCACCAACAAAGTGTCAACAACCACTTGAAATTTTTAAAGACAAGTATGTAGAGGAAGTGAACTTCCTAACCCTTTTTAATGGTGAGCCACGTAATAAAAACACAACTAGATTTTCATATGTTAAAATTTTTCAATGGAAATTGCAGCATATAGATCGCGCATTTGCATACCATATCACAGAGCTTTTTTTCAAAGTAATGAAAATTATAATTGACCGATGGTAACAATATAGGTGAGGTTTAGAAAATGGTAATTAAAAGAAAGTTTCTAGCAAAATATGTTAAGTATAAACTAAATTAAAAAAAAAAAACTATTGAAATATGATATTAGATATATCGATTTCAAAAAAATATGAATATCATCAGATTATTTACAACTATGAAAAAATACTTTTGCAATGATTCATTAATAAGGACGGTCAATATTTTTTGTTACATTCTCGAGTGCTAAATATTATTAAGAACCACTTACAAATGTATTGCTTGAATTGGATAATAGCCATTTAAAACAATATGAAACAAACAAAACCAACTCATATAATACAATTGATCATACTTGTTTAATTGCAAAAGATCCTATTACATGTACACGATACTATACATATAAAATAAAAACAATGCTTCACAATGATATACAAAAATGAATATATTTTTGGGTCATTACAAGATCATTTTTCGGTTACATAATTTCAAAATCGAAGAAGTCAACATGCACATTTTATGCTATGGATAAAATTTGTACCAATTTATGGAAATGACAAAAAATTAGAGATTACAAACTTTGTCGATAACTAAATAACTTGTGATGAATATATATTTGATTTAAACATATCTAAATTATACGAACACTTCCATATTAGTAGCTATAAGAAAAATTGTAAAACACATTGCAGATACAATTTTTCCGTTCCACCAATGACAAGAACAATTATTTTTAAACCATGTATAGAGGAAAATAACTTGGCCATAAAAAATTCAACACATATTTATGCTAATTTAGAAAACAAATGCTACAAACATTCTTCAACATTTGACATGTTCTTAGCAAAATTACAAATAGATGAAAGTGAACACAGAAGCGATACAAAGCACATTTAAGCAGTGGATCATTTTCTTGAAACGAAAGCCATCAAATGCATGGACAAAAAACATTTGCAAAAAAATACTACCAATGGAAATTAAATACAAATGCACAATGTGTTCAATGTTTATGTTGCAATGTCTTATTGTACTTCCTACATAACAAAAATTGATACATCAATGACAAAAGTATTTGAATGAATCTGTAAATAACACCAACTTACAAATATAGATGCTATTCAGATGATACGTAAATTTGAAAACAGATGGCTTAATATTCACCAAATATCTGTTCAACATGTTCACATAGTTTTGTCATTGCCATTGAATAGTTGTTCTATAAAATGTATATTCATAAACACAACTCCATCAGACGAGTGCACATTCATTCTAAAACTTTCAACACTTTTGGCCCATGAACCTATGAATTGAAAGATGTTATATACAAATCTATAATAGATAACTATATTCAACGATCAAAAGTATTGACCCAAGTTTGTTTAACTAAATTTATCTCTGAATACAAAAAAAAAGACAAAAAATTCGTGTAAAACATAAACCCCATGTTATAAGATACATCAAGTACAATAAACATCTTGATATCGAAAATCATTACCGAGAAAAACTATAATTATATATTCCTTTCACAAGAAAAAAATAAAAATGAAACATGGTTTCTAAACATGAAATTTCACATATGCTTTCAATAAAAAAGACATCTTGAAAAATGAAGTCATATGTACTTATTGCATGAACTCTATTTGGGGCAACATTGACAATTATTGATGACGTTGATTTCGACAATAAAAATGTTGAACCAATGAATTTGAACACTGAATAAAATGAGACTACCCACAAAGACTATGATCTGAAATACGACTCACAATTTTTCTAAGAATTAAGTAAAAAAGAAATGCAAAATAAATCTTTTTGAAATAGGCAACATCCATTTATTTTTGATAACAATGACTAATATGAAAGAAGATCTTTGAACAAAGAACTACGAGCAATTGTAAAAGACAACAATGAAAATAAAATAAAATCCATCAACACCAATTTACTTAAATTTAACAGGGAGTGAAGTTACGAACAAGACTTTCAAAACAAAATTGATATATGAGATGCTGATCCGTTTATATAACAAGTTCATTGATGGCAACCCACTTAAGACAAAATGATTGATAGTAGCATACACCGAGAAAACAACATACAATGCTGAAGGAGTGACATTGCATTCTGCATTCTTTTTATCTTTTAACAAATAAAAAATTATCACACTTACCTCTGAAATGCTTGACATATTATCAAAGCACTATAGTCGGCTACAACTCCTTTTTATAGATAAGATATCACTAGTAGGTTCATAGTTCTTGTATTCAATAGACAAAAGGCTACAAAATATAATGCTTATTCCTACAACCTACTTTGTATATTTGGATATGATTTTATGTAAAGACTTTTATCAAGTGTAATCTGTACATGATTCTTTGATATTTGAATATCCAAAAATAAATGATGAACTCATTCCATATGAATTTTGGCAAAAAAATATAAAAATCTATGAATTGCAAATAATAATTTGACAAAGTAACAAGAACTTCATAGCAATTCTTAATCATTTTTGCACATCTCAAACAAGGAACAACCTATATCAATCAAAATTATGTATGACCAACCCCAATAGTCCAATATTCCCATATATTTTTTACAAAAATGAAGATGTAAAAAACACAATGCTAGAATGCTATCAATTGTTTTAAAAAATAGTATCACCGTCTATGCTATTGATGAACAAAAAACTAGTTATCAAGGAAAATCATTGTGTCGTTGCTCATCTACACTCATCCTTGTCATTGTCTTGAACCCTAAGATGCTAGTTGAAATCTATTTTGGTAATTATAACATTCAAAATGGGTTTGTCAATGGCTCAAACAAGACATTTAAAACTTGCACCATTACAAATGATATGAATGTACTATGGATCATATTCAATGATCAATATATCTACCATCATCAATTCAAAAAATTAACTCACTTATATAATAATTTCATTCCACAGGATTGGACACCTATCTTGCGTGTTGTTAAACCTATACAAAATACATGCAAGAATGACACCCAAACAATTCGAAAATAATGTCCAATACGACTTGCATGTGCACAAACAATACACAAATCTCAAGGGCTCACAACGGATGGCGTTGCATTTGACCCTTATGGAATCACAACATGGGCTAGCGTATACGACATTGTCTCACGTAAAAGTGATTGAGTCATTGTACTTATTAGTTCTTTTAACAATGACAAATTTCAATGTCAAAGAAAAGATAACTGCAGAAATATTACGCCTACAAATCAATGCAAAATGAAAACTTTTTTTTTATACATGATATAAATATTAGTAATCATATTCTCATCTCATCACTGAATACAAGAATATTACAAGCACATATGCAAGACGTGCTCAATGATCATGACATCATGCAACCAGACATATTTTGTTTGCAAGAGATACATTAAAAAAATCGTATCAAGTAATTTATTAAAACATTTCCATTGTATTTCAATGCATCATGTTCATGGAATCAAGATTTGCATTAAAAAATATATTTCTATTTCAACAAAAATGCAATACAAGAGGATCAATATTAAAGCAATGAAAGCCATTATCACAAATGATGTCCACCAAACGACAATTGTCAATTTGTATGCAATGCCAAATGTAATAATCTCAGACATCATCGCTGTTATCGATGACACATTCAAAGGTGTACATAAAACACAAAATACAACTACATTAGACGACTTCAACATTGACATTACAAAACAACATATAAATTCAAAAATACTTGAACAACACATGGCAACCCATAATATGCGATTTGTTATGGAAAGACAAAATGCGTTGTCCACACCAATTATTGATCACGTATGATCGAATGTTGAAATACAAAAATATCACTTTTTTAAATCAGATTGCTATTGGAGTGATCATGACATTGTTTGCTTAGCCTTATGTAACAAACATCTACATTAATTTAAAACAAAAAAGATAAAATTAATGCAATATCATCCTTTCACAAATTACTTAATTATATTTTCCATATCAACATACTTTTACATATGCCTAAATATCTTACCACTCTCTTTCTTCTTCTAATTTCATTACACAATCACATGTAACATGAAGAGGAAATTTGAAAGCATTGAAGATAATCGAAGACCAACAAAAGAAGGAAAAACATAAGAACTAATAACATTGCATTTTTTTCCAAACTCCATCTTATTTTATATCTATATACACCGACATCACACTTTTTTTTTATAGTGACACACTAACTTCATTTGATTTGCTATCGATTGATGATCTGAATAGTTATAAAACATAAGATATTTTTGAAGGTGATGTTCTTGTCACCTACAAAAAATTAATACAAAGACAATATAAAAATCAATTGTTGCGTGTAGATTTCACAGATGTCAAAGGTGAAATGACTGTTACTCTTAATGTGCTTGACATCCTTATCTGCATACACAAACAAAAAATTCAGCCAAGAAAAGTAATAAATATTTTGCATTTTTCTATATCTTTCAAACAAATTACGATCATGGAGATTGTGATACAATACTATTTGCATACTACTTGTCTGTACAAAATATAAGTTTATCCCAGATTCCACAATCTACCAATTAACAACTAGCACCTATGTCTATGCAATTACCACAATCACCATACTTGTCACATGCACATGAAAATATGGAATGCAACTAATTTTGGAAATAAAAGATAGAAATACTGAAGATGACACTGTAAAGATATGCTTCTAATCTTGCACATATTTCACATTCTCGAATCTGTATTATTACATTAAAAAATTTAAACTATTCTCTTGACTTTGCAGCTTTACCTATATGAAAATTTTGGGCTTCTGTTCCTTGTAATTCAACAAAAAATACAGGCTAAAGAATTTCCAATGTACTTGTTCAAAAATCTCATCACATGCCCTGGCCTTGAAAGTGGTTTCAAAACCAGTCAATCAATATTCATTACACCATTGAAAGCTAGAAAGTTCACCCAAAAGTTGTATACATTGTTGCACATAACAACAGATGTATGTTACATGATATGATTAACACTCAAGTTTATATCTACATTTGCTCTTTCAACATGTAATTAAATTCGAGATATTAAATTTTAATAATTTTAATCTTAGTTTTTCCAAGTTGAAGGTTTATTGACAATTGACAATAGATATTCAAAGTTATTCTAGCTCACTTGTAACAACTGCAATTTCATAATTCAACTAACACAACCTTCAATTGTCCTTCATGCCATTAAGAAACTCCATATGTATATAGCCATCGCTTTATTTTTAATTTGAAAACTATCAAAAATACTAATATACAATGTAGTCTTTTAGGGCTGCTATTGAAAAAAATCCTTCCTGCATTCACACAATTACTATCTCGCAGACAAGGCAAACACAATCTAATTGCTAAGAGGATTTTCATTGCAAGGATAATTTGCTATTGATAAACAAAAATTCATTCTACTAGTTGAGATATTGAACAAAAATTGAGGTATATAATTTGCTTCTAAATTTTTTCCTTCTTTTTCTAGATTTGAAACTACATACTACTAACTAATTTATACTCGTTGTCTTGTACTGTGCATATAAACACTTCATATGCCTATGGAGAACTCGCATCTAAGACTTATAGGGATAAATACATCCCTTGCCTACATGGATAAGATGAATAACTACTAACATTACTGGCTATGGAGAACTTACATCTCAGAGTTATATTATGTTTTATTTTTGTTAAAAACATGAATGACTTGTATAAATCTGGCCTAAATTTTAATATATTTTACTTTATCAATAGTGTTTGGTTATATATATTACTACTCAAGGACTCACATCTCATATCTATATTATGTTCTATTTCTATGTTCCATATATTTTAATATGAAAACAACAAGAGAGAATTCAAGTAATAAAAAAACCATAACCTTAAGAGTGATTTTATTGTGAAAAAGAGGTCATAAGAGAAATTTTTTTATAAAACGGTTGTGGGATAATAATCAAGGGCTTAAAAAGCATGACAATATTGTTGAACATAAATAATTTTTTTATGTTTTTATGCTAGAAATAACAAAGATTGTGTGAACAAGAGAGAGCAACAAGAAGTCAAAAGGATTGCAAAATGTGTACAAAATTGATTTTAAAAAGATGTGGAAATAGAGAGGGCAACAAAAAGATGGAGGATTTAAGTAATTAAAAAAACCAAAACATTCAAGTGCTTCTATTGTGGAAAATTAAGTCATAAGAGCAAATTTTGTAGAAAATGGTTATGGGATGATAAAAATAATCAAGGGCTTAATAAGCATGGAAATATTGTTGAACATTAAGAAGATGATGATTTTTATGTTTTTATGGCTAGAGATAATAGAGCTTATGTGAACAATACTGCTTGGTATATGGATTCTGGTGCCACCAAGCATTTCATGAACATGAGAGATTTTTGTCTTGACTTTGTAGTAGATACATATATGCAATATCCCCTTTTTGAAAACTTGATTTGAGACATTCTTGTCGCTTATGTTACTTGTTGAAACATGAAACTTTAACTGATTAGTTATGATTTATGTTCTTGAAAACATAGAGACATCATTGCTATTTAATATTTGGCCTGTCCTTGATGACATTGTGATATTATGGTTATTTGTACTTCTTGTTCAATTTTAGCATTTGACATTGCTATTGAAATGATACTTCTGTTTACAACATTGATATATGTCATGGATAAATTATTATGTTATGATTTTGATAAATCATTATGATGTCTTATGGACATTATCATAGATGTTGTTTCAGTTTGATTTATTAATGATATTATATATGTACTACCTAGAAGATGCTATTGATGGATTAAGTGTGCAAGTATAAACATACTTTAAGTTATGGTTAGGAGTAGTGGGGTATGAGGTACATCCTCCGCTTTGTGAGTAGCCCCCATAACAACATCAAATCACTCAAGTGGGTTTAAGGTCACTTGGGTCTTGGGTTTGTGGTTTTTGACTAATTTTATTATTGACTTAGTTTTTGGGTATTGACTATTGTCTTTCCTTCTTAACGAGGTTATCTTTTGACTATAAGGCATGATGCTTTGATTTTGATTAATGATTAAATGTGGGATGATATTTGACTATTGCATTTAATCACATAATCAATTTTTGGATCATTTAGCTATACACTATTGGTTTGCAAGCTTGTGTTTTTGTTGAAAACTCTTCTTTTATGTTGTCGCAGTTAATGTTATATTTGGTGACATAATTTGTTTATAACCTTCAAGTCACTTTATGTCTTGGTTCATGATCATTTGATATTCCACATTATATCTTAAGCCTGATGCATATTATGCCTTTTAAAATGACAATAACATAGGTGTTACAATAATTCTTGTTTGACTGTCACTTGATTTTCTAGTTGTCTAATTACCATTGGTTTCTAACTATGGTAAATATTGATCTATGTGCATTTCTCATGGTTCAATTTTCATTGTGAAACATGTAAGGTAAATTTATTTTTGGTTTCAAATCCATGTTGGCATTATATATACATTCAAGTTAGGGCATTATACATTATTGTTTTTGCATTGGTTTAAGATAGAAATTATGAAAATGTCTTGAGTTTAAAGCTTATATGTATGTGTTGTAATCATTGAGAAATATGTGAAGGATTTTGGGATGGGAGATAATAATCAAAAGCAAGGGAAAAAGAAACAATGAAATCAATCATAAACTAAGAGGATAGAAGAATGACATAGAAAACTAAAGATGAAACACAATAACAATTGAAGATATGAAAGAAGAAAACTTCAAAATTCAAACAAGATAAATGTCAAAATCAGAAGAATCTAGAAGCAGTGAAAATCTCAAGAGAGAATAACAATAGGATATAAGGCTAGAAGGAAACACGATGAAACCAAAATCCATACACAAAATATGAGATAAAATAAATAGTAGAGATGCGTAACAAATAGAGGAAAGAAAAAGAAATAAGCTATATTTAATAGTTTGTTCAATTCAAGTACATGGGATTAGCAAGCAATGATAACTAATAAAACTGTTTACAGAGATGCCATCTTATCTTCATAGTCAAGATCTAGATGTCTAGGGGACCATGAATCTAAGAAAGCCAATGCATTATCATCAATATAATCATGAGTCATATGGTAGCTAGAATCACTATGACTGTTATTTTAATTATTATCATTGTGAGTAGTTGCAATAATTATACTATCCTTCTATAAAGGAGCACTTCTCTTATTCCAAATGGTATTTCATATGATTGAACCCTTGGTAGGTGATTTATATTGAGTAGGTGAAAACGTTTGCAATAAGACTACCTTAGTGTGTGGATGAGTAGGTTCTTAAAATTCAGGTGTAGTCATTTGAGGTTGCATGATTTGTCATTGTGGTATATATTTAGGTAATACCTTAGATGGAACTTACAGAAGTGACTCATAAGGAGTGCCTTGAATAGTAATTATTGACCATTTTTTACTACAGGCCAAAATGAGTCAACCCCCTATAGTCAGAATCTATATAGGGGATTTTTATAATGTCATGGGGTATGTTGTATCTCATTTGATGTCACTTCATATGCCATTCTAGTCTTGGTCATGGTTTAGTTCAATCCTTGAGCCATTTGGTGTCTTAAGGGTCGTTTTAGGGTCATATATGCAAGTGACAGGTCTTCATGGTGATCAATGCAGTTAGAGCATGGAACAAGTTTGCTTATGCCTCAAGGAATTCATCTGAGCTTTCAAAAGATTAAGTAGTAGTTCAAGAACAAGCTTTGTGAAGTCCGATCGTCATCAAGATGTCACGTGGATACCAAAATAGAGCAAATTTCTTGTGTGATTATTAAATATGATCAGAAAGCCTCACATGACCATCTAAACATGTGTGACCCATGTCCTTAGTGACAAGATCATGCTCTGCAAGTTTCATATCTCAATTAGTCTTCTATCTTGATATCTAAACCTTCAAAGTTTGGCTTGTAGAGTCTAAGGGGCCAAGTCATCTAGGACGTCATCCATAAACAAATAAACCATCTCATTTGTGCAATTTTTATCTTCATTCATGAAGCCCCCATGAGTCAAATGATTATAGCACCAGGTAGTTTTTCATGTCAAAACATGTTCTAAAAGTTTCAAGTCCATGCGAGCTTTCTGGCTTAAGTTATAAGCTTCTAAAGATGGACCTGCAACATAAGACATTCGTGCTAACATCAAGTTTAATTTGGAGAAAAAAATCCTTTTGAGATTAATTTGATGATCATGTGAATGTTAATGATGGTGATACGAATGTCATTTTAAAGAAGCATAGACATCAATATTAAGCTCATGAAATATCCATTAGTTTTTAAATAGTGGGTCCCGGTAGATCTAATAGTACACATTGCATCGTACATCTTGATCCAATGGTGTAAGGTGAGTCAAATAGTCAAGGAGCTTGAGAGGTTAACACATGGCATAAGTGTATGAGGTTGGTAGAGTGATAGTAGGATCTTGAAATTAAATGCAGGGCTGCCACATGGTGTAAGCTTGGACAAAGTTGACAAGTCAAGGGAAAGATCAACAACTCATGGTCATTCTTACCGAGAAACATCAATAGTGCAAGATGGGTGAATATGTCAACATGTTGAGTCACATATCGATAACTAATTAAAACAAAGTCAACCCAAGACTTTCAATGGAAGTCAATAAACCATTTTCAACGGAGGCAAATGGGTATTACAGGGTCATCGATTCACCATTAAAGCTCACTCTAACACCATGAAAAGAACACAATGATGTAGTAATGTGATCAAAAACATATAGGGATGCCATTGAAGACCAATACAGACCTCTGGCTCACATAATTATTACATATAGGGTCCACCTTTTAAAGTTTATAGCATTGTCCGGTGACTGTGTTCACCATTATTAAAAGAAGGGTCCATGCATCTATAAATTCTCAATTTTGACAGTGACTTAATGGATCTATGTGGACTTAATAGGAACCATTTATCAAGCAATGTATCATAATAAAATAACTATAGGAAAACCAATAGTCTGAGCCATCTATAATGGACCTATGAGCACGAGGACAAGTTTGAGCATGATCTGATTGGAACAAGAATTAGCATTCCAAAATATGCCATGAAAGCAAGCATGTAGGCTCCAATGGCTTCATCTCTAAGACCAATTGTATGAAAGGGACCCCTTCTCTCCACTACACGCCATGACAAACCTATTTAGAGTAGTTAGCACCAGGACACATTTCTAACAAATGGATCTGATTATTATAACTACATTGATGCTAGAGCTCAGCTCAAAACCACTTGATCTCATCATTGAAACTATATATATCATGACTGAATGAATAATGAACTACTGTAGCTAGTTGAGATGACTCAGATCAATCAAGAAGTTCCAAAGAAGCATACTGGTAGAGGCAGTTGTAACTACATTTCAAATGAGGTTGAACTCATTTGATTCCCCTGGGGACTTCCCTTTTCTCACTTCTCTCTCTCAAATTCTATAATTAGCTACCATTTTGGCCTTTGTAAAGAGACCACACCATGTATGGTAAATCCTTGTTGGACAGATGTCATATTTTACCTTTGAGCATTAATGCAAGTTTGTTTCTAAATTTTGAATAATTGTCTAAGTCTGCAAGTGATCTATGGTGATGAGAAGTGATAATTCTTTATCCTTCCTTCTCTCATCCTTTAATGTTTAAGCAAGAGTTCCTAGTCTAACAGGTCATATAGAGCATAGTCTAGTGTGTAAAGCTTTTTAAAGTGTAAAATTGTTCTTGGAGCGTACGATCTGCCCTCTGGCTCATCTACCTTGTGTTGTTGCTCACATCTCACCTCTATATTGAAACACTCATGTTAGAACTAGTTAAGACTTAGAGACTAGGTTGTATGCTTTGCTTCATCACAGTAGAAATATGATGGTCATGTGGAAGACATTTTGGGTGCATCACCTCCTTTAGAGTAGGTTCAATTTATTTATTCTCTGAATATTTTCCCCATAAGTAAGCAATAGTTTAGGTGATAAGCATTGCACAATATATTCAGGGAGATAACCCTTAAATCTAGAGGCTCATTTCCAATATAGGTACACCCACATACCTGGAAATGCTCCCATGTTTCCCAAATATGGAAGAGGCCTGAACACACTCTTCTAGGTTGCAAGATTGGGTGACAATAGTACTCGCTTTGTTATCATGCCCAAATTTTAAGCATTAATGTAACATAATTTCATTTGATTAAGTCATGGTTGTCTAAGTAACACCTCATATGTTTCATTATTTGACAATACATGAAACCACGCTAAACTAGTCATAGGACCTATGATGAAAGGTGATGTGATACCCATAATTGGTGTTTGAATAATACCATCATAAACTTTAATAACTGTAGTTGTACCATTTAAATCTTTCTAAGTGTAGCCACAATTGGTAAGAAATTGCATCTTGTATATGTTTATTGGACCATTCTTAACCATAATGCCTTTTTTAACCTCGAATAATTACCAATGAAAGCCCATATAAACAATGGTTCAATATTAGAGTTGTCATTTTTAATCTTATGGTCATAGAATATAATATATGGAATCTACTTATGTGATTATGTGATAACACCTATGCACCCATCTAGAGAATTAACATTATAAACCAGTGGAGATAGTTTTTGAGCTTTCATAGGAATGTCATCTTTGTTTTCATTTTTTTGAATAACATGATTTAGAATTTTTTTTCAAAAGCTGATTTGGTTGAGCAATTGATTCATTCAAAGTACTATTGTGTCCTTCTACTTGTATGCCATTGCTATCAATCAAATCTTGAATCTTATGCCTTAGAAAAAGACATGTACTAGTAGTATGAGCATAATCTCTATGATAATCACAATATGATTTAACATCATAGTTATTAAGTAAAATTCAAGATGATTCAAATTATTGTAGTGGAGGTAAAGACATCATATTGCATTTAAATAATCATTTAAGCATTTGGTGAGAATTGTCAACTACCCGTGTAATTTCTCTTTGATTTTATTGTGGAAGGAGAAGGTTGTTAGGTGGTTGAGTTACCACATTGACTACATTATTTGTTTCATTTTTAGGTTGAGAAAACATCAATACACTTAACTTTGAATGTTGATTTACTTTAATATTTAGCTCCACTATAGGTGGGGTTACTAGTCTTATATTTACAAATGTTGGCTTCTATAAGTTTGATCTCATAGTTCCTAACCATGTGAAAAATTTAATTGAAAGAAGAATATGAGTTGAAAATCAATATATTTAAAAGGTTGAAGTAAAATTTGAGAAAATGTACTCTGCAATTCCATATCAGGTAATCTAAGAAAACATGACCTTTTGGTTGATGTTTATTGAAAATTGAGCTAATAACTCTCGACCAAATAATTTAAATAATGTACAGAGCCCGATGGTAGGATGTAAAACCAATCCAAGGCATAATCCTTAAGACTTATATGAAATAACTTGTACAATAGTTTATCATTCTGCACAAAACCAAGACATGAAACATAAATAACTTTGATATCATGAGAAGGATCATCCTTACCATTGAACAATTCAATCCTAGGAGATATACAACTAGTATAAAAAAGGTAAAAGGACCTCAAAAGCTAAATGACTAAGTAATATATCATTGGGAAAGTATTCGAATTTGTTGTTGCATTACTTATATGGTTTGAATAGTTTTTGAAAGACCGTATCTTGAGGAATGGGTATCGAAGAAGAAATAATAAATGTGGGAAAAAAAACTCTGTTTGAGGAATATTTTGAAAAAAAGTCATGGATTCACAAAACACTCTTTAAGGTTTAGAAACTTGAGGTGGCACTAAAGAAACACCAGGACCAACTTGAGAGGAGATAGGCATAGTAATATGTCTAGACGAAACATGCAGAGGCACAATAGTTGAAGTAAAGTGAGTAACAAATTTGTTACTTGGTATAGGAGGGGAACCTATAGAAGGTGGAATAGAAACATTCAAAGGTTTAGAGTTAGTTGTAATAGGTATTTCCTTAGACACAAATTCCTTAGCTAAGACTTTGTTTTGCTCATCTCTCAAGACATATAATTGTATATATTTCCTTATGATATTGTGAAATCCATTTTTCAAAGCAAACTCTATCATGTGTAGACTCATAACTATATCATTCATAATATTATCATGTATAACATTATAATTTATAGTATTTTCATATATAACATTATCATTCATAGCATTATACACAAAGCATTCGCATTCAAATCATCTACATTTTTATCATTCATACCATTCATGTTTGTATCATTTGAAATATCATCCACATGTGTATCACGAGAAGAAACATTAACCTCACAAACGAGTGGAATTTTATTTTTTAAATTAACACAAGTACCAAGCAAAGGAATTTGAGCAAAATCAATAGGTTTACCATTCAATCTATCACTTCAGCTAGTAGGTGTCTTATATCCAAGCTTATTAATTGGCATAAGAGAGAAACATATATAATATCCAAGAAGATAGGATTAATGTTAACATAATAATAAAGCACAACCCTAGAGAAATAAGATCTAAACTACCATAAGAAGATAAATCCCTATAGGGATAAAGACAATGAAACCCTAAGGTTTGGTGCAAGATAATACAGATTCACCAAAATGTTTTATCGGTGAAGTGCACAAGGTTGAAAGACATCACACTAAACCATAAAATAAACACATGTAATATATTCAACATACATATAATAAATAAATATCTAAAATGTGCCTAAGGGGGATAAAATGAAAGTACCTTGAAATGTGGATAAATGAAAAATGGGGTTGATAGAAAAATACTCGATCTCTAACTCATCGCTACTTTGATAGAGGTTTAAACTATTGATAAAAAGGTCCAAAAATAGTGAAGAGAATCCTAAAAGATGACTATGATCTAATGATATGATTAAAATTAGACTGTCCCAATAGTAGAATACTAGTATCAGATTGCTTCAAAAGCATTTGTCTATCTTGATAATTATTTTTTGATACTAACTATGGGAAAACAAGTTAGATCAGTCTAAAACTTTGCTTGTGAATACCTTTGTTTGTGCTTTCTTGACAAAAACCTTTCAAAGCTTTGTAAATTGATGTGGAAAACTACCATAATTCCATCTCCTTTACTCAAGCCCTAATCCACTCCATGAGACCTTGCAAGGACATATAATAATTTGTTTGAAGGGCTTGCCTCTATCAAACCCTTGTTCAATGGCAAGTTGGAAATAAATACTCATAAAATTTAGCAATAAATTTCATGTGTATGAATATCTAAACCCTTATCCTGATGTATGGTATGTAAGAAAGTAGTTGATTTTATATTATCTTTCATTATTACTTTCCTTGGTATAAGTATGCAAAAATAAATCCTCAAAAGATAGAAATGTAGTAAAAAATAGATGTAAGAAATCATGATATGATCCTTGTAATTGCATGAGCATACGATGTGATTGCTTGGTTTTAAATGTTTTAGGTTGCTTATGTATATATAAAATTCTCAAACTCAAATTAAGACCTTATTGGTGTGCAAATTGACATTATGAGAGTAGGAAAGTAAATAATTAGGGCATAAAAAACATGATGAAAACGAGGTAAAGGGATAAAGGTACTCATGAATGACACAAAAAATTGTCAAAACAATATGATACATGCCATACTAGTATAAAAATGTTGTGATACTGGTCAAGAAGAAAACAATCCTAAAAACATAGACCTAATGAATTGATGGAATATTTGGGACATCTTGAGGTGGACAAATGATAGATATTAAGGTTTTATAAGTGTGAATGGTGATATCAAAGTTAACCCTATATGACTTGAAAGAGTCTACGAAGCTAAACACAAAGGAAAATGCACCATCGATGATCCATATACATGAAAACACATTGATAACATTGCAATTTCATGGCATGTACTAAAATTGGGTATCTACACATATATAAGCTTCAATATTGTTTTACCAACCTTAGATCCATTTGAGAAATTGTGTTTGGGGTTTAAAACTTTGGGTAAGTTATTTGTGACAACCATATATGAAAA
This sequence comes from Torreya grandis, assembly GCA_037957365.1. Taxonomy (NCBI): domain Eukaryota; kingdom Viridiplantae; phylum Streptophyta; class Pinopsida; order Cupressales; family Taxaceae; genus Torreya; species Torreya grandis. Next base: position 2,045,900 of record JARHVA010000182.1, read on the forward strand.
ATTTATTTATTCCATATTATGCTAGAGCTTGCAATATCAATTTTACTTAAATCAATGATTGGCTAATGTAAAACCAGTTCTGAGCAGATGATATATATATATATATATATATATATATATATGTATATATATATATATATGTATATATATATATGTATATATATATATGTATATATATATATATGTATATATGTATATATATATGTATATATATATATATGTATATATATATATGTATATATATATGTATATATATATGTATGTATATATATATGTATATATATATATATATATGTATATATATATATATGTATATATGTATATATATATGTATATATGTATATATATATATATGTATATATATATATATATGTATATATATATATATATGTATATATATATATATATGTATATATATATATATATATATATATATATACTGCATGAAAGTGTATGTATAATAAGTGGTTCAAACCTTGGTAATACGACTACGGAAGCCATGTGTAGCACAATTTGTTTATTGAAACATCATTGTGTGGACACAAGTAAATATGGAAATGCTATTTTCAATTTGATTATATTCTATGAAAATGAGTAACTAAACTTCCATAAGAATTCCTATAGGTTCAAGTGTCCCTTTTATTTGACAATGTGAAATAAAAAAACAAGGTAGTTAAGCTTGAGAGATGCCTCAGTTTCATTATGTTGAGTGTGTATGCACGTGCTAAGATTAACCTATAATTATCCTATCTCAATAGACTTGGATTCGAATAAGATCAATCAAATAGAGCCTACAATACTTGGATGATCAGGTAATGACCTATGAATTATGCATATCTAGTAAAGGTTTTGCTATGTCAAAAATGTCAAGAGGAAAGGGTTCTGAAGCCTAATACTATGATACAATGTTATAACTCTCAATAAATATCTATGAAAGTATATTGATTCTAAGAAATGATTTTAAGTATGCAAGCAAAGTAAACTAGGGTGAAGGGTTAGAATGATTGTAATTGGGTAAGGTGCAATGGTCAACCAAATGGGTGTCTATTCAACCTAAAATGAAATATGACAAGTCTAAGAACTCCTATAGCCACACTAGCTTATTCGATGTAGAGAGTACTTAGATGATGATACACACACATTCATTCACTAAGAAACAACCAACATCTATCTATTAAGTAAATAAAAGAAAGATCATAGGGTTAAAAATACCTACTTTGGGGTAGACCTGTCTGGCATCAATCTCACTTTTGGCTCAAGTGTTGCTTTACAAGAGATTTTGTGGGTTGAAGATTTAAAATGGTTGGATAAATACCTAAGATGTTCTTAGCTAGGAACTGCTAATGAATTCTTATATTGAGATTTAAAGACACAAGACAAGATTTCTCAAGATAAGGTTCTAGACCACAAACTCCTGAAAATATGACTTAGGGCATAAGTACAACCGAAATCAAAGGGAATAGATTGTAAATGAATATGTTGGAATGAATTATGATATATATATATATATATATATATATATATATATATATATATATATATATATATATATATATACTGATCCAATACCCAAAATCCTAAAAACTAAGCTGATGGTATTGGCTTCAATGTTATAGTTAAAATAAGTTGGCTAACACAAAATAATATCGACAAAGTTGATACAATACATATGTTAGAAGATAGGCTAAAAAATGTATCAGGTTGACAACATAGGATTGCAATAGAGGGAGGTTAGTATGGTGTTAGTGAATAAAATCAAATCCAAACAAATAACACACTAAGCTAACACTCTAAGCCTATCTCAAGGGGGGAGCATATTAACAAAAACAAATGAGAAACACAACTAGAATGCAAAGGTAAATAAATCCTTCACCTTCCTTGGATGCTCCAAATAGCTTGTTGAAGTGGCTTGCTCAGCTTGTGCTCAATGAGTATTCATCAAAGAAGGCTTGGCTATTTCCTCTTCTCCTTGGCACCTTTTTGATGGCTTTGGCTTGGTTGAAAAAATTGGCATTATGACACTAATTTCAATGGCTTTTGGAATCAATTTAAAATTATAACTTTGCACCAAGATAACTTAAAAATGATGTTCATGGCTCTTCTATTTATAGATTTTCAAGATGGTTTAAGATTAACCATGACCGGCCATCTCAACATTGAGATGTGTGGCCATGAATAAATATAATTATTTAATTAAATTTATAAATATCCCCCATAAATATTTGGGATAGAGGGGCATTTAAGAGGCATGTGGGTCTTATTGAGGCATGGGGTGGCTTAATCCTGATATTTTATGCATTTATGGCTTGTGGATGCCACCCCATAGAAATGATGTCATTTAATGATGCAAATATTCAATATTCATTTCCAAAAATAAATATTCAAAAATTTTCATGGAAAATTAACTTAAGCTCTTGATTTGGATTAATTAGCTCGTAAACTTGATTAGTTAACTTTGATGCAAACCTTGGCAATTTGTGCATAAATTAATCAAATTGGTTAAAATGTCATATTATTGGCTTGAAATTTGACTGGATTGGAAGTTGATGTTAGATGCATTGGAACCGTATTCCTATTTAGGATGTTTCCAATGCAAAATAACAAAGACACGCATCTTGTGCAATAAATTTGGTAGAAAAGAGCAATCCAGAGCACCTAGGTGCAAAAATGTCATTTAGCCTCGAAATGATCTAATCAAAGTTAGTTGCTTCATAAATTGCATTTCCCCATTTAACGATACCCTAGCAAAAATTGGCACTTGAATATAACAATTTCAACTCTTTTAACATGTTTTAGTGTTTCTAGGCCAAATTGTGTATTTTGATAGAAATTGGTCAAAACCCTGGTTGGAGGTCATTGGTGGCCAGTTTTAGGTGTCTATAGTTTGCCTCTATTTGGGAAGGAGTTACAAGTTATAAGCATAATAACACCTTCTCAAAGAATGAAAAGGTACCGTATGCTTAAAACTTCAATGATAATTGATGAATTGTATGATGCCCCCTCGAAGGAACGGTTGCAATAAGTAGGTTTGCAAATGGTCCCATGAAAAGAATGAAGTAAAATGAGGGGACCAAAGAAAGGAATATGATGGGATGAAAACATAATGAGTTTGAAAAAGTATTCAAAATCATTGAGAATGCAACTGAGATGGTGCACAATGTTTTCCCAAAGGAGGTTATAATCATTGAGAAGATGGAACTGACCCAGTTAGGATAGACAAACAAGATAGCAACATGCCCCTATTTTGGCAAAAGAGAGTAAATTTGGTGAGAACACAGTGATTTTCCCAGGCAGTTATAATAATTGAGAAATGCAGGTGGGACGGTGCACAATGATTTTCTTATAGGTGGTTATAATCATTGGACCTCATTTATGGCAAACATGATTGATTGGATGACGATGATGGTAACTTAACACGGAAGGTAATGATGAATTAGAACAACCTAATAGTAGGGAGATGCTCATCTAAACCAACAAATGTTGAAATTATTTCATGATTAATTACTCTATTTGGAATATGATGGGGATTTCGGTGCCAAGGAGATGTTGATACCGCCCTTACTGAGTAGACTTCTTGAACTGATTTTTGTTGTAGCACTTTGATGATAAGCATCATGATAAAACACCATGAGAACTAGGCCAAAATATGCATAGGGACTGACTCTCGAGATCCAATACTTAATAAAAACCAATGCACCAATGATAAAAACCATGATGACAATGTAAACATATGAGTATAGATGGTTTTAGGTATAAATGCGTAAGAAATCACCCAATGAATGCACATAGATCGAATCAAGGCAACAGTGCTGAAAGCAAACAAATATGCACACAAACAATAAACAAACAAATAAATAAAGAAACAAACAAATAAACAAATAACAATTAGTCCTAATGTTATTATAAACAACATGACTTAAACGAGACAAACATTGCCCCTAGAAAATAGGTGAAAATTTAGTAAACAAACATGATGGGGGAATAGAAGAAAAGGAAGGGGGTGGCCGAGCTATCTCCATATGCATTAGGCAAGTGGATGCTGCCTACATAGTTCTATGGATGTAATATCCAACAAAAACTTTAGGCCAAATCTAGTTCTCCCAAGAAATGGGAAGAAAATGATAGCTGATGAAAACAAACATGATGGATGAGATAGAAGAATAAGAATGATCTTGAAAAATGGCAACTGCGTGAGAAAAAAGAGCCAAAAAGGATGGGCAAACTAAATGATAGGTGATTTACTTGTGACTTCGTAAGGGTTCCCAGAATCTTTAAGGCAAAGAAGTGGTCAATATTTTTGGTTTTTCCTAACAGTTTTACAAATATTTTTGGAATTGTTGGAGTATCTCAACTCGATTGAGAATGACGATACACTAGATGGTTCAAACTCATAAAATGGTGAGAGTGTTACTTAGGTTACTTACCAAACAATGAGAGCATGGCTTAGGTTGCTCACAAAAATGGTAAGAGTGTGGCTTAGGTTGCTTCTAAAACTAGTGAGAGTGTGGCTTAGGTTTCTTATAAAAATGGTGAGAGCGTGGCTTAGGTTGCTCGTAAAATGGTGAGAGCATGCTGAAAAGGGTGACTGAGATGACCTTAACAAGTATCGATCACTACCTACATGGTCTCAAATTAGGACCTCAAGTCACTATAGTTCTTCTTTACAACAAAGAAATCTGACTAGTATAGCGACCAATTCAAATAAAACATGCATAATTGGTATGATGGTATAGTAAGACATAGAGAATGGCTAGTTGGTACAGTCAAGGCACAATAAACAAGTGTTGCTCTTAGGCTATGCATAAGTGGTTATAACTAGGATACAACGGCATAGGTCAATGACACTAATTTTTCCATAGGTGGTTATAATTAAGATCAAGACAATGAGAGAGAATGAAATAAGAAATGAAGGATGCAACTACCAAACATCCATTTGACTACTCTAAAATTTTGCCTTTGTTTGGAATTTGTGAAACAACTACTGAGTCTAAATCTGAATCCTCTTGATGAAAGTGGTGATGGAACCAAATACATTGAAACCAAGGTCATAGGGTCAGGTAGGGAGGGAGAGATGAACTCGATTGATGGGGAGGTATGGTAAAATAGACATGTGATATGAAAAGTGATAGGTTGGTAGGATGATAGGATGATAAAATGGTATTATTACAAAAAAGATTAATAAAATGATACAACTTGAAACGGTCCTTATATACAATACACCAAGTCACTCAAGTGTAGTACCAATTGAGGTGGATAATGTTCATTAGTTCATTAAGTTCTTGGTTATCTGGTGTGGCAAGCCTATATGATCCTATTCTAAAGTTTGCTATAATGATGAAAGGACCAACCCAGTTGGGTTTGAACTTACCTTTATGCTTCTTTTTGGCCATGGTGTTCTTTTGGTTCTCTTTAGGACAAGATCACCAAGTTCAAATTCTTTATGTTTCATGCACCAATTATAGTGGCTTCAAAGTTGATTTTGATAGGCTTGGAGATTATTCTATGCATCCATGTATTTATCATCAAGTAACTCTAGTTCTTGTAAGTGAGCTACATGATAGTCATTGTCATCCAGGACATGCTTAAAAGAGATGCATATAGATGGCAACTTGACTTCAATGGGAAGGATGGCTTCTATACCATAAACAAGTGAATATGGAGTGGATCTTTTGCGTGTATGGTGATTGGTATGGTATGCCCAAAGGGCATGGAATATCTGAAGGTGCCAATCATGAACAACATCATTGATAATATTTTTGAGAAGGTTGACAATGGTTTTGTTTGATGTTTCGACCTGACCATTACCTTGAGGGTAATATGCCAAAGAAAAGTGCTATGTGATCTTATATTTGACACATTTCTTGTTGACATACTTGTTCTTGCATGATCCTCCATTATCCAATATAATGTCCGAGGGAATACCGTATCAACAAATGAGATGGTTGAAGAAGAAATTGGAAATTTGCTTTTCAGTCACATGAGGGGTATAGCTTCAACCCACTTAGTGAAATATTTAGTGATGGTAAGGATATGTTTATGGCCATCAAATGAGGTGGGATTGATCTTCCCAATGAGGTCAAGGCCCCATGTAACAAATGGCCATGGTGTCAACATTGGTTTCAGAGTCTTGGTTGGGGTATGAATCAAATTGGAATGCCATTGACATTTATCACACTTATTTACATATGCAGCTACATCTATGTCAATCGTGGGCCAATAATAACTAGTACACAAGAGTTTTTTGGATAAGATGACCCTACTAGTGTGGGCTCCATATACACCTTCGTGAACTTCCCATAATGCTAGTGTAGATTCTACCAAAGTTAAACACTAAAGTAGAGTGCCATCAAAACTTCGACGATAGAGGGTTGGTCCAAGTAAGGTATAATGAGTGGTTTGGTGGATGAAGGCTTTAGATTGTTTTCAGATAGGTCAGGTGTTAAAACTTGGTCATGGAGGTAGTTATAAAGGTTTGAGTACCAAATAGAACTAGGACAAACAATATCACAAATCATCATGATGATTGAAGGTTCATGAGTTGGTGCTAACAAGTTATCGATAAGGAACTCATACTCTTTAGGTATGTTTGTTTGTCAAATTAAAGATCTAATAGTGGCCATAACATCTACAATTCTATTACTTTCCCTTGGTATATTATCAAATTAAATGTCGATAATCTATCATTTGAGAGTGTCAACCATGGCCTTATATAGAACCAACTTGTCATCTCTAGTTTAAAAATGGTCTGTAACCTGATTGATGATTAATTGAGAATCACCATAAACCTTAAGATGATATACATTCCATTGGATCACCTGACAAAGCCCTGTAACAAGTGCTTCATATTCATCCATATTGTTGGTACAAATAAAATTACCCTGAATGATTTAAGGATTAGATCCCCCTATGGTGTAATAAATAAAAGGCCTACCCTTAATCCATTTACTATGAATGATTCATCAAAATATAGTTTCTAGTGCTTATCCTCAAGAGGTGTGTCAATGATGGTCATTGTGGATTCATGAGGAAATTGGAATGTGAGTGGCTTTGTATCAACAGGGGGTGCTTCAGCAAGTTAATTTGCAAGAACTTGCCCTTTAATGGATTTTTAATTGATGTATTTGATGTCAAACTCACTTAGAAGCATGATCCAATTTGCCATGTGGCCTTGTAAAGTTGCTTTAGTTAATAGATACTTGAGTGGATCTACTTTTAAAATAACCATGGTCTTATTATTTAACATGTAATGGTGTAGTTTTTGAGCTGTGAAGACCATGGCTAAACAAGCTTTTTCTATGGCCATATAATTATGTCCATTCATGACTAGTGTACAATTAAAATAGTATACAACATGCTATTTTATATTGTCATCATGCTGAGCCAAAAGTGCCCCTAGGGCATTGTCAGTAGCTGATAGATACAACAAGAATGGCTTTCCTGACATAGGAGGTAACAAAATAGGTGGATTTGCAGATAGTCTTTGAGTTGTTGAAAAGCTGCTTGGCAGTGATCATCCTAGTGAAATATGGCTCCTTTCTTTAGAAGATGCATAAAAGGATGGAATTTGTTAGCTAATTGAGATATGAAGCATCAGATATATTAGATCTTGCCTTGAAAAATGTGTAACTACTTCAAAGCAGTTGGTGGTTTCATCTCTATTATATCTTGGACTTTGTCCAGACCAACTTCAATGCTTTAATGAGACACGATGAAGCCTTGAAATTTACCTAATGTGACTCCAAAGACACACTTCTTAGGATTAAGTCTGACTTTGTACTCATATAATCTTTTAAATATTCTATGTAGCACTACTAGGTGATCAACCTTGGTCTTTGAATTGCCAAGAATGTTATCGACATAGTCTTCAACAACATCATGCATCATATCATGAAATAGATGGTCATGGCTCTTTAAGAGGTTGCCCCTACATTCTTAAGATGAAATGGTATAATCTGATAATAGAATATTCCCCATGGAGTAGTGAACACTATTTTATGTTGGTCTTCTGGTGCTATTCTGATTTGGTTGTATCCTAAAAAGACATCCATTAATGAAAGCATTTCATAACCTATTGTGGAGTCGATGATCATGTCAATGTTTAGCAATGGAAAGTCATCCTTAGGGAAAGCTTTGTTTATATCATAGAAATCAATACATATTTTGATTCTTTCTAGATTTTTGCTAACTAGTACAACATTGGATATCCACTCTAAGTAGTTAATGGATTGAATACATCCTGCTTCTAAGAGTTTTTCTAACTCTTTCTTTACTAATACAAAAATGTAAGGATGCATCTTATGAAACTTTTGTTTTGCTGGTTTGGCATTAGGATTGACCACAAGGTGGTGCAAAACCAAGGTAGGGTCCAAACCTGGCATGTCAGAATATGCCCATGCAAGAATATCTACAAACTCCTTCAAAAGGGTTGTAAAGACTTCACACTCCTTCTCACACCTAGCTTGATCCACTTTAGGTCATCTAGGGACCCGCTATCAACCTCTATCATATCTTCCACTAGAAGGGTCAAACCATCTTCAAGAATAGTGGTAAAAGCTTTGAACTGGTTGGCAACATTAGAGTCCTCTGCTAAGACTAGCTATTAAAGTTCCCCTAGGCATGACGAATCAAAGTCCCCCAATGGAAGCTTTGGCCATGTAACAAAAACTATTGGAAACTCTTAAATGATTCAATCAAAATCTTGTTTTTCTTCAAAAATGGACTCAAACTCACAAATAAGTTCAACATTGGTGGTCTCTTGAGCTATGGTGGAAGAAGGTTAAGCACCCCCATCTAATGGTGCCTGAAACATGTTTTCAGCACTAGACTGGCCTTTTTCTTTACTTTTACCTGGTCAAAAAGTGCCTCAAAGAGGTTTTCACTTTGGGACCTTAATGTTTTAATTATTTTATTTTGGCTAAGGTTGTTCACCCACTCTCCAAATTATGTTGTAGGATCTAACTTGATAGAGAACCTTGATTTATGGTCCCCAATAGAACATTATCTCTAAGGCTGAGAAAATCACAGAAAGCCTCATCATTTTGGAATGCATCAATCGGTATTTTGGACTCTTGCTAGTCCTAGTCTATTAGTTAGGGTTAATACAATGACAATGCATTGTCATGAATGATTGGGGTAAGGGTACAAATAGAATGGGTGTCAAACAAATGGGTCCTGGCTAGGTCATCAAAAGGGCTATGATCAGACTCTACTTCGCTACCGACATCTTTATCACTAGTTGATGGTAGTGGAACATGATTAAGGTATATGGAGTCACCCCCAGGTGGTTTAAATCAAAGTCCATAAGTTCCTTTGTATTTGGTCATGGAAATTAGCTCAAGTGTTCCCTGTTGATTAGGTCTGATGCCTCTTCTTTCATAGTCTTGATTCTTCATGATCCTATTAGGAATAGGATACTTTGCATTCTCATAACAATCAGCTTGGTTGTCATTGCACAACCATGATTCATCCCCTTCAAGAGGGTCTGGTTCTAGGCCAGATGCTAGTACAAATGTGACAGGTGCTTTACCTTTGCTCTTTTGTTGCCATTTTAGATGAAGTGGCTTGGATTTAGGTCTTCTAAAGGACTTTGGATTGTATGGAAGGTTCATAATATGAAAGGTATCATGGGTTAAATACTCTCCTAGGCCATTGGACGAGATGGTGTAATGATTGGATATTTCAAGAGGTGACATGTGGGAAAGGGAATCAAGGGTATTATGATCAATGTCGTTATCCTCTGATGGATCAAGGAGTATTGATTTTCCCTTATCTTTCTTGGCTACTGGATTCATGCCAAATTGATAGTTATAACTCTTGAACTCAGCCTCTAGGTGCTTGCAGTGCTCATATGGATACAAATCTCTTGGTATACAAACTTCTATCCCTGAATGGGAGAACTTGATACATTGGTACAACGTCGACGGGACTGCATGAATTTCATGTAACCAAGGTCTTCACAAAAGCATATTGTATGACAAGATCGAGCACATGGAAAAGTGTATCATGGGTCAAAGACCCAAGGATAACTGGTAAACAAATGGTGCCCTATGATTCTCTTTCCTCATTGTCATAGGCTTTGATGGTTATTGTCTCTACTTGAAGATCTTCCATTATTTACTCGAGAAGCTTGATGATCTTAAGATACACTATGTTTAGACCTGAGCCATTGTCTATAAGGACACATTTCACTTTATGCCACTTTATGCAAACTTTAATGTATAACGGGTTATTATGCAATGGGCCAAGGGATGACATATCGATTTGGTTGAAAGTAACTTTTTGGGTTGGAGTTAGGTGTCTAATCAAAGATTAGAATTTATCAAGGGATATGTCACTTGAAACTATGGATTGGCTCAGGAAGTCATTCAAAATGATTTTGTGGATTGTTGACGTATGCAATAAATCTAAAATAGAGATTTTTATGGGTGTCTTTTGTAATTATTCCACAATATCAAATTTATTTTCTTGGTCAGTGGTAAACGGATTATTTTGAGGTTAAATAGTTGGTTGGATAATGGGTGAAGTAGCAGATAGATGTGGGCATGGGATGGTAATATTTGACCTCTGAATTGTGATTGTACAATCAAGATTAAATACAGGACCATGATTGCTAAAAAAATGATGGTGATGGTGTGGGACTAGATAAGACAAGTCTCGGTTGCTAGTGTACTTATACATGGTCACGAGGCAAGTATGAGTTATCAATATAAAGTCCAAAAGTGGGAATCCATATTTGCTGGTTTGCTTGTGTATAGTCCTAGGTCAAGGAAGGATTGTCAAAGTGATTGGATTTGTTTGGTATGGTTAGCAATGGTCTCATCTGATTAGAATTTGGTCTAGGATTAATGGAGATGGTTTTAACACTACCTCCTACAATATGGCCTACAACTCTATTGTATTCATGTGAAATTGCATGATAAGTTTGTTGGTTATTACCATTTTGACCTTGGTTCTATCCATTATTCTGGTGTTGTTAGTTCTATTGTTAGTTCTGCTAGTTCTATTGGTTTGGCTTTTGATTTTGATACTATTGATTTTGTTGTTGCATTGGTCGGTGTTGCTATTATTGCTATTCCTAGTTGTTATGTTAGGGAAAGGGGTTTTGATAGATTTAAAGGGTTTGATTGAAAGTGGAAGCACCACCATTCAATGTGATCTCCCCATTTTCCAACATATTTTGAATCAAATGCTTAATTTACATGCATCTTCATAAACTGTGTCCATTGACCCGATGAAATTCACATAATTCATTTTCATGATACCAATCAGGATAAGGAATGCCTCGAGGATAATGTTTTGGTATATGCCAACTAATCAAATTAGCAATGATGAGTTTGAAAAATATATATTCAATAGGCTCTCTAAAGTCACTAAAAATGCAGTGAGTAGGCATTGTTCTCCTTGGAGGAGGGACTTGTAATGGCAGAGGTGGTTGTGTCTATTATGGGGCCTAGGCTATTGCATTTGTGGTGCATGTTGCTACTGATAAAGAGGTCATGTGGTAGGAGTGATATGAAAAGGAAGTTCTAGTTGAACAGATGGCGTTTATACTATTTGTACATGATGTGACTCACTTAATCCATTTTCCACAACATTCTTATTGCGATTGAATTGCTTTGGTCTATCTTGGTTATTGGCTTGTGTTGGCTGTGATGTTTGCACTTGGATTGGATGTTGGTTTTGACCATTTACCTAATTAGTATATTTATTTTTATTAGTTGAAGTAATCTTGATGATTCCCTTATTAATACGGACTCGCTCGATCAACAAACCTTTGTCAATGATCTCCTTAAAGGCATGCACACATTATAGTTCCAAATGATAGGATAACTCACTGTGTAAATTTATTGTGAGTACAAAAACTAATTATTATCTAGTAAACTATGGGTGAATCATCTTGTAAGGTCTCTCCATTGATGTAGATAACTTGTAAAGCTCTCACCAGCCTTTTGCTTGGCTTGCATTAAGTCGACCAAAGAAATTTCATGCTCAAAATTGTATGAAAAGTGTTGCATAAACTTGTCTGAAAGATCATCAAAATTAGATATAGAATTTTTGGGAAACTTCAAAAACCAATCCAAGGTTTGTCCTGCTAGACTCCTTGGGAACAAAAATAAAAGGTATATATCACTATATGCCACTAGCTGACATGCAATAAAGAAATTGGTCAAATGAGCTTTGGGGTCACCTTTCCCTTTGTATTTGTCAAATTTTGATGGTTCATATCCTAAATGAAATGGTATCTGTAAGTAGTCTATGTTGAAAGGATAAGAACACACATCATATAAATTAAAATTTTTAATCTATTTCCCATCTTGGATGACAACAATCACATCCTTCATCTGTTGCAATTCTTGGGATAAAAAACTAGAGGGAATATTGGCTTGAGGGGGAATATTGGCTTGGGTAGATGGTTGAACGGTCACAAGTAGAGCACTTTGACTGAGGTATGATGGAGGTATTTTCTGGGGTATGTTGGTTTGGTTGGGAAAAAACTAGGAATATGCATGCATGGATTAGGGTTCAATTATTGGAATTACATTTGTGGTTGTGCAATATTTTGGTTAGGGTTCGATATGTAGGTTTAGTTTTGGGTATTTTGAAGTTAGGATGGAGGGATGTAACTATACTATGCCTGTTGAGGTTGAAGAGGGACATATTGTCGACTAATCAAACCTTGTTGAGGGGGTACTTGTGAACCAAGACCATGTCTTTGAACTAGTGGCACGTTTTACACAAAAGGAAAAGGTTGCTTGATTGGTAATTGAGAAACATTAGAACCTATTTTTTGCATGAATCCTAGTTGAGAAGTGGGTGCATGTTGGAGATTCAGAATTTGCTCACCAATAGTCCTACATTGTTGACTATACATCATTTGGCTTTGAAGTGGCAAACTGGTCTGCAAGGAAAAATGTATGTTCCTTACAACTTGGCGAGGTGGAATATTGGTTGCCCCCTATTGAGGTGGTAACATATTTGACCTTTGCTATATCGATATATTGGATTATGCCTGATGTTATGGAATACTACTCATTACCTATTAGGGAGGAGTAGGATTCGTCATATTTTGTTGTTGAGGCACGACATTAGTCATTGGTTGGCTACCTAATCTTATTGGTTGAGCACTTGAAGAAATAGTTGATTGAGGATTAATGATAGTAATTGGTTGAGGTTGAGATGTAGAAACTCCTACTCCCTAATTTTGAGAACCACTCATGGTGTTCACTAAAGGTACACTTGTTTGTGTACTTACACCACCTTGGTTTGGATTGGACATTGCTTGCATATTAGCCAATGTATTTTGGCCATTATTCTATATAGAAGTAGAAGACACTTCTTCTATTATTGGGATATGAAATAAGTTGTCAATCAAAGTGTTTTGCACGAATGGGTATGCACCCTAATTGTCTTGACCAAACAACTCTATTAACACTCCAATTGAGGGAACTAAATCTATGAGAGGCTTATTTGACATGATAATCTGGTTTAAATTATGTGCTAGGTTCAAGTAGGTTTGGTATGTTGTTTGCATCTGTATAAAGTAAACCTCTATGGGGTCCTTGCCTTTGACAAACATACTAGGGTCCTGATACATCATTTGGACTAGAGCTAAAGGATTTATAAAAGAAGCATGTTGATTGTACAATATGTTATGAGGCATTCTTACTAGACTTGATAAATTATCATGGGGGAAGTCTACTAAAAACTTGGCCCCTAACACTATGGCTCTAACCAAAATCTCATCTTTGTTCTCCAATAAGTGACTCTCAAACATATAAGGATCGTACGTGGATGGTGCTATACATAGTATGGTTGTTGAGGAAAAAGTTATTCAATAGTAGGTATCATGGATATGTATTTCTCTCTTTGTGCTTGATCCTACTCTGAGTAAGGAGGCATGTTTACCAAGTAATGGGCCAAAGGGTCTTGGGCCTGTGCCCCTATTTGAGCATTATAAGAGGGATAGACATCCGTCTCATAAGCAACATTATCCACATAAGGGTCTTGATCCATTTCTTCTTGTGAAACCACATTACTAAATCCCAGATTATACATGAGGCCACTACGAGTATAAGAAGACATGTTGAAATCCATAGTGAATATTTTGCAACAAAAATATAGTTCTACAAACTTTGAAAATGATATGTCTAAAAAGATGCTGAAACTAGGTCTAACTTGGTCAAAAGGATGGATAGGTATATCCAAAAAAGTTGATGCAATGACCCGTGACAAAATAATCTGTCGTCAAGTGTCGAATGCTACATGTCTCACACAAGAAGGTCAAGTAAAAGGACCATAAATCAAAATTCCAAATCCTAGATCAAAGTGTATCAAATTAGTTTAATCTAGGAAAAACAAAAGTTGCTAGGTCTTTTGGCCAAATATGGCGTCAAAATTTAGGCTCAAACAAAGTACATGTGCTAGGACTTTTGGCCAAATGATATCAAAATCTAGACTTTAAAAGATGAGATATTTAATCTAACAGATTTGAAACACTTCTAACAAAAACTAGGCGTTTGACTCTTATTTGTAAAACTTGATCTATAAGTACGAGGTATAAAACAAAAGGCACTTAGAGATAGTTTATTTTCTCCCAGATAATGGCACAAATCTAGGTTCTTTTGATAAATAAGATAGACAAAGGTGAACAAAGGACTCTCAAATTGGTTGAAATTTGAAAAGGCTTGAACTCTATGCAAAGAGGTCTATGAAACAAGTCTCAAAATAATTTGAGCAACATAACAATGCTAAACTACTCAAAAAATGTGGCAAATGCTTGTTTCAGAATTTCTAAGGCAAAATGGTTCCAACATAATTTTGGCAGCGTAACACTATCCTCCTCAACTTAAATGATACCCACACACAAAGTTTGGAAAAATTTATCTAAGGCATGAGTGTGCTATCAAATGGATAAATGGCAAAATAAGATGGGTAGTCAAAGTCAAGGAATCAAAGTTTTAGTAAACATGCAAGATGACTTGAGTCTTAGAAAATGATGATAATGATGTTGAGTCTAAAAATGACCCTCAATTCAAATTGGAAATTAAACTCAAGGTAAGACAAGTTAAGTGCAAAATGGTAAACCCAATTTAACACATCAACCTTTAAAACTTAGAAGAGTCAAATTTCAAATTTAAACTATCAATAAGGGACTTAAACAAAATATGGCAAAAGTTATAGACTCAAATGGGCAGCATAACTACATCAAATTGGAAGATATGACACAAAGTGTATGATGATGAATTTGAACAAGGAAAAAGATGTTTTTACTTGGGCAACATAACGTCTCTTTTGTTCAAAGAAATTTAGGGACAAGGTGTTTAGTTATGTCATTTTGTTAACACCAAGTTTAGACTCTCAAACAATACCAAGTAATCTAAGACCAAGACAAAATAACTAATTAATCATCTTAAATGCTAAACTAACAATGTATGGCAAAGTACATTTAACTTAAGTAATTAGTTTTTGAACGTTCTAGATGGATCAATTTCACAATGACTTTCACACCAAATGATATAAAATAAGCATACTTTAATTGGGTATCTACGACACTTGGCTTATTACAAAAAAGTCTTGCCTTTTTTACAACCACTACATCTGTCACTTGCTCAGTGTAGTGCGATGTCCAATATACATATACGTCTCAGTGCTTAACCCCAACACTAAATGGTGGTTTAACCACTCAAACATTTGATCTTAGTGGGGTGATGAAGTTAATGTTGGGGGTTGAAACCTCAAGTCAAATCTTCCCTATAGAACTTGTGGGAGGTAATGAAGTCCCCCCTCACAAGATAAGATGAAATGAAATAAATGACTAAGTGAAAGAGCTTTAGAGGTTGTGTCTAGGTCACTCAAGCCATGAGAGTCCTTGAAGAGAGCCTTAACAACTTCTCTTTCATGCCTTTGAGTAAGGCACTTTGTAATTAAGATGATGCCTTTGATCCCAAAAGTTCCTCAAAGGGGACAGATGGGAGAGTATACAACATCTTTATTTTTGCCAATCAAATTATATTTAAGCAACTATTGAATACAAACTTTGACAAATGAGTTCAATTTTAAACACCAAATAAAAATTATGGTGATGCTCTTTTGACTCCTTGGTCTTAAGTTGTGAACTTTGAAAGACAATCACAAAACTTAACCAATAAAGCACCCTAAAGATTTTCTTTAAACACCAACATGAAGGATTCTAATTCATTTTAGACATCCAAATGAAGTGTGAAAAGACTAATTTAACTTGCTTTGGTGATATTTTAGATAGATCTTAAAAAAAATGTTAGCACTTTGTTTAGTTTTGAAGCACATTTCTAAGTAAGATAAACAACTTTTAAAAATGAGCTCTCAGGTTTCACATAGTTGAGTTGGGTTGTACATGTGAGTTGGGTTACACATGTGAGTTGGGGTCAAGTTTAGGTCGAGTTTGGGTTGAGTTGGGGTGAGTCGGTGTGAGTTGGGCACATAGTTGAGCTGGGTTACATAGTCTCGAGAACACAACTATGACTTACAAAAAAATAGATTTTTGCTAAAATTTTTACCTTGTTTGCTTCCACACTCCAAAACCCTATATAAGAATGGTTAGTAGGTTGCTTGTAGGTTTAATTTGATCAAATTTGTGAGGTTAAATTCTTTCAGATGTGCCATTATGTGAACATAAGATTGCAACATGGGGAGATTAATATGGTGTTAGTGACTAAAATCAAATCCAAACAAAGAACACACTAAGCTAACACCCTAAGCCTATCTCAAGGGGGGAGCAAATTAACAAAACCAAATGAGAAACATAACTAGAATACAAATACAAATAAATACTTCACCTTCCTCGGATGCTCCAAATAGCTCGTTGAAGTGGCTTGCTCGGATTGTGCTCACTGAGTCTTCATCAAAGGAGGCTTGGCTATCTCCTCTTCTCCTTGACACCTTTGTGATGGATTCAACCTGATTGAATAATTTGAAATTATAACACTAATTTCAATGGATTTTGGAATTGATTTAGCATTATAACTTTGCACCAAGATAGCTTAAGAATGATGTTTATGGCTATTCTATTTATAGATTTTCAAGATAGTTCAGGATTAACCATGATCATCCATCTCAAGATTGAGATGTGTGGCCATGAATAAATCTAATTATTTAATTAAATTTATAAATACCCCTCATAAATATTTGGGATAGAGGGGCATTGAAGAGGCATGGAGGGTCTTAATGAGGCATGGGGTGGCTTAATCTTGATATTTTATGTATTTATGGCTTGTGGATGCCATGCCATAGAAATGATGTCATTTGATGATGCATATATTCAATATTCATTTTCAAAAAGAAATATTCAAAAAGTTTCATGAAAAATTAACTTAAGCTCTTGATTTGGATTAATTAGCTCTTAAATATGATTAGTCATCTTTGATGCAAGCCTTGGTAATTTGTGCACAAATTAATCAAATTGGTCAAAATGTCATATTATCGACTCAAAATTTGAATGGATTGGAATTGGAAGTTGATGGTAGATGTGTTGGAACCGTATTCCCATTTAGGATGTTGCCAATGCAAAGTAAAAAAAGGCATGCATCTTGTGCAATCAATTTGGTAGAAAAGAGCAATCCAGAGCACCCAGGTATGAAAATGTCATTTTGACTCAAAATGCTCTGATCAAAGTTAGTTGCTTCATAAATTGCAATGCCCCATTTAATGATACCCTAGTAAAAATCAGCACTTGAATATAACAATTTCAATTCTTTTGACATGTTTTAGTGTTTTTAGGCCAAATTGTGCATTTTGATAGAAATTGGTCAAAACCCTGGTTGGAGGTCATTGGTAGCCGGTTTTAAGTGTCTACAATATTGGCTAACACAAAATAATATCGATGAAATTGATACAATACATATGTTAGAAGACATGCTTAGAAATGTATTAGGTTGGCCAATATGGTACATGAAGGGCAAAAGAAACTAAATTGATGATAAGCTATCACAATTGGATAAGGACAAGATGGAAGAGGTAAATGGAAAGACACTTTGAGGAGGCCAAACAGATACTAGTGATGGTGTAATCATGATATAGTAGTAACATATCTTGCAAAGCATCATGAGCCTTACCCATCCATTTCCTGGTGCATCCTTTAAGACATGCATTTAGGAAGATCGATGCTCAATAAGCCATTGTAAGAGAAAGTGTCAATAAATGATAGAGTGAAAATTATTGTGTGCAAACATATTGTATATTCATTGTGTTTGAATACATGGTTATTATTATATTGTAGATAGTAAAATGATTATTGAACTAAGTGTGATAGATGAACGAGAAACAATAGTACTAAGAAATACAATCCTTGGTCATAACATGAAATTATTTGTTTGGAAATTTGTGTGAAAGTATTTGGTTTGAAACTAGTCTTTGGAATGAATGATTAGATTAGAATAAAAAAAATTGGTCATATCAAACATTGTGTATGCAACCTCTATTCTTAATTGAAAAAAAAAAATTATTAGATTTCTATGTCCTTGTATTGGATGTCTGAAACTATATTGAAAATAATTAAATTCATTATTTATTGAGATTAGTTGTAATAGGGTTAGCCAACATAGTTTTTGTTATCAGATTGAATTCATGTATGAAATATCTAAAATAAATTAAGTTGCCTGCAATTGTGGAACCTTTTTGTCCCATGCTGTTGCTGGATGAAATATGTTTGAAGCTATATTGATTTCTTAATTTACTCGAGTGTCTCTTGTAGTTGTAATATTAACTTTTATTCAAACTCTCAGATGATTAAGGAAGAAAACAAGGAGGTACATGACATAAAAATGATTTATGCATGCCAATAGATAACATTAATACATGAGGGATTCCTGCAAAATCTATGAGTAACTCATGTATGATTGTTAGGAGTTGACACATATTAGCATTAATAAATCATCACGAGTGACACATTTTTTTTTCTTGTGAGTGACTCAAAGCTTAAGAATTTTTGGTATATTAAAGCGTTGAGAGTAAATAATTTTTTTTGTATGTTTGACTATTGATCATGACACTCTATTTGGAATTTGACTGGGTGTTGCATTAGTTGGTTACTTGGAAACCCAACCTTGCTAATTGGTACTACACTGCATGATGATTTCATTAAGTTGGGATCAATGGATGGGATGGGGATATAAATGGATGGGCTCATCAAAATCACTCTCATCATGGCTTGGAAACTAATATGTTTTTGCACATATGACTATACTACAATATACTTGAATGTATACTCAGTCTAAATTTTAAATATTTAATTCATATTTTAATCAGAGTGAAGCTAATGAATGATTTAAAAGGTCTTTGAAAAAGAGGAATAGTGACTTAGGGCATTATATTATGGTTACAATGATTTCAATATGATAGAAAAATCATGAAATTATTTTGTTAAAATTATAATGAGGAAGGTGATTAATGTATTGTTAAGGTTTTTCAGTTTATATGGAAATTGATATGTTTCAATGAAAAGTTTATACATATATTATTAAGTGAATAACAACCGAAAATCATGGAATTATTTTGTTGAATAAATTTATTAATATGTTTTAATTTATATGGAAATTGATATGTTTTAATGAAAGGTTTATATTTGTATTATTAAGTGAGTAATTGAAAATTCATATATATATATATATATATATATATATATATATATATATATATATATATATATATATATATATATATATACATGCTTATGAGAAATATATTTTCAATATGAAAATCTTAGATAATGTGGAAGTGTTTGAATTATACATAAAACCTTGAATGAATTAAGGGCTAAGGAGTCTTAAAAAATTTTAACCTAAGAAATTTTAATGCTTTAGTTGAATATATTGTTCTGAATAAAGAAACGGGGTTGGTTTTATTATATGTTGCTTAAGGAGAATGAATTACATTGAAGACATTATGAACTTAAGACATTATATTTAAATCTTGACAAGTTTACTAATTATGCTTTAATGGGTTATAAGTTGATTGGATCAAAACTTTGCATGAAGGACTATCATGGGATTAAATGGATCATGTTAAATTTTTTCCTCTTATTTTTATTGCAATAAAGGCTTATGATAGAAATAATTTCAACTAAGAACTTAAGAGAAAGAGTACAATGGAACTGAAATGGTAATATTAAGAATTAGGTCTTAAGTAGCTTAATTTAGTGAACACAACATAATGACTTTTGAGTATAAATTCACTTAAAGGTGGCAAAGTGAAGAGGGTTTGAACGTAAATTTAATCATATTCACTGTAAGAGATTGGCATAGTGCCTAAATCCTTGAAAATGGACTAGAATTATAATGATGTGACATCATTAAAGGGACTTTGTCTTAAGTCTAAGAGCTTATTAAAGTATGACCAAAGGGACTTGTAAATTTTTCATAAACTAATATGACTTTTAAGTGTCAAATTATTGAACGTTCATCTAGAGCTAATCTCTCTCTCAATGCTATAAACCTTGAGAATGTATAGGAAACAATCATTGGTTAGATGATGCTGCAAACAAAGGACATGCCCTCATTAATAAATGGGAATGGACTACCATGAATTTTAAAGGGAAATGGACAAATTTTTAATGTTGGTTTTTGCGTGTGTTACAATCTACTTCTAACTATGTGGGTTTTGGTGGATAGGAAAATAAGGTTGAAGGCAAAGGAAATATTTAGATAACATTGAGAGGTAAAAATATTTTCTTCATGAATGCTCGGTTTGGAAGAGAATCTACTTTTAGTCTGTGATATTATGAACCACAATAATAATTTGAATTGCAATTTTCAACAATAATAAATGTTATATTATTGATGATGTAAAAAAGAACACAATTGGTTTTTTTTGGTATTTAGGAATATGGGTTTTTCATATTGATTGATAGGGGGGAGGAAAAAGAGCATGCTTTGATGGTTAAGAGTGTTCAATAGAACAACACATTTTGGAACCAAAGGTATGGAATTTTAAATTTGAGTTATCTTTCTTATTTGGCTAAAGAAAGTTTGGTGGATGGCCTTCTAGATATTCAAAATTAGTAACTTGTTTTAAGTGTATGCCTAGATTAGAATCAACACATGGTTATTTTAGATGAAGGATAAGCTTGGGGAACTATGAATATCTCTCAGTTGATCAATGTTGACATTTTTGGGCATACAAAGATGACATTGATCTTTGGTCCTAGGTATTTTAGATGATTTTTTAAGAAAAAATGTGGGTATAGTTTTTAAATTAGAAGTCAGATACATTTGATGAGCTCAAAGAGTTCAAGGTCATGGCAGATAAAAATAAATAAAGATTATCAAAATCTTTAGATCAAATACGGGAGGTGAAATTTTTTCTATAAAATACACCAATTTTTGTAATCAAGAGGGAATCTAGAGGTAATACACCACGCCCTACACTCTAAAATAAAATGGAATGGTAGAGAGGTGGATTCATACCACTATGGATATAGGAAGGTGTATGTTAGAGAATAAGTATATTCTTAATAAATATTGTGTGAAAGTAGTACACACATCATTATATCTACTTAGTGAATCTCCAACCAAATCAGTACACAAGAATACTCTTAAAGAAGCATGGTTTGGTTGAAAACCTAAATTAAGTCATCTCAAAGTTTTGGTTTAATTATATATGCATGGGTTCACAATGAAAAACAAAAAAAACTAGATAGAAAATGCAAGAAATTGATGTTCACAGGGTACAATGACCACCATAAAACATATATACTAGTTGAATTTTAAACTAAAAAATGATGATTTAGTTTGGATGTTGTAGTTGATGAGAATACAAATCTATTTTAGATAAATAATGAGAAAAAAATAGATTAGAATTTTACAACAAATACATGTGTTAAGGATAAGTTTGTAAACCAAATGGATGAGGATAATCAACATGAGGAGAAGAAAGCCCCTACATATGAATCCCAATAAAATTTCATCTAGGATGCAACTGCAAGGACCTCAAATTAGAAAGACATCAATGATGAATTGAAGGGGAAGGAATAAAAAAAGAGATCAAAATGCTGGTACAACACATATGGTGATGTTTGAGAAAATGATCTCCCTTATATTAGAGAGGAAGGAAGACCAAAAATATGTAAGACATAACCTTCAAAATTATTTTGAAGCTGACGTATATGAATATGCCAAAATAAAACTAGAAAGGGAGAATGCTATGCGAGCCAAACAATAAATTTTTATGAAGAACCAAACATGGGGTCTAAAAGAGTTATATGTTGTGAAGAAACTCGTTGATTGTAAATGGATATATAAGGTCAAGTATTAAAAAAATGGAAAACTTGAAAAATTTAAAGAAAGGGTGGTTGAAAAGAGATTTTCACAAAAGGAAATGATTGATTATGAGGAGACATTTTTTCTAGCCATGGTAGCACAATTTGGCTATAATGTACACTAGATGGACCTGAAGAGTGTCGTGATTAATGGATAAATAGAGGGAAAAGTATACATATTCTAAAGGAGGAACATATGGTTTACAAACCAAATAAAAATATTTATGGTCTAAAATAAGCTCCTATGACATGGTACATCAAAATTGATAGGTACTTGGGAGGACAAGATTTATAAGAATTCCTTCTAACTAGATATATACATCAAGAGGAATAAAAATGATGTGGTCATTCTAGTGGTATATGTTAATGACATCATCATCATCATAGTATTGAGGTCAAAGCTATTAAAAAGGTAGAATCAAATTTAGGTTTTGATTTTGACATGACATATCTAGGCCTCTTATATTACTTCTTAGGTGTAGAAGTGTATAAAATTGATAAACACATTTTTTTCTTATCAAAAAAATTGAACAACAAGCATGTTAAACAAGTTCAGGATGACATATTTTAAAATATCATCTACCCCTATGAAGATAGGGCTGAAAATATCAACTAAGACTAATTCAAAGTAGCAAATGAATAAGTCTAAAGGTGACTAGTTGGAAACCCGATCTATCTTAAAATCACTACATCAAACTTATGATATGTAGTCAACTATAACTACCAATTTATGATAATTCAAAAAAAATAAAAATGGATAGTGATGAAGAGGGTGCTATAATATGTGAAAGGAAAATTAGAGTTTGACATTCTATATGGCAAGAGCAAGGAGCTTCAGTTGTGTGGCTATTCATACTTGGATTGGGCATGATCCATGGATGAAAGAAAGTATAAAATAGGTTATGTTTTCTATATAAGAATAGGGATATTTTATTGGATCAACAAGAAACAACATGAAATTTCACTTTCCTCTTTAGAAATATAATATAGACCGGTAGTAAAAAGGGCATGTGAGATAGTTTGGATTATAAATTTTCAAGTTGATTAGATTACGCCTAAAATTGAATTTTGTGATAACTAGGAAGTTATTAATGTAGTAACTAATCCCATATTTCATGATCACATAAAACATGTTGACATACATTATCATTTCATTTGATACTTTTAAGAAGATACGGTTGTTGAGGTTCAATATTGTCCAACTCAAGACCAAACTATAGACATTCCCACCAAGTCTCTTGCCTCGAATAAATTTGTACATTTAGAGATAAACTTGGTTTATTTTATAGAATGATAACAAAGGGAGGATGTTAGATCTATAATGGTCATACTAGTCTTGGTGATAGGGTTAATAATAAAGTTGATATATGACAAATTTGATTTATCAAATGATGTAAACATGACTTCATTTTCACTTAAGTAATTTTAGGTTTAGGGTTTGTGTCACCCTATTATTAGGGTTTATGTTGTTTATTTCCTATAAAGTTATGGTTTCTTTCTCAATAATACATACAAGAAGTATTTATCTCTTCCAATTTCTCTCTTGTGTTCTTGTTTGGTT
This sequence comes from Torreya grandis, assembly GCA_037957365.1. Classification (NCBI taxonomy): domain Eukaryota; kingdom Viridiplantae; phylum Streptophyta; class Pinopsida; order Cupressales; family Taxaceae; genus Torreya; species Torreya grandis. Next base: position 2,069,749 of record JARHVA010000182.1, read on the forward strand.
TCAATGTGTGTTTAGTTTTGTAATAACTATGATCCCATGTAATTGATGCTCAAGGGAGAGTACACATTATATTATTGAAAGCCAAATTTTAGAGATAAAAGAGTGGTGGGAAGGAAAAATTAATAAGATTTTCAAGGTGGAAGCTAAGTAGACCGATGAACTATATTCTACAACAAGGGCCAAAATTTTAAGGGGACACAAAGGTAAGTTTTGGTGTACATTTCCCCACTTACTTTGGCCTTGGGTCATTAGAAGAGCAAACACAACTAAGACTTGTCATTTTTTGTTGAAAAATTCTATTAAGTGGATGTTTGAGAAGTTATAAGAGTCGGAAGGAATCAATAAGCCTTAGAAAAGGGGTATTCATTTTTGGTTTAAGAAAACCTTGAAATGTTTTATGGTGAATTGGGTTATTTAGTGTTGGGTCAACTTTCATGCCAAGAAAAAAAATTATTATAAGAAATAAAAATATTCATAGCAAAATTTACACTATTAGTTTGTATGATTTTTGGAGAAAAGGCTTTCTCCAAACTGTGCTTATTTTACCTAAGGGGTTAGCCACCTAAGGAATGTCACATAGAAAGGGGTGGTGTCCTTGAAAGGAATGAATCTATAGATGATAAATTATGATGGTTGGGGAATGAATATATAAAATTAAGAGGCTAAATCAATGAAATAAGATTAGTGATTAGAAAAGATAACAATACAAGAGTTATAGAGAGAGTAGAGCAGGGTAAATTCTAGTGGTGAATATTCATTAATTCATAAATATTTTGTTTTAGGGATTTTGAATTTGGTGATTTTTAGGGTGAGACATATGACCTTTTCATCTAAAATTTCAAGATGCCATTTTTTTGAGGGGTCGGATTGCCAATGATTTACAATAATTATGGGGTTATCCATGTAATTTACCACATATATATAGTATATATATTTCCAGAGGTCTTAGGTCACAAAATCACCACCAAAGTATCTTTTTTTATCGGATTGTGAAGATAGAGACTTGAGGCCGCACTTTGCCAATGGACTACTTTCAATAGCCTGACCTCCACCAACATTTTGTCACATGATGCAAATTGGATTCCCAATAGCACAATGTTACGTGATGATAATTTAATGTGTGATGATAACCTATCATGCGATGATAATCTACCATGTGATGAAAATACACCATGTGATGGCAATCTACCGCTTGGTAGCGATGTGCCACATGATGTTAACTAGTCGCTCAATCACCATATTTCATGTAACAATAACATAAAATCTGTTAGCGGTGTGTCATGTGATCGGGGATTGATGCTTCATCACACTGTGTTGTACGAAAGTGTCTTACCACCTGACATATTTGTGCTGTGTGACTATAACCTACCACCTGGTAGTGGACAGGAAGTCGGTAGTAATAAACTCCCTGACAACAAAGCTTGAACATTAGGAGGTACCAATAAGGCTAAAACACCACAAGAAATACCAAAAAAATCCAACATCATGTCTTATTTTATAAATCTAAGTAAAAGAACTACACAAACCACATGTACTTCAAATATAGGTAATTCTAATTTTTTTAAAAAAAATATCAGTTAATTATTTTTCACTATAGAATAATAGCAAAACCATTTCAATGCAAAAATTGACATGGATATTGACACTATTTAATTTTAAAAAATTAATCCCAATAACTTCTCACCACCAAGAAGATTTTATTGATGAAATGCTACCCGTAGAAGACACCTCTGGGCACTTCACTAGAACATACTCCTCTGGGCACTCCATAAGAGAAATGCAATTCTTTTCAGACACAAAATTTCGTTGAAAATTCCACTCAAAAAAGTCAACGCAGGAAGAGAAGTACATGGACAATAGGAATGTCTTTTCAATGATTGGACTACAACATATCCATTTATAAAACTTGTAGACCCAGAAAATGGTAATGAGCCTCCAATAGAATACAAATGTACAATTTGTAGCTGGAAACTTGGAAAAGAACATAGAATGTAACTTAAATTGGACATAATTGAGAAACATTGTGAGAATATATATATATATATATATATATATATATATATATATATATATATATATATATATATATATATATATATATATATATATATATATCAGTGAAGCACCTAGATGGACATATAACAAGAACACAGATGGAAAAATGGATAAGAATGCATGTATGTCAGATATGCACGTGAATATGAAAATGATCAAAAATGACAAAAACATCTTGTTGAGAAAGAGTGAACCATAAAAGCATAATCTGGAAAAGTTATGCAGTCCAATCTTAGGGCAACATATGTACAATTCTCTATTATTTTCCACATTTAAAAAAGGGAAGACCCATTTTTGATTTTATAGATTACAAAACCTTGTTTCAACATAATGGGTTTCTGGATATTCCACAATGACATTGGTTAGATAACAGTGCTTGGGAAATGGTAAAATGTCTAGCCATTGTTGAGAAGGTAGATTTGAAAGAAAATATTAAGAGATCATTATTTATCTCCCTATCCATTGATGAGGTCACTGCAGTTGACAACACAACATGGGTTTGCATGCATGTGTATACCTTTGAAAACTATTCAAGGCAATCTCATCATCTAGTGTCCATAAAATGGTAGAAAATTACAATGCAAAAAACCTCCATAAATTGGTTGTATCCAATTTAAGAGAGAGAGCTGGGATATATGATTATACCATAGCTAGGAAGCTAGTGTGTGTTGGCACTGATGGTGCATCAGTGATGCGGGGGCATATAAAGGGTCTTTGTGTTCACCTACAAATAATAGTTTCTCCATTTATTAATCCAATCCATTGCATGACATATAAGATGAATCTTGCTTACAAAATTGTTAGCACATTTAGTAATGTCACAAAAGTGGAAGAGCTTATTCATGATTTGTATGCGTACATGTCAAGCATCCCAAAAATATTCATGGAGTTCTAAAAATTTGTCATTGGGGTGACAGATGTAAAAAACTACTGAAATATGTGGAAACTAGATGGATTTCCATGTATGAACTTATCTACATTTTTTTTGAGGAATATCCATCTTTGACAGGGTTTATGTATAAATATCGTAGAGAAGTTGACAAAATAAATGATTTGTTGTGTCATTTAACAGATTTAGAAACTTTACTCACATTATGCGATATGTTTCTAATGTTGAAGGAAATCAACTATTTAATGAAACATACCCAAGAGAGATATATTTATATTGTTGACTTTATATGTTTGAGAAAATGTGTATGTCAATGTTTAGATATATTATACACATCGAATGAAAGCTTTCACAGACCTATTTTTAGAACCTGGTAAATTTTGATTGATTTTTAGAGTCCAGAGAGTTATTTGAAATTCAATATACATGATCATATTTGTGTCATGGTAAATGGCATTGAGATCCCAATGCACACATGCTCTAGAAGACTCGAAGTTGTGGGAGTTGAGCCTAAAGATGTACCTGTGACATGTTTTTTATGTGATACTATTTTGTCTAAAACATGAGTTAAATTGAGTAAAATCTCACAAAGTTTAGTTGCTAAGATCAGAGAACATTTTCAAAGGGATGAGTTGTTGGAGGGCATGGGAGTTGTGAATCCCATTTTTTAGAACAGTGTTAATAGTCAAGAATAGATCAACACATTATTTCACAAATACATGGGTACAATTGTTATGCATTTCTATAAATCTATATATGCGAATGGAGTTTAGATTAATGGTATTTTAAATAAACAATTACTAACATCTCAGTCAACACAATTTGAGATTACAATGATGGATCAATTTTAGTGTTTAAGTGACCCAATAGAAAATGGTGCCATTACTCGTCTATGGAATTTTTTTGATCCAAGCAATGTTTTACAAGAAATTATTAGTGAATATTTTAGATTATACGAACTTTATCAAATAATGATTTTGGGTTTTGTGGAAGATGAGCGAGTGTTTAGTGTATTATCCTTCATGAAGCCAAAACTTAGAAATAAATTAGATAAAAATCTAGAGACTTGCATGAGACTACATGTTTTGCGTTATTCTGTAGACAAGTTTCCATATGGTAAAGTGGTGGCAACATGGAGTTCTATAGTGGAAAGAAGAGGCATGACTAATATAGCTACCAATATAGAGGAAGAGAATGTTGAGACTGAATACGACACTGGCATGGTAAATGCGAATCACACTTATGATGAACAAGTTTCTCAAGGATTGTTTTAGCTGCCTGACTTTTAGTTTGATAAGTATGAAAATTACTATTTTCTAAAATATTTCTTATTCTTTCATCTTCAAATACATTATATTTTGTAATCTATTTCCTAGATGTTACATTCACGAATATTATTCAATACATTAGAATTAATATTTTTTACCCTATTAAAATTGTGTCTTTGAAATAGTACTTATTGTTGCAATTCATGTCATTGATTAACAATCATAATTTTCATTAACATTCTATAGAGCATGAGAATACCGAGATTAAATATGGCATTGTCATGGTAACTGCAAATCAATCTTACGATGACCAAGCTTCTCAAGGATTATTTTTGATGCCTGGATTTTAGTTTGATAAGTATAACAATTATTGTTTTCTAAAATATTTCTTATTCAATCTTATTCAAATATATTAAATTCTTTAATCTATTACCTGAATGTTACAATCATGAATCTTATTCAATACAATATTTTTTGTCCTATTAAAATTTTGTGTATTTCAAATAGTAATTTATCTTTGTAATTCATGTCATTCATCGAGTATCAATCATAATTCTCATTAACATCATACAGATCATTTAAATTTTCCTTATAGCATTCATTGAATCATACGAGTCTTATGTCTAGACATGCATGGTGCACCATAGGACACCGATTCTCTTGCATTGAAACTCCAATGATTAAGAGTTATTGTTATACATGCATACCAGTGTAACTATAATTACTCTATTACACATTTACATTAGTACCATTACACAAATATATAGCAAATATTTTTTCTATAGTTGGAACTTGTGGTTGCTTATTTTCAAATTCCACCACAATCAATCAATTCAATGCTACAGCTACGAGAACACTAACAATGTAACTATGCATTCAAATCTACAACTACTAGAACAATATAACACTAACGATGCATTCAATAGTACAACTACTATAACAGTGTAATTCCATAAAATATTTACTCTACAATAGGCTATGTTTTCTACAACTACTACAATTACAATATTCAAATACTACAACTACTAGAAATATTTTACCTATAATTCACATATTTAACAATCAATCAATACATTACACGCTACAACTACTAAATCAGTATACCAATGTATTCAATGTTACAACTACTATAACACTATAACACTAACAATGCATTCAATACTACAACTACTAGAATAGTTTAATAGTGTATTCAAGGATATACAAACTAGAACATTATAGCCTTGCATTCAAATGCTACAACTAGTATATTTCAACTATTAGAGCATTAAAACCATTCATACAATATTTACTCCACTTTTTCTCCTACCAATGCATTCAATACTACAACTAGTAGAACAATTTAAATCCATAGAATACTTATTGTACCATAGGCTATTTTTCCCACTACTACAACTACTACAATATTCAAATACTACAACTACTATAAATATTTTTCCTATGATTGGGTTCACATATTTCCAAATTATACCACAATCAATGCATTCAATACTGTAACTAATAGAACAATTTAACAATACATTCAGGCTAAAACTACTAGAACATTATAGCCATGTATTCAAACCATAACATCCATAGAACATTAAACTTGACCACTAGTATACTTCAACTATTAGAACATTAAAACCATCCATAGAATATTTACTCCGCTTTTTCTTCATCGAATATATAAACTTGACTACTACATTATATATATATATATATATATATATATATAAGATTAAAATTATATAGCTAAGAGTATTTGGAACAACTATAAAATATAATTTAATAAAGCAAGTGTTTTTCAAATAAACATGATATAAACTATTTTAAACAATAAAAACTATCATTGTCAACAATATAAACTTAAACAGATAATCATTTTTATGGTTGAGACTCTCCACCCCCTAGCTGCTTGCCATCCCCACACATGGAAACCCCTCTATCTAGACTTCCATGTGAATCAACCATTATCACTCCTTCCTTCTAAAGATCTTCTGTAGTAGAATTCAGTTGTGCAAGAATCACCCTCTCCTCATTCATTGCATCTCTTATTGAAAGAGTTGTAGGATCTACATCTATTTTTTGCTTCAATAAAATGCTTGGATCCATACAATAATCCATAATTATTTTCTTCAAAGTTTTGTTTTGTTTATTTAACATAGCCAACTTTTCCTTCAATGCAATTGCCAAGGAGATACTTTTGCAGGCATTTTTCAAATGCACATTAAGAAGATGTGTTGCTTGCATCAAATTTTAATATTTTGCCTACAAACAAAAAATAATAGATGTGTCAAACACATACAAAGGTATTATAATAATCAGAATACATGTTACAAATAAAGAAAGCTTACCACCAATTTATCCTTCTCTGCTTGTGCAATGGTAACAAGGTTGATATCTTTAGCCTATTTATTGAAATATGCTTGGGCTTCTCCATTTAAATTTTCCAACTTATTTATCATAATATCTAAGATCCTATCATTATAAACATTGTCCACAGAGATCAATACAGATTGAGCTTGTTGGAACAAAGTGTCAATATTTGAGGGTTCATTTTAAACAAGAGAAAATAAATTCACTCTTTGGGAGTGGTTGTGATAATAGACATTGATTTCTTTGATAAGTGCTTTTGCCCTTATCTCCCATTGTTTTATATCATTAAATTTTCCAATAACACCATCCTTCAAATTCATAAACAATTTTTTTGAAACTAGATTATCTAATGAAAAACTAATAAGGAAATCTTCAGAGACATTTACATTATCAGTGTGGGGTGGGGAAGAGCTAGCTGGGGAAGAGGGAGCTATAGGAGGAACTTGTGAAGGCACATTAGGAACTTGAATAAATTGATGTGGATTGAATCTACCAACATCTGGGGGTCTACTTTCAATTCTAATAAAATCTTCATCTACATCAATCTACTGTAAACATGTAAGACCCTCTACATTAGAAAGGCTACCGACAGAGAAATTTAGGAAATCAAAAATTTGCAGCGTTCCTCAACTTTGTGTAAGGAGGGAGATATTCTTTCCTCTTCTCTGAATCTAGATGGGTGGTAAGGGTGGTGGCATACTCTGAGGTCTCCTGACAGATGTTGGGTGGACTACAAAAAATATTTATTCAAAAATGGTAAATTCAAAAACATAAAATCAAAGCAAATTCAAATTGAATTTGTTAATATTATTACCTGTCAGGGTGACTGCATCATCCATTTTGATTGTCATTGCAGGAATTATCTCTTCCCCTCTTGGCATCCTTGTGGGAGTTGGCTCTTATCGTCTCAATGTGCTTATGGGAGAGACATTGATAGTTTCATAAGTGGCTATAAAATGAGTAATTTATGCAGTTAATTACCTAGAAAATTCTAACAAACTTCAAATAAAAAATAAATTTGTAATGGAAAACATTGATGGTGTTGTGTGGAAGAATCCTCAACGGCAACGATACGAAAGTCAATTACAAAAACAAATACAAACCAATATGAATATTATTTTTTTCTATTGAATAAAATAAGAAAAAGACATTAAAGGAAATTTGGGGGAACCTGAAAGTGGAGATGAAACCGAATCAGTTCTTGAGCATTTTTCAATTCAAAAAGAATTGAACAAAGACTCTATGGACTGGATATCACTAGAGCCCTTTGGAGCATGCCGACCTCTACTTGCAGCCTATTTTATTATGTCATAGACACACACTCTCACCTGTAACAAACAATAGGATAAAAAATGTTAAAATCTGAAATATATATAAAGCAAAAAAATGAGACTTGGGAAAACTAAACTTACCTCCTGTTCCTTGAGAGACAAAGCATTAGCTTTCATTTTTGGATGAAAGGTAGTGGGAATAGTAGCATTCTAGATTTCATATAAGGCCTCAAATTACAAGGCCAGAATGTAATTAGAAGAGGAAATGGTGCAAGTGTCCTTAGAGAAATCAAAACTCAATTTTGCCCTAATCCTACTGGAAATAACAATGTACTAGTCACAAACAACACCTGAGAGAGAACAAAGAATATAGTAAACAACCCAAAAGGGAATGTTTGATGATCTTCCCTGTAAAACAATTCTTGATTGAAAGAAATGGTTAATAGGTTCGAGAAATGGATTGGTGATATTTTCAATGGGGATCCCCCTTCGATTTCAACTAACTATAATGAAAACATAAAAGTAAAACATGTAATTGAATTAAGATACTGAACTATTTATAATAAATGATTTAATTATAATTAAGAAATATAAATTTAATTAATAAATTCAACACTTACCAACAGAGTCAATGGACACTTTGTAGATCGACTCTAAGTAATTTTTATCATCGTCAGATAACACAACTTTGGTGCTAACAAGACTTGCATTACAATGTGGAAGATTTGTTAAATTATGGATATCCAATGGAGAGATACCAAAAGATATGGTTTTGTTGTTAAACTAGATATAGAAATGGCTCTCACTATGGTTAAAACATTCAACCAAAGATTGCAGTAGGTTGTTATTGATATCCATATCATATTGAGGCATCTACACCAAACCTCTAAGCTAGTATTGATCAATCCAATCAACAAAGGATTTGGGCTCATCCAACATGTAGAGAAAATCCAGACACAATAGATTTTAAAAAACATAGTTCTGGATCCCCCTTGCTTGACTCTAAGTTTTCATAGATGTGGAAGCCATTGGAAATAGGTAAGTGGAAGTAGGTAGGTTGAGTTGGAAGTAGGAAGGTTGAGGCATAAGAAAGCTGGTAGGTTGGGAATTTTTTAAAGCAAAGTGTTAAAATGAGGTTGTTATAGCGTTATTTATAAACAAGGCAAGGAACCAAAATAACTAGTTGGCATCACCAAGGATTGGTGGTATGTCACTATGTGACAATAAAGCACCACATGGAATCATGGTGCCATGCAGGAGCAAGGTGACATGAGGGAATATGGTGTTGTGTAACAACATCATGCCGCATGATAGAAGCATGTTGTGTAACAACATGCTGTCATGTGGTACCATACCATCGAGCAAAAACATTGGTGTCACAGAAATGGAGATGTGTTTATTATAGCAGATAAAATTTAGAATGCTTAAAGAACAAATAGAAACAAGGAACACAAATAATATAGGAGTAAAACATTTGAATTTAGTTATCAGAGATATCCTTAAGAAATCAAGGAGAGGAGAAATAATGAAAAATTTAGATCAAGTATTGGGAAGAGAGTATTGTAATATAAAATTATAAATGGATAATCGTAGGAAAACACTTTAGTAAAATAATAAAGGATGAAAGAAACACATGCGGTCATTAATTGATGGGAGCTATATAGAAAATCAAGGACACATAACACATTAAAATCCATCTACAATGGGCATAATAGAACTAAAGTCCCACTTTTTTGAAAAGAAGCTAAGGATCTAGACAAACATCTAGTTTTTATAGATTATTATTAGAGGAGTCATATAATTGATGATCCCTTGATGAAACTAGTTGATTCTAAGGGTGCTTTGAGAGATGATGTTTTGAAATGATGTATTAAGGTGGTGTTTGAAACATAACTTAAGTTGTAATGAGTTACATATAAAATTTAAAAATGAATTTCATTACCTATATTTACCAAGATTGTTAGCAAGATGAGGGATTTGAGACAAAAGAAGATGCATCATTACAGTTACATGATCAAATATTTAAAGAAATGGTAAGAAAATTGGAGGAACACACTGAATGGGAAACAAAGGCTTGAATGGTTAATGTTAGGGAGGTTGTAGGTAAGGGCATCCAAAAATGGAAAAAAATTAAATAAATTTATAAAAGCATTAGAGTTTTATTTGAGATTGGATGCCCAATAATGGAGGAGGGAGAATATTTCCACCATGAAGGTTGAATAGGATTAGGTAAAATAGGTGTTGGAAGGATTGAAATTGAAACATAACATATTAATGAAGGTTGAATATAGTACATCACTAACATTATGAAGTGATACATGCCTTAGAATTTAGTGCTCAATATGTTGTATAGAGGGCCACAAAAGAACAAAGTGCCTACACTAAGAAAGGACAAAAAGAGCAATTGTGCTAAGAGTTAGTCCAATATGAATGAAATCTTTGATACAACAAATATATTCAATGAAAAGTTATGGCGTAACATTTGTAAGTTATGTCATAAACATACACAAGATATGTGCACATTAATTTGGGTAACTACACCAATGAATCAACCCATGTCACTAAAAAATTGACCCAAATTTTGATGTGGATTTTGACATAGGTCGATAACATCAAATATTTAAACCATGTCGGGTACAAATGTATTTAAAAAAAAATCTATAGAATCTAACTTGAAAATTTAGTCATGTTTTGTTTCTTTGGATTCATAAAGTTATGTACACTAAAATTTTGACATATAAAACATCATAAAATAAGAAACACAAAGGGGTTCTCACTTTTGTGCACTAAAAAAAAACTAGAAATGAAAACAATATATGTAAAGAGAAACTTTTGGTAGATAAAAATGACACAAGAGTGCATTGGATATAGGAGGGAGTGGATTCACAAAAAGAGAGAGTTGGTTCGGCATAGGATGAGGAGACTGATTGATAGAGGAGGTCCCACATTGATAGTTGTCACCATGACACCACAAATATTGTAAAAAACATTATTTCTTATGAGAATGTATTTGTTTTATATTTGAATTTCATTGCACAAAGATTTGTGCTGTATTTTTTGGGTTTGTTTTTTGTTAAGGTTTTATGTATTTTAGAAGATTTATAAGGGTAAATTTTGTTACAACATGTTTTGATTAAATGAGAATATTTTTTAGGGCACACATGAAGATTACACATTTTTATTGTGATTGCATTAGGGCATGCCATATATTTTATGAAATTACATTAGGGTATGTCATTATTGTACTAGAGTATCATGTAACAATTGTATTAGTTTATAAAATAATTCAACATTTGATACATAAGAGTACACGAACTATTTGGAATATGTATAAAATAAATGTAGTCACATGAAATACGATGATTATAGGATCAAAATGTTGGATCATATACAAAACATGAGAATTTTTTGACAAGATGTCTCAAATAATTATGGTCACATGGTTTGCAATGATTGAAAAATGTATAAAAAAATAATTTTAAAAGTATGTTTTCAAACTCTTTGAACCAATGAAGCCTAATGGAACATAATTTGACCACTTGCAAAATTTCAAAATGGATTTTACAAGCATGCTCTAAAACTCTTCGAACTAATGAAGCTATATAGAACACACCTTAACCAATTGTATTATGAAAAAATAGATTTCACAAGGATGCTCTCAAACTCTTCGAGCTAATAAAACCACCCAATGGAACATAAACTAATGAAACATAAAATGACAAAATATATTTTACAAGGATGCTCTCAAACTGTTCAAACTAATGAATCCCTATGAAACACACCCTAACCAAATGTATAATGATAAAATATATTTTACAAGGATGCTGTAAAACTATACCAACTAATGCAACACTATGAAACACACCTTAACCAACCATATGATGACAAAATGGAACATAACCTAATCCTTTAGTTTTTTTTTTTAAGAGTAAATTATCTTAGCATTATGGTTTGATGTGCTAGTGGATTTAGTACATGTTTATCCTATGCCTTCACATTGGTTATAAAATAAATGAAAGTTTCTAGTTGTTGTATTGGCATATACTATAATAATGCATTAGTTTTTAAAATACTTCTCATGCCTTCTCTATACTTTGACATTTTGTAATTGATATTGCATTAGGATCAACTCACTCATTTTATTATGATATCTTGTAAAAAATGCATTAGTTTGTCAAAAAATTCAAGCTTACTACAAAAATGTATGCACATTCATAAAAAAACATAATCAAATGATGGATTTATGATAGTTTTTTGTGTTTTATGAATAGGCAAGGATTTTAAAAATTATATGGATTGATATGTTAATAAATATAGTAAATGTTGTTCTCAATGTAATACCATATGAATGATATTTTTCATAAAACATTGCATTAGAAGGTTTTTTCCTCAATAATATTTAAAGGCTACTATATTAGGGTATGCACATCCATAAAATTGTAATAAAAAACATATATTTGTCATATATTTTAGTTTCAAATACCATAATAGTCATGTACCAAAATCTGGTAGTATACACAAGGCACTTAAATGGTTTGACAAAATTACTCATTGGAATGTGGTCACATGGAATGCAATGATGGACTTATGATTTATTTTTGTGGTTTGTTATGTTAGTGACTTTAGTAGATGTTGCTCTCTTGTCTTTACCTTTCTTATGAAATTTAGTGAATTTAGTAATTATAGTTGTCAAATAGGCATTGTAATTGTGATAGTATCTACTATGAGAAAAAATATTTTATATATTTTAAATGAAGAAAAAAAATTGAACACATTTTAACATTTTACTTTGTGAGTAGGGATGGAAACAGAAAGAGAATAATTTGGAATCAAGATGACTGATTAAGGATATGTTCCTGTATTTGTGAGCATTTATTCATACAAGAAATATGATTTAAAATTTAATCCAATGATGCATTTCATGATTAATCAATTTTATTCTTATTAATAGCGAGTATATATCCACTAAGACTCAAAAAAGCACTAAAAGAGATGAAAAAAGACTAGAAAATGACACAAGTAAACACTGCTGAAAATATGATAGATAGGGAGGTTTTAGCTTAATGCAACACTATGTACAAGGCCACTATTCCCTAAAAATTGGTGTTGAGGCCATTATAATTAACTTAATACATTATTATTGGTAAGCTAATGAAAAATTATTATATTAATTGAATCTTGAGTTTAAATCTAGAATACTTAGTCCCTTCTTACTAATATTTCACTTTTTAAACATGTATACTGCCATGTGATCAATATAATAGAGATTTAGAGAAACAACTAGTACATGTCATTACCACATTGATGACTAGTATGCATAGAAGTAATATAAGTGATAAACATATGAATAGTTTTTGAATTTAATAATCATCTTGTTCTTGTCGATCAAATTTGGGTGAAAGACATTAAATTTATGGATCCATGCAGAAAAACTTACATGTTTGAGTTAACCATGTATCTGATATCCCTACATTATTGAGGAGGGATACACATATAAATTTTGTATAGCTCAAGACTAATATCTAACTCATGATTTTGTTACAAATATAGATCCAATTCCAAATCTAACATTGATGTATCTAAGAAGAATTATACAATCAATATAAAGAAGTCCAACAAATAACAATAAAAATTTATAGCTTATTAATAAACTCTTATTACAAACACACACTAAAAAATAAATATTATATTATTTAAAACACCACAAATTAAACCAAAACCTTTCCCTTCTTAACTTCTAATTTCCAAACATCAAGAAGCCAAAAATAATTTACATATAATCTAAACATCCCCTATCAAAACTACAACCCATTAATCATAAAAAAAAAAAAAAATGGAACTATTTAAACCCATTAAGAAACCAAATCACATAAGATCATTTTCATAACAATATTAAAGGTAATGGGAAAAGTATCTAATGCACAATAAATAAACATCAATAATAATTATACTTATTCATTGTCCTTTCAAAAGTTTTATAATGAAGAAACATAATCCAGGTTTTTTTTATATAAATAATTAGTCTTATTTTTTAGCATTAAATTTTTTTGATATTTTTTTATGATGAGTTATTTAATAAAATAAAATTTATTGATGAAATATGTTTTTTATTTCTCTTAAAAATTATACAAAATTTGTATGCCTTTTTTTTACACAATTCTTTTTGTTAATTGAAAATAAATGGAATTTAAGTTTGATGATGTATTCACATTCTCCATACCAAGACATTTATTTTGGTTCCTTGAGTGATCTTTCAAACTCTCTCAAACTCTCAAACCTTCGCATCATATTCAAAACCTAAAAATAATCTTTTTTTCTATTTCATTTTTCTTCATTTCTTCTTCCCCCTCCTCCCTACCATAAATATTAGGTTTGGTGTAAGTTATATGACACCATATGGATATTTTCCTACCATATAGATATTTTCCTTTCATCTACCCTCTCTTGTCTCTCCCACATTTTCTTATGTATTTTAAAAAAAAAAAAAAATTGCTCTCAATCAAATAAAAACATTTTTTATTTATTTCCCAAAAAACACTATATTAATTTGTTTTTTTAAGTTTGGGATACATCTATAGCATCACAACCAAAAAATTTAAATTTAAAGGGACTTTATAATAATTTAAATGGCTCTTCATATGGCCATAACCTCTAAAAATGCTAACTCTTTAAAAAAAAAGTTTACCTGACCGAATCATGGATTTAAGGTTGTTTATTCATGTTTTATTTATTTATCCATATTTTATCATATTGGAACCACCCAATGACCTTTAAGAATGATTTAACATTTTTATTTATCCAAAACATGCTTCCAAAATGTAAAAAAATGGCTTAAAATTGTAGAATTTCAGACCTCAATAATTATTTAGTAGTCATCCTTTTTTGACAAATGATTATGGATTCTTATGTCTTAAGAACCCCAAAAAGAATATAAAGCTAATTTATTTCAATATTTACCATTAAATGTTATGTAGCAATAACAATTTCCTTATATACAAATTATTTACATTTTACTGAATGGTTATTTTGAAAATAGGTTTTGCACCAAAGCCTTTTCTTATAAATTATTTACACTCCATTAGAGGTTGTTTAACAACATAGGTTCCACAACATATCTTGATGGCCTTTGTATTTTAAAAATTACATTAGCTTGTCAAACAATTCAAGATTATTATAAAAAGGTATGCACATCCATAAAAATCATAATCAAAGGATGGATTTATAATATTTTTTTGTATTTTATGAGTAAACAAGGATCTTAAAAATTATATGAATTGATATGTTAGTAAATATAGTAGATGTTACTCTCAATACAATGATATATGAATGTTATTTTTCATAAAACATTGAATTAGAAGGTTTTTACTTTAACAATATTTAAAGACTACTATATTAGGGTACGCACATCTATCAAGTCGTAATAAAAAAAAATATATATTTATTATATATTTTAATTATAAATACCATCATAATCATATACCAAAATCTGGTAGCATACACAAGGCTCACAAATTATTTGACAAGATTATTCATTGGAATGTGGTCACATTGAATACAATGATGGACTTTGAGATTTTTTTTTGTGGTTTTTTATATTAGTGACTTTAATAGATGTTGCTCTCTTGCTTTTACCTTTGTTATGAAATTTAGGAAATTTACTAATTATAGTTGTCATATTGGCATTGTAATTGTGATAGTATTTACTATGAATAAAAATATTTTAAAATGAAGCAACAAAAATTGAACACATTTTAATATTTTATTTCATGAATAGAGATGGAAACAGAAAGAGAATACTTTGAAATCAAGATGATTAAAGATATGTTCTTGCATTTGTGAGCATTTATTCATATAAAAAACATAATTTAAGATTTAATCCAATGATATATTTCATGATTAATCAATTTTATCCTTATTAATAGCATGTATATATCCATTAAGACAAAAAAAAAAAAACTAAAAGAGATGAAAAAAGACTTTAAAAAGTGACACAAGTAGACACTATTGAAAATAGGTTAGAGAGAGAGGTTTTAGATGTACAAAGACACTATTCCCCAAAAATTGGTGTTGAGGCCATTAGAATTACCTTAATACATTATGATTGGTAAGATAATGAATAATTATTATATTAATTGAATGTTGAGTTTAAAGTTAGAATACTTAGTCCCTTTTCACTAATATTTCACTTTTTAAACATGTATAATGTCGTGTGATCAATATAGTAGAGATTTCAAGCAACACAAAGTACATGTCATTACCACACTAATGATTAGTATGTATAGAAGTACATATAAGTAAGTGATAAGCATATGACTAGTTTTTTAATTTAATAGTTGTTTTATTCTTGTCAAATAGGTTTGGGTACGAGACATTGAATTTATGGATCCATGCAGAAAAACTTGCATGTTTGAGTTAACCATGCATATGATATCTCTACATTGCTAAGGAGAGATAAATATAGACATTTTGTATACTTCAAGCCTAATATATAACTTACGATTTTGATACAAATCTAGGTCCCATGCCAAATCTAATATTGATATATTTAAGAAGAATTATACAATTAATATAAGGGGGTCAAACGAATGGCAATAAAAAGTTGTAGCTTATCAATAAACTCCTATCACAAGCATACACTATAAAGTAAATATTATATTATTTAAAACACCACAACTTAAACCAAAACCTTTCTCTCCTTAACTTCTCATTTTCAAACATCGAGAAACCAAAAATAATTTACAAACAATCCACACATACCTTGTCAAAACTATAATCTATTAATCATAAAAACAGAAAAAATATGAAACTATTTAAACCCAATAAAAAACCAAATCACATGAAATCATTTTCATAACAATATTAAAAGTAATAGGTAAAGTTTCTAATGCACAATAAATAAACATCAACAATAATTATACTTATTCATAATCCTTCCAAGCTTTTTTTACAAACATAATCCAAGTTTTTTTAACAAATAATTAACCCTATTTTTGGGCATTAAAATCTCTTGCATTTTTTTAATGATGGCTTATTCAATAAATTCAATATTATTGATGGATTCTGCTTTTTATTTCTTTTATAATTTATAAAAACTTTGTATCATTTTTTTTTATACAATTTTTTTTTGTTTTATGAAATTATACATGTACATATAGGAGGATGAATGAAATTTAAATTTGGTAATGTAATCACCTTATCCATATCAAGACATTTATTTTGGTTTCTTGGGTAACCTTTCAAACTCTCTTAAACACTCAAACTTTCACATTATACCCAAATCTCAAAAAAAATCATTTTTTTCCATTTCTTCTTTCTCTTCTCCCCCTGGGCACAAATATTAAACTTGACATACGTTATATAATATCATATGGATATTTCTCCTTCATATTATACCCTCTCTCATCTCTCCCATATTTTCCTTTGTATCTTTTTCTAAAAACATGCCTCCCAATCAAGTTAATTTTTTTTAAATTCATTTTCAAAAAACACACACTATATTCTTTTTTTTTAAAGTTTGAGATACATTTATAGCATCCCAACATAATTTCTAAGGCTAGCGGAACTATCTAATAATTTCCATGGATCTTCATATCTGCCACAACCCCTAAAAATACTAATTCTTTTCAAAAAGGGTTTCCCTGACCGAATCATAGATTTAAGGTTCTTTATTCATGTTTTATTCATTTCTCCATATTTTGATCATATCAAGGGCCACCTAATGACCTTAGAGAAAATTTTAGTACTTTTATTTATTCAAAAAATATTTTTAAAATGTAAGAAAATGGTTTATTGTATATTTTTATTACATTTCGATTTTTTGTTAACAAATTTACTTGATTATTTATAGATATTTATTAACTAAGTTTTGAGATATATGTTGTTATGAGATAGTTGGATATTACTTAGATTACATGATTACATTGTTATGAGTTAACTGTAGTATATATGTTTACATTATGATTATATTAGTTTGTTATTTTAACTATATTTTATGATATATATATATATAATGGTCTAATTATTTGTTATGAGGTTGATACAGGGGAACCCATCCCTCAAATCATGAAGAAAAAGCATTATCAGTGAGGGTGACGTAGATAGAATTATTGGAAGACAACAGAGAAAATGACTATAACCCTATACACACCACATTAACTAACATATGTTAGATTCATAATGGAATGGTTATCATAGTGTGTTTTGATGCCATTTACATTTAAAATTGTTTGATCATGGTTGATAACATAATTTAATGATTTTATGGAATTCATCTTGCATGATTTGCATGTGTGACCATTAATGCTATTAGAGATGTGATTTGCATAATTAAATTAAATTCAAGTTTATTAATTTATGAATCAATTATTAAATCATCTTGACATTGAAGTGCTAATTTAATTAGAAAATATGTGGATTCTTAAAATTAGAAGTGAAAGAAATAAAATATGATAATTAATATTAGGAGAAAAAAATTAGAAAAAAAAAAAAAAAGAAAGTGGAAAGGGTTAAAAATAAATAAAAAAATTAATAAAATAATTAAAAAACAAAGAAAAAGAGGAAAAATCTAAAAAGAGAAAAGTTATGCCCTTTTCATGTTAAGTGAATAAGAAAGAACATATTGATATAGAGAATAATGAGATGTACCATACAGATCAAAAAGGAAGGCATCACAGTGGAAGAGAGATTGGAAAAGGAGAAAAGAAGAAGTGGAGAGAGCAAAGTACAATAGGCCATTCTTGATCAAATAGGTAATATATTTAAATTTTGTATATTTATCTAAATTATATATGTGTGTGTCTATCTAAATTCATAATTACATATTAATTATATATATACATCTATTTAGGAACTGTATAAAGAAATATCTTAATATTGATATGTGTGTGTGTAAATGAATGCAAATTGAGGAAAGTACTCAAATAAGGGATAAAACTTAGGGAATCCCCAGTTTTTAAGTGTTAATCTCATAACCTTGTTAAATCACCTAACATTTTGGTTTGAGTGATGCAATGCCCATATAATATAATATGAGAGTATAAGAATGGAGATTATGAAAAAGAAAAGAAAAGAAGGCTATTATCATTGTTATTAAATAGAAGATTAATAAATATACCCCATCATTGCCTATTTTATATTGATGAGTAAGGATAACTTATATTCTCTGATCTATAGATCTCATAACATTAAGGATGTTTTATAAATTTTGAACTCAGTTTATAGGCATATGAATTGTAGCTTATCATATAGTTATTAAAATGGTTAAGTTTCTTTATACACGTATATAGGTAGTTATAGCATATACAAAACTATAAAATAGTCTTGATAAAGCTTTTGAAGCATATAAAGCTCAAACATAGTCTTTCATTATTTTATGATAAGCTTTACGATATAATATAAGATCACTTTTCATATATAACATGGGAAACAAAACACATAGTGAGGATATAACATTTTAATAAGCTATACATTTATCAATTATTAATGGTATGCTTAATATGAGTACATGTATACTTATGTCTGATAGCTTATACATATACATTAGGGTGTGTACCTCTAACTATAATTCCATTGGTGGTTCAAAACTATATCATAGTTTATGTATAGTAGGACCTTATTTATGCATGCATACAATTTCCTAAAAGTATAACAAATGCTAGAATGAAATATTATATGTTTTTTAGGAACTGAGACTTTCTTGTTATAACTAGTTGTTTGAACAAAAGCTTATGCTTTCATTGATTTATAATTACTTTATTATAACTGATTGTGGTATTAGTAGTTGTAAGAACACTAGACTATGATAATATGAATTATCATAAGGTGTAGTATATTTGAAAATTACTTATAGTAATTAAAAATTAGAGTTAAAAATATATTTTACCTGGATGGTATAAACTGTAGTTATTATTTCTATTATTTATGTGATAGATAATATTGTGAGATTTAATCATATGTTTGATGGAATAAATGTATGCATTTAGATTATTTTTGTGCTTAGTATGTTATTTAGTTGCTAGTAGGATGTAGTCTGTATGAATCTATTAGTTATACTATGTTAACCAAATCTTGTATTTCTAATACTGAGTAAGTAGTGAGATGGATTTCACTAGCTTACTAGCATCACAATGCCAAATGAAGATAATTCGATCAAGTAGTGTATATGAATTTGACTGATCCTTAGATCATTAAATTATTAAAAACTTTGATCAAAGTAATTTTAAGTGAGACATTTTCATTTTATGATTATGATTTACATGTTTGTATGATATCTTGATTAGAATGAGGTTTTTTATGATACACTGCATGTTTAGTTTTATAAATCATACGACACACATGTACTATCTTGTCTCTTTAGATTCCTATGCCATCATTATCTACTAATCCATGAAAGGAGGACCATTTCCTGATGGGATTAGTTCAGAGGATCATTGGTCTGTGGTTTGTGTGAAAAAGCGCTCGGATGATGCTCTTTCTCCCTACAACAGTACTACTTTTAAAATGACACTTGAGATTATCACAGATACTAGAATTTGGAGAACTTATGCACCATGGAGCCATGTATCTTATATATGTACTTTTTATTGTATTTATTATTGAAACATTATCATGATGAGCTGTAATTACTTATTATACATAAAAAATAATGAATGTATGATTGTACCAGTCATAGCTGGATATTTGTAATTACTTTCTATAGATATTTATGATGTGATTCTTACAATGTAAACGATCAATGATGTATGATGTAGCATGTTTTCATTTATAGTTATTATACTTAGAGTATTTTATATAGTCATTGATTAGATTCTCATAGTGTAATATATTTAAAGTATATGTTGTTTAAATTTAAAAATTTTCACATATTTCTAAGTAGATTTTAGTGGGGATGTTACAAATTTAGACCTTAATAACTACTTAGTAGCCATCTTTTTTTGGCAAATGATTATGAATTATTATATGTACTAATAACCCCAAAAAGAATATAAAACTAATTTATTTCAAGATTTACCATTAAATTTTATGTAGCAATAACAATTTTTCTATAGTAATCCCCTTATGTATAAATTATTTACATTATAATGGATGGTTATTTTGCAACACAGGTTTTGCACCAAAGCCCTTATAAATTATTTACATTACACAATAGGTTTTTTAGCAGCCTCTGTTCCACAACATATCTTGATGGCCTTCATATTGAGAAACACACATCAAAATAAACCCACATTTTCTTTGAATCAAACAATGTTTTTTGGTGATGTAGATTTCATGTACCACTTACATTATTTTTGCATCATACACTTGAGGTAGAAGCATTTATGAGTTCTTTCTCCAAATAATAGGGTGAATGGTGAAATCAATCTTGTGGCTAGCGACCATGGCCATAGCATTCCCTTCCACCTTTTAGGTAGCTCAAATTATTTTCAATTTATTTCTTCCTCCTTTTCTAGACACCAGTTGGAGCAAAAGAAATCCTTCTCCATGTAGCTCTAATCCTCCTTCTCTTTTCCTTTCCAATTAATTGGGTATAGTCCATCCATGTCATCTAACTATCTCTCTTTCTCTTCTTCCATCCTCTTATAGTATTTTTCCTACCTCTGTATGTCCACGCACACCAAATGACTTCAATAACACATACTAATTTCTTAAAAGAGTACACCTCACCCACTAATTTATTCCTAGCTTGCTGAATAATTCATTGTATCCTTGAGCATCAACATGATTTTTGATAATTTCCATTTCTATCTCAAGGATAGTTGTCATCTCTTTTTTTTTGTTGCACTCATGGTAATGACAAATAACTCCACTACTTTAACTATAACATCTTCCTCACTTAATTTAATGTTCAAAATATCTTACAAAGGTTCATCCATTTATTTTTTGAAAATTATCCCTTCTAGCCTTTATTATTCTTCCTCATCACTTATAATCTCATCATTCTCTACATGATCGGGCTGATAAAAACATCAACTAGTCCATCTCATTATTATTTTCTTCATCTTCCTTACCTTGGTTATATGTTGATTTCTACCTCCTTTCTTCATCTTCTTTGGCATCATATGTGTACTATGTGCAAATAACTTTGCACTCTCTTTCCCTGTATAAAAAAATCCAATTTTGATTCTTAAGAGTTCTTTATTCGAATCTTGTGTGGGTTTCTCCCAAATATGAAACACCTTGTGAATACTCCATTATATGGATGTACTCCTCATATTCATTTTTTTAATATTATTCTCTCCCATCATGATTTCTTCCTTTGTGGAATGCTCACATCCTTATTTCTCTTTTTTGTTTTTCAAATCAGATTTGAGTTTCTCACCATGGAAACATCAATCTCTCATCGCCTATCAAGGCAATATTCTTCTCTCCACTCTTAAGACTCAAAGCTTGAAGATTCCTCACCCACTCTACTTGTGTTCTTGGTTGCACTATTTTATACACCAACTAGGAAATCATATGTTCCTAAATTTTTACCTTTTGCTTACATTTTTTATTTCATCCATTCTTGGATATCTCTCCAACACAAAACTACACCACCACACATTCTTATGCTTGAAAATTTTAACCTCTTGGGATGTTCAATAATTTCCTCTTCACAAAAATACTCTGGTTCCTTTATCTACCTCATGAGCTCTTTCAGGCTCTATTTACCAGAAAATAAATGAGTATTTCTATTGGGCTTACCTTCTTCTTTCACCACAACCTCTACTGGTCTTTTTCAATATTTTATGGTACTCTCTTGGCTACATCAACATACTATTCTCAACTATTCTGTTCTCTTTAACTATTATTCTTCTCTCCAAGGTATTTTCTATAGACATTATGTCTTTAAGATTACTACAATTTATGAATTTGGGTCACTCCTTTATTTCTTGACTTTTTTTGGAGCCATTTATGTTAGTCCTTATTCTTTAACCATCTGTACATAATGGATAAAATAATTTATGATGTGGATTGCCTCATTTTTGGTGTACTATTTGCACATTATTCTATACATCTATTTATTACCAACGTATTCTTCAACTCTTCTTTTCATAGACTTGTAATTAGATCTATTACCATTTAACAGAGTCACAATATGAAGTCAAATGAATGATATTTGAACCTTGCATCCCATGAAGTAAATCCCAAACCTACAAAAACACATAAAATAATTCATAACATATTTTTTAAAACACTAAAACTCTCTTGAACTTATAATATTTCCTCAATTTTTTTTCAGGCATGAAAAAGGCAAAGATAATTTACAAATAATCCACATCTATTGTCAAAGCCTCAATGCATTAAGCATTAAAAAACCAAATATGGAACTCTTTAAACCCCATATAATACTAAATCACATGAGGTCATTTGCATAAAAATATTCCAATTACATGGGAAGGTTTGTAATGCATAATAAATGGACAACAAAAACAATTTTGTTCATAATCCTTAAAAACATAATTAATGTATTTTTACAATTAATTAATCTTATCTTCAAACATTAAAATATTTTATAAATTATATTTTTTTTTTTCAGATATGGATTATTAAAAGAAAATGAAAAACCTAGAAGGAATATGCCCTCTACTTCTCCTAAAACCTATTCAAACTTTGTATCCCGTGTTTTGAAAAATTCATTTTATTTACCTAAAGCAAACTTGTACACATTAAGGAATGACTCAAATTTAAATTTGGAAATGGATTAACTATTTAAATATTAATATATTAATTTTTGTTCTCTATATGCTTTTTGAAACTCTCCCAAAATCTCCAATCTTCAAAACATGCCTAATCCCCAAAGGAAAGCCTTTTTCCCCTTTATTTTTGTTGTCTTATTCTAACTACCCCTCTTTTATAGAAATACTAGGTTTGTTGTGGGTTATATGGACCCATAGGGATGTTCCATCTTCATCTTAAATCCTATTGTATCTCTTCCATGCTTTTCTATTTGTCTATTTGCTAAGAAAAGGCTCCCAATCAAGTAACAACATTTTTTAATTTCCCTCAAAATAAACACTATGTTATTTTGTTGTTTTAGTTTAAGATGTGTTTTTGGAATATAAACATATTTTATAAGTACTAGAGGAATTTCCAATAATTTCCATGGCTCTTTATGTTCCCACAACCCCCTAAAGCTACCCATTGTTTTCAAAAATGGTTATGCTAGTGTGAATCATAGAGTTAAAGTTGCATATTTTTTGTGTCTTACTCATTTTTCCTCTTTTTTTTGTTATGCCAAGGGCCACCCAAAAACATTGGACAATAATTTAACACTTATTCTCATTCATTTAATGCTTATAAATAGTTAAAAATCAGCTGAAATTGTAGAATTTGAGCCCTCAATAACATCTTAGTAGGCAACCCCTTTTTGAAAAATGATTATGGATTCTTAGGTGTCTTAATAACCTCAAAAAGAATATACAACTTAGTTTTTCCCAGATCTATTTTGAAAAATTCATCCCATTAATTATTTTGTAGATGTTTAGTCTATTTTTAATTGAATGAATCAAACTAGTAGATATAAACCATTTAAATTGATATACATGAATATATAATAGATAATAGTAAAATAAATAATTTACATAATTGAAAATTACCTAAAATTAGTAAATAGACATGTATATGTGCAAACCTCCCTAAAAAAGATCTTATGTTGATTGTGTAAGTTGGTTATGACTAAAAAATACTTGAAAGGACCTATGCCTTGTGTCGTGATTAAATGTAGGAATTTAAATTAATCTAGGAAAAGTCCATAATAGGAGGATAGGGATGAACTATGGTGATGTCTGCTGATTGGGTTGTGTCCTGGTAGATTGTGTGCCTATTTTTTGAACTATGTCTATGTATTTTTTTGTGAGGGTTCATTAATAAATTCTATGTGCTGATATGTCATGTAAAGTACTTAAAAAAGATAAAATCCTAGCTCCTGCATAATAAACAAGATATATATCAAATGAAAAAGAGGGGTGCATGTAAGGTGAATATACAAATTCTATTAAAAAACCCCACATAATTTGAGTACTTCTTGCATAGCCCAAATGGGCTTTATGTTAATGCACTTCTCTCTCATAGGGTGAGAGTGTGATCCATGATTGTGAAATTATATGAGTATAGCTAGAGTATTGTTTGAAATGATTGAAAATAGATTCCATTGACCTGAAATAAAATATATTTAGACTTGGCCTATATTTTTTAGAATTCAACAAAATTTAGATTGAAAAAAATAGTGCTCTTTTTCTCAGTGTGTTGTAGAGTTGTGAAGTTATTTTTAGATTGATAAAGTGCTTGATTTGAGTGGCCTTGATGTGATTATATTGGTGAAACTTTAGAATATTTTCACTAACATACTTTAAAAAATATGCAGTGGATTCATTGTGAGATGTCTTGATTTCAAAAAGTGATCGTTGGAGTGTGGCGGGCAAGGCTATAGTGCAGCCTTATCTGACCTTGCATGGACCTATCCTAGAATGACAAATACTACTAGAAAAGGTCTGATGGGAACCCATGGGATGTATAGGGATGAATGAGGTTGAAATAGGGATGTTTGTATGATATTTTCAATGTTTTCAAGGTAGTGGAGGCTTTCATTATGGATTACAAGTTAACAAAATGGTGAATAGGACAAGTGAAGGAAGGATGTCAAGATTAGACATTGTCAAGCAGTTAATGATTAATTTTATGTATCCACATTTATCTCAATTTTATTATAGGGATGAAACAAAGTGAAATTAATTGATTAAAGTAGATGCTAACCTAAGAGTGTATACATACTTTTTATTTTGATGTGAAACTTGATCATACAAGATGCCTTAGTGCAAAACCTACAACACTGCCACTGAAAGTAGTTATTTTTCATTTTTGAAAATTAAAAGTCTAAAACTTTCAATTTAAAATATTTGAACAGAGAGCAAGAAAAATATACACTTGAAAGAGTATGCAATATAATTTTCATGTGACATGAGAATGTGGAAGTGCTTGCCTCCTTATTGAGGCATTTGAAGAAATATTGAACCTGTGGCAAATTGATAATGATTAAGTCTAACGATTTTTTGCTCCAACTCTCATTAAAATTTGTAATATATAAAATAATTGATGGGGTGTAATCATCAACCATGGCTCTTTACATATAAAAAGTGCAACCATAAATATTGAGTGTCACTAGAATCTAACATGGCCCACTTGAAAAATAAGATGAATCACACCATTGTATATAGATATAGATTCTATTTGAAGCTTTAAAACTTTGAAAATTTTGAACTTGAGGAAGTTGAAACTTTAAATTTTTTGTATTTACTATTGAAACCTATAATTTTTTGATACTTGCATCTTATAACTATAGGAATGAGTGCACATGCATGTCAGATGCCCCCATAATCTAAAAATTATGAATCATGCTGTAAATTTATAAACTTTATAATGCCATAAATATGAAATCTTATTTATTAGACTTGAATTCTCAAGACAAACCCATTGTGATGCCCATTGGAGATGAGAGACATAACCTATAATTAACTCAGCTCAAAATAAAAATTATGTAATATGTGAAAGATGTAATCATGTAGTAAAATTTGAAATTTATAAAGTATTTGAATATAAAATTGAATTTATATATGAAACATGGATTAGATAGATATATTATTAAAACACATAAGCATCATGTGCATGATATGCATCATGAAACTAAAGTAAGAATATAATATATAAGTAATACATTATATGAATCATGGCACCATAGTAACAAGTAATGAATAATAAATCAATGTCATACAAGATTAGAATATTTTCAAATGATGCCACACATAAGTCTCAAAGGTTACATACAAAGGGCATGTAAGTGTCGCATAACATACAAGGTCAAGGGCCACACACAAATGGAATGATGATGCCACACAATCATGAATTTACATATACAAGACCAGACGTCAGACACAAACAAGTAAGTTCTAAATTATCATGTAGTAAAGTAATAAAAAAAGAAGCATAAAATAAATGAGACTATGCTACATCCACCATATGTATCAATGTCATTATTTAACAAGTAACATACTTCATGTAGCACATGTATAGAATGAATTAAGAAGCAAGGATTTACAAATAGAGTAAGTTGAAGGGATTATAAAAATCCTCAAGAAGGTGCAAAAGCATGGTGTTGTAAGAAGGAAAATACGCAATGTGCCCCCAAATGTATGTGTAAATGAATTAAAACAAAGTAGCTCAAATGATAAAAATTGATAAGGATGTACATGCTCCTCATGGGAAAGATAGGGATATGATCATGTAAGTATAATGAAACACATAATAAGGTAGGTATGCAATGATAAGCAAGTGGAGTGCCAAATAGATAACTATTTTAGATTGTTTGAATTAGTTTTGAAAATTAGGAGGGAAAGTTCCCAAAGCAAAACATAAATCAAAGCACTAGAAGAATGCTTGGATAAGGGATAGAATAATTAGCAAGGAAGTAAAAATAAAAAACTATGCACAAAATAAATTATAACTATTCAAGAGACTCAATTCAACTAGGGGATTGGGAGGAAGTAGAAGTTTTTGTCCAACCAAGGATCTCATCAAGATGATGCACATATGTAAACCCAAATGCATTGTATGAAGGAATGACTTTTTATGAAGAATAAATTCCAACTGTATATAACTTTGAATTTGAATAAGTATCATACGATGTAAATAATATTTTGAACCACTATTCATACACCCACGTAAACCTATATCTTCATGTGTCGTATGAGGAGATGTAACTATCTATACATGTGGTGAAGTTTTTTGAATATATTGTTGTGACTTAGGAGATGAAGGCCTCTTTGTAGGTGTCACTTTATGTTTAGGATAATGCACCATGATCTTTATAATTAACTGAATATTCTTATGTGTAATTTTATCATGCTCAAAAGTAGATGGAATAACTAATTTTGTCACATGCTCATGTTCACTATGAGTTGAGGAAACTATAATCTGCTTTGGAATATGTAGATCAATCTCTTGAATAAAATTTTAGACTATTTCATTACATGTTACTCAATGATTGTACCATGTAGCTATTCTAAAGGATAAGTAAACATCATTAGTTCCAATGGATATTCATATTGGATTCCTATGATTTTGACCCCTTGATTATCATAAATATATTTGAGACATTTGTGCACTTTAAAAGGTACTGTTCTAATCTTTTGTATCCAAGGACATCCTAATATAAATTCAAATACCCCTATGCATGGTATAACTAAGACTAGAGTGGTCATTATGAGAGGGCCATCAAAGGCTTTCAAAAATATATAAGTACCTAAACATCTTGATTTATATAGCCAAGAGAGTAGAGAATTTTTATGGTGCACACATTTTTACTTAATCTTTTATCTATCATAACACTATGTATGGATTGATTTTCAACATATGCTTAAATAAGGAGTGCATGTCTATCATCATCAATAATTTCACTATCATCAAATATGATCATAAGATGTGGTGCTTGTTTACTTATAACTATGCCAATGATGCCATTAAGTTTATGTCCATATATAGAAGGAGGAGGATGAACATTATATACATAATGTACTTTATAATTATCTTTTTTATTTTTTACATGATTTAGAAAAGGATCTTTGAACATTTTGAGTTTTGAATTTTCATTTGTTTGTAGCTTAGATTTTTCATCAAGTGTAACAATATCAATAATATTCTCATAAATTGGATCTTGAATCTTATGCTTAAGCTTGAAACATCTATTTGTCGAATGCCTAATATATCTATGACAGTCACAATATGCATTTCTATAATTTTTTTTAGATTGTGGTTTAGACATGTCCACTTTCACTAGTGGAGGAAGAATGATTATATTGTATTCAAGTATCTTTTGTAAAAGTACATGAGGATGTGTTGGTAACCTTGAAAATTACCTCCTTGATTGAGTTTGTAATTGAAGTTTTTGTGCTGGTTGTGAGATAACATTAATTGTAATATTCACTTCATAATTGCTTTCATTTGGTTTGCTCTTATAAGTTGGATTGGTTTTAAATTTGACATTTGAAGTATACTTAAGATTGTTCAACGTAAGCAACTTGATCTCACACTCTTTAATTGTATGACATAGTTCATCAAAATATTTGAAATTATCAAACATAATTGACTCTTTAAGTCAAGAAAGCAAACTTTGAGTAAAGATATCTTGAAGCTCATTATCAACCATTTGATTTGTTATTTTTTCTAGCATAGTCTTGTATCTTAGCACATATTCACTACTTTTTTATTAGACCCTTGTTTGAGCTTTGAAATTTGAGCATATGATATATTTTCATCAATGTTGATAGAAAATTATGTTAAAAATTGATTTGAAAAAGGATTGAAATACTTTACTGATTGAAGAGGAATATAATAAAACTGTCTAAGAGCATATTCGTTGAGACTTCTTGGAAATATCTTTGTTAAAAATTTGTCATTATCTACATAGTCTAGTCAACTTACATGGAATGCACACAAATGTTTTTCAAGATCACATTTTAATTCATATAGAGGAGTCTTAGGATCTACAAAGGCAAATGTTAATGGATAAGATGAAATTTACAGTGCCAAATTATTATGTACCAAGGAATATGAATCCATGGAAGGGATAACATGAGAAATGGTTTGCTCAATTTGAGATAGTTTAGCTTGTAATATAAGGAAGGTATGATCAAGAGTAACATTTGTAGAGGTAATGAGAGGAATGTAAGTATCATGAGTAGGCATAGGCTAAGATACATTTTAGAGACAAATTGATGTTTCCAAACAAAGGGATGATGTTAAAGTTTTAGAAATAATAATGGTTGCGATGGTAGAAGTAACAACATTATAAAAGCTATCTTGGGCACCTTTATTTTGTTCATAGCTGGAAAAATATAAAAATGAGTCAAACTTTCCTAGATACTCATGAAAATATTGCATAAAATTTTTGTCATTAATTGGACCAGATTGTTCTTGAGTATTGGGTTCCGAAATAAGAGCCATAATGCACCTTTGAAGATGGTGAATAATAAATGATGAAATATTCTTTACTGTTTTAAATTTTAAAAAATATATAACATATGATTCCTCTTGTTCCTAAGTCATTTCAGATTAGAAAAAAACTATTGGATGAGAATAACATTATGAAATAGTAGCACAAGCATTTCTAATAGGAAGATCTTAAGATTGAACATTATTTGGTATAACTTCTCTATTAATTTGACATTGAATTCATGTGAAAACATAATGAATCAAATGTTGAAAGGTAATACATAATGCAACAATGAATTTCATAATCCTATGTATCATATGAAATATATATTCACTCATTGATCCCATTATGAATATAATACAAGTAAAAATTAAGGTACAAGGGTGATCTAGGCAAGGGTTTGAATGATTATGTGAGCTCTCAAATAGACTTACTCGTTCATTGATTAGTGTTAGCCTAATATATCAAAACACTAACTATAGAGATAAAACCATGTTTGTATTAGACTAACCCTATTTTTGAGGGCATGACGAGAGTAACTTTCCTAAGTGATACGCTTATCTCAAGTACAACATAAATTAAATGACTAAAAGAGGCTTCCTACAATATAAATAAAGGTTCCTAGATGTTTTTGATATACTATGAGGTATGTGAAAACTAAAATCTGTGTTTAAGTGAGTATTGAGATAAACTCTTCAGCCATGATGTCTATAAACAAGTCACCATGTAGTTCTTCATGACAATCACTAAATAGTTTGAAAACTATCATAACATAGTTTATAAAACTAAGCACAAAAAAAATTATAAAATAAATAAAAAATAAAAGTGAAATATTTGTGTATATAGAGAGCAAAAAAATTCAACCTGAGGCCGAAAGAAAGAGATTAAGTGTTAGATTGATCCAATGTGATAAGACAATTTTATACAGTGTCAGATGAAATCTAAGGTCAAAAAAATTGAATCATTTTTTGTAGGATTAATATCCAAGGTTGAAGACTATTTCTTTGAGTGTTAGGAATTTATAAAAATTTGTATGAAATCTTAGGACAAAAATCGAGAAGCAGTAAACAATGTTCTAAAAAATAGCGGGTTCACTAAAATACTTAGACTATTTTTAATTGAATGAATCAAACTAATAGATCTAAACTACTTAAATTGATATACAATAGAATACAATAAAATACATAATTTAAAAAATTAGAAACTAGCTAAAAATAGTAGATAGGCTTACATATATGTAAAACTCTCTAAAACATATCTTATGTTGATTGTGGAGGCTGACTATGACTAAAGACTACCTCAAAGGACTTGTGCAATGTGTTGTGACCTAATGCAGTGATTTATATTACTTATGAATAAGTTCGTAAAATGAGGTTAGGTTCATACTGTCACCTTATTGACTAACTATGACCGCCTCTTGGTTGATTGTGCACTTGATTTTTTGATCTAGGTTTGTGCAATCATCTATAAAGGTTCACTAATAAATTTTATGTGCCAATATGTTATGCAAAGATTTAGAAAGGAAAAAACTCTAACTTATGCAAAACAAATAAGAAAAATATCAAACATAAAAGAAAGGAAATAAGTAATAGAAATATCTGATCTATCCTTAAAAAATATGATGTAATCTGAGTGTTGTCTACATAGCCTAAATGGGCCTCAGGTTGATGTGGTTCTTCCTCCTAGTGTGAGTATGTGATCCATGATTGTGTAATTGCATGAGTATATCTAGAAGATATATTTAAATGATTGATAATGGTTGCCATTGACTTAAAATAAACTATAGTCATACTTAGCTTATGACTATTAGAATGCAACAAAATTAAAATTGGAAGAAATAATGCTCTTTTACTCATTATGTAGTGAAATTGACAAGTGATTGCTATATTGATCAAGTGTTTGTTTTGAGTGGCCTTGATGTGATTATATAGGTGAAAATTTAGAATATTTTCACTGAATGACTTTAAAAAATGAGTAGGAGACCCATTGTGAAATGTATCGATTTTAAAAATGTGATTGTTGGAGTGTGGGGGACAAGGTTGTAGTGAAACATTGTCCAACCTAGTGTAGACTTGTATTAGAAGGATAAAAACTACTAGAACAGGTTTGATGGGAACCTTTGGGAGGAATAGAGATGAATTATATTGAAATATGGATGTCTGTATGATATTTTTAGTGTTTGCAATATAGTGGAGGTTCTCATTATAGATTATGAGTAACGAAATGATAAATAAGCCAAACAAAATAAGGATGTGAATATTAAATACTATCAATAACTCAATGATTAATTTTATGTGTTTACCATAACAATAATACCATTTTATAGCAATTGTTTATATTTCATAGCATGGTTGTTTTGAAACATCAGTTCTACAATAACGTCATTCTATAATAATCTCTTACATTGCACATGGTTGTTTTGTAACATAGGTTCCACATCAAAGCTTGATGATCTTTGGATTGAGAATCAAATGCAAAAGTAAGCCCACATTTTATTTAAATGATACAAACATGTTTTTGGTAATGTAATATTACCTATACCCCTTGGATTCTCCTACACTAGAGTGTGTGGAGACTAGATGTTACATCATGATTTCTCAATAAGTAAATTTATTTGAAAATCGGTGGATTTTTTATGATCAATATTCTGATTTGATTATTATTCAACTAAGCTATAAGTCATACGCTGTTATGGTATGAGTTAATTGTACTTTATATTCTTTACATTGTGATTATGTTGATTGTTACTACAACATTATTTTATGATATATGTCACGATGTTATGGACTAACTACTTTCTTGTTGTGAGTTTGACATAGGAGAGATCCATCGCTTAGAGCAGGACGGAGGGAGAGCATCATTAGAGAGGGTGACATAGATGGAGGTATTGGGGGACAATAAAGGAACGGCTAGAATCCATGCACATACCACATTAATGGCATTGATTATATGCATAGTTTGGATGGTTAGCATTAACATGTTTTTGACGTTGTCTGCATTTAAATATAAATAACAAGTCAAACCTAGAATAAGATAAAGGACAAAGATTTTGAAAAGTTGTAAGTCAACAAAAGGACCAATATTACTTAATTTAGACTAAATTATTGATACATAAACAAATATACTAACATTCTTCAAATAATATTAAATAAATATTAAGAAGCCATTTTTAAATATTTATAATGACGTTACCATCCATAATCTTAAAAAAAACTAAAAAATGAAAAAGCCAAAATCATATCCGAAATAAATTTAGTAGAATGAATACCCTTCAATCTTTAATACTAAATTGAAGAAGCATTCTATACCCTTAATTCATATAAAAACAAAAATTCAATAAACAAAATGTCTATAATAAAAAATCTCTTATAAATATGTTGACACTCGAAAAATAAAAGTGTCCAACAATCATAAACGTCCTAATCTAATTAATCAAAATTAAATTAAAATCAGATATATGTCAATGTCATTGGTTGTTTAAACCACATGCACCTACAAGAATTAAGTAACAAATTTTCTCATCGGTAACCACAAACTATGCCTCACGCACGATGAGGTATCAAACATTTAATTCTTGCACGCTCGTAATTAAACTATTGAAATAGTTTTGCATTTCCTTTGATAAATCCAAGGAAATTTCCACATCGAGGTAGGAGGAATCATGTAACTAATAGTTTGTTGTAACCAATAGTAGTTGTATGTCACCATAAACCTTTATTTTAATAAATTTCAACCCTCAATTTGTTCAAAAAAAAATATATTTTATTTCCTATCACGAAATGATGCCTGAAAACCTAAATTCACTGACAAATAATCCTAGGTATTAAACCCAAATCACCTTAGTGGATAAGCCCTAAACAAATTCCAACTTTATTTCCCTCTAGACATGTTTGTGACTTCCTAGAAAAAACTTATAGTAAACATATAAATATATTGGATAAGGTTTATAATATATTATTTAAAAAAATCATTGTTAAGGTTATCATATGGAGACTTTCAACAGTTCAGAATTGCCTTGTATTAGGGAAATGAAGCCTAAACTTAATTAAAAAATGTTTCAATTTTTAAATCTTTTTTCCCCATATCACTTTGAAGCTATTTAAAATATGTATATAATTGTAGACATTCAAAAATTGTTGAGTAATATTTATTTTTCATTATTTCATTTTATTTTTTTGGTATTGAAAATATGTAAATTATATAAAGAATTTAATGTTTATGAAAGCATTTGAAAAAGAGAAACCGCTGACAACTTTAAAAACAAGAATAATATAGCGTTGGTAGCATACAGAGTCATCAAAAGTATTCAAAAATATGATACATAAATACATTACATTCACTGTGCCAGACATGAACAGTTATAAGAGAGAACTATCAACCGTCATACAAAAGATTGTTCAATACCTGAATAACATGGATCTTCTTATTACATAACAACGACTTCACTTGACATTTAATTCACTGAATCAGGAAAGGCACCATTGTGTTTTTCTCCAAATCCTCCTATCACTGTGAAAAAAGAGAAACAATAAGGAGAAAAACTTCAGAGTAAATATTTAGAATTTATGTTTCTTGATGAAAAGAAGATTTAGATAAAGCTGCCAAACATCTATTTTTCCATATTTGCAATAAAATAACTTGTTTAATGGTATCATCAACAATATTTTTATTCATGCCCATCCCCAGAAGTGTTTCTTCCCAGTTTAACTGAAGACTAAATATAGCAGGCAAGCTATTGAAAATGGCCTTCCATTGTTTTTAGCGTATACACAGTCCCAAAACACATGTTTTAAGTCCTCTTTTGATTGACAAAATGGACAGTTAATGGGTTGGATCATGATGCCTTTCAATCTATCTCCTATAGGTAGTTTATAGTGCAGGGTTTTCCAGGGCATGTTTTGAGCATTTGCACCAGTTTTAGACTTCAAAATTTATGTGCTCAAATTGGACCAAAGCTTTTTGCTAAATTTATATTTCCATTTGAGATTCAATCGAGCACTTAAAGGGACATGAGGCAGAAGATGAATATAACTTTTCTTCAATGAAAAGGCATTGAAATGGTAACGTGCTAACCATCTCCAGTCTTTCAAAAAACTACATGGAATAGGGGTACACATTTTCATGGACAACTCCATCAGAACTAGAGACTGAACAAAGGTGATAAACTATTCAATTTTGTTGTTCAATCCAAAATATATTTGAAGGTTATGCCATGAAATCCAGTTCAACAGAGAAAAATCTTACATGTCGCCAGACTGTCACACACCTTTTTTAAACAAGTAATTTGCTTATTTATGGAAGGTAATGACAATAGGCATGACTTGATACTTAATGAGTTTATTCCACCATATGGATGAGGATGTAAAACTAAATCCACACTACAGAGAGGCTTCTCTCCACTCTAAAAAGTGACAAACATGCTACTAGGCTTTTCAAATGGATTGTAAAGGAGAAGAAGCTCAAATTTTGAAAAAAGGTGCAAAAAGAATCTTATCCCACCAATTGATGGCCTACCATTTACCATGAACAAAAGCAAAATTGATTCTATGATGGACCAATATCTTCCAAGGTTCATCACCCCGACTAGCTCTAATGATCCACTTAGTTGATAGACAAATCCCTTGGGTTTTGGGATCAATAATTCCCAAACCACCTTTGTTCTTTAATTGTATGTAGTGTGCCCAGGATGTGTATTTAAAACCAACATAACCACCCCATTTGGTCCAAAGAAATTGCTGAATATTTTTGTTAAATCTTCATAGCCTTTGTTGGAGGGCATCCAACAAGAGGAGTAATATACATGCGAAGCAATGAAGATTCTATTAAAAACCTAGATTTTCCCAGCGAATGATAGAAACTTGTTGTCCCAATTAAATTTTTTGTTCTTGAGTCTATTAATAAACCAATTCCGCATATCTGATAGGGAAACTCCTATTTTGAATGGTATGCCAAGATACCTGGTAATCTCTCCATGCTTTATTTGTCTCCATTCTTTAGGTATCCAATGTGGAACAGGCCCAAAATGTATCATCAAAAACTTAGTTTTATTGTGAGTTAGCTATGATCCCAACACTGAATAATATAGGTTTAATATATCCAGGGTATAAATAATTTTTGCTTCAGAATTTTGTAGAAAAAACAAGTTGTTATCAACAAAATGAGAATTAATAACAACCACATTCCTAGGAATTGAAATCCCTACTATAAGCTACAACTGATTAGCTTTTTGTAAAAGATAACCCAAGGCATCAATAGTAAGAACATATAATAATGGTGACAAAGGACATCCCTATCTAATGGATCATTGAAGAGGGAATAAATCAGTAATAGAATCATTGATAACAATTTGAGCACTTGCATCATTAAATAACATTTGAACATGTGATCTTATTTTGGGACCAAATCCCAACCATTTTAGCATTTTAAGAATAAAGCTCCATTGAATTCTATCATATGCCTTATCAAAATCCATCTTGATCAATAGAGCATCTTGTCCTGATTGTTGGGCCCATTCACAAGTTTCCCAAGCTAAGATAAGATTATCCAAAATGTATCTGCCACCAAAAAACCTAGTTTGCTTTACCCTAACAATATTTTGCACTACAGCTTTGATTTGAAGGGCCAATGCTTTAACTATGACCTTATAGGATGTATTAAGTAATGTAATCAGTCTCCAACCAAAAATAGACAACCCTGGTCACACAATAAGACAAGCATGAGATGGATATTGAGGTTGTATGAAGATGCACACATTTATTTTTAGTCTCAAATGTCTCATAACAATTTAATAATGACAAATTTAAACTATTTACCCATACATAAACAAATGTATGTAAAACATATAAAATATTGACAAATATAAACCCAAATGATTCAACTTCCATAATGGCTCCTAAGCCTAGTGGCATTATAATGTATGTATACACATTTGTAACATTATTTAGCAAGTAGATATCAAAAAATTAGATAACCATACATATTTATCAAGAGTATGCCATGTACAAAATACACATATTAATATAATTTTTCATTACAATTCTATTATTTTCTATAGTATCCATCCTATTCAAAATTTCTTCTACATATGAATATAATCCATCTAAATCCTTACTTAGAGTGTTGTCACCTAGACCTCTTGGAATCCATACCATTGGTATCATAGCAGTTCATCTTGTATTTCCCATAAAATAAGGTTAGAGCATTTGAAGCTTGGGATCAAACCACAACATCCCTTAGACTATTTATTATGTTGTTTAGTAAATTTCATATGGTAAGAGATAACACAACACAAGATGATGTCCTCACATTTATAAATAATGAGATTAAAAGTGCTCTTAAATAATAAAATACATGTATATTCAACTATTTCACTAAATTTATTAAATGAGTGGTTTCATCAAATCACACATCAAGTTTATCTTTTGGTGGTCGAGTCCCCTAGGTTTCAAGTAAATCTAGATGTTGATGTGTTTAAGAAGAAAATAAATGAAGATGCGATAAATATAATTGGTTAGATCAGTTAGAATCATATTTTTATATGAATGAATCTTCCAATGAAGAGAAAATAAAAATTAGTCCTTCCAAATTTTATTCACCCCTCAGTAAGTGGTGGCAAGTGTATGCTCTATGGAAGAAAGACTAGATCAAAGATGAGTCTAAACCAAGATAAGAATAATTCTTGGAAACCTTCAAGGATGAATACTAACTTGAATATTCAATGAATATGTCTACATTAAGTGGAAACAACTATGACAAGGACATGACTAGTTATTCTAAGCCTACATAGATTCCTTTCATGACATGTATATAAAATTGGGCTTCTACGATTTAGAGAAGCATAGAGTTCTCAAGTACCATAATGGCATAAAATCATTTGTTCAATCCAAACTAAATATAGTTAAGTTCAATATGATGGGAGAAACCTATCACAATGTAAAAAACATTAGAGAAGAGTCCAAGTTGAAGGGAAAGAGAAAAGTAACTTATGTACCAAAGAAGATCCTTCTTTAGACAATTTCAACCCATTTAAGATAGGTAGAAACCAACAACCATTATAACATAAAGTGTCATGCATAGAAAATCTTGCTTGCATGCACATAAGCATATGGTCCAAACTTGTCATTTCTTGATGTAGAGGAAACAAACCCATAATCTAATTGTCTCAACACATTAGCCACACTAGCAGTGCCAAATACTAAAGCATAATGCCTATTCCATTTGTAGATGTGGGTACAAGGGCAACCACTATATTTGTTTAATGGATGGTGGTAACATGAATAATACCATCTCCTCAAGTGACTACATATTCTAACCATGCCTCTTCTATGTCCCTACAATTTGGGATGGATCAATTTTTGTAGCACAAAAGTATACATGTCACTCACCAATGCCACTTTTCATATGTTATACATCATATCAAAGAGGATCTAATATGCATTGTATCTTCAATTGATTCATGTGATATAATCCTTGGGCATACATACATATATAACTACTAGTGTGTACACATCCAATCCTTGGAGTATAACCATATCAGTAGGAAGTAAGAGATATATTTTTCTTAAAGTAATTCCACACTCTAATCATGCCATGCAAACTCTTGATAAAAATACATCACTCACCGATAATAGAAACACAACTTCAACCAATATAAATAAATAGGTTCTTGGAAATTATTTATACACGTGACTTATTTAAGCTAGTATACATATTTCTCATGGTGGGACAAAAAAAACAATCCCCCATGTGGCAAATGGTTCGCCTGTTATTAGCTAGAAGCCAAGATACCACACTTGCTTCTTAACACAAACATGACATTTACTTCTCAAGAAACAAAGAAATATCCACACACATTTATGCCACCTCACGCTCTTACCTTCAGGGCCTTAGTCACTTATGCAATCTTCACAAGTCCTTGCATCATTTTCGACCCATATAACATCAAGGAACATGCTACAAGACCTCGAATTTAACTCAAGCACATCTACACAACTCCCAACACCATGTGCATCTTGTGCAACACCATAAACCATGCCACATAGCTCTAAAGACTACACCACTTTGATTCTTGATAGATAATGTAGCTATAGAAAATAAGATAATGAGTATTATTAAAAAAATGAAGTTGATGATATTAATAAAAATTTGAGAAAAATGCATTACACTCTAACAAGTTCAAGAGACTATCCTTGAAAAATAGATATATTCGATATTGGTTCTCTCTAGACAACTTCCTAAGCTTATGGATAGCTAATTTTTTTTGAAAAATAACCATGTAATACATAAAAAACTAAATATAAAGGTTACAAACAATCATTGGAATATGATTGTTGTTTCCCATGTGTGATAATGGCAATATGAGTGTTAATCTCTCACAAAACAAGTTAGAAAAATATGAATTTGATTTGAGGTATGCACAAAAGTTGGGAGACAATTGTAAAAGGATTAGAATAATTTTTTTTTTTTATAAGAGAACCAAATAGGTAAGGAATTAGAAACAAAAATAATTTATTTTTTTTGCATGTATGTGATGAAATAAATGATGATTTACTTGAATATTTTGACTATGCCAATGTATGTATGATCCATCTCAAAGAAAAGAAATGATATGAGCTCAAAAATATTTTCACTAAAATTATCAAATTCTCCATAAAGTAGGAGACATCATATGTTAATACCTTCTCTAATTATAAAATCTTAGCTGATTTTTTGTAAATAATGTTGATTTACCTTTATTTTATCATAATTGTAGACTTAATTTTTATCTGAATAATTGTGTGTACTTTGGTGAAGAAGAGCCTCCACACATTGGTAATGATGATAGGTAACTAAATGGTTTAAATGTCATTTTAAATTTACCTTATGTGAAAGATAAATCTACATTACTCAACGAAGATACAATTGATGTCAATATCAAAACTCTTAAAAATATTAAGATCTAAAATAAGTGGTGTTGTTCTAACTCTTTTTTATTCTTTTATTTGGGTAAAGTGAGGGTTTTGATGGGACCCCACAATATGACACAAATCACATGAATAATCAACCATGAAGGAAAAAAAACAACCACCATCAGTCCATCCACCAACACAACTCAACTACAACCAACAACGAAAACTACATCAAAGCTAACAACCAAAAATCAACAAACAATCAACTTTCAGCTTGATCAGAGAAAAGGTGGCCAATAGTCACTTAAGAACTGTCCACAAAACCAACTACTACAGTTAAAACCATCAATGTCGACACTACCAATATAAGAGTGTGCCACCTAAATATAAAAATTAAGGGACAAAAAAGTAACCAATGACTAGGGCCAATATATTACTCGCCAAGAAATGAGGTCCTCCATCATCTATTGAGTGCCATCATTCGCTGAAAGATATTGCTCTTTGAATTTGTAAAGAAAAAAAATTTATACTAACTTACTAATTGAATATAGTGATGTTTTTTCATGGTGTTATACTAATGATCCTAAGTTACTTTTTATTATTACTACATATAATATTGTTGTTTACCTTGATGTCAAATTGACAAAGTAAAAAATAAAAAAAATTATTTAAAATTTATTCTTTTAATTAAAAAAAATTAAAAAAAAAATTGTTATAAGTTTATTTGACCAATTAACTAATTTTGACAGATTTAAAATATTGTATTCATTTGGAAACCAAGTAAAAGAATATTGAATCTATAATATCAATAAAGCATAAATCTTAAACATGATTTCCCTTTTCCAAAATAGTATGATAATTGAATTGATTTTTAGATACAATAGTAATTTTTATCTTCTTTGGATTTTATCTTCTTAACTCTTTGTTAAATTGTATTTTTTAATTTTTTTTCCTTTTCACTCGAATGATTAATTTTAAAACATATTTTTATGATTTATGCTTGCGTGTTCTTATATATTAAAATTTTACATTGTGCTCTTAAATATTAATTATTTTAAAATAATTTCGCTCTTTTTTATTTAATGAGATTATATAATTTTTTTAACACTTTATTTTAAAATTATATTTTTACTCTCTTTCTCATTCTTTTATTATTTAAATTAATTTATTTTTTAAAACTTTAAATTTTCCTTCCTCTTATTTTATGTTTTTTTTCCCCTCAAAGCCATAAAGACCTTAACATGATGAACAAACGATCATTCCAATACAAGCAAGATTAAGTATACTAGTGGAGAGAGTAGATGGATGAGATAAATTTTATTTTATTTTTCTTGATTACTTTTGCTTGTGATTTTTTTAAGTTTATGGTTCAAATTTTTAATATATATTGATTCAAATAACTTTTTTTTCTTGATTATTTTGGTTTGTGAATTTTTTAAATTTATAATTTAAAATTTTAATATATATTAATTTAAATAAATTATTTAATGATAATTGATAGAAGTAAATAAAATTAAAATTGTTATAAAAAATATTTTATAATATATTATGACATGAGATGTAAATGTTATTTCGATATGTTATATTATATATATTTTTAATTTTTTATATAAATAATAATATATATTTTTAAATAAAGTTTGTTTACGAATAGTTAATTTAATTATAAAAAGTAAACTTAAATAATTATTTCCTTTAATTTAATTGATATTTTAAAATATAATCATAGAATATATCACGTAGATAGAATCGATTACAAAGATAAGTTTAAAGTGTTAAGAATTTATTTAGAAAAAAATATCTTAAGTGAGAATTTTGACAACTTTCAAATAAAGCCATTTTTCATAATTATAAGCTTACCAATGATTTTTTTGGTACTCCCAAACCACCTTACTATAAGTTGGCATAATTATTTTTATATTAAAATTATAAATTTAAAATTTTTATTTAACCATGAAATGAATTCTAAGTTTTTATTTTTACATTGAAATTTTAAAAATTGAAAAGTTTTTGGATATAATTTCATGGAGAAATTAAAATATTGAATAAAGTAATCTGTAAATATATAAATTATGTATAAAATAAGTCATGGAAGTGTAAATGTGATAGAGACAAAATTATCAAAACTTATTAGAGTTTAATTTTAAACATGTGATATTATTATTTTAGTGGTGTTCGAGTATCATTGCCCACAAAATTATCAACATTGATCATAATTTATTTTTAAGAATGTAATAATATTATTTCAATGGTGTTTGGGTTTGAATATTTTTTTAGGAGGTCACTAAAATAATGATTTTAAATATTTTGGTAAAAGAATACAGTTTCAAAAGAATTTATTGAAAAATTAAGCAATATTCTCAAAAATCTTTTAACAAGATTTTTTTACTTGGTTAAGAGGGTTAAAGGGGTGTCTCACTTGTTTTATTAAAATTAAAAACCAATGATTACAAAATGTCAAAAAATATCTAAGAGAGTTAAATACAACCAAAACTAAACTAGGCTAGACAAGCCCAAGGAGAGACAAGACCAAAAACCCAAAGAAATAACCAACTGAAGTCAAAGCCAAATGCCAAAAAAATGAATTGCCACCATCACCAACACCACCCCATTGACAAAACACCAAGTAAGCTTTGGTTAATAAGAAGTTAAACTTGACTTCCACCATCGTCAACCACCATAGGTGCCTCTAGTCCATTGCTCTCAATCCAACCATCCCTACATAGGGTCACCAAGACCACCATAGGCTTACCACCATTAACTGCCATAATTGTAGAAGATGCCACCAACCCAATAAAATTGCTACTATAACCACGTCTTCCACCACTACCACCTCGCCTGCCTTGAGAACATCTGAATACTTTGAAACCACCTAAACTAGGGAATAAATAAACATCCTCAATGCATCCACACATGGCCCTAGAGACTGCCTATCACCATGTGACTAGCCCACCATCTATCGAGCGAGAATTTGTTCCAACTGAGGGAATAAAATTTGGTACCATTAGACCAAACAATCTTGCATGTAGTTGTGTCATCGAGAGCACATAACTTGACCTATGGAGGGCTAGTACCATAGCAAGAGATGACATGGGATCTTGAAATACACTAACATCTAGAACCAAGATAAATCTCCCTATCGGTGATGGATGACATAGAGCTAACTGAAGCTTTGCCACAAATGCCAAAATTATCATAAAGTGTTCTTCAAGCTCTAAAAAAGTGGCAAGGGGGACAAGCCCCACACTCTCATTACTAGAGAACAATAGATATTATGATGTAAACCCCCCAAAACCCTCCATAATAATGGCTAGGCTAACTCAAAACCATGATTTAAGCACCCTTTTGATAATTAAACAAATGACTGCCTTGTCTTCCAAAGTGAGCAGAAGGTTTCCCATGAGCATGGAATCCATTTTAGAATTGACCTTAGGTCAAGAAGTAGTTTCTAGATAAACCAAACCAATAATTTCATGAATTACCTCCAACACAACCCTAGACTAAATTAAAAAAAAACCTTATTGAGACAGGAGTCTGTCATGTGACCATCAAAGGCCATCTCCGACTTCATAGCTGTCAGGTAGAGAAGGGGAGTGTTGAGGTTATGCTAGGGAATCTCATCCATGGCAAAATAGAAGAAGTCACACCCAACCAAAAAATAGCCACACAAACACAATAGTTACACTAGCATTGGTGCATTGGGAAATTAACTCCAACAAACTTAAACAACACCCAAACCACCTGCGCATGTGAGTCCCATAAATTCCAATAGAATGACATGGCATTCAAATGAGATGAGAGGCATTATGAAGTAACACAACCAACCCTAAGATAAATAATGGGAGGATTTCAAAAGGACAACTCAAAATCAATATTGGGTGAAGCCTCCTAGGAGTTATCAATAATAATTTCCTCCTACTAGTCAATACCACTATTGGCTAAGAAGTTTGCCACTTCATTTGCCTCTCTATAATAATGCAAAGCCTCTAATACTGAGAAGGAATCCAAATCCTCCCAATAATTCTTAAGGAAGTTATTGAGGTTCCATGTTCCATCCATGCACCTAAGAACAATATTGATGATGACCATCAATTCACCTTCAATGCCCAACTTCTTAATGTCACATTGAATTTCAAGTCTAATTACCAGTGCGAGTGATTGAGCTTCAGCCTCATTATTTGTCCCATCCATAAGTTTCATGGATGCTACTCTAATCAAGGATCTAGAACAATCCCAAATAATGCAACTAAACCCTAAAGCCCCTAGATTTATGTAAGTAACCCCATTGAAGTTCAATTTGAACATGCTTGGAGGGGAGGATGACAAGAAGAATTAACAACCCTATTTTAATCTTTGTCCAATACGAACAACCTATTAATAGAAATTTTGACAATACTTCTACCCTATGAGATTTTAGGGATTATATTTAATAAATAAGTTTAAAACATTGGTGTGCATTATAATTTGATTATTGAGTGATGCATATTTAAATACGTGGTGATATAGATGAGTTGGTCTTAGGTGATATTTTAAAGACATTGATGTTACTCGAAGAGGTCAAGGGTTCATAACCCATAACTACTGAATATTATTTTACAATCATCTTTTTTATGGCATGTATCTCATTTTTTTGAATATTTGAGCCCTTTCAAATCTATGTAGTGGAATAATTACTCATTTTATAGGTTCATTTGTCATTGTAAATGGATGCATTATTAGTGATATCCAACATCCTTACTAAAAAAGTGGATTGAGAGGTGGAAGTTATTATTTATGGAGAAGACAATTATTATTGGAAAAATTGATGGTTGAGAATTTCACATCTAAAAATTCACTAGTGAAAAGAAGACTCTAAAGCAAATGTTATTTAGATGCAAGCTAAAGAAAAAAATATGTTTTCTCATCAGTGAAAACAATGATGAATATTTTTCTCTTGATGAAAATTATGAAGACCATCCTAACGAGGAAAGTTAGGAGGAATATGTTTACTAAATAAAATTGTAAACTTATCTTTATTAATAGAACTCACAAAGTATTGTTGCACAAGGAAGCCCAAAACTTAGTGAAGATGAAATCAAAGATGTTGTTTTCAGTAAGGCTCAACTTCCACCGAAGATGAGATCATTTTTTTAGAGAATCTCAATCCCTACTAAGGAACCATAGTGAGGCCCGACCTCACTACTATTTTTGGCGAATAGTTGAGTGTGTCCTTATTTACATATAATGCTATGTTGTGGTCATTTTATTATATCCTTGTTCATACAAGTGTGT
The DNA here is from genome assembly GCA_037957365.1 of Torreya grandis. Lineage (NCBI taxonomy): Eukaryota > Viridiplantae > Streptophyta > Pinopsida > Cupressales > Taxaceae > Torreya > Torreya grandis. The sequence goes on from JARHVA010000182.1 coordinate 2,114,712, forward strand.
ATATTATTTTTCAATGAATTGATGAGTGTATTATTTTTATTGATTATTTGTAAATATGTTGGATTGCATGTATGTCCTAGTTTGTATGATAAGGCTATTCTCTCACATTTATTTGAGTATTATGTAATAAGTAGAAATGTTAGGATTAATATTACACCACAATATGCTATTTATAATATAATTGGTTAAATAAATTTTGTATATAGGTTGTAAATTCAATCTTTGAATATAAGTTTAAATATTTATTTATTGAATTTTAATTGATTAGGTTATTTTAGAGTGGTTGTTGAGTCATTCATGTATATATTATTGGTGGAGGGATAAGTGTAAAGTGCTAAAGGTTTGTTGAGAAAATTTATCTTGGAAAATATGATTATACCAAACTATAAATCATATAAATATCCCTTTGAAAGTTTTAGTAAAATAATTGATATAGATTCAATCCTTTCATTAGCTTTTTTTTTTTTTTCCTTTGAACTGATTTTTTTTATCATACTTTAGGTTGTTTTATACTTGTTTTCTTTATATTGTATTGTTTATTTAAAAAGTAGAGAATAATTTTTTTTCACACATGTATGATAAAGACATAATATTCATACATATACATGGATAAAGACATAATATTCACACATGCACATAAATAGAATACAAGTAGTCTAAATCACTTCCATGTGGGGTTTTGATTGTATTTATAAGTTAAATCAAGAATCTTCAAAAGGTCATGCCTTCATTATTATAGCTGCAAAATATTTGACAAAATGTCTAAGGGACATTTTTGTTCACTGGTATAAGGGGTATATCACCTTTATACCTTGGAAGAAAATATTTTAAAAGACTTATATTGTATATTGACAAGTTTATATGTACAAAATTGACTTTGTTTGATGTTTGCATGTTAATTTGTGTTTATGTTGGGGGAACATGGATTAATTTTTTTTTTCAAGTTACTCCTTTTATTTGAATGTACTTTCTTTCAATAACACTATTACTAATATGCTACTTATAACGTATGATTTATGCACTTAAAGTATTTGTTATTTCTAAAATTATGTATGATGTAAATTTTCTATGATACATGATTGATATATAAAGTTCACATCCTTGATATGATATATTATGTCCAAAGTTACAGGTTTGTTACGATACAATATGAAATATGATATTATTTCTAACATAATTTCTATGTTACACAATTTTTATGTTACAATAATAAATATGATTCATTCACATTCCTAACATGATTCTCAAGACATATGAATATTATGAAATAATGATTTTATGTTTAACATGGTTTCCATAAAAAAAATCATGATATACAATTTTTATGCTATACACATAATAATATTTATTAAGATAATGATTTTGCTAAGTTATCATGTTCCATATCATACAGGGAACACAACGGAAAACTATTTTCCTTGCATATGTTGTTCATTGAAATATATTTGTGCACTATGATTCATTGTTATGAGGAATTTAATGATATATTTGTTATGATTTTCATATTTTATGTTATAATGATTTTAATTTTCTTATATTTTGAGGAAACATGGAGAAATTAATCTTTTTGCATGCATCTTCTTCAATTATTACATATTTTTACACTATATTATTTAATAATATGTTTTTCATGTTTCAATGATGCATCTAATTTATTTTAAAATTTGAACTTCATATGTTTCACCCCAAATCCAAAAAATGGGCTTATACTAATTATTACATTATATGGCCATGCTTTATTCAAAACCATGGTATACCCAAGGAATTCCACTACATACCAAGAACAAAGAGGTTTTTGATTCAACACAATTTATAGGGACGCTTATTTCTTCAATAGTATGAGAAACCAATGAAATTCTATTATGGAATGTGACCTATCATACTTAGTTACTTAGTGAATCATATGTATTTTCACATGTAGGGCATGCAGCTTGATGACACATAACAAATAAGTTATGTATTACTTAAACCGATCAATAAAACTAAGGTGAAAATAAGCAAAGTGAATAAAAACTTGAAATAACTAATTGTAGTAGTACCTTCAACACTGTGGAAAACTCATGTTAATTCCATTACATGGGATACACTATTATGTTGTCACCTAACTAACTCTGAATTTATAATTTATTTTTTCCACTAACCTATGTTTGTGTAGGAAATTGTAGACACTAAAATATAATATTTGACATTTGACAATGTCAATCTTGACCTAAATTTATTCTACATGACTTGTGGGTTTCCAATAAATTCTCACTTTTCATACCCACACACCTACATGCTAGTTATGAACCAAATCCATTCTAAGTGATAATTTCAATTTATGCTAAATAAATTAAATACCCTACTCAAACATTCTTAGAATAACACATTGCCATTTTTGTCTCCTAGAAATTAACTTTAGGATCAAAAACTAATGTCGATGTTATTATCCTAAGGCTGAATTTACCACCCTTTGCCTAGCAATGGCTATTTTTCAAAATTAAGTTCTTCCTATAGGTTGACCCATTTATCAAGATCAAGCTTATTCATAATTTAGAATTCTTAAGTACCTTTCAACTATACTATTAAACATTGAGAAAATATGTTGTATTCTTCCAAAAATGTAAATCAATCACTAGGAACAACCATCATCAAAGTCTAAAACATACCAAACTAGGTCAAGTGCCAATATTTTCAAGATCAAATCTAGATTTATAGGTACATTCATATAATAAAAGAGCACAATTTCACATTCACACTAAGGGTAAAAACTATGCATAGCTTTAATTCCTTATTTAGAGTATTAGATACATAGGTAACAATAAATCAGCAATGGGGCTGATTGGGGTTAGCTTATCCCAATTACACTTTCTCAAATTTTATAGGTTTTCATCCTTCATAAGTAGGCCTAGGGTTTCAAAGAGAAGGAAGTTGATTTATAGAATTGTTCATGTAATTTAAGGTAAATAATTGCACAAATAGAGACTTATCAAACAAGCACACAGTAATGTAAGGTCACAAAGAGACAAACCTACATAGAACAATAATGTTAACCCAATCACTAACGTTGACATTCTTGCCTAGTCCTAATAGTGTCGACCCTACGTGTACAGATAGTTAGTTCTAGATATGAACCAATCACTTGCATGATTTTAGTTTATTTTCATAGTCAATTAGTTAGACATTAAAGATAAGTATTTATCTCCTTAGTACTTTACATAAATATAAAATTACATTATCATATTAGTCTATATCAGTTACATTTAGATTTATGTTTAATTTCCATATTTTTACCATGTAAATTAATTATACAAGTTTAGCCTGTTATGATTCACATAAATCATAAAATAGGTTAAACATATTGGTGAACTCATATATTTATTGAATAATGATAAACCCTAGGTTTCCCTTAGGGTTTCATCATTGTTTCTAGGATTTTTGGATCTCCACCGTCGGATTTTATTTTTAGACTTGATTTTTTATTCTCCCTTACATTACAATTTACATATAGATTTAATGAATAAACTCAAGTCATGATTACACTTATTTAATTTTGATATACTTGGATATGCATAAATTGGATTAAATATTTATAAAATATGGATAAAATGAATAATAAACTATCATTAGCCTCCCTTAACACATATCTCCTTAATGGGATTATTATGACAATTGAGACCACACATTCTCAAGGGGATGATATCCAAATCTACCCTCATACATATATATTTGATGATGAAGATGAAAGATAATTGACCCAATTTATTGACCAAAATCCACAAATGCATGATAAAATGTTGTATATGGTGTGAGATGAACATAAAACACTTGCTCAAGATAATAAATCTAGTGAACAATATGACCTTTATTATGATATTAATTAGGTTACTGGTATTAATATTATAATTACATTTCCACCTATAGTTACACATGTGATATCTGCCCAATGTGTGGGGGAAACACAAGCCCTCTCATAAATTTCCATACCTATGCCTATGCATGAGACTTATTTCCATCATTTGATGAATACACATATTACACCATCTACCTTGCTTTCTACACATTCCCTTGAGTAGAATATTGTAAAGTTCTTCAAGATAAGGTGTTGCGATTAGAGCAAGGAACATCCCAAGCTTAAATTCATTAGATTCACATGTGTTACTCCATAATCCTTTAGTTTGTGAGATAGAAGCTTATCCCCTACCTTTAGGTTTTTTAGCTCCTAAGCTTCCATTATATGACATAAAAGGTGATATTTAACAATACCTTCAATCTTTCCATGCAACATTGCTAGATTGTGCAACTAACAATAATGTATTGACCAAGTTATTTTTATGAAGTTTTAAATATTATGATTTGATGTGGTTCTATGACCTTCCACCTCAGTTAGTTAGTGTTTTCCTTACTCTAGCCAATCAATTTATTACACATTTCTCTATCAACATTGATGAGAAAATATCTTATATGCAAATTTCTAAACTCATGAAAGGGTCCAATGAACCAATCAATGAATATGTACTTTGATACAACATCAAGCTAGCTAAGATGACTAATCATATGCCATATAATGAGTTACAAGATATATTCAAGCAAATCTTGTTTGAACCACCTCATAAGCCCAAAAAATTCAAACAAATCATATCTTTTGATGAGTTATGCCATATAGTGAGAGATTGAGAAGTCAAGCTCCTTGTACTCAATAAGGTTAAGTATGTCCCAAATACCATAACTAATTCAGATTCCAAGTTTAAAATAAATCAAAATTATAAGGGAAAATAAAATGAGAACAAGATAGTTAACACAATACCATAACTTACAACTAGGCTTCTCTTACCTAATCCATAGAAGAGGCATTTTTATTGCTTACCTCAACCTCCTCACTAATTGCTACAAAAGTCACTTGAGTGCAATCTTTTATATCTCCCTCCACCACTAGTGGTTGATACAAGAAAACCTATATATAGCATATATGACTAAAAGGCTTATTATGATTATTATCAATGTGTTGGACACTCTAAAAGTGATGCTTCAAGTTAAGACACAAGATATAAGATATTATCAATGACAACACTATTAAATTAGGCACACCCATAAAGGATGATGAACCACCAACAAATGGGAACTATAAGTTGAAAATATTTAACGACCCATTTCCCAAGCAAGAGGAAATTTAAATTAAGGTACTTTTGAAGTACATCATACATACCATGCATATCCGCTTCCTGAGACATATATTCATCTAATTTACATGATTCTTGGCACACTTACGAGTAGATTACCATAGAGACCTATGATTACATTTCATGAAAGCAAGATTGTTGATGATAACTAAGAATTATATGCATTATTCATATGAGCTCACATCAATGAGCACCCTATAAATAGTGTTATGGTTGATAATGGTTTAAATTAAATTATTTATACCATCAAAATTCTCAATTCTCTTAGATACACAAAGTACTTCAAGAGTGATCAAAAGGTTTAATGGACATACATAAGACATGTCAAATGTATTGTGCTACTTAGGTAGGGCCAACCATAGTAGCTACTTCATTCCTAATTATACTGAGTAATGAGGCCTTTGACATGTTGTTGGGATTCCCTTAGATTTAGAAGCTTCATGTAGTATCTTATATAATACATCGATGTATCAAGTATGTAAACTAAAACATGGTAGTTATAATTTTGGGCATTCTATATGAGTACCCTCTTTAGCCAATGGTATCTCTTCATCCACCCCCACACCATCATAGTTTTTTATTACTCCTATCCAAGATCATTATACAAAGGCAATTGTTACTTCCACCACCAATCAATATTCAGAGGTAGTTATTACACCCATCTAGGATCTATCTATACATTCAGTACATAGGATAATATTTGATTCTCATAGGTAGCCAATTTCTTGGAAGTTATCACATTAGAGAGTTATTTATTAATCTAAGAGGAATTTATATACTATAACATGTACTAAGTTAGTCTCGTGGATAGTTCAACATGTTCCACAACGAACATAAGTATCTATGCATTCTCCTACTACACAATAGGCTCCATAAAGTCCTAAATATTCTAGATTTATTTATCCTACACATTATTTTATGAGCAATGATGATGATGATAACATTACAACACCATATTCATTTTCATGTTTTGATACACCCACACCCGTTACCTTTCTATTAACACTTCTCATTTTAGAATTCAAGGAATTCAGAGCATGAATAGTAGATTGTGGCAATTTGATATCACCTATGGTGAAATAACAACAAAGATATGTATTGGTGTCCCATAAATTTATAATGAGTGATGGTTGGGAGTGATCATGGTCCATTCTTTATGAATTATAAATAATATATGTTAATACTTAGTGAATTCTAATCTAGACTTAAGATACAAACTAATTTAAGCGGATATCGATAATGGAGCTTAAACTATAGTGATCTGGTGTAAAAAAAGAGAAAAGAGAAGGGAAAGGTAGAAAAGAAACAAGTGATTACTAATTTTAGTCTTAAATATCATGACAAAGCATCAATTACAACTGAGTATGTATTCAAACCAATATACAATGTAAAATATCCTTAGCTCAAATTCCACTATATATCAGGGAAACTTCAAAGGATAATGTAAAGAGTCACAAGTAAGAACCAAGTTTACTTTAAGGATTTACAACTATAATCAAATAAAATGTGCACATATAAATACATAGCAAAATGAAATGAATCAAAACCTAAGATCTTCCAACTAATCTAGCATATGCACAAATTAAAAACCATGTGATTAGAAAATGCAACCCAGAATTCAAAGAAGCTATTCAAATTCAAGACCTAGAACCAACAAGTGAGAGAAAATCTATATTAGCAATTGACATATCAAACACGGATAATCTTTGCAGAACTCCTTGATTATATTAATTTCTTCAAGTGTACACAATTTGCTCAAAATTCTCCCCTTTTACAAAGTGGTAATGCTACCCTTTTATACAAAGACTAGGCAATATACCGATGAACTTTTTAAGATACAAATATACAAAGATAAGGACAATTATCCTTTTTAACCATGCTCTAAAATACACTTGATTTTTTACCTCATGCTAACCTAGAGGGAAATATCCTAACAAACTAGCGTATGCCTTTACAATAGAATATTCTACAAAATAGAATATTGTCTAATTTTCTGGTGGGGCCTTTACTTGTTGTTGGAGGATGTTCATGGCTTTAGTATGTTATTTATCAACTAGCTTTAAATCCACAGTAGGCTTCAAGATACGCTCCTCTTCTTGATCTACCAAGTCCTTGAGTTCTCTGTCATTTTTGGCCATGGCTTATTTAATGCTCCTAGCTTCATTTATCCTCTCTCCAACATTGAATACCATGTCTAAGATCCTACTATTACCAGCCCCAAATTGGTCTTGGCTCTTTCCTTTGATTTATTGAGCTACCAAAGTAGCCCTATGTTTGAATTCCTCATCACTTATGATTCTAAAGGCAGTGGGATGTGTAAGATATGCAAGCATAGTCCCAAGAAGCTATTCAATCATTGCAATTAGCTCCTTATCATCTTCTAGGAGCCTTTCCACATTATTGTGCCATGCACTCAAACTTTGAACCTTGTCAACCATAATTCCCAGAATTGTGCTCAAGTGTCCTAAACTAATGGTTTTAAAGCTTGGGATTTGTTTTTGTGCTTGGATATTGAGAAATTTGGCTATTTTGTCTTTTGAGGTTTGCCATTGGGTGACCAGGCCCTTAGCTAATTCACCCTGCTATGCTAATTCACTCTACCTCAACTTTATTGTTTTGAGTGCCTCAAACATGTCATAAAATGACTCATCAAGCATTTTGGTCATTGCCTCAAGTACTGATATAATTTCCTATGTCTCCAAGTTTTCTTTTTCATTTTCTAAGTTATAGATCCTCTATTTCATTCCTCTAACCCATGATTTTGATTATGTTAATTGGGATTCGATTAAGCTTTCAACATCTTCTTCATGAATGGTAACTTCACCCAACTATTGCCCCCCAATTGGGGTTAATCCTACAAAGGGATCCACCTTTTGGAAGGTGAATTCCTCTACTCCCACCATGGCTATCTTAGTGGTAACCCTCTCTAATCCAACTATCTCTAGATTAAATTACATGATGGTAGATGACTCTGTGAATTTTATAGGTTCAAGGACCTCTACACTTGTGCTACTTGATGCTCTTGGGGAATCCATTCTCTTGCTTTTAGATCCTAGAGAAACCACAATCCTTCTTTCTTCTTGTTCTTTTATCATAACCCTAATCCATGGCTTCATGTCATCATGTACTTCAACATTGGTAACTTTTGTCATGGCCCATGAATGGGAAAGAGAAGGGATATTTTGCAATTTTCTATAAATGAACCAGTTTAGGATAAATAGCCCATGGATGGGAAATTCATCGCTAAATAGGTTGACCTCACTAGTTGGGTGTGTGAGAGTCAGCCTAGGTCTTTTGGGCCCAACAAGGACTAATGTCATTTCTACTTTTATCCTCTCCCTAGGAGCCAATATAACCATACCAAGATCAATCTCTTTCTCTTTATCCTCTTTAGACTCCCCTGCTTGTATTTGAGCTTATTCAAACTATTATTCTTCTCTATCAGTGTCATATGCCTCTGTAAGTTCTTTGAGAGCACCTTCAAGTGTCTCATCCAGATTCAAGGCAATCATATCTATGTATTGAATAAGGGAAGGTGTCTTTTGGGGAAATTTTGAAGATGAGGGTCCCTCCTCAAGTCTCTCTTTCAACCTCACTTCTCCCAATTTCTCCTTACCATGACCTTGTTCATCTTGCTTTTGCACAACCTACTCTTGAGGCTATGGCTATGGCTGTTCTGCTTGGGGTTGTTCTTGGGCTATCCCAGATGGTCCATGTAACAAGTGATATTATAAAGGATGCATTTTACATGCCTCTCTATATGTCTTGTCATCTTTCGTCAATCTATGTTCAAGTTTGATGTTGTGCCCTTAAATCCAAGCCATTACTTCTTCATAATTCTTAGCCTTAATATAAATGGTGTCATGAAATTGAGTTGATGCATGTACTCGGTCTTAGGGAGCTTCTTCTCCATCAAATGATTGGTCATTATGTTCTTAGGATCTCACATCTTGAGTTCATCAAGCTAAAACCCAAATGAATCCTTATGCTTGGCCATGTTATCAACTTGTTTCCAATCTTGGAGTATGGTTCTTCCCATATTTAGAGGGAATGGGTGGAGAAGACCCTTCCTCTTCTCTTTTCAAACTCCATCAATGCCATGGATGAGCTGGGAGGCAATTCCTTGCTTTGCCAACTTGCTAGGAACATACACTGGTAATCTATAAGGTTGGGACATGATCCCCTCAATCTTGATGACTATGTAGTTAGGGTAGTACTAGATGTCACCCATCATTTTTACATATTTCTTGATTAGTGGATGGACCTTAGGCATGGAAATACCTATGATGGACTCCATTATGGATGGGTAGACACATTCATAATAAAGCTGCATATGGTTCCTATACTTAAAGATATGCAATTTAGAGTAATGGTGGGAAATGGTAGTTTTTCCCTTAGGAAACCAATTTCTAATATCGGGGAAGTTGATTAAGGCAATAAGGGTGTCTAGTAAGTATGATATCATATAAAACTGCTTATATGTCTTCCTTTTGATGGTAGTGAATTGCTTGGCCAAGAAGACATTGATAAAATTTCCAATTGGAGGGGTGAGCTTCTGTTCCACCATGAAATGTACACAGGGGACCCAAATTTTGTTCACATTGGTGGTTAAGGAGGATCCAAAGGCTTGGTTTAATAGGGTCATCACTACTCTAATGACCTCCTTGAATTGGACTACTAGGATCTTGCCTTCAAAGTCCCTGAAGATATGGGGTCCTTGGTGTAGCCAGAGTCTAAGGATAGACTCTAGGTCATGAGTGTTGGTCCATTCCTTAATTTTAGATAGGTCCACATGGGGAATTGGGAGCTTATAATACTTATTGATAGTTATAAGAGAAATCTACACTATTCCCTTAGAATTCCCTTCTCAAATGATCCATTCATTATCTACCCTAAAATTAATAAAGATAGGGGCAAGGATGTCTATATAGTGTAGTACCTTAGGCTTTACAATAGCATGGTGAAGGTCGATCATCTAGACAGTGACCAAATCATAATGTCTGCTGCTCATCGTGGTAATGCTCTGCTCCTCCTTTGTGATAGGCTTTAGTTCCTCGACCATGAAGAAGAGTTTAGACCAATTCATAATTCCTAGGACATTCAATGTTGTAACATCTAATTCAGTGTCCTTGAAGATTCACCCCTCATTATTGTCGACAAGTAGATCTTGGTCTCCTCCTTCAATCATTGTCTATGAGCTACCATGGTCTCTATTTCTGTAAATTATTCACACTAGTTTACAGATGATCTTTGTGAAAGCTCTTTTGTGATAAAAAAACATAGTCAAGTTCTCTTTGGATCAAATTATAACCAATTGAGTTTGTTTGGATTGTTTTTATGTAGGGTTTAGGGTTTTGGAGCTTTAATGGTAGGATATGTCAGACTCTATCTTATATGTGCCTTGGATTTGATTTGGACCTTTGCATTTTTGAGCCCACAAGATCTTTCATTTTATCCTTTTCTACTTGTGTGGCACCTATATGGCATTGGTTTGGAGCTTTCATGGCATTTTTCATAAATGCCTTTGAGCACTATCCATTTTTATTTAAAAATGCCTTCTGTATTTTGCTTCATTGGATTAAAATATTAGATTAGTATGAGTTGTTGATTGTAATTTAGGCCCTTTCCTATGATTGGACTCTTTCTATTATAAGCCCTATGGTTGTGACAATTGGCATCTTTGCATGCCTTCCCATGATTCATATCTTATGTCAATCCCTTGTTGAATTAACATCAGCCACACAATGAGCTCATGAGCCTTTGAAAAGTCATGAGTGATTTTACATAGTTGGATCATCCTTTAATGATGAAGTGTGAAGTGTCAAATCATCTTGTCAGTTTTTGCTTCAAATGGGCTTTCACCATGTGTCAAGCTTGTGGGATCTCATGCTTCATTATTGGGGGATCTTCACGTCATTGGATCATCCCCCAGTAATGAAGCATGAACCATCGATTTTCAAAGATGCATGTACTTTAAGTTAGTACATCATTAAAGTGGGACTTAGGCTTAAATTCCTTGGGCTAAGGTTTGTTACATGTTTATTAAACACAAAGTAAACCTTAGGCTAGGGGATTTGTGTCTAATTTTTTTGAATTATATAAAGGGGATCATAGCTATATATTTCAAGCCAATGTTTATGTTGTGTTTAGTAAACACAATGTATGCATTGGTCTAAAATATTTATGCCAAGGACTTATAAAATATTCTCAAAGGGATCACCATGATATAATGGTCCAATGTTAGATAGGTTTTTAGTATATTAACAAACACATGAAAACCTTCGGTTATATGTATTTAGCCTAAGTTTTGCATTCTCAAAGACCTTTTAAAATGAGGTTTAGCATAAGTCTTTAGCCTAAGGTTCATAACATTTAAACAACATGCAATGGGGACCTTAGGATACATACTTGGGTTACATTCATTTTGCATATACTTAGACTACAAGACCATTTCAGTCTTTGTAGATCAAATGTTTCCAATGTATGAGCATCTTTCGAGCACTTCCCTCAACTTGTAAATACATTTCTGAGCCTTCCAACAAAAATTTGGAGTGTATTTTGATCTTGAGTATAATAATTCATTAGCTTAAATTTGATGGTCTTATGGACGTCAAATACATCTTCACAGATGTCAAATGATGGCCATGCAAATATTAATTTTAAACTAATAAAGCTTATATTTTTATGGGCTTAAACTTGATGGTTATGCAAACATCAAATGATGGTCGTGTGAATGCCAATTTTAAGCTCATCAAATTATTGTGACCCAATGCGAAAGTACCACTTGTCACCTCCATAGGTCTTCCTCAGATCTTGGGCTTAATTTTTCCATTGGATCAAAATCTGTGATGAAGCGAAAGTTGTAAGATTGTGATCTGAGAGCTTGTTCATGATTGGTTGCTTTTGTTAGGTGGGTCCTTTTGCTTTAAATCCTTAAATGTAAGGGTGTCATGTGTTGATCATTTAGGCCTTTTGTAATCTTTTGACCTTTCAAATATGCTTCACTCCATCTGATTGGGTCCTCATGATGAAGTGAGAATCATTGATTGTGATCTGAGAGCTTGAATGTGATTGGCCAGGGGGCTGTGCATGGGGTTATGTTGGGATTTTTTCACATTGTCTGATCAGAAGGCCGTGAGGAAGTATAAACCATTAGAGCATCTAAGATGCACATTGTTTAAGTCAAAGCTTTAGCTTTTCTTGCTCTATTGGATCAGAATTTATGATAAAGTGAGGGTCGTTGGATCTTGTAAGATGTGAGGAAGTTAAGTTAAGACTGTGGTGATATAAAAGACTTAGGCTAAGTTGTTAAGAATAAGGTATCGTTCATATTAATAAATATGTTGGGGCCTTGGAATTAAACCTTAGGCTAAGATATAAACCAAAAGGGTTATGCTAACATAAAATTAGACTCAGAGAGCTGGGGCTTAAGCTAAGATGTTAAGACTAAGGTTTCGTGAGTATTAATAAATACAATGGGGTCTTAGGGTTAAAACATTAGGCTAAGCTAGTAAATATTAAAGGGACCTTGCAGAATGAAAATTAGTACTAGCTAGAAACCTTAAAAAGGGAAAAACAATAAAAGTGACCAAGTATTATAGACTAAGCTCTAGTTGTGTTAAAAAACATGACTATGCTTAAAACATGAACTTTATACTTAGGTCCAAAATGGATTTTAAAAAGGTTCCCACCAATCGGTTCCCACCAGTCTTCAAATTTGAATTGAGGGTTTTGTCAGGGTTTTGAGGCATGAATTTCTCAGGGGCAAATGTCATGGAACCTATAACTATAAGCAATAAAGACCATTTATTAGCATTGTTAGTCAAAATTTAAAACAAAAAATAATTAAGTAAGCTTTCTTTTGATAAAATGGATGATCTTCAAATTCTACAAATGACCTTAACATGCTAAATTTTCATGTTCAATCTAAGGGTTTCTCAAAGGTCCCAATTTTCAAAAATGGGGGTATGTTGGATCCAACACTTTCATTCCCCAAAATCTAACTCTTACACCATATGATACAAGAACCTCCCATAACTATACTGTTGATGCTGTGGATTGCACCCTAGGCAGGAGGCTGAGCTCCTACCTTCCACACGCAACAATGGAAACTCCCCTCTTGCCTGTGGGCCCAGCAAAATTGGGGGGAGAGTCTCTAGATAAGGGCTAGCTCCCTTTGATGTATCTTTTAGGTCATGGATTTCCTACTGCTAACAAATAAATGAAAAAGGGGGGGGTTGAAAAGGGAGAAGGATGCTGAAAATAGAACCTAAACCTAAACTAAAAGGTGGTACACCAAAAAATTTGATCCACTCAGCCCGAACATACACTTTTCACCAAGAGCAAGCTCCCATACACTTCATTTAACATGAGAAATCCTTCTGCATCAGTGAGCTAGGGGTCCATGGATATACAAGGAGGAAGAACTACCAGAGACGCCCTCAGACACACTATGGCAACCTATTCGCAGGCACCTACACTCCTCTAGGGACACTTCTGGCTAACCTACAAAAGGAAAACTCAAAATGCACTAAACATGCTGAAATCATCCTGCGAAAGCATAAAGGAAAATGACTTAACACATAACAAAGGAATAGACACATACGAAAGTCCAAACTTAGATTGGAGGTAAAAATGCTATGTCTCGATTCAAGGTAAAATCCGATAGAGTTCCGCCTTACAAACCCAGATATTTTTTGGGCAGAGCTTTGCCTTACAGGCTGAGAAGATTGGATCCTTCTCAAAATGAGAAGTTTACAATATATATAGAGAGAAGAGAACTTGGTGATTTTTGGAAAAGATTTTGGCACTCTTCTTACAAGTGGCCCATGTGCATCCCCTGCATTGGGAAGAGGAAGCCGCTCGATAGATAATGATGTGTCGGGTCCTCCTTTGACTTTGTCATTTAAACATTAATGAGAAAGTATGAGCCATGCCTCTTTTTTGCAAACAAACTGCTCCTTTCAAGGTATTCATGTGGCTTGTCTGCTCATCAATGCAAAGTGAAGAAAAATGGGTCACACCGTTCACTGTTTGTGCCTCTTGATGATTAATTTGCAGACACTGTGTCAATCACTGAAGTAACTCCTTGAGTCAACACCTTCCTTCACCACTTGGACTATTTTGTTCATTTTTGGCACTTGGATCTTCTAGCTCCTTCATTCTTCAGGGCTATCTTCTGCTAATTCTTCGTATCTTTCCTTTTTGCTTTGGCCACTTTTTGCTGATCTCAACTAGTGACACATGGTGTGTTCCACTGTGAAATAGGCAGGACACGTGGCAACATCCACTTAACTTATAGAAGCTTTAGGCACCTTTTGAGAGTCCTATGGAAGATGACACATGGCAGCTTCTGCTGAGCTTTAGAAATAATACAGAAGCATTTGGGACTCATTCAAATTCACCACGGACGATGACACTTGGCAGCTTCCACTCTCTTTAGCAATTCATCCAGGGCCCACCACAGTCTTTATTAAACAAAAGGGAAAGATTGCAGATGTTGACACTTGTCAGCTTCTACTAAGATTTAAAAGGGACACGTGGCACGTTCCACTGCTCTTAGAAAGACATGTCAAAGCCTTCCGCAGTTGACACTTGGCGCCCTCCACGGAACTCTGAAGGAAGCTTGTTGAAAGGAGCTTTGGAACTCGGATGTAGACACTTGTCATGCTCTGGCGGGTTTTGCAAAGGACACATGGCATGTTTCACTGCTCTTAGAGACAAATTATAATGTGTCCTAGCAGATGACTCTTGGCAGCTTCCGCTCTCATGCTTTTTTGGTGTGAAAATTGACGTTTGCGGGCCTGTCACTATTTGAAAACCAATAGCTAGTTCACCGTGCTTGATTTTGACGTCTTCGGGCCCGTCACCCCTTGGGATTCCTTCAACCTTTTCCTTTCTTTTGGCTTCTTTTTGCTTCCCTTTCCTTCGGCCTTCTTGTTTTGGACCCTCCCAAAGGGAGGGGGTCCCTTCAGCTTTGGAGAAGTGCCTTTATTTTGGCAGTCGAGAGTCCCCCAAAAGGGCACCTGCTCTTCAGGATCCTTCGACAGCCTTTTCCCTTTGGCTATTTTCCCATGGACTTTATCTCAGCTACTTTTCCTGTGGATAAAAAGTCTGCAAGAATTGTCTCATGCGTTCCTTTCCCTCAGAGTTTTTTCCTGGGTTTTTTTTATCTCGCGGCTTCTCCCAAATTTCTTCAGACTTTTTGTTTGAAGGAATTCCTTTGGACAAAAGTCCGAAAGAAATCATTCTCACCTTTGCCTTGCCTTTTCCGTGGTGGTATTTTCTTCTGAAGAATTTCTTCGGACAAAAATTCTGAAGGAATTCCTTTGGACATTTTATCCAAAGAAATTCTCTTCTTTGCCTTAAACAAATTTTTGAAGGAAACTTTTACCTTTTCGGCTCTCTTTGGCCTCTTTGCAAATGTTCCCTACCCTCCGCAAGGGCACTTGAGTCTGGAATTGCCCTCCGTGAGGGCACTTAGAATGTTCCATTTTGTGCATAAGTGTTGGGAACTCGTCTCTACCTGCAGAGTCCATAGAAAACTCCCCTGCAGAGTTCGTAGAAAAACGCCTGCAGAGTCTGTAGAAACACCTATAGAGTCCATAGAAACGCCTGCAGAGTTTGTAGAAATTCCTGTAGAGTCCATAGAAATACCTGCAGAGTCCATAGAAACTTCCAAGACTTGTGCAAAATTAAAATTGTACTGGCTCAGAACAACAGGGGAAAAAATGGGGGACCGATTTTGGCCTGCAGGACCAAAATGGTCAACATATACCAATGGTGGGATAATTGGCTAGCACCTTTGCACATATTCAAATAAATTTAAAAATATAAAAAATTCAAATAAAATTAAAGAAAATAAATAAACATTGAAATATTGAAAAAATTAAAAAGTTAAGACTTGAGCATGACACGAGTTGCTAGATTACATTATTTGCATATATTATTTATCACATGTTTGGTATATGACATATTATTTTATACACACATGCATTTCACAATGTATATGAGTGAGATGTAGGACATACAGATCATTTACAAACACATATATACTAAAGCTTTATTATACCAAAGGTCCATGCCAATGTTAGGGGCATCTACTTACACATATTACATTATCAAAGGTTATATATTTATATGGATTTTTTACCATGTTGAGTTTCATACATTGCTTACACATTCTTTTCTAGTTACTCATTTCTTGCGTAGTGCTACATGGATATACTATTACTATGTTATGATACTGATATATGTGGATAGTGTAGACTAGTTTTCACTTGTTATATGCTTATTTTATGTTGTTATTTTTTCATGATAGGCTAGTTATTATTATTTATTGTGTGTGGTTCCTTGGCCCTTGTTTGTGGCTCCTCATCCTTGCTTGTTAGCGACATCTTTATGTCCCTTGTATGTGGCCCCTTAGTCTTATGTGTGACATTCTATGTTATTATGTGACATTTGATGTTGGTATTTATAATATTTTGAAATCATTATGTTTGAAGGGGTCATGATCTATATCATGCACCTCCCATTTATGTGTTGTGTCATGATTTACATCATACACATCTTTATTGTGTAGTCTTATTCATTGACACTTATAACTACATTATTCATAGATACATCTATGATGACATGCCACTTTCATGCTCTTACACTCCATATGTTACATACATGCCTTGATGTTATATACATTATTATGATGACATAATCTCCACATGTTAACATGATTCTGCATGAGATTATCCTTATACATGACATGATATAGTTCACTTTTATTTTTAGATGAGTGACTTGTAGGATTAGTCCCTCACCTCAAAAGGGGGGAATATTAATGGGATTTTCCATAGAGACTAAAGCCTCCATGAGAATATTTGGGTACAACATATAGATTTAAAAGTTCAAATATGATTGAGATACCAAATTGGATTTTTTTAAATAGTATTCAAACAGATTCTAGGGGAATGTGTAAGACACATGTACTCCATTTTTATAGGATAAATTCAATTTGGAATGATACTTGGTTCATGCACAAATACACCATTTTATATTTTAGTTGGGTATGTGTTGGTTCTTGCAAATTATGATAGTTTATTATTGACACTAGTTCAGTGAGTGCATGATGTTGGTTCATGCACATTTACACATTTGAACCTTTGCAATTATCTATCAAGTATTTTCAAGTGTGGGAAAACCTGAATCTATAAGTCCATCTATAATGGTTGATTCATGATTTTGAGGTAATGTATATTAAGGCTCGATGATTCTCAATTACAATGTAATACCCATAGCGAACACATTGTGTGTTTCTCATGTTATCATCTTAGGGTTGCAAGATCAATGTTGTATTATTTATATATGGGTTTTAGTATTTGTCCTCCAATCCAAAAACCTTGCCTTAGTTATCCATTTGCTTTAGCAAGAAAGTAAAATTATCCAATGCTTCAACAAGGAAGCATATCCAATAACTTATAGGGAAACACGAGTTTACTTCCATACATGTGTACACCTTCATTTCTCTTTCAAGTATAATTTAGTTTTCAAATTTCACTCTAAGGACATTGACTACTGCATTTTCATTGTAGGTTTTTCTTGGATCAACTCTCATATTTGGAGTCTTTTCCCAAAGAAAAAGTGCGTTGTACACACTCAGGTATATCTTTATCCTTTTACTCTAGTATCTTCGTTTCATTTTAATATTATAATAAAATGAGGGCATTTTTAGATGCTAAAGTATAGTATTTGACACTTAGCAATGTCAAACTCGACCTAAAATTATTCTACATGACTTGTGCATCTCAAAATAGTTCTCCCTCACCATTCCCACACACCTACATGCTAGTTATGAGCCTCGTCCATTCTAAGTTTCTATTAGTCACTTAAAATAACATTCAGGTCTATGCTAAATTAGATAAATATGCAACCCAAACATTTTAATAAATTACATTCAATCATGGACAGTTTTTTGGGCATTTTAACATAACATGTACATGGTATTGCATAATGAATACATGTTATTACAATAACACATACACATTATTTGAATTGAGGATCACTGATTACCAAAGCATAACACATATAAATTATATCATATACACATTATTGTCTATACAAATTTAAAATTCTAAAAGCATGTGTATTTTAAATATGAAACAACTAAAGCGTGTACGTACTATAATGCATATACACTATAGTGTATATGTGCAATAACATCTACACATTATATTCTAGTGAAGTCATGAAAGGTTAAATTGGAAGAGGGGGATGAATTAGAAGGTGGGAGGGGGTGGTTTAATAAAACAAATTTTAAGTATAAGGAATATACATTTATATTACTTATAATTTAAATTTATTTTAGTAAATGTTGTCAATCAAGAGTGTTACCCTTGTGAGAATGTGTGTTGTTTCTCACTCCTGCTAAATTAATAGAATCTCTATTAAGTGTGGATGACTTTGAAAGGGAGAGAATCTCCAGATAAAGGGCTAGTTCCCTTAATGCACTCACTAAACTTGATCTTAAACCTACTATCTATTGAGTTCTGACTATGAAAAGGGTGAAAAGGATACTATTTGTACTAGAATTGAAACGAAAACTTAAACTAAAGGTGATGCACTAATTTATATGACCACTTATGCTTGCAAATGACACTCTTAGAAAGGTAAGAAGCTTACACAAATTATCTTCACTTTAGGTATGACTTATACAATAGTGTTTCATGTAAAGGACTTAACAAACTCACTTTGTATGGAAGGAATGAAAAGGAACTGAATACACAACCAAACCTAGACTAAGGTTGATCTTGACACTTAATATGCTTGTAGAAACTCAAATATACTACATGAAGGTACACAAACCAAATAATAACATAGGAAAAGTAATGATTCACAATGCTATATCGATGGAAATCACCATACACTTCACCAAAACCTGAAAATGAAGGAAAATAACTGATTTATTCAAGAGGTGAATACAAAAAATTGGCAGCCTTTCAGCGTAACCAAAGCAAAAGATTGATAAAACCATTCTGGAAAAGAGAGTACAAATAGTAAAGTAAAATAATAGGGAAGACAAAGCAGCCCCAAAATATGGATGAATATCTTGGTCTTCAATCCCTCAAGTTCTATGTAGTGTTTCCTCAAATCTCTCCTTTCACTACAAGTTTTCTCATGCACTATACACAGGCTGACTGTGACTTTGCATTGTTTGACTATAGGTTCACTAGGCCTGTGTGTAGGTATTCTTTGAGAGAAATATTTCTTGCTTTGAAATAATTATTGTTCTTATATATAGATTTATAAGATTCAAGAAATGATTATTCATCTCCAAACTTCCAACTCATCATTGCAATCCTTCACATCCTCATTGTTTTTCAAACTCAGTTAAGCCTTCAAGCTAGTTATAGGTTTCTATTTTTAAGTTTTTTGGCTTGAGGGAAGAAGGTGGAGAGAATTACAGCCTTAAATAGGTCTGCAAAAACCTATCTCACCTCTATGACACCTTATGAAAAAGTGACAATTCAACTTCCTCTCACTTGCTCATGTCTTCACATGATAATATGCAGCCCAGCTAATGACTATGACTAATCATGATTATAGTGGCCATTTTTATTTATATTCACTTTGATAACCTCATTTTAGTCCTCAATCAAGTCATTATTGTAACTTATACATCCATCTCACTAGGTCACATTGCATCTTATTGACTGACACTGGTCCACTTGCATAGAAGTTTGACTAACTGAGCCAAAATACATGGTTTTAGGTACACATGTAGTGTTTATATGGATTGTAGGTTGTATAATGTCATGGTGATTATCTTATGATATAAAAATTCCAAATGTTTATCATTGATATCATTTAAGTTCCTAATGAAAAATTACACCTTTAAAGGCTCCTCTCTACAACATAATACCTTCTTGAAATAGCCCTATTGTGGATGGCTATTGTAGATGCACATTTTGCCTACTGTACGGACTATAGATGAATACGTGACATGGTTGGAATTTGATAAATATGATGCCAATACACTTAATAAGACCAAATTACCTTGATTCCACTTGAATAAGCATTCAAAATCTTGATTAATCAAGGAAATAAACATATGATATTACCTTAAAAATGCTAAAATACCTTAATCTCTTCTAAATAGTGCTTTAAGGTCTTCTTTTATGACTTTGAATTGTACCTTGATGACCTTTAGTTCATTATCATATATTTATCTCATGATATAACACCCATGAATGTCCATATAAAATCTTCACAACACATTCCTAAGGACACACAGTCTTCTAGAGGTCTCTCAAGTTGTCAATACAGTAGTACACAGTCTTGCCTCTATTATTTAGGCATTTGACAATCCAAAGAGATATTTTATTCCCATAGTGTCATTAGTCATATTTAATACTCTATGAGAATCAATAAATAATCTCATGACCTTTAAAACACATTTATTCATCTTCATGAGTCCTTAAAAGCTCTTGTCACTTGCCATGATGTTGTCCTAACCTGCTCATTAGGCCTACAAGTGCTCTTTTGAGCTTTGAGAAAGCAGAGTCTTAAGACCTCATATAGAATGTCCTCCTAATGTAAGGTAATAATTTATCACCTTTTATAAATCCTTCAATATCATGTTGAGGTGACTAAGATACTCTCACACACTTAAAATCTCATTAGACCTGCAATTGTACCTTATGAAAGGCCCCATCTCACTCAAGCTACCTCAAGAAAGACCCTCTTCAAGATGAAGTCACCTAAATATTTAGCTTGGATGAAATAGGTGTATTATACATAAAAAATCAACTTAATAAACCTTTGAAGATGAATACACTCAACTGATATATCAAATATGCTTGAAAATTGCCATCCTTAATAATCAAGACAAGCAACCAATTTCTTGTCAAAAGACTCCTTATCAAGGAAAAGTAGATTATTATTTTAACATGAAAAAGGTCTTATTTGAACCTGAAATAATCCCCCTAAAACAATTTTTCTCCATCGAGATCTGAAGTGAAGAATTGGAGACAAACCTAGACCCTATGTGGATGATTAGGACATAGTGACCCCCTTACACTCTTAACGATTTTTCATAAAGATAGGGGGATAAATATTATAAATAATGAAAATAAATTGAAGTTAATTAGGGTTCCTATAATTTTCCAATAGATTTAGACCTGAATCTCTCTTTCCTACTTGTACAGAGCAAAACCTGATGGCTTTCCTAGAGTTGCCAAGGAAGTTGATATGAGAGATAAGTCAGTTTTCTGCATTTTGACACCTAAAACATATTCCAAACCATGTATTTGACTTTATCATGAAAAAATATGGTCCTGTAGATGCCTATAAGTCAATTATACCTTGAATAACTATATGGACAACCTTAAAATAGGCAATTTTAACACTAAAATTGCCATAACCACTTGAGAAATCTAGTGAAACTACTACAAAAATATTCATTAGACCTTTTCATGTCTGAACAGGTATACCAAGTCTATTTTCCGATATTAGACTACCATTATCATTCAAAACCTACTCCAAAAGCCATAAGGTGATCCAAAAATGCAATCAACTAGGTCATGAAGTTAGTCAAACATGTCACAAACCACTTTGATCATTTGTAAATCATGACATGACTTTGATACAAGACATGGGGCCTATCTAGATTCTATGGACCCCTTTCATCTTTTAAAACAACTTCACATAGGTTAAGAGGTGGCTAGACAATCACATGACCATGATGATCAACAGCTTAAACTCGTCAAATTTACCTTAAACCATGTTAATCAAGGTTTTTGATGACCATTTCAAAGACATTATCAGAATAACATAGCATCCAATAGGATGAAAAAAATGAAAATAAAAGGTTAAAGTTATAGGGGTGACAATTTAACCTGTGAGTTCAAAATTATCAACATTTTGATGACTCAGTTGGGAAGCATGTCTGTTATGCTTATGAACCAAACCTTTGACATCTCTTTTGGACTAATAAGATCACTCTTAAATTCTAAAATGAACACTGATAGATATGATCAATGAATCTAAGACTCTTGACTCAAAATAAGACAAATGTTTCTCCTCCAAAACAAGGAAAGAACACACAAAATAAAGGAAATGACTAACAAGACAAATGTTCAAGAAAAATACTTATTTTAACCAAAACAAAAGCAAACTAATGTGTTAGAACAACATGATGCATAAAAAATAGGCCAACCTTTCAGAGGCCATAACTTTTGACTCGTAGTTTTGTTTGAGCTTTTCCATGCACCAAAATGACCGTCTCAAAAAGTTCATTGTTATCTTATGAAGTTCTAACTACCTAGGGATGTTTTTGATATTTTTTGGAGGCTATACATGATCATCTGAGGGTATGAAATTACAATTTAATTATTTCTTCAAGAATTTTTTATTTTAAAAAATTGTATATTTTTAGGTCTAGATGTCAACTTCAGTTGAATTTCATTCAATAGGTTAATTTTAGCATTTAGGACATTTTAGGAGATTTTTAGAGCTTCACACACTTACATGTGAAACTTAATATAAATAACGACTAAAAATAGATGTTTTTTTAGATTTTTTTTTTTTTGAATTTTGCATGCAAACTCTAATTTTTGAGTTGAAGCTTATTTAAGCATGGTTTGGGTTTGTAATTATTTCAAGTCATTCAATATGAATCAATTCTAAGTATTGTTTCAAAATCTTGGCCTATTAGTAATTTATTTGTATTGATAGTTTTTTTGGTTTCATTACAACACTTAGAGGAAAACTAAACTAACTTCAACTAACCTGTAAAGAATCCTCATCCAAGATCAAAAGGAAAGTTTTTTTGGATTAATTACTTCAAGAAGTATGCAATGGTGTATGAAATCACATTTGATTGACCTCTTGGTTGAGCTTTCTTGATTGCCAACATATTTGACATATTTTGTAATAGTTCTACAATAATAAATAGATCTCCAATGAACATATATTGGTTCTGAAGTTTATCCTCTACCTTATGCTATTTTTTTCCTTGGCAATAGTCTCCAAGATGCCTAGATGTTGGTTTGTAAGACCTGCTGCATCTTGAACTTCATATGAATGATTCAAGTAACATTCCTGGACCTTAATATTATCTTGAAGGCTTTTAACTTGTCCATTATTGTCTCCAAAATTGAGATTTTGTTGTCCCTTGAAAAATTGTGGCCAAAAAAGACCTTCATTGTCTTCCAAGAGTACATCAAGGTCTGAAAATGGAGTGAGCGGATGACAACCCATGTTGAGTATTTCAAACAAATAATCATCTAGTGAGGCTGCCTCTTGAAAAGGTAGATTTGTAAGACTAATTCTCTCAAACTTGTTGATTGGTTCACCAAAACTACCTCCTATTGCCTTACTCAACTCATAATCCCCTGGGAGAAGTGAGTATCCTATTCCAAAACTTCAAACAAGTCTTCACTATACACTTGACTGATACAAGGGAGCTCAAATCAAGGATTTACCTTCTCTTACACATTTGAAGTATCATGAGGGGCATCTAATTGAAGCTCTACTGCAACAAACTCTTCCATCACTTTACTTTGCTCTTCTTCATGCTCAATCACATCAAAAGGAAGCTCTTAAAACAAGTTAGCTTCTCCTTTATATTCTGTTGCTACTTATTCATCATGTCTAAAAATTAAATTGCCTTTTCTATCACGAAGGGGAGTATCAATAAATATTTCTTCTTGAAACACACTTGAATCATCACACTCTCCTTGAAAATCAGTTGCATCTACAACTTCTTCTTTTATCCTCCATAGAACATGCTCCTATTCAATATGGGAGATGGTGGGAAGACAATAAATATGCTCATGAGTTTGCTTAGGAATGTAGGGAGTATTCTTGCAATTTGAGGTCTTAGAAATGGAAAATTATTATAAGAATGCTTGAAGAGAAACCAAATTTAGTTATCCTATGAGTGCTTCATCCTTCTCAACAACCATTTCAATCTTCTTATGGTCTTCTTGAGGTTCCATCTCAACTATAACTTGATTTCTAGCCTTCTCAACTAGGACCTATTTCTTGTGTTGAGAGCCTTCTTGTAGGTTCCTCCAATATGGAATAACTTTAGGTTCTTATGGAAGGGGAAATGGCCCGTTTGAATACACACAAGGTCTTCTTTGGGATCAAAATCTGAATCTTGACTCTATTCCTCTTGTATCTCTCAAGACTTAACTACTTGGTTCCAAGGTAGGACTTTGAAACTAGTAGGTTCACTTAGAGGTTGAATTGGATCTCTTGGAGTCTCCATTTGACAATGGTCAAAGACTTCATGAGGACAAGGAGCATAAGAGGGATGATATAGTAAACAAGAGAGTTCTTGAAGAGTGATGGGAGAAGATTCATACACAAGACTTAGCATGGCATTACCAAGAATTATATCCCAAGAAGGCCTCCAAGATGAAGTGAGCTTGTTTTCTTAAGAAAGGGTAGGTCTAGCTAGAAGGAAAATTGGAACACAAGAAGCTTGACCACGAGTAGGAGAAGATGGTTGAGTTTGTTTGGGTTGGATCTCTTGATTCTCCCATCTCACTAACCTGTCTACCCACCATTGGACATGGTTCTCATTTCACATTAGTCATAAGTCATAACATAATAATTTTTCTCTCCAATTGCTGCCCACCTATTCATACACATCTATACTATCTTCTTCATCTTTTTTATGAGGGGAAAAGGTATCACATCTAAATCTCTATCCCATACTCTCATCACCCCTTCAGAATTTAGTATATTTGTTTTGAATGCAAACAAAGATATGGTAGGGGAAACGTGATTTTGATTTGTAAATAGAGTAGGAGAAGGTGAGTATGACTGTTGCAAGTCTTAGTAAGGATACTGAAGTATACAATTGGGGTCATATGAAGGCTGATAAAGAACATTATAAAACTAATATGAACCATCATACTATTGGTCAGACTGATCATAGGATTGATAAGAATATTGGTAAGATTGATTAAGCTCATAAAAAGGTTGGTATGGATCACAATAAGGCTGGTATGACTCATTATAGGGATAATAAGGAAGTATAGCTTATGAATTATCCTCATACACAACCATCAAACTTCATGAAGATAATGAATATGAAAACACAAAGTAAACAAGTATCTGAGCTTCTAGAACTAGCTGATATAACTTGAAGATGTCATTGATGTTTTGAATGCCTCCAAGGACTAATCTTTAGAATAACAACACCAACAATCCTTCCACTGCTTTGAACTTGGGTCCCACTAGGTGTGCCAAAAACTATTATCAATAAGGAGTGCTACACTTATGAGAATGTGTGTTGTTTCTCACTCCTGTTGAAATAATGGATCTCTCCTAAGTGTGGGTGACTTTGGAAGGGAGAGAATCTCTAGATTGAGGGTTGGTTCCCTTGATGCACTCACTAAAATTGATCTTAAACCTACTAACTATTGAGTTTTGACTATGAAAAGGGTGAAATGGATACTATTTGTAATAGAATTGAAATGAAAAATAAAACTAAAGGTGATGAACTAATGTATATGACCACTTATGCTTGCAAATAACACTCTTGGAAATGGAAGAAGCTTGCACACATTCTCTTCACTTCAATTATGGATTCTAAAATAGTGTTTCATGCAAAGGAATTGACAAACTCACTCTTTGTATGGAAGGAATGAAAAGGAACTGAATTCATATCTAAAATTAGACTAAGGTTGATCTTGACACTTAATATGACCTATAGAAATTCAAATATATTTCATGAAGGTACAAAAACTAGACAATAACATAGGAAAACTAATGCTTCACAATGCTATATCAATGGAAATCATCATACATGTCACCAAAACCTAAAAATGGAAGAAAAGAGCTTCTTATTTCTTCAAGAGGTGAATATAAAAATTTGGTAGCCTTTTAGCATAGCCAAATTAAAAGAGTGATAATACCATTATGAAAAAGAGAGTACAAATAAAAAAATCAAATGATAGGGGAGACAAATCAACCTAAAAATAGGGATGGATAGCTTGGTATTCAACCCCTCAAGTACTACATAGCTTTTCCTCAAATCTCTCCTTTCACTATAAGTTTTCTCATGCACTATACACAAGCTGACTATGATTGTTCCTTGTTTGACTATAGGTTCACTAGGCATGTGTGTAGGTATTATTTGAGACAACTCCTTGATTTGAAAGACTTCTTGTTCTTATAACTAGTTTAATAGCTTCAAGAAATGATTATTCGTCTCCAAACTTCCAACTCATCATTGCACTCCTTTACATCTTCATTGTCTTTCAAACTCAGTTAGGACTACAAGCTGGCTGTAGCTGTTTATTTTAGAGTTTTTTGACTCGATGGAAGAAGGTGGAGAACATTATAGACTTGAATAGGTCTGCATAGACTTATCTCACCTCCATGACACCTTACGAAAAAATGACAATTCAACTTCCTTTCACTTGGTCACGTCTTCACATGATAATATGCAGGCAACCTAATAACTGTGACTGATCATGGTTATATGCGGCCATTTTGCTTTCTCTTAACTTTGATAACCTCATTTTAGTCCTGAATCAAGTCATTATTATACCTTACTCATCCATCTCAATAGTTTACATTACATCTTGTTGACTGACGCAAGTCCACTTGCATAGAAGTTTGACTGCCTGAACCAAAATACATGATTGTAGGTACACATGTAGTGTTTATACAGACTGTAGGTTATAAAATGTCATGGTGCTCTTCTTATGCTCTCAAAATTCCAAATGTTTATCATCTATATCATTTGAGTTCCTAATGAAAAATGTAACCTTTCAAGGCTCCTCTCTAAAACATAATACTTTCTTGAAATAGCCCTATTGCGGATGACTGTTGTAGATGCACATTTTGCCCATTGTATGAACTGTAGATGAATATGTGACATGGTTGGAATTTGAAAAATATGATACCAAGAACACTTATTGAGACAAAATTACCTTGCATCCACTTGAATAAGCATTCAAAATATTGATTAATCAAGGAAATCAACATATGATATTACCTTAAAAATGCTAAAATACCTTAATCTCTGTTAAGCAGTGCTTTAAGGTCTTATTTTATGACTTTCGATTTGCCTTGATGACCTTTAGTTCATTCTCATCTCCTTATCTCATGCTATAAAATCCATGACTATCCATATAAAATCTTCATAACACATTCCTAAGGGCACACAATCTTCTATAGGTCTCTCAAGTTGTCAATACAGTAGTACACAATCTTGATGGTGTTATTTAGGCATTTAACAATTCAAAGTGATATTTTACTCCCATAGTGCCATTAGTGATCTTGAAGAATCTATGAGAATTAAGAAACAACCTCATGACCTTAAAAAGACACTTCTTCATCTTCATGAGTCCTTAGAAGCTCCTATCACTTACCATGGTGTTGTCCTAACCTGCTCATTAGGCCTACAAGTGATCTTTTGAGCTTTAAGAAAGCAAAGTCTTAAGATCTCATATTGAATGTCCTCCTAAGGTAAGGCCAATGTTTCTAACCTTTTAAAAATCCTTCAAGATCATGATGAGGTGACTGAGATACTTTCACACACTTAAAATCTCATTAGACCTACAACTATACCTTGTGGAAGCCCCCATCTCACTCAAGCTACCTTAAGAAAGACCCTCTTAAAGATGAAGGCACATGAACATTTTGCTTGGATGAAAGAGGTGTATTTTACCTAAAAAATGAACTTAAGAAACCTTTGAATGTGAATACACTCAACTGATATATCAAATACGCTTGAAAAATGACATCCTTAACAATCAAGACAGACAACCAGTTTCTTGTCAAAAGGCTCCTTATCAAGGCAAAGTAGTTGATGAGTCCAACATGAAAAATGTTTTATTTGACCCTGAAATCATCCACATAAAACCATTTTTCTCCATCAATCTCTAAAGTGAAGAAATAAAAACAAATATGGACCTTGTCTGGATGACTAAGACATAGTGACCCCCTTACACTCTTAGCCATTGTTCATAAAGATGGGGAATGAATCTGACAACCAATGACACTAAATTTAAGTTCATTAGGTTCCCTATCATTTTTCAATAGATTTGGACCTAACTCTCCCTCTCTTGCCTATACTGAGCAAAAATTGATGGCCTTCCTAGAGCTACCAAGGAAGTCAATATGAGAGATAAGTTGGTTTTCTGTATTTTAACACTTGAAACCCTTTCCAAACCATATTTTTGAATTTTTCATGAATAAATAAGGTCTTGAATATGCCTATAGGTAAACTTTACCTTGAATAACTGTACAAACAACCTCAAAATAGGCCTTTTTGGCACTAAAACTACCATAACCATATGAGAAACCTAGTGAAACTATTGCAAAAGTATTCATTGAACATTTTCATGCCTAAACATGTACATCATGTCCTTTTTATGATATTAGACTGCCATTATCATTCAAAACCTGTTTTAGAAGCCACAAGGTGATCCAAAAATGCAATCAACTGGGTCATGAAGTTAGTCAAACATGTCACCAATCAGTTTGATCAATTGTAAAGCATGACATGAATTTGATACAATCCATGGGGCCTATACATATGCTCTAAACTCATTTTATCTCTTGAAACAACCTGACACAGTTAAGAGGTGGCTAGACAAGCACATGGCCATGATAATCAAAACCGTAAACTCTGCTAATTAGGGTTTTGGATGACCATTTCAAATACATTACAAGAACAACATAGCAAATAATATGACAATCAAAGTTTCAAGTTATAGGGGTGATAATTTGACCTCTAAGGTCAAAATTGTCAATAGTAAATATAAAAAATTAGGTCACTCTGCATCTGATAGAGTTGGTCTCACAACTGCAAACCTTAAAATGTTGGAGATAGTTTTTAAAAATCAAATTTGGTTAGTACTTAGACATTTTTCAGGGTTTCAATATTGAACCTAAGGATTTCAAGACAAATTTTTTAATTGATGTCAATTTTGGGTAAACATATAGTCATTTTTTAGGTTTTGGTGCCTTTTGGGTTGCTTGTTGGCATTTCTAAGAGTCACAGGTTTGTAAAAATTAAAGTTTACAAACTAACACACACCAAACCACTCCTTTATTCCAATTTTACTTACAATTATGTCCCTTATAGGCAAAAATATGACATAACAACACCATAATCATTTTTTACTACGGTAAATAGGGATAATTTGGGCCACATTTAAGCATGGTCACCCCATTTGAATTTGAATTCATGCCAAAGTGGTGTGCATAGGGAAACATAAGTTGCATTGGTGATCCATACACATCCAACCACCCCTTCTTATCGATTTTACTTGCGATTAGGTCCTTTATAGACCAAAAGTGACATAAAAACACCATATCCACTTCTAATCAAAGTAAACACAATCAATTTTAGGCACTTTGTGCATGACCACCCCATTTCTCTTCAAATTCAAGAAAAAAATATGTGATTGTGGAAAATTAAGTTCAATTATGAACCTTGCACATATAACCATCAATTTATGTTGATTTTATACGTTTGGTTTATATTTGGATTATTGTTTAATAAATAATTAGGCAAAAAAAAATTCCTTGTTACGTAATGGCTTTTGATCAAAGAGTGAACCGGTCTGGGACACAATCAAGACTCTTAGATCTTTATGTAATACCACACGTATACTATATTTTATCAGATGCACTAACAATTACCAACAACAACCACCACTGACTTTGAGAATAACTATTAACCATTAACAGTCTCAAAAATATAACCAATGGCCACAACCGGCCTCATATGCATTTCTATAAATTTGAACTTGAGTGGGGCTTGAAACAACCAAGCCATTTAACCAACTCACCCACATCTCATTGGCTAAAATTATGGGTAACATACTTTATTTAACCGAAACGAGAACTAACTGTGAAGAGTAGTCCTAGCCATGAACTGTGGACTTGCCTCATTCCATTGAACACAAATTTCAAGCCACATACCGATCATTGTCACATTTAACACTGAGTCAGCTAGTCCACCACATCAGATACCTTCATTATTGACCTGCCGGAGCCTAGTGTAAAAACAACACTATAGAGGTGGTCAGCTTGGGGAATGGACCCCAAGACCTACTTTTAACACTCAACTCACACACTGATAGGCTATCCCTAATGGGTCTAAAATGTTGGTAACGTGTTTTATTTAACCAGAGCTAGAACAGGCTATGAATAGTAGTCCTAGCCATGAACTATGGACTTACCTTGTCGCATTGAACACATGGTTAAAATGTTAGGTAATAGGTTTGATTTAACCAGAGCCAAAACTAGTTTTGAAGAGTAGTCCTAGCCATGGACTGTGGGCTTGTCTCATTGTATTGAACACATGTATCAAGTCACATATCAACCCCCGTTGCATTGAACACCAAGCTGACTAGTCCACCGCATTATATTCCCTCATGGCTGACCTGTTGGATCCTAGTGTGGGAACAACACTTTAGAGGTGGTCAGCGTGGGGAATGGGCCCCAAGACCTCTCACTTCTAGCACTCAGCTCACATATCGTTAAATTATCCTAGACAGGGCCAATATTGAGTAACATGCTTTATTTAACTGTAGCCAGAACTGGCTGTGATGAGTAGTCCTAGCCATGGACTATGGACTTGCATCGTCGCATTGAACACAAGTTTCGAGCCACATATTGACCCTTGTTGCATTGAACACCGAGCCGACTAGTCCACCGCATTAGGTACACTCATCGTTGACCCATTAGAGCCTAGTGTGGGAACGATGCTATAGACGTGGTCAGCCTATAGAATAGACATCAAAACCTCCCACTTCTAGCACTCAACTCACACACCGCTAGCCTTTCCCTGATGGATCCATAAATTTACTTATTTTGATAATACTTTAAAATTATTTAATTTGATGAATTGTATTCTTGAAACCGGTATTAAATATTAGATAAGTTTTTACTTTGTTGAAGTTAGGATTAGAATTGTTGGTCCAAATTAGAAGTTAAGTTTTTCTTGACATTGTTGAAGTGATATATGCATTACATAAGATACAATATATATATAATTCAACTTCAATTATAAAAAAATATATAAAATATGGTAAAAATATTAATAAAATTAATTATTTCAATTTTAATATATCATATATTTTCAATTTTTTTATTTTTCTAAATTTATATATATTAATATCTATACAATTGTTAAAATAATCTTTAAATATTTTTAAATTTCAACCTCATGACAAAGCTTATAAGTAAATCCAGCCAGATTCACCTATTTTGATAAGTATATTTTCCAAACCTTTGATTAGCCAATTAGAATGCTATCCATTTATAAAGATTGCCATTTTTAATTCAAATCAGTAACTTCCATCCTTGGATGGAAAACTCAATGGATAAGGTATATCTAAAGCAATCATAGGATGATACTAAAAGTTAGAAACATTTGGCATCCTGATAGGCATCCTCATCCCAAAACTTCTCAACTTTTCTGGAAGGGATGAGGAGATATTGTTGGGTGGCGGAGGGACAAAAACTGGCAATATGCTCTAACTGTGCCAGAACTATGGGGAGTATTACCCTTATCTGCTGCAGAATTTCAGCTAGCAATTCTTTCAAAATTTAAAAACAAAAATTTGAAAGGAGGGCCCTAACATTTTAAAAGTTGATTTGACTAGAATTTTTTATTCAGGATAGAGACCTTAAAAAATTAATTGTTAGAAGTTTTGAGCATAGCATATGGGTGGATTTGAAATCGAAGATTGGCCTAATCTGAAAATCTGGGTCAGCTGATCTAGAATGACTAGGATTTAGGTTTTTGCAATTTTAAAAAAATAACCATAGTAAGAGTCTTGAAGGCATTGAAATTGGACCAAAAGAAGCTTCAAGTTGACCTAAATTTGAGCATCTGGGTGGGTTGGAGAACTAAGATTGACCTAATCTGACCATCTGGGTAGGTTGGTTTACATTGACTAGGAGTTGGGTCCTTGGAATTGTGAAGAAATCCTTGGTGGCATGGAGTGGAGCAATTCTGTGCTGGGAAGGCCTAAAACTAAGAAGAATTATGAGATTCCAGATCATATGAACAAGCTCTGTGGGTTTCAGAGTCCGAAAAGTATAGAGAACTCAGAGGAAGTTGATGAGTTTACTGAAGAGGATGTGTGGGGTGTTGTTGAGACAGAGGCCAAACATGTGAACTTCCATGAAAATGAAGCTAGGAGCATTGTAGTGTGCAGAGAGGATAGTAAGGAGGGTTACAGTAACATTGACACTAATGCTACTTGGAGAATGAAAGTTCCCAGAGATGGGAATCATCATGATGAGAATAGGAGTACTAGAATGAGGTATCAGTCTGCTCCTGTGAATGTACCTGAATGGTCTCAGATCCTTCATAGTGAGAATTGCAGAGGAGTGAATGAGGCAGGGTATGATGAGACGAGTGCTAATGATATTGATGAAAGTGATGATGGGGATTACGAGGAGAGGCTCCCACCTCATGAACTCATTTCCAAGCAGCTTGCCAGGAGCAAACTAACTTCATTTTCAGTCCATGAGGGGGCTGGAAGAACTCTCAAAGGCAGAGATCTTAGCCAGGTTCGCAATGCAGTCTGGACAAGGACTGGTTTTCTTCAGTGAAGAACTGAAATTTGAATCATATTCTTGGATCAAGTAGTCTATCTATGTTAATTTAAAATTCAGGAACTTGGATTGACATTCTGATTTTGTAGGTGTTCTGGATATTCATGAGTGGACAAGGACTGGTATTCTTCAGTAAAATTTTCAATTACAATCTTGAATCAAGTCTTGGATGGCTAGAGAAAAAATTCAGGAGCTTAGAATGCAATCTGATTTTGTAGGTGTTATCAATATTGATCACATTTGACTTTGAGATCAATAAAAGTTTCAAAGATTATATCAATAAAAGTTTCAAAGATTCTACAGATTAACTTATATCTTCTCTTTAGTGTACAATAAACACTGCAATGGATATGAACTACAAGCAAACAAAAACAATCTTCACCCCTGATGATAGATCACATTCATCAATATAATTTTTCCAAGAGCGTCTTTTCTCATTATATGGACTGAGTTAGATTCTTTTGTATTTCCATAAAATTTAAGCCCTTGCACGGATTGATATATCTAAATTCTAAGAAAAATATATTTTCTGCAAATCAAGATGTCTGCAAAGAATATTGTTATAAGGACTTTACCAGCTGCAAAACATACCAAGACTGCCCAAATATATTTCCATAAGTTTCTCAATGAAGGTAGCAAAAATTATACACTGATTTTTCATTATGGTTTAACAGCTCGGCTCTGTAGGGTAAACTCTCTTGTCAGGTATGTAGAGGTGATGGAAATTGGGCTTTATCAAGTATAGCCTGGAATTATAATAAGGTTGGTCTTGATCTAGTTTTAGTAGAATATCGAGGTCGCTAGGATCACACGCAGGTTGGATATAAATTCTCATAACAATGGAGATTAGAACTCTAAAAATGTTAAGAAACCTGCACATACAATGTATCCTAAATATCATCAGCTCAAAAATAAAACAATTTAACAGCAAAGTGATGAAGCGGGGGCTTCAAGTGGCAGGGTTGATGCCTTGAATCTCAGTTATGTTATGTTCTTTTGCTCTTGTTCATTTGCACCAAGAGGTTGGTGTGGTGTCTTGATACATATAATTCCCTTCAATTAGCATTGAGATATATATATATTTATATATATGCTTGTTTTGGAATTTGAGTTTCAAATTCTGACCTCTTAACAGGTACAATTTATCATTATACTAAATGAATATATTTTTTGGTTGGGTCATCACTGAATCTGTACTGTGACAAAATGTCTGCTTACAAATCCCTCCAAATAATTGATGTAATTTGGTTGGTGTGCATTGGGATAATATGTGAAATCTCTTGGTGGTGATCTATTTTCTTGATGTTAAGATCATTGATTAATATATGATATGATTGTTTCGGATTCAGGTATATACTTTTGATAATCAATTTATATTGACTCATATTTCACAAGTAATTATTTACAAAATTTTAAATTAACTTATATTTTGAATGAATAGTTGTTCATTTTAACATTCATTAGATCTAAGTAATACTGATATGTGAATAATATGAACCAAATCTCTTCTGAGAGACCATGCTGGTCCATCAGAAGACAGGAATTTGAAATTTAGTTGCTGAATGGGAATTTTAACTTGGGCGGTGATCCATCTTCTTCTTTTTTTTAAACTCTGGAAATTTTTATACTGCAGAAATTCCTGGTTCTAAAAAATTTCCTAAGAGTTCAGGTTAGACAACCTTAAGCCGGAATTTGCATGGTTTAGAACAGAGATTTTGAAATCCGGTGGTAGCCCTGATTTTGGTTAGATGATTGGGGGATTTTACATGAGCAAAGCTGAAATGATCTGAAAGCGAACATTGGATAACACAGTCTTTCATTGGATAACACAGTAGTTGGTTAGTCTCTTTATCTGGGCACTGAATCTCAGGTCAGTTTTGGTTACTTGGCTATAAAAAG
The DNA here is from genome assembly GCA_037957365.1 of Torreya grandis. Classification (NCBI taxonomy): domain Eukaryota; kingdom Viridiplantae; phylum Streptophyta; class Pinopsida; order Cupressales; family Taxaceae; genus Torreya; species Torreya grandis. The sequence continues at coordinate 2,149,367 of JARHVA010000182.1, forward strand.
TTTAAGTATAGATTATTAGATGATGAAAATTGATCTGGTCACTGCTGTTTTTTATTTCTTCAACACTTGGAAGTCTTATATTACAAGAAAGACGCTTGTTTCATTCGGGTGATAAATAATACATTCAGAGTTAATTGGTTTGTTAGTTGGTTATTGGTGGGTTGGTTGGTTTGTTTTTAGATAGAAATTATATAATTATAGAAATAAAAAAGTGAAAATTAATACATATATATATTTGAAATATGTTCATTGATATTAATTTTAAAATTTTTATTTTATATTTTTTATATGTTATTAATTAATAATTATATTATCAATAATCAGTATCAATTTAGTTATATTACTATGTGTTAGGTTTGAAAAAATATTTTGGGAAAAAAAGACTTCAAATTCTATTATATGGTTAAGATATTATGATTTTTCTACTCACTTTTCCAAGCCAAAAAAATCTTTAAATGATGATTAAATGAACAAAAAATTTAAGAATGAAAAATTTCTATGACAATTAACATTAATTATGAACAACTCACTATATTACATTCTATTTTTCTACTATAGAATGCCCATCAACATAAAGATCAAGCCTACAAATTAATAGGTGAATATTTTTTTTTAATAAATAAATAATTTAAAATTAAAGAGCTCGTTTTAAAATGTATTGATATTATCTAACTTGGAATAAGGAAGGGGTCCAATGCCTAGCTCTTAAAAAATTATAGGGTTTTTTTTTTTTTTTTAATGAGTGATTGAATGAGAGATTTTAATAATATTCATGAGACCAAGCATTCGATAAGACCAAGAGCTGCAACAAAGTTGTTTCATGCTAATATATCCTCTTGACACAAGTATTGTCATATTAATATTACAAAATTTCTAATTTCTTCTCGATATTCACTTTTTTACTATGGATCTTGATTATAAAACTTGTTCTATTTAACCTTTTTTCTTTAAACAAGTCAGTTAAATTGTTGACTCTTAAATTGTCTTTATACTTATACCAATACCATTATTCATTGTACATTCCATAATAAAATGTCATTATATCTCCACTACTATATAATGAAATGTCATTCTATTTTATATTGATAAATGTTTGGAGGAGTCAAACTGGAGCATAGCTTGAATCCAAAGTGATATGCTGGAAGACCTCAAGCCCTACCTCCACTACATATTGATAGGAGTATTTTTTATTCTAAATTTTTAACTTTTGATAATATATAAGACCGCTACAAATAAAAATTATAAACTCCTCCTTAAAATATATGTAAAAAAGATCAAATATATAATTATTTTTTAACATTTCAGAATTATTATAATTCATATTAACCATTGAACCAAGGTTTTATATATTTATTTGAAAAGTTTCTCTGAAAAGACATTACACAATAAAAATAGTAAAAGTTGGCCTATCAAACAAAACCAACAACGACCCAACTTTTTGTTTGAAATGCGTTAGAAAACGGGATAGGGGGACCTCTTTTTGTTTGGGTCCCGGATTTTCAATGTCTCCCAAAAAGTAGTCAAAATTGTAACAAATGTAAATAATCTGTCAATTTCTACATATTATGAGATGGATGATGTGTTGCAATAACATGAAGGGGTCTTTAAACTAGTATGGAAGAGGAATATATATTAACAATTGTACTTCTAGGTGTAAAGGAAATGTCGATAGAAATGTGATGGGATGTGTTTTATTTAATTATTTATTATGTTAAAAAATGTTTAGATATTATGATTAAAGTTTTTAAGAATATTAAATTTTTATGAGGGAGATGTACTTTTAAAAATTTTCAATTGGATATATATTTGAAATAATTTGTTTAGAGTTTTTACAATTATTATATTTTATAGGGAGAGGAAGTTTTATTTGGAGAGGAACAAAATTTATGAGGGTTTATGAGAAGAAAATATTAAGTTTCATCTCCCTTACTTGAGCTTTTTCTCTCCTTCTCTAAATCGTTTCTCCCCTTTGACACAAAGACAAAGTGGGAAAACTAAAGAACATGAGAAGCTCAATAACACTTCAATATAACTCAATAACATCTAAAAATTTTCCCCATATCATTGTTCATACCATTTCTAACAAGACCTTCTCAAAACTACTCATTAGTAACACACTATCTTAGCCATACACTGCTCTCCACAACTGATGATGATCTTCTTCTTAATCTCCTCTTTTGTTCTCAATATATCTTCTCAATCAGCCTTCTTGATTTGTTCAACACAATAGGAATAAATCATTGATCCATGATTTTATAAAACTGATCTTAGGTATTTCACACACCTGTACCACTTATTGATCCACTCATTTTTTCTCTATACCTCTTGGATGTACTTAATCAGCCTCATAGGCTTCCTCTCTTGAACCTTGAATCACCATGGGCCCAAATGGCCAGAACCAACACTTGTAAACCATTGGTAAACTTATAAATATACCCTTTAAGACATATCATAGGATTTATAATCTCAATTTCCTTTGCTCACCTCTTACACATTCTATTTGGCCTTACTAGCCCTATATGACCTAATTTATCAAAAATACATTCATGAATTATGAGCCATAAAATATATTGATAAGCTCAAATATGACAAAAAAAATACTCAAATGGATACTTCATGACCTATACCGAATCACAATATGCATTATATGTCTTTCCACAAAGGCAAATAGGCTCAACTCAACTCTTTCAATTAGCTTACATAGGACTGCCATCATAATAAAAAACTAGTCTTCAAAAATAAGATCACCGTCACTTGTATAGGAACAAACCAACCTTATCAATGAATTTACATGGTCATGAAATACCTCATTAACAAATCCACCTGAATTTTTATTCTCAACGCTGAGTAACATTGGTTTTTTAGACCAATCTCCTATAGTAACATAAAATAGTCAAATACTACATATGTAAAGTCAAAGACATTTGACCTCTACCATATGAGATAGTGAGTCCTAAGTCACCTATTGAAACAAAAAGTTAATTAAGAAACCTTATAATAACCTCCATCACAATTTTATCATGAATACATGCACTTCATTTGTCTTTAGACCAATCTCATAACTATGTGTCCCACAGTCTCACTAAACTAGACAAGTCAACTTTATAAGAAATAACTTCACCACTCTTATAGATTAGGAAATATAAAAAACACGTATATAGAAGCTAAAAGTCATATATAAACACTTAATTATGCCAATTAAACAACTTGGGCTTGTTAAGGCTTCCCTAATCACTTTCTCCTCTTGACATGTTTTTCTCACTTCTTTCACTACAAGCTTGTTTAGCGACTAGTCAACTTCATTGACTAAAAATATAAACATAAAGGCTCAAACATGCTCAAAAATATTAATTAACATATAAATAAGTCTCTACATTCTTTATTCATACATTTTATCAATCTATCCTTTGTAACTTTTGTCATCTATATCAACTTCTTTAAAAATAAGATTTTTTTTTAGGGCCCACACACTATCACGATAAAAAAATCATACTTGGGGATGCCTAGGAGAGTTAAAAATAACCTCCAATAATTTTTCAAGACATACCAATTCATTTTTGGTAATTTTCATTAAGTTATTCATCATCAGGTCACTATTAGGGTTTTGGGGGACCAAAAACCTACTTCTAGTTCTAACATTCATTCATACAACTTATATCTTGAAACTAGAAATTAATGCCAAGAAAATATTCTTATAACCCTTCCTAAACTATCCTAAAAGACTAAAATACCCATGCATCTTTTTCATGTGCCAATAAGTACAATAAAATCCTTCTCAAGCTAGGAGTTTTCATTCTAGGCACCTTAAGAGACCTCAAAACAACTTTTTACGCTTTCTTCTTCAAGGATTCACCTCAAACTTGGTACACATGCTTGATACACCCTAAAAAACCATAATCCATGCTTATATATTCTCAAATAACTTTTAAACTCAGCTTGACCCTTGATTTGGACCTCATCAGGCCACTAGCATGATAGGTCTAGAACTACCAATTAGACTTGATTCTTGAAAGCATTTGAAAACATGTTGTATTTATCATAACACATCCTAAATATTTCAAATACCTTCACATCATTCTCTCAAGCTATCATTCATACTAACATAGGTTGCATACCTCTTACCTCATCAAGCTACCAAGTTTGTGTCTTCACTCTAGGTCTTTTATGCAAGGACTAGACCTCAAGCTTGATCTTTCTACCACACACTGCTAGCCTTTCCCCGATGGATCAATAGATTTACTTATTTTAACAATACATTAAAATTATTTAATTTAATGAATTGTATTCTTGAAACCAGTATTAAATATTAGATAAGTTTTTACTTTGTTGAAGTTAGGATTGCGATTGTTAGTCCAAATTAGAAGTTAAGTTTTTCTTAACATTGTTGAGGTGATATATGTATTACATAAGATATAATATATATAAAATTCAAAATATTAATAAAATTAATTATTTCAATTTTAATATATCATATATTGTCAATTTTTTTATTTTTTAAATTTATATAATTGTTAAAATAATCTTTAAATATTTTTAAATTTCAACCTCATACAAAGCTTATAAGTAAATCCAGCTAGATTCACCTATTTTGATAAGTATATTTTCCAAACCTTTGATTAGCCAATTAGAATGCTATCCATTTATAAAGATTGCCATTTTTTATTCAAATCAGTAACTTCCATCCTTGGATGGAAAACTCAATGGATAAGGTATATCTAAAGCAATCATAGGATGATACCAAAAGTCAGAAACATATGGCATCCTGATAGGCATCCTCATCCCAAAACTTCTCAACTTTTCTGGAAGGGATGAGGAGGAGATGTTGTTGGGTGGCGGAGGGACAAAAACTGGCAATATGCTCTAACTGTGCCAGAACTATGGGGAGTATTACCCTTATCTGCTGCAGATTTTCAGCTAGCAATTCTTTCAAAATTTAAAAACAAAAATTAGAAAGGAGGGCCCTAACATTTTAAAAGTTGATTTGACTAGAATTTTTTACTCAGGATAGAGACCTTAAAAAATTAATTGTTAGAAGTTTTGAGCATAGCATATGGGTGGATTTTAAATCTAAGATTGGCCTAATCTGAAAATCTGGGTCAGCTGATTTAGAATGACTAGGATTTAGGTTTTTGCAATTTAAAAAAAATAACCATAGCAAAGAGTCTTGAAGGCATTGAAATTGGACCAAAAGAAGCTTCAAGTTGACCTAAATTTGAGCATCTGGGTGGTTTGGAGGACTAAGATTGACCTAATCTGACCATCTGGGTAGGTTGGTTTACATTGACTAGGAGTTGGGTCCTTGGAATTGTGAAGAAATCCTTGGTGGCATGGAGTGGAGCAATTCTGTGCTGGGAAGGCCTAAAACTAAGAAGAATTATGAGATTCCAGATCATATGAACAAGCTCTGTGGGTTTCAGAGTCCGAAAAGTATAGAGAACTCAGAGGAAGTTGATGAGTTTACTGAAGAGGATGTGTGGGGTGTTGTTGAGACAGAGGCCAAACATGTGAACTTCCATGAAAATGAAGCTAGGAGCATTGTAATGTGCAGAGAGGATAGTAAGGAGGGTTACAGTAACATTGACACTAATACTACTTGGAGAATGAAAGTTCCCAGAGATGGGAATCATCATGATGAGAATCGGAGTACTAGAATGAGGTATCAGTCTGCTCCTGTGAATGTACCTGAATGGTCTCAGATCCTTCATAGTGAGAATTGCAGAGGAGTGAATGAGGCAGGGTATGATGAGACGAGTGCTAATGATATTGATGAAAGTGATGATGGGGATTACGAGGAGAGGCTCCCACCTCATGAACTCATTTCCAAGCAGTTTGCCAGGAGCAAACTAACTTCATTTTCAGTCCATGAGGGGGCTGGAAGAACTCTCAAAGGCAGAGATCTTAGCCAGGTTCGCAATGCAGTCTGGACAAGGACTGGTTTTCTTCAGTGAAGAACTGAAATTTGAATCATATTCTTGGATCAAGCAGTCTATCTATGGTAATTTAAAATTCAGGAACTTGGATTGACATTCTGATTTTGTAGGTGTTCTGGATATTCATGAGTGGACAAGGACTGGTATTCTTCAGTAAAATTTTCAATTACAATCTTGAATCAAGTCTTGGATGGCTAGAGAAAAAATTCAGGAGCTTAGAATGCAATCTGATTTTGTAGGTGTTATCAATATTGATCACATTTGACTTTGAGATCAATAAAAGTTTCAAAGATTATTTCAATAAAAGTTTCAAAGATTCTACAGATTAACTTATATCTTCTCTTTAGTGTACAATAAACACTGCAATGGATATGAACTACAAGCAAACAAAAACAATCTTCACCCCTGATGATAGATCACATTGATCAATATAATTTTTCCAAGAGCGTCTTTTCTCATTATATGGACTGAGTTAGATTCTTTTGTATTTCCATAAAATTTAAGCCCTTGCACGGATTGATATATCTAAATTCTAAGAAAAATATATTTTCTGCAAATTGAGATGTGTGCAAAGAATATTCTTAAAAGGACTTTACCAGCTGCAAAACATACCAAGACTGCCCAAATATATTCCCATAACTTTCTCAATGAAGGTAGCAAAAATTTTGCACTGATTTTTCAATATGGTTTAACAGCTCGGTTCTGTAGGGTAAACTCTCCTGTCAGGTATGTAGAGGTGATGGAAATTGGGCTTTATCAAGTATAAACTGGAGTTATAATAAGGTTGGTCTTGATCTAGTTTTAGTAGAATATTGAGGTCGCTAGGATCACACGCAGGTTGGATATAAATTCTCATAACAATGGAGATTAGAACTCTAAAAATGTTAAGAAACCTGCACATACAATGTATCCTAAATATCATCAGCTCAAAAATAAAACAATTTAACAGCAAAATGATGAAGCGGGGGCTTCAAGTGGCAGGGTTGATGCCTTGAATCTCAGTTATGTTCTTTTGCTCTTGTTCATTTGCACCAAGAGGTTGGTGTGGCGTCTTGATACATATAATTCCCTTCAATTAGCATTGAGAGATATATATACGCTTGTTTTGGAATTTGAGTTTCAAATTCTGACCTCTTAACAGGTACAATTTACCATTATCCTAAATGAATATATTTTTTGGTTGGGTCATCACTGAATCTGTACTGTGACAAAATGTCAATCCCTCCAAATAATTGATGTAATTTGGTTGGGGTGCATTGGGATAATATGTGAAATCTCTTGGTGGTGATCTATTTTCTTGATGTTAAGATCGTTGATTAATATATGATATGATTGTTTTGGATTCAAGTACATAATTTTGATAATCAATTTATATTGACTCATATTTCACAAGTAATTATTTACAAAATTTTAAATTAACTTATATTTTGAATGAATAGTTGTTCATTTTAACATTCATTGGATCTAAATAATACGGATATGTGAATAATATGAACCAAATCTCTTCTGAGAGACCATGCTGGTCCATCAGAAGACAGGAATTTGAAATTTAGTTGCTGAATGGGAATTTTAACTTGGGCGGTGATCCATCTTCTTCTTTTTTTAAACTCTGGAAATTTTTATACTGCAGAAATTCCTGGTTCTTAAAAATTTCCTTAAGAGTTCAGGTAAGACAGCCTTAAGCCGGAATTTGCATAGTTTAGAACAAAGATTCTGAAATCCGGTGGTAGCCCTGATTTTGGTTAGATGATTGGGGGATTTTACATGAGCAAAGCTGAAATGATCTGAAAGCGAACATTGGATAACACAGTCTTTCATTGGATAACACATTAGTTGGTTAGTCTCTTTATCTGGGCACTGAATCTCAGGTCAGTTTTGGTTACTTGGCTGTAAAAAGTTGAAGTATAGATTATTAGATGATGAAAATTGATCTGGTCACTGCTGTTTTTTATTTCTTCAACACTTGGAAGTCTTATATTACAAGAAAGACGCTTCTTTCATTCGGGTGATGAATAATACATTTAGAGTTAATTGGTTTGTTAGTTGGCTTGTTGGTGGGTTCGTTGGTTTATTTAGATAGAAATTATAGAAAGAAAAAAGTGAAAATTAATAAATAAATATATTTATTTAAAATATGTTCATTGATATTAATATTAAATTGTTTTATATGTCTTTAATCAATAATTATATTATCACTAATTAGTATCAATTTAGTTATATTATTATGTGTTAGGTTTGAAAAAATATTTTGGAAAAAAAAGACTTCAAATTTTATTATATGGTTAAAATATTATGATCTTTTTATTGATTTTTCGAAGTCAAAAAAATATTTAAATGATGATTAAATGAACAACAAATTTAAGAATGAAATTTTTCTATGACAATTAATATTAATTGTGAACAACTCACTACATTACATTCTATTCTTCCACTATATAATGTCCATCAACATAAAGATCAAGCCTACAAATTAATAGGAGATTACTCTTTTTTAATAAATAAATAATTTAAAATTATAGAACTAGTTTTAAAATGCACTGATATTATCTAACTTGGAATAAGGAAGGGGTCTAATGCGTAGCTCTTAAAAAATATAGGGTTTTTTTTTTTTTTTGAATGAATGAATGAATGAGAGATTTTAATAGTATTCATGAGACCAAGCAGTCTATGAGACCAAGCGCTGCAACAAAGTTGTTCCATGCTAATATAATCTCTTGACACAAGCATTGTCATACTAATATTATATAATTTCTAATTCCTTCTCGATACTCACTTTTCTACTATGGATCTTGATTATAAAACTTGTTCTATTTAACCTTTTTTCTTTAAACAACTCAGTGAAATTGTTGACTCTTAAATTGTCTTTGTACTTATACCAATGTCATTATACATTGTACATTTCATAATACAATGTCACTCTATCTCCACTACAATATAATGAAATGGCATTTTATTTTATATTGATAAATGTTTAGAGGACTCTGATGAAAAGCCGGGGCATAGCTTGAATCCAGAGTGATACGCTGGAAGACCTCAAGCCCTACCTCCACTGCGTGTTGATAAGAGTATTTTTAATTCTAAATTTTTAACTTTTGATAATATATAAGACTGCTACAAATAAAAATGATAAACTCCTTAAAATATATGTAAAAAAAAAAATCAAATAAATAATTATTTTTTAACCATTGAACCAAGGTTTTATATATTTATTTATTTATTTGAAAAGTTGTTCTAAAAAGACATTAGACAATAAAAATAGTAAAAGGTGGCCTATCAAACAAAACCAACAACGACCCAACTTTTTGTTTGAAATGCGTTAGAAAACGGGATAGGGGGACCTCTTTTTGTTTGGGTCCCGGATTTTCAATGTCTCCCAAAAAGTGGTCAAAATTGTAACAAATGTAAATAATATGTCAATTTCTACATATTATGAGATGGATGATGTGTTGCAATAACATGAAGGGGTCTTTAAACTAGTATGGAAGAGGAATATATATTAACAATTGTACTTCTAGGTGTAAAGGAAATGTCCATAGAAATGTGATGGGATGTGTTTTATTTAATTTTTTATTATAGAAAAAATGTTTAGATATTATGATTAAAGTTTTTAAGAATATTAAATTTTTATGAGGGATATGTATTTTTTTAAATTTTCAATTGGATATATATTTGAAATAATTTGTTTAGAGTTTTTACAATTATTGTATTTTATAGAGAGAGAGTTTTATTTGGAAAGGACCAAAATTTATAAATGTTTATGAGAAGAAAATATTTAAACTTAAACAAATATAAATGAGTAATAGTTGTACAATTTATATATTATTATATAGATTGTACTTAGTAATGATATAAAATAGTTAATCACATAATGATATGTATATTTATATTGATTAGGTCACACCGGTTGTCCTCTACGGGTGTGAGGTTTGGGGAAGCAGCTTGTCAAATCACAGATGGAGACAGTTGGAAAGAATTCAAAAATATCTTATCACTAGTAGTCTTAAAGTTAAAGCAATTGTTCCATATGAGATCCTCTTGGCGGAAGCTAGTGTTCTTCCAATGGAAGCTGCAACGATTACACGGGTACTAAGCTACATAAAAAAGGTTGAAAACATGGGGAATCACTGGTGGCCCAAAATGGTGGTGAACGAGGTGCTAGATCAGAGGAAGAAGACGTGGATGAAGCAAAACATCAAGTGGATGGGAAAATGGGACATTAAGTTACATGAGTGCCCTAACTCCAAAGAGGAAATAAAAAAGTTTGTGTTAGAAAAATTCAGGACTGCCATGTGGAAAAATCAGATTGGACGTAAAAAAATGCATTATATTAAAGAGTTCAATCCCACTTGGGAGCACGGGGATAAAGCATACCTAAGTGCCAAACTTAAAGGTAATGCTAGGATCCTAATGGCACAATTAAGGACCGATTTACACCATCTTAAGTGTGAAACTGGAAGATGGACGGTTCCCAAGGAAAGATGGGAAGATAGGGCTTGCATTTTTTGCAGTGATAGAGTGGTTGAAACTGAATGACACTTCATTAGGGAGTGTGATGCGTACAAGGATATCCGTATGCAGCAGGATAACAACGTGAATGTGGGCAGTTTTAGTGAATTATTTGAGGAGGAGAGGCTACACAACACGGCCTCGCTATTGGTAAAGATTCATAGGAGGCGAGATGACCTCGAAAGGAATATGAAGAATCTCCAATGGTCTTGACACTTGGTCCCATAGACTATTTGGTCTCGTGGACGTTATTAAAACTCATTTCATTTCAATGTATATTTATAAGGCCAACCTATTTTGTAATGTATTTCAATTTTTTTATTATAATTTAAATCAAAATGTGGCTTCGTTTCCTATTATACAAATAAAACCAAAAATTTCAAATTTTAATTTAGTGCCATTTAGATGCCATGTGGATTCCCCTCCCATAATAAATATATAACTTTGGATTTGACACACCACCAAATCAATTTTTTAAAGAATAAAATAAGTAATTACATTTTTTACATAGCATTTATTGAGTGGAAGAGAATATATCTTATTTTAAGTAAAGGCAATGATACTATCAATGAAAAGTTAAAAAATGACTTATTATATTTACATAATTTAACAATCGATGTAAAATGGATCTTTTTTAGCCATTCCTTTAACCTTTGAATTTCTTAACAGTGATCAAATTTGAAGGGTTGGCCTTAGTTTCAAATTGAAGGGCATTTATTCATTCAACCCTTCCATGATGAAAAGTTGTAAGAAATAGTTGCACTTCGATTAACAAGAATAAATTAAGTATACATGTCACTAAAAGTATATTAAGTAAAATATTATTTTTGAACTCCAAAATTGCTTTTATATAGAACTCCGGTGCTATTATAAAAATCTAGGGTTGTTATTATATATGAATCTATAGTTGTAGGATTCTAGAGTTTTAAGACTCCAAAGCTATTTTAAATTGTATAATGTGAGCATATTTTATAATATCAAGTCATGTCAAGCCTATCCCAATGTAGTATTTGTTAGTATGTATACTTATGTTTGTATTCTCTATAGTAGTTATGGCATACACAAAAATCTAGCTTTGACAACCTTATAAGTAGCTTATAGAATTTTCAAATAGGATGCTTTAGAATTTCATTTGAAGGAATTAATGGAAAAGCAATGTGGGGTGAGCAGAGAGGAAAACAAGGTTAAAATAGACTCCAATAAAGATTGAAATAGAACATGGAAGAGCAAAGAAGATGGATCTCGGGTTAAATAGTGAAAAAAGTAAGACTTTAGGTACTCTGAATATATAATTTAGGGACAAATAGAAGCAAAATATGGACAACTAGTAATAGTTTGAGTGGTCGGAACATAACACAACACAAAGTTGAGTGATGAAAAAACTACATAGACAATTCCAGAATAATTAAGGGCCACCAAGGGAGGTCCCAATCAATTTGAAGAGGATCACAATTGTTCCCTAAACCATGTTTTCTCAACTTAGCATCCTTAATATAGCTATAGATAATGTGTTACACTATTCTAGTTATGTCGTTAAATAAATAATATCCTATACATAAAAAATTCTTACGGTAATATATAATAAGCATGCTAAATAAGTTGATGGTTTGAGAAAATAAACTAAAGTTGCAAAAAGTGTAGATTGCCCAAAGATTGGAGAAATAATACTTCCATATAATCAAGCATTATCTAGAATATTCTAGATGTCTTATGAGGTTTATATAGCTTGTTGGTTATTAGCTTCTTGCAAACCTAAGATTTTAAAATAAATCTTATTTTTCTCCAAATTTAGTTTATGGAAGCTCCAAAGTAGATGTTAGCCATTTAAGTTCATTTATCTCTACTTATACTAATTTGGCTCAAGCTATGCCCTTTTGTTTTTAGTTGCTTGAAGGGGGACATTTTGGCAATGACTTTTAGACTCATTGATACTTTTCAATGGTAATGTAGCATCGTAAATATTTGGGCTCTTACTTGTTAATATGAATGAAATTGTTTTGACCTTATCACAAGAAATACATTGTAAACAACTTAAATGCACACAAACTTACTTTCATTAGAAGGCAGGTTAAAAGGATGTGCAACAAGGCATGATTTCTTAGCATTGATTGCAGAAAAAGCAAATGGAGAGGTAAATGGGATTACAAAAGGCTCTGCAACAACAAAAGGATTGTTCGTCACTCTATCTAGGTATTGTTTATTAGACTTGGGGTGTTGTACACTTATGGCATGATTCATATTTTATCGCATCATCAACACTATCATAAATGAGTAAAAAATTCCCTAGAGTAAGTGATTTTTGTTTTAAAATCAAAATGAAAATCGCTTGAGGGTCATTAATCATAAGCATTTCCATCAACCTCTCTTTTATTCCGTTGTTGGACAAGTTTGGTCTTTTATTGTGAACAATGTGAATTATGAATTCTTTTCTTGTAAAGTCTTCTTCGCATGAAAGTTGTTTGACAAACAATTTTCATGTGGGGGTGTCCTTTGGTGTTGTTGTACTTGATTGAGCCTTGGTTGTCATGGTGTACAAACCTTGTTGCAAAACAATATACAATATTTTTATTGGATTATAAGTGGGCATTTACTTCAATTCAAAGTTAGTAAACAAAGTTAAAAAATATAAACATAATACACAAAAAAGGTTGAAATAATATTAATTATTAGTTAAATATTTTTTTAGATTTGGTATGGTGCAATTCTAGTAGTTTCAGTGATCAATATTAACAATAGAAGCAACATATAAATTTGTTTTATTTGAAAAGGAGGTTGAGTGTAGGGAAAATGTGGTGTGTGTAAGAGGACATGTGATGTGTACTAGATGTATTTACAAATATTTTGCATGAAGGTGGGCCTCTTTTAGATTCTTGATTAAAACATATGTATTATTTTGCATACATGCATAATGTTCGAAGGAGAATGCTAGAGAGATGTGGAGGTTCATTAATGACCTTAATCTCAAAATAATAGTGAAAGTCAAGCCTTGTCAATCAATAATATCAATGACTATTACGGCCTTCTATAGTGTCAAGCCATGATATTTGTGGATTGTCAAGGCCCAAACCATTTTTGAGGGGAACTTATATAAGATTACCATGTGTAATGGGAAAAACTAGCATGTGTTTTTTGTTTTTATCATCCCATGGTGGTCTAATGTAATTTTTGAAGTGGACAACCAATTATTATGGCAATGGAGGGTGTGTGTGTCAAACATATAGAAAATATTAATAAACTACTTCAGTTCTCTATAACAAGCCTAGATTCCACCCCTAGCTTGGGTGTGAGCATGATTTGTTCTCCTATGCAAGACAAGACTTTATATTCTAATAGGTCATCATCATTTTTGGCAGAATACCACCATTTATTTTTCTCTATGATACTTTGTGTAATTGGCATGTTTATTAATTTCAACATATGCCTATTCTATAGTGAAACCAAACTGTTAGGTGCATATAAATGGATAAAATAATGGAATACATGCCTTTCTTTAGAACTTAAGAATTCATCTATATGAGATGTTATAATTTTTCAATCCTCGAGTGTTGGCTTTGCATTTCAGAGGTTGGAAATTAGATTTCTAAAACTAATTTTCCATGGATCACTACTTTGTGGTTGGAATATTATCTCCAAAATGACTATCATGTCAAAGCTTTTCTAAATAAAATTTCTGCAATAATTACTTGCATACATTGGGATGTTATTCATTGGTGGTAGTTGGATAAGATCCCTAATAATAATGATGAAGAATACTCCAAATAGAGATTTTTTTCCATGGAGAATGATTCATCAAGCATTGATCTATTTGGCACAATAGCTTAGGCCCTAAAAATCTCATTTCATCAATTAACATGTATTTATTACACTTATTTATTCTTGAAAGGTTTCTTATGTTTGACCCTCTAAAGGCTTCATTTAATTTATGGGAATTATAATCCATGCATGTATAGTTGGTTCATGTATGTTGAATATTGCAACACTTATTGGAAAGAGGAAGATAATGGGTAATACTGTAGGCCCTGAATATGTAGACAATGCTTGTTTAATATTACTAATCAAGAATGATGTCTCTATGTCAATTTTACCTTGGATTACCATTTACAAAGGAAGGTTTTTATTTTTTTCATAATAATTTAAAATAATGTCGAGTAAAGTTGTTTCTTACATGATATGGTATTTGATGAGGGTAATGTTGAAGAAGAAATATGCTTTATTTGGTAGGTTGTTTGGTTGAGATTTATGAATTGGACAGATGTATCATGCAATTATATAGAAATACCATTATTGTTCCAATTGAGTTTTTTTTAATCAAAGTCATGACAACCAAACATGTTTTGGTCACTTATGTGTATGTCATTGTTAGGGTGGAGTTGTGACAATATCTATCATTCATGTGATTCCTGAATTACTTGGTCTTCCATGTCATCATCATCGTTAAGCTCATTGTCATCTATTTCTTGTGTATTTTCATGGCAATCAACATGACATGCAATGTATCAATTTCCCAATTTTCCAAGTTGGAAAAAATTTCATCTTTAGAGGTACCAATATCATTAGAGATGATGTGAAAAATGTTTATATAGTTTATATAGAAGTAACTCTCTCCCAAAAAAAACTTCATAAGAGTTTGACTATGGAAAAGGAACACAAAAAATTAAGTGTGATGCAAACTACTACTTTGTATTATCTTTGTCTCCACTTTTGGCTTTTAGATGGGCATCATAAGACCGAGATCTTATAGCCTCAATAAGGGGAAAGTCCTCAATAAAATCAAGGCATTGAGTGTATGCATTAATGAAAGTTTTTTTTGGAAATTAATCATTGTTGGACCGTGATTGACTTTCTAGTAAACCTTCCTACCAACCTCCAAGGAAACAAACTAACACTTGCATATTACAAGGGGTAATTTTTTTAGCATGTGGCATGTTTGTTATGTGTCAATGTCATGTTTAATTAGAGTGTCAATGAGGAGTTTTTGGAATTTAACCATCATAACTCTTGCATGGATACACCCTCTGTTATCCTAGTCAACATATGGTGGTAGGTTTCATATATTTTCTATGATTTTGATGCACACTTGGAAATATATTTTAGCATATCATGACACCATATAACAGGTTAGAAATCAACATTTGAACTTCTATGGAAAGTAAGATAGAGTTTTGGATGTTTAACTTTCCATTATTTCTATCATGAGTTGTATTTTTATTTACTTTCTCATTCATGGACAACATGGATAAAGATTTCAACTCCCATGGGGCCTTCTAATGACAATGGAGAATGGGACATTTATTGTTCAAGCATGTACCCTCATTGCATTTTGTGTCTTTGAACATGATTAAGATCGGAGGAAAATATTTATGATGTAGTTATCAAACATGGATCATCTAGAATAGAGTGATGAATCAGTACATTTATTTGGGGTTCATATCATGGGTTATAAGATTTTACAAATCTATCAAAGAATTTATTTGATTTGAACTTAACTAAAATGCATTTTTACAATCCACAATGTCCATATTTGGTGCATTTTTTAACTATATGAAACCATGCATATGGGTCAAGCATCTATGTTTCCATTCATATATGTTGAAGGAAATAGTTTTAGATTTTTAGTTTGGAAAACATGTCTATGTTGTATATTGGCCACAATGTGCATGGGTGACTTGAAATATTTGATTTAATCTTGTTATAATTATTTCTTCAATTTGTGTAAGGTCACTTAATATCTTGGAGTTTTCTTATGATTCCATGTTATTCAATTTGGAGAAAGGATGGCCATCTCTATTTGCAGTACATCTATGAAAAACATGATTTTAATTTAATATCCTTGTTTATATTCCTTGATATAATTCTCCGTTGACAAGAGAGCATAAATACTTTCATGAAACTTTTAATGTGCTTGAGAGATGTTAGGGCGCCAAACATGTGGTGTTTCTAGATGGGCTATTAATTTTGGAGCTTGGTGTATGTGGGGTTTTCATATGTGCTTCCCAGATTGAATTTGTTTTTAATCCCTTCTATGCCTATTGATTTCATCCTTTTGTGCTTGATAATATAATCGAGCTTGTTATTTAATGTGATATTTATTTTGGGCATAGTAAATTCAAGCATATTTATTATTTTCATAGTTAGGCATGTGTAACTAAGAGTGGTTAGTAACATTTCACCTTGTGTCATGAATTTTAGGGAAAGTGTTATTAACTTTATGTATGTAGATACATAAATTAACATTTAAGCTAAAACAATGCACTTATGACTCATTTTTTGACACACTTAGTTTATGACTTATTCTAGGACATTTTGACCACTTCCTTTGATCTCCACATGACAACTCACTCTTTCAAGAAATGCAAATCAGTCCAAAATGTACGTATTTAAATTACTCAATAACCTAATCTCACTAGCAGACTCAATTATACATACAACTTAACAATTTTTCCATCTATGATAATAACACCCTAGTGGTAAAATAGTACATCCCACTGTTATTCGCTCTTGACAATAGTGTCATGATACCAATTAATGACTATTTTCCAAAATTAAAAATTTGTATAAGGTTCAGCCTACATGTTTAAGAAGCCTAAATACCACTATAAAAGCACATTTCAAACTATTTTTCACACAAGCGGCTTTCACACTGAAAAATCATCATAATTTTAATTGCACATTAAGATAAAATTCCCTATTTCTCCCAATTTTGACAACGTAAAACCCTAGTAGCCTTGAGCTAAAGACTAAATACACCTCCAAGGTCACAAGTCATGGTTGAAGCACTTAATCACACCAATATTTCACCAACCTATAGCATTTTACACTAGTTTCACACACACCACTATAGCATGCAAGAACTACATGGAGTTTGATCCCTTTTTAGATTACTGGTATGTAGGCAACACTAAACATATGGGGTGTTGAGGTCAAACACAACTTCAACCACTAACCCCTTTTTACTCCATGATAAATTTTGTCTTCTTGGTTATTGGGCTAGGATTTCAAGTGAAAAAGAGTTATAAAGTGGTCCTCAAAGCAGATTAGAAGCACCAGCATAGTCTAAAGAGTAAACAAGTGAAGGCAAACATAACCTAAAAATATTAAAGCCTTGTTGTCTATTAGATAAGGCCACCCTATATAAATAATAGTTCCCTACACTATTGTTCAGTTATAACACTATTGTCCAAGAACCCTGCCAGTTCCCGTTTCAAGTCTGTAGTAAATCAACACAATATGTTAGTCAATCTCAAATTTAGGAATATTTTGCATCTCAATTTTCCATCTCAGTTTATATTTATCTTTTGTACTTTATATAGTTAATATATTTATAGATTTACTAAGTTTCAAATTAGTTTGTACATTTATCGCATATATGTCTTAGTCTGATTTTGCACAATAGTTTTTTATATTAGGTAATATATTTCCCTATTTTTCCAAAATTTGATAAAACGTATTAGTGGACCAACTTATTTTTTAACATTGCTCCAAACCTTAGTTTACCATTAAGGTTTTCCTTCTCTTTCCACCCATTCTTTTAGGGTTTCAAATTTATGAATTTATTTTTTATTTCTATCATGATTATAATGACTAAGTCTATTTATTATTTCTTAGTTAAAAGTTTCTTGGTGTTATTTACATGATCCTTGCATATCGATTGTAAAATATTCCACCTATATGTAAGCCCATGGATACATAATATCAATAAAAAGATCACATCATATATTAGTCCAGAGCTTACTTATACACCTTTCTATGGAGATTATTATTATATGGCTCAATTTGAGTTACCATTGGTTACTAATAAATGTCATAGGGATTAGACAGTTCCTTTTATTCCTCTTATACGTAGACCTCACAATTATCTTAGCTCATATCATGCCTCTACTATTCACTTTAGGCTTATAGTAGACCCTACAATCCAAGTTGTTGTTACTAGATGAGATTAGGTGCCTCCTCAACCAAGACAAGAGAAAGGAATTCAGACAATTCCTCCTCATCCCTAGTCTAATCCAATGGGACTAGTTAATCAATATAGAGCATATGATATTGTTGATCAGTTAAGGAATACACTAGCTAATATTTACATGCTCAAATTGCTTCAAAAGGATATTCTTTTTAAGGATATTTTATATCACGCATTGAATCAAACACACATGACTCATAAAGCCTTCTTACTTTGCATTTGTTATGAACACTTTAAAATATATCAAAGATGTTATCTCTTTTGGAAATGATGAATTTCCTTCATAGTCAACTATTGACTAAGATATATCATTGTTTGTACAAGTTCAAGTCAACACTACAATAATCAAGATGATTTTAATTGATAATGGTTTAGGGTTAAATATTTTTAATCTTACATTCTTATAGAAACTAGGCATTTACATGGCTACCATACAAAAGACATATAATAATATCAAAGGATTTAATGATGTGTTGTGCCAAGATTTTGTTCTACTCCCATCATTTGATGACTACACATATTACACCACCTACCTCACCTACTACACATTCCCTTGTATAAAATATTATAAAGTTCAGCAAGATAAGGTGTTGTGATTAGAGAAAGGAACATCTTAAGCTAGAAATTCATTAGATTTGCATGTGTTACTCCATAATACTTAAGCTCTTGAGATAGAATCCTATACCCTACCTTTAGGCTTTTTACCTCCTAAGCTTCTATTATGTGACATAAAAAGTGATTTTAAACAATACCTTCAATCTTTCCATGCAACATTGCTAGATTATGCAACCAACAACACTTTATTGACTAATTTATTTTCATGAAGTATCAACGATTATGATTTTATGACCTTCTACCTCAGTTAGTTAGTGTTTTCCTTCCTCCAGCTACTCAATTTATTGCCCATTTATCTATCAACATTGATGAGAAAATCTCTTATACATAAATTTCCAAACTCATGCAAGGGTCCAATGAGCTAATCAATGAATATGTACTTTGATACAATACCATGATAGCTAAGATGACTAATCATATGGCATACAATGATTTAAAAGATATCTTCAAGCAAAGCTTGTTTGCACCACCTCATGAGTCCATAATATTCAAAAAAATCATATCTTTTAATGAGTTATGCCATATAGTGAGAGATTGAGAAGTCAATCTCCTTGCTCTTAATAAGCTTAAGTATGCCCCAAATACCATAACTAATTCAAATTCCAAGTTTAAAATAAATCCAAATTATAAGAGAATAAAATGAGAACAAAAATGAAGCCAAGATCATAGTTAACGCAATACCACAACTTACAACTAGGATTCTCTAACCTGCTGCATAGAAGAGGCATTTTTATTGCTTACCTCAACCTCCTCACTAATTGCTACAAAAGTTACTTGAGTGAAATATTTTATATCTCACTCCACTACTAGTGGTTGATACAAGAAAACCTCTACCTAACACATATAACTAGAAGGCTTATGATGATTATTACCAATGTGTTGGAAACTCTATAAAGTGATGCTTCAAGTTAAGGCATAAGATATAAGATATTATCAATGACAACACTATTGAATTAAGCACACCCACAGAGGATGGTGGACCACCAATAAATGGGAAGTAAATGGAAATTAAGGTACTTCTAAAGTACATCATACATACCATGCATATCCTCCTCTTGAGACATATATTCATCCAATTTACATGATTACTGGCACATTTATGAGTAGATTACCACATAGACCTATGATTACATGTGATGAAAGCAAGATTATCGATGATGACTAATAATTATATGCACTATTCATACAAGATCACATCAATGAGCACTCTATACATAGTGTTATGGTTGATAATGGTTCAAGTCAAAATGTTTGTACCATGAAACTTCTAAACTCTCTTGGATACATAAGATACTTCAAGAGTGATTGAAGGGTTTAATGGACATACATAAGACATGTCAAATTTATTGTGCTACCTAGGTAGGGCCAAATATAGTAGCTACTTCATTCCTACTTAAACTAGAAGTAATGGAGCCTTTGACATGCTATTGGGATGCCCTTGGATTTAGAAGCTTCGTGCAGTACCTTCTACAATACATTGATGCATCAAGTATATATAATGTAACATAGTAGTTAGAATTTTGGGCATTCGATATGAGTACCCTCTTCAACTAATAGTATCTCCTCCTCCACCCCCACCACCAATGTCATTTGTTATTGCTCCTTTTAAGGATCATTATACAAAGGCAGTTGTTACTTACACCACGGATCAATATTCAGAGGTAGTTGTTGTACCCATCTAGGATTTATCTATACATTTACTATATAGGATAATATTTTATTCTCATAGGTAGCCAATTTCTTGAAATTTATCACATTAAATAACTATTTAGGACTCTAAGAGGATTTTATCTACTATAACATATACTAAGTTAGGCTTGCATATAGTTTAACATGTTCCACAATGAACATAAGTACATATGCATTCTCCTACTGCAAAATGGGATCCATAGAGTCCCAAATTTTATTGAGTTATTTATCATGCACATTATTTAATGAGTAGTGATGATGATGGTAACATTACAACACCTGATTGCTTTTTATATTTTGATACACACGCACTTAGTACCTTTCATTGCCCAAAATTGAACTCTTACACCATATGATACAAGCACCTCCCATGACTATACCATTGGTGGGATAATTGGATAATAAATTTTCACATATTCAAATAAATTTAAAAAGACAAAAAAATCAAATATTTAATGTTGTAGAAAAGTAGGTGTTTCGGTTATGGGCCTAGTCATGTGCTTACCTAGCTATCTAGGTCGGATTTAGGCTTGTCCTAGAGGGGTGTAGGCCTTGACTAATCCTATGATGCTCAAAATTTAGCAATTTACTATGTTGGTATCACTTTACATAAGGCACGAGCCTTATGTTCTCACCCGAAGCATAGCGGAGAAGGGACTGGGGTCTATGTTGGGCTAGTTGTGCCATGACACAACTCTATTCTTCAAGGGAATGGTTAGTGAAATGATGGTTGTGCATTCATGGGCACAAGCCTTGGGTTTCATGGACTCAAAGGTATTCAGGTGCTTCAAGGGCAACTGGATACCTGGTTGAGGGACTTAGGCATAGACTTGTGCTTAGGCACATGTATCATTTTGGGGTGTAGGGTCTTAACCATACTTATAGTATTTCTTATTCTAGTTGTGGGATTCATCATTAACTACAGGCACGCCATGGAAAAGTTAGGTTAGAAGCTCACGAGAGCTCAATATGCATACTATAGACTTAAAGAATTTAATTTATTAAACATTCGCACAAAGCATTTTTCATTAACAGAGCTTAATAACAATACATATATAAGTCCATAGAACCGAGCATAAGCTTGAATTAAACTACCAAAGGCCCAGAGGCTCATAGGCAAGCTTGGGTGTTACAAAGGAGAGCGTCAAATCCTCCCAAACTACTTATAACTCTAATGGCAACCATCTAGCATCAATTCTCTAGAGCTTTATTATCTAGTTCATCTCTCTTGCTAATTGGATTTGGCTTCCTTTTATAGAGATTTAGAGCATCTTAGGTTTATGGAGAATGGAGCACTCTAATCATTGAGTTGGCATTAAAGGTACACATCCCGTCACCTCCACTATGCTTGTCTTTAATGAGTAGTTATTGTCCCATGCACCCACTTCTCAATGTTGATTATTTTAAAAGGGGCTGCTTGTCTTTAATGAGCAGTCGCTTTCCCATGCACTCACTTCCTAATGCTGATAGATTCATAAAAGGAGTTGTTATCTAGCGGCTAGCTAGCACTACTAGAAGATAAAACAATAATTAGCTACCATGATTACCTCATGTTTAGGTGTTCATTGAGTTGGCATGGATCCTCTACTTAGCTAGAAAAGGGGTCCAACATTACCCCATAAAAAATTGCTAATCCACCCTTGGACTAGTCTCCCAATGCCTTAACTATGCAAAACTTAGGTGCACTCTGCTGCAATTCTGCCTTAAAGTCCTTGTAGCCCTGAATTGTGAGCTTGATTTCTTCAATGGCATCATCATTATCTATAGAGGCAACCTCGAGTGTGAGCATGTCAATGTTGTCCAATTCTTTTTTGAAGGCCTCTATCCTTTCCTTTGCCTTTCTGACCCCACCATCTAGGATGGCTCCTTGCTCACTTGCCTTTGTCTAAAAGGCACATAAGAGTTCTTCCAGTACTTGTTTTTGGGTTTTCAGTTGGGCACTCAAAGTATTGACCTAGGCCATAATCTACATGTGATTAGCCCTGCTAATAATGAATGCTTGATTTACCAAAGAATCCTTCTCCCCTTTCACCTTTTGGAGGTGCCCATTGATGATTGACACCTGGGTGTAGAAGTTGAAAAAGATAACATCAATATCTTTTGCACTCTCTTCCAGCTTTGCAAAGAGGTCTTCTACCTCATCGATATTCTTATTGAAATCTTTCTTGATGGCATCACAAGGGTCTTCCTATTATTCTAGTGCCATCTTTATTCATGGGAGCATTTACTCCTCCAATGTGCACACCTTATCAACCTCTAAAAGTTTAGAAGTGTCATACCATCCAAAAGGGATGGCTTTGCTTCTTCCACGTGCTCGACCAACTACTTGAGCTTGAGCTTCATGGTGTCAATCTCTTGCTTTGCCTTTAGTACTATATTTTTTCATTTTATTGAATGAACATCGTTATCAATCTTATTGTGCGCTACTTCAAAGGCCATTTTATGGAGGGTGTTAGTAAAGCTTACTGGGTTCATATCCTAGGGGTTGACAAGTTGGTAGTTGTGCCCCTCCTCTAGTTTTTTAGCACTTTGGATTACTTTTATCAAAACCTTAAAGTGAGGCTCGTCCATGTAGCAATCAAGTGCAAAGGAAACTTGGTGGCACGTCAACATCATCGTAGCTCAGGGGGGCATGTATTCCAACATATAAAAATCCTCATCTTAGGTGTACCTCTTTTGTGCCTTCTCTTTATAATTCAACTCAAATTCTTCTTTTTTGATGGCCAATTTCATCTGCTCTTGATCCTCTCCACTGGTGTTGGTGCTTTCTTGAACACCCTCTTCATCTTCTTTCTCATGTAGGGGTTCTTCTTCAAACTTTTCCCTTTCATCCACTTATTTTTCTTGCTTGGCACTAGCTTTGCCATCCTATTTTTGTAGGGGTTCTTTTTCAAACTTGTCCCCTTTGTCCATTTCCATTTTTTATGGCTCCTTGACATGAACCCTCTTAGGTTTCTTATCAGTGCCATCATCTTCTTCCATTACACTCTATGTTTGTTCCTTTAAGGCACCATCATCGCCTTCTTTGTCTCCAAGCACCCCTTTAGTACTAGGGTGCGCCTATTTTGCAACTTCCTGTACTATACTGGTGTGGGTGCTAGGTGCTTATTCTGATGTTTTTACTTCCATAGGTTCTGCACTAGTGGGAACCTTCTTCTCTTTCTCTTTTCTGGCCATTTCCTCCTAGGCCACCTTTTTTTCCACTTTCCTTTTTTTGGCCTGTGCCTTTCACTTTTCTTCTTGTGCCTTGAATTCTTTGGCCTCGACTCTCTCAATCCCTTTCTTTGTCATGCTAGCCTTCCTCATTTATTCTCTTCTCTTCTCTAGCTCTGACACCTTCTTAATATCCATGTTGTTGAGGCCAAGCTTCCTCCATACTTGTTCCTTTATTGCCTCTTCATTTGGAAGTGGTGAGGGATTTCCCTCACTAGATGAGGAATCATCTTGTTCATGTACAATGTACATGCCTTTCTCAAATTCTACCTCCTTCCCCATCTCTTCTTATTCCTCTTGCACCTCTATGTTTGTTAGGGTGATGGTGGGCATTGCAGTAGGAAACTTTGGCTTCTCTTTCTTCTACATTGAGGTAAGATAAGTCCTTAGTGTGAACTTCATGCACCTATTTGAAGGGGTCAACAGAGAGGCTTCATCGTTGGAGGTGATATTCAACTTGATGCACTCTTTTATCTCCTCAAATATCTCCCCCTTCTTTTTGGGAAACTTTTTCTTCTTAGCTGACGCCGATATTCCTTCATCATCGATCCTTATGGGGGGTCATCGATATCCTCGGTACTGGGGCCCTTCTTCCTTGGATTCATATCATAGTATAACCTATGGATGTGCATGAGTATTTTTACTTCTTGAAGGGGGTGGATGTCGGTGCGATCCGAATCATCCTCTTCATTCTTGGTCACTTTTCTCTTTAGGCACACCAACTAGAGATGCAACCTATTCCTCTCCATGTCTAATTCCCTCACTAGGATATCCAATTGTTGTGCATTGGGGATCATTCTAAGTGCATTCTTGAAGTATTTGGCTGAGAAGGTGTATGGGAGCTTCAACTAGCCTGAATTATTGCCATCAATTAGCGCTAAGCGTACTACACAGAAGTGTTGCATAATGACAAAGGTCACCATTCCATACATGCTCTTAGGGATATTGTGGGGGATGCGCCACTCTATCCCGAATGCCTCTATATACTTGTTGCACCACCCCATCACTTAAGTTTTATACTTTGTGTTGAAGGAACTGGGGTAAGTGAAATCCTTGTACTTTTGTGCTAGGGAGTCATTGTGTTATGGGAAAATTTAGAGATTGTCATCATCCCCATCTAGTACTTTGATCTCCTCCATGAATATTAAGATTAGAATAAACCCCCACTTGAAGGTCCCCTTTATTGTGTGGCAATCCAACGCATTCTTTATAAACTCCTCTACTATAAATTTTGTAATATTAAACTTTATGCCCTATGCCATATGATAGGGGACACAAAGGTAAGTTTTGGTGATGTTGGTCCACCGACCGTCAGGGTAAAGTTTTGAACTTATGAGGTGCATCATTTCCCTTGTACCAGAGTCCTTTTAGCCTTTAATGGGGAATGTGAAGCCCCCTTATTATAATTCAAGAGCTTCATAACACGCTTCACCTCTTCATCATCACTCATCATCTCATGAATATATTTTTTGGTATCTGGGAGCCTGATTATCCTTCCTATCAGGCGCGCTGAAATCCTCATGCACCTCCCTACAAAATATATGAGGTCTCCATGGACTCATGAAAGAAGGAACTGCACAATTCCTCTAGATTTCCAAAGCATGGCAACTCATAAAGCTAAGTTATGCTGGAGGCCATCAGTCTTTCTCAGATTGAGATATCAAAAAATGTTGCACCCTGCTCGGTCTTGTTTCTTATATCAACCATCTAATCTAGCACTACGTCTTGCACATGGATCGAGGTATGGTGGTTGTACTCCTTCAACTGGTAGGTTTATGCAAAATAATTACAATGTTCCCCTATTAAGACTTCTAGGGGAAATTACATCACTTGGTAGGACATCTTCGTTAGCACCTCGATGTCGACTTGCGCAATGTTGAATCCTTCCATAAGCAACATTACTATATTTGCAATGACTGCTTCTACTGCTGTATGTGAATGCTTTGGATCTTGTTATTATGTCCCTAATCCCTTTCGCTTCTTTCCCATCCTAAATCTGTTGGTATTGAAGCGTGGTAGGTTTAGTTTGTCGAAGCCTTGAATGGTTATTGGTACTTCATAGTTGTGAGATTTTTGATTGTACTTACAACCTTCGAGCTTCGTGGGCTATTAATGGTGGCCTAGGCATCAACTCTCTTTTCTATTGATTGGTACCTACAGAAATATCTCCTCACACCTCTCTACACTAGTTTCAAAATGAATGCAATTTCTCTTGCTTCATATTTGTTCACTTTTGGTGCCTATAGGTGCTCAAATTATCACTAAGGTAGGGTTTTTGTGCTTCGGCTCTCTGGTTCACCTATTTTCACTCTGGTTTGCTTTAGTCTCAAGTTTGCACAAAGTTTGTAATCAAAACCAGTCTGTTGCTTGATGTTTTATTACCCTACTTCCATCTACCGTCTTTAATGTAGGTGCTTTAAAGGCATGACAATGTTTAGATTTCTTGAACAACGTAAGATTATATGAAATTCATGAAAATATTCTACCACCAACACATTTAATGTGGATTTTGTGCATCACCGTCACCTCATTCAATACTCCTAACTGTATTGCAGTGATGTGTAGTTCAAACGATCACTTCCCACTCAAATCTGGGTGGATGTCAGCTATCTATGATGATTCTCTTTTTGCATTTTGTTCACATGGCACGAGCTTCGCCTTTCTTGTGGTAACCTGGGTGTAGTGCCTCACATGCGTGCAATTCAACCTCCTTAGTTCCATCTTCTCTTCTTGATGTGCTTCTATTTTAGGTGCAGTTTTCTATCTTGGTTTCTTGTGCTTCATCTTGCCTTGGCCTGTCCTACCCCATACAAATCCCTTGCGCTGGCCTTCTCGCGATTGATTCTCCTTTTCTGGTTCTCTTGTGCACGATCATGTTGTGCGTCTTCACTTTCTCTCTTACACACAATCATGTTGTGCGTCTTCATTTTCTCTCTTACACACAATCATGTTGTGCATCATCACTCTAACTTGTGTGACTCTCTTGATTTAATTTTGATCTAAGTCCAATAAGTTCCATGCGTCCAAAAACTTAAGTGCCTGGCATAGGTGCTTAGAAGACATCCTCGCTTGACTCACCCGACTGGAGTTATGCTTGGAAGCATTGAACTAATCCTTTTACGGGCCTACCAATGCCTCGTTTCTTGAATCTTGTGCATAAAGATATGGTGTGCCTAGTGTCAAACTTTGGGAAACTTCACATGCCCATAACTTAGGTGTCTATGCCAAAACTATGGGAATATTACTCTTATCTGCTGCAGATTTTCAATTAGCAATTCTTTCAAAATTGAAAAAAAAAATTATAAAAAAAGGAGGGCCCTAACAATTTAAAACTTGATTTTGACTAGATTTTCATATTTAGATAGAGACCTTAAAAAAGTACTTGTTAGAAATTTTGAGCATAGCATATGGGTGGAGTTGAAATCTAAGATTGACCTAATCTGAAAATCTAGGTCAGCTGATCTAGAATGGCTAGGATTTAGGTTTTTGCAATTTTTAAAAAAAAAACATAGTAAAGAGTTAAAAGCATTGAAATTGGACCAAAAGAAGCTTCAAGTTAACCTAAATTTGAGCATCTAGGTGGGTTGGAGAACTAAGATTGACCTAATCTATCTAAATAGGTTGGTTTACAGTGACTAGGAGTTGGGTCCTTGGAATTGTGAAGAAACCCTTGGTGGCATGGAGTGGAGCAATTCTGTGTTGGGAAGGCCTAAAACTAAGAAGAATTATGAGATTCCAGATCATATGAACAAGCTCTATGGGTTTCAAAGTCCGAAAAGTATAGAGATCTCACAGGAAGTTGATGAGTTTACTAAGGAGGATGTGTGGGGTGTTGTTGAGACAGAGGCCAAACATGTGAACTTCCATGAAAATGAAGCTAGGAGCATTATAGTGTGCAGAGAGGATAGTAAGGAGGGTTACAGTAACATTGACACTAATACTACTTGGAGAATGAAAGTTCCCAGAGATGGGAATCATCATGATGAGAATAGGAGTACTAGAATGAGGTATCAGTCTGCTCCTGTGAATGTACCTGAATGTTCTCAGATCCTTCATAGTGAGAATTGCAGAGTGAATGAGGGAGGGTATGATGAGAGGAGTGATAATGATATTGATGAAGTGATGATTGGGATTACGAGGAGAGGCTCCCACCTCATGAGCTCATTTCCAAGCAGCTTGCCAAGAGCAAACTAACTTCATTTTCAGTCCAAGGCGGGGCTGGAAGAACTCTCAAAGGCAGAGATCTTAGCCAGGTTCGCAATGCAGTCTGGACAAGGACTGGTTTTCTTCAGTGAAGAATTGAAATTTGAATCATAATCTTGGATCAAGTAGTCCATCTATGTTAATTTAAAAGTCAGGAACTTGGATTGACATTCTGATTTTGTAGGTGTTCTGGATATTCATGAGTGGTGAAATTTTCAATTACAATCTTGAATCAAGTCTTGGATGGCTAGAGAAAAAATTCAGGAGCTTAGAATGCAATCTGATTTTGTAGGTGTTATCAATATTGATCACATTTGACTTTGAGATCAATAAAAGTTTCAAAGATTTTTATCAATAAAATTTTCAAAGATTCTACAGATTAACTTATATCTTCTCTTTAGTGTACAATAAACACTGCAATGGATATGAACTACAAGCAAACAAAAACAATCTTCACCCCTGATGATAGATCATATTCATCAATATAATTTTGGACACAGATTTTTTCCAAAAGCGTCTTTTCTCATTATATGGACTGAGTTAGATTCTTTTGTATTTCCATAAAATTTAAGCTCTTGCACGGATTGATATACCTAAAATTCTAAGAAAAATATATTTTCTGCAAATTAAGATATCTGCAAAAGAATATTCTTAAAAGGACTTTACCAGCTGCAAAACATACCAACACTGACCAAATATATTCCCATAACTTTCTCAATGAAGGTAGCAAAAATTATACACTGATTTTTCATTATGGTTTAACAGCCAAGTTCTGTAGGGGAAACTCTCTTGTCAGGTATGTAGAGGTTACGGAAATTGGGCTTTATCAGGTATAGACGGGAGCAGTTATAATAGGATTGGTCTCGATCTTAGAATATCGAGGTCGCCAAGATCACATGCAGGTCGGATGTAAATTCTCATAACAATGGAGATTAGAACTCTCAAAATGTTAAGAAACCTGCACATACATTGTATTCTAAATATCATCAGCTCAAAAATAAAACAATTTAACAGCAAAGTGATGAAGTGGGGGCTTCAAGTGGCAGGGGGTATGCTTTGAATCTCAGTTATGTTGTGTTCTTTTGCTCTTGTTCATTTGCAACAAGAGGTTGCTGTGGTGTTTTGATGCATATAATGCCCTTCAACTAGCTTTGAGAGATATATATGATTTTTTTGGAATTTGAGTTTCAAATTCTGCCTATTAACAGTTACAATTTACTATTATCCTAAATGAATATTATTTTTTGTTGGGTCTGAATCTGTACTTTGACAAAATGTCTGCTTACAAATCCCTCCAAATCGTTGATGTAATTTGGTTGGTGTGCATTGGGATAATATGTGAAATCTCTTGGTAATGATCTATTTTTTAATGTTAAAATCATTGATTAATATATGATATGATTGTTTCTGATTCAAGTGCATAATTTTCAATTTATATTGACTCAGATTTCACAAATAATTGTTTACAAAATTTTAAATTAACTCGTACAGTAGTTGTTCATTTTAGCACTCATTGGATCTAAATAATACTTAAATGAGTGACATGTGAATAATATGAATCAAATCTTTTCTGAGAGAACATGCTGGTCCATCAGAAGACAGGAAGTTGAAATTTAGTTGCTGGATGGGAATTTTGACTTGGGCGGTGATCTTTTTCATCTTTTTTTTCGAACTCTGGAAATTTTTATACTACAGAAATTTCTGGTTCTAAAAAAATTCTTAAGAGTTCAGGTTAGAGACTTCGACTGCCTTAAGCCGGAATTTGCAAAGTTTAGAACAGAGATT
This sequence comes from Torreya grandis, assembly GCA_037957365.1. NCBI lineage: Eukaryota > Viridiplantae > Streptophyta > Pinopsida > Cupressales > Taxaceae > Torreya > Torreya grandis. Next base: position 2,179,265 of record JARHVA010000182.1, read on the forward strand.
TCGAAATTTGGTGGTAGCCCTAATTTTGGTTAGATAATTGAGGTATTTTACATGAACAAAGCTGAAATGATCTGAAAGCGAACATTGGATAACACAGTAGTTGGTTAGTCTCATTATCTGCGCACTGAATCTCAGGTTACTTGGTTGTAAAAATTTGAAATGTAGATTACTAGATGATGAAAATTGATCTGGTCAGTGCTGTTTTTTTGTTTCTTCAACACCTGGAAGTCTTATATTACAAGAAAGACACTCGTTTGATTTTGGGTGATAAGATGATACATTTAGAGTTGGTTGGTCGGTCTGTCTGTCTGTTTATTTCGTTTTAGAAAGAAATTATAGAATTATAGAAGGAAAAAAGTGAAAGCGAATAAATAAATATATTTAATTACATTATCAATAATTAGCATCAATTTAGTTGTACTATTCTGTGTTAGGTTAGAAAAAAAAATTTAGAAAACAAAAATTCCAAATTCTATCTTATGGTTTACATATTACAGTTTTTTTATTGATTTTTTAATGACAATGAAATGAACATCAAATTTACGAATGAAATTTTTCTATAATGAACGATATTAATTATGAACAATTCACTACATTACACTCTACTCCACTATTATAGTACACCAATCGACATAAAGATTAAGCTTACAAATTAGTACGAGATTACTCTTTTTTAATAAATGAAGAATTTAGAATTATGGAACCCATTTTAAAAATGTATTGGACAAATATATCTAACTTGGAGTAATAAGGAAGGGGTCCCATGCCTAACTAATTGTTTTTAAGGGGGTACTGTTAAGAAATTATAGGAGTTTTTTTTTTTTTTTGAATGATTAAATGAATGAATGAAAGATTTGAATAATGTTTATGAGACCAAGCATTCTATGAGACCGAGAGTTGCAACAAAGTTGTTTCGTATTAACATAATCTCTTGACACGAACATTGTCCTACTAATATTACAAAATTTCCAATCCCTTCTTGATGTTAACTCTTCTTCTATAGAAAAATTATTTTATTTAATCCTTCTTCTTCAAACAAGTCAGTTAAATTGTTAACTCTCAAACTATCTTTGTACTTGATACCAATGTTATTATACATTGCATGCTCCATAATGAGATGTCATTTTGTCTCCATTATTACATAATGGAGTGTCATTCTGTCTCCATTATTACATAATGGAGTGTCATTCTATTTTATATTGATGAATGCTTGGAGGAGCCCGACAAGGAGCCAATGCATGATTCGAACTCAGGGCGACAGGGTGGTAAGCCCTAAGCCCTACCACCACTACAAGTTAATAGGAGTATTTTTTATTGTAAGCATTATCACAAATTTTTAAATTTTATACAACAAATATTGCTGAGAAAAATTAACAATATTTTATCTTAAAAATTTGTTTAAAAAAATAAATAAATAATATTTAATTGAACATAAATTTATAATTGGTGAAAAAATAGAAGTAATTACTGTAAATATTTCACTTATTGTTTCTTATCTCTCCAAAAAAATTCTTATTTAAAATGTAAACATATTTTTAACAAATTTTAAACTTTTGATAACCACTCCATAAAACACATGCAAAGGAAGGGAAGACCTAATAAATAAATATTTTTTAACATTTTGGAATTATTAATCTAGAAGCTTATATAGTGGGCAAGGTCCTACAGATTCATCTAATAAAGAGACAAAACGGTATATTCTATTGCAAATAGCTTGGTTTTGAATAGTGGTGGTTTGGGGGAAGTGGTGGTATAGAGCGGTTTGGTAGCGCATGACACCATTTATGTCGGTCAAAAGTTGGGAGTTTCATCGACCATGATGCTATTGCTATTTTAGCAAATTGCCCATCATAAATGAAGGATTATTTCTCTTTATGGATGCTTTGCAAGAGGCGACCACCATAGGGATAAATATTTTGCGACATTAAGCCCCTAAACCTGTCGTCTTCCTCAAAACCTCCAAACACATTAAAGATGATCATCTGTGTCGTAAAATTGGTATTTTTGAAGTAGTGAAGCATAAAAAGGTGCTAATTGAGCCATAGATTCGATGCTTAAGATGCTTCTCTCGTGATTCAAACAAGTGACCTGATGTAAACCAAATATATTTCTTTTGGATGAACATACAGACAACTATTTAGATTGATAATGATGATGCCTAAGAAAAGAATATGTCCTAAGGGGCCTTCCATATCCATACAACGATGCATATGCCATACGATTATTTGTAGATGTAGTTGCCACTACCATTAAGGTATCTTCCTGCAGTCGCTTCTTATGCACCTGCAATCTCAGCGTTTCAAGCTGTGCCACACCATGCTTTCTCTATAACTACCTCATCTGTGCCACGTTGTTGATCTTCACCTTTTTCATTACCTTCACGCAATCCTTGTTATCACCATGTCTAGGGTTTGAACCTCTCGAAGCAGCGTTTTCATCCAAGAACATTAACATTGTTGCCATATCAAGTTTTGTTCTTTTCTTTTCTTTAACTCAGCCCAAGAGAAACACCACCACCATTCTTTTTATCCTAGATGTTTCAACTCAAGTGGAACTGCATTCCATTTCAGTCAAGGATTTTAATGGACTGAGAAATCCCCTTTGCGCTTTCAACAGATTACAAATATGTGTTTATCTCCATGTCTAGACAGGACATATATATAATGTACATGTATTGTGGTCGTGTTTCCTTCTGAGAGTGCAAGCCACTTCATGTTTGTTTCCTGAGTTTAACAATTATTCATGAAAGTGATTTCTTTGATTCCATCACGAGTTTCAATATACTTTGGCCGAAGCATATTTGATTTTGTGTTATTGTGAATTGACAAGAAGGGTAGAGGGAGACCCACATTTTTTGGTTAATATAATTTATGATTGGTTTTGGGGGCTCTATTTGGGACTCTTAACAATATAAATTATATAATAAATCTTAAAAATAATACAAATATAAATTTTAAATGTGAAAGTTAGGAGACTCCCTGCTCAAAATGTTACACTTTTTTAATGTCTAAAATTATCAAAATGGATAAATAAACATTGATTTTATACTTATACGTATTGTAGTAATGTTAAATTTTTAAGAGAATTATAAAAAAAAAAGTTTTGAGACAAAAAACTAACAAAGGTCTAGCCACTAAAACCAAAGATAGGTTCTATAGATCTCATTTCTGATACCCTTATTTATATTTCTTTTGGACATATAAAATATATCAATTGGAAAGTAATGCAGAGGGAATCTCTTGATGTCCATATTTATAAGATCTAACACACTCAAAACCCTAACATACAAACCAAATTTAATCCTTCATTATATTTATTAAATAAAAGATTCGAATATTTAAAATACGTACCTAAAGAAAATTAAACTCTTTAAACTTATATATCATAATTACTATTTCAAAAATCATAATATATTGAATAAACTCTATCAATTTCAAGAAAAATGATATCTTAAATAATTAAACTTTTAATATAAAAAATGAAATAAACACTCTTTTAATTCAACTTAGTTTTTAACTTTCGTAAAGTTCATCTTCATGTTCATCAACAAAGATCAATATTATCATAAATGAAAAGAAAATATTCATTTCTTCCAGCGTAATTTGTACATTTGGGATAACTCTTAGTAATAATTTAAAGTTCAACTATTTTCATGATTCACATTGTACAATGATTGTGGCTACATCTTTGTGCTTAATCTTAGTTTAGAATTAAAATTTTGCTAATTGTTATGACTGTTAATTCTTGTTACATATATTTACATAATTTAAATGCTTATTTCTTCTAGAATGTAAATACTTAATAAATTTTTCTTTGTACTATTTTTGATTAGTTAATTGGTAATGTCGAAGTTGATACTGAATCAGGGAAAAAAAGTCAACAAATATTATTTGAACAACTTAATAATTGTGGAGTTATTATCATTCATACGATTTACATATTATATAAGATAATATTTATATGTATTTGATACATTATATATTAATACATACTAAATATAATCACAAAACAAAAATATACAATTCCTTCAGCTTCCTTTACACTTTCAAAACAATTACTAATTATAATCCCTGTTTACCATCACACAAAGGTTATATATATATAAGTTTCAAGTACATATTATGAGATGGATAACGTGTTGCAATAATATGTAAGGTGTCTAATTATGAAAGAGGAATATATATTAATAATTGTATTTATTGGTGTAAAGAAAATGTTGATAGGAATGTGATGATATGTTATATATATATATTTGTGATATTAAACATATTTAGATATTATGATTATACGTTTTTAAGAATATTAAATTTTTAATAAGAGAATTGTATTTTTTAAGTTTTCATTGAATATATATTTGAGATAATTTATTTTGAGTTTTTATGATTACAATTATAATAAAAATATTTAGAAATATTATATTTTATAAGAGGAAGAAGTTTTATTGGGGCAAGGATCAAAACTTGTGAGGGTATGTGAGAATGGAATATTCAATACTTAAATAAATATAAATGAGTAGTAGTTGTACAATTTATATATTATTGTACAAATTGTACCTAATAATAACATAGAGTAGTTAATCACAAAATGACACATCATATTTACAATTATTAAGTGTTCAATATATATTTATAGTACCAACTTATATTATAGTGTATTTCAAATTTCTTATTATAATTTAAATAAAAATGTGGCTTCCCTTCATACTATACAAATGAAATGCAATATATCAAATCTTAATTTAGTACTATTTAAGTGCCACATAGATGTAGGTTAGGTAGACAAGTAATGGTTCCCTTGCTATAATAAATATATAACTTTGTATTTGACGAAACCAAACCAAAAATTTATTCTTAAAAAGAGAATAAAATACTTAATTACATTTTTAACATATCATTTATTGAGTTGAAGAGAATTTAGACTTATTTTAAGTAAAGGCAATGATATTATCAATGAAAATTAAAAAATGACTTATTTGTATTTACATAATTCTATTATTTGTAGTGGTTCTCGATGTAAAATAGATGTTTTTTTACCACTCCTTTAGCCTTTGAACTTCTTAACTCTCTGTATTTCCTTCACTCTATTTAGTCATTGTTTATTAGACTTGGGATGTTGTACAATTATGACACGATTTGTATTTTATTGCATCATCAATATTATCATAAATGAGTAAAAAACTTTCAAAACTTTCTAGAGTATGTGATTTTTGTTTTAAATTTGAAATGAAGATCACTTGAGGGTTATTAACTATAAATATTTTCATTAACCTCTCTTTTATTTCATTTTTGGATAAGTTTGGCCTTCTATTGTGGACAATGTGAATTATGAATTATTTTCTTACAAAATCTTCTTCATACAAAAATTATTTGAAAAACAATTTTCATGTAGGGATGTCTTTTGGTGTTGTGTTTGATTGGGCATTGGTTGTCATGGTGTACAAACCTTGCTGGAAAAAATATACAATATTTTGTTGGTGTAGGTATTTTATCCATTTCATGTTTTCCTACACATATATTTAGCTTGCTTAAGTGGAATATTTAGGTCATTTAGGTGTAATAATGAAGTCAATAGTTGCACATGCACATGCCTAATTGTAGTCAATAGAGTTGCACTATTTATTTGGCAACTAATGTTGACATGTGGAGCTTGACATGTTGCACATATGATTAATATTCACTTAGCAACTGATCTATGTTTTCATTCAAAATGGATGTGGCTTTATGCCTCTCTTCAGCCTATTTACAGACCTATCCTCCTTTGTATTTTGCGTGGAGTGAGAGCTATTACTCTTGAGTGGAATATGATGGATACATTTGCTTCCAAGCTTTTGCAATAATAATCTTATTGTGATTCTATTTACTTTAATCAACCTTATGCGTTTGTCTCACATTCAGTGAACTAGTGTATTCGATTGATCCAATGATCTTAGTGAACACTCTAACATTGTATTAGAGCCAATCTGGTATTCGATTATTCGATTATTATTGTTGTTTTTTTAAAATCTTGAATTTATTTGCAAAACTCTATGGGTTTATTTTCACAATCCATATTTGAGGGTTTCAAAAATTTTGGGTGTTTTTTAGGGAACATTGGATTCTTGTTTTTAGCTTCTTTTATTAGTGTTTCATAATTTTGAGGAGGGTTGGATTTTTTAATTTTGTTTACAGGGTAAGCTCCATCTCCATTCCCTATTTTGGTTAAGATCAAGGTAGCAGAGATCCATTCTGGCATCTGGGCTTGCTCCAACTAGGGCATTCAAACTTGTAAGTTGTGTATTGATAGCCGTGTGGAAGCTCCAAACCTTAAGCTTCAACTTGGCCTTAGCTCTCTGAATGCCTTAAAAGCTCTATCATGATCCTCTACATGCCATTATATCTCTTCTTACAACTTGCAAAAGGAGCTCCCATGGCCTCCCATGCAAGCTAGCAATGTGCTTCTCAGACCATGTTGACCTTGGAAATAAAATAATGGTGCTTTGATCAAAGAGCCAACCTGTAACATCCTTCAAAGCCATCCACACAACATTAAAGGGTCTCAACACAGCCTACAAGGTTTATTCAGTCCTCAAAACGCCCTGGGATCTCCTACACCCAGCTATTGAAGACCAAACCAACCACATGTTGCCCTTGGTGCATTTGATTGATCTAGTGATCTTGGCAAACACTTTGACATGGTATCTTGGTGCTAAAAAACATGATCCACATGACTGGTTCTTTCTCCCATGGTAGCACCTTAGGGTCATCCTTATAAAACTAAGTCAAACAATCTTTATTCTGCCAAAAAAAAATAATGATTTTTATTAATTTTTTAATAGCTATTTTTTAATTTTTTTCTCAAGTGGAATTGTTTCCATTAAGATGTACATGAGAGCACTAGAAGGATTGGTTACAACTTGTAGTTTCTTTGGAGAGGTTATTAGTTCAATGTTGAATCCAACAAGTGGTTGGAAGGCTAGGTCCACTCTCACCATAGGGAATGTTTTAAAGTTTTAGTGCAATTTTAATTCAATAGGCCTTATTTATGGGAATGTAATATTGTAATAAATTTTGATCAGTGGCTCAAAATTGAACAGTGTCTTTTTCAAAAGTTTATATTTTTTCATTTCTCACACATTGGTCCTATTTACACTATAAAACACACTAAAATATAAGTGTCAAAATCTGGGAGGGTCAAGCATAATTTCAAGGGGCTTTTGTGGTTAAAATTGGTGAATTTAGGGAAATTTCAAGGGTCATGCAAGTTACAAATTGTGTTTGGTGTTGAGGGCTCTGCCCCTTAACCACATCCTATACCACAATAGGGAGTGCACCTAGGACACTACCCTTGAACCCTATAAGGGGTGCTACCCTTTGCCCCTACTAGGGGCTACCGCCCCCAAACCCCCACATCGTGACCCTTTATTCAATACTTCCAATGTACTTTCTCCCAAGTGTCAATGATTGACAGGGGAGGTTAAATATAACAAGTGATCCCCTCACAATAAAATTTCATATGTTTTGTTGAGTTTTGTACATATATGCATTATCGATAGAGCCTGACCTCCATTAGCTTGCCCTATTTGTAGTTTTCACTTATACCAATTTAGTTGATATTACACTAATTACTCACATTTATGGATGCATTGTTAGTAGAGTTTGATGTCCATTCCCTGAGATGTATTTTTTCACTTGTGCACTGATTGCTCTTATTTGTGTGGACTCATTTCAGTTGAATTTGATGTTCATACTTGGAGCATGCACTGATACTCAATCATAAGCAAAGATTGCTCATTCCTTGATCATGCTTTTTAATTTCAAACATAGGGGGGTCATTATTTATTATCTTGGGGAGATTTTTTTGGAATCTACATTCTCTCTTGTGCACATTCAATTTTTGTAACTTTTTGTTATGCCCATTTAGTGACTACTTACACAGATTACTCTTATATTCCTATATGCATTGTCAGCAGATCTTGATGTCCATTTGGGTGTGCATTGTCACTTATTCATTGATTTTTCTCATTTGACTGGACTCATTTTTGGTGTAGTCTGAAGTCCATCTCTAAGTCATGTATTATTACTTTCAGTTGTGGTCATGATGACTTCACTTGAAATATACCAAATGATGAAGGTTGAGTCTACACTAGTGGTTCTTGTTGGGAAGACCAATTATGATTCATGGAATGTGTACATGGGCTATTCACTCATGGATCAGGAAATTATCCCATTTTTATATGGATAGATTCCTACTCCTATTGACCCAGGTCAATACAATGATTATTCTGACTTGTATGACTATGTCTATGGTCAATTACTGTTGCACATTTCATGGGATCTACACCACCATATGGAGCACACAAAGTGTCCCTCCATAGTTTCAGTAGATAAATATTTTCTATTTATATACAAATATGCATTTCATGAGGTATATGAGTGTGATGTAGGGCATATATTATATAGGCATTCTTAAATGTTGGACTTCCTTCCACCTAACGACCATGGCTTTGTTGGGGGCATCTAATTCTACATGTTATTATATACACTATTTATTAATTATTTATCACCTCAGTATTGTACACTTGAAAAACTCAGATCATGGTTATTCCTCTTAGTTCTAGATGTTTCATGCTTTTGCAAGCCTCACATTTGCTCTCTCTTGTACCCCTTAGCCTATTTCTTAGTCTAACCAATCGTATGTTGATGAACCAACCTCATATATTTCTTAAAATGATTAAAACCTACTTATCTTATGCCTATACAAGTTCTGAGTCTATAACTATTTTCTTGCTCCTTGGACACTTACATCTTGGATAGACACCTATGTAAATACATATGTCTTGCTTTGACGTAAGTGTCCATTAGCCTAAAAGTCATCTGATTTACAAATGAAATGTAACCTAATGGTTAGCCTAAGTACTATTATGTGAGATATTCTCCAAAGGGATTGGTATAAATATAAGATCAATCCTCATTCATTACTCACCTATAAAATTATTATCTACTCATTAGGCAACTTACTAAAAGCATTCAATCAAACACTCAAGTGAGCAAAATTTTTCTATTTTATCCTATTTTCATATCAATCATAGGTATAACATATCTATAGGTTTGAAGTACTGAATAAGCAACCCAAGAGCTATATTTGCCAAGTTATAAGATAGGTCACTATTGTACTTGCTTTTCACATATTTCATGATTCACACATAAGACAACACATAGGGGAAAACTACATAAGTCTGAAGCCTCTTTAGATTATTGGCTATGTAAGCAGTGCTCATTTATAGAGGGGTCTTTAGGGTCACTTGACATAATGTGCCCACTAATCTATTTTTTCTCATAACCACTATGAAGATGAAGAACTAGGGTTTGATCATTTGACAAGGATCGACAATCTATGACCCAAATATGAATGCACCAATGTGAAGGCAATGAAAAACCTGGAAGCATCTAGGTGGTCACATCTTATTTCAACATGTATTTTATACAAGACACCTGTGTCTGACCTGGACACTAACATTAACATAACTGTGCCATGCTAAGATAAGTGTCTAAGGTTATAGAGGCACTAAATCCAAAATTTGGCAACTATTCTAGAATATTATCCCATTCTGATTCTTACCTATACTAGATCCATATATGTATTAGCATTAATAACCAAGTATCTTATTTATCATTATCATATCTAGTATTGTTGTACTTTCCATTTTAAGCATATCTTAGTATAATAATTTTAGTATATGTTCCATCTGAGTTTTAAAAATAATTGACCTATTAAAGATCTATTTATCACCCTTGTGCTTATTCATTTATATATTCTTAATGTTATCTATCTTAATAGGATCCACATCCATAAATTTAGGGTTAAATAATTACACTATGACATGTTATATCTATCTATGACCCCAAATGCAATATTGAGCTACATATATTACAAGTGTCTTGTTAATCATTCATATTTTACATGGTTCTACATGGATATGCTAATTTTCTAAAATATGACATTGATACATATGGATAGAATAAACTAGTTTTCACTTATTATATACTCCTTTGATACTATCTACTTTCCTGCATGATATGCTATATATATATTTATTATTGTTCATCTCCATTTTCCCATGTGTGAAAATAGATTGAACATATCGATGATATTTGTGTTTAGAATATGGGACATTTGAACATGTCCATTGTCTATGGCCTTTGGCCCTATGTGTGCAATATTTGTTTGTGCAACATTTGAACATTTCCATTATTTTCAGCCCTTGGTACTATGTGTAAAATATTTTCTTGTGTAACATTTGAACATGTCCATTTATTGTGGCCCTTGGCCCTAAATGTGAAATAATTTCTTATGCAAAATTTGAACATGTCCCTTATATGTGACCCTCAACCTTATTATATGAAATTGTGTGTTGTGCTTGTTGTGTTTGTTGAGCACTTTTACTATGTAGTCTACTTTACAGCCGATTAATTTACTATGTACCTCATTATTAAATCTATCTATACATAACACCTTATATGCCTCACATTCAATATGTTACATGCATGCTTCAATTGACAATTGTATTTTCTATGATAACATACTCTCCAACATGATGACATAATACTTTGTGATCATATATTTATCACATGATATAGTTAACTCTTGTTTTGATAAAGTGACTTGTAGGCTAAAATTATCATCTCAAAATAGGGGAATCATGGTGGGCTTGTTTTAGAGATCCAAACCTCCATAAATATATTTGGGGATAGAGTATAAGTTCAAAAAAGTTTCAAATATACAAAACACATGTTTCATGTTGACCAATTTTAATCCCCAAGGTCGAATAGTCAACCCCTATACGTAAAAATTATTTTGTCATGTTTTTTTATCCTTGTTCAATGCTTTTTCATTCCTTATGAGGTCCTCAAATAGCCTTTCTAAAATCTTGTTAGCAAAGATTAAGGTTAATTTGCAAAAATTAAGGTAATAATTTATCTTTAGATTATACTAGGTTAGACATGTCAAGGTGTAATGAGACTTGGTAAAATGGTGTCATAGGTCCTTAGGTTTATATTGAAGTCATTTCATGCCTTAATAAACCTGTATAAACATTTCATGCATGTTTGGAAAGGTTAAGGTTCTTTTACAAACTTTAAGGTAAAGTTTCATGAAGAAAAATATTTTTGGCGAAATTCCATGTGTGTCAAAGCTCAAAAATTCCAAAAATATATATAATCACACTTTAAAAGGTTATTTAAGAGTTTATATAACTTCCATGTATGTCAAGGAAGTCGAAACAGGTCAGTTACTTCAAAAATCACTCCAAAGGGCCAGTTTAAGCACTTATACGGACCAAGAAAGATCCACTTTCAAGTGAAAACATTATATAAGCTCCTGTTAAAATGATAAAATTCATATTCATTTTGGGTTTATAGGTACAAGTCTTAATATTTCAAATTCTTTTCCTTATCTCCATCACTCTCTTCACAAACTTGCAAACGCAGATTTCATGTGGATGGTATGGCCAGGAGAGAGAAATTTGGAGGCTAATATTTTTTTTTAGATGTGGGAATCCTAGTAAGCTTAAAATTTGTGGCATTTTTTTGAATATCCATCCCCTCTCCTTTATGAACAATAATTAAGAAGATAGGGTAGTCTATAAGAGTTAGTAAACCCCATAGGCTCATTTTTCTTCTTTAAAATGGTAGTTTCAAGAAAGATGAATGCATGAGATAATTTTAAGAAGATATAAGGGGTATTTTTATAAATTTCACATGTTTATCCAAGCCACACTTGGCACGTGTGGGTTTAGATTGACAAGAAAACTCCATTTCTACATATATTACAAGATGACTGTCATTATTTTTCATGGTCTCAAGGTTTTCCATAGAGTTACAGTGCATACAAGGGATGTTTTAATTTTTAATAATATTTATACTTTAATAAAATACCTCCAAGCATCTGAGTACCTTCCATACAAATCCTTCAGTGGCATTCATACTCACCCTTAAGACTGTGTGTTTGAAGCTGCCTGCATAACACAGTCAGTTGAATAGGTTTTGTCTTGTATATTTCAAGGTTGTATGAGGATATTTAACTCATAATAAATGTGAGATAGCAATGTAAGAATGATCACAGGTTCAAGAAACCAAGCCAACCACCATAAGAAGCTTAAAAACATAATAAATGCAGACCTACAAGTCTATAGACCTATAGGTCTATGTTTTAAGAAAAATTATTTGAAATGCTAATCAACATTAGTTTTTAAGGCTTGAGGTGAAATATATTTCAATGTTTCAATACTTGATGAAGTTAAAATCAAGTTTTAGAGAATGTGTACACTCCAAGCCAAATCAAGACACTCTAAACACACCTATAGTAAGCATTGGCAAACTTGAGTAATGAGAAGCCTTGAGTTGGCATGGAAAGTGTTTGAAATATACATGTGAAATCTGAAGGAAACCTATTCAACTATAATTCCAAACTCCCACAATGATCTCTATGGATGATTAAAGTGTTGAGGAAGTGAAGAGTACAAACTGACCTACATGCAAAACTAAGATTGTTTGCTATATACAATAAAATAAAAGAGAGTGTTAATGAGTCTACAAAAGACTAAAATAAATGATAAGGAACCTTCATGAGGTTCAAATTATATTAGAGTCTCAATGACCTAGTTGAGAAGGTCAAGTTTCAAAACCTGATGTTCAAATAACTCTCTCAATCTCCACCTATAGCTAAGCATGTGTAAACTCCTTAAGAAGCCTTGTGTAATGTCAAAGTAAGTTTGAGAATGAATATTATATATACATAATTGAGAACATATTCAATAGGGTCTAAAATAATAAAATTGATAGAAACCATACTGAGGATTTTATCATTCTAAGCATGTATTCAAGACCCCAGATGGTTACCTATAGGTTTACTTAGATGAATCAAGTTGGTTTAAAACCGAAGAATAAAAGGCAATATACAAAAATGAAAATTAGGTTTGAGTAAATATGGAGGCACTAAATATCAAATAATACTAGAGAGTTAGTGATCAAGATGAACTCATTTTAAACCGTGCATACACATAGGCATGCATGTGTTGTATTATGAAGAGAATGGTCTGGGAAGATAAGATGGGAGTCATGGAAAAATATGTGGGAGATATAAGGAAGTATCATAGACCTATTAAAACATCCTCCTATAGTGACAAAGGACTTATAAAATGACTAATGGTAATAGATAAGTGTTGGCTAACATATTTGTCCTAATTTCTTCTAACTCTATACCCTTTTCTTTCAAGAATAAATAAGTTAATCAACAAATGGGTAAACTATCAAGAATAGTTCCCCTCTGAATTAAGGTACAACTCCCTTTAAGATCTTCAATGAATTTGAATTATTCTAAATATTCATATACACTTTTAACCAGAAAGTGCTTAAAGGAAAACTAACATCCATACATCATCATGCTATGAATACGAGATTTTATAACATCATTTGGTAATAGAATACACAGGTTCCATCTTCAATAATAACCAGATATAACATAGAAATTATTGAATGAATAAACAATAAAACATATACAATGAGTTGTCCAATATAAGAGCAATTACCATATGAAAGAAGATCTCACACAAAAAATCAAATTTCAAAATACTTAAACGCACAGATCTAAGTATGCAATAATTGTTTCTTCTTTTCAATCACAGATGAAAATTATTTCAGACAAAACATCATATATAGGTAATCTTATTTCTAAAACTTTTTGTTTCTTTTCTTTCTTCCCCTTCTATATGTTTTCAACTACTAAAAACACACACACACATATATAGTTGACCTAATTACTCGATCTTTTAAACCAAACCCAAATTTAAAATAACTCTGACCCATATGGGATTTTAGTTTTTAAACAAACTCATTTAAAAACCAAGTTTTAAATATAAAACTATCTGAATAAAAAATTATGCAAGTAAGATTAAGATTGGGGAGGTGGATTAGAATCTCTGGATTTGTTTTGCTCAGCCGAGGAGATAAGTTGCACTTTCCACTCCTGAGATGCTGTAACAAATTCCTAGATTTTTGAGAAATTAGGGATGTCGATGTGTTTCATTCTTTCCTTCCATATGAATTTTTCCTTCCAAAAGTTTCTCATCTTCTCCACGTGCTCTGGGAGTGTGTCGAGGTAGACATAAAGAAGTGACTCCACCTTTGAAATTCAAAAGAAATTTTTGGTCAATAAGTTGTCACTTTCTTTAATGAAGCTGATATTTTCCCTGAAGGATTGAATAATAGTATCGACATCTTTTTTTTGGTTCTCCATCATCCTTTATGTATTTTACATCAATCCATTGTAGATCATGTTATAATGATTGAGTGAATTCAGTTATTGCTTTGATCATTTTGTTGAGTTCAATTCGCCCTTGTTGTGATACTGAATTCCTCCATTCAATGTTTTTCTTACTTACAAAAATCATATCCTCATTCAGACCTGTCAAATTCTTTTCTGATAAATTTTTTGCTATCCCATATTTTGTACTTCATCAAATTGATTTATTGCATTCATCCAGTTTCCTTCATCTTTTATCCATGAAGCATTATGTGTTTTCAAGTCTTTGATGGTATCTGTGGTTTGATCATATATATATATATATATTAGTTCATGAATATATTTCATACCTTTTTAGATGATGCCATCCAACCAATTATCAAATACCCTGACAAACATTTTGTTTTTGTGTATCTGGTCCGACATCTTTTGATTAACTAGCGATTTTGGATAACAAGATAGGGGCAGTTGGGTAATAGGTTGTGGATTTGGGTTATGAATAGTGTCAATGTATTATGCCATTGACCGCAAGATCTATTTCAACTCCCTTTTGTCTTTCTCATCTTTTCAGGTTCGGTTTCCTATCCTTTTGGTGGATGCTTCAAGGTGATGCACATCTGTAGCATGTGATGCAGTCCCAAAATCTATCTTTTCAATTGTAAATTCCTAAATTATAGGTTCTTAAAATTCATTAATTATTGGTGGGGTAATTTTTGCACTCTGGTTCCCTGTGTTAGGGTCGACGTCTACCCTGGATGTTGTTTTTAAATTCTTAGATTTAGGAATCTTCTCTAGGCACTTGCTAACATGTCTTCTAAAGGCAATGAAAATGGGACTATTTTTATTTTGTCGCTGATTGAACTTTCCAGCCATTTGGGAGCAGAGGCTAGGACTTCTTTATTAGGATTTAACTGATTAGAAGGCACATCTGAAATCATCATCAAGTTAGTAGACTTTAAAGTAACCTTTATCTATTGTTTTGCACTATCCTCCTCTATCATAGGTGAATCAGACTCTTTATCACCTACTGCTTCTTCTGAATCTTCTTCAGAATTCAAGTCTATAACTATCCTTTCAAAAATCGGCTTCTTTCTCTTGCTTTTAGTTTTTGATCTAGTGGCATGAGGGGGTAGAATAGTTGTGAGGGCTTTCTTGGATTATTTGATGACAAGACTCCTTCCAATTTTAGGCTTGGAAGTACCTGCATCATAGATAGCAATAAGTTGATTAGGAGAGCTTATTGAGGATGGTGGTTCAACTATTGATGCACATTGCAGAGAACTTTCATTTTGAACTTCTTCCCATTTACATTCCCTCAACCATTTCTTAGTTCTCTTTATTACTGGGAGAGTTCTGACCGCGGTTCGATCCTCTTCATATTTATCCCAATCAATTTATGGGATAGGTAATTTTTTATCTTTTCAAATTGAGGATCAATTAGTTGTTCTTCATTGTCAACTATTCCATAAATGTTCATTTTTAAATTGAGGGTGACTATTTTCCCCAAGGAGAATCTAGACTAAAGTCTCTTTCTGACCTCAAATTCATCTAAACAATCTTCCCAATAATCCTCTATTTGAGGGATATGTGAAAACCCTATTCCAAAATCCAAGTTATCCCTGATAAAGCCTTTGATATCAAATTGGGATCTAGAAGTGAAGTACTAAAAATTGAATTTTTTAAGATCTACTTCTAAATTCAAAGTGTCATAAACTGATTGACAAGAGTAATTTCCAAGTTCAATGGGAAAAGAAATACCAACTTATTTCTTCTTTGAGAACTTCTTATCCACATGGGCTAGCTGTCTGCAGACTTCTATCAATATGAAATGATCAAAAATGTTCTTGGGCAACTTCAAGGGTTCACCGTCAAAACCCCCAACTCTGATATAAGTAAATTTGGGGAACTGGATAAAGAAGCTGCCATAGATAGTAATCAGTTGTATTGCTTCATCATACATTCTCTTGCTTATATTACCTGCCAGTTCATAAGTCATTCTTCCAATAAAAACATCATTAACCCTCCTGTAATTATCATAGCAATTATGCATCTGTAATTGTGAATAATAGTAATAAATTTTTATGTCTTCAACCAAGGGTGCATGAGGTATCCCTAACCACTGTCTCTTAGATGCTAGGCAATAGAAAAGATATGAAGACATACAAAAATCTTTACTTCCCAAATAATTGCTGAGACTCAGATGCAAACATTCGGCTATAATTTTGGCCCAGTCCAAATGTTTTTCCCCTTGGAAGATCACCTGGATGAAGAAATACATCCAATCTTCCCAATAATATGCCTGACAGTTACCCTTCAGCATGTGTAGTAATACCATAATATCCTTTACCTCATGAATCATATGATTTCTTGTCAATAGTATAGGCAGTCTTGAACCCCCTTTTTGGAATTTTAATAACCAATTCCTTATGATCATGTTCTTGTAATTCATTTTATTTAATGAGAAATACCCATAGAAAGAAGTAATATTGAGATCAGAATAGGGTTCTTTGGGTGGAATTCTCATCATAAACATTAAGGTTTGTCTATTGACATGAAGTAACACATTACCATCTATAGTTCTGATGCACTTGTCTTGGGGCTCATATCTATTCATGTACTCTAGAACTAATTCGGGGCACTGTATAGCCATGAGAAAGGCCGTAGCTTCAACCAAACCACTTTCTACTATCTTCTTCATCATAGGATTTGGTATAGGATTTTTAACCCTCTCCCTAAAATCTTCTAAGTCATATTGAACCAAAGAGGTATCCCTTAATTCAGAGAGAGAGAGCAGATGAGACCAGAACCATGCTCATAACCAAGACAAGCTGACTTCATAGCTACAGATCAAAGGATATAATGAAAAAGGCTTCAAACTTCTTAAATGATGTCAAAAATTCAAAAAGATTTTTCTTTTCAATTAAGAAATAGAAACAGATTATAGGAAGAGTAAAACTCACCTTCAATGTATCTGAAATAACTATGAAATTGGGCAAAAAAAATCTTATACCTCCACGCTATTCCTCATTTGCATCAACCAGTATGTTTGTTTTCTAAATTTGGCTTGTTCTCTCTTGATATAGATATTAATCAAGTCGAATAATTATTAACTAAAACAATACGTGCTAAAAATTCTTGATAAGACATGAACTATGACATATGCATTATTGGCAAGCATTCTTCACGTGTGACTTTGACAAATAATGATTATCCATAACCTTGTGAAAAGTTAAAACTTTTTGCTTCATAATGATTTTTGGATATATTTTCTTCTAAGTCTCCTGCTAATTTTGACTTAGAGAAAGCTTTGAGGTGAAATGAAAGTATAGTCATTGAACCTTTGAACCATTTGACCATTAAACTTTTGGAATGTGGTTCAACCCAAACGTTCAAGGATACGAGATGAACTACACAAACCGACCAATAGTCACACATCTTTTCAATAAACTTTGAATTTTGAAATAGTGAACTATTGTACCATTGAACTCTTGAACCTTGAAAAAGGGTTCAAGTTCAACCAGAAGATTCAAAGACTTAATCAAAATACATAAAGGGACAAAAAGTTCACTTTGAGAAAGTATAATCATTGAACCATTGAACTCTTGAAATTTAAGAATGGGTTCAAGTTCAAAGGTTCAATTCTTTAGAAATTTTGCAAAATATTGAATAAGGGCGACTCAAAAGGTAACATTGGCTCTGACTGGGGACTACATTTTATGGAAAAATGTAGAGAACTCAGAAACTCTGGTTACGTATAAACTAAAACATAGAGACTGAAGAAAAGAAGCGAGACAAACCAAAAATGGGAAAAGAAAACATAACACATGACAACAAAGGAAAGGCTATGTACAAAATAGGGAACACCTATTGCATAGGTGATAAAACTTAAGATCCTGTCCATTATAAGATAGGGGTAAAACAAATCCATCTAGATATTACAATTTAAAAGAATTAGGACCCAGTGCCTAATGAATTTTGAAAGGCCCTTTCCAAAGTGAATCAAATTTTCCATGTGCTCCTTTAGGTTCTCTCCTATCCCATGGCAATACGTCATCTCCCTCCATGAACTTTCTAGGTCTAGTCTTCTGATAAAAAATCTTCTTGACCCTAGCTTGGTGAGCAGTAATTCGATCAATCAAGTTATCCCTTTCCTCCTCAATCTTAGTTAAGCAAATAAATATTTTTTCTAAAGAATGTTGAAAATATTGATCTTCAATTATATTTTGTAATTTAGCCACATATAATTCCAATGGTAATGATAACTGTACTCTTATTTCATAAACTAGCTCAAAAGGCGCCATTCCTATTGCTATTTTTGGGGTTACCCTGTTAGCCCAGAGTGCTTCATACAATCTTTTATGCCAATCTTTAGGATTTTCACTCGCCAATTTCCTCATGATAGTTATCAAATTTTTATTATTCAGCTTGTCTGCTCCCTTGAGGGTAGTAATCTGATGAGCGAGATAGAGATATATTATGCTCATAGCAAAAAGAAGTAAGCTCAATTGAGGAAAAGTTGGTGGCATTATCTACAAAATTTTTTTGAGTGACACCAAAATGTACCAGTATATTTTCTTTGAGAAAATTACACACCACTTATGAAGTGGTTCTCTTCACAGGGATTGATTCAACCCATTTTGTAAAATAGTTTGTTGCTATTAAAATGTGAGTATGTCTAACACTTGAAGGAGGTGAAAGATGTCCAATAATGTCCAAACCCCATAGTTTGAAAGGTTCTTTTATAACAACAGGGCTCAAAGGCAATACTACAAGTTGTGGCCTTCCTGATTTTTTTTTGCATTTTTCACAGTTGGCTACCCATATGTATGCCTCCTTAAACATACCCAGCCAATAATAAAAATTTCTAAGGATTTTGAAAGCTGTGATTGAAGAGGAGAAGTATCCACCATAGGCTTCATTGTGAAAAACTTCCAAAAGATTATGTTATTTTTCCTTATCCACACATCTCGAAAAAGTTCCATCCAGTCCCTTCTAATATAAAACATCATCCCAAATGACATATTTTGATACTTTTATCTTAAAATTCCTTTTTTCCTTTAGAGATAAGTGACTAGGATAGTATCCATAAGTAAGAAAGTGTGCCACATCTAGGAACCATGGATCTTGTAAAATTACCAACAGGACAGTGGGGATTCCTTCTTTTTCTTTCTCACTTTCAGCAATCAATTTGCACAGACCTTGACCTCTAACCAATTTGGTTGGTCTAATATCCAAGTCATATTCTTGAATTTTAGCAACCCATGTTGCTCTATTGTTCACTCCAACATCTTGTTGAGTAAGAATGCTTTTTACAACTGAACTAGGCACAAACATAACTGAATGAGAGTGTAGAATGTAATATCTAAATTGTTTGATAGCCTTTACCATAGTGAAAGCTTGCTTCTCAGTTAAAGAATACCTAAGTTCATTCTTTTTGAGAGGAACACTCATAAAGGCTATTGGGGCTTCTACATTCAATTCATTCTTTTGTAACAAGATACCAGACATAGTATGTTCTAAAGCATAACAATTTTTTTTTTTTTTGAAAATTAGGATTTACCAGAGTAGGTGTTTGTGAAATTGCTTATTTAATATATTCAAATGCTTTCTTATCAGTCTCGTTCCATCAAAAATATTATTTTTCACTCATCATCCCCACAATATGTTTTGTGATTTTAGCAAAATCAGGAATAAACCTCCTGAGGAAGTTGATCTGGCCAAAGGACTTAACTCCAGTCCTATTTGAAGGAAGGCTTAACTATTGTATTTCTCTAACCCTTTCTAGATCAATCTTGATCCCATCCTTTGAAACTAAGTGTCCCAACAACTTACCCTCTGTTACACATAAAACTGACTTCTTAGGGTTAAGAGATATGCCATGACTCTGACACCTTTGTAAAATGATCTCTAGATCCTTCAGATGATCTTCTTTTTTTTGAGAAAATAGTCAGATCATCAAGATAAATGATAATAATTATATCTTTTAGATCTCTAAAGGATGAATCCATTGCCCATTAAAAATTTGCACCATCATTAATTAAACCAAAGGGCATACAATTATAAGCAAAAGTTCCCCAGAGTGTAGTAAAAGTAGTTTTATGTTGATCAACTACAACTACACTTATCTGATTATAACCTAAAAATCCATCCAGCATGGATATCATTTATGACCTGGCAACTGTTTGTAAGATGTGATCCATTATAGGTAATGGATAATTATCTTTTAGACTGACTTGGTTCAAATTTTTGAAGTCAACACAGGTTCTTATTTCTCCATTATTTTTATGTACTGGGACAATGTTTTCCACCCAGGTGGAGTGATGAATTGGATAAATAAACCTAGCCTTCAACATTTGTCAATCTCTTTAAAGATGGCATCGACAACCTTTGGATCATAATTTCTCAGCTTCTACCTGAATGGGGTTGCATTTGTTTTCAAAAGAATATCATGCTGAAATTGCCCATGTCTAAAATCTTTGAGGTCATCATAACACCAAGCAAAGACATCCTTATACCTGATCAACAGATTAATCAATTTATTTCTCTCCTCTAGCGAACAACATCTACCAATAGAAATCCACTTAGGATCATTTTCACTTCTGATGTTTATTTTCTCATAGTCCCCCAATTTGCTAGAATCCTAGACAAGCTTGCTTTTTGTATATTCATCTTGTCGAGTGAACAAATGTTCTAGAGAGACCAATCCTTTAAGGATTTTGTTTCCTTTTCACTGAATTACATCATCTTTTGAATTGATCCTTGGATCAGGATTGAATTCTTTACATTCTGCTTTAGAACCTTCAAAATAAGTCCCTAGGAACATCTCAACATTCTCCAAGAATTTTTTGATTTGCTTATCATTCTTAAAAATTTGCCAATTTTCAGCATTATTCGAGACATTAGGACGATAGACTAGTTCTATTCTATATGAATCCCTTTTGAAATCAGGGTGTGGGAGAAGAAGAGAAGTTGATACTGCTAGATAATCTGCCCACATATTTAGATCTTTGGGAATTGCTTCAATATAAAAGGCATCAAACTTTTCTATTTCATCCCAAACTTTGTTCCTATAATGTCTCAATCTTTCATTTTTAACTAAAAAAATGCTCCTCACCTGTTTAACAATTAATTCAGCATCTCCTCTTGTTTTGAGCATCATTACACCCTTTCCTTTAGCTTCAATTAAATAAATAAATAAAGCCTCATATTCTATAGTGTTATTAGTGTTTTTAAATTCTAGCATGGAAGAATAAGGAAAATTTTCACCTTTAGGTGAGATCAACACAACCCCTACTCCTGAACCAGCGGCAACACAACTACCATCAAATTCCATGATACATAGATCATCTGAATGAATAGACTTTGGGATAGATTCTTCCTTCAAGTATTTAGAGGAAAGAAAATAGTTACCAAATTTACATTCTTCAAATAAAATCTGAGACTTAGGATCATCAGAAGGGTATACAATAAACTTGTATTTAGGTTCAGGTTCTAGTTTAACTTTCTGCTTTCCCACTATAATTGTAGCTTCTAACCAATCCAATTTAATCTTCCCACCTAAATCTTTGCAAAAATTTATACTCAACAACATCCATAACTAGCAGGAATATACTCTACCAAGATAGTCAACTTCACCTTTTTATCAGGATAGGCTGCAAGAGCAACTCGTGCATCTTTAATTTGTCCAAGCAAACAAATCTATTTGCCATCCATAGAGTAACACCTAACAAATGTTTTTGTAAGGGATAAGCCTAGGGCTTTAGCTAAAGAAGAGGGCATTATATTATCAGAAGCACCTGAGTCTATGATACAATTACTGAGTTTATGACCATTTATGAACAAAGAAACATAAAATGGGTTGGGTTTCTTATCAGCCATATAAGAAGTATCATCAGATCAATTGAGGTCATTCTAGGAGAATGTGTGGGTGATTCAAGTGGAGAAGTAAATAATTGGGAATGGGAGATTCAATATTAACATTTAATTGACTCTCAGGTTCAACTTGTGTAGGGCCATTTTTGACATATTTAACTAATTTATCAAGTTATTTAGGTTTCATCCTGAGGTATTCAGTAGGAGATATTTGAATCTTTGCAGACTTACAAAATTCTAAAATATCAAAAGAAGTCTCACAATCATTTTCATGTAACAATTTATTTTCTTGGGTCTTCAAATTAGCATTAGAAAAAAATTGTTGGCTAACAGATTTGTCCTAATTTCTTCTAACTTTATACCCTTTTCTGTCAAGAACAAATAATTTAATCAATAAATGGGTAAACTATCAAGAATATTTCCCCTCTGAATTAAGGTATAACTCCCTTTAAGATCTTCAATGAATTTGAATTATTCTAAATATTTAGATACACTTTTAACCAGAAAGTTCTTAAAGGCAAACTAACATTCATACATCATTATGCTATGAATGCGAGATTTTATAACATCATTTGGTAATAGAATACATAGATTCCATCTTCAATAATAACCAGATATAACATATAAATTACTAAACCAATAAATAATAAAACATATACAATGAGTTGTCCAATATAAGAGCAATTACCATATGAAAGAAGATCTCACACAGAAAATCCAATTTTAAAATACTTAAACACACAGATCTAAGTATGCAATAATTGTTTCTTCTTTTCATTCACAGATGAAAATTATTTCAGACAAAATATCATATATAGGTAATCTTAATTCTAAAACTTCTTGTTTCTTTTCTTTCTTCCCCTTCTATATGTTTTCAACTACTAAACACACACACACACACACACACACACACACACACACACACACACACACACACACACACACACACACACACACACACACACACACACACACACACACACACAGTTGCCCTAATTACTCGATCTTTTAAACCAAACCTAGATTTAAAGTAACTCTGACCCATATAGGATTTTAGTTTTTAAACAAACTCATTTAAAAACCAAGTTTTAAATATAAAACTATCTGAATAAAAAATTATGCAAGTAAGATTAATATTGGGGAGATGGATTAGAATCTTCGGATTTCTTTTACTCAGTTAAGGAGATAAGTTATGCTTTCCACTCCTGAGATGTTGTAACAAATTCCTAGATTTTTGAGAAATTAGGGATGTCGATGTGTTTCATTCTTGCCTTCCAGATGTCTTTTTCCCTTTGAAATTTTCCTATCTTCTCCACATGCTCCAGGAGTATGTCAATGTAGAGATAAAGAAGTGACTCCACCTTTGAAATTCAAGAGAAATTTTTGGTCAATAAGTTGTCACTTTCTTTAAAAAAGCTTATCTTTTCCCTAAAGCATTGAATCACAGTATCGATGTCTTTTTCTGGTTCTCCATCATCCTTCATGTATTTTACATCAATCCATTGTAGATCATGTTGTAATGATTGAGTGAATTCAGTTATTTGTTTGATCATTTTGGTGAGTTCAATTCGCCTTTGTCATGATACTAAATTCCTCCATTTGATGTTTTTATTACTTACATAAAGCATATCCTCATTCAAACCTATCAAATTCTTTTCTGATAATTTTTTTTCTATCCCATATTTTTGTACTTCATTAAATTGATTTGTTACATTCATCCATTTTACTTCATCTTTTATCCATGAAGCATTCTGTGTTTTCAAGTCTTTGATGGTAAATGTGGTTTGATCATATATATATTTTAGTTCATGAATATATTTCATACCTTTCTAGATGATGCCATCCAACCAATCATCAAATACCCTAGCAACCATTTTGTTTTTGTGTATCTGGTCTAGCATCTTTTGATTAATAGGCAATTTTGGATTGAAAGACAGGGGTAGTTGGTAATAGGTTGTGGATTTAGGTTATGAATAGCGTCAATGTATTCTACCATTGACTACAAGGTCTGTTTCAACTCCCTTTTGTCTTTTTCATCTTTCCAGGTTCGATTGACTATCTTTTTGGTGGATGTTTCAAGGTGATGCACATCTACAACACGTGATGCAGTCCCAAGATCTATCTTTTCAAGTGTAAAAATCTTGAACTGTAGGATCTTGAACTTCTTCATTAGTTATTGGTTAGGCAATTTTTGCACTCCAGTTCCCTATGTTAGGGTTGACGTCTACCCTGGATGTTGTTTTTAAATTCTTAGATTTAGGAATCTTCCCTATGCACTTGATAACCATGTCTTCCAAAGGTAATGAAAATGGGACTATTTTTCTTTTATCACTGATTGAACTTTTCAACCATTTGGTAGCAGAGGCCAAGACTTGTTTATCAAGATTTAACTTATCAGAAGGTACATCCAAAATCATCATGAAGTCAGTAGACTTTAAAGCAACCTTTATCTATTGTTTTGCACTATCTTCCTCTTCCATAGGTGAATTAGACTCTTTATCACCTGTTGCTTCTCCTAAATCTTCTTTAAAATTCAAATCTACAATTATCTTTTTAGAAATCTGCTTCTTTCTCTTGCTTTTAGTTTTTGATCTAGTGGCACGAGGGGCTAGAATAGTTGTGAGGGATTTCTTAGATTCTTTGATGATAGGACTCCTTCTAGTTTTAGGCTTGGAAGTACCTGCATCATAGATAACAATAAGATGATTAGGAGGGCTTATTGAGGATGGTGGTTCAACCATTGTTGTACATTATAGGGAACCTTCATTTTGAACTTCTTCTCATTTACATTCCCTCAACCATTTCTCAATTATCTTTATTACTAAGAGAGTTTTGACCTCAATTCAATCCTCTTCATCTTTATCCCAATCAATTTTTGGGATAGGTAATTGTTTTATCTTTTCAAATTGAGGATCAATCAATTGTTCTTCATTGTCAACTATTTCAAAAATATTCATTTTTAAATTGAGGGTGACTATTTTCCCCAAGGAGAATCTAGACCGAAGTCTCTTTTTGACCTCTAATTCATCTAAACAATCTTCCCAATAATCCTCTATTTGAGGGATATGTGAAAACCATGTTCCAAAGTCCAAGTTATCCCTAACAAAGCCTTTGCTATCAAATTAGGATTTGGCAGTGAAGTACTGAAAATTGAATTTTTTAAGATCTACTTCTAATTCAAAGCATCATAAACCAAATAAAAAGATTAATGTCCAAGTTCAATAGGAAAAGAGATACCAACTTCCTTCTTCTTTAAGAACTTCTTATCCACATGGGATAGTTATCTGTAGACTTCTATCAATATGAAATGATCAAAAATGTACTTGGGAAACTTGAAGGGTTCACCATCAAAACCCCCAACTCTGATATAAGTAAATTTGGGGAACTGGATAAATAAGATACCATAGATACTGATCAGTTGTATTGCTTCATCAGACATTCTCTTGCTTATATTACATACTAGTTCATAAGTCATTCTTCTAGTAAAAACATCATTAACCCTCCTATAATTTTCATAGCAATTATGCATCTGTAATTGTGAATAATAGTCATAATTTTTTATGTCTTCAACCAAGGGTGCATGAGGTATCCCTAACCATTGTCTTTTAGATGCTAGGAAATAGAAAAGATATTAAGACATACAAAAATATTTACTTCCAAAATGATTTCTAAGACTCAGATGCAAACATTTGGCTATAATTTTGGCCCAGTCCAAATATTGTTCCCCTTGGAAGATCACCTAGATGAAGAAATATATCCAATCTTCCCAATAATATGCCTGAGAGTAAGCTTCAGCTTGTGCAATAATACCATAAAATCCTTTACCTCCTAAATCATATGATTTCTTGTCAATGGTCTGGGTAGTCTTCAACCCCCTTTTTGGAATTTCAATAACCAATTCCTTGTGATCACGCTCTTGTAATTCATTTTCTTTAATGAGAAATGCCCATAGGAAGAAGTAATATTGAGATCAGAATAGGGTTCTTTGGGTGGAATTCTCATCACAGACATTAAGGTTTATCTATTGACATGAAGTAACACATTACCATCTACAATTCTGATGCACCTATCTTGGGGTTCATATCTATTCATGCACTCTAGAACTAATTCGGGACACTGTACAGCCATGAGAAAGGCCACATCTTCAACTAAACCACTTTCTACTATCTTCTTCATCATAGGATTTGGTATAGGATTTTTAACCCTCTCCCTAAAATATTCTAAGTCATATTGAACCAAAGAGGTATCCCCTAATTTAGGGAGAGAGCAAACGAGACTAGAACCATGCTCGTAACCAAGACAAGCTAATTTCATAGCTACAAATTAGAGGATATAATGAGAAAGAATGCTTCAAACTTCTTAAATGATGTCAAAAATTCAAAAGGATTTTTATTTTCAATTAAGAAATGGAAATAGCTTATGGAAAGAGTAAAACTCACGTTCAATGTATTAGAAATAACTGTGAAATTGGGAAACAAAATTCTTATACCTCTGTGTTGTTCCCCATTTGCATCAACCAGTATGTTTGTTTGATAAATTTGGCTTGTTCTCTCTTGATATAGATATTAATTAGGTTGAATAATTATCAATTGAAACAATACATGCTAAAAACACTTGATAAGACATGAACTATGACATATGCATTAATGGCAAGCATTCTTCACGTGCGACTTTGATGAATAATGATTATCCATAACCTCATGAAAAGTTAAAAATTTCTGCTTCATAATGAGTTTCAGATATATTCTCCTCTAAATCTCTTTATAATTTTGAACTAGAGAAAGCCTCGGGGTGAAATGAAAGTATAGTCATTGAACCCTTGAACCATTTGAACCATTGAACTTTTGGAATGTGGTTCAACCCCAAGGTTCAAGGATATGATATGAACTACACAGACCAACCAATAGTCACACTTCTTTTCAATAAAATTTGAATTTTGAAATAGTGAATGGTTGAACTGTTGAACTGTTGAACCTCAAAAAAGGGTTCAAATTCAACTAGAAGGTTCAAAGACTTAATTGAAATACACAAAGGGACAAATAGTTTGCTTTGAGAAAGTATAATCATTGAACCCATTGAACCATTGAACTCTTGAAATTTAAGAATGGGTTCGAGTTCAAAGGTTAAATTCTTTAGAAATTTTGCAAAATGTTGAATAAGGGTGACTCAAAAGGTAACAATAAGAAAATAAGTCTGTTTAGGCTTGTTAAGCTTAGGATCACACATATAGACTTGTAGGTATAAACTGGGGAAGAAGGGTTGTTGTTGAGGATGAGAAGGTAGTATAGATAACCCTAAAAATATTATGAATAATTAATTATTTTAATGGAACACTTTATGAGTTCTTGAACCTCTTAAACAAAGATAAAATGATCAAACACAGTCAGTGAGGGTTTCTTGTAGTGTTAGGCTCATAAACCCTAGGTATCAACTAATGGTGGATATAATAGTTTTAAAGAATAAAGATGTTAAGAATACCATTTGAACATGGGAGGGTGAGTGTTATAGACCTTACCAAGTCATTGGAAGCTCAAATCAAATGTCAAGATACCACCTTCAAGCCTAAACTTTTCTAGACCTCATTGAATGCAACCTGCTTAGCCGAGGAGCTACTTTATCTTGTTCAGTACAGTATGAACAAGTTGCATGGGACCTTAGGATCCAAGGTAGAGTTAGGTACCATAATATACTTTCAACTTGTGTCATTATGAGTAAAATTAGAGCCCTGAGCTCTATGAATAATCCTTAAGGATTGAAACTAATTTTAAGTTGCCAAGAAGTTTTTCAATGACCTGATGAGAGAAAAGACCTCTCAAATGTCTTATAATGGTCTAGTTTGACCTTAAAATTACCTATGTGACTCTCACAACTCTCATGGACACATGAATGACACACTTGATAGTACATTTGAAGGTACAATTGTACTGAATGGTCATAAATGCATGGTTGTATGCTCTTTTATGAAGGTGTAGGGTAAGAATAGTTGCTAAATGAAGCACAAAATTCTATCAAGACTTATAAAAGGCTATAAAATCATTTATACACCTTTTTAGGTCTTTAAAAATGATACATAAGCTCTACAAGATGTCAACTGGGTCAAGAAGAGAGGAATGCAAACCAAAAGGCTTATGTGCAGGTCTATAAAATACTTAAAGAGACCTCTTCTCAGTGGATTGAGTTGTGTTATAGTGTTTAAGACCTCAAAAAACATATCACAAGCACTAAAACTTGATAATTTATTATAAAATCACATCAACTAACACGCATGCCTGTTCAAATGCCTATACTAGGGTTTTGACCATTTCATGGTTCACATATCCGTAAAGGGTCTCAGGAGATAAAAATTGACATGGAGCATGGTCTTAGGTTGGTAAACTAAATCAAACACTTTTTGGAAGTTTCACACATGTGAGATTGATTTTGGTCCAAAACTCAGCTTCTAGGCATAGAGGCCTAATTGATGCCTAATTGGGGAGAGAGATTAGTAGAAAAGGACACTTCTACTTACTTACAAAACCTAAAAATTGGCATGGAGTTATAAGGGGATACTGGATCCTCAAAACTATCTTTATTTCTCTAATATCTTTCATATATTATTCTACATAAGGAGGTTTGCATGATTTTAGGGCTTCAAGGAATCGGGTGCTAGTGAGAGCTTTTGGTGAAAGATGAAGTCTTGGAAAGAATTTGATGACTCAAAAATAATTGTTATAGGTTTGATATGATGTGAATAGGCCATTCATGGAGAGATATTTCCTTGGTGAGGATGATACTAAGATTTGACACTTTTAAGCAAAGGTAGGAGTAGTAAGGCCAAGTGGGTTTCAAGACACTTAGGAGTTTTAATCATCATTGTAGCATAAGTTATGAAAACTCCTAAATAAGTAAAAAGTGTCAAAGAGAAGGTTAAGAGATAATTCAATAGGACTTACTGATCGAGTGTGACATTTGTCCATTAGAAGCCAAGAGAAGGGGCAATTTTCAAGAGCAAGATCAAGGTGTCAAGCAAGGTTTGAGACTTCCACACCACTTGGAGTAGGAGAGCATATTTAGGAGATCAAAACTTGTCTTTGAATACCTAATAGAGATGTTTCAAATTACTTTCTTATTTTATCTCTATTTTGGATATTTGTTTCTCTCTCTCTCCTAACCTTTTCTCTCTTCTTCTCTCTCATTTCTTTATATATTTAGCCTTGATAGGCTATTTTTATATCCTTCACCTAGGTATGATGAATCCCCACCCATTTACAATCCTTTTAGCAATGAGAAAAGTCTAGTTTACCTCCTTCTTTGACTGGTTTAAATGTGTGTGTTTGACTAGTTGATCTTGACAAGTGATTAGCTTTGATTCCTTGGCATGTTTATCCTTTTATTGCATTTATATTTAGTTTGAAACTTATTTGTAGGTCTTGTGAAGTGTGAAAGGTTTAGTGAGTTTTATATTCATTAATGTCACTATTTGATCTCTTTACTAGTCCTCCTATCCCAAGCAACTTTCACAACCTTCATGTGAAATGTTGATGTAGAGAGGTAGATTAGGAGTAGTATTTGTTGTAGATTAGTCTCATGGTTGAAGTGCATATGTATCTAGTTTATAGTGGTCAAGCTATTTTGGTGCATCACCTCCATTAGAGTAATTTTCTCTCTCTTTTCCTAACAAGTTGGTAGAGTAGTTTATGATCCTAAGTGATTCATCAAGGGGAGCTAGACCTTTAACTTAAATATTCAATCCAAGTTTAGGACACCCACATCCTAAGATTATCTCCATGTTACTCCAAATTTGGAAGGCTTGAAATAGCTTCCAAGGGTGTAAATTTGGTTGATAATAGTTTTGGCATGCCTAGTGGGACTAAGGTACAAAATAGTGGAAGGATTGTTGGTGTTAATCTTCTACATATTAGCCTTTTGAGGTATTAACATCAATGGTGACTGTGTACTCAATTAGCTAGTTCTTATAGCCTAGTCACTTGTTTAAAATAAGTTTTGCTTTCAATTCACTATCTTGATGAGATTTTTATGGTTGAGTTTGAAGTGAATTTTAGTTTCATGTAGGTTGATGAGGCATATCAAGCCTATTATATCCTATATCAACCCTATGATGACCCTTATTACCCTGATTATGATCCTTATCATCCTTTCCATGAGTCATATCAGTCTTATGATCAACTTGCACTCCCCTTACATGACTATGATGTTACATATGATCAACCTTCTCAAGACCATATGATCCATAACTAACATAGTCACTTTTAAAACTAGTTCATTTCAAGTTTCAAGAAAACTCTCTGGGGATATGAGAGGTACATGATAGGGATTAACACAAAAAAGGAATATGGTCAAGATGTCCCTAGTCATCTCATTCATAATGTGAGAGACTCATTGCAACTAATGAAAGAAGAATGGGCACCTATTGACAGATTAAATTGTCAAAGCCTTTCAAGTGAAATGATGGATGTAACTGGTCTCATTTAAATCATTGAGGATAAGATAAAAGTTCATGAAGGATAATAGGTTCAATCCTATCAGCCCAATGTGTCTTCATAAATACCACCTCAACCCTCTTATGTGCCACCCATTCTTCCCTTACAAACCATTTCAAGTGAGCTTCAAAGTGTTCTAAATCCTTTATATACTCCTCAAAATTTCCCTTCTTGTAAATCAATTCAAGAGAGCACTCAAAAGAATGAGGAGATTGTTATTGAGCAGCCTATTATTGAGAACCGAGATAAAGTAGAATTAGAGAGCTTGAATGCCACATGGAGGGAAACTAATGAAGCCATATTGACACAAGACTCTACTTATATTCCTCAAGAAACCCCAAATAAGTATTTCAAGATTTCAAGTTGGAATCAAGTGGTGAAATCATGGAGTAATCAATGTGAGACAAGCATAGATCGAGTAGTTGAAGTGAAGAAAGAATTTGAACCTATTCAAGCCCCTCCCATCCCTCTTCAAGAGACATCTTGTATCCCATATCAGCCTTATTGTGCTACTTATCCTCATTAAGTCAATAACCACCTTCAATAAAAGCTATTCCAAGAGAGTATAAACAAGCAAATTAAAGAGTTAGAGTTAAAAATGAAGAAACTTGAACCAAGCCAAGATTTAGAGTTTGAAATCAAAGAAAACTTTATACCTATTCAAACTCCATTTCCCTCTCCTCAAGAACCTAAATATTTCCCATTTTAGAGGTCTATCCAAGAATATATCCAAAACAAGAATGAGTTCCTACTTGAGAAGGTTAGAAATTAAGTTGTAGCTAAGAATGAATTTCAAGAAGACTATGAGAAGGATGAGGTGGTTGTTGAGAATAATGAAGTACTTATAGAAAAACTAAATTTGACTTATCTTCAAGAGTCTTCCATCCCCAAATATTCAAGTTGAAAGAGTAATCCCTTGGTTCCCATACAAAATCATGAGCATATCCATCACCCTGCCACCATATCCCTTCTTGAAGAAGAACCTGTCCTATGAGAAGTAAATGAAGAAGAAGTTGTAGCTGAAAGTGAGGTTTAAGTAGAGTGTGATGAAGATGATTCAAGTGAATTTTATGAGGAGATATTCATTGGTACTCCACTTGGGGAAGAAAGAGGATAATCAATTTTTAAATATGAGCTTCTAGAAGATAGTCTTGATAGTATGCTTTAAGGAGGCAAACACATCTAATTTTGTTGAGGTTGCAACTAGTCTTGATTTTGAAGCATCTCTAAGCAAACAATGAGGTTTTGAATGAATTTGAAATGGTTTAAAATAAGAAAGAAGTTGACTTTGAATAATTTGACTCCCAATCACATCATGAATATGTAGAGAGGTTTGAGACTCTTGATAGCCCTATAGCTCTTGAGGAGAAAGACGAAGATGCTTTTCTAGTTGGTCTTGTTCATATTGATCAAAGAGAAGAGCCAAAATATGATAGCATTAAATTGAGTCACTTCAAGAAGTTTAAGACCTTTACAAAGGTGTATTTCTTATTAGAGATCATGCTCATGAGAAGTTTAATCAAGATACATCTATTGAGGATCATGATGCATCTTGGAGTGAGTATGCAAAGATCCTTGAAGAGATTGATGAACTTGTGGTAGATGATAAGCAATATGAGGTCACTCAAGATGCTATAGAGACCTAAGAGGTATGCCTAGATAGAGTACCATTGGATAGGGTTGCAACTAACAAGCAATAAGAGGTGGGTATTTAAGTACAAGAGGAATATATCTTCATAGGAGATTGGTTTGTTATTGCTACTTTATTTGAGAGCATCCTCTTGGGCATTCAAGAAGAAGGTGAAGTCAACAAGACCAATGTCCAAGAGGTAGATTACCTTATTATATTCTTCACCTCATGGAGCAAAATATATCACAGGATTTGCCTTTGACTTAGGAGGAAGAAGTTATTTTCAAGTCAGTTATACATACTAGTTGTTTTCTTGTTTGTTGTATTCCCTAAGTATTTGTTAGCACATGTGTGTGTGTTTAGAGGTTAATTAGTTTGTTTTGTCTTGGTCAATGTCTAATCAGATCTAAGTTTGAGTGTAAGTGACTCCATTACCTAATGGAAGGACAAGGCTATTATTAGCATAGCAAACATGTTACCCCTATGAATCACTAATTTGTTGACTAATTTTGACCCCCAAGGTCAAAAGGTAAACCCCTTCAGGTAAAAAATTGTTTTTCATGTTTTTTAGCCTTATTCAAAGCTTTTTCATGCTGTATGAGGTCCTAAAATAGCCTTTCTAAAGTCTTATTAGCAAATATTAAGGTTAATTTACAAAAATTAAGGTAATAATATATCTTTGCATTATACTAGGTTAGACATGTCAAGGTGTAATGAAACTTGGTAAAATGGTGTCATAGGTCCTTAGGTTTTCCTTTAAGTCATTTCATGCCTTAATCAACTTGTATAAACATTTCATGCATGTTTGGAAAGTTTAAGGTTCTTTTGTAAACTTTAAAGTAAATTTTAATGAAGAAAAAATGTTTTAGCCAACTTACATGTGTATCAAACATCATAAATTCAACAAATAAATACAAGCACACTTTACAAGGTTATTGAAGAGGTTATCTAACTACCATGTATGTTAGGGAAGTTAGAACAAGCCAATTACTTCATAAATCATTCCAAAGGGGTAGTTTAAGCAATTATACAGACCAAGAAAGATCCACTTTTAGGTGAAAACATTTTAAAAGTGATTATTTAAATTTTATAGGTAATATCGATGCTTGGTTTGTAGTTTCAAGTCTTAATATCATAAAAGTTACTTCCTTCTCTCCATCAATCTCTTCACAAGATTGCAAATGCAGACTTCATGCAGATGATATGACCAGGAGAGATAAAGTTGGAGGTTGATATTTTTTATATAGGAGGGGGTCCTAGCAAGATTAAAATTTATGGCATTGGTTTTCAAATCCATCCCCTCTCCATTATGAACAATCATTAAGAAGGCAAGATGTCTGGAAATGCTAGTCAACCCCATAAAATTAAAATTTCAAGAAATATGAATGCATTATATAATTTTAAGAAGATATAAGGGGTATTTTTAGATATTTCATAGATTTATCCAAGCCACACTTGGCCTGTGTGGGCTTAGATTGACAAGAAAACTTCATTTTTGCATATATTGTAAGATGACTATCATTGTTCTTCATGGTTTCAAGGTTTTCCATAGGGTTATAGTGCATACAATGGATGTTTGAATGTTTCATCATATTTATAATTCAGTTTAAGGCTCTCCAATAATTTGATTACCTTCCATAAAAATCTTCTAGTGGCATTCATGCTCACCTTGAAAACTATGTGTTTAAAGCTATCTGCATAACAAAGCGAGTTAAAGAGGTTGTATCCTACATGGTTCAAGGTTGTATGAGAATATTTAACTCATAATAAATTTGAGATATCAATGTAAGAATTATCACATGTTCAAGAAACCAATCCAACCACCATAGGAAGCTTAAAATCACAATAAATACAGAGCTACAAGTCTACAGACCTGTAGGTCTATGTTTTAAGATAAATTATTTGAAATGTGAATCAATGTTAGTCTTAAAGGATTGAGGTGAAGTTAATTTTAGTGTTTAAACACTTTTTCAAGTTGAAATTAGGTTTTGGAGAATGTGTAGACTGAAAGCCAATATTAAGAAACTTTAAACACACCTACAGTCACCATTGGCAAACTTGAGTAATGAGAAGCCTTGAGTTGGCATGGAAAGTGTCTGAAATGTACATGTGAAATATGAAGTAAACCTATTAAATTATAATTCCAAACTCCCATAATGATCTTAGTGGATGATCAAGGCATTGATGAAGTGAAGAGTACAAACTGACCTACAGGTAGAACTAAGATTGTTTGTTATATACACTCAAACAAAATAGAGTGTTAATGAGTCTGCAAAAGAATAAAATGAATGAGAGTGAATCTTCATGAGGTTAAACTTATATCAAAGTCTCAATGACCTAGTTTATAATTTCAAGTTTCAAAACCCAATGTTCAAACAACTCTCTCAATCTCCACCTATAGAGCCAAGCCTATGTAAACTCCTCAAGAAGCCTTATGTATTGTGAAGTGTGAACATTAAGATTCTATATAAATAATTGAAAACATATTTAATAGGGTCTAAGGATAACAAAAGTGATATAAATAATATTGAGGAGTTTCCCATTCTAAGCATGTAGTCAAAACCCTAAATGGTTACCTATATGTCTGCTTGGATGAATCAACTTTGTTTCAAACCTGAAAAGAAAAGGCAATGTACAATAGTGAGAATTGGGTTTTAGAAAATATGGAGACACTAAATATCAAAGAATACTAGAGAGTTAGTGATCAAGATGAACTCATTTCAAACCTTACATACATAGAGGCCTATATGTGTTGTATTATGAAGAGAATGGTATAGGAAGATAATATGGGAATCATGGAAGAACCTATGGGAGATAGAAGGAAGTATCATATACCTATGAAAACATCATATTATATTAATACATGACTCATAAAATGACTAATGACAATAGAGATGAAAATAAGTCTGTTTAGGCTTGTTAAGCCTAGGATCACACATATAGACTTGTAGGTATAGATTGGTGAAGAAGGGTTGTTGTTGATGGTGAGAAGGTAGTATAAATAACCCTGAGAAGATGAAAAATAATTAAATATTGTAATGGAACACTTTATGAGGTCTTGAACCTCTTCAACAAAGAGAAAAGGATAAAACATAGTCAATGATGGTTTCTTGTAGTGTTAGGCTCATAAACCCTATGCATCAACTAATGGTGGTCATAACATGTATAAAGAAGAAGGATTGTAAGATTACCATTTGAACATGGGAGGGTTAGTGTTATATATGTTTCCAAGTCATTATAATCTCAAATCAAATTTCAAGATATCACCTTCAGGCCTAAACTTTTCTAGACCTCACAGAATGCAGCCTACCTAGTCGAGGAGCTAATTTCTCTTGCTCAGTATAGTAAAAAAAAGTTATATGGGACCTTGGGATCCTATGGAGAGTTATTTACCCTATTCTAATTTAAAATTTTGGCATTATGAGGATAATTAGATCCCTGAGCTTTATGAATAATCCTTAAGGATTGAAATTGGTTTTAAGCTACCAAGAAGCACTTCAATGACCTGATGAGAGAAAAAGCTTCTCAAATTTATTATAATGGTCTGGTTTAACCTTGAAATGAACTTTGTGACACTCAAAATCTCATGGATACCTTAATGACACACTTGACAATATATTTGAAGGTACAGCTGTATGGAATGGTCATAAATACATGGTTGTAGGCTCTTTTGTGAAGGTGCAAGGGAAGAATTGGCTTCTGAATCAAACACAAAGGTCTATAAAGACTTATAATAGGTTATGAAAGAATTCACACACCTTTTCAGGTCTTTAAAAATGATACATAAGCTCTTCAAGTTGTCAAGTGGGTCATTAAGAGAGTAATGCAAGCCAAAAGGCTTATGTGCAGGTCTGTAAAGTACTTCAAGAGACCTCTCCTCAATGGATTGACTCTCAATGGATTGAGTTGTTTTAGAGTGTTTCAAGCCTCAAAAAACATCTCAAAATCACTAAAACTTGAGAATTTCTTAGAAAATTACCTCAACTACCACTTATGCTTATTCAAATGCTTATACTAGGGTTTTGACCATTTCATGGTTCACATATTCGTAAAGGGTCTCAAGAGCTAAAAATTGGCATGGAGAATGGTCTTAGGCTGGATAAATTAAATCAAAAAATTCTTGGAATTTTCACATGTGTGAGAGTGATTTTGATCCAAAACTCAGTTTCTAGGCATGGAGGCCTAATTAAGGCTTAATTAAGGAGAGATATTAGCAGAAAAAGGACACTTCCACTTACTTACAAAAACTAAAAATTGGCATGGAGTTATAAGGGAATACTTGGTCCTCAAAACTATCTTTATTTATATAATATCTTTCATACATTCTTCTACACAAAGAGGTTTTCATGATTTCAAGGTTACAAAGAATTGGGTGCTAGTGAGAGCTTTTGGTGAAAGATAAAGTCTTGGAGAGAGTTTGATAACTCCAAAATAATTGTTATATGTATAATATGATGTGAATATGCCATCCATGGAGATATATTTCCTTGGTGAGGATGAGACCAATATTTGACACTTGTAAGCAAAAGCAGGCATAGTAAAGCCAAGTGGATTTTGAGACACTTAAGAGTTTTAATCATAATTGTAGCATAAGTTATGAAGACTCCTAAACAATTTAAAAGTGTCAAATAGTAGGTAAAGAGATGTTTCAATAGGATTTAGTGATCGAGTGTGGCATTTTCCATCACGAACCAAGAGAAGGGGCAGTTTTCAAGAGCAAGATCAAGGTGTCAAGCAAGGTTTGAGACTTCCACACCACTTGGAGTAGGAGATCATATTTAGGGGATCAACACTTGTCGTTAGAGACCTGATAGAGTTTTTTGAAATTCCTTTCTTATTGTAACTCTCTTTTTGACACTTATCACTCTCTTTCATATGCCCTTCTCCCTTCTTCTCTCCCATTTCTCTATATCTTTAGACTTAATATGCTATGTTTGTATCCTCCACCTGGGTATGAAAAAGTCCTGCCCATTTTTAAACCTTTTATCAATGATAAAAGTTTGGTTTACCTCCTATTTTAATTGGTTTAAATGTGTGTGCTTAACTAGTTTATCTTGAGAAATGATTAACTTTGCTTCCTTGGCATGTTTATCCTTTTTTTGCATTCATATTCCTTTTGGAACTTAGTTGGAATTATTTTTAAGTGTCAAAGTGAAGTGTGAAAGGTTTATTGAGTTATCTATTCATTAGTGTCACTCTATGACCTTTTTACTAGTTCTCCTAGCCCAAGCATATTTCACAACCTTCATGTGAAATGCCAATGTAGAGAGGTAGATTATGAATAATGTTTGTTGTAGGTTAGTCTCATGGTTGAAGTGCATATGTAGCTAGTTGGTAGTGGCCAAATTATTTTGGTGCATCTTTTCCATTAGAGTAGGTTTTGCTCTCTTTTCCTAGCAAGCTGGTAGAGTAGTTTGTGAGCCTAAGTGATTCATCAAGGGGAGCTAGCTCGTTAACCTAGAGATTCAATCCAAGTTTAGGCCACCCATAGCCTAGGATTTTATCCATGTTACTCCAAATTTGGAAGGCTTGAACTACCTTCCAAGGGTGCAAATTTGGTTGATAACATTTCCAAAGACTCAAATTAGTTCAAATAAGATTCTATAATAAGTTACAAATTTTCAAATATTTAAAGTGATTATGAAATTAAACACATAACAAATATTCACACATTGATAAAAATTCTATGGGAATATAACATGCATATGCATTTACTTTTCAAAGACTCAAATTGAAAAATTATACACAATTTAATACATGTACATGGGCATATGCAAAACAGTTAGAAGATCAAAATTAAAGGTTTAAAATACAATCATAATTAAGAATATAGATGCATAACATTTTATATCATTGGAAAAAAATTAGGGGGCATGATACACATTTATGCTCATGCTTATTCAAAGTTTCAAAATGCAAAGTTTAAGAGTTGAAAGTTAAAATTTACAAATTGAAAGGA
This sequence comes from Torreya grandis, assembly GCA_037957365.1. NCBI lineage: Eukaryota > Viridiplantae > Streptophyta > Pinopsida > Cupressales > Taxaceae > Torreya > Torreya grandis. Next base: position 2,217,483 of record JARHVA010000182.1, read on the forward strand.
GAAATATTCATTTCAATTCAAATATATGAGAAATGTGATCATGATGGGAGAATGAATATTATTCATTCACTTTCCATTATGAAAAATAGAATATAGATCCATCTATAGTGGTGTGATTTTAATCTAGGTAAGTAATGTACATTGAAGTTCAATGACACTCAATGGTCTTGGAATTACTTGTAATGAGCCCATTGTGTTGTTTCATATTCTATATGGGTGATGTACATTTGAGTCTAGTGACACTCAAAAAACATGACATCACTTATAGAAAACCCATTGTACCTTTTTTGGATTAGTAAATTAGTGACTATTCCCCATTCATGAGGGTTGGAATAATGCATATTTCCAACTCAAGAACTTGATTAGTTATTCAGATTAGGACTTGATCACTCTTAATTTACTATTTGATCAAATTGTGTAAGTGATTCAACAAGGGGGTATAGTTATCCATCATTAATTATAGGTTATAGAGTAATTTGGTTTCACCTACATATAGGTGTACTCCTTCCTTTCTTTCTTTTCAAAATTTTCAAGTTTTAAAGTTTAAGATTTTTCAAATTTCAAATGAAAAATGACTGCTTCATGAGTTGTTGTAGGGTTTTATAAATTTGAGTGGCCTGCATAACGAAAGTATTTATTTAAATAAAAAATTTATTGTCCACACTCAGGTTCAAATTATTTCTCATTTACTCAATCAATTTCATTAGTATAATAAATGTGGGAAAACTGTAGACACATTAATCTGGTCACAAGTACTTGAAAATGCTAATTATTAACATATCCTAAATCATATGACTTGTGCCAAATTACATGAATCTTATTTTCCATTCATGTAAGCCATATATATATATATATATATATATATATATATATATATACATATATATATATATATACATATATATATATATATACACATATATATATATACATATATGTATATATACATACATATATATATATATGTGTGTGTGTGTGTGTGTATATATGTATATATACATATGTGTATATATATATATGTGTGTGTATATATATATGTATGTATTCTTAAACCTTAATCAATTTCATTAGTATAATAAATGTGGGAAAACTGTAGACACATTAATCTGGTCACAAGTACTTGAAAATGCTAATTATTAACATATCCTAAATCATATGACTTGTGCCAAATTACATGAATCTTATTTTCCATTTATGTAAGCCATATATATATATATATATATATATATATATATATATATATATATATATATATATATATATATATATATATATATATATATACATATATATATACATATATATATATATACATATATATATGTGTGTGTGTGTGTGTGTGTGTGTGTGTATATATATATATATGTATGTATTCTTAAACCTTTTTTTGTAATCACTATTACACATAATCATCAAAGTTAAATGTTCATGTTGATTTGAAGAACCTTCAAATTATCTCCAATAAAGGAAAATTGAACCTAATCCTCTTGGACAAGCATGTTATGCACTCTTATCCACTTATTATAGTTGTGTCTTGTACCAAATAACAACTAGTTTTTAAAATTCAAAACATCCTTTTGATTCTTATTGCATGTTTCACATGGTTGACTAAAAGAAATTGTCAAAATGTTTTCCTATATAAAAAAAAAGTTCATTCATTTGGGGCACTATATATCACTTGGTATTCAAATATTTTAAGCTTTCATAGTATTTTAAATCTACCCTATTCCTTCAAAATTCAATATCACTCACAAGGAGGACCCATAAGCCAATCAAGAGCATTATAAAACAAGTCAAGAGCTATCATTGCCAAGTATTGATGTCATTTTTATAGATACATACATATATTCAAGGAGAATAATTTCACATTCACTCTATGTGGGAGAAATACACGGGTTTAATTTCCCTCTTTAGAGTGTTGGATACATAGGTAATAATCAATCATTAAAAGGGTGATTAAGGTTAGCTCAACTCATTACACTCTCTTTTTTTTATAGGTTTTCAAGTTATCAAAGTGCCATTATGGTTTTGAATAAAAGATAATAAAAATAACAAATTATATGTTGCATAATATAATCCATGATATCTTAGATTGCTTAACAAACATAGGTAAAAAAAGCACAATGGTCAATTTTTTAGCATAGTCAATTGGGACAAGTTCATAGTCAACGGGCTCAAGCACACTTTGTTGATGTCCACTTAAAATAGTCATGTCCGGGAATATTATCTAATTTTTCCATTGATCTTTCATTTCTATAATTTTCATTTCTGTCTTTCCTTGTCAGTTACCTATCATAGTCAACTAGTACAAGTTTGTAATCAATAGACTCAAATGAATTATGATGCAGTCCAATTACTATGGACTTGTCTAGATTAAATTTATATTTATGATCCTACATAGTCACCTCTTCTTCTGATTTCCACTTCCAAACACTCAAAAATTTCAAAAAAAAATTGTGCAAGATGAGTATATCTCCTCTTAGTGTTTTCCATTTTTTTTATATTTAGCAATTTATCAAAATTAGAACTGTTAACATTGTACATCTTTAAAATTAAGGTATTTTTCTATTTTACACCTATATAATTATATGAAAAATTATTTATTTTTATAAAAAAATAAGGTAAAATGTTATGCAAAAAATGTAAGTTGAAGAAATGAAAGAACAAGTCTTGGTTGAATGCTCACTCCATGCCTTATGACGATGCATATACTGATAAAACTTGACCTAAGTTTTCATGGGTTTAAATAAAGTCAAAATAAAAGAATTTATTACCATAGAATCCAATATATACAATCTAATCACTTATACACTAGAACATGACAATAAAATATATACAATCTAATCACTTATCCTTACAATTAGTACATGCAATGCATAACATCAAATTAATAACTAGTGGGACCTAACCTCATTAACCCAATTTTACATTTAAAATACTTAAGACATTATTTCAAGTTTTATTACTCTCTTAAAAACATCCTTTCTTATCAAGATTTTCCATCAAGTAAATAAGTAGATAATATGGAACCACAAAGCATAAGATATTTACAATCAAATTAACATACTTTTGATTAAGCATTTACAATATTTTCCAATAATAGTTAGAGAGTATCATAATCACATTTCATTTCCTTTAATTAAAACATAATAATATAGATACAAGATGAGTACACCAAGGACACAATCTTTGTTTAGGAAAAGTCTAAATAATGAATCTTAATGAAAATGACATAATATAAAATAAATTTTTATTTCTAAGAAAAAATTATTTTTTCTTTTCATATTTTTCTAAAGTCAAGCAAATAAACATATTTCTTTTAGTACTTAAGATCAATAATAATTAATTTAATTTTTCTTTCCTATAATTTTATCAAAGATATGTAACTCTCATCAACCCTTGAGCCTCCAAAATATCAAAAAAAGGTTATAGGCATATTGGCTTAAGTTTAGGAAATAAAATCACACAATATGTAATCAATCACAAGTTTAATGGATTGTCTAAACAATTGAGAAATAAGGTAAATAGAGGTAAGTATTTGAGTGTAGGAATTCCCATTTTCATAAACTATAATAACATAAGTTATAAGCATTATATTATGCATACACAAATTCATATCAAAAATTTAATAATGAGAGATAGAATACAACCCCCATGCCCCCAAGATCCTCCTAAGGCTCTTTCCCTTTTACCCTTTGTAAAAACCTAACCTTAACATTGATATTAATTTTTAAAAATTTAAATAAAATATGTGGTACATATCCTACATGTAAATCTCATAATAACCCATTTCCTTTAGCTTGTCATTTTGTTTCTACTATCCTATTCTCACATTGAGTTTCACCCTTAAAGAGGCTTGTTTCAGGACCTCTTCACCCAATTAACACAATGGGATCTCTGTAAGGTTGTGGGTGACCTATAACTAGAGAGAACCTCCAGAGAGGGCTAGATCCATTGATACAACACATAAAACTAACAATAACCTACTCAATTGACAAGGAAGAGAGAAAGATAAAACTAAAATTAAAGAGAGGTGATGTACTAAAATCTTGACCTCCACTTGCCTATGCACTTGTGAGGTGAAACAAGATTGATTAGACCACATAACTCCAACTTGAAGTTCTCCTTACATCAATTTTTCAACATGGAGGTGTTGGGAAATGTATGAATTAGGAGGGAAAATGAAGATGTGAACTACTAATTCATGAATGGAAGATTTTCACATCTAATTCCATACACAACCAGTTATAACACTTCATTTGACTTGCAAAGAGACAACCTACTTGAAAATAGGTAAGGGTGAGGGGATAAAAAAAGGGAATTAGGACACTACCACTCTCAATCATGCACAATCATGAGTATACACTAAAATCAATCTTGAATAAGGCTAAAACTAACTTGTTATTCATTCTAAAAGGTAAGACAAAGTGTTAATTTGAGTAGGGTTATGCCATACTCAGCTTTAAAATCCTTTACCATCCCTTCAAGGACAAATATATAGAAGAAAATGAGAGAGATAGAGAGGAAGAGGACGTGGTAAAAGTCCATGATGACTATCATACATTAGTTACAATATTTATGAGAGTAAGAAAATAATATCATAACTCCTCTCCATGCATTGGATTGGTGTGATAATAGTCTTTATGAATAGGTGGAATGGTTCTTAAAGGAAGAGTTACAATTCATTTATTGAAGAATAGTTACAAACTGATCTCTTGACCTTGATTCTCATTGAATTATTTCACTACACTCATGTCTCATCATGAATTTCAATTCTTTTGTATGTAGCTCATGCTCTACATTGGATTCAAATCCCTTCGATCATTTTGAGACTTGGCTCATGCCCAGTAATCTTCAATAATTGATGTCTCTCGCTTCATGATTACAAAAAAAACTTGTCCATATCATAGGTGTCTTGGAGAAGATCATACCACCTCTATCTAGTTATGTCATTTATAACTACCTACAAAACTTGGGTAAAGAGTTGTATCATGTTGAGAATTGTTCGTATTTTTTTAGGTTTGGCATTGATGTCAAAGGTTCTTGAGAAAGGTGTTCATGAGGTCATTGAATAATGTAGCTATGAGGGAGAATATTTATCAGTGTTGCAATGATTATGATAGTGTAATACATGATTGGTATATGTTATTATGACTACATGAGTAATGTGAAGGTCAACATGAAAGGTCCTTTTAAAATTTGTCAAGTGATTGAGCCTAGTAAGTGTCTTAAGAAGGTATGTGTATAGGATGCCCAATCTTATTAATTAAGGGTCATGATGGCTTGGTGAGATGAATGCACATAGGCATGATAAGTTGTATGAGGTTATTTGAGCATGTATATGAGGCATTGGAGCACTCATGTGAGTCATAAGGTCAACCTACAAGGGTAGGGCCTACATGTCAAGTTTGTAACTAGACCTCTTCTAGATCTTGCTTGGCCTAATGAGGCATCATGATATGTTGTCAAGGCATATGAATGATGTATGACACCATTTAAGCATTAATTAGTCTGATTGAGTCTGTTAGAGTGATGTAGGGGCATCCTATAAGGACCCTAAAATGATCCATTTTTGTCCTTAGAGAATCTAATCAGTGTCAAATAGGTTGTATAGGGCATCATAAATCCATTTGTGGTGTCTTGGTAGTCTCAAGATGAATAAAATTCAAATTATAGGTTTTCCCTCCAAAAACACTATTTGAAAATTTGAATGTAGTTGAACTTTGTAAAAGGACTTTTTGAGTAATTTAAGAAGGTGGTAGATGTATATACATGCCTAAAGGTTGTAAAAAATTTAGGAGGTCCATAAAAAATTCATTAGTAAATAGTTAGGGTATAAACATATCATATTGTGTGTAAATCAAGAAAATGTTATGTAAACAAAACTCTACATGGAAAAATGGCCAAGAATTCAGTTATGCACTTTTATAGGAGATAGAAGTCATTTTTAGATTGTAGGAAAAGGTTCTATTTGATTAAGATGAAATAAGGAATGTAATTGTGAATACTAGTCTGAATTGGAATGTCGAAACCCCTATTTTGAATGTATGTAATCCCTATTTTGAAAAGGAATGAAAACATACCTCTGTTGAAGGTCATTGCTCATATTACTGTCATATTATTTTGTTGATGAATACATGTTTGATGAATGAAAGTATGATATTGATAATGGTTTTCAAAATGTGATTGAAAAGTTATTTAATATTGTATATGTGTTAAGAATTGAAGGGAGTCGAGAAAAGAACCCCTATTCTAGAATTTGGTAAAAATAGACTTTGTATTAAGTTAATTATTTGTAGAGGATTGAGTTTACAAAAATAATAGTCATATGGAATTTCAAATTGTTTGATTTTTTTATTAAAAGGTTTTGGTATGTGTTGGAGATCATATATTGTAAGGGACAGTGTTAAATCATCTAATATGCCAATATTTTCATAAGCAGACCCTGTTTTGGGAGTATCTCTTTGTGTGTAGACTGTATATTGGTGGATAATGAATCAAGATTTGTTAGAGTTGTATTTTTAATATTTATTAAATAATATTGAAATTTTATTGAACTTATAGGCTTTGAAGATCATCGCTGAAATCCTTTAGTCATTGGATAAGGGTAAGAGTAGGTTTAATGTTTTTATAATAGACAAGGTTTGACAAAACTATGGGTATTGGGTGTTGCTTGGATGGAAGTGGTCATTGATTTGATATTCAAGTGCATTGATAAGTTTAGGTAAGACTTTTATATGTGAATTAAGCTTCTTTGAATACTATGATCTTGTGCAAAATAAGTTGTTCATCTAGACAATATAAACCTATAGATAGTCACTTATTAGCATAGTCAGACATGTTTTAAACTAGAAAACATAGAGTGTGGATTATTCAAGGCCTAATATGGATTGGAGAACTTGGAGATGGTTTAAATAGACCTTATTAATCTTTCATAATCATTTGAAACCTTTCTTAGAGGGAGATATAGCAAGTTTAGTGATCTAAGTTAAGACTGGGACATGATAACCCTAAATCTAGGGTTTTGATTGAATAGAGTGTTTCCATCAAAAAATTTAGTTGAAACTTTGTGAGAATATCAAGAAAAAGTTATTTACATATATATTCAAGTTTATTTTATGCTTTCATATGTCTAAGTATGGATTTTAGAGACTATTTGTTTAAGGAACCTTAAGAGACATAATAGGGGTGAACAATGGCTTAAAGAGGATTTGAAAATTGATCAACAGATAGATTTAGGTTCAAAAATTGTGATAATATAAGGTATTTGATAAAGGGTATCTATATTGATGTATGGTTTTAACATGTATATGTGTACCTATTCGTACAAAGTTAATAGACCCATAAATAGGGCTATAAGAAATGGTTTAGAGCAGAGCAGAGTTATCTAAAAGGAGTTTCATAACTGAGTTAAGGATGGGTGCAAGTGAAATGTGAGCCTAAAAACCTAATATGCCTCATAAAATTTATGAGAAATAGAGGTGATATTTTGATTTTTTTTGGAATTGAAGTTTTTAGCTTAAAAGAAAAAACCTAATTGAGGTGAGATGTACATATTGGGTGCCAGTCAGTGAGAAAGTGTATTGAAAAGAGATATGTGAGTGAGAAAATAGTGTTTATAGGCCATAAAGATAGTAAGTATTCAAATAATTCTGGTCTATGTGAAGTTTCAAGAGGTTCAAACAAGATTGAGTAGATTGATGACAAGCATTGTTGATTGAATGCATGAGGAAGAGTAAGAAAGTGTCAAAACTTGAGATAGGAAGAGTTGGTGAGTATTACTCTGCATCATTTGGTATTACAGCCTAAATATTATTTGAGAAGAGAAAGGACACCAACAATCATGATAAGGTACTTTTGATTTTTTTTCATTTATGTTTTGATTTAATTTGTTGAAATGTGCATGAAGGTTAAAAGAAGTTGGTAGCAGTCCTGCAACCAAGTGTGGCTTATTAATCAAGAGAGATGTTAATAAGCTCAAGTGAGTAAGAGAGGCTCATAAATATAGCTCAGAAGAGAGAAGAGGAGTCCTATAGGTATGATAAGAGGATAATTCCCATGTGTGGACAAGAAAAGACCTAGTTGAGGTCAAGAGAAAGAGAAGAGAGATAGACCAAGTGAATGGTCAAGATGTGGCAAGAGAGTGAAGGCTTGTCAAAAATGATAATAGGTCCAGGTGAGGCCAAGGATTTGATATACATACTCAAGGAGATGAGGAAAGAGAAAGGTAATAAGAAATAGAGCATAGTGGATGAGAGAAGCTACCACACTAGAAAATGGTGCAAGATGGCACCAAGCAGAGAATAGAGATGGAAAGAGAGATGGCTAAGATGAGGTAGCAGATGGATAGGATGCTATTTATGTTAGAGTAGATAAGAGAAATTGGAATCCCATATGTTGGATGGGTAATGAATAATAAGCCACTCAAGTGGTCAATCAAACTATTGATGAAGAGAATAAAGGTACAAGCAAAGAGAGAGGAGAGAGAGAAAAAGAGGTTTCTATATAAGAAACTCAAGAATGAAATGAAGAGATACAAGATGAGGATGAAAGAGGAGGAAGATTCACACATTGATGTGGATGAGGTGAGTTTGAGTGAATAAAAAATGAAAAATTGTAGTTAGCCAAGTGTTGAACATGACAAAGAAGATGAAGATCAATTGGAAGGCCTCATTGAAGGCTTGAACATAGGAATGCAACCCCATGAAGAAGGTATGAATTCTGATTTTATGTTTGTATATGAAAGTAATGAGAAACTAGAGGTAGAATTGGAAGCCATGTAAAAGGCATTACAAGGTGAAGTGATAGAGAATGAATAAGATGAACATGTTGTAGCAATTGATAACCTCATGGAAGAGGATAAAGAATATGAAAAAGAAGCATTGAAGGCATAAATATGTCAAATTGGAGCTATAGATCCATTTGTAGGATTTAACTTCATAGAGATAGTAGGTATGCATGATTTTGTCATTGTTTTGGTTGCAGGTATGAAGATGGAAGTAGAATAAGATGAAATTAAAATAGTTTTAGCAGTATATTAGGGCATCTCCAACCCACATAACTAAGGTAAAGAGGAAAAAGAGAGTGTACATGCAATGCAAGATGAAGAAATCAAGCAAGAAAGAAGAATAGTGTATGATAGAGGAAAAGTTGAGCATAATGAGGAGTAGCTAAAGCATGTAAAGATAGGAGCAGTAGAAGATGATCCAAGAGAGATGAATTGGAAGAGACAAAAGAAGCATAACAATTCATTGGAGCTCAATCTCTATCTCCCTCGAGAGTATGATGTAGGGGCATCATATAAGGACCCAAAAAATGATCCATTTTTGTCTTTAGAGAGTCTAATAAATGTAAAATAGGTTATATAAGTCATCATAAGTCCATTTTTGGAGTCTTGGTGGTCTCAACATGCATAAAATTCAAATTATAGTTTTTCCCTCCAAAAACACTATTGGAAAATTTGAATGTAGTTGAACTTAGTAAAAGGACTTTTTAAGAAATTTAAGGTGGAAGATGTATATACATGCCTAGAGGTTGTAAATAATATAGGAGTTCCATTAAAATCTCATTATTCAATAGTTAGGGTATAAACATATCATATTGTGTGTAAATCAAGAAAATGTTATGTAAACAAAAAAAACTCTACCTGGAAAAATGGCCAAGAATTTAGTTATGGACTTTTGTAGGAGATATAAGTTAGTTTTAGGTTGTAGGAAAGAAGGAAGGTAATTTTGAATCATGGTATGAAGTTTAATGTTGAAACCACTATTTTGAATGTATGTAATCCCTATTTTGAAAAGGAATGAAAATAAACCTCTGTTGAAAGTCATTACTCATCTTGTTGTTGTATTGTTTTGTTGATGAATACATGTTTGATGAATGAAAGTATAATATTTAGAATGGTTTTAAAAATGTGATTGAAAATTTATTTAATGTTTTATATGTGTTAAGACTTGAAGGGAGTAGAGAAAAGAACCCATGTTCCAGAATTTGGTAAAAATAGACTTTGTATTGAGTTAATTGTTTGTAGAGGATTGAGTTTAAAAAAAGAATAGTCACGTGGACTTGAAAGCTATTTGAATGGTTTATTTAAAGGTTTCTTAATGTGTTTGAGATCATATAATGCAAGGGACAATGTTAAATCATCTAATATGCCAATATTTTCATAAGCAGACTCTGTTCTGAGAGTTATCTCTTTGTCTACAAATTGTATACTAGTGGATAATGAATCAAGGTTTGTTGGAGATGTATTGTTAGTCTTGTTTAAATAATATTTATAGTTGATTGAACTTATAGGATTTTAATATCATCAAAAAAATCCTTTAGTCATTGGATAAGGGTAAGAGCAGGTTTAACATTTCTGTAATAGATAGGGTTTGACAAAACTGTGGCTATTGGGTGTTGCTTGGATGGAAGTGGTCATTGAGTTAATACTCAACTGCATTGATAAGTTGAGGTAAGCCTTTTATATGTGAATTAAGCTTCTTTGAATCATATTATCTTGTGAAAAATAAGTTATTCATGTAGATAATATAAACTTGTAGACAACCACTTATTAGCACAGTCAGACATGTTTTGAACTAGAAAACATAGAGCGTGGATTGTTCAAGGGCTAATATGGATTGGAGAACTTGGAGATGGTTTAAATAGACCTTATGAATATTTTTTAATCCTTTGAAACCTTTTTAGAGGGAGATATAGCAAATTTAGTGCTCTCAGCTAAGACCAGGACATGATAACCGTAAATCTAGGGTTTTGATTGAATATAGTGTTTTCACCAGTCATTTTAGTTGAAACTTTGTGAAAAGATTAGGAACAAGGTATGTAAAGATATTTTAAAGTTTATTTTGTGTGTTCATACATCTAAGTACAGATTTTGGAGACTGTTTGTTTTAGGAACCCTAAGAGACCTAATAGGGGTGAACAATGGCTTTAAAAGGGTCTAAAAAGTGATCAAAAGATAGAGTTAGGTTTGTAAATTATGGGAATAGAAGGTATTTGATAAAGGGTATCTATATTGATGATTGGTTTTGACATATACACCTGTACCTATTCATACAAAGTCAAGAGACCCATAAATAGGGCTACAAGAAATGGTTTAGAGTAGAGCAAAGTTGTCTAAAAGGAGTTTCATAACTGAGTTAAGGATGGATTCAAGGTGTGCAAGTGAAATGTGAGCCTAAAAACCTAATAGGCCTTAGAAAAGTGATGAAAAATAAAGGTGAGAGTTTGATGTGTTTTGAAATTGAATTTTTTAGCTTAAAAGAAAAAACCTAATTGAGGTGAGATGTACATATTAGGTGTTAGTTAGTGATAAAGTGTATTTAAAAGAGATATGTGAGTGAGAAAATAGTGTTTAGAGGCCATAAAGGTAGTAAGGAAATATTCAAAGAAGTCTGGTCTATGTGAAGTGTCAAGAGGTTCAAACAAGATTGAGTAGATTGATGACAAGCATTGTTGATTGAATGCATGAGGAAGAGTAGGAAAGTGTCAAATCTTGAGATAGGAAGAGTTAGTGAGTATTACTCTACATTAGAGAGTGGTTGAGAGCACATGGAAAGAGGCATAAATTTTAGTTTCAATGCCTTATATGATTTACAGGACAAAGTCTAAGAAAGTAAAGAGAGAGAGACTGTGTGGACTAATGAGGGGTCATGATCATATTTAAAGGTGTATAAGCTCATATAATCTTTTTTATAGATAAATTATGATGTTTCAAGTTTTCTCATGAAGTTTTGGATCAAATTTGGAAGGATAAGGCTTGAAAATATGTTCTAAAGTCTCTTGAGTACACAGAATGAAGGTTTCTCTACTAGAGAAGGTTTTTATTATGATCATTAGCTCATCAAAACTTTGAATGAGAACCTAATATATTCATGGTAGAGGGGGGAGAGTCCTATCTCAAAATTCCAAGCATTAGTTTCTAGTTAAGGGGCCATGCTTTATGAATGACCGTTAAGAGCGAAAATAGGTTTAAAACCTCCTAGAACCCTCATAGTGAACCAATGTTGAATATATGGTTCAAAATAGACTATAATGGTATCAAATGAATATAAAAACTATTTTATATTATATTAAACTATCCTAGACACCTCTAAGTGTGATTGAGTTGTTAGGTGTGTGAGTAGATCCTACAAGAAAGTGCTAGTTTATGGGAGATTTATAGTAGTAGTCAGAGTTGACCAAGTATAAGCATGAAAATCATTGGATGGAAAAGTCTAATACTTTTATTTTATGTCCATTGTGGTTTATATATGGGTTTTATCCTTCAAGTATGCTAACCCAGTCATCCAAATTAGCTAGTCGCTAACAAGCCTAATGATGGAAACAATAAAAAACCCAGGCAATAGTGAGAAGATGATTAAGAATGTGTTATCATGAGATAGTGATAAATAAAAGTGAATGGAGAGATTTTTAAAGACTTGTAATACATTTTTATTTTCGGTATGATTTTTTGAGGTTAATGACTATAGTGAAAAATTTGCTCACAAATTGACCTATCTAGTACAGATGAGATAATGAGATGTAAGATCATAAGATTGGTCTACAAGACTGATATTTTCCATTTGAACATGTTATATTTATATATAATAATTATAAAATGATCTCATAATATCATATACATGCATTATGAGGATATTAAAGTGGTCATATAGGTGTTAAAGGTCATTGTTACCATGACTGGGCTTTGAGGAAAATTGGTTGTTCTGAGTGAGCAAGTTGTAGGAGTATTTTTGAGTAATTTTACCCTATGTAATTAATTATAATGATATTGATGAAGTTTTTAATGTCTTATGGGTTTTATTTATATGTTTTATTTTCATGTTTGTGTGTCCAAACTTTGTTTTATCTTCATTTGTTCAAGACATACCTCTCTGTGTGTGTGTAAAGGTCTAATGTAAACAGTACTAACGACATGCTTCAAGTGGTGATTGGAGCTAAAATGTGTCATATAAATAATATGAGATTATAATGTGTAAATTTTATTGGAATATTAAATTTTCATATTTTGTATTAATTTTTAAAGTGCTCTAAGAAGATCAAAGTGTAATGTGTACTAATGAAGACCTAATTGAATTAGGTCTCCTTAAGGCCTAATGAAGGATTTGGTCCATTTGAGATATGACCAACATAATTTAATGATTTATTCATTTTTATTGAATGTAATAAGGCCTATTTTTTAATATATAAGTGGTAAATTTTTTATGGTTGACCAATAGGTGTATGATCAAGATCCTAATATAAGAACAAGGCCTAAAGGCCTAATTCTAGTTAGAGTATGAGCGAGTGAAAGTGAAGGATATAACACTTTTAATAGATGAAGGAGGTCTAAAATAACATCATAAGGGTGAAAATAAACTATCATGAATATATAACAAGGGTATTATAGATGAAGATCAAGGTCATATGACCTAATCTGTCTTGAAGAGACCTGGATGAGTGAAGAAGCCTAGAAGGCAGTTTGAGAGGGATATAAGAGAGAGAAGGAATGAAGAAAGTTATCATGATATTATATGATAAATAAGGTGTTTTTAAGGTGATAAAAAAATTTATTTTTATTATTTGGTGCTAATTCATCTAGGGGGTTGGTGCCTCCTTACAAGTTGGTACTTGTTAAAGCCTATATGGGTTGGTGCTTAGCTAGTTGGGGTTGGTGCTCCATGTAGAGTTGGTGCTTCACTAAATTGTGATATTTTGGCTTATAGGACTATATTCCATTTGTAGGGATCAATGGGTTTTCTTCTTTTTGAGGTTTTCCCACTCATAGGTGTGTTTTCTTATGTTATTCTCATGTGAATGACTCTTTATGCATTGTTATATCTTTGTATTGCTTTGATGGTACAAAGAATGTTAAATTACATGTGAAAGAAATATTTAAGAGAATAATTAACCCCCCTCTTATTCATTTTATTTCCAATAATTGGTATTAGAGCCTAGTCTTTTTCAACAATTCTAACAACTTGAAGGTGATCTTAAGAAGCACAAGATGTCTTATGATTAAAAGGAAGAAGACAACATGTATGATGAAGAAGTCTAATATGAAAATCAAGAAGGAGAAGCTAAAGTTTAACTTGAAGCTGAGATCATAAGTGCCCTTGATGATTTGAAGCATCAAAAATAGAATATCAAGGATCTTAGGAGTTAGTTAGAAGGTGTCAACACAAGGTTTCGGTCAAAAGAAGTTGAGTATGACCAATTGAAGATAGATCTAGATTCTTTGAAGGTTGAGCATGAAAATCTCATAGAAAAATGAGCAAGTTTGAGAGAGTGTGTGAGAATTCAAAACAAGTCAATAGTATAAAAATGAAAAGACCAATCAAGCATCCCAATGCAATAAAAGATAAGTCATCATGGGACCATGATAAAAGGAGTAATCAGTCAAGAGGTAAGTATATAAATTTTTTTTACTACATCTATCATAATATAGGACAAATTGCAAGATTATGCTTTAATATATTTTGAAGGACCTCAAGATTTAACAAGACATATGAAGCTCATATAATGCATGAGAAGAATCAAACATTACTATGGAATATAAAGCAAGTTAGGACTAATCATATTGAGCTCAAGAATCAAGATGGACTATTTACTAAGGAGGAACATAAGATGAAAATGGATTCTATGTTAGCTCATACTACCTTTCAAATTAAACATGAAGGCATGAAATGTTATATATAGTGGTTTCTCAAGCCACATGACAAGAGATAAAAATAAGTTCATCTCATTAAAGAAGAATGTTGCAGGAACAGTTAGGTTTGGAAATAACACAACTACCAATATAATTGGTAAGGGTGTTTTGAGTTTGGATATTGGAAAGACCAAGACACAAAATGTGTTGTATATGGAAGGTTTGAAACATAACTTACTTAGTGTAAGTCAAATGTGTAATCAAGGAAACACCTTAAACTTTCATGACAGAAGGTGTGAAATAAGGAGATCCAAATCAAGAAGGCTAATTTCTAATTCTAAGAGGACTGAGAATAATTTATATGTCTTAAATGAGATAAAGAAGAGATGATTTATGATCAAGATGGATGAAAGTTGGATATGGAATAGAAGGTTAGGTCACCTAAACTTTGATAATCTGGTTAAGATAATCACTAAGAAGTATGTGAATAACATGCCTAAGATCACCAAACCTACAAACATACTTTGTAAGGCTTGTCAACATGATAAGCAGAGTAAACGAAGGTTCAAGTCCAATGATTACTCTATCATAATACCCTTGGAGTTAATACACATTGATATTTGTGGGCCTATAAGAATTCAAATCATTCAAGGATATAGATACTTCATGTTACTCATAGATGACTACACAAAAATGACTTGGGTTGCATTCTTAAAAGGAAAGTCAAAAGCTCTTAACAAGTTCAAGACATTTAAGGCTTTTGTTGAGAATGAGAGGAATGGGAACATCAAGTGCCTAAGATCTGAAAGATTAGGAGAGTTTTGGTCTAATGATTTTGATGACTTATATGAGGTTCATGGAATAAGGAGACATTCTCAATAGCAAAGACACCTCAACAGAACAGGATAGTGGAAAGAAAGAATATGACAGTTTAAGAGATGGATAGAATTATGATAAATGAGTCTATATTATCTAATGGATATTGGAGAGAGGTAGTAAGCACTATATTCTACATTTTGAATAGAGGACAGATGAGGACTAATGGCAACAAGACTCATTATGAACTATGGAAGGGCAAACCTACTAATGTGGAACACTTTAGATTGTTTTAGAGAAAATGTTTCATCAAAAGAGATGATTAAGACTTAGGAAAATTTGATTCCACATATGATGAAGGTATATTATTAGGATACTCATCAATGAACTCAGCCTATAGATGTTATAACAAGAGGTTATAGAAGATAGTGGAAAGCACCAATGTGAAGATTGATGAGACAAGGAGATCACACTCACATTCAAAGGATACTTTAGATTATCTAGATTTCAATAATGAATAAGAAACTATAGAGGTTGATTAGGAAGAAGAAGAATTTGATGAGAGATAGTACTCAAAAGGTCCCTCAAGGCAGATTCAAAGAGATCACCTTGAATCTCAAATCATTGGTTATAAGAATGCATGTATGCAAACAAGGAGAAGACTGGTAAGTAATCTAAATCAAGATAACATTTCTCTATTATCTAAGATTGAATCTAAGAATATTATGGAATCAAGCAAAGACAAATTTTGGATAGATTATTTGAATGAGGAGTTAGACCAAATAGAGAAGAATGAGACTTGGGAATTAGTTCCTAGGCTTAAAATTAAGAATGTCAATGGCACAAAGTGGGTGTTTAAAAAAAAGTTAAATGAAGATGGAGAAGTCATTAGAAACAAGGCTATATTGGTATGCAAGGGATATGCATAAGTTGAACAGGTATACTTTGAGGATACATTTTCACCAATAAAAATATTGGATGCCATCAAATTGTTTCTAGCATATGCAGGATTCAAAGGGTTCAAAGTATACCAGATAGATGCCAAACCTGCCTTTTTAAATGAGAATTTAGAAGAGGAAGTGTACATTGATAAATATTATATGTTCTCACTATCAAATGATAAGGACTATGTTTGCATATTGAAAAAGGCTCTCTATGATCTAAAACAAGCTCTTAGAGCTTGGTATGTTAGGTTGGATAGGTATATATTCCATCAAGGATTCAAAATAGGAGTTGCAGATAGTAATCTATACATAAAGATAGAAGGTGACCATTAGTTGATAGTATTTGTCTATGTGGATGACATCATTTTTAGTGGAAAGAATGAGAACATGACTAAAGCCTTTGTAGAGGTGATGAATACAAAATTTGAGATGTCCATGCTAGGATAACTATCATTCTTTCTTGGGTTGTAAATCACTTAATCTAAAAAATGTATATTCATCTCACAAGCCAAGTACATAAGAGAGATTCTAAAGAAGTTTGAGATGGAATATTGCAAGGTAATTAGTACATCCTTGATCACATAGTGTAATTTGAGAAAGGAAGATGAGTCTCCAAAGGTCAATCAAACATCATATAGGTTAATGATTGTAATTTTGTTATACACCATTGCCTCTAGACCTAACATCATACAAGAAGTAGGTTTTGTGTGAAGGTTTCAAGCATATTCAAAGGAGAATCATCTATAAATAGTCAAGAGGATACTCAAGTATATCAAGGGGACTATGGAGTATGGATTGTGGTATCCAAGAAGCAAGGAGTTTAATTTGACAGCCTATATAGATGCAAACTGGGTAGGAATTCTAGATTATAGGAAGAGTACAAGTGGAGGAGCTTTCTTCTTAGGTGGGTGCCTAGTTTCATGGATAAGAAAGAAGTAACCATTAGTAGCATTATCCACATGTGAGGCTAAGTACATTTAATCATCTTCATGTTGCACTCAGGTCTTATAGATGAGACATACCCTAAAAGACTACAAAGTGGAGTATGATGGTCCTAGCCCTATCTATTATGACAATATAAGTGTTATAAGCATCTGAAAGAACCCTATCATGCACTTAAAGACCAAACACATTCACATCAAGTATCATTTTCTAAGAGAGAAGGTAAGTGAACAAAGTGTCAGACTTGAATATGTTTCTACATAGGATTAGATTGCAGACATCTTGACCAAACCACTTCCAAAGGTAACATTTGAACACCTAAGACAATAATTGGGTGTAATTCTTGACCTTAGTGATCATTGAGGAGGACAAGTACTTAGGGGGAGCTAATCATGCTCATTAACTCCAAGAATAGGTGATTTATTTCAAGAAGGTATGCATGGAGATAGGGGGAACATGTTTATATTATGTTTTATAAAATCATAATCTTGTGTGTTGAGTATTTTGCTTGCAAGGAATGTGATCTAAGGAGTTGCAGACATCACTTTGTCATTTATGTCAAATGGGGAGAAAGACCAAAATGGGGAAATAATAATGATTAGTATTTTTTTTCCATCAATGATAAAGGGGGATATTTTTTATCATTTTTCGTATTATTGAGGTTTGACATTGATGCCAAAGGTTACTGAGAAAGGTGTTCATGAAGTCATTGAAGAATGTAGCTATGAGAGAGACTATTGATAAGTGTTTTAGTGATTTTGAGAGTGTAGGACATGATAAATATATGTTCTTATGACTACATGAGTGATGTTAAGGTCAGCATGGAAGGTCCTTATTGTCAAAGTTATCAAGTGCTTGAGCCTAGTAAGTACTTTGAGAAGGTATGTGCATAGGATGCCTAGTATTGCAATGAAGGGTCATGATGACTAGGTGAGATGAATACACATAAGAATGATAAGTTGTATTATTTTGTTTAAGAATGTATATAAGGTATTGGATCACTCATGTGAGTCCCAAGGTAAGCCTATAGTGGTAGGACCTATAGGTCAAGTTTACAACTAGACCTCTTCTAGATCTTGCTTGGCCTAATGAGGCATCATGATATATTTTCAAGCCATATGAAGGATGTGTGGCATTTTTTAAGCATGTATGAAGTTGTTTGAGTATGTGAGAGTGGTGGAGAGCACATGGAAATAAGTATGAAGGTCATTTTTAAGGCTTAATGTGATTTATAGGTCAAGGTCTAAGCAAGCAAAGGGAGAGAGTGTGGCCTAATGAGGGGTCATGATAATATTTCAAGGTATATAAGCCCATATAATCATTTTCATAGGTAATTTATGTTGTTTTAAGTTTTCTCATGAAGTTTCAGGTCAAATTTGGAAGGGTAAGGCATGAAAATATGTTCTAAAGTCTCTCAAGTGCACAGAATGAAGGGTTCTCTACTCGAGAAGGTTTTTATTGTGCTCATTAGATCATCAAACCTCTAAATAGGAAATTAATATATTCATGGTAGAGGGGGAAGGGTCCTAGATCAAAATTCTAGGCATTAGTTTCTAAATTAAGGGGTTATGCTTTATGAATGATCATTAAGAGTGGAAATAGGTTTAAACCCTCTTAGAACCCTAATAGTGACCCGATGTTGAATACATAGATAAAAATAGCCAATAATGGTCTCAAATGACTATAAAAACTATTGGATATTGTATTAAACTCTCCCAAGCACCTTCAAGTGTAATTGAGTTGTTAGGTGCATGAGTAGATCCTATAGAAAAGTGTAAGTTTTTTGAAGATTTGTTATAGCAGTCAAAGTTGACCAAGTCAAATTATGAAAATAATTGGATGGATAAATTTTATACTATTATTTTATGTCCATGGTGGTTTATAAATAGGTTATATCCCTTATGTATGTTAAACCAATCATCCAAGATAGCCAATCACTAACAAGACTAATGGTGGAAATAGTGAAAAACCCAAGCAACAGGATAAGATGATTAGGAATGCATTATCATGAAATAGGGAGGAATAAAAGTACATGGATATATTATTTAGTAATTTTAATACATGTTAATTTTTTGGAGATTAGTGCTTATAGTGAAAAAGTTGCTCACAAGTTGACCTGTCTAGTACAAATGAGATAGTGAGATGTAAGGTCATGAGATTGATCTGCAAGACCAATACTTACCATTTGACCATGTTATATATATATATATATATATATATATATATATATATATATATATATATAATTTTAAAATGATATAATAATATCATATACATGAATTATAATGTTTTTAAATTTTTCATATGTGTTAAAGATCATTATCATCATGACTGGTCTTTAAGGAAAATTCGCAGTTCTAAGTGAACAAGTTACATGAGTGTTTTTGAGTAATTTTTCCCTATGTAATGACATATAATTATATTATTGAATTTTTTTAGGTATTTTAAGTTTTTTTATATGTTTAATTTTCATGGTTTTGTGGCCAAACTTTGTGTTATCTTCAGTTGTTCTAGACAAACCTTTCTATGTGTGTAAAGGCCTAATGTAAACAGTACTAATGGCATGCTTCAAGTGGTGATTAGAGATAAAAGGTGTCATGGACATAAGATAATATTATTATGGTATATTTTATTTTAATATTAACTTTTAATATTGTTTATGAAGTTTAAAGTGATCCAATAAAATCAAAGGGTAACATGTACTAATGAAGGCCTAATTGAATTAGGTCTCCTTAAGGCCTAAAGAAGGATTTGGTCCATTTGAGCTATGGCTGACATAATGTAATGATTGATTCATGTTTTTTTAATTTAATAAGGCATATTGTGTTGAATATCTAATTGTGAAAATTTTTATGGCTGACGAAGAGGTGTATGAGCAAGAGCCTAGTATAAGAATAAGGCCTAATAGGTCTAATTATCTAGTTAGAGTATGAGTGAGTGAAAGCAAAGGATATATCAATTTGAAGAGATAAAAGAGATATTATATACCATTATAAGGGTGAAAATAAACTATAATGAAGATCTAATATGGGTATTGTAGATGAATATCAAGTTCATATGACCTAATCTATCTTGAAGAGACCTAGATGAGTGAATAAGCCTAAAAGATAGCTTGAGAGGGATAGAAGAGAGAGAAGAATTGAAAAAGGTTATCATAATATTTTGTATGAGAAATAAGGTGTTATAAAGGTGATAAAAAATTTTAGGTGGTTGATTTGGTGCTTAGTCATCTAGGGGGTTGGTGTCACCTTGCAAACTGGTGCTTGTTAAAACCTAGTTGGGTTAGTGCTTAGCTAGTTGGGGTTGGTACTCCATGTGGAGTTGGTTCTTCACTAAATTTTGATATTTTTTATTATAGGAATATAGTATATTTTTAGGGATCGATGGGTTTTCTTCCCTTTAAGGGTTTCCCACTCATATGTGTGTTTTCTTGTGTTATGCTCATAGAATGACTCTTTATGCATTATTATATCTTTGTATTGCTTTGATGGTACAAAGAATGTTAAAGTACATGTGAAAGAAAGTTTTAAGAGATTGATTCACCCCATAATTAGTAATTTTATGATCTCATGGATGATGTCATATTTATCTCTATTAATTCTTGGTGCTTGACATCCTTTTGATGATGTCATGACCCAAATATTTTGATTTTTAAATTTACAATAATAGATATTCAATAAGTTTTCATGGATTTTCCACTTAAGATATTGATTTTATTTGATTTACTTAATGGTTATAATTAGTATATTTTAATTTTTGGAAATTAGTCACATGTTTAATCAAAATGGTTGAAAATGTCAATTTATTTGGTCGTAATTTGATTGGAGTTGAATTAGAGAAAGGTGATAATTGTGTATAAGGTATTATCCTAATTAGGATAGTATATATGTAAATAAACACATGCACATGATGTGTGATGACAAATTAGAGGATTTTAATGGTCTAAAATATCATTTTTATTGGTTGAAATTTGACTTGATGTGAATTGGAAGAAGATAATGCTTGTATAAAATACATTAATGTAGATGAATTAGAGCATTTCAGTGATTTTGGTCTAGATTGTGCATTGTTACATAATGTCATTCAGATTTGCAATTTTAGCTCAACAACGATAAGAATTAGATGTCTACATTTTATTCTTATTTGAGAAAGCATGGCAAGACATTTGGTTGAAGCAATGGATTTTCAAAGAATAAAGAAGTTATTAAGAAGAAGTTAGTTGCATGGTTCTTAATCTAATTTGATTTTCTTAAATGTTCTACTTATTATTTTTCAATTCTTGGAAATTGGTTGCATATTTAATCAAAATGGTTGAAAATGTCAATTTATTTGGTCTCAATTTGAATGGAGTTGAATTAGAGGAAGGTGATAATTGCATATAGGGTATTATCCTAATTAAGATAATATAGATGTGAATTGACACATACACATGATGTCTACTGACAAATCAAAGGATTTTAGTGGTCTAAAACATCATTTTGTTTGGTCACACTTTGACTCAAAAGGAATTACAAGAAGATAAAACTTGCTTAAAATACATTTCCCTATTTAGGGATACATGATCACAAATTGACACCTGTACGTGATGTTTACAGATGAATTATAATATTTTAATGATTTTGGTTTAGATTGTGATTTACTATGAAATGTCATTCAGATTTAAAATTTTAGCACAATAGTGATAAGAATTGGATGTCTACATTTTGCCCCTATTTGAGAAGGTGTGGAGAGACATTTGGTCGAAGTAATGGATTTTCAAAGAATAAAAAAATCATTAAGAAGAACTTAGAAGGTAATGTTTGAATAAATAATGACCCATGATGCCCCTTTGAGATGGTATGCAAGGATGAAAGAGGGATGAACTCTCAAAAAATAGAGAAAGAGTGAAATTAACCAATGAATGAGATTAAATCCATATGATCTAATGATTGCACATATTGATTCCCAATAAAATATAATGGGCCCTAGAGTGGGGGAAGTGGTAAAAATGCATCCCAAAATAGAAGTGACACACTTTGACCTTCCCAAAATAGGGTTAAAGTTACATGCTTAGAGAATGATCAATCCTTAAACAAGTTGCATACTTTGATTTTTCAAAATGAGGGCAAAATATAAAGAGCTTAAAATTAAAAGAAAAACAAAATGAGAGCATTAATCTAGAGAAAGGAGGTCAATTAATTAATAATGTGCCCCAGTAGAGCAGATTTGATCGGTTGATAAATTGATTTTACCCCGAGAGGGCTAATTTTGACCACTCATAATTGATTTTTACCTAGTAGGGAAAATTGGAAAGCATATCTCAAGGATATAACCTATTACATAAATTAAAAATGAGCAGGCACAAATGTAGGTGCAATGGCGTAATGACTTTTCAAAAATTAAAGAAGCCACAAACAACTAGGCATATAAGGATGCATAAAGAGATGAAAGAGAAGGCATACTAGGCATATGAGGATGACATGAGGGTTTAAGAATGATGATATTATATTAGAAGAATATGGATGTGAATAATAATGAAACAAGGATGATAAGGATAGTTGAGCTGACCTGAGATACATCATGTATCCAAACACTACGTACATAGTCCAAATGGACCTCAGTCCAATGTAGTTCTCCCAAGCGGGAGAAAATGGAACGAGGAATGAAGAATAGAAGAAATATGGACCAATGTTCAATTATGTTTATGATATCCTATTTAGGTGGTAGATATGTAGGATTGTGTTTTTAGAGATGTTTTTCACTACCATATTGACTTTTGGACTTAAATCACTTGATGTTTACTTTGGAAAATGAAATTATGCATCATAAATATTAATAACCTATAAGAACATTATATTTCAATTATGAATAGACTAATTCAAGGATAAATATTTAAAACTCAAGATAATGATAAAAAATACCAAAACCAAAGTTGCAAGCATTTATGTTTGAAAAAAAATATAATAGAAAAAGAAAAAGAGGTTTCAAATATAAAATGTAACCAACTCAAAATCAAGATATGAATCATCAAGACTTAAGTCAGAACAAGATTGTACCAAAAAATCAATAAGCAATAAAACAATTCAAATACAAACGTAAATAATTCAATTCTAAGTTAAGGCCAAACTCAAAAGGTTTATAAAATGTATTCAAACACAACACTAAAAATAAGCAAACAATCCAATAAACAAAACACACAAAAACACAAAACAATAAGACAAAGCAATCAATCAATCAGTATGCATGTTTACGAAGCTAAACAAACATCAACTTCAATACAAAAATAATGGTTAATCATAATGCTAGTATAAATAGAAAACCAATTATGCACGTATGTGTAATATAGGTTTTACACTTGGAGATAGGGTGACCCCTAAGCTAGGTAATAATTCCACTAGTACAACAACACAAGTATGATGGCTACAAGGTTAACCCAGGCTATAGGGAAACAACAACACAAACAAATAAAAATAAAGAGAATAGAAGAAAAGGAAGGGGTAGCTGAGCTAACTTCAGATGTACTAGGCAAGTGGATGTTGCCTATATAGGCCGATGGATTCAAGATCTAACATGAACTTTAGGCCAAATGTAATTATCATAGGATATGGGATACAATAAAATGATGAGCTAGAAAACATGATTAACATGTAGATAAAAATGGGAATAGTCTCATAAAATGGCAAGAGCATTCAAATGAGAATATCTTATAAAATAGTGAGAGTGTAAGAAAATCCAAGGGTATCGTAATGTATCTATTTCAAAAGAATAATGCACACAATGGTGAATCATAAAATGATGAAAGCATTGGGTAAGGCCAATAAGGATGGGGAAACTAAAAGAGAAGTGGTTACTTGTGAAATAACTAGGAGTCACAAAATCTGTAATGCAAAGATGTGGTAAAAAAATAAAGGAAGGTGCAGTCGAGATAACTTGAGATACCCTATGTATCCAAGTGCGGCCTACATAGTCCATGTAGACCTTAGGCTGATGTAGTTCTCCCGTAAATGGGAGGAAAAAGACCAAGGTGGTCTAGAAATAAAATGAAAAAATAATATGGCCCATCACAGAAAATTTTGGTGGATTTATATCTCACATGGAGATTCTAAGCCAATTTTAAGAATTTTATGATTTTTAAGATTGTTTAGATATTTTACAAATGTTTTTGGAGTTTTCTAAGTGTCTTAACTTGATTGAGACTTATGAGAGACTAAATGGTCCAACTCACAAAATGGAGAGAGTGTGGCTTGGGTTGCTCACAAAATGGTGAGAGCGTGGCTTAAACCAAAGGTACAATAATGTATCTTGTTCAAATAAACAATGCACACAATGATGACTCATAATATGATGAAAGTGTTCAGGATCATCATGACCCACATCAAAGGAATAAAATAAAAATGAAACCCAACCCAAAAGAGGACATGAATTGATAACTCCCATGAAGATTGTAAGCCCGTCTTCACGAGCTGGCAATGTTTTTGGTCTATGGTTTTATCATTTTATAATGTTTTTATGTTTTTGGGATAAGTAATGGAAACATAATATGCACATAGTTATATGGAACTACCTAGTTGAGGAGATGTACTTCCATAGGTAAGAGTTCAAATGATAGCTAAATTGGCTATAATGGTATGGTACGACCATATGAAGGTAGTGGGAAATACCAAGCAACAAAAAAATAAGAATAGAATAATAGACATTGGATAATAATTCCCAATGAATTGTCCAATAAGAAAAAACCATGTACTGATATACCCTATACACTTGTCTACAAAATAAGCTGTAGATATTGATCAAGCAAAACTACCTCGTAGAATGATCCTTGAATGTGTGCAGAATGCCAATGAATCATAATTAGGATCATAATTGGTAAGGGGGTATAAAATTAGAATAGTGCAAGTGAGATCGGTCTGAGTATAATAGGATAGAAATGGTTCAGGTTAAAACATATAGGTTATAATGGTCTAGAGTTACAATGATCCAGGTTACAATGATCAAGAGTTACAACAGTCTAGGATTACAATGGTCCAGATTACAAGTATGATGGAAAAGTAAGCAATTTTGGCATAGGATACCCCCAAGTAATGGATTTTATAGACAATGGTTCAAAAATTTTGTCAAGCATAGAAAAACTTGAGATGTACAATGTTCATTAGTTTTATGAGCTCTTCACCATATGGATTAGCCAATTGGTATGCCCCCGAACTATAGTTTGTTGTAATGATGTATGGGCCTAGCTAATCTAGCTAAAACTTAACCTTCTTCTTGCATTCAACATTGGTGTTCTTTTGATTCTATTTTAATACCAAGTTGCCAACTTTAAATTCATAAGGGAAAATATGTTTGTTATAGCTACTATGCAACCTATTATAATATGCTCTTATATTATCCAAGACATCCAAATGATTGTTTTCCATAATTTATAGCTCTTACAACCTAGAAAATCTATAGTCTTCATTATCAATAATGTGCTAAAAATATAATCACAGTGAAGGTAACTCGATCTTGATTAGGATAATAGCCTTTGTTCCAAATACCATGGAATATGGAGTGGCTCCTATAGGGGCACGATGACTAGTATGATAGGCCCAGAAGGGGGGATATATTTCTAAGTGCCAATTATGGCCAGTGTCATTGACAATATTTGTAAGGATTACTCTAATAGTTTTGTTAGATGCCTTAACTTGACTATTGCCTTATGGTTTGTATGGTGTAGACTTCTTATGTTTGATTTTGAATAGGGTATAAAGGGATTTAACATCTTTGTTCACAAATAAACCACCATTATCAGATATGATTTGAGCTAAAATACCATAAAAATGATAAGGTAATCGATAAACTTGGAAATTTTCTTCCCAGTTATGTAAGTGAGGGGAATTGCTTCAATCCACTTAGTAAAATATTCTATAGTAGTAAGAATGTGTTTATGGCCATTAGAGGATGTTGTGTTTATCTTCCTGATGAGATTGAGATCCCATGTAGAAAATGGCCACAATGTAGTGATCGAATCTAGTGGTAATGAAGGTGTTGTTCCAAATTACTATGCTTTTGGTAGGCAAAACACTTCTTGATGTAATTAAAAGCATCTATCTCCATTTTGGGCCAATAATATCCTATTTTGAGGAGTTTATTTGTGATGAATACATTGTTGGTGTGGGCCCCACACATTCTTTTGTGGACCTCTTTAAGCACTAATGTTTATTATTCCAAAGATAAACAATGAAGATGTGATCCATCAAGGCCTTATGATAAGGCATGTTTCCAAGGAGGGTATAATGGGCTAGGTGATGGAGGAAGATTTTCTAGCGATTGTGTGAAAGATCGAGAGGAAGAAATTGGTCATGAAAATAGTTATAAATGTATTGGTATGAAGGAGGTTTAGTTGGGAGATTGGGACCAACAATGGTACACACCCTCTCTAAATCTGGTAATACATGAACATGATGTATAAGGTTCTTAATAAGAAACTAATACTCTTTAACATTACTGGTGACTTGTATCATGGACCCAATTGTTTCCATTGCATCAGTTGATTGGTTATTGGCTCATGATATTTGCTCAAATTATAGTAATCAAAAATGTGAGTTGAGATTGTCTACAATATGCCTGTACGGTATGATGTTTTCATCTCTAGTATGATATTGGTTTTTTGTCTGATTAACGATTAACTGAGAATCTCCATAAACCATTAACTATTAGATAGCCAATTGTATTTTAATATGAAGTCCTGTAATAAGGGCTTCATACTCAGCCATGTTGTTGGTGAAGTGGAAGTTGATATAAAAGGCCTTGGGGATGAGGTCCCCTTGTGGTGTAACTAGTAAAATACTAGGTCCATATCCATGGGATGTGAATGAGCCATCAAAATGTAATGTCTAGTGTTCAAATTTATGAGCCATTTCTTCTATGGTGAAGTTTCTCTAGCACTATTTCTACATAATAACATTGCACAATTAAAGCTTAAAAGTTATGGCCATGGCTCATGTATTTATAACTTTCCAAAAATGTTGAGAATCAACCATCACCATCCATCTTGAGATCAATATGTGTGGCCAAGGATTATTTTTTTTTTTGGAGGACAAATCCATTAATATTTTGGAGTAAGGGAGTATTAATAAGACACGGGTGGGCTTAAACCTAATATTTATCTCCATTAATGCGTAGTGCTTGACACCCTTTCAATGATATCATGGATGATGTCATGGATTAGATATTTTGATTTATGAATTTCCAATAATAGATATTCAATAATTTTTCATGGATTTTCCACTTAAGATCTTAATCTAATTTGATTTGTTTAATGGTTCTACTTAGTATTTTATAATTTTTTGAAATTGGTCATATGTTTAATCAAAATGGTAAAAAATGTCAATTTATTTGGTCATAATTTGACTGGAGTTGAGTTAGAGGAAGGTGACAATTGCGTACAAGGTATTATCATAATTAGGATAATATAGATGTGAATAGACACATGCACGTGATGTTTTTTGATGAATTAGAGGATTTCAATGGTCCAAAACGTCATTTTGTTTTGTCACAATTTGACTCAAAGTGAATTAAAAAAATATAAGACTTGCATAAAATGCATTGCCATGGACGAATTAAAGCATTTCATTGATTTTGGTCTAGATTATACATTGTTATAGAATTTCATTGATCCAAAACTCAGAAGCTTTGGTTGAAAGATAATTCAAGAAATAAGAATTACACAATTGTAATAATGCTATCTCTGAGAAGAGATGTTTTATTGCTCAAAATTGTAAATACAACATATGCCTATCTCTGAGAAGAGATGTCTAATTTCCTTTTCAAGTTACATCTTCATTTATACACATTTTGAAGGTAGTAGGAGGATGTGGAAGGTCACCAATCTTGAGAGAGATTAAGTGGTTCAACTTCCATAATTCACAACAATACAGAATTTGAAGAATTACTATTTTTAGACTGCACTACTAAAATTGAAATTTTGGGCACTTCCATTTGGTTTTCAAGGGTCAAAACCCACCTATAAAATCATGGTGCCATCTCATGGTGTTCCCCTCATTCTTAACTTTCTAATGGTTCAAACAGAGAGTCAAACGAAGCTATGGTGCAAAAGTTATGGCTCCCAAAAGTTTTGCCACCAATTGGGGTAGAACCGTCACCTGAATTATCACCTAAAATGTTGATTGGATCATTCCTCCCTCCTTGAGAAGCAATGGTCCCCATTACACCAATATTTTCATCAAATGTGGTGGTTGTGTTTTGATTTGATTCCTGATGCATACTTGGAATGGACTATGCTTTGTGGAGCTGTGTAGGGCCTGATTATTCACCATTTCTATCTAACCATTAGTTTTTGGATGGAAGGTCATGAACTTCTTTAGCTTGGTATCTATTTTCTTCTATTGTTGTGTTGTTTATGTAGTCAAGGTTGTAACATCGGCCTTTTTAGATTTTTGTGGCTTGACCACTATGAGAACTAATTTCTTGGCACTAATCAAGGAGATAGATGTAGAAGGTGGTACCTTTGGTACCCTGTAGCACCATGTTCTAAGAGTGAGGGTGATCCTTCAAGTTCTTGATTCATATATGCCATGTCAATCATACATGAATGGTTGACCAAAGAGTACATCACAAACATCCAGATTGACCACATCACATAAGACCTCATCTTGGAAAGGTTTTATTGCATATGAAAGAAGACATTGGTGGGTGACATAGAGGTTTCTCCCTAGACTCAACCATCCAATACTGTATGGCTTTGGGCGAGGCTTCATGGACAAATTTAGGCTTTTTACAACATTAGCAAAGATTAAATTTTTTTGACTCCCACTATCAAAAATGAAATGTAGAGGCTTCCCTTTCACCCATAACTTAGAGTGAAACAACCTTTTCTTGTCATCTAGCCTCTCCTTATGGGTATATGATGAGGAAACAATGGCATTGTGCTTAGCATCTACAATCTTTTCTTCATCCTCTTTGACTGCAAGGTGTGTATGAGGCAGAGTAGTAGATGTTGAGGATTTTGACTTAGAAAGTAGCATTCTTCTTTGGAGTGCATTCAAAATTTGTGGTAATCACACCATTTCCCAGTCTTCTCTTCCTTTTTCTTTCAATTTTGGCCCCATGTTTGACCTTCTTTGTCACTTTTCCATTTTGAAGGCTGACTCTTTGTATTCATTCTTCCATGCTTCTGCTCAATATTCACTGTGAACTTGTACACCTCACCGAGGGTTTCCAAATTGAAGAGTTCCATCTCCCCCCATATATACCATTGTAGTCCACCAAGATATTTGAGAACCTTGTGTTTCTCACTTTCCTGGATGCCCAATCTTGCAGATAGAGAAAGAAAAATGTCAGTGTAATCTTGAACAAATTGTTCCTTACTTTGGTGAAGTTGTTTCCACTCTATATACAGATCATCATATGCTCCAATGGGGTAGTATTATTCCTTTATAGCTTCTATGAAATAATCCTAGGTAGGTTCTACCTCAAGACCAATATCATCTGTACTAAATCTCTTCTTGTACACTTCCTACTAATTTTTGATAGGCAATGATGCTTTCAAAAGAGCAAAAGTGATCTTATCTTTATCAGTGAATATATTTACAAAAAATAGGAAGATAATTGATCCAAAAAAAATTCTATTGCATCAACATTCATTTTGCCTTCAAATGTAGGGACATAAAAACTCACTTGAACCTTGAAGGGTGTTGGGGCACTGAAAGGATGTGGAGGTACAGATGAGGAGCCAAAATTTTCCATCAAATTTTGTTAGAGAATTTGGGTGAATTATTATAGTATTTTCACTTGCTACTATTGGAGGGATTCATTCACCATTTCCTTGAAAGGATTAGATGTCTCAGTATTATTCGCCATTTGAAGTCTTTTGGAGTGAATAAGTGGATAGTTTGGAAGCTCTGTTGTTTTCCACCCAAACTTCTTGTAGCCTGACCTCATCCTCAGGATCATGCACTCTCAAGATAGACCACTCTGATACCATTGATCTAAAACTTAGAATATTTGGTTGAAATATAATTCAAAAAATAATAACACAATTGTAATAATGATATCTCTAAGAAGAGATGTTTTATTGCTCAAAATTGTAGATACAACATATGCCTATCTCTAAGAAGAGATGTATGATTTCCTTTTCAAGTTACATATTTATTTATACACATTTTAAAGGTAGTAGGAGGATGTGTAAGGTCACCAATATTGAGGGAGATTAAGTGGTTTGACTTCCATGATTCACAACAATATAGAATTTAAGGAATTACTATTTTTAGAAACTTACTATTTTTAGACTACACTACTAAAATTGAAATTTGGGGCACTTTCATTTGGTTTTCAAAGGTCAAAACCCACTAATTGGATATCATTTATATCTCACAGTGTTTCCCTCATTCTTATCTTTCTAATAGTTCAAATAGGGAGTCAAACAGAGCTATGGTGCAAAAGTTATGGCTACCAGAAGTTCTGCCACCAATTGGGGTAGAACCGTCACCTAAAATGTTGCTCAAATCAGTCATTTAGATTTGTAACTTTAGCATAAAAGTGATAATAATTATATGTGTAAACATATTATATATTTGGAATCCAAATCCTTGATTTTAATTTTGTCCACTAGTACTCCCCATTCTTTTTTGCATGCTCAAGAATTGATTACTTAACTTATGCACCATCCTCTGGATAACATATAATTTGACTTTATTAAAGTTTATAGTTGCACCATAAGTGGTATAATTATTGAATGGAAATTAAGTATGGATTTGGTGTTGATGGGATGTATGAATAGGGTTATTAGAAAATCTCAGGGTTTGATTTGGTGTAGTATGGGACAAAGGCAACTGCATGTGTCTTGATTTTGATTGTAAGCCATAGTGTTGTAGTTAGCCTTTGGAGTTGAATTTAACATTGGGTAATTTTGGTAGATATTGGGTCTAGTTAGGCTTTATAATTGGGTATTTATTTTCCTTTTAATGTTGATGGATTCAGTATATATCATTGGTAGGTCAGTGACACATGTTACTCTATGCAAGAACAATAAGGTTTTAGGATCCACAGAATTATTGTACATCTCAAGGGTTAGCATAACATTGGTTTTATATGATCATTTACTTGGAATCTAGAAATAAAGGATCTGATGGGTTCATTGGGATCTCTCCTCATACTAGTAAAATGTTGGTATATGACATGAGGACTTGTAACCTATCCAAATTGACCTAATACGGTGTTTTCACACCGGTCCTAAGAGGTAATTGAATCATGTGGGATGTTGATAAAGCAATAATACGTGATATAGTATAGTGTTAAGGGGAAACTATTGCATGCCACATCCTCATTTACCACATTCATTGGCCCTAGAGCTATCTTGAAAGACATCGTGTGTTTTTTACTAGTCCTTCCTCTGGAAGGGGAGAAGGAGCGAATATATTTATCAGGGTTTCTAAAAAAGTCATGGGTATCACCGGCAATAACAATATCAAAACCAACTAACCAAGTTATGGCCATAGTGATTCTAAGGATTGGACCTCTTTTGGTTTGTGAAAATGACTGAGTCCAAACTTTCCTTGAGGTGCCCTTATCTAACCTAGGTCTTTTATGGATCCACAAAGGCAAAACCAACAAATAGTGTTAGAGTTAGACTTAGTTACCATCCTTGGAATCTAGTGTAACTTGTATACAAAGTGAAATGCAACTGATTTATTAATCAATCCTAGCTCAAAGAAGATAAATCCTACTTACACTTATGACTATTGATACATTAGATATTTTGGGTCATGACCAAGATGGATCCACTAGACCTAACCAAGGGATATCTTACCACAATAACATCACTAGAGAGGGTTTCAAAGCCTCTATTCAAGTAACACTATGTAATAACCCTAGTTAGATCCTATGTTTTCATATTCACTAAGTAAATACAAATCAAAGAATAATATCATTTGGTGATCATCAAATATTATGTCAGAAAGTGGGGGTAATAAAAATAAAAAGTAAACTTGCATAAAAGATCTATACTCACATCGATGTACAAGAAATCTTAATGCATGGGAGATAAGTACAAATGAAAATATATATACTCTTATAAATGAGGAATAAATTTAGGAATATTTACCTTTGAAGATAAATCCATTGAGCCTCAATATCTCCCTTTTCCAATGTTCTTCGCAAGAGGTTGTTGTGGTATGTAAGGATAACAAGGATAAGTCATCTCTAGGCTACACAACTTTTCTATGCATCTAAAAGACTTCACAAGACAAGATCTATATTTCAAAAAAAAGTATTAAAACCCTAAGTTATGCTCCTCAATTAACATGGTGGATAAGTAGATGCACAATTTAATATTCTTCTTCTTATCTTATTAAATAAATGACAAAATAAATGTGCCTATATATTTTAATCTAACCTTAAACATTTTTGAAAGTTTAGCCGATAGTGTCGACCCAATTGACTCTGTATCATTATTGATAAAAATAAATTAGGTCTTGGTTTAGGTCATCCAAGGGCTGACCTAGACCCTAAATATGTTTTATCAATTAGACTATAGGGTTGATGAGACCGACATTGTAACGTAAACTATTGGAAAGGGTTTTAGGCTTAAGGAGGGGCTAATAAAAGCAAAAAATCACTAGAAGAGGGTGCAAGAGAGTAGACAAAGCTTAGGGAAGTGTTTTATGATATGGTTATGTAGATAACAAGTTGTAGTAGAGAAATAAAAATCCTACTAAGCACCAATGGTCTACTCACCCCTTTCCCAGTACACCCTTTAAGACGTGCACCCAGAGAGATTTAGACTTGATAGGTTCCTTCAAGAGAGAAAAATTAACAATTGATAAAGTTTTAAAATATTATGTGTACACATATGCCTAATAAAAATAAATTAGGTCTTGGTGTAGGTCATCCAGGGGTTGACCTAAACTCTAAATATATTTTATCAATTTAGAGTATAGGATCAATAGGATTGATATTGTAACGTAAACTATTGGAAAGCGTTTTAGGCTTAGGGAGGGGTTAATGAAAGCATAAAATCACTAGAGGATGGTGAAAGAGAGGAGACAAAGCTTAGGGAAATGTTTTATGAGATGGTTATGTAGATAGAAAGTGGTAATATAGGAACAATAATCCTATGAATCACTAATGGTGTACCCACCCCTTTTCCAATGCACCCTTTAAGGCGTACACCCAGAGAGATTGAGACTTGGCATATTCCTACTAAAGAGAAAACATCATTAATTGAAAAGGTTTGAAAATATTATGTGTATACATATGCCCCACTTAAAACTCATCACATGTCAGGTAGGTGTAATAGGGATGGTTCTTTAGGAAAATAACATAGCAACACATAATGTTAAAACTAAATAAATTGTAGTAAGAAGTAAGTAAGATAAATGAAAGGATAGAATTGAAAAATACATAACTTTACTTACCTTAGTGTTATGTGTAAAGAATAAGATGCAAAAGGTGTGAAGGTGTCTAATGTAGGAAACAGTAGGTGAAACTATATAAATTAGCCAAAAATTAAAATTTTCCCAAAATATACTGTAACATGTGAAAAGATTCTCTACAATGTCAGTATTCCAGAACATTTTATGGTTTGAAAAAGGGCTAGTAGAGATAAATATATGATCAAAAGATGGAACCTGGTGGTAAATATTTGAAAGGTAAATAATTTTTGAATAGTAATTATAAATAGGGCTAAAAATAATTCATTTGTTATTTTTACTATTATGAGAAAACAAATCCCTAAGAGACCTAGTTTGAGACCAGAGAACCATGATGGTGAGGAGATGACAACTAAGAGGGGGAGGATGCCTGATGGCCACAATGAGTGCATAGGTAAGTAATTTCTGAATTTTAATTTTTTGATTAATTAGATTTGAAATTGAACTAAATATAGAAAACTTACTAGTAGGTAAAATATAGACACTGAAATGGTAATGGTGTTTCAAATTACCATGCTTTTGGCAAGCAACACACTTCTTGATGTAATTAAAAGCATCTATCCCCATCTTGGGACAATAGTATCCTATTCTGAGGAGTTTATTTATGAGGACTACACTATTAACTATTAGATATCTCATTGTATTGTAATATGAAGTCCTATAATTGTTAGGTTGTGAAGCTAAAAGCTTCACCAGGATGTAAACAAGAGGAGTTACAGAGGTTATAGAGGTTGCAGAGAGTTGCAAAATGAGTTGCAGGGCAACCGACGTCAGTCTGATCAACTGAATTTGGTCAGATAGCAGTGAAGAAGCAATCGACGTCGGTTACTAGTCGGTCGACATCGATCAGGGAGGAGCCGACGTCGGCAACCTGTGCGTGAACATGCAGTTTGCATATTGATTCTGGAGAGTCTATTTTTGGACTGTTAGTTTGCATGTTAAAGGCTAGTTGTAGTCTTGAGTTGCGTGTCTAATTATTGTAATTAATATAGTCTAATTATTGTAAGCATGAGATCTATATATAGACTCATGGGCTGTATTGTAAGCTAGTGTTAGAGAGTAAGAGAGCAAAATAAGCTCCTTCTGAGAGAGGAGAGCAATGGTGTGTTCCTCTTAGTGCCGCAGTACCAAGTGTAGGTGCTAGTTTGGAGAATCAGAAGGGTTCTTCGTATTTATATGATCTTGGTCAGCAGGTGTGCATGGCTTCTTTTAGAGATCTACAATGGTGAGTAAGGTCTAGTGATTTGCAGGTAGCAGCAGAGAGCAGGAGATCTACTTGGAGTACGGTTGTGTACTTGGTGTATTGGCAGCGTGTTACTGACTGGTGGAGGTGAACATCAATTCTGTATTGGAGTTGATTGTTGGGATCGAGAGAGAGAGGGAAGAAGGTCTTGAGGTGTGGCGAGCCTTTGAGGTGGAAGAAGAAGTGGCATCTTCTTTATTGTATTTTCTTCTGAGTGATTATTAATACAATTGTGTATTGTCTCTCATATTCTTGTGTTGTTTCATATTTCTAGTTACTTATCATTCTGGTTAAATTCCGTGTTTAGTTGCTAATACAAGAAGTAATCATATGTGCTCTAATTGGTGGAGCAAGATCCTAACAAGTGGTATCAGAGCCTGTTTGTAGGTTCAAGAGCTAATACCAACAGGTGGTTCAGATCTGGTAGTG
The DNA here is from genome assembly GCA_037957365.1 of Torreya grandis. NCBI lineage: Eukaryota > Viridiplantae > Streptophyta > Pinopsida > Cupressales > Taxaceae > Torreya > Torreya grandis. Next base: position 2,252,892 of record JARHVA010000182.1, read on the forward strand.
TTTTTTTATTACAAGTCACTCTCAGGGGTTTCAGATTGAGTGGGAGTATAGCAATGGCAGAAAAAAGTAAGCTACGAATGGAGAAACTGAATAACACAAATGGTCTGATTGATGGAAAGAAAGAGCAGGTAAAGGTAGATTGTTGGCCGGTAGAAGATCAGCGTGTAGAAGCAGATGTTGCAGGTGATGTTGCACAGGTTGCTTTGGATAAAGTAGAATCTTTGTTTACAGATTCTTTTGCCTCTTTCCATGCAGCCCAAAATAGAGCATCTTTTCATGAGCATGTCTTTAGAGACTTTGGAGAGATTTATTTAGGGGTTGGAGAGCCTTGTCAGATTATTGACGAAGGGGAAGTGAAGCTAAAATTGCAGGCGGATAACACACGGGTGGTGAAGGAAGTCATGTAGGTTCCAGTCTTGGAGATGAGTCTAATTTCTTCAGGAAAGTTGGGTGATGGGAGATGCACTGTAACTCTCACAGCGGATGCACTTGAATTAGATGGTGGTAAGAAAGTAGGTATCCTTTATCTATCTACTTATATTACTGATTCACCTTCTGTTGCAGAGATGTGGCTTTGTAGGCTTGGTCACATATGTAGGAGGGGAATGCATGTTCTTAAGCGGAAGATAGATGTTTTTGACAAACTTAAGAACTGGAAGGCCTTGGTGTTCATGGAGGAGATGACGGACAGAGATCAGGTGAGGGAACTAAATTATTTTGAGTAGGGCTGTGTTGATTTGAACAGGGTTTTGATCCAAAAAAAGCTCACAGGTAAAAAGTCATCACTCACAGGGAAACACAGGTACCAGCGTCAATCAGACAGTAATCGATGTCGACAACAGGAAGATCAACGTTGGTCAGACATGAACCGACGTCGACAGAATGGATACTAGCATCAGCCAGGGAAATGACGTCGACAGTTAGGGTCAGTGCAGGGAACTGACATTGGTCAGATGCAGACTAGGAGATGGTTGAGATCAGTCACTAAAATAGATGGTGGGCGGACAACAAGCTATCAACAAGTCTCAAATGCCCATATGGAAGGTCAGAAAGGGTAAGTGAACCTCATATTCATTGTTCACCTTCTTTATATTGCTTATTAATGGTTAAGAACTAGGAAGATGTGAAGAGGCAATGCAGGTAGAATCCAAAAATAGTGGGAGCTTGGCATGGATGAGGAGTGTGAGTCCTTGGAGAAGAACCAAACAGGTATTTGTTGGTGGAGTTGTCCACTGGAAGAAAGCACTGAGAGATGGATAGATTCCCAAGTTGAAGAAGAGAGTGGATGGATATGTGAGACGGAAGGCCAAGGTATATGGTCTTGAGGAAGCTGCAGGACAGTGGTACAAGTTTTGACAGGTGGATGACAAAGCAGGGCTTCAGTCAATGTCAGTGTAACTATTATGTTTGTCTTACCAGGTGGATGATGAGTCGCGACATTATCCAGTTACTGTATGTGGGTGATTTGCTAGCAGGTTTGTACATATAAGGTTTTTTGCTGAGCTAAAGGTAAGGTTAGTTCAGAGGTATGTCATGAAGAATTTGGAGCAGCGAAATTCTTTGGCATAAGAAACATGGAGAGTTGATCTCCAGTGGGAGCTGATGTGAAGATGGTGTTGGCGGGGTTCAAGATGCAGGATGCAGAATCAAAAAGCACACCAAGGGCTGGATAGTTTAAGCTTAGCTTAGAACAGTGTTTGAAATCACATGAGGTCTAGTGTAGACCTAGTTTTTCCAAGTAGTGGGAGTTGTCAGAAAGTATGGAGCCAATTCGGGGAAGGAGTACTGGAGGGCATTTCAGTGGATTCTTAGGTATCTGAGAGGGACCAGTAGCAGGGATTCATGTTTTGCAGGGTCAAGTTCTTAACTACATGAGTTGTAGGTTCAGATGTGGTAGGTTACTTGGATGATAGGTGTAGCATCACAGGTTGTGTGGTGGTTGGTCTTCAAGATTGAGCTTGAAGAGGGATACAAGCCAGGGAATAATTTAGACAGTGTACAGGTACAGGTACAAGTGCAGCTATTTATCTCTAAGTGGGAGATTGTTAGGTTGTGGAGCTAAAAGCTTCACTAGGATGCAAACAGGAGGAGTTACGGAGGTTACGAAGGTTACAGAGAGTTGCAGGGCAACTGACGTCAGTTAGATAGCAGTGAAGAAGCAATCGACGTCGGTTACCAGTCAACCGACATCAGTTAGGGAGGAGCCGATGTCGGCAGCCTGTGCGTGAACATGTAGTTTGCATGTTGATTCCAGAGAGTCTATTTTTGGACTGTTAGTTTTCATGTTAAAGGCTAGTTGTAGTCTTGAGTTGCGTGTCTAATTATTGTAATTAAGATAGTCTAATTATTGTAAGCATGAGATCTATATATAGACTCATGGGCTGTATTGTAAGCTAGTGCTAGAGAGTAAGAGAGAAAAATAAGCTCCTTTTGAGAGAGGAGAGCAATGGTGTGTTCCTCTTAGTGCCGCAGTACCAAGTGTGGGTGCTGGTTTGGAGAATCAGAAGGGTTCTTCATATTTGTATGATCTTGGTCAGCAGGTGTGCATGGCTTCTTTTGGAGATCTACAATGGTGAGTAAGGTCTAGTGATTTGCAGGTAGCAGCAGAGAGCAGGAGATCTACTTGGAGTATGATTGTGTACTTGGTGTACTGGCAGCGTGTTACTGACTGGTGGAGGTGAACATCAATTCTGTATTGGAGTTGATTGTTGGGACCGAGAGAGAGAGGGAAGAAGGTCTTGAGGTGTGGCGAGCCTTTGAGGTGGAAGAAGAAGTGGCATCTTCTTTATTGTATTTTCTTCTAAGTGATTATTAATACAATTGTGTATTGTCTCTCATATTCCTGTGTTGTTTCATATTTCTAGTTACTTATCATTCTGGTTAAATTCCGTGTTTAATTGCTAATACAAGAAGTAATCATATATGCTCTAATTGGTGGAGCAAGATCCTGACAATAATTAGGGATTCATACTTAGCCATGTTGTTGGTGAAGTGGAAGTTGATATAAAATGCCTTGTAGATGAGATCTCCTTGTGGTGTAACCAATCAAATATTGGCTCCATATCCATGGGAGGCAATTGAGCCATCAAAATATAATGTCCAGTGTTCAGATTTATGAGCCATTTCCGCTATGGTGAAGCTTCTCTAGCACTATTTTAGCAGAATAACATTACAGAACTAAAGTTTAAAATTTATGGCCATGATTCATGTATTTATAGCTTTATAGAAATGTTGAAAATCAACCATCACCATCCATCTTGAGATCAAGATGTGTGGCCAAGGATTAATTCAATTTTAGAGGACAAAGCCATTAATATTTTGTAATAAGGGAGTATTAATAAGGCATGGGTGGGCTTAAACATGATATTTATATCCATTAATGTCTGGTGTTTGACACCCTTTCAATGATATCATGGATGATGTCATGGATTAGATATTTTGATTTATGTATTTCTAATAATAGATATTCAATAACTTTCCATGGATTTTCCACTTAAGATCTTAATCTAATTTGATTTATTTAATGGTTTTATTTAGTATTTTTCAATTCTTGGAAATTGGTCATATGTTTAATCAAAATGGATGAAAATTTCAATTTATTCAGTCATAATTTGAATGGAGTTGAATTAGAGGAAGGTGAAAATTACGTACAAGGTATTATCATAATTAGGATAATATAGATGTGAATCGACACATGCATGTGATGTGTGATGATGAATTAGAGGATTTTAATGGTCCAAAACATCATTTTTCTTGGTCAAAATTTGACTTAAAGTGAATTAAAAAAATATAAGACTTGCTTAAAATGCATTGCCATGGATGAATTAGAGCATTTTAGTGATTTTGGTCCAGATTGTGTATTGTTATAAAATGCCATTTATAATTGTAATTTTAGCACAAAAGTGATAAGAATTGGATGTGTACACTTTTTATATCTTTGGAATCCAAAGCCTTGATTTGTATTTTGTCCACTACTACTCCCCATTCTTTTTTTCATGATCAAGAATTCATTACTTAACTTCTGCACCATCCTCTAGATATCATATAATTTGACTTTATTAGAGTTTATAGTTACACCTTAAGTGGTAAAAGTATTGAATGAAAATGAAGTATGGATTTGGTGTTGATGGGAAGTATGAATAGGGTTATTCAGAAATCTCAAGCTTTTATTTGGTGTAACATAGGACAAAGGCAACTGCATGTGTCTTGATTTTGATTATAAGCCACAGTGTTCTAGTTAGCATTTAGAATTGAATTTAACACTGGATAATTTTGGTAGATATTGGGTCTAGCTAGGCTTTGTAATTGGGTATTTATTTTCATGTTAATGTTGATGGATTTAGTATATGTCATTGGTAGGTTAGTGACACATGTTACTCTATGCAAGAACAATAAGGTTTTAGGATCCAAGGCATTATTGTACATCTCAAGGGTTAACAAAACATTGGGTTTATATGCTCATTTACTTGGACAATTTTTTTAAGGAATCTAGCATTAAAGGATCTGATGGGCTCATTGGGATCTCTCATCATACTAGAAAAATATTGGTATATGACATTAAGACTGGTAACTTATCCAAATTGACCCAATAAGGTGCTTTCACACTAGTCCCAAGAGGTAATTGAATCCTTTGGGAGGTTGATAAACCATTAATAAGTGACATATTATAGTGTGAAGGGGAAAAGATTGCATGCCACATCCTTGCTGACCACATTCATTAGCCCAAGAGCTATCTTGAAAGAAACCATATGTTATTTAATAGTCCTTCCTCTAGAAGGGGAGAAGGAGGGAAGATATTTATCAGGGTTTCTAGGAAAGTCATGGGTAGCACTAGAAATAACAATATCAAAACCAACTAACCAAGCTATGGCCATAGTGATTCTAAGGAGTGGACCTCTTTTAGTTTCAAAAAATTACCGAGTCCAAACTTTCCTTGAGGTGACCTTATCTAACCTAGGTCTTCTATGGATCCACAAAGGCAAAACGAACAAATAGTGTTAGAGTTAGAATTAGTTGACCTCTTTGGAATCTAGTGTAACTTGTATATAAAGGGAAATGTAACTGATCTATTAATCAATCCTAGCTCAAAGAATGTAAATCCTACTTACACTTATGATTTTTGATACATTAGATATTTGGGGTCATGACCAAGATGGATATGCTAGACATAACCAAGGGATCTCTTACCACAATAACATCACTAGAGAGGGTTTCAAAGCCTCTATTCAAGTAACACTATGTAATAACCTTAACTAGGTCCTATTTTTTCATATTCACTAAGTAAATACAAATCAAAGAATAATATCATCTAGTGATCATCAAAGATTATGTCAAAAAGTGGGGGTAATAAACATAAAAAGTAAACTTTCATAAAATATCTATACCCACGTCAATGTATAGGAAATTTTAATGCAAGGGAGAGAAGTACAAATACAAATCTATATACTCTTACAAAGGAGGAATAAAGTTAGGAATAATTACCTTTGAATACAAACCCACTAAGCCTAAATATCTCTCTTGTCCAAGGTTATTCGCAAAAGGTTATTGTGGTATGTAAGGATAACAAGGATAAGTCATCTCTAGGCTACATAACGTTTCTATGCATCCAAAAGAATTCTCCACAAGACAATATCTGTATCTCAAAAAAAAGTATTAAAACCCTAAGTGATGCTCCTCAAGTAAAATGGTGGATAAGTAGATGCACAATATAATATTATTCTTCTTCTTATCTTGTTAAATTAATGATAAAATGAATGTGCATGTATAGTTGAATCTAACCTTAAAGCTTTTTGAAGGTTTAACCGATAGGGTCAGCCCAATCAACTCCATATCATTATTGATAAAATAAAATTAGGTCTTAGTTTAGGTCATTCAAGGGCTGACCTAGACCCTAAATATGTTTTATCAATTAGTGTACAGGGTTGATGGCACTGACATTGTAACATAAACTATTGGAAAGGGTTTTAGGCTTAGGGAGGGGCTAATGAAAGCAAAAAATCACTAGAGGAGGGTTCAAGAAAGGAGACAAAGCTTAGGGAAGTGTCTTTTGATATGGTTGTGTAGATACCCAATCGTAGTATAGGAATAAAAAATTTACAAAGCACTAATTGTGATATCCCCTACCAACAGAGATATATGAAAGACACAAAACTCTGATACCAAAGACCAAAGCTCTGATACCACTGTAATGTCCCTTACTTAGGGGCTCTTTTTTCTCCTACAAAAGCTCTGAACAACTGTAATATCCCCTTTCAAACAGGGAATATATAAACACATAAAGCTCTGAACAAGATACAATTTTGTAGAATAGATTCACATATGCATAAACAAATCACAATATAATATCTCAATAGCAAATCAAAGATCTCATCACTTGTTCTTCTGGACAATTACACAATTGAGTCTCTGTTATACAAATAAAAGAATATGAAAATCTGGGCTTAAAACCCTGGCTTGTGCTAATCTGGAAGTGAAATCTGGATTCTGGAAGGTCTCTGCTTTTCTGTGTCGACACACAGATGCCGTCGTCGGTCGATATCTCGCTGACGTCGGTCACTGTCAGTCGGATTTCTGCCGACGTCGGTCTTCAGTCGACCGATGTCGGTCACTGGAAGCTCTTTGTCTGTCGAGGTCGGTGCCTGATGCGCTCTGTACGGACCTGTACGGACTTGGTACGGCCGCCAACCTGTCTCCTGTTAACCCCTGGTAGCTGAACAGCCTGATCTCACGAATATAGATTCTAACACAAGATCTATCTCTGTATAACTTATTAGATCAAAACTAAATAAAGATAAATACTTGAAATATCTGTAATAACTTCTGTGTGAAGTTATCTCTCAACCCTGAAATTCTGTGATAACTTCTGGATGAAGCTATCTCTCAAATCTGTACCTCTGTGATAACTTCTAGATGAAGCTATCTCTCAATTTGGCAATAGATCGGCTGATCTTTCACAACCTCTGAATCGCACACAATGAAGAGTTGACGTTCTCCACTGCAAATGGAATCCTGGAACCCTTGGCTCAGTCTTCACAGAAGAATTTCTCCAATTTCAATAATCAATTCATACATAATCATACTCTCTCCCATGAGAACTCTTATACCCTTTCAAAGGTGTGCTGGCTAAAATTAGATTTCCTCAAATTAGAACTTGGGGTTCTAAAATTAGAATTCCTCAAATTAGAACTTGGGCTTCTAAAATTAGAATTCCTCAAATTAGAACTTGGGTCTTAAAATTAGACCAATTAATTAATAATTAATTAATATCTAATTTAAAATTAGACCAAATAATTAATTAATTAATAATTAATTAATATCTAATTTAAAATTAGACCAAATAATTAATATTTGATTAAATCAATCAAATATTAATATCTCCCTCAATACATGTCGGATCCTCGAACCCTCTGAAGCTGGTGAACCAGGGAGTGATTCTGCACATGACCATATCAAAACAAGGGTGCTCCACTGTATGTCAAATATCCCTAAATAATAGGAGCTCAGGCCCAATGTGTCTGAAATAACCTGAATGAGAGCCAACTATAGGAATTCTGTAAATCAAAGCCAAGCCAATCTCCATCATGACCCTCAATCCATCCAATCAGCCTACGAAGGTCGCATAATAGGCTAATCATCAAGCCTGTCAATGTCCACGAAAAAGGGGACATGACAATCCGCCCCTCCAAAAATTGCTTGTCCCCAAGCAATCTCGGAACAATGAACCACTCGATCCACCTGGATCCCAAATGTAGTTATGTTCTGCACTGCTGTGAATCAATGCAAGTACTTGCAACATCAGCAGAAGTAGAACAAAGAGGAACCCATAATCAAATTGGCGAATGCAACTCAACCAAACTCTAAGAGCACAACTGCCACAGTCAAGAACACATGAGAACCAAACTCTCGAAGCATCATAACCCAAGTAGAATGGACAACTCAAACTGCCAATTCCATCTGCAAGAGATGGTGCCAATCCGTCCCATAATGGATGGTAAGAAACTGGAGCCGATCTATACCTGTGTGAAATCAAATCTTCTCTCTCTAGGTCAAAAGAATAATAATGAGCATACCCCACCTCAAAATCCTTGTGAGGTAGCATAGTAGATAGGATCCCTATAATCTCCCCACCCAACCTGCTAATAGCACCAGTTCCTTGGATGAGAACACCTTCTGTCACCCTATGTGAATCCAGATGAACACCTGCACTATCCAGCAAACACTCCATGAATGACTCCGTGCAGTAAAAATTATATGTGGAAGCATCAACGTACTCCCCCACACACCACAACTGATCTCTCTGTAAAGGTGGCACAACCAACTGGTCCACACTGTCATCTATGTGAGAAGAATCAATCTGGAGAGGTATCCCAAACTCATTAAAACCAGGTACTCCCAAATCCTGAATCGGTGTGTCAACCTCAACAACATGTTCCTCAGCTACAACTATAGGAACATACTCACCAACAACACTCAATGTACTAACCTCTGAGTCTGGGGCTGGTGAAGACCGTAAATGCTCTAACTCCATGGTCATCTCAGCCAAATGAAATTGTGACTCCTCATAAGCTAACTGCGTAGTCTCAAGAATCTCAGAAGTCACCTCTAGCTGCTGAGTAAGCTCACTCACCTTATCTTCCTCGACCAACAATGCATCATATGTTGTGCTACCCCACTCCATAAGATAATCTCTGTCGGTCACCAACTGCATATAATCCTGTCTCAGAATCTGGATAGCCTCCCATAAAGAGTGGATCTCTGTCAAGGATAAATAACTGCCTCCCTGCTCAATGCTAGTAGGAGAACCCCATCCATAAACTGCTAACAACTGACGAGCATCATCAAAATGCTTGCAAGCGGTAGCAATGTCTCGCTCACTAACTCTCAGCTGACTAGACACATGGTGGCACTGGTTAGACTGTCTCCTACAATCCTCCTCTGATGCATGGTCCAAAAGAGTAGACTCAAAATCACTGATCTCTGGAGTACTACCATCCATACTCTATGAATTAACTCCATAGCTCATATCAACATATGGAGTATCAACAACTGTAGCATCACGGTCTAACTCCTCCATACTGAGAGAAACGGCTGGTGAAACTAAGTCCTCAAAACTGTCCACTGTATCCTCCTGAGTATCTTCTGCAATAATCAGATCCTGGGACTCTTCTACAATCTCTGTCATAACTGAGAGATCATCAACCCTCAGTGCACTAACACCTGAGCACACCTGTACACTCTGAGTGCAAGCATCAGACTCATCCTCATCTAACTCTGAAGAAACTGCTGCTGAAACTATCTCATCATCACAATCTCCCGCTCGCACATCCTCTGCAACTAACTCAGAGTCTAAATTCCCATGACTAATCTCATCCACATGTCTAACAATTGGTGTAGCGCTGCCCTCAACCACTGTTGAGACCTCTTGTTTCTCCTTCGTTCTGTTTTGTGATGTGGACCTTTTACGAATGGATGCCATATACCGTAATAATTTGTCTTCAAATGTAGGATCTGAAAGAGTTTCATTCATCCTCCTCTGGGTTTCAACCAACTGGTTCAAACTTTGTTTCAGCTTCTGCATATCCTTGTCCCACTGTTTCTGAGTACTTGAAGTCATCATGGATACTTCGCTGATTCAACCTACCCAAACTACCCAACAGGATGGCAAGACATTAGCTCTGATACCACTGTGATATCCCCTACCAATAGAGATATATGAAAGACACAAAACTCTGATACCAAAGACCAAAGCTCTGATACCATTGTAATGTCCCTTACTTAGGGGCTCTTTTTTCTCCTACAAAAGCTCTGAACAACTGTAATATCCCCTTTCAAACAGGGAATATATAAACACATAAAGCTCTGAACAAGATACAATTTTGTAGAATAGATTCACATATGCATAAACAAATCACAATATAATATCTCAATAGCAAATCAAAGATCTCATCACTTGTTCTTCTGGACAATTACACAATTGAGTCTCTGTTATACAAATAAAAGAATATGAAAATCTGGGCTTAAAACCCTGGCTTGTGCTAATCTGGAAGTGAAATCTGGATTCTAGAAGGTCTCTGCTTTTCTGTGTCGACACACAGATGCCGTCGTCGGTCGATATCTCGCCGACGTCGGTCACTGTCAGTCGGATTTCTGCCGACGTCGGTCTTCAGTCGACCGATGTCGGTCACTGGAAGCTCTTTGTCTGTCGAGGTCGGTGCCTGATGCGCTCTGTACGGACCTGTACGGACTTGGTACGGCCGCCAACCTGTCTCCTCTTAACCCCTGGTAGCTGAACAGCCTGATCTCACGAATATAGATTCTAACACAAGATCTATCTCTGTATAACTTATTAGATCAAAACTAAATAAAGATAAATACCTGAAATATCTGTAATAACTTCTGTGTGAAGTTATCTCTCAACCCTGAAATTCTGTGATAACTTCTGGATGAAGCTATCTCTCAAATCTGTACCTCTGTGATAACTTTTGGATGAAGCTATCTCTCAATTTGGCAATAGATCGGCTGATCTTTCACAACCTCTGAATCGCACACAATGAAGAGTTGACGTTCTCCACTGCAAATGGAATCCTGGAACCCTTGGCTCAGTCTTCACAGAAGAATTTCTCCAATTTCAATAATCAATTCATACATAATCATACTCTCTCCCATGAGAACTCTTATACCCTTTCAAAGGTGTGCTGGCTAAAATTAGATTTCCTCAAATTAGAACTTGGGGTTCTAAAATTAGAATTCCTCAAATTAGAACTTGGGCTTCTAAAATTAGAATTCCTCAAATTAGAACTTGGGTCTTAAAATTAGACCAATTAATTAATAATTAATTAATATCTAATTTAAAATTAGACCAAATAATTAATTAATTAATAATTAATTAATATCTAATTTAAAATTAGACCAAATAATTAATATTTGATTAAATCAATCAAATATTAATATCTCCCTCAATACATGTCGGATCCTCGAACCCTCTGAAGCTGGTGAACCAGGGAGTGATTCTGCACATGACCATATCAAAACAAGGGTGCTCCACTGTATGTCAAATATCCCTAAATAATAGGAGCTCAGGCCCAATGTGTCTGAAATAACCTGAATGAGAGCCAACTATAGGAATTCTGTAAATCAAAGCCAAGCCAATCTCCATCATGACCCTCAATCCATCCAATCAGCCTACGAAGGTCGCATAATAGGCTAATCATCAAGCCTGTCAATGTCCACGAAAAAGGGGACATGACACTAATGGTCTACCCACCCCTTTCCCGGTGCACCCCATAAGGCGTGCAGCCAGAGAGAGATTGAGACTTGATAGGTTCATTCAAGAGATAAAAAATAGTAATTTATAAAATTTGAAAATATTATTTGTATACATATACCCAATAAAAAAAATTAGGTGTTGTTTTAGGTCATCCAAGGGCTGACCTAAACACTAAATATATTTTATCAATTAGAGTACAAGGTTGATGGGACTGATATTGTAACGTAAACTATTGGAAAGGGTTTTAGGCTTAGGGAGGGGCTAATGAAAGGTGAAAATCACTCGAGGATGGTGGAAGAGAGGAGACAAATTTTAGGGAAGTGTGTTATGAGATGTTTTTATAGATTAAAGGTGGTAATATAGGAATAATAATCCTATGAAGCACTAATGGTCTACCTACCCCTTTTCCAATGCACCCCTTAAGGCGTGCACCTAGAGAGATTAAGACTAGAGAGCCATCATGGTGAGGAGATGAAAACTAAGAGGGGGAGGACACATGATGGCCACAACAAGTGCATAAGTAAGCAATTTATGAATTTTAAAATTTTGATTAATTAGATTTGAAATTAAATTAAATATAGAAAACTTATTGGTAGGTAAAATCTAGACACCATAATGATAATGGTGTTTCAAATTACCATGATTTTGGTAGGCAACACACTTCTTTATGTAATTAAAAGCATATATCTCCATCTTGGGCCAGTAGTATCTTATTTTGAGGAGTTTATTTGTGAGGACTACCTTTCTGGTGTGGGCCCCACACATTCTTTTGTGGACCTCTTTAAGCACTAATGTTGATTCTTCCAAAGATAAATAATGAAGATGTGTTCCATCATAGCCCTTATGATGAGGCATGTTTCCAAGGAAGCTATAATGGGCTAGGCGATGAAGGAAGATTTTTTAGAGATTATGTGAAAGATCAGGAGGAAGAACTTGGTCATGAAAATAGTTATAAATGTATTGGTACCAGGGAGGTTTAGTTGGGAGATTGGGACCAACAATGGTACAAACCCTCTCTGAATCTGGTAATACATGAGCATGATGTAGAAGGTTCTCAATGAGAAACTGATACTCTTTAACACTAATAGTGACTTGTATCATGGACCTAATTATTGCCATTGCATTGGCTAATTATTTATTGGCTCATGGTATCTACTCAAATTATAGTAACCTAAAATATGACTTGAGATTGTCTACAATATGCTTGTAGGGTAAACTGTTTTCATCTCTAGTATGATATTGGTTTTTGGTATGATTAATGATTAGCTAAGAGTCTCCATAAACCATTAATTATTGGATATCCCATTGTATTATAATATGAAGTGATGTAATAAGGGCTTCATACTTGGCCATGTTTTTGGTGTAGTGGAAATTGATAGAAAAGGCCTTGGGGATGAGGTCCCCTTGTAGTGTAACCAGTAAAATACGAGCTTCATATCCATGGGATGTGAATGAGCTATCAAAATATAATGTCCAGTTTTCAAATTTATGAGCTACTTCCTCTATGGTGAAGCTTCTCTAGCACTATTTCTGCATAATAACATTGCACAATTGAAGCTTGAAATTTATGGCCATGTCTCATGTATTTATAGCTTTCCATAAATGTTGAGAATCAACCATCACCATCCATCTTGAGATCAAGATGTGTGGCCAAGGATTAATTCAATTTTAGAGGACAAAGCCATTAATATTTTAGAATAAGAGATTATTAATAAGGCATGGGTGGGCTTAAACATGATATTTATCTCCATGAATGCTTGTTGTTTGACACCCTTTCAATGATATCATGGATGATGTCATGGATTATATATTTTGTTTTATGAATTTCCAATAATAGATATTTAATAACTTTTCATGGATTTTCCACTTAAGATCTTAATCTAATTTAATTTGTTTAATGGTTCTACTTAGTATTTTTTAATTCTTGGAAATTAGTTGTATGTTTAATAAAAATGGTCAAAAATGTCAATTTATTTGGTCATAATGACTAGAGTTGAATTAGAGGAAGGTGATAATTGTATACAAGGTATTATCATAATTAAGATAATATAGATGTGAATTAACACATGCACGTGATGTATGCTAAAGAATTAGAGGATTTAAATGGTCCAAAACATCATTTTTCTTGGTCACAATTAGACTCACAGTGAATTGGAAAAATATAAGACTTGCATAAAATGCATTGCCATGGACGAATTAGAGCATTTCAGTGATTTTGGTCCAAATTGTGCATTATTATGGAATATCCTTTAGATTTTTAACTTTAGAATAAAAGTGATAAGAATTAGATGTGTACACCTATTATATAATTGGAATATAAATCCTTGATTTGTATTTTTTCCACTAGAACTCCCCATTCTTTTTTTGCATGCTCAAGAATTCATTACTTAACTTATGCACCATCTTATGAATAACATATAATTTGACTTTATTAGAGTTTATAGTTGCACCCTAAGTGGTATAAGTATTGAATGGAAATGAAGTATAGATGTGGTGTTGATGTTATGTATGAATAGGGTTATTCAAAAATCTCAGGGTTTGACTTGGTACAACATGGGACAACGTCAACTGCATGTGTCTTGATTTTGATTGTAAGCCACAATGTTTTAGTTAGCATTTGGAATTGAATTTAACATTGGATAATTTTGGTAGATATTGGGTCTATCTAGGACTTGTAATTGGGTATTTATTTTTGTATTAATGTTAATTGATTTAGTATATGTCATTACCAGGTCAGTGACACATGTTACTCTATACAAGAACAATAAGGTTTTAGGATCCAAGGCATTATTGTCCATCTAAAGGGTTAGAACAACATTGGGTTTACATGCTCATTTAATTGGACAATGTTTTTTGGTATCTAGCATTAAAGGATCTGATGGGTTCATTGGGCTCTCTCCTCATACTAGCAAAATGTTGGTATATGACATTAGGACTGGTAACCTATCCAAATTAACCTAATAAGGTGTTTTCCCATTGGTCCCAAGAGGTAATTAAATCCTTTGGGAGGTTGATAAACCAATAATAAGTGATATATTATAGTGTGAAAGGGAAAATACTACATGCCACATCATCATTGACCACATTCATTAGCCTTAGAGATATCTTGAAAGACATCATGTGTTCTTTAATAGTCATTCCTCTAGAAGGGGAGAGGGAGGGAAGATATTTATCAGGGTTTCTAGGAAAGTCATGGGTAGCACTGACATTAACAATATCAAAACCAACTAACCAAGCTATGGCCATAGTGATTCTAAGGAGTGGACCTCTTTTAGTTTGGGAAAATGACTGAGTCCAAACTTTCCTTGAGGTGCCCTTACCTGACTTAGGTCTTCTATGGAGCCACAAAGGCAAAATCAACAAATAGTGTCAAAGTTAGACTTATGTACCCTCCTTGGAATCTAGTGTAACTTGTATACAAAGGGAAATGCAACTGATCTATTAATCAATCCTAGATTGGAGAATATAAATCTTACTTACACTTCTAATGGTTGATACATTAGATATTTAGGGTCGTGACCAAGATGAATTAACTAGACCTAACCAAGGGATCTCTCACCATAATAGTTCACTAGAGAGAGTTTCAAAGCCCCTATGCAAGTAACACTATGCAATAACCCTAGCTTGGTCCTATGTTTTCATATTCACTAAGTAAATACAAATCAAAGAATAATATCATCTAGTGATCATCAAATATTTTGACACAAAGTGGGGATAATAAACATAAAAATTAAAATTTCATAAAATATCTATACTCACGCTAATTTACAGGAAATCCTAATGCATGAGAGAGAATTATAAATGCAAATCTATATACTCTTACAAAGGAGGAACAAATTTAGGAATAATTACCTTTGAAAATAAACTCGTTGAACCTCAATATTTTCCTTATCCAAGGTTATTCACAAGAGGTTGTTGTGGTATGTAAGGATAACAAGGATAAGTCATCTCTAGGCTACACAACTTTTCTATACATCCAAAAGACTTCTCCATAAGACAAGATTTGTATCTCTAAAGAAAGTATTAAAACCCTAAGCTATGATCCTCAAGTAAACTAGTGGATAAGTAGATGCGCAATATAATATTATTTCTCTTCTTATGTTATTAAATAAATGACAAAATGAATGTGCATATATAGTTGAATCTAACCTTAGACCTTTTTGAAAGTTTAGCCAATAGGGTTGGCCTAGTCGACTCTGTATCATTACTAACAAAAAAAATTAGGTCTTAGTTTAAGTCATCTAGGGTTTGACATAAACCCTAAATATGTTTTATCTATTAGAGTACAAGGTTGATGGGACCGACATTATAACATAAACTATTGGAAATGTTTTAGGCTTAGGGAGGGGCTAATGAAAGCAAAAAATGACTAGAGGGTGCAAGTGAGTAGAAAAAGCTTAGGGAAGTGTTTTATGATATGGTTATGTAGATAACAAGTGGTAGTATAGGAACATAAATCCTATGAAGGACCAATGGTCTATCCACCCCTTTCTCAGTACACACCTTAAAGAGATTGAGATCTGATGGATTCCTTCAAGAGAGAAAAAATTAATAATTGATAAAGTTTGAAAATATTATGTGTATACATATGCCTGATAAAAAAAATTAAGTCTTATTTTAGGTCATCTAAGGGATGACCTAAACCCTAAATATATTTTATTAATTAGATTACAAGGTTGATGGGACCGATATTGTAACATAGACTATTGGAAAGGGTTTTAGGCTTAAGGAGGGGCTAATGAAAGTAGAAAATCACTAGAGGGTGGTGAAAGAGAGGAAACAAAGCTTAGGGAATTATTTTATGAGATGGTTGTGTAGATAGAAAGTGGTAATATAGGAACAATAATCCTATGAAGCACTTATAGTCTGCCTTCCCCTTTTCCGATGCACCTCTTAAGGCATGCACCCAGAGAGATTGAGACTCAATGGGTTCCTACAAGAGAGAAAGCATTAGTAATTGATAAAGTTTGAAAATAATATTTGTATACATATGACCCACTCAAATATCATCACATATCACATAGGTGTAATAGGGACAGTGCCTCAGGAAGAGAACATAGCAACACATAACACTGAATCTAAATAAATTGTAGTAAGAAGCAAGTAAGATAAATGAAAGGATAGAATTGAAAAACACATACCTTTAATAACCTTAGTGTTATAGGTAAATAGTAATATGCAAGAGGTGTGAAGGTGTCTAATGTAGGAAACACTAGGTGACCCTGTATAAATTATCTAAAAATAATTTTTTTTCCAAAATATACATGTAACATGTGAAAAGATTCTCTACAATGTCATTATTCCAGAACATTTTATGGTTCAAAAAAGAGCTAGTAGAAATAAATATATGATCAAAAGATGGAACTTGGTGGTAAATATTTGAAACGTAAATAATTTTTGAATAGTAAATATAAATAAGGTGAAAAATAATTCATTTGTTATTTTTACTATTATGAGTAAACATATCCCTAAGAGACCTAGTTTGAGACAAGATAGACATTATGGTGAGGAGATGACAACTAAGAGGGGGAGGATGCCTAATGGCCAAAACGAGTACACATGTAAACGATTTGTGAATTTAATTTTTTTGATTAATTAGATTTTAAATTGAACTAAATATATAAAACTTACTGGGAGGCAAAATTTAGACACTAGAATTGACCCTAAGAATTTTTTAGGTAGACTAGGTGTATAACTGGATATTGGGTTAGAAGAATTCAGACCAATAAATGCCTAAGGCATTTATGGTAAATGGTCAAAAAGTCATCATAGTGAAGGAACAAAGTCAACCTAGTTAACTTAGTCTATAAGGTGAGTAGAAAGTCAGGAAAACTACATAGCAGTGGGCTGACTTAGTATTTTAAAGGGTGGTTAACTGCATAGTAGTGGGCCAACTGAGTTTGCAAGGAAGAAAAGGATGATTGCATACTAGAGGGTCTATTCAATTGGTGTAAGAGGGATGATATAGTCTACAAAAGGGGGATGACTGTGTAATACATGGATGACTTATTATGATAAATGGAAGGAGGGTTGATTTTAGTTTAAAATAGGTTAATCCAGTTGAAAATGGTAAGGGTTGATTTAGTATCAATAAAGTGTACTAGGCCGATTTAGTATTAAATGGGTTGATTGCATAGTAAAATCAAAAAATATAAGAAACTAAATTAAGCCAACTGATAAAGTAGTTAAATTTTGAATTTTTAAGAATGTATTTTGATTATTTATGACATGGAGATCTGAAACATCCTTTGTTATTTGATTTTTTTCAAAGATGCTATTGGTATTGGCACCTGATAAATGTAGCATCGATACTAAACTTCTTGGATAATTTGAGTGATTATGGATAGATCTTGAATGATCATGATGGGTTTTAGAGGTATTATGGAGATGAGATGGATCCCATTGAGTGTTGATATCATTGTCATGTTCCTTAGAGCGTCAGAATTGTTGGCTAACAATTTTTGATGGGTGGTGGATGGGGACACCATTAAGGTGGGGATCACTTTGGAAGATGTCCAAGTGTTGTTTGGACTTCATATAGGTAGGACAATGGTGATCATTAACACATCAGAGGAATTGGATGAGAAACAAGCACTAGCCCATTGGGTAATATGCTCAGATAGGATTTAATCTGGATTAAGGGTGAAATTATTTAAAATTTATATTGAATCCATTTTGGACATCCAGAAGGTAGTGATAGAACTTGTAATATCATGAGTGTTGTGTCACAAGTCATATGTTAATGTACCATTTTATGTGATAGTCTTGTGTCAGTCGATACTAGATCAAGGAACACTCTATGATTTTGGGGCTATCATCTCAATACAACTCATACATGATATGTATGGGATGTTGTCCAAAGGGTATAATACCTTGAGGCCTATGGTTTTACTAAGTGTTTGGATATACAATAGGTTCCCCATGTATCAGCTAATTAGGTTGCCCTATATGGTTGATGATAGGTTACTTTGGGTCATTAGGTGGAGATAGGACCATGTAACATAGGTCATGCCCCACATGTTAGCTCTACATAATAACACATGTGGAGAGATTATGTGGCAATCATATATGCACATTAATACTATAAGGCCTAATTGGGTGACTATTGATACAAGGTTGACATAGGTACAAATCACAAGCCACTACACATTATGGGTAGAGTCACATTT
Source organism: Torreya grandis (assembly GCA_037957365.1). Lineage (NCBI taxonomy): Eukaryota > Viridiplantae > Streptophyta > Pinopsida > Cupressales > Taxaceae > Torreya > Torreya grandis. The sequence goes on from JARHVA010000182.1 coordinate 2,271,327, forward strand.
AGTGGTATGCTTTCTAGGATAGTTCAGACTCCCACACCTAGTGGCCCCTCTAGTAGTGACTACTTATTGGGCATGACATGATAGAGATCCAAGAGGGAGGGGAAGAGGAGGGGTACCATTAGAGATACCAATGATCAGGCATTAACATGCTAGACCATGGACTGGTCAAGCATGATAGTAGGTGGTAGTGGAGCCGGTAGGAAGAGATTCCATGAATATAGATATAGGTGCACATCAAACACAAAAATAATAACAAAGACCACTAATACCACATAATAGGTGGAGGCACCACTAGTGAGAGGAGATGAAGGTGAGGGCTATAGCACAGGGGGACCCAACAACTACTCCAAGACATAACTATTCCATAGAGGCACCTTTAAGGAGAGGATCACAATGTGCTCATGTGGTGACTCCTAGTTTTTCACTAGTGAAAAGATAGTGTATAAAGGAGGTGCTTAGTTGGTGAGTAAATAGAGAGACAGTGATTAATAAACGATCAAACAAAAGGATGGTGTTTGGTGACACTAGCACTAGTGAGAAAATATTATAATTTGGATTTAAGTCTTGATATAGTATACTAATTGTATTGTGATTATGATAGATAGATGATATTTAGATATATATGTGATATGATGCATATTTGGTTTTCATTTTGTTGATACTATAGCAAAGTATTTTAAATTGGGATCCCTAATTATGGTTACACATCATGACATTTTAGATGTGGTGTTAGCACCATACAACCCCACCACTCTAGATGTTCTTGTGGTTTCATATACCCCAACCTAGGTGAGATGGTTTAGACTAGTAGGAGAAGATGTGAGGTAGCTTCAAGTATGTGGGGATGGAATACAACCCCTGATAGGGGTAGGAGAGGGAGAGGCACAGGCCTGGTAGGCTTTGACATAAGAGAGAGTAGAACAAATGGATAACACTATCCAGCTTGAACATGTATAGGCCCACATGGCCAATCTATAGGGATTGTTTAAATTTTTAAGATCCTTGAATGCCTCATTATTGTAGACTATTCAGAGGGGATAGTCTCAGACATCTATGGGAAGTATGGTTAGGCCACATGATAGGTAGGATAGAGCCCAGCCTTAGAGCTAGATCTATTATACTTTGTATTTGGTATAAAATACACACACACACACATTGATTTTGATAGTTGTATTGATCTCATGAGTTTTACTTGGATGTGGATGTTGATGCATGGATATATTTATTTCTAGCACATGTATTTAAATTTTGTTGTATATGTTATGGGAAATATACATTGAGTGTTTTCTTTTCTAGCATTATGTGATATGCATGGTTTAAAAATAAAAAGGCAAAAATGACTTGGAAAAATATTAGTAATAAAAAATAAATGTATTGCACACTATATCATGATGGGAAATGTGTAATAACAAAATATGACTAAATATAATAAACCAAAGATGGTAAATATGGTAACAAGTGTTTTTAAACCATGTAAAATATTTACATCAAATTAAAATAAATAAAATCAAACTATATCATGTTGGGAAATATGAAAATAATGTAATAAAATGGAAGACACATGAAAACCAATTGGTATAAAAATAAAACAATTAAGTTAATCAATCATACCAAATCACGTTGGGAAGTATAAAAGAGAACACAAATTTGAGAAATGGAATTAAATTGATCATACTAATTCAAGCTAGGAAGTATGAAAAATTTAAGAAAATGGTTGTAAGCATACATGCAATCATAAAATAAGAAGATAAAAGTGAAATATTAATGAAGTGTAAAACATACTATATCAAGATGGGAAGCATGTCAATGATGTATAATTCATAATCAATCACTACTTATTTCAAATTTGACACATGTAATTTCATTCTAACTTGGGTATTGGAATATTTTGTGAGGGAGGCATGGTCCTATCCATGATCTTACATTTAAACTCACAAAGGGAACACCAAGGAGGTGGAAAAAAATATGAAAAATGGTTTTAAAAGGGTGTTTGTATTGCGGTAATTTATGAGGAAGGCCTGATCCTACCCATGGTCTTACAATATCACTCACAAATGGCAACCCTAAGGGGAATGACCAGTTAAAAAAATAATATTTTTCAAGGAGAAATATTAGGAATGTTTTAAATGGAAGAGGTAATGTAAAAATCATAACATATGCATCTATGAGAAGACTTTAGGAAACATGAGGCATCTTAAGTACACAAGAAAGACACTAAGTGACTAGTGACCATCAAAATACAAAGGATACCTATTCATAATAAGTACAAAGCTATATAAGAAAATAAGTGAGATACTAAATCAACTCATGTTGTTTATATGAATAAGAAAATTAAAATGGACCTACCTTCCCATAACATTTTACCCATTCCTCAAGACTTTTTACAGAGCTGTCAGTTTGCTGTGAATATTGGTTACTTGTATGAGAAAGTAGGTAGCACTAAAATATTTTTTATTATCCTTTCCCATATACTGGCCTACTGCACCCCAATGTACCTTGAATCTATCATCATGCCAATTATGTATTTTGATCTTTGATTGTAAAAATGATATGTGTTATGAATCACGTCTACTAGTGTGATTTGACTTTTGAGATTTATATGTTGCATTTTATATCATTGCCTTTTGTTTAAATGATTTGTATTTTAAAATTTATGGCTTTTTTGATTCCTCCTCCATACAAATTTGGAATAACCAACATGAGGGATAAAAGTGATACACACAAATAAGCTTTACACTTTGGCTAGAGGAGGCTAAGAATCCAAAAATATGACTAACTAAACACTTAGGCTTACCTATGAACTAGTATGTTATCTCAATTTTCAACCATGTGTATTTTTAGTTTGCGAAAGGAAGTAAGGGAATAAAGGGAGATCCAAATTGGATCGGTAAGAATAGGATTACAATGAGATAACTTGTTTACTAACTGATCACATGGTTAAGAAGGATTGCTAAGGGGAGGAAGGTTTGTAAAACCAAGTCACAATAATAATTATACATGTTGTTGAGATAAGGTATAAAAAAAACATGATAAAAGACAAATATATCCATGAAAATAAATGAACTCATAAATATAAGCATGCAATCATGGAAATAAAAAGAATCCATAAGAAAAGTTGATAGAAAAGGAAACCATATATAACAAAAAATGAATAATATAAAGATCCATATGAAATAGATAAGTGAATAAAAATTTGACACATATTTAAATGATATAAGATATATATAAAAGTGGATCACAAGTATAATCTAAAATCATAATGAATAATGAATAATAAAATGAAGGACCACCATGTTATGTTCATAAATACTGATAAATATGTCTACAGATATTATCCATAACATTTGATATATCTATGTGAAGCTAGATATTAACTGTAGGAAAAGTATCATCTATCCTTAGAGAAAGATATGAAAATACCTCTCATCAAATCTCCTCAATAAAAAATGTAGGTATAACTGAAGGATCATGCTCATGAGGGCTCTCATGCGTAAAATATTCAAGAAGGGGAATCAATGCTAGAATAGAAATGGTATATGTAGGATAAAAAGGTGACACCATTAATGGAGAAAGAATCATGAGTGGGGGAGAGGATGTAGTTGGTGTGGGAAACACAAGTGAATAAGGGTGAGCCTTCTTGTGTGGATGACCTATGGGAGGAGGAATAAAAAGCACAATAATGGTCATAAGATGATCAGGAAGATGTTGCTGGAAGATGCAATAATAATCAGTATGATGCATATTGCACTAGTGCCAAAGATAATATACATCTCCATACTTTAGAATATACTTAGGTAACAACTTGGGAGGATGTATAACCTTGTCTTTGGGCTGGGGAAGGGTAGGTCACAATATGTCAATATATTGTTGAATATTTCAACAATAGGTGTAAGAATGATTATTTGTGTCATGAAAGTAACATATATGCTTTTTATTAGACTTTGGGGGTCTACTAATGGAAGGAGTAAAGGCAAAATCTAACAAAGGTTGGTACAACTGGGAGTTTATAGTCCAATGACCAAGAAATTTATGAATATCATAGTAAGGGTGATCATCCCATTGGGTAGGTAAGGGATCAAGTTGTGGTACATAAAGAAGACCATCACTGAGGGGAGGGATTACTAGTGGAGATACTAGGATAGGCTCATCTGAAGGATAAGTAGATTCAAATGTAGGATGAGGCTCAACTAAGGGTAGAACAAGAGTAGGGACAAGACTAAGCTCAACTGAGAGAGAAGCAGGATGTGTAAAAGGTTAAAGAAGGGTAGCCAAAATCTATAGGGGAATTAGGCTATAAGGATCATAGTGTTTAGAAAATTGATAAGGACTAGTCTAGCATGATCCATGAGCATGATCCTAAGAGGCTCTTCCAAAACTAGAGGTGTACCATGTGATCATTCCATCTCTACTCTATGAAAAATAAGAATAATACCAAAATTAGGAATTATGCAAGAAAGAATATGAGAAGATGAACAAAAAGATTGAAATAATGAAGTACAATATCTAAAAATCTCAACGTCTCTATTTTGGATAATTTATCCTATAAATGGATCATCTAAGGTATAACCATAATCATAATTGGGTGTATGAAAGTTAATTGTGTAGGTGTTGATGCTTAGATTTGCACCCTTGAAGAGATGCTCAGTTCTTCTCATCCAAGTGGAAAAATGGAATCATCTCTCTTGCTGTGGGTGATAATTTCATTGAGATGAATCTCTAGATTAGGGGCTAGCTCCCATTGATGCACCTTTAAAGCTCATATTCCTAATATTAACAGCTTGGGTAATGATAAGGGTTAAAGTAACTAGAATTTAAACCTGTTCTATTGAGGGTGATGTACCAAAATATTTTCTCATTCATACCTTGAACATACACTTGAAACAAGGACAAGTTACATATACATTTCACTCAATATCAACTCTCTCTCTCTCTCTCTCACTAGTGTTTCAACATGGAGCATAGATTTAGGAAGACTTAAGCAATAGGTGTTCCAAGACACTCTATTGAATTAGCTATTCACTGTATCTGTAATCTCTTCAAACACTTCTTATTGACTTGTAAGAAGGAAATCATAATACACTAGGTACTAATGGCATTAACATGTGAAGGTAAATGGAAATTACACTTGCACAATACTAATACTAAGAATGTACACTTAATGCACTCTTTGAATGAGGTAAAACACTTGTCTTTATTCATTCAAGGTAAAATTTTGGTAGGGATTTCACCATATTAGGTAGAGAGATCATGCTAAAATGACCTAAGAGAATCCGTATTTATAGCCTTTGAGAGAGAGAGATCGAGCAAAGGGAGTTCAAGGGTCACTTGGACATGTGTCAATCTTGAAAATAGAAACACTTATGCTACATTCTATAAGAAACTCCCTTTACAGTTACACCAATAGAATCAAGATATGTCAAAATAAATTTTGCTATAGATGGGTCCATTCATTGGAATGTCATTTCAATGCAATTTGTTCTTTACTGGCTCATCAAACTATGTAATGGTGCAATAAATCAAACTATCACCCTATCTATTTTTGTTTGTTATGTATCAAAGCTCATGATTCATGTAATTTTTCATTTCCATATTTATCTTCAGGTTCGCATAAACTCTTTTAAATAACAATTGCTATTTTTGTAGTTTAAAATTGACTTCTTGTGGGCCATCATCTTTTATTTGAATCCTAAAGGCTAATTTTCACAGTCTGAACTTGATGTTTTATGGGCCATCACCTTCAGTTATTTATTTTAGACTTTTTGTCTCCAACTTGCTTTCAAACAATTTGTCTGTAGCTATTGGTCTTCAATATTTTATATCAGGGGATTTCTCTGTAAGAATTCCATGGATAATCTTTCCAAAAAAATTCTTTCGGTTTTTATATAAATGACCCTTCGGCTTTCTACTTGGCCCTTTTGAAAGGAACATACCCTTCAAAAGAAATTTAAATGACCCCTTCGACTTGAAAGTGGCCTTCAAAAAAATGCAAGTGTCCTTCAGGGTTTTGAATTGGTCCTTTTCTGAATAAGACATGCCCTTCGTAAAAAATGAAAGGGTCCTTTAGCTTGAAAAAGTCCTTCCAAAAAATTAAAGTGCCTTTTGGAAAAGTTACAAGCACCCTACGAAAAATTTATTTCAGACAAAATATCTGAAACAATTCCTTCAGAAAAAATGCAAGTGACCCTTCAGACTTTTTAAAAACATCCCTTTGGACTCTCTAAAATGCCCTTCGAAAGATTTGAAAATGTCCACTTTTGGCTTGAAAGAGTCCTTCGAGAAAGTTACAAATGATCCTTTAGAAAATTGAAATGGACCTTTCCCTTCAAAAAAAATGAAACATACCCTTCAATTTTTTTGAAAAGGTCCTTTTCGGCTTAAAATGGTCCTTTGAGTAAGTTACTTTGGATAAAAAGTTTAAAAGAAAACGGTGAAGGCTTTAGACAAAAAAACTGTAGACAAAAAACCCCAAATAATAAACACTTAATAAAAGACCAAAATAAACCCCCTGAAAGAATAAACACTTGTGCATTTGTTGTGGCTTGTATATAACATTCCTGCATACTAGACTTGACCAAAGATATAGACTTAGACAGCTAAATTTATAGATAGGGGGTGATCAATTTTTAGCTTGAAGGGCCAAAATTTTGTCAACAAATTGGTGACTCACAGGGGTAGTATGCCTTCTATACTAACCAAACTAGTAGCCTAAATATTCCATTAGGGATGGAGTCAATTAAGGACTGAAATAAACTAAAAACCTTGACCATGATTCAAAACTTGATCAACAAGATAACCATTGACTACCTCCAACATACAAAGGAAAAATACACACAAAAATGACCAAAACAAACACACATGTACTACTTAGCACTTAGGAAAAGACAAGACATAGCAAAAAGAAAACTAATTATGTACAACTAACTAGATATGCTTTTCTCCCTCCTAGATCAAAGGGAAAATTTCTTAGGTCTCTTCCATGGTAAGAAACCTCATGATACCAAACGTGTGGTTGATTGAAGTAGGAGCTTGGTGACTCATCTTTCTTTCTTGCCACCTTGATTGGCATGTATCCAAGTGGATCAGGTTCAAGCATGTCTCCAACATACATGTACTCATCTTACTCTTAGAAACATGTCTCATGTTGGTCCTTGATGCTAGTGTAGTCCATCAATGGATCAATGGATGCTATCTCATCATCATAGGGTTCATTTGACTCATGGCCCTCTTGGTATACATCATGGACCAGCTCATTATTTTCTATCTCTTTGAGAAGCTTGTCAAATTGATCTCTTTCTTCATCATGGATCTCTTAAATAGGGGTGGTTGGTGTGATGTTTGAGCTGAGATAAAAAATTTCTAGCTCATTCCAGAAATCATCATTTTCTCATTCAAGAATTCCTTCTTCAAATCCCATATCAAAAAAGTTAGACCTCTCTCCTTCTTGCTTAATAACAGAAGTCTCTAGCTACTCAACAACATGCTCTTGAATCTCATTCAACTTAGGTCCCATGGATCGGTCGTTATCTTCATCAAAGCAACAAGAAGGTTTATCAAACAAAGGGAAAGAGAGTTCACCATGCTTACATTCTCCATCCAACATTGGCAAGTAAAGTTTGTCAATATCATCTTCATTTTGTTGAAACATTTGCATGTGTGTGTGACCTATGTCTTCTCCTTGAATCATACCACCTTCAAGAGTCACTTATTTAACATTCTTTTCTTGAAAAACTGCTAGAATAACCACCTCTTGAAATATGATTTGACTACATTGTTCATCCTTGATAGTGCCTTCCACCTCATGTTCATGATAATGATCACCATGATGATGTTCATATGGAGTACTTATTATGATCTCTTCTTCATTCTCACTCATGGTAGTCTCTTGATCATCCAAGAATTGTATTTTCTCTTGCTCACTTGCCTCCCTTAAAACATGTTCCTCTTTAGGATGGAATGAAATGAAGGGTGAATGGATAGGTTCTTGCATCTGAAATGTAGGAGTTGGAGTATGGAAGTTAATTTAAGGTGAAAGGATTGAAAATGGAGTATGGGATGAAGGAGAGGACTTAGGAATGGACTTTGAAAAGAGGAAAGCACTAGTCAGCTCAAAATGAGATTCGAAATGAGAAGTGGGGTTTTCTTTGAGAAGCTCATGAGGAAGAGGAGGTAAACCTTGGGATAAAATCAATTGATTCTCTTCCTTCCACTTTACCATCACTTCATCCACATTAGATGTAGCTTGATAGATCTCTTGAAGGGGTGTAGATGGGGTGTGTTTAGACATGGAATCTTCTATTTGGTCTAAACCTTCTATTACACCTTGACTAAACAACCTCATTCTTAACTCCAATTCTTTAATTTGCTTGGTTAGATTCTCTTGGAAGAGTCTTTATTGGAGATCATATGCATCATCATGATGAGGAGGAGTGGCTTCATTTTTTGCTTCATACTCTTGAACAATACTCTTCGCTTCTTTCTTACCCCATGATTCCACTATTTCATTCCAACTCATGATCTTGGGAATGAAACTCTCTTCTTGAGGATATGAAACAACTTCATCTTTTTTAAGGTCATGAGTTGGTTCATGATATAAATTTATCCAACTTGGAATCTTGACATCATCTTAAAGGGCTTGATGAGGTTGAGGGAGACTAGGAAGAGTTTGCACATGCATAGGAAGAGTTGCTTAAGGATGGACATGTTATTTTCCAAAAGAAGTAGGATGATTTTCTTCAAAGGAGGGCTCACAATATAAGGAATTGAAATAATTAGTTTCCATAGAAGGTCATTCCAATGTCCTTTGGTGTTGGATTGCTAGGTGTAAAGGATTAATAAGAGTAGTTAATGCATTAGATGGGTTAGAAGGTTGGCTCATTTTATTTTGGTGAGCAAGTGCTATTTGATAAAAAGGATTTGGTGTACAGGGGGAGGGTTTATTTTATATAGGAGGAGGCTATTTTGGGATGAAAGAAGGGGTACAAGGCTGATTGCTTTGATTGGATTAACTTCTCCACCTTAATATTTTCTCCTTCATGGATTGCATGACTTGAGCTTACTTAAACAAGCATTCCTCCTTATACATAAGCTCTTGTTGATATCTGTTTTGCTCATTCAACCTATCTATTTCCAAAATTTACTTCTAAAACTCTATTATTATCTCTCTAGCACTTTTGAATTCACTAAGAAAAGGACAATTAGGGGGGCTACTTGAGGTAATTCCATGAACAACATGAGCTTAATCAAAACTATATGAAAGAACATAAGATCTTTACTACTCAATAATGGAATTATACATACCAAATATGATTTCTTGATGCACTAGGGATTCTTGACTAGCTGATTCAACTTGGAGTCACCATTGGTGTTGATTAAAATGCCTCCAAAACCCTGATTGGTTGACAAACACACCAAGAATCCTTCAACTCCTTGGACAAATGGTCCCATGGGTGTACCAAAAACTGTTGACACTTGGATTTTCACCCTTGAAGAGATGCTTAATTCTCCTCATCCAAGTGGCAAAATGAAATCATCTCTCTTGCTATGGGTGATAATTTTATTGAGATGAATCTCTAAATTAGGGGTTAGTTCCCCTTGATGCACCTTTAAAGCTCATATTCCTACTATTAATAACTTGGGTAATGAGAAGGGTTAAAATAACTAGAATTTAAACCTATTATATTGGGGGTGATGCACCAAAATATTTTATCTACTCATACCTTGAACATAAACTTGAAATAAGGACAAGTTACATATACACTTCACTCAATATCGAATCTCTTTCTCTCACATCAGTGTTTCAACATGGGGCCCAGGAGATGGCATAGATTTAGGAGGACTTAATCAATAGGCATTCCAAGACACTCTATTGAATTAGTTGTTCACTATATCAATAATCTCTTAAGATACTTCTTGTTGACCTGCAAGAAGGAAATCATAATACACCAAGTACTAATGGCATTAACATGTGAAGGTAAATGGAAATTACACTTGTACAATACTAATACTAAGCAAGTACACTTAATTCACTCTTTGAATGAGGTAAAACACTTGTCTTTATTGATTCAAAGTTCAATTTTGGTAGGGCTTCACCATACCAGGTAGAGAGATCATGATAAAATGATCCAAGAGAATTCATATTTATAGTCTTTGAGAGAGAGATCGAGCAAAGGGAGTTCAAGGGTCACTTGGATATGTGTCAATCTTAAAAATATAAATAATTATGCTACATTCTATAAGAAACTCCCTTTATGATTACACCAGTGGATTCAAGATATGTTGAACTACATTTTTCTATATATGGGTCCATCTATTGAAATGTCATTTCAATGTAAACTATTCTTTACTGACTCATCAAGCTGTGTAACGGTGTAACAACTTGAACCATTGACCTACCTATTTCTACTTGTTATGCATTAAAGCTCAGGATTCATGCCATTTGTCATTTCCATATTGTCTTCAGGTTCTCATCAAGTCTTTTGAATAACAATGACTACTCTTTACAATTTAAAATTGACTTCCTATGGGTCATCATCTTTTGTTTGAATCCCAATGACTAATTTTTAGAGGCTGAACTTGATGTTTTATGGGTCACCAACTTCAGGTATTTCTTTTGGACTTTTTTTCTCCTACTTGATTTCAAACAATTTATCCGCAACTATTAGTCTTCAGATGATTTTTTTGAAAGAATTCCTCAGACAATCTTTTCAAAAAAATCTTTCAAGTTTTATGTAAATGACCCTTTGGCTTTCTATTTGGCCCTTTTGAAAGGAACATACCCTTCAGAATAAATGTAAATGACCCCTTTGACTTCAAAGTGTCATTCAGAAAAATGCAAGTGTCCTTCAAGATTTGAAATGGTCCTTTTCTGAACAAAACATACCCTTCGAAAAAAATGAAAGGGTCCTTTAGATTGAAAAAGTCCTTCAAGAAAGTTAAAGTGACTTTAGAAAAAGTTACAAGCACCCTTCGAAAAAGTTATTTCGAACAAAATGTCTGAAATAATTCCTTCAAAAAAAATGCAAGTGACCCTTCAGACTTTTTGAAAATGTCCCTTTGGACTCTCTGAAATGCCCTTCGAAAGATTTTAAAATGTCCACTTTCAGCTTGAAAGAGTCCTTTAGGAAAGTTTCAAATGATCCTTCATACAACTAAAATGGACCTTTCCTGACAAAAAAAATACCCTTCAAAAAAATGAAACATACCCTTCAAATTTTTTGAAAATGTCCTTTTTGGCTTGAAAGAGTCCCTCGAGAAAGTTACTTTCAGAAAAGGCTTTAGACAAAAAAATTAAAAGAATAAACACTTAACAAAAGACCATAACAAACCCCCCCAAAATAATAAACACTTGTGCATTTGTTATGGCTTGTATAGAACATTTCCTGCATACTGGACTTGACCAAAGATATAGACTTAGGCAGCTAAATTTTTAGATAGGGGGTGACCAATTTTGGCTTGAAGGGCCAAAATTTGGTCAACAGTAGGTAAAAATGACCTTTTCATTGGAAGTGGTGTGATGAATAGAATGTTGAGTTTTAGTTAAGACCATAGGTATGTCATCGAAAGGTGGATGATGGGAATGCAACTTTAAGGATGGTGGAATTTGGGAAATGATATGAGGTCAGAGATATGAAGTTTTGGTCTTGAGGTTGATCCCATCCAACTCATTATAATCAAAATCTAAGAGGTTGGGTGGTATGTTGCCGATGAGTTTGGGTTGACCATGATAACCTCGAGTATAGTTGACAGGATAGTTGAACTGTTGAGATTCCATGAATGGGATGCTAGGCAAGGGTTCAAGGTTGTAATTTTAAATACACCATGTTCTTGGGATTATTCAAAATTCCAAGGGTCTGTGTCACCTTGAATCCTATAGATGGCACCATTATGAATAAATTTGACACATTGGTAGGCATTAGAAGCTACATCCCTCATGCAATGAGTCCAAGGCTTGCCAAACAAGATGTTATAGGTAAGGTAAAAGTTAAATATCATAAATTTCACTCGAACAGTGATAGGAAGGATAGTAATAGGAATCCACATGCAACCTAAAGGAAGTATATGCATTTGATCATAACCTTGGCATGTACTGCACGTGGACTTAAGATTAAACTCAAAATATTTAAGGGTTTAAATGAAATTGAAAGATGTGACACAAGTACCTGAACCTTCATCAATAAAATAATGCTTGACTTAGATACCACCAATTTGTATGCTAATAAATAGAGGACGATCACCCACATGAAGTATAATCTCATCTAGGATCATGGAAGCAATAGGAAATTTTATAGAAGAAGACGTGTCTATTGTTTCATCAACATTTATAGACATCTCTTCACATTGTTGTAAGATACTATCTTTAGACCCAAATAAGTTGGCTTCACATCCTATGAGGGAAGGATGAGGAATGTTCATTTTGAATAATAATTGCTTTAGATAGTTATGATGATGAGGAGAAGTTCACATGAGTTCAAGAAAAGGTATTTGATATGGGATATTAGTAAGTTCCATGATGGGGTCCCATTCATCATAAACCATAGGGGGATAACTAGATAGAGGTGCTTAATGTTATAGGATATCCTGGGAAGAAGGATTTTAAAGTGCATTCAAACTTGTGTTGATAAGATGTGGCTGGTTTAGATTGAGGATAAATGGGTTGACTATCTTAAGAGGATGGGAAAGTAGATTTACGTATGCTTTGTGATTGAGTTGAATAAATACTATGGGAAGGTTGAGGAATGTTGTCGATAGTTGTAGATGTTTGGGAAGTTGTAAAAATAGTATGAGAGGTATTATCAAATTGAGATTGTGAAAGTGGTGCTTGTAAAGAGATAATTTCCTCTTACCCCAACTCTATTAGATGAAATGGGGAATAATCTTAGATAACACATAATGTTTGGGAGGTTTGGTGAATGTGGGTAAGATTAGAATCAATGAAAGCAACTACCCTTTGCATATTAGTCATATTTACCACATTATCTTTAGGAGTTTGTTCAATAATACTTACAATGTTTTTGGTGGAAGGAGTAAGCTTATCACTATTGTCTTGATGATTAGGAAGAGGATCTTTATACGACAAGATGAGCATTTGCCTAGTTCAAAGCTTGATTTTTGTTTTGTGTTTCATGAGCTTTAAAGGATATATCATAGGCTTATTAGCACTTTAAAATGAGGGAATCATGATCAAATTTTAGGCAAAGAAGAAAATCCATAGCTAGATTATGTAATAGTCTACAAGTCTTGTGAGAGTGACCCCAACTTACATGAAACCAATTAAATTTGTTTGGATCATACCATAATTTTATAGGATGAGTGGCGTCAAGATATTGTGGTAGAGGCCTTGGTAGATGATTTTTATGCTTGGATAAGGATAATAGTTTATGAACATTAATGTTTCTTGTTTGAGAAAAGTGAGGATTAGGGATGTTGTTTAAATAGGGAGTATGATCCACAACGTTGTTGGGAATGATGTATTGAATATTGTGAATGGTTTCATAAGAATCAGTGACGCCATCATTGGTAGCATGATGTTTTTGGTTTTTAATGAGCATGTAAGTGCCCATGGGAGGTTGGGATGGTTTGAATTGGTGCATGAGAAAATCTTGGTTTTTGGCATGGGCAAGGGCTTCTTCCAAAGTTATAGAAGAGAGTCCAAACTAGATATTTCAACTTGGGATAAAGAGCATTAGTGAATATATGAGATAGATTATCACATGCCATGTTATGATCACACTTATTAGATAAGGTCTTCAATCATTTGATGAAAGCTTGTGTCATTTTAGTTTCAAGTTGCTTACAATTGATAAAGTGAGCCAAGGTATTCACAAGGAGATCTTCCAAGCTAGTGATAAAATGAGATTTGAGTTGATTGTACCAATCTAAATCATCTCCAGAGAGTGTTTTCATAAATAGGTTGGTAGTAAAAGTGTTTAACTTGACCCAATCTTTATAGAGACTACCAAAAATTTTAAAATGTAAGGTAGGATAAGTTCACCCGTTGTAACTAATGTTAGGTGTGATACCTCTTATGTCGATATTGGAAATTCGAGGTATAAGAGGTTCATTTTAGAGATGTGTGATCAATTTGTTAATAAGGGGTAGTTGAGGAATGAGGTTGTGATGGGAATTCTTATGGGGGGATGGGGGGCATTTTGATTTTGCACTCCCCATAGAACCCAGAGGTTTATTTTGAATGTAAATGAGATGATTTTGCATTTGTATCATTTGATTGTCATTATTAGTTTGAAAATTGGTCCTTTGATTAAGAGTTTTCAATAAGAGTTGATGGGTTTGAGTAGTTTTTTGACTAGTTTTCATGGGATGTGATTAATTAGCATTGGTATTAGTGGCTTGGGTTGCATTATGAGTAGTGGCATGCATGGAAATAGTGGTATGAAAAGTATTGGTAGAAAAGGAGTTATTAGTAGCATGATTAACATGTGTAGAAAAAGATTCACTATTGGAATGATTGAAATTAGAAACAAAAGAAGAACTATTATCATGATTAGTATTTGTGGAAAATGATGCACTAGTGGTTTGATTGAGGAGGAAGGGCCTTGGAAAAGGCCCACTAGATGTTGAACCTACCATGTTAGTAGAGATACTTAGCATGGAGGTTGAGGAGATCAAAGAAAAAGAGGTCATAGTATGATAAGGAGTCAAATTAGAAGGGAGAGGTTGAGAAACAAAGAAGGTGTCACCCCCAAATCCATGATAGAATGTAGGGGAGGGTGAATGGAGTTCTTATACTTGACCACTTATCATGAGATTGTAAATAGTTCAAGGGTCTTTTCCTATATGTTTAGTAAACTCGTTAATGAAGAAGAACATTTCATATATGTACTCTAATTTTGGCTGATCTTATAAGGGGAAAAGAGGGTTAGGAATTGATGATGAATGAGGAGGAGTCCTATAATTGGTAGTGCAAGTGGCCATATGTACATTGTTTTCATCTGAAGTGGAATCCACAATCTATTTTTAGGGAAACTTATTAGGATTGGTATAGCTCATCATGTCTATTGGATTCAACTATGTGTTGTCTTCAAACATGAAGTTCATGGTGAGAAAAAAAGGATAAAGGGGTGATACAAATACAAAATAAAAAATTAGGATATAGAGTTGAACTAGTCGACTATGTTCTATAAACCAAGGAACATAATAAAGAAATAGAAAACACAATTGTACAGGTCAATTATGTACTATTAAATAGGGAACATGCCAAGAAAATAAGAAGACACAATTATATAGGTTGATTATGTACTACTTAGACAAGGGTTGAATAGGAAGATAAGGATAGATAGTCAGACAAGTCGACTATGTATTACAGGTAGGAAGGCTAAACAATATGTAAGAGACTCTATTAACCAAAATGATAGTATTCTAAAATAGAGGAAGATTTTATAATATAATTTTAAAGAAAAATAAAATTAAGCACACAAGCAATTAGATCAATGTTGTTGATCCAATTAGAACACATAACATAAACCTTGCACCAAGGTTGGCCAATGCAAGTTTTGTAATATAAATACAAAGATCAAAGAGCACGTAATAACTGAAAAGTAAATGCTAACTAGTTGGTCATCCTAAGTGTTATTAAGTTATAATGAACTTTAATTTTAATTTGATATGGAAGTTATCTTAAATAAATAACTAAAAAGTAATCTAAGACTAGTTTTAAAATGTTTAGGCTAAAAGGGATCTATATTGGTGATGGTATTGACTTGGTATCGGGGCCTACCCCCTCACTTCACAATTTCATAGTGATAAGGGTGTTGGGTGCTTTGCCAATATATACCATCAACCATGTATTTATACTTGGCTAAAAAGCCAAGTTGGTTTCCCCCTTGGTGATGAAATACAAGTAGGTAGGCCTTGGGAAAATAAATGTTTAATGCTTTTTTAATGAAAAGTGATTTGGTAGTGTGTGCAAAAGAGAAAAAAAGTGTGACTAAAATGGCAATTTTAAAAACCACTTATTTAATCTATGTGAGTTACTCTAAGCATAAAAACAACTAAAAAAGAAAGGTAAATTAATTATTAGTAAATAGAGCTTAATTTATTGATTAAGAAGAGTACAGAATTAGTTTAGGGGACATTATATGCAAACAATACAGAACATAGTCGACTAGGTCACTGTTATTTTATAGAAGAAAGATCTATAAGAACATAATCGAATAGGTTGACTATGTCTTCTAAAAGGAAGATAAAGTAAAAAATTGTGTCAAATAGGTCAACCCAATTTATTATAGGGTTGTAGTTTTGTAGACTACAAATTTGTGAAAAATAGTACTGAAAGAAGAATTGAAATGATGGAGAGAGAAAGGAATGAACCTTGATGGGATTGAATATGTTTTAGACTAAATTTTTTTATGTTGTGATGTGCAAATGTTATTTTTAAAATTCTACTAACTGAGTTGACTAGCTCGACCAAGTTTGTAAAACCCTATATGCTAAAGAAGAAATGGCAAATAGAGTCAACTGGGTCGACTATGTTTACATAGTTGTATATTGACATAAGAGAATTGTAGATGGAGTTGACTGGTTTGACTATGTATGCAAATCTAGAGCTTAAGAAAAATACTTTACCAAATTGATTGATCTAGTAACCTATATTTAGCAAAGAACTGCACATATAAAATATAGTTATTTTGGAGTGATTATGTGTTAAACATGTGCACAAAATATTATAACTATACTGACTAGTTTGATATGGTACTAAAAATATATATAAACATAATATGATGAAAAAATGATGGTGTGAAAGAAAGCCTAAAAGGGTTTAATTCATGTTGGTTTCCCTATAATGTATACAAAGGGAAATGCAACTAATCTATTAATCAATCTGATCAGATTTTGGGAGTCCATAGATTTGAAATCATGAGTCCATAGATTTGAAATCACGAGTCCTTAGATTTGAAATCACAAGTCCATAAAAATCCCACATTAAAGAGGAATTATTTTTTGGTAATATCATGCCTCAGCCACATGGGAGAAACTAGACACTTTATCGAGCCACATAGCTCGTGATCCATTTGCCATGTCCCAAAAATGTGAGAATATACATGCAAAGTCAAAGCTCAAAATTTGGTTCTAATAATGGTTTCAAGTTAGAGTTTTAGTGGTGGCATACTGTAGAGCTCGTTGAGAGCTTTTTGACGCATTTTTTCAAATATAAATCCAAGTTTGGGAGCTCCTTTTATGGTCATTTGAAGATTGATCAAAAAATGGCACTTACGACATTTGGCACATGTTTCGAGGTGGTTTCAACATTTGGACCTATCAGAGGCCAACACTTGGCAAATGCTAAGTTTTGCAAAAAAATTGGTTCAATGACATGTCACGTCATCAACATGCCACATGGCAGCTTGAGATAAGTGCGAGACCAAGCAAGGTGGCAAGTTTGAAGGAAAGACCAAGTCTAAGCGGCAGCCTAAGTTGGCACCTAAGTCTTAGCATTTGAAAAAGGAACTGACTTAACTATATTAAGCATACAAAGCCGTATTCACAACAAATTTGGGATAAAACAAGAGTCAAATGTGCCCAAGGAGGAGGCCGATGGTTACCAAGGTGCCAAAAAAGAAGGGAGGCCGATTCAAACTTCATGCTAGGCACCTAAAAAGGAGGGCGAAAGTTTTGAACCCTTGACTTGCCACCCAAAAGGGATAAGCCTTGACCGCTTGTGCTACAGAGGTCTAAGTGCTATTAAAGGCATGAATTTCTACTTGAAGTTATCAAATTCTGGACTGTGTTTTTATTTTTAAGAGGCTGAGACTTTGTAAAAGCTTTGGGAAAGCTTATGTAATGGATTTTTATCCATTTTATGGCCATAATACACAGTATTAATACTCTTTTTATCTAATTTGCATATTAGAGGAGTATATTTTTGGAGATGTAGGCATCAATTGTTGAGCCGAACTCCATTATCACGTTTCGTGTTTTGGTAAATTGTCATTTTGATGCATGATTTTGTTTCGGTTTGTTGATTTGATTTTAATTAGTAAACAAACTCATTGACAATTATAACACAATGTTATTAAAAAGTGGTTTAATTAGTAAATGGAAGTAACAAGTCTTTTGACATTTCCAATCCAACTCAACAATCGAGAACATTTTTGCCAAAACATTTTGCAAGTTCTTTTGAATTTTTAGAGAATTTGTTAAGTTTTGAGAAATTCAATATTCGTATTTTAAACTTCACTTTGAGTTTATCAGTGTAGTTTATGGATCACAATCCTAGATCAGAGAAGATAAATCCTACTTACACTTTCGATTGTTGATACATTAACTATTCAAGGTCATGACCAAGATGGATTTGACAGACCTAACCAAGGAATCTATTACCACAATAAAATCACTAGAAAAGGTTCTAAAGCCTCTAATCAAGCAATAATATGTAACAAACCTAGCTAGGTCTTATGTTTTTATATTCACTAAGTAAATGAAAATCAAAGTAAAATCTAATCTTGTGCTCACCAAAGCTTGTGGCACAAAGTAGGGGTAATAAAAATAGAAATTAAATATGTATAGAATATCTATACTCACATCAATGTATAAGAAATCTTAATGCATGGGAGAGAAGTACAAATTCAAATCTATATATTCTTACAAAGGATGAATAAAGTTAGGATTACTTACCTTTGAAGATGAACCCATCGAGCCTCAATTTCTCCCTTAACCAAGGTACTTCTCAAGAGGATGATGTGGTATATAAGGATAACAAGGATAAGTCAACTCTAGGCTAAATAACTTCTCTATGCATCCAAAATACTTCTCCACAAGATAAGATTTATATCTCTAAAGAAAGTTTTGAAACCCTAAGTTATACTCCTCAAGTAGAATGGTGGATAAGTAGATGTGCAATATAATATTCTTCTTCTTATTTACTTCCTATATAAATGATGAAATGAATGTGTATATATATAGCTGAATCTAACCCTAAACCTTTTCAAAAGTTTATTAGATAGGGTTGGTCCAATCGACTCTATATTTTTATTCACAAAAAAATAAGGTCTTGGTTTAGGTGGGTCAGGGGCTGACCTAGACCCTAAATATGTTTTATCAATTGGATTCTAGGGTCAGTGGTGCTGACAATTTAATGTAAACAATTGGAAAGGGTTTTAGGCTTAAGGAAGGGCTAATGAAAGTATAAAATGACTAGAAGAGGGTACAAGAGAGGAGACAATTCTTAGGTAAGTGTTTTGGGAGATGGTTATGAAGATAGCAAGTGGTAGTATAGGGACAACAATCTTATGAAGCACCAATGGTTTTCCCACCCCTTTCCCAGTACACCCTTTAAGGCATTCACTCAAAGATATTAAGGATCGATGGGTTCCTACAAGAGATCAAGAATTAGTAATTGATAAAGTTTGAAAATATTATGTGTATACATAACTCAAGTGGTATTTTTCAATAAAGTGGAGGTTCAAGCCCTCCTAGTGCCAGATAAATTCATGTTGATGTGGTTTTTATACACAACAAGGAACTTTATGAGGTAGCATCTAAATTTTTAGGATCTATGAATGAATATTCACTCTAAGACATGAGTTGTAGGGTATTGGTTTTATGAACAAATTATTGGTGGAATAGCTAGGAGTGAAATAGTTGTTAACCTTAGATGGTTCTGATATGGAGTGAATATTTATTTATTTGAAATGGGTGGATTGATGATAGATTTAACCAAAGGTGAGTAAGACCAAAAGAAACTCAAAAAGAGGGAAATGTAACACATAAAGGAAGGCATATGAACCAAACACGATGAAAACTTTCTAAGAAAACACTTGAGCAAAAGGCTGGATAAGTAATCAGAAACCAATGTCTTTTTTAAGGAACTGTAATCACATCAACAATAAAAAATAATTAAGAGTAGAAGGGAACAAAAATACAGTAAACTCAAACATATATAGTCAAAAGTTATCACATTTTTAAGATTCCATTTGCACATCTACAAGGGGGATTATGATTAATACATAAAAGGCATTCAAATTATTAGCACAATAAGAATTACTATATTGAAAATACAACTTATGCATAACTAAGAGACTAGGATACCAGAATGACAAAACTTACAAGATTCACAGTTTAGAGAAGAATCAAATTTGCACATTAAAAATAATTATTGAACAATTCATGGAATTTTTAATTAATCTTAATAGACAAAATTATCATCCCTTTGGGATCAACAAGACATAAATATATATAATATTTGGATGGGGACACCTCATATCTCAATAAAATTCTAAAATTACGTGTCCAAAAATAGAATGATGCGTCAATTCTCATGCAAAGCATGAATGTATTATGGTGTTTGCCCAAAATAGAATTTTTCAACTAAAATACAATATATGTGCCAAATAAATTAAGAACTAATATTTCCAACTTAATCTAATCATGAAAATACATACATATTTAAGGGGGTGCTGATGTGGCACCACTGGAAGAAGAAAATGATGGGGTAACAACTGTAGAAACTGAACTAGTTGAAACTGTTGTAGTAACTTGAGTTAAATTTGGGATTAGGAACTAATTACCCAAGAGGATTGCTTACCTTTGTGACTCTCATATATTTTAAAATAGATGTTGATTATCTCTCTTGATTCACAAATTATTGTACTAGAGTTCACATCTATTGAGGCCAGTTAATCAATCCATCTCTCTTGATAATGATGTAAACTTGGGCCCATGTAGCTTCTATTGTTGTTATTAGGTTTAAGTGGGCATACACCTTATTTTTAGTTGTTTGGCTTAGGAAGTGAAGCTTACCATCTATATCCTTAATTTTATTTAATAATTGAGGTATGTCCCCCCACTTGGGTTTGGATGTAGTGTTTGAAGACCTTATTAATTGAACGGTGTCATACAAATTTTTAGTTCCCCCCTGTAAGTTATCTATTATCTCCTTAGGATCCTGAATACTGCTCCTCTCTTGTGACCTTTGAATAGATTTGTCATAGATTTTGAACATTTGTTTGATTACTCCTCCAGTAACATCCACAAAACTATAAATATCATCCTTATATATACATTTCTAAGGGATTTAATTTTATTCTCTTTGTTAGAGAGAATATATCTTCTCTATATTCCATCTCGATCTGATCTCCTTCTACAACCACAATCTTTATTTCAAGATTTCATAAGGTATTCATCTATCTATCAAAGTGGAACTTAACTGTTGGTTATTCAAAAACTACTAGGTCTTTCCTTTCTGCTTCTTGTTTCAATTGCTTAATCCATGAAGGAATGCTCAATGCAATTTGCTTCTCTACATGATCTAGAATTATAGGAATAGAAGAAGGAGATTGCCTTGGAGGATGCATCCTTATGGGGGAAGATGTACCTAATGTACGGAAAAGAGATATAGCCTTCCTCCATCCAGTGACCTACTTTTGTCTTAGTGTATTAATGATTTATTTAGTCTTCCCAGATGCCCTGTGCACTAAAACTATAGGGGAATCTATCTAAGTAGTTTGGCCAATGGGCATTCCAAATTATGTAGACAACCTAGGGGGTGCCACCCGTGTATTAAAAATAGAGGTGGATAATAGGATTTTAAAATGTACTCCCATTCATGTCTTGGGGTAATAAACATTGGTTCTAATAAATAATGAATAGGTCATTAGGGTGATAAGTAGATTTTACAAGTAATCTATGATTGATGTATGTGCAACCCCAGTAGTCATAGCAATAGTAAGAGGAGCCATAGTATAAAAATAGGATATATTGAACAAAATTTGCATTGTAACTGCTTGAATCTTATTTGTTTGGATCAAAGAATGTACAAAATGAATAGTATCTACTACACTAATTATAACACTAGTAATTGAGGAAGTTATCAAAGGATGAAGGATTGTTGTACTTACAATCTGAGAAGGGATAGTTGAGGTAATGGTTATTATAATTATCACCATTATAGCCTAAGATGGAGAGCATGGGGGTGTAGTTTATGATATCCCATGTATTGAGGTTTGTGGTTTTGACTATGCATCCCCTTATACATATCCTTCTTTATCTAATAACAATTTAGTGGCCACTGAGTTAACATCTCCTTGATCAACATCCTCAAATTCACCTAATGTCTTAGTTTCTCTAGACTAAGTACTTTCTTTATTTATCCATTAATCCTCTTCATGTGTTCTAGTTGTCTCATCAAATGACTTTGTTTCCTCAATGTCTATCTTAGACACCCATTTTTCTTCACTTACCCATATTTTTTCTTCTTTTTCACTATCATAAATTTCAACAGGGTCTGATCTTTGTCTACCCTATATTCTATCCTCCCTTTCCTTGGAAACTTCTACCTGTTTCCCTTCTACTTCCACCTTTTGGTGTGATATAGGAGTCTTAGGTTTCCTTTTATATGTAATTGGAGGTTTAATAGTAATAGGGGATGGCCCTGTAGAAGGGACTGGGAGATGAAAGGATTCTAGTGGTAACAAGTGGTAATGAAGTAGGAATGATTACTAGGGGATTTATAAGAGGTGAAGATGGTCAACCAAGAGATTGGGGCACTATATCATTTGTGGTGTTGTAATAATATGGGGTGGCCTAGGAGGATAAATATTGGAAACATGAGACAAGAAAATAGGAAGACTTATTTTTTGTGTTATAGTCAAGGGAGGTAAAGATAATACAAAGAATATACTAGTTATTCCACTTGAACCTATATGTTTCTCCACATCAGTTATGTGTTGAGGCTAAGTAATAAAAACTAAATATGTGGGGGATCTTAGAGCAGTCTCAATTCTTCCTTCAACAAATCCACTTACCCAGATGGGCTAGCTTATTCTTGTATGTTTGATTCTATGTGAGGAGGAGGTACATAAATAGGTTTATAAACCCATTTTTATTTTTTGATCTACTTGAAATATTTGTTAGTAAGTTTTGGATCATATTAGAACCCCTATGCCACAATTATTGACATGTTTGCCTTGCACATCCTAATAGTAACCTCAGTGTCATCACATTATCATGACTATAAAACTGGTGACCATAGTTGATTTTCAATTTTCTCTCATATCTATTGATATGCTATTTGACATTCTTCCTATAGTATCAATGCCTAAATGGTGCCCATTTCAATCAATAATGCATCCTTATTCTTCCAACAGATAGGAAGTGCTCCCACCTTGTATATTACATTCGATGAATGCTGAGAGGGGTTGGGTGGATGGGTGATTTCTTAACCATTCATAATTCAACATTAACCTTATCATCTAATTGAGCAACAATATCTTGCTTAGAGAAAATTTTAGGGACAATTCGGGGTAAGTACAAAGTGTGTGCCTTGGTACCTTCTATCCTGATTATAGTACACTCAGGATAAAACCAATAGTCACCTATTTTTTGAATAGTCTTATTTATAAGATTTGATAGTCTGGGCATGTTCCTCTCATATATGTCCTAGTATACCATAGAAAAAAATTCTATGCCAACCTTTTCAATTGATTTCTAAACATGTACACATGGAGGATATTTAATTCATCACAAATCCTATTCTTTGGGTATTTTGTAGATGGTTGTTAGGGTTCTTCATATGTTGAATGCATAGTTATATTCATAATATATACCACAAATGACATCATATAGAAGTTATTATATGATAAGCTTCTTGTATTTGTGATTCATAGATTCAAATTGGAGCTAACTATCTCTCCTAAGGCTATGATTTTTTTGGAGGTCAGGATAATATCCAACAATAGGACCCATATCTCATTGACATAAGAAATGGTTTAGAAACCATATATTCTATTTAATAGGGCCATGGAAATTCTTACCCTTGATTAGAAGATAATAATGGGGATAGAAGAATTAGGTCCCTGAATTGCAAAGTTGCTTTGGTTGCCAGCCCATTCTTGCAACTTGTTATGGATATTATTTACAAGGAGCCATGAATTTACCGTATCTTTATTATAGTTCACTTTTGTAGAGGGAAACTATAATATATTTCAAAATCATTTCCACTTATTTATGTTAATAGAGTCTTGCTTAGTTCGAGATGTAATATTTTCCCATAAATTTTCCCATTCACAAATAAATCAAATAATAGGCCAATGTAGGGAATTACCTACAGTTTGGATGCAGTGTTATGTAGACCAACCACTTTTACTGCTAACAAGTCATCCTTATACCTCTATTTGAAAATTGAAATCTAGTTCTTATCCTTGTATGGATTGATTACATCGACCTCATCCCAAATAATAGATAAATGTTTGAAATCATGGTTGAGATTTGTTAAATCAAACATTGTGTTAGTGTGCTTAATTAATCTTACAATTAAATATGTAAAATGAGGTGGTGTGTGAGATGAGGAGGCCATTGAAACTATAGGTGGAAAATGCATGTTATGTGAAGAGTATATAATTTCTTCATTGTAATAGAGCTTAAAAGTCACATTTTTTACTTGATAGCTAGAATGAATTGTGATTGGATTGGATATG
Source organism: Torreya grandis (assembly GCA_037957365.1). Taxonomy (NCBI): domain Eukaryota; kingdom Viridiplantae; phylum Streptophyta; class Pinopsida; order Cupressales; family Taxaceae; genus Torreya; species Torreya grandis. The sequence goes on from JARHVA010000182.1 coordinate 2,295,755, forward strand.
ACAACTCAAATTATATTTCTTTGGATGTGCTATTTTTGAGAATTGAATGTATTAATTCACCAATTCATGCAAATTACATGTAACAAAATATTTTACTTCATTCCATGTCTATTATTTCCATTTAACATTCATAATGCCAATTTCTATGGATTTTATTGCCATGTGGTTTCTTTTACCTACTCCTAGGTTCCTAGTCAGCATAATGTAACAGATGTTTCTTTTTCATGATTTCAAGGTTGGAATTTGTGTCTTTTTTATTTTCTTATATGGCTAAGGGACATGTGTATGTGTATCACTACTCTACTTGTAACTAAGTTATGGCTTTTTGTACTTTGTTTTTTTGGTCATAAGTTAGTGAGATGATAACATATGGATGGTTCAAGTTGTTCCACTTGCTTGGGATATTCATATAAGTAACTCTATTGATGTCACCTCTAGGTGAGTGGGATGATGACATGTGGATAGATCTCATTTTTTTTCTTACTTAGGATAATTTGTGTGAAGAACTTTGTTGAAGTCACCTCCAAGTGAATAAGATGATGACACATGGATGGATCTTGCTGATCCACTTGCTTTGGATATCCATACAAGCAAATATATTAACATCACCTCTAGGTGAGTGGGATGGTGACACATGGAAAGATTAGATGAGCTCTGGGATGTCTTGTAAAACACTTCAGCATGGAATAACCTTTTCAAGACACAACATAGGAAAATAACCAACTAAAATCAGAACAAATTAGCCTGGTTAGCCATTCAATCATATATCCAACACGTACATAAGTATTGATTTAAAGAAAAATCAAAGGCAAAAATGAAATTGTATAATATGGGTTATGCTCAACTTTAATTCTCTTATAACTTTGAAACATACAAAAAAATTCAAAATAACCTTAAGTTTATGATTTTCAAATTCCATGTCATATACTTCTAGTTCATAAGACCTCAAATTAGGATATTCAACCAATAGTGGGTCCCTATTTATATTTTAAATCAAGGTGTGCTTGTTAAGGTAAAATAAATGGTGACTTAAAAGGGAAAATACTCCTATTGAGTTGTATCGATAAAATGGCCAAACCAATAGAAAAGGATATTCAAGCATTAATCAAAAAATAAATTATAGAATCACTATTGGAGTAGTGTGAAATTTTACTCAATCAGTTTGTAGAAGTCCTTGAGCAGATGGTTTCTTCAACTTCATCATCAAGTAAAGCTTTTGCTGGTCAAGTTCCCCCTAAGTTTCAAGTAAATTTAGACATTCCTATGTTTGAGGGTAAAGTTAATGCAGATATAATAGATACCTCATTAGATCAATTGAAATCATATTTTTACATGAATTTTAATGAATAAAAGATCAATACTACACTTCTTAAAGCATCTTCCCACATCAAGAAGTGGTGGAAAACACATTATTTATGGCAGAAAGACACAAAAAATGATGAAATAGAATCTAATCTTGAAATAATGTGGGATAACTTCCTATAAGTCTTCAAGGGTGAATAATATCCTAAAGATGTCTTTGACGATCACTATATGTAGTGGTCACAACTAAATCAAGGATATGACCAGTTAGTCCATGTCTATACTATCACTTTCCATATTATCTATTCAAGACCAAGTTTTTTCAAGATAATAACATTGAGTCCTCAAGTATTATAGTGGCCTACGACCATCTATTCAATCTAGAATGAATTTTCTTAAATTAAAGAAGATAAGTGAGGCCTATCACTATGCAAAAACTATTGAGGATGAGTTCAAAAAAAGGGAAAGATGGAGACACACTCTACACGAAAGCATACACCTACTTTAAATAAGTCCAAAGCATCCAAGCTAGGTAAATGGTGTGATAAACATAGAATTAATAGTCACTCCATCACAGAGTGCCATGCACAAAATAATTTTCTTATGCAAACATAAATAGAGGATGATGGATTCAATACCTTATTTGGAATCATTGACACAAATCTCAACATTCTAGTCAACATCACACAAGTAACCCTCATAGTGTTAGCCATTGAAGTAGAGTGCTTATTCCATTCAAATATGTGGATAAAATGGAAACTATTGGATTTTATGATTGATGGTAGTAGCATTAAAAACCTCACATCCTCAACAACTATCAAGTAACTAAATTTTCAAACCATGCCTCAACCACAACCTTAGAAATTAGGATGGTTCAGTTCTTTCAACAACCAAGGTATCTGCATCACTCTCCATTGTCACTTCTCATGTGTTATTCATATTTTCAAGGAGGAAGTATTTGGTGATGTAGAGCCTATTTATGTCTATAATGTACTCCTTGGACATCCATATATGTATAGTCAAAAGTGTATGTATAACACCAATTCTTGTAGTGTAGGTGCATTAGTAGGAAAGTAATTCCATGTTCAACATATGTCGTCATAACTCTAAATAATATTATGCCATACAACTATGCATATTCATCATTTTTTATTTCACCACCAATTCAAACACAACCTCAAGAGGCAAAGATAGATTAGATTCTAGAAACCATATTTACACAAAATTGTTCTATGCATATATATAGGATCATTAGAAAGGGTTAGATCCCAAATAAGTCAAATGTTTCACCAAGCAATAGATAGAGGCCAAGGTTCTATACCTCCTTCCTAGAATTAACTCAATCAAGAATTATTATTTACAAGGATGAAAAACTAATCCATATGGATTAACTAATAATATATATTGTATTAATGCTTGGACTAATCTCATAGTCTATGATAATTGCAAAGATGTTTATTTGGTCTACATTGATATAGGAGGGTCTATACTACCATATCCTACCAAATATTACCACAATTATTTATATAGATTTACAATAATGATATAAGAATCATCACAAGGACCAATACCCACATTCCAATTCTATAAATCATTTTTGCCACTGTGTTACCACACAATCCCTGTAGTGTTAGTATTGTAGTCAATTCAATAATAATAGTATTTTTTGATGTCACAACATAAGTATTAGGACATGATGGGTCATACAAGGAAAATTTCATCTTCCATTACAACTCTCAACCCCTTGATATGTATTTTTTTATATACATATCTATAACATTAAACAAAAATAAAAGTTAGTATAAATTAGGCTAGAAGATAAAAACCATACATCTTTCTCAAGAGTATGTCATGTACAAGATGAATAAATAAATAAATTACATTTAATATTTTAGTTCTCTCTCTCTCTCTCTCTCTCTCTCTCTCACTCACACACACACACACACACACACACACACACACACACACACACACACACACACACACACACACACACACACATAGAGAGAGTTTATGCACATTCACACAACTTCATATATATTCTAATTTGGAGAGTATGTCATGTACAAGATGAATAAATAAATAAATTACATTTAATATTTTAGTTCTCTCTCTCTCTCTCTCTCTCTCTCTCTCTCTCTCTCTCTCTCTCTCTCTCTCTCTCTCTCTCTCTCTCTCACACACACACACACACACACACACACACACACACACACACACACACACAAACACACATAGAGAAATTATGCACATTCACACAACTTCATATATATTCTAATTTGGAGAGTTCTCCCTAGTTCACCACCTGGGTGCCAAATCATAAGCAATTAGCCCCAATAAGTTACTCTCAATATACCCTAGAGATAAGATATTATAGCTATGGGAATGGTGGAATCCTCCATAGTGTATTCACTATTATCAACTAGAATCAATATATTTAAGAGCCTATAAATCAGACACACCTTATCCAATTTCACCTATTTTCTTTTTATTTTGCACTTTTGCATGCCACTGAATAAAGTTACATCCTCTATTCTTCTAAGGCATGGTGATAGATTAATTGTAACTCCTATTGAGCATATTAAAATTCCTTTAATCTCTTCTACTATGGATAACATATATATTATTGACCAATATGATAATACAACTCTCCAAAATTATGTACACATTGAAGATGATATTAGTGATGAACATGATAATCAATATAATCAGACAATGCAAGATAATCCCAATATATATACTACAATTGATTCAAATGAACTCAGTGGTGTCAATCCTAAACATGTCATAGAGTTTTCCAATTTATATCAAGTACTTTGACAATGCCCACACCAAGTGGATAAAATTTTCCAATTACTTCTATCATCTAAGACTCTACATCAAGCAAAAAATTTAGCATAATAAAAAGAATTATTTTTCAAAGTTGTTAATCCTCCAATTTGTGTGTTCCAGTTTACACTATTGTTTCTATTCATATATCAACCCCTACAATTACATATTTACCATCATACTTAGGTATATGGGCATCACTTGGTTTACAATAGATTCACATGCATGTTTCTACACAAGCATATTACACAACTCCCTTTATTACTACGCAAGGTCAACTTCTAACTTTGCCTAATACATAATCTCTTGATCAAATTGTCATAGCCTTACATGATAAATTATTATAATTAGAGCAAGGTTTTTCTAAAGTTACTCACTCAATGGATTGTTATACTCTACTTCAAAATGTTTTTTGGAACTTGAGATATCCTCTTACCTACTACCAATAGGATTTTATCTCCCAAGACACCACTCTATGAAGTTAAAGGTGATCCTAAGCAACATCTTTGATCATTCCATGCAACATGCTTGGACTATGTTTACAATGAAAAATTACTTACCAAGATATTTCCAAGAAGCCTAAAATATTATGTCTTGTGATGGTTCTATGATCTCCCTCTTCAATCAGTTAGAGCATTCAACCCTTTGGTAGATCAATTTTTATCACATTTTTATATCAACATAAGTGAAAATATATCTTATGCATAAATTACAAAACTCAAACAAGGCTAAAATGATCCAATTAGTGATTATGTTTTGTGGTAAAACACCATACTAGAAAAGATGAAAAAATATATGGTAGAAAATGAATTACAAGATATATTCAGTCAAAGCTTTTTAACACCATGCACTGAATCAATCATGTTTGATAAATTCAAATCCTTTGATGAGTTATGACATATAGTCAAATAAAGAGAAGTCAAGATCTTATCATTGAACAAACTAATATATACACCAAGCACTCCATCTAATTCAAATATCAATTTTAAAATCAAACCAAATTACAAGATCAAATCTAGTAAAATCAAGAATGAATCAAAATGAACAACTAATGCAAATATCAAAACCATTGAAAAAGCTTCAATTGACAACACTATTAAAGATAAAATTTAAAATTTCACCAAAACCTCCTCATATCTTATTATATAAATTAATTTATTTCAATATCATATATTTAATTTTACCATTCGAGATTGATTTGACCAAACCTCAAACTAAGGGCTTCAACATTAATGTGTATTAAGACTACCACATATATATTTGGAATTATAAAAATTTAGTGTTATAGGTTAAGACATAAGATACAATATCTTATAGATGATAATACTATTGAGCTAAGAACACCCATCAAATAAGTTAGACCATAATATAATGACAATGCAAAGCTGAAAATCTTCAGTAATACATTCCCAAATCATGGTTCAATAAAAAAATACAAATAATTTAAAAGTATATCATGTATAAAATGTGCATTATCCTCCTTAGACATATGGGCATATAATATATGGACTTATTGGAACATTTATAGGCACATTAACACAATGTCTAGTGATAGCATTTGATGAAAATAAAATCAATGATGATAATTTAGATAGATGTGCACTTTTTATCCACTCTACATCAATAGGAAACCTATCCATAGTGTCATGATCTAAATGAATCAAGAAAAAATGCATGTACAATTACGCATTTGATGACAATAAAATCAATGATGATGATTCAGATAGATGTGCACTTTTTATCCACGCTACATCAATAAGAAACCTATCCATAGTGTCATGATCTAAATGAGTCAAGCAAAAATGTATGTATAATTACACTCCTTCATAGTCTTAGATTCATAGAGAAAGATTTACAAGTTAAAAAAAGAGTAGTCAAATAATTAAATGGGAATACACATAACACTATTGGGTATATAGTGTTACCTCTCCAAAATGGTTCAACAACATTGGATACTATATTTATAGTCCACTAAAGCACATAGGTCTTCAATATGTTATTAGAATGTCCTCAGATACATAAGATTCATACAATACTTTATACAGTATATATATTCCTCAAGAAAATATATTCTAATTGAGTCTTTAAAGTTCAAGGCATTCCATATGAGTACACTTTAAGTTAGTAGTAATTCCTCCTCTTCCCTCACCACCACCATAGTTGGTTATGGGACATGTGCAAGAGCACACAAAGATAATCAGTGTTCCCATTCAAGATCATAGTGCATAATTAATTGTAGCACCTATTTATAATATTTATATACAATCAATTTAAAGGAAATCAGCTTACCTTCCTAAGTAATAAGCATTATATCAAAGAGTTACTCAAGGTTAAAATAAGTCTAAAGACTATATAGTGCATCCTAAGGTAGTACATCAAAGAATTTGACATGATCCATAATGAACGTAGGCATTGAAACATTCTCCAAATATTAAACATACTCCACTAAGTATTGAACCTTATAAAGATACTCATTATATAAAATATTCTATGATTAGTGATCATGATAGTTACACTATGACACCTGACGCCTTTTTAGATTAAGATACATTCACATCTAGAAATTTTCATCCATGTAAATTCATTCTCAAAATATATGATATAAGAATTCACTATGGTCCTCATATTTATGGGATCATAGGCTAGTTTCCCTTATAAAATATCAAAAATTTAAAAACTCAAATATTATAAAAATACCAAAATATTTAAAATATTTTTAAAAAATCAAAAACTATGACCTGAGTATAACATACAATGCTAGTTTACTTCTTTATATATGTTATCACATATTTTTTAGATATAATATATATATATATGAATTTCATGAGGTATATGAATGTGATTCTGGATATACATTGTATATGAATTCTTAGGTGCTAGATTCCCTTCTACCTAGTGGCCATGCCTATGCTAAGGGCAATTTTTTCTATAGGTTACACTATAACATTTTATATCCATATATGACCTCAAATGGGATATGTAGCTACATATATTACATGTCTTGTTAATCATACATATTTTACATTGTGTTACATACATATGATACTTTTTTATGATATGACATTGATACATATGGATGGAATAGGCTAGTTTTCACTTGTTTTGTGCTCCTTCGAGGTTGTTTACTATTTTTCATGATAGTCTAGATATTACTTGATTATTATGAATTTCCCTTAGCCACTATTGAAAAATTTAATTTAAAATATCTATGAGATATGTGCTTGGTATATGTGACATTTGAACATGTCCATTTCTTGTGGCCCTTGACCCTTTCTTTACAATATTTTATTATGCAACATTTGAACATGTCCCTCGTGTGTGGACCTTGCACTTATTGTATGACATTTTGTGACATTATGTGTTATGATTTTTATTTTTTTTGAGATTGATTAGTTTTTCCTTGATACATATCATGCACTCTTACTGTATAGTTTATTTCATAGGCAGTTATTGTTGAGATCAACACACCCCCATTTTTTGGAAATGGGGACCCCATGAAAATTTGGATCATTCAACATAGGATATACCTTACCATTGGTACCACATGACTAAAACCCACTTGTATGACTTTAGACATTTAAGAGTCATGTCAGTCCATGACAAACATTAACAAGGTACTTTGTAAATATTTCATTAATGTCTAGTTCATTGAGTTTTATAATGATCTAATTTGTTTAAAAAGTGATCTCACAAGAGGTTACATTCAAATATCCAAGGTATGATCCATATAACTCAACTAAAATTAATTAATTTTTTGAATCATGGTTTAACTTTAACTATGTCAAAATTCATATTCAAGAGTATGACATACCTTAATTTTGAGTTTTAGACAAAATTCCAAGTCAGATTTCATGATCAAAGTTTATGACTTTAGAATTTACCCTTTTATTTTATCTCATGATTTGATAACTTTTGCACCTTTTCATTTGGTAGGAACCTGATGCCATCTCAGCCTCAATTGACATGTGATAATGTTGCATGTATTGGTCACTTGACCGCATAAAATTTTGGAATTTGTCACATTCCTTTTAATCTTTGAGAAGCTAAGAGACCTAGTGACCCAATCGTAATGTGTCATTCATCACTCATTCATGGCATTCCAAGCTCATGAATAAGTTACAAAGATCATGACCCCAACAAACCAATGATAGCTTGCCACTTGGCACTCAGTCATGGCATTCTAGCTTACAAAGGAGTTACAAATCAATTAGATCTTACCACTTGGTACTCGATCATGGCCTTCTAAGGATCCTATTATTTTCTAAAGTATCATTACCCCCCAATCTTATTGCAATGTGCCACTTAACACTCATTCATAGTGTTTCATGTCCAAGGAAGAGTTATAAATTTTGTAACCTAGTAAGCCAATGAGAGCTTGCCACTTGGCACTTGATCATGACCTTCCAAGGATCCTATTATTTTCTAAAGTTTTACAACCTTATAATCCTATCACAACATGCCCAATTTGAACTCATTCATGGCATTTCAATTTCAATGAGGAGTTACAAAGTTCACAACCCAGTGAGCCAATGAGAGATTGCCACTTGGCACTTAGTCACACCCTTTGTCCCCCCCATAGCTAAGGTTTAATGTTTTAATCTCATGATAATTTGATTACATAATAGGGTGATACTTGGAAGTGAGTCACTTGATCTTGGGTAGATAGATGCTACATATAATCCACCTATTATTTGGAAGCAATGGGCTAAGGACATGTGGACCCCTATCTTGCGGCAATAACACTATCAAAAGAAGACATGAAACCTAATGACTGTGTGATCAAATAAAAATAAAATACTTGGTGAAGTGTCATAGTAGTTAGGTCCATTAAAATTTTCATGCAACAAATCCATGTGACAACATGACCCAATAAGAGTTTTCCACTTGGAAAACCAATAGAAGTTCTAAAATCATGTCAGCCAAAAGATGAAAGGGTTCGATCCATATAATAATTAGAGAAGAACAATCTAATCAAAATATGACACTTGGAAAAGTATCACACAATCCACTCAAATGCTTCAATATTCAAAATAAAAGGCTAAAGCACTTGAGAAGGCACCAAGTGTTGGGTACATGTCAAAAAGTATTACCTAGGTAGCATACAACTGTTCAAAAAGTGTTGGTTGTAGGTGTGAATTAAATGTTGATGGAGTTTGTTTCATTGGATATAAAGCCAAGTCACTTCACTAAAAAATCAAGCCTATGATAATAGGCCATGTCAACAAAGTAAAGGTAGTGATTGGTTGATTTATTAAAATACAATTTTAAAGCCATTAGAATAAAACTAAAGAGCCACCTAGGCTTTAAATCAAAGCAAGTTAAAGCACTTACCATTTATGACTTGTATTATTTAGTTTAAATTCTGAATTTAGAGTTTAAAACTTACCATCTCAAAGCATTAGGTTCATCTTCAATTGTAATCTACTAAGAGTTTCAAAACATCCTACGATTTTAATGAGGATTTATGTACATTCCTTCGCCATTAAAGTAATCCTCAAACTCATCAATTATAGAATTTGAAACAATGGCCAAAATTGAAACATCTAGAGTCAACAAGTAGGAACAAATTCCATTCCTCTATTCTTATGGGACAAATATCATCTTTTAGGATACCATTTTCAACTCTGTTGCATTGGCTACCAAAGATAAACACTATAATGACTTGTTCTACCTTGTAGAAAAGATTGTAGACCAAGACATTGATGATGAAGAAAGCTTGAATGAAGAAAAGGACAAATTGGATATTCTAGTGCTCAAATCTATAGGCTTGCACAAGACAACATCTAACCTAGAGGTACTCCCCTGTGTAGACTTAGTCTACAACATGTTTGTTCATTGCACCTAGAGGGATTGAGACTCGATGGGTTCTTTCAAGAGAGAAAAAATCAATAATTGATAAAGTTTGAAAACATTATGTGTATACATATGCTTAAAAAAAATTAGGTCTTGGTTTAAGACATCTAGGGGCCAACCTAGACCCTAAATATATTTTATCAATTAGAGTACATGGTTGATGGGACCAATATTGTAATGTAAACTATTGGAAAGGGTTTTAGGCTTAGGGAGGGGCTAATGAAAGTATAAAATCACTAGAGGAGGGTGGCAGAGAGGATATAAAGATTAGGGAAGTGTTTTATGAGATGGTTGTGTAGATAGCAAGTGGTAGTATAGGAACAAAAATCTTGTGAAACACTAATGGTCTGCCCACCCCTTTTCTGATGCACCCCTTAAGGTGTGCACCTAGAGAGATTGAGACTCGATGGGTTCTTATAAGAGAAAAAGTATCAGTAATTGATAAAGTTTGAAAATATTGTGTATACATATGCCCCACTTGAAGCTCATCACTTGTCACATAGGTGTAATAGGGATGGTGCTTCAGGAAAAGAACATAGCAACACATAACACTAAATCTAAATAAATTGTAGTAAGAAGCAAGTAAGATAAATGAAAGGATATAATTTAAAAACATAGACCTTTACTTACCTTAGTGTTATAGATAAAGAATAAGATGCAATAGGTGTGAAGGTGTCTAATGTAGGAAACACTAGGCAAACCTATAGAAATTAGCCAAAATCAATTTTTTTCCAAAATATACATGTAACATGTGAAAAGATTCTCTACAATGTCAGTATTCCAAAACTTTTTATGGTTCAAAAAAAGAGCTAGTATAAATAAAGATATGATCAAAAGATGGAACCTGGTGGTAAATATTTGAAAGGTAAATAATTTTTGAATAGTAAATATAAATAGGGTGAAAAATAATTCATTTGTTATTTTTACTATTATGAGAAAACAGAGACCTAGTTTGAGACTAGAGAGCCATCATGGTGAGGAGATGACAACTGAGAGGGGGAGGATGCTTGGTGGATATAGTGAGTGCATCACATGTAAGCAATTTGTGAATTTAAATTTTTTTATTAATTTTATTTGAAATTGAACTAAATATAGAAAACTTACTGGTAGGCAAAATATAGACACCATAATTGACCCTAAGATTTTTTTGGGTAGACTAGGGGTATAATGGGATACTGGGTAGGATAAGTCAGACCAATAAATTCGTAAGGAATTTATGGTAAATGGTCAAAAAGTCATTGTAATGAAGGAATGGAGTCAACCTAGTCAACTTAGTCTATAAAGAGAGTAGAAAGTAGGGGGTGACTACATAGCAGTGGGCTAACTTAGTATTTTAAAGGGTGGTTGACTGCACAACAATGGGCCAAATGAGTTTAGAAGGAGGAAAAGGTTGACTGCATACTAGAGGGTTGATTCAATTGGTGTAAGAGGGTTGATATAGTCTATAAAAGGGGGTTGACTATGTACTATAGGGTTGAATTATTATGATAAATGGAAGGAGGGCTGATTTAGTATAAAATAGGTTGGTCCAACTGAAAATGGTAAGGGCTAATTTAGTATCAACAAATTGTACCAAGCTGATTTAGTATTAAATGGGCTGATTGTGTAGGAAAATTAGAAAATATAAGAAACTAAATCAAGACAATTGATTAAGTAGTTAATTTGTGAATTTTTAAGAATGTATATTAATTATTTATGACATGGAGATCTGATACATCCTTTGTTATTTGATATTTTTTAAAGATGTCAGAGGTATTGACACCTGATAGATGCATCATGGCTAATAAATTTCTTGGATCGTTTGAGTGATGTGGATAGAGCTTGAATGGTCGTGATGGATTTCAAAGGCATTATGAAGATGAGACAAATCCCACTGAGTGTTGATATCATTATCATGTTCCTTTGAGCATTAGAACTATTGAGCAATAATTTATGATGGGTGGAGGATGGGGACACCATTGAGGTGAAGATCACTCTAGAATATGTCCATGCATTTCTTGGACTTCCTAAAGGTAGGACACTAGTGATCACTAACACACTAGAAGATTTGGATGAGAGACAAGCACTAGCCCAATGGGTAACATGATAAGATAGGATTTACCCTAGATTAAAGGTGATCTTATTTAAAAATTATATTGCATCCATTTTGGACATCCAAAATGAAGTGATAGAAATTGTAATAACACAAGTGTTGTGTCACAAGTCAGACTATAAGGTATCATTGTATGTGATAGCCTTGTGTCAGTCGATACTAGATCAAGGAATACACTATGATTTTGGGGCTATCATCTCAGTACATCTCATGCATGATATGTTTTTCGAAGGGTATAATACCATGGGGCCTATGGTTTTATTGAGTGTTTGGATATATAATAGGTTCCCCATGTATCATCCAGTTGGGTTACCTCATGTGGTCGATGATAGGTTACCTTGGGTCATTAGGTAGAAATAGGACCATGTAGCACAGGTCATTCCCCACATGTTGACTCTACATATTATCAAATATGGAGATATTATATGGCAATCATATATGCACATTAATACTTTATGGCCTAGTTGAGCGACTGTTGATATAGGGTTGGCACGGGTGTGGATCACAAGCCACTACACATCATGGGTAGAGTCACATCTAGTGGCATGCTTTCTAGGATAGTTCAGACTCCCACACCCAGTGGCCCCTCTAGTAGTACCTACTTATTGGGCACAACATGCTAGATAGCTAAGAGGGATGGGAGGAGGAGGGGTACCAGTAGAGATACTAGTGATCAGGCCTTGACATGATGGACCATGGACTAGTCAAGCACGGTAGTAGGTGGAAGTGTATTTGATAGGAAGAGATACTATGGACATGGATGAAGGTGAACATAAAGCAAAAAAATAACAAGGACCACCAAGACCAAATCATAGGTGGAGGCACCACCAGTGAGAGGAGACATGGGCTAGGGCTGTAGCATAAGGGAACCTAGAAACCGCTCTAGGACATAGCTAGTCCATAGAGGCACATCTAAGGAGAGCATCATGGCATGCTCATGTGGTGACTCCTAGGCTTGCACTAATGCAGAGGTAACCTACAAAGGAGGTGCTTGATGGGAAAATAGATAGAGAGATGGTGCTCAATGAGTGAGCAGATAGAGATATGGTGGTTAGTGACACCAACACTAGTGAGACATGTTGTAATTTGGATTTAAGTTTTGATATAGTATACTAGTTGTGTTGTGATTATGGTAGATAGATGATTTTGAGATATATATGTGATCTTATGCTTGTTTGGTTTTGGTTTTGTATATCCTATATCAAAGGAGTTCAATTTGGGAGCCCTAATTATGGCTTCACATCATGACATTTTAGATGGGGTGATGGCACCATACGACCCCACCTCTCTGAATGTTCATGTGGTTTTGTATACCCCAACCCATGTGAACTAGTTTAGACTAGTGAGAGAGGCCATGAGGTAGCTTCAAACATGTAGGGATGGAATACAACCCCCAATAGGGAAGAGAGAGGGAGAGGCATAGGCCTGATAGGTTTTAGCATAGGAGAGAGTGGCATACATGACTACCACTATCCAACTTGGATAGGTGTAGGCCCAGGTGGCCAATCTACATAAATAGTTTGCATTCTTGAGATCCCTAAATGCCTCATTATAATAGAATATTTAGAGGGGATAGTCCTAGGCATCTATGAGAAGCATGGATAGGCCACATGATAGGTAGGATAGAGCCTAGCCTTAGAGCTAGAACTATTGTACTTTTTATTTGGTATAAAACATGATTAAAACTCATGAGATCAATACAATTGTCAAAATCAATATATATATTAATTTTGACAATTGTATTGATCTGATGAGTTTTACTTAGATGTGGATGTTGATGCATGGATATATTTATTTCTAGCACACATAATTAGCTTTTATTGTATATGCTATGGGAAATATATGTTGAGTGTTTTCTTTTCTAGCATTATGTGATATGCATGGTTTAAAAGAAAAAGACAAAAATGACTTGGAAAAGTATCAGTAATAAAAAACAAATGTACTACACATTATATCATGATGGGAAATGTGTAATAACAAAACATACCTAAATGTAATAAACCAAAGATAGTAAAAAGGTAACAAGTGTTTTTAAACCATGTAAAAGATTTGCATCAAATTAAAACAAGTAAAATCACACTATATCACGTTGGGAAATATGAAAATAATTTACTAAAATGGAAGACACATGAAAACCAAATAGTATAAAAATAAAACAATTAAGTCAATCAATCATACCAAATAATGTTGGGAAGTATAAAAGAGAACACAAAATTGAGAAATGGAATTAAATTGATCATACTAATTCAAGCTTAGAAGTATGAAAAATTTAATAAAATGGTTGTAAGCATACATGCAATTGGAAAATAAGAAGCTAAAAGTGAAATATTAATAAATTAAGCATAAAAATATACTATATCAAGATGGGAAACATGCCAATGACGTATAACTCATAATTAATCATTACTTATCTCAAATTTGACGCATGTAATTTCATTTTGACTTGGGTATTGTAATATTTTGTGAGGAAGGCATGGTCCTATCAATGATCTTACATTGAAACTCACAAAGGGAAAACCAAGGGGGTGAAAACAAATGTGAAAAATGGTTTTTAATGTGGTAATTTGTGAGGAAGGCCTGGTCCATCCATGGTCTTACAATGTAACTCATAAATGGCAACCCTAGGGGGAATGACCAGTCAACTAAACAATATTTCTCAAGGGGAAATATTAGGAATATTTTAAATGGAAGAGGGAATGTAAAAATCATAAAATAGGCATCTATGAGAAGACCTTAGGGAACATGAGGCACCCTAAGTACATAGAAAAGACACTAAGTGACTAGTGACCATCAAAATACAAAGGATACCTATTCACAATAAGCACAAAACTGTATAGGCAAATAAGTGAGATACTAAGATCAAATCATGTTGTATATATAAAAAAGAAAATTAAAATGAACCTACCTTCCCACAACATGTTCCCTGTTCTTCAAGACCTCTTACAGAGCCATCAGTCTACTATGAATATTGGTTACTTGTGTGAGAAAGTAGGTGGCACTAAAATATTTTTTTATTATCCTTTCCCAATATACTAGCCTACTCACCAATGGACCTCAAATATTTTATGGAGTTTGAGTTTAGATTAGAAAAAGGATATATGTTATGAATCACATATTTTAGTGTGATTTGACTTTTGAGATTTATATGTTAAATTTTATATCATTGCCTTTTGTTTAAATGATTTGGATTTTAAATTTTATGGAGTTTATGATTCCTCCTCCATACAGATTTGGAATATCCAACATGAGGGATAAAAGTGATACACATGAATGAGCTTTAAACTTTGGATAGAGGAAGCTAGGAATCCAAATATATGACTGACTGAACACTTAGGCTTACCTATGAACTAGTATGTTATATCAAGTTTCAACCATGTGCATGTTTAGTTTGAGAAAGGAAATAAAGGGAGATCCAAAATGGATTGGTAAGAATAGGATTACAATGGGATAACTTGTTTTCTAACTAATCACATGGTTAAGAAGGATTGCTAAAGGGAGAAAGGTTTTTATAACCAAGTCACAATAATAATTATACGTGTTGTTGAGATAAGGTAGCAAACACACATGAGAAAAGCCAAATATATCCAAAATAAATAAACACATAAATATAAGCATGAAATCATGGAAATAAAAAGAAGCCATAAGAAAAGTTGATAGAAAATGAAACCATATATAACAAAAAATGCATAAAATCCATATGAAATAGATAAGTGAAGAAAATTTTGACACAATCAAATGATATAAGATATTCATAAAAATGGATCACAAGTCCAATCCAAAATCATAATGAATAATAAAGTGAAGGAACACCATGATGTGCTCACAAATACTGATTAATATGTCCACAAATATTATCCATAACATTTGACATATCTTTGTGAAGATAGACATTAACTATAATAAGAGTCTCATCTATCCTCAGAGAAAGCTATGAAAATACCTCTTGTTGAATCTCCTTAATAAAAAATCTAGGTATAGATGAAGGATCATGCTCATGAGGGCTCTCGTGTGTAGAATACTCAAGAAGGGGAATAGATGCTAGCATAGGAATGGTATATGTAGGATAAAAAGGTGATATCATTAGTGGAGTGGGAACCATGGGTGGGGGAGAGGATGTAGGTGGTATAGGCACCACATGTGAATAAGGATGAACCTTATTGTGTGGATGATCCATGGGAGGAAGAATAATGGGCATAGTAATGGTCATAAGATGATCATGAAGATGTTGATGGAGGATGTAACAATGACTGGTATGATGCATACCGCACTAGTGCTAAAGACAATATATCTCTCCATATTTTAGAATATACTTAGGTAAGAACTTGCGAGGAGGTACAACCTTGTCTTTGGGTTGGGGAAGGGTAGGTCACAATATGTCAATATATTATCGAATATTTCAATAATAGGTGTAAGAATGATTATTTGTACCATAAAAGTAACATATATGCTTGTTAGTAGACTTTAGGGGTCTACTAACAAAAGGAATAAAGGTAGAAGTTGGAGAAGGCTGGTATAATTGGGAGTCTCTAGTCCAATGATCAACAACTTTATGAATATCATGGTAATGGTGATCATCCCATTGGGTGGCCAAGGGATCAAGTTGTGGTACATGAAGAAGGCCATCATCGAGGAGAGGTAGTGCTGGTGGATATATTGAGCTAGGCTCATCTGAAGGAGAAGTAGAGTTAGATGTAAGATGAGGCTCAACTAAGGGTAGAACAAGAGTAAGGACTAGACTAGGCTTAGTTGAGGGAGAAGCAGGACGTGCAAAAGGTTTAAGAGGAGTATCCAACATCTATAGGGGAAGTAGGCTATAAGGATCTTGGTATTTATAAAAATGATAAGGACCAGTATAACATGATCTTAAGAGGATCTTCCAAAAAAAGAGGTATACCATGTGATTACTCCATCTCTACCCTATGAAAAAGAGGAATAATACTAGAATTAGGAACTATGTAAGAAGGAATATGAGAAGATGAATAAAAATACTAAAACAAAGAAGTACGATACATAAGAATCTTGGTGTCTCTATCTTGGATGATTCCTCATAGAAATGGATCATCTAAGGTATAACCATCATCATAATTGGGTGTATGAAATTCAATAGCATAGGTAAGAATGATCTTTTCATTAGAATTTGCGTGATGAATAGAATGCCAAGTTTTATTTCAGACCATAGTTATATCGTCAAAGGGTGGATGATGGGAATGCAACTTCAAGGACAATGGAATTTGGGTGATGATATGAGGGGAAAGATATGAAGTTTTGATCTTGAGGCTGATCTCAATTATCTCATTATGATCAAAATCTAAGAGGTTAGGTGGTATGTTCCCGATGAGTTCAGGTTAACCATGATAACCTCAAGTAGAGTTGACAAGATAGTTGAAATGTTGAGATTCCTTGAATGGGATATTAGGCAATGGTTCAAGGGTTAGAATTTTAAATACAACATGTTCTTAGGATTGTTCAAAATTCCAAGGGTTTGTGTCGCCTTGAATCCTATATATGGCACCATTATGAATAAATTTGACACATTGATAGGCATAAGAGGTGACATCCCTCATGCAATGATTCCAAGGCCTACCAAGTAAGATGTTATAGGAAAGGGGAAAGTTAAATATCATAATTTTCACTTGAACAGTGACAAGAGGGACAGTAATAGGAAGTCACATGTAACCTAAAGGAAGCATTTGCCTTCGATCATAACCTTTTCATGTACTACATGTGGACTTAATATTACACTTGAAATATCTAAGGGTTTTAATGAAATTGAGATATGTGACACAAGTACCTAAACCCTCATCAATCAAATAATGCTTGAATAAAATATCACCAATTTGAATGCTAATAAATAGGGGAGGATCATCTACACAAAGTAGAATCTCATCTGGGATCATGAAATCAAAAGGAAATTTTATGGAAAAAGAAGTGTTTATTATTTCATCAATGTTTATGACATCTCTTCACATTATTGTAAGATACTATATTTAGACATAAATAAAGTGGCTTCACATCCTATGAGGGGAGGATGAGGGATATTCATTTTGAATAATAATTGCATCAAAAAATTATGATGATGAGGATAAGTTCACATGAGTTTAAGAAAGGGTATTTAAGATGGAATATTACTAAGTTTTGTGATGGGGTCCCATTCATCAGAACCCATGGGTGGATTGCTAGATAGAGGTGCTTAATGTTGTAGGATTTCCTAGGAAGGAGGATTTTAAAGAGAATTCAAACTTGTGTTGATAAGGTGTGGTTGGTTTAGTTTGAGGATAAATGGGTTGACTATCTTTAGATGATGGGATAGTAGATTTAGGCATTTCTTGTGATTGATTTGAAAAAATACTATGAGAAGGTTAGGGAATGTTGTCGATAGGTGTATATTTTAAGAAATACTATGATAAGGTTAGGGAATGTTTTCGATAGGTGTATATATTTAGCCATTTGTATAAATATTATGAGAGGTATTATCCAATTGAGATTTTGGAAGTGGTGTTTGGAAAGAGATAAAGTCCTCTTTCCCCAACTCTATTAGATGAGATGGGGAAGAATCTTAGATAACACATAATATTTGGGAGGTTTGGTGCATGTGGGTTAGATTAAAATCAATAAAAGTAACTACCCTTCACATATTAGTCATATTTATGACATTCTCTTTAGGATTTTATTCAATAAGACTTTCAACATTATTGGTGGAAGGAGTAGGCTTATCATTGTTGTCTTGATGATTAGGAAGAGGATATTTATATATGGCAAGATAAGCATTATCCTGGTTCAAAGCTTGATTTTTGTTTTGTGTTTCATGAGATTTAAAGGATATATTATAGGTTTTTTAGCACTTGTGAATAAGAGAATCATGATCAAAGTTTGGGCCAAGAATAAAATCCATAGCTAGATTATGTAATTGTCTACAAGTCTCATGAGAGTGACCCCAACTTGCATGAAACCAATAAATTTTATTTAGATCATACCATGATTTTATAGGATGAGTGGGGTTAAGATATTATGGTAGAGACCTTAGTAGATGCTTGACTAAGGATAACAGTTTGTGATATTAATGTTTCTTGTTTGAGAAAAGTGAGGATTAGGGGTGTTACTTAGAGGGGAAGCATGCTCCATAACATTGTTAGGAGTGATGGAGTGAATATTATGAATGGTGTCATAAGAATCGGTGATACCATCATTGGTATCATGGTGTTTTTTATTTTTATGAGCATGTGAGTGCCCATGTGAGGTTGGGAAGGTTTGAATTGGTGCATGAGAAAATATTGGTGTTTGTCTTGGGCGAGGGCTTCTTCCAAAGTTCTTGGAGAGAGTTCAAACCCAATATAACAACTTGGGATAAAGAGCATTAGTGAATAGATGAAATAGATTATCATCTGCCATGTTATGATCACACTTATTAGACAAGGTCTTCCATCATTTGATGAAAGTTTATGCCATTTTGGTTTTAAGTTGCTTACAATTGATAAATTGAGCCAAGGTATTCTCAAGGAGGTCACTCATTTGAAACTCTTGTACTAGGGAGTTAACTAGATCTTCCAATCTAGTGATAGGATGGGAGTTGAGTTGATTGTACCAATCTAAAGCATATCTGGAGAGTGTTTTTGCTAATAGCTTGGTATTAGCAAAAGTGTTTAACTTGACCCAATATTTATAGAGATTACCAAATGCTTTTAAATATATGGTAGGATCAGGTGACCCATTTTAACTAATATTAGGTGTGATACCTCCTATGTCGATATTGTAAATTTGAAGTATAAAAGGTTAATTTTAGAGATGTGTGATCATTTTGTTAATAAGGGGTGGTTGAGGAATGAGTTTGCCATGGTAATCCCTAAGGGTGGGGTTGGGGGCATTTTGATTTTTCACTCCCCACAAAACCTATTGAGGTTAATTTTCAAGGTGAATGAGATGATTTTGTATTTGTATAATTTGATTGGAATTATAAGTTTGAAAAGTGGTCATTTGATTAAAAGTTTGCAATAAGAGTTGATGGGTTTGAGTGGTATTTTGACTAGTTTGCATGGCATGTGAAACATTAGCATTGGTATTATGGCTTGGGTTAAATTATGAGTAGTGGCATGCATGACACGAGACGTGTGAAAATCATTGGTAGAAAAGGAAGCACTAGTATCTTGATTAGCATGTGTAGCAAAATATGCACTATTGGAATGATTGGAATTAGAAGCAAAAGAAGAACTAGTATCATGATTAACATTGGTGGAAAATTATGCACTAGTGGCTTGATTGAGGAGCATGGGCCTTGGAAAAGGTGCACTAGATGTTGAACCTACCATGTTAGTAGATATACTTGGCATGGAGGTTGAAGAGATCAAAGAAGAAGAGATCATAGTATGATAAGGAGTCAAAGTAGAAGGGAGAGGTTGAGAAACATAGAAAGTGTCACTGTCAAATCCATGATAGAATCTAGGGGAGGGTGAATGGGGTTATTCTACTTGACCACTTATCATGAGATTGTAAATAGTTGAAGGATCTTTTCTTCTATGTTTAGGAAACTCATTAAAGAGGAATAACTTTTCAGATGTGTACTCTAATTTTGGTTGATCTTCTAAGGAGAAAAGAGGGTTACAGACTAATGATGAATGAGGAGTCGTATAATTGGTAGTGCGAGTGGATATATGCACATTGTTTTCATCTAAAGTGGAAGCCACAAGCCATTTTTAGGGAAACCTATTGGGATTGGTAAAGCTCATCATGTCTATTGGATTTAACTATGTGTTGTATTCAAACATGAAGTTCATGGTGAGAAAAAAAAAGGCTAAAGGGGTGATGTAAAGACAAAATTAAAAAATAGGATATAGATTCGAACTAGTCGATGTGTTCTATAAACCAAAGAACATCATAGAGAAATAGAGAACACAATTGTACAAGCTGATTGTGTACTATTAAATAGGGAACATGCCAAGAAAATAAGAAGACATAGTCAAACAGGTTGACTGTGTACTACTTAGACAAGGGTTGAATAAGAAGATAAGGATACATAATTGGACAAGTCAATTATGTATTACAGGCAAGAAGGCTAAACAATTTCTAAGAGACTGTATTAACCAAAACAACAGTGTTCTAAAATAGAGGAAAATTTTGTAAGATAATTTTGAAGCAAAATGAAATTAGCACACAAGTAATTGAATCAATGTTGTTGATCCAATTAGAACACACAATGCAAACCTTGCACCAACATTGGCCAATGTAATTTTTGTAATACAAAATACAAATATCAAAGAACAAGCAGTAACTGGAAAGTAAATGCTAACTAGTTGGTCATCTTAAGTGTAATTAAGTTATAATTAAGTTTAATGTTAATGTGATAGGGAAGTTGGTTGAAATAAGGAACTAGAAAGAAATCTAAGGTTGATTTTATGATGTTTAGGATGAAAGGGATTTGTATTGGTGATGGTACTGGCTTGGTATTGGGGCCTACCCCCTTACTTCACAATTCTATAATGATAAGGGTGTTGAGTTCTTTGTCAATATATACCATCAATCACATATTTATACTTGGCCAAAAAACCAAGTCAGCTTCCCCCTTGGTGATGAAATACAAGTAGGTAGGCCTTGGGAAGACAAATGTTGAATGCTTTTTGAGTGAAAATTGATTTGTTAGTGTGTGTAAAAGAGAAAAAAAGTGTGACTAAAGTGGTAATTTGAAAAACCACTTATTTAATTTATGTGACTTACTCTAAGCATGAAAACAACTAAAAAGGAAAGGTGAATTAATTACTAGTAAATAGAGATTAATTCCTTGATTAAAAAGAGTACATAGTTAGTTTAGTGGACACTATATGCAAATAATGTAGAACAAAGTCGACTAGGTCATTGCTATTTTTCAAAATTAAGATCTATAAGAACACAATTGAATAAGTCAACTATGTATTCTAGAAGGAAGACATAGTATAAAATCGTGTCAAATAGGTCAACCTAGTTTGCTATAGCACTGTAATTTTACAGACTACAATTTAAAAAAAATAGTACTGAAAGAAGAATTAAATTGATAGAGAGAGAAATGAATGAACCTTGATGGGCTTGAATATGTTTTAGACTACAATTTGTTATGTTGTGCTATTCAAATGTTATTTTTAAAATTATGCTAACTGAGTTGACTAGCTAGACTAAATTTGTAAAACCTTGTATGCTGAAGAAGAAATGACAAATATAGTCAAATGGGTCGACTATGTTTACAGACTTGTATGTTGACAAAATAGATTTGTAGACAGAGTCGACTGGTTTGACTATGTATGCAAATCTAAAGATGAATAAAAATACTTTGGCAAATTGATCGATCCACTAACCTGTATTTGGCAAAGAACTGCATAGATAGAATAGAGTTTTTTTGGAATGACTGTGTGTTAAACATGTGCACAAAATTTTAGGACTATACTGATTGGTTTGATATAGTACTTTAAATATATAAAAATATAATATGATGACAAAATTATGGTGTGACAGAAAACCTACAAGGGTTTGATTCATATTGGGTTTACCAGAATGTATACAAAGGGAAATGTAACTGACTATTAATCAATCCGAGCTCAAATAAGATAAATCCTACTTACACTTCTGATTATTGATATATTAAATATTTAGGGTCATGACTAAGATGGATCCACTAGACCTAACCAAAGGATATCTTACCACAATGATGCAGATTCAAGCTCTAATTTTGCCCTTCCTTGACACCTGTAAGCACAAACTTTGTCACATAAACTCTCTCTGTCTCACTGTTTATGTTGTCAAATTCCTTTTTGGGTTCAACATCATTGTCTTAATCACTAAGCACCCTCAAAATATCTTATTCTATACCCTCAAAACTTGCATACAAAGCAGACAAAACACTTTTAACCATACATTTCATTCTATGCATTCATTCCTTCCATATTATTTTCCACATTAGGCTTCAAAAAACTTGGTTTAAGTCTGGTTTGCATGACTATGTGTGTCTAGAGAAAACAGTTTCGTGTCTTTAGTTTTTGTGAAGGTTTTCAAAACCCTATAAAGACATGATAATATCCAAATGAACATCAGACACTCCCTTCCACCTTCGAACACCCTTTAAATAACTCTCATTGATCTCAATCTCTTACCTCCATTCACATTTACTATCAAAAGGTTATCTGACTGTTACCAAATACACATCATGCTTACAAGTTTCAAACTAAAAGTTTATGACATATATTAAAACCACCTTTAGGAAAATTCATACTAATTTTGATAACATGAGCAACACGCTGACCAAAAGATAGAAAGATCTATACCAATATTCCTCAACATTTTGATACATGAATAACAACCACTCAATCTTGACATACGGAGAACACTCTAAATCAGGTCTAAAAGGGACCAGTCTATATAGATTGTATTCTAATCAATTAAACTATCAATAAAAAGCTTCAAGAACTTGCTAAATTTGTTACACAAGTGCTCATTCAATCTTTACCAGTCCACTTTCCTATGTATATCCACACATGATCATTTTGACTCAAAACACACAGTGACCTACAGTCCTTCTATCATTTTATTTCATTCAATGGTAATAACACGACTTGATCTACATACAATTACCTATTACACCTTGAAAGGAAGTCCTCCTCAATGTTTACAAATAATCTCTATCAACCTTCCAACAATTTTACCTCGAGAACATCTGTACAGATTTGAAAGGTAGAGAACACAAGAACATCCAGGCTCTATGACAATATTTATTCATAAGATTAATGGATATGAATTAGCAACTAAAGTTTCAATAAAAATATGTGCTCCTTTCAAAAGGTTACAAATTTGAGCATGAATTTTTGAACATGTTTATATCAATTATTCAATCAGATGCAGTCAACAGTTTGAATCTCCACAAAGATTTAAAAGCTACATTAATAACTACTCATATCATCATAAAGAAACCAATACCTTTTTACCTCAAACATAAAGATTTATATAATTTCCTCTAAATGAACATTTCACCTCTGATCACTATTTCTTGATGTTTTACAAGCATTAACTAGACTGTGAATACAGTCACAAAGAAATGCCCTGCATGAAACATTTACCACTCTCGTAGATGATTTTTTTAATAGTTTTAGGACCTTAACAACTTAATAACTAGTATACAAAAATAAATAGATATACTTTACTTAGAAACTTGTTCGTATTCATTGTAATATAGTCTTGGCAGACAAAATACTAACAAAAACAGGGTTTGTACTATAAAATATCTTCAAAAAGATAATAGTCTTCTTCATTATTTTGGGGATTGTCTTATTTATATGATTCAAATCCACCTCACCATTCTCTCTTACAATTTTGAATGGATGATGACAACAAACTACACTTGCCTCTTTAAAAAGACTCAAAAATTGCCATAACTAACTCTCCACTTCTTTAGGCACGTTGGAGAACTATATAACTACAATCTTAACCATCAAGGTGACTCATTAAGTGCGTCATGCACTCTTGACACTTATTGAACCCTACATAGACAAAACATGACATGAGACTTCTTTTTAAAAGATGAATTAAGTCTCCTAAACTTCACATTCAAATTTGAAAATTCAAATTAAGCTCTTGACGAGAAAATGCCAAAGAGATCCTTAATTCAAACTTGACAACTTCCTAACACTTGTGAATGACTCTTAATACCCTAAAATAATTATAATAACTTGATATTGACTCTAGACTTTCAAAATAGATCTTATGTACAATTGAGGTAGTGATGCTCCTACATCATACTATCAAGGAGCAAGAAAATTTCCATTAAAGTGATAAAAGTTTTTGGCATTGATGATTCTTTACAACATCTTCCTTCCAAGCTCATGTCCACTTGGATCCCAAGGCCTATTTGAAACATTTAGGCCTTTGTGATGGTTTTTCATGACGGCTCCTCCTTTATTCTTCTTTCTTGCATTCATCCTCATGTTTTTCCTCTTGCTTTGCATCTTCCCAATCTTTGGCAACTACTGTTCATTCTCTTTCCTCAAATGACCTGCACATAAAACAAACATGTCAAATAAAACCATTTCTTACTTGCTCCCTTGGAATTCATCTTGTTCCTCTTCAGTTGCTTGCTCTTTAGCTACCAACTCTCCTTCTACATCTTGCCTCAAGATTGCTTATAATGCAAACTTAGCTGCCATGATATTTTTTTGGTCTCCTATAAGACTCAAATCATCTGATTCTTCCATTATTTTTTGCCATATCTTCTCTTCTTCTATTGTACACTCATCCTCATCACCTTCATCCTCCATTTATGTCAAACAAGACACCTCAACCTGCTATAACTTAGTTCTTTCAAGAACTTCAACTTGTGCTTCCTTTTCCTTCTCTACTATTACACCTTCACATGTGTCAAACACTTCACCATATGTTGTAATTTCTTTCATTTCCACCAACACATTCATTAGTTGCATTGTGCTTTCATACAATGCATCTTCAACAATATTCAAATCAGAATACTCATCAAACATAACATGAAAACTATTACATTGTGCTTTTTGGTTCTCCTCTATGCTTACTTGACTGAAATTTGCCTCTTCTGTGCTCATCATGAGGTATGGTACTACTGTAATCTCTCTCTCTTTTCTTCATCATCCTCTAATCGTTTACCTTCTTTAGGGTAACATATGATTGTGTCACCATACTCAACCATGTAATCAATTTCTTCTTCATTAGCATGTTGCTCATGCTTCAATCCTTAATGCAACATGTCACCTATATGCAACAATTCAAATAAAACATTGGTCATAATCTTATGAGGCTTGTCTGCCTCCTTATTTCTCTCTCTAGGTTGCCTTGCTTTCATCTTTTATCTTCTCTTTCTCTCCACCAATTGCTTGATTGGCCACTTGAGTGGCTTCTTCCTCATGACCCACCTAAGATGTGGGTTCACAATCTTTCTCAACTGCTCTATCTTGGTCAGCATTTCATCTACTTGCTACCTCATCTCTCTTATCTCTTTCTCCATCTCAATCATCTTGGTGTCTTAACGCACCATCTTCTCTTTATGGTGGCTCTTCTCAATCTTGCCTTTTTCCCTCTTTTCTCTCTCTTTCCTCATCTCAATTAAGATGCCTATCAATTATTTGGTCTAATCTGGACCTATTCTTCTTTCGGATAAGCCCTCTCTTACTTGCCACATCATGACCTCACTTGGATTTCTCACTTGAATCTCTCTCTTGGAGTCAATCTCTCTCTTGTCCTCACTTGGGACTTCTCTTTCTCTTGTCCTACCTATAGGACTCTCTCAAGCTCACCTATGATATTCTTAATAACTCTTCTCTTTTTATTTAAGCCTTCTAGGCTAAGGGCTTTGCCACCTATCTTCTCTTTCACTTTATCAACTATTTCTGCTTCTCACATACCTACAACCTCTTCATTAGCATCCTTGCAATCTCTATTATCCACTTCTTGTAACATCTTCTCAACTCAACATTAAACATGCATTCAACAAAATCTTCTTGCATATGAAATCAACATAATGTAAAAACTCAAACATACCTTAAAGTTTATAATTTACGCTTTGGGGCATAATGTTTAGATATTTTAGTTTAAGCTTTGGGATATAATGCTTAGATGTTATACTTTACATGTTCTTGTTTAGAATTTATGCACTATAATTTAGAGTTTAGGGTTCTAAATTTCAACATTAAGATATAGAGTTTATGGTTTAAGGTTTTAGTTTTAGGGTTCGATATTTAAAGTTAAGGGTATAAACATTAGGAATTAAGGGTTAACAATTTAAAGCATAAATATTTTATCTAAGATTTTGGTCATACATCTAAGATTTAAGTTTCAAGTAATATCATTTCTTCTTAGGATTTAGACGTTATAGATTAGGATTTAATATTTATGCACTAAATTTAGAGTTTAGATGTTAAGGTTTGGGCCACTAAGTTCTAAGGTTTAGGTATTATCGTTTTAAGGGTTGGGATTACAAAGTAGATATTATGTTTTAAGATTAATGCTTTAAGGATTAGGATTAGGTATCAAGGTTTTGGGTTTAGAGTTTAAAGTTTAATGTTTAGTATTTATGAACTAGATTTTAATAGTTTAGGGTTTGAGCATTAGTATTTAAGGTTCATAGTTATCAGCACCACATGCTAACTTTAGAAAATTGTATGAAATATATTTGTATATAATTAAATTATGTGCTTATACAATTTATTGTAAAAGGACATGTGACCCCTTTTGTGATATGGGCAATGTATCTAGGTTAACGTGTTACATGTATTGGTATTTTCGACTAGCTCAAAGTCATGCTTAGGGATAAAGTAGTAAGGTGGGTATATAAAATTACATTTGATTTACTAAATGTGTGCTTAAATAAACAAGCTACAAGAGACATGGAGAAAGGAGTTGATGAACAGGAAAAACATACATTATATGTTATACTTGACATCATTATGAATATAATGAGGTTAATTTGTTATGCAACACTATGTTATCTATTATGATGGATGTGATGGATGCTTAAGCTTATTTTACCATTTTCATCTCCCTTCTTGCATGCATAATGCACTTTGTTCTATTGTTATGACTAGAAGTCACCAGTAAGTCATTGCATGTCTTGGGTGAGCAGCTCTCAAGGGTCAATATGTCAATAAGAGGTGATAATTATGTGTTGGTTATGGTCTTTATGTGCACAAGCTAAAATTAACAAAAAATAATATAAGGTTTAAGATTTATGGATAATGATTTAAGGTTTAGATATTAACATTTTAAGTTAAGGTTTTGGGTTTCTTATTTAACATTTAAGGTTCATTTATTATATACACTATGGTTTATATAATTGGGGTTTTGGTTTCAGTTTAGCCTTTAAAATTTATAATTTAAAATATAAGGTAGGGTTTGGGTACTATAGTAGTTTATAATTTAAGCACATGCATTTATGGTGTACACAATAAATTCAGGGCCTAAAATTTAGGAATCAAAATTTGGACAATATGGTTTTAAGGTCTAAGGTTTTAGGGTTTAATGTCTAGATTTTATATTAAATGTTAAAAGTTTATTGTTCGGCCTTTAGGATTTGAGAGTTGGAGATAAAGAATTAAGTCTCTGATTTCAACAATATAGTTTAAGATGTTAGGGAATAATTTGCCCTCACTGTAATTTGTATATCGTAATGTGAATAACTATGAAAGTAATAATTCACCATTATGTATAGTTAGTTGTTAGAATATATTTGGTTAAGAATATATTGTTAGTTGTATTATTGTTGTGAGTTACAACAATAATATGTAAATAAGTTTGTTATTATTTACGTATGAGAGTTTATAAGAGATTGTGTATCCGGATGAGAAATTGATGGAGATATGATCTCCCCAATTATACGAAAGAGTTTTCCTATATAATTGTAACACCCGTATAGTTTTGTATTAAAGTGCGAAAAATAATAATATAGTGTATTAAAAATATTTTTGTTACCTGTGCATTCGGCTCCTTTATTTTGTGTTTATCATACACAAACCTGAACCAATGCCATCATCGAGTATTAAAGCAAGCTCTAGATCATGGTGTGAGTAACGTGAGAGAGGCTTTGCTCAACCTCTACTCACTATTTGTGATTTGTCTGTGGATCGTGTACTTGTTTTGAGGAGAGAGAAAGGATATTGTCATGGCTTGGAGTCTAGCATTGAGTGCATCGCATTTCTATATTGAAGGTTCTTGAATCTCAACACATATGTCATTGCATTGGACCAAGGAGAATCTATGACCTATGCATTAAACCTACCAAAATTAAGATCTGGACAACGTTTCAATTTCATGCATACATTGTCATTGTCATTTTTGTGGATCACAATTTTGTGCAGAATTTATTTGAGTCATTTGTGCATTCTACTTGTTGCCATCTCATTTAGTTTTAGACCTAGCATTGTCTAACATTGTGTGCATCTTCCATTCTCTGAAGGATCTTTGAATTCGTCCAGCGAAAGTGTGGTGATGTGAAATTTGTTAGTGTTAGATCTGTTCATTGATTATTCTTGATGTCAACATTCAAGCATCATCTGCAAACTTTTGGTACATTATTTTAGTTAAATTGTGCATCTGGGCTCATAAAATTATTGTGAATCCCTAAATGTCCCCATCGATTCTTTTGTCTCATGCGGATTCACACATTGGCATTCACTGCTAGTAATGGTGCAATTAGTTTTATGTTTGTGTAGTGAAAATTCCCAGAGTTGGCATTGATTTTCCAAACTCCACATGGTTGTCTTTTAAGTTTTGACCCTTGGACATGCTCAGTAAAGTTCTTTAACACCCTTTCTGGCGTCTTGTCCTCGACCGCAATCAAATACAACTATGCTTTGAACGTCTCTCGATAATTTCTGTCCATGCCCATCAACTAGTTACAAAGGCATTGTAGATCAAGTTGGCTTTCAATCTTAGCAACACGTGGAGCTCAACATTTTAACTCGTGTAACAACTTGATATATTTTCTTTTTCGTGTCACATCAACTTAGTTATATGGTTTGAGTCTTTAGTTGGGACTAGATTTCAATATTACGTCAATGTTCATATTTTGGTGTTTGTCATATTTAATAGTCAAGAGTTTTATTTTTATGTTAATGTCTAAAGTCAAATTGTCCAAAACCCAGTGTGTCAACATCATTTTTATTGGTCGAGTCTATTATAAATTATTTGAGTTCATTGTCAAAAATCTTTAAAATGTCAAAAAAGTCATTTTTAATAATGTCAATTTTTAGGTCATTACAGAATGAGTCAAAAGTTAGAGTCTTTCTTTTATGTCATTTAGATATCAAAGTCAAATGCTTTATTGCAACAGACACATCATCACTTGTATGCGACGTTCAAATTGTGGGGGGGAGTCTTGTCATAAAAAATGACATGCATATGAGCTTCAAGTCTTTGTCAGTTGAGTAAACTAGCTTTATCAATTGGAAGTTGGAAGACACTGGAGTATGGAGGCTTTATATGCCTCTCATTAGCCACTTATGAAAGGGTGCTTCTTGTTATATTTTCAGCACTTGTTTGTATGTGTGATGAATAAGAAGTATATTTTCTATTTTCTCACGTAGTGCACTGCATAAAAAAGGTGTTTAGGAGAAACATGAATGTGGCAACAGTTAGGAGAGCAACTAATTATAGAAATCACATAATTGCCTTACTTCTTTATGGAGATGAACATCTAGTGACACGTCCATTGTGGTCACGTGGAGTAAATGTGGGATGTATTCTTTCGCACAGTAGTGGTCATATGCAACAAGATCTAGATAGTAGTATGCAGACCTAAGAGTATGCATTGGCATACAATTTTGTTCATGCCAACTCTTGGAGAGTTAGGAGTGCAAGTTAAATAGATGGTTCCTGTCGTGGTTTCCACACTGTTAGGTTGATGCAGTTCCCTCAGTGAATGGTCGATGGTAAATGTTCCTATTCGAAGTTCCCACACTGATTCGATTGATGTGTTCTCGATAATGAATGGTTGATAAGAAGTTGATGTGTTCCTTCATTACTTTCATTAAGTTCTGTGAAAACACAAATTACCATATAAGGCCTAAGGGGGCGAGGGGGAATAACGAGGGGAATGTTAGGGAATAATTAGCCCTCACAATAATTTGTATATCATAATGTGAATAATTAAGAGAGTAATAATTCACCATTACGTATAGTTAGTTGTTAGAATATATTGGGTTAAGAATATATTGTTAGTTGTATTATTGTTGTGAGTTACAACAATAGTACGTAAATAAGTTTGTTATTATTTATGTATGAGAGTTTATAGGAGATTGTGTATCCGGGTGAGAAATTGACAGAGATATGATCTCTCAAATTATAAGAGTTTCCTATATAATTGTAACACCCGTATGGTTTTGTATCAAAGTGTGAGAAATAATAATAATGTATTAAAAATATTTTTGTTCCATGTGTATTCGGCTCCTTTATTTTATGTTTATCATACACAAATCTAAACCAACTCCATTATAAAATTTAGTGTTAAAAGGTTTTTTAAATATTTTTTTAAGATTCAGATTTGAGATTTCTATAATGACTTTCATGGCTTAATGTTTAAAAATTAAAGTTTAATATTTTAGGCTCAGTCATTAACATTTAAGTTTAAGATTTAGGGTTTAGTATAGGGCATGGGTATTAAGATTTATACATTTAGTTCTAAATTTAAAAATAAACATTTGATGGTATGATGTAAGTTTCAGGTTTTGGAATTAAAGTTTAGATATTATTTTGGTTTGTCTTGAATACCAAGTTTAAGTATTTACATGATACAACCTAAGATTTAACGTTAGAGAATTAAATTTGATGTAAAAGCATTAAGTGTATAGGCATTAGGTTTAAAATGTAAATATTCGGGTTAAGGATTATGCTTTAAGCTTTAAAGTTTATACTGAGATATAAGATTTAGGGTTAATGCACTAAAGTTTAACATTTAACTTTTAAATTCAAAGCCTTTAAAAACTAGGGTTAAGGTATATTAGGTTTCATGTACAAAGCCCTGAGTTTAGAGATTGGGTGTTAAGGTTTAAATGCTAAAATTTGATGTTTATGATTTAAGATATAGTAATTAAGGTTTAAACAATAAGGATGGAATTTATTCACATTTTAATGTTTAAGATTTAGGCATTTAAGTGTAGACACTAAGATTTAAATCTCATTGAGGTTGAGGGATTAAGATTAAGATTTAGCTTACGAGTTTAGGTTTCATATGTAAGAATTTAAGTTTTAATGTTCAAGGTTTAGGATATAGAGTTCACAAATTAGACTTTAAGGTTTAATGATTGAATATTAAAGTCAATTATTAAGATTTATAATTTAATTTAGACATACCGGTTTTAAGTTTAAGCACTAGAATTTAACAATTATAAGGTTCAAGTATTATAGGTAAAGCTCTAAGGTTTATAATTTTACTTAAACGGTTTATAAATAAAATATAAAGTTTGGATATTAGGCTTTAAGTTTAGTGCTTAAGTTTTATACACTAAAGTTTAGTGTTCAAGGTTTGGGAATTAAGATTTAGTTACTAAATTTTAGATTTAGGCACTAAGGTTTAGGGTTTGGACCTAAGGTGTAGGATTAATGCACTAATGTTTAGAACTTAAGCTTTATGCACTATAGTCTAAAACTTGGACATAGCATTATATTTAAAAGTTTGTGGTTTATGCACAAGTTTTAGGGTTTAAAATTAGGTTCCAAAGTTTGGGTATTAAGATTCAAGGTAAATGCAACGTGATTTACAAGTTGAACAATGTGATTTAGGCTATGGGGATTAAGTATTGGGGTTTAGTGTTTTAAATTTGGTTCATGTGCTAGGCTTAGAGTTTAAGATTTGTGTGATAAGGTTAAGGCTTTAGAATTTAAAGTTTAAAATTTGAGGTTTTGGATTAGGGTTTATGTTTTTTAAACTAAGGTTTGCCTATTAGAATTAGGGTTTGTGCATTAGAATCTAAGCCCTATGATTTAAGGTTTGGATATTAAAGTTTAAGTACCGAGTTTAGGGTTTGAGATTTAGGTTTCAAATATTACATTTTATGAATTAAGATTTAATGTCTAAAGTTTAGGGCTTGGGCATTTTATGTTTTGGGTTTGGCCATAACGATTTTGAGCTCTTAGTTTAAGATTTTGGATTTAAAATTTTGAGTTTAGGGTTTAAAGTCTAGTGTGTAACCTCTAGTGTATGTTATTGAGTATAGACATTAGTGTCAAGGGTTTTAGTTTAAAACACTAGGGTTAGGATTTAGGGCACAAACAACCTTTTAAATACATGCTTCAAACATTAACACCCATTTCTAAATTTGTAATTGGCTGAGTCATATTTCTCATTCCAATTGCTTATTTTCATTCTTATTACTAGCATTTTAACAATCTAATTTATTAATGTTGTATTTGAAATACTTGCAGTCCAATCCGCCTGCTGCAATGAGGCAGAACCAAAAAGTCAGATAATAATACCACAATATAATTCTTAATATTTGCATTAAAGCTAAATAATTGAGATACAAGTAGCAGCCTTGAATTCTTCTGCACTTGAAGAGATCGACAGGAAGTGGAATCCAAGAGAGACCAAATGCATGCTTTGTCCATGGTCAATTACCTATTTTTTCTTGTTCTTATCCCAGGCCAAAATATTACAGCTTAATCTCACTTGGACGTCATTCCATTTACTCTGTATTGTACTCACAACCTACGTGAAAGAATCAGAACAAAAGTGAAATTCATCATGTAATCTCCCATATCCCTTCCGTGTGAAGAAATGTCATTGTGGCAAGACTTTGTTTAAAATATGTATCATGGAACGATATATTGATCATAGATTGACTCGCAATAACAAGGATAACTACCCTGATTCTGTACAAAGAATTTCCTGTAAACATGAAGCCATAACCAACTATGAGTTAATACAATGCAATGTGCTTTAAGAATTAAGCTCGTAAAATTTAACATCACAAATGGTTACTAAATGTTTCACCTTTTGTTTTGACTCCAAGAGTTGTTTCCGGCGTTCATTCTTCTGATGAAGGCATTCCCCACACCAGCTAGAAAAATTATGCTGGTACTTCCTTAGCTCCCTGAATACAGCACTGTAAATTTTTGAAAAAAGGGTCAATTGCATTAATGAGGAGAAAATATTACCAAATCAACCAGCTCAAGGCTCATGAAAAGCATCGATCGGGTGATGACAGTGAAAGGAAAATGCAGAGTTCAGTGCATCACTAAAAGAAGCTATAGAAACCACATGGAACATGATTGCATCACAATTTCAGTATGTCAAACTATTAAGTAATTGTTCTCAAATAGTTGAACTGCTTTAGAACAAAGTCAACACTAAAGCCTTACAAGGTTACATGCCAACTTACGAGCTGTCTATTTTCAGCCATAGCATCACAGAACATATCAAAAGATAAAAGACATGGTCCGCAGAACCAGAGTATAACTGTTATCAAATTAAATCAAAAGGAAAACTATGAAGTTCAAAGTTTTTAAGAAATTGTTTCTATGCCTTTCACCACACAACACAATATAAATAGACACCCCCAAATAATCTTAAACCCTAAAATACAGTGTTGTCTTTTCTTGCTTGTTGCCTTCCTCCACATTACCATTCTAAACTTTTCTTTCATATAATTTTCTGTCTTTGTTATGGTTTGGGCATTCGGTTATGCTGATATCCCATCTAATTGTATCCACTTGTGGCTCTACTTCATCCAAGTGTTCTTCCTCTTGTGTAGTTGTTCGTCTCTTGCAATCCTTGGTCACCTATCGGTCTTTATGTTTTCTATTTTTATCAAGTAGCACAATAACCTAGTCATAACAATTGCCTCTAAAGGGAAAGTACCTATTTCCGCAAAGATAATTTCATAGGAAACTGAATCCTTAATTCTGAAATTGTTTATAATTAGATGCTTTTGGATCTTTTATATTTGCCTCCACTTCAAACTCGTCGTTCCACTAACCCACACCTCATAGCAATACAATACCACTAGTACAAGTAACCCAAATAAGACGGTGGTGGTCTTCCAATCCCATAACTAAGTATTCTTGTATCTGTTTTGAAGCGCATAAAGAGCTTTCCAGACACCTTGTATTCTTTTCATCCTGCAAGTAACCCAGTTGAGCTTGCTATGAAAGTCGAGGCCAAGATACTTACATTGTGACACCACTTCAAGAGACCCTCCAACGAACTGAAACTCGGGGTGTTATTCCTTCCTTTTCACTGAGAAAACCATAATTTTGGGTTTGTTGATGTTCACTTGCATCTCTACTTTATAAAATAACACTAGAGCCCGGAGATGGTCTCTTAAACTTGGATTGTCTCTACCATTAGAATTAGATCATCGGAATAAACCAAAAGTTTCACCACATATTTGGCCAAGTGGACGCCCTCCCCTCTGTATTTGTTTTTCCAATCTTCTCGCTTATTAATGTATAGCCAAAATAAAGTTGGGGATAAAGGGCAGCCTTGTTTCACACCTATATCACTTTGGAAACATTCAAACAGTCCTGACTTTGTTTTGATTCTAGGTTCGAATTGCTTAGACAATCTGTGAACTACTGCTTTGTAGTGCGTTGGGACCTCTTGGTCTTCCAATCTACTCCACAGTTTGCTCCTTGGTATTGTATCAAATGCCTATTTGAAGTCTACAAAGCAACAATATGCATCCCATTTTTTATCCCAAAGCTTTTCAACTAGGTGTCTAAGCATCACATAGTGATCAACAGTCGAGTGTTCCGGCCTAAAACCTACTTGCCCTTTTTGCCCTCTTTCTTTTTCCCTCTACCCAACAACTAATTATACGTTCTATCATACTCCCAAATAGCTTTGCAAAAAGCAAGTTGACCATGATAGTTCGGTAATTTGAGGGGTTATTTATATATCCGCTTTTAAACAGAGGGGTTAGGTTGATTGTCCACTCTGTCGGAAAGCCATTTTGGATGACCTCATTGAAAATTTATTTGATTTGAGGTGCTAGAATATCTACTCCCCGTAGTAGATGCTCTGCTTATAGGTTGTCTTTGTATGGGCTTTACTTTTTGCTAGCTTTTTAATCCCTTGCATGATGCCTTCTCTTGTGAAAAGCTCTTCCTTAACACTGATTGTAGGTGTATATTTTTCACTTTCACGCTCATACAACAGTTTTGAATACTCCAACCACTGTCTTGCTGTTACGTTCTACCTACCGGTTCTTTTAACAATATCCATGTTGCATTGCATTCTCCATTTTACCATGGGTTTTTCGGAAAGCTATTTATTTTCTTCTTTTTAATATTAACTCTCTTACATGTTTTTAATGCCTTGCATTATATTTAATGTTTATTTCTTATACTATGAACTATACTAACATTTGAAGGGCAATTTTAAATAAATAATTGTCAACAAAAAGACATGCACTTGATGTGTGATTTGCAAGGACACAAATGGAAAAAAAGAGGAATAACTTGGTGGCAACAGGCGCATCAGACAGCAAAGCATCAAACCACCAAAAGTGAAGAATTGTTCATGTTAGGACAGTAGCCGCATGAAGAACAATGCACTATTACTTGGTGAAGAAAGATACCGTAAATTAGTCAAGTAACAATGATTATGATACTCTCCATGGAGATGAGGGAGGACCGTTAATGTCAGAAAAACCAAGGGAAGGGAAAGTGGATAATACAAATAACTACAATAAACACGACGTGACAAAACAGGGACCAAAGCTTAAATGGAGGGAGAAAAATTAAATAAATATGAGGGAAGAGGATAAAGCAAAACAGAGGATAAGGTCAAAGGGGGGACTAACAGCA
This sequence comes from Torreya grandis, assembly GCA_037957365.1. Lineage (NCBI taxonomy): Eukaryota > Viridiplantae > Streptophyta > Pinopsida > Cupressales > Taxaceae > Torreya > Torreya grandis. Next base: position 2,332,101 of record JARHVA010000182.1, read on the forward strand.
GCATGACATTACTTTGAAGACTTCCAAAACAAAAGTGACATTTGGAAAAGTAATAATAATTGCAATGGACAATCTTCATACGTAAAGGAAATGAAAACTGGTACTTATTTGCATGGAGATTAGAAGGTGAGTGCCGCAGGGGAGGTGTAATGTTAGTCTGATGGGAAAGGGGGCATAATAAGGACAAATCATCCAAACCCTTGAAGGGAAACCTGCACAAAAAGAACGAGATTTATAACAAAAAAAAAAATTCAACCCAGCTATGGTAACAAACCCAAAGAGAAAATGTTGGGATGATTGAATGGTGTAGAACCAGATAAAGGCATAGTGTGTCAGATATAGAGGACGAGTTGGAAAAAAGCAATGTGAAAACGGCAGATAAAAAAGTCGAAACAATTGTCTTTAATCAAAGAACATTCAGATAAGATGCATATACTTTGTTGCATAGTGAGTATCTCAGCAACCAGAGTGTGTCTATTATGCCCTCATAGACTATAATCTTTATCTTTTGATCATTGGATAATGAAACTGTCATTAGAGCTAAGAGCGCTGACACTTATCTCTAAGATCACCAATGCTCGGATTCTTTGAGGAATTTCATACATGTCAAGTTCTGTTGTATTCCCATTCTGGATGGCATAGTTAGCAAGAAGGTCAGAAACAATGTTGTGTTGTCTTTTCTAATGATGAATATGGACTTCAACAAGCTGGTGCATACTATTCAAAATGCAAAGGTTGGCATTTGTCATTGTCCAGTGGAGTTGGAGCTTTCCATGGGCGAGATTGGAAGGACAATGATATGCCTTCTTTCACCATATAGAGAATAATTGTGGAATCGCCTTCTATTTATAGATGGTAAATGCGCCAAATAAAACTACTAGTTAAATGCCTTAGATAAGGGCTCTGTAGTGTTATTTATTTGAAACCCAATTCCTTGCTAGTAACTCCCCAATGCATGTGGTCCCTGTATTTAACTTGGTTGCCCCATCATATTTGAGTTTGTAGAAATCGACGGATGGGGGAAGCCAAAGGGGCCTAGTTCCAGCGTAGAAACAAACCGGTTAGCAGTGAAAGGAGATCTTTCATGAATGACAAAATTAAGTCCAGCAAATCGGCAGAGCCATAAGCTCCTGAGAAGAAGGTCATTGATATAAGAGCCCTGTTCCTTATGTGGCTGTAAGAATAGTGACTCACATTAGAGATTCTGTGAGTAGTGTTTTCAAATTGCCAGCTCTTTCTTTCCCTCCTACGTTACTGGATACCCACCTGCAGGTCCCGGGAGCGCGTAGGGATACAACGACGGGTACGGGAGCGTGGGGAGACGCCCAAGGAGCGTGCCTGGGCTGCAGATACACCCGAGTACGTCACCCAGACGTACTCGGGTGTATCTGCAGCCAAAGCATGCTTACTAGGCGGATCCCCGCACTCCCGGGCAGAAAAAATGATTTTTTAAATTTTTTTTTCAATTTCGCCTTTGAAAAAGTCAACCGTGGACTTCAAAATGCAATTAAAAACAAAATAAAGTGGATTCCCAACCCTAAAAGCAGCATTCATACTCATTTTATAACAAGATAACAACACATTGCTCTTCATTGCATTTTTCACTCTCATTGCACATTTGTTCACTCTTGTTATTTTTTTCAGTTGCACAAGCTTGAAACTCCTTCCTTGTGCTAAACCTACGCCATTGCTTCAACCTATTTGGCGCCAAGGAGCTTGCAAGGAAGAAGATTTGTTGATTTAAGGTAAGTTTTTTAGATTTGTGGTTTTTTGTTTTGTTTTATTTGTAAATAGTTTTTATTTAAATTTCTTTTTGTTATTCTTTTAAATTTTAACTGTTATTTCCACAAATACCAAATGCAATGATTATGTTTTTTATTTTAGTAGCAATTTTTTTTTTTTTTTTAGTTTTTACCATTAAATTTTAATAGCATTTTTTTAATTTTTTCCCAGGGGCTATAGGGATTTGGCAGAAATAAAAATGTCTCAGGGTGCAAGTGCTAGTTCGGTGGGGCAAGGGATAACCCCAAATCTGATCCATGAATGCCCCTATGGAAGTGTGTGACAATATTAGAACAAATATCTGGTGAAGGATGTTTTCATTGGCTTTGCTCAGAGTGTAACGGTAAATTCAAGAGCTCGTATAGTCGATTAAAGCTCATTTGTGTGTGATTTCTGAAACTGGAATCAAAGTTTGTGGTGGGCCAAGCATAGGTGGAAGGCCAGGAAAGGGCTTGCAGACAAAGATCCTTGTATATATCAAAGAGCAAGAAGAGGCAGATGTCGTTGTGGGGCAAAAATCGAAGCATCCTTTGAGAACGAAAGGATCACCACCTACTAATCCATCTCGTGCTAATGTGGTGACCCCATCACACCCCTTTCTTGCTACACTCGTTGCGGCCGAAGAGGAAGAGGATTCACCTCTTGGTCACAAGTGAACAAAAGATGCAAGCCCATTGGAGAGGGCATTCCAAAACGAATCCAAGGAGATAGCAGAGCAGAGCATCGCGCATTGTATTTACGCATGTGTGCTGTCATTTAATGCTGTTAGATCACCATACTGGCAAGAAATGGTGAGATCTATCAATGCTGCCCCTAAAGGGTTTGTCACCCCAGGATATGAAAAAGTGCGCACCACCTTATTGACAAAAGAAAAAAAACACATTGAAGATGCATTGAAGCCTATCAGGGATTCATGGATTGAAACATGGGTGTCCATCATTTCCGATGGATGGAAAGATACAACAAATAGGCCATTGATTAATGTGATTGCAGTGAACCATAAAGAGACAATGTTTTTGAAGGCCGTTGATTGTGAGGGGCAAGTGAAGGATGCACGATTCATTGCTGACACCCTGATAGTATAGTTACCATATTTGTATGAATATCGTTGAAATTTTGTTCCAACCGAATTTTTTGAACAATTCGAATTTAATTCGGTTAAATTCATAGGTATTCTGAATATATATATATATATATATATATATATATATATATATATAATTGAAAAAATAAATAAAATCATATTTAAAACACGAAAAATCAAAAATCAAAAATCAAAACGCGTTTTTGAACTAGGTCGAACGGCCACTGAAAGTGGCATGCAAAGAGGGGTTTGAGCAGCGGTGAACAATTAAGATCAATGATTCATTCCAGGATTTTGATTAAGCATTTGAGCAACGGCGAAGAGGAGTTTGACCAACGACGAACAATTAATAAAGGTCTAAAACTTGCAAACCAAAAACAAAACCAACGAACGCAGACTCAATCACAGGGTTAGCAGATCCAAACGCAACAGAATTAGAAGGCGTCGTTGAAGAGTGGTTGAAGGAGACCATCCGCCATCGGGTGAAGGAAGACCGAAGAGGTAAATTAGTTTCACTTTCCTTTGTTTCATTTTAACTTTAATTATTAATGTTTAGCAATTGGGTTTTTTTTAAATTTTGGGTAACGATTTTTAGATATTTAGAAATTTATGGCTCTTTTTTAAATGATTGGATTTTTTAATCGATTTCAAACTTTTATAATATGATTTTTTAATGTATAATTATTTATTATTAATAATATTAATATATTTACTATTTTATAGTTACTAAATATCATTGTATAATAAATTATAATATTTAATAATATTAATATGTCTTTTAGTAATACTAATTATAAAATACTAAATAAATATTAATATTATTATATTATTTAGTTTTTTTTTCAATTTTTTTTTATATTTATTATTTAATAAGTTAGTTTAATTTGTTTTGGTGTAAATTTTTAAAAAAAAACTAAGATCACGTTTATATATGTAAATTATAAAATTTATAATAGCAATGTATATTATTTAATTTTCAACAAATTACAAATTTATAATTAATTTGGATTCAATTTTATATCATAAACTTAAATTTTATAAAATATATTGTTTTTATATTTAATAATAATTTTATTGTATTTTGCACTTGCAGGTTCAAAGCTTCTTCAAGGAGTCACTAAATTTCAGAGTAGCGCAGTGTTGGACTATGCAACGTTAAGCAGTGCCAATGGGTATTGAGTAGGGGAGGAACAGTTTTAATATATTTGAGCAGTGGGGTCAAGAGTTTCTTCTTACCAACAACGAAAAGCAAATCTTCAGTGCATCTAAAAACTTCAACATGTCAAGCCACTCATTAGAGATGTACATTGTCCAAAGAGATGATTAAAAAAAAAAAAACCTTGTGTAATGGGAATATCATAGGGAGTATAACCGTCCGCTAACATTACCTTGGAGGATCTTTAGATGTGAAAGTTTGTGAGGCAGCAAATAAAAATTCAACGAAACCGGAAAATGTAGAATTCATAAATCGAGTGAAAGCTAAATTTGATGTTAGTCGCGTTGGATCATTAGCTTCAGAATCAAAGGCTAAAATTCAACATTCAATCTCACAAATGGGCTCCTTCGATAGTTCCAGTTGCTCTTCATCACCATTTGCCCAAAAAAGTTTAAGTGGAAGTGGCATTCACAAGTCACAAGCTTCATTGAAGTCAATGTGGAGGCCACAACAAAAGCATGATGTGGACAGGTGGCAACTAGATTGTTTTATGCAGAGGCCATTCCTTTCAATGTTATCCGTTTTCCACATTTCCAAACCTTCCTAGATGCAGATATTGATTTTGGGAAGGGTTACAAATTGCCTAGCTATGAAAGAGTACGAACTACTCTTCTTGATGAGGAAGTAGCAACCATATCTATTGAGTTAGATGGAATTAAAAAAAATTGGAAAAGAATAGGGTGCACAATAGTATATGATGGATGGTTCGATTCAAGAAGAAGACCTCTTCTAAATATTATGGCAATATCCCCTGATGGTGTGATGTTTATAAAATCAATTGATACAAGTAAAGAACAAAAAAATTCTCTTTTCATTTCTCAATGCATCAAATCAGCTATTTTGGAGATGGGAGAAGAGAATGTTGTTCAAATCATTACAAATAATGCAGCTAATTGTAAAGGCGCAGGTGATATACTCATGGATAGATTTTCTCGTCTGTTTTGGACACCATGCACTGCACATGTGTTGAATCTTTTGCTTGAAGATCTATCAAAATTGGAGTGGGTAAGTAATATTGTGATTAAAGGAAAAAAAATTCTAAGTTTATCCTCAATCACCGCTTAACATTGAACTTGTATCGTTCATTTTCAAAACGTGAGTTTCTATCCCTTGCTGAAACAAGATTTTCCACCAACTTTATTACTTTGCAAGGGGAGGTAGAGGAGAGAACAACACTGAGAAAAGTGTTGGTTTCTGATGAATGAACAGAGTCAAAGCTTTCCAAAGAAGCCCATTCAAAAGACATTAAAAGAATTATCTAAGGGGACACATTTTGGGAGGGGGCCAAGAAGATCATAATGGTGTTTGAGCCTCTTAGAATTTTGAGAATGGTTGATGGCAATCAACCTCGCATGGGCTTTGTGTATGAGGGAATGGATAGTGCAGAGGAAGAAATTCAAAAGTTACTTGCAGATAATGTTGAAGAAGTCAAACGCATTTGGAAAATTGTGGACAAGCGATAGTTGATGCTACATCATCCTCTACACGCGACAACTTTCTATTTAGATAAGAAATTAGTAGAGGTAAATCATGAGATAGATGAAGAGATAATGAAAGATGTTTTTGCAACAATAGACAGGTTGTTTATTGACGAAGAAGAGAAGGAAGTAGTGAAGCAGCAACTTAGTGTTTTCAAGAACCAATTGAATATATTTGGTATCAAGGAAGCAAAGGCAAGCAGGGTGAAGTGAGAACCATCTAAATGGTGGCAGACTTATGAGGCTTCTACTCCACAGTTGCAGAGGCTTGCCGTGCAAATCTTCAACGAATGTTCCAATGCTTCTGCATATGAAAGAAACCGGAGTACACATGACTTAATCCACACTAACAAGAGGAATCCACTGAGGGTTCAAAAACTCTTTGATCTCGTGTTTGTTCATAGCAATTTATGATTGCTTACTCACTCTCTTGCCAATGAAGATGACAACTTTCGCCTTGGCGAATCATGCTTTGAAGATGAAAAAAATATTGTTGTAGTTGATGAGCCTATTAGTGTAGGATTAAATGATGTTGCTAGTGATAACTTTGGTGTAGTTGCATGGTTCGATGTTGCAAATGTTTAAATTTCATTCCCATTTTTAGTTATATTTTATATGTATGATGTTGAATAATGAACATTGAAATTTAACACTATTAGATTTTTTTATCATGTGTTATCATTGATCAACTTATTTGTGTTTGTTTTACAAACATGTATGATATATTTATTTTTTTATGATTTGTAAAAGTTTCCTAACTGAACTACCGAACTTACTGAACCGAACTTTTCTCAAAATTTCGACCTTTTTCCCCTTTTTAACTTTCTGAATGTTCCGAACATGGTAACTATGCTTGATAGAGTCCATTGAGGCAGTGGGGCCTCAAAACATTGTCCAAGTTATAGTGGACAACGCTCAAAATTACAGAGCTACGGACATGTTGGTTGAGACAAGGTATGGGCATATATTTTGGACACATTGTGCCGTTCATTCCCTCAACTTTATGTTGCAAAAGTTGGGGACAAAAATTGACTAGATCTAACAAGTCTATGAATAAGCGAGTGAGATCCAAATGTTGATAACCAACCATCACACGTTCCAAGCCATCTTCAGGACCTTCTCAAAATTGCAGTTGTTGAATTTAACTCTTAATTTAATTTAATTTTATAAGTTTGTAATTTTTAGTGTTTTTGTTTTTGAACAATTTTTTGAGTTTATTAACTATTTGTTTTAATTTTGTATTAGGTTGTTGAGACTCGATTTGCCTCACACACCCTCGTCTTGAGACTTGTTAAAGTGTGTGAGGCATTGAGTAGCATGGTTATCAACAACCTTTGGGGTGTATGGAGACAGACAAACAGTGAGAGGGCCACAAAGGTGAAAGGATGGATTCTTGATGATGTGTGGTGGGAACATGTAGAGTATTTGTTGAGTTTTACTGAGCCCATCATCAACATGTTGAGATATGTGGACATGGATCATTCATGTTTGGGTGAAATTTATGATGGAATTGACTCAATGAATGAGAACATTAAATCCATCACAAATGCCAAAGAGCAAGATCCCACGAAGTTGTTCTTCAAGGAAGTGCAGTCGCATCTCATTGAAAGGTGGAACAAAATGACCACCCCATTGCATCTTCTTGCTTTTGCCTTGACACCCAAATACTACAATGCAGAGATTCTTTCTTTGCCCAGGCAGGGTGCACCATATAAGGATGTTGAGGTTACCGAGGGATATAAGGCAGCATTCTCTAGAATCTTTCCCAATCCAGAGGTAGAAGACCCAAGTCAGAAAAGAGCTTGTGCATTTCATATCCTTGATGGGTCACTCCCTTGGTGCTATTTGTGACAAGTACAAGATGGATGCTCACTTTTGGTGGTACTTCTATGGGCAAGCATCCACCCACCTTCAATCACTTGCAATAAAAATTCTATCACAAGTAAGATTTTAATTTTTTTACTCTACCTTTCTTTTGACCTTTTAAATGTTTTGTTTTAAGTTTTAAGTTTGTCTTTTAATTTTTAATTTTTTATAAATTATAATTCACTTTGTGGCTTCAATAGGTTGCAAGTTCCTTTTCAGCTGAGCGGAGTTGTGGTAGCTATGGCTTTATCCACTCAGTCAAACGCAACAAGTTGGCTACAAAAAAAGTGGAGGATTTGGTTTATGTGCACTCCAACTTACGTCTTCTCTCACATAAACAACCTCAATACAAGGGCCAACAAAGTTGTGGGATGTGAACCCAGATGCCTCCGTTGCCTACCTTTCTTTACTTGACACAGATCTAGACAGTGTTTCACACGACTTGCATAGTGGAGCTAGTGGGAGTGGCACTACTAATTGTGGTTCTAATGAACCACATGATGATGAAGACATTGCAGGCTAAGAAGCATATAGTGAACAATGAGAATGTTGATTTGTCTTTATTTTTGTCCATACATTGTAACACTTGCACCATGTACTTGTTATAAAACCAATATAAGTTTGACTACTGAATATTATGATATTTGACATTGAATTATGAGTATATATTTTGTGGTTATTTAACTTATTTAAAGTTATTTTGTTTCTTATATGCATATTATGTGGTTAATTTTGCTTATATGGTTATATTTTTATATTTTTAATTTTTTATATATATTTTTGTATGGCCGTATCCAACCGTATCCAAACCCCCCAAAAAAAAAATCGTCGTATCCCCGTATCCGATACTCGTACCCGTATCCATATCGGCAACGTAGTTTCCCTCCATATGTGCCAAAGCACAAATCCCAGAGTAGAATGGTTTAGTCTTTCAACTGCATAATACATAACAAAACTAAATCATTTACTATGATTGAAGATCTTCTGGTTAATTGACATGCACCCTCACTCTCAATTTATCAACAAGAAGCTGCTTTAAATCTGCTCTACTACAAATTGTCAAATTCATAAAATTGTAGTTATTTAGAAAGCCCTACTCACTCGGTAATTTTGTATAACGTGGGGAGAGGATATTTGATTGTAAACAAATTCAAAATTGATTTCTGAATGATAAAAAGATCATAACCATTTTCCTCAAGGGATTAGGTCTAATTCCTGTTAAAACTCAGGCATGAGATATCACCCACATTAGGTAACGGTACAAAAAACGAGCTAATCCCCAACCACATACACATGAAGCAATCAAAATTGGACCAAATACAAGGAAAATGGATGAATTAATGAAAGAAACACACCAACTAACATATAGAAGATACACAAAATTTTAGGAGAATATCACGAAGAAGAGGCAAGAAGCAAAAAAAAAAGGACTTTGGCCCAACATTTTAAAAAAGGAAAAAAATCCAAAAATTAAAATGTAATCAATATTGTTCTGTATCAACAAAGCAATGAGAGCGAGCTTGAGGGACTCTGCTAGAATATGAATGTTTGGTATAATCATAGAGGCACTCCTTGCCCCATCAGAGTTTTCCTGCATCTTTATTTTTTGGGTTTCTACTATACTTTTTCTCCCCTTCCTTCCTGCATATTGGATGAAGTCATTAGAATGAATCCCTCCATAGCAGTGGCTGCTGCACGATTAATGTATACCATGGGGAAAGCATTTTTGATGAAACAGTGAATAATAGCAGACAGATTAAAATATTATTTCTTGAAAAATCCAACAACAAAACGAAAACATCAAAGCCATTCTCCTCCAGGGTCTTGATCTAATTCCTTAAACCAAAGTATGAGATATCCCCCTTATTTTGTAAAGGTACAAAAACAGGCTAACAAAGAATCCCCAAACGGCATACCCATGAAGCAAACAAGGTTGTATCAAATACAAGTAAAATGGATAAATTAATGGAAGAAACAAACTAACAAACAAATAGAAGACAGAAAAAAATCTAAGAGCATCACAAAGAAATTAAAGTAGCAAAATACAGGACTTTGAGCCATAGTTTATAAAAGAAAAATATCCTGAAATTAAAATTAGTCAATTTTTCTGCTGTCTCGGGAAGGAAATGAAAGTGGACTCAAGGAGCTCTGCTAGAATATGGTGTCTTTCATAGAGGCACACCTTGCCGCAATAGATAAGGTTTGCTTTGATCTTTGTATTTCTGGTTTTTACTTGAACCGTTTGTCCACATCCATCTGGCACATTCGGTGGAGTCATTAGAATGAATCCCTCCGTAATATGCAATTGCTGCTGCAGTATCAGAGAATTGCAATAGAGCCAAGAATGCCAGGAAGTTTTTTGAAAAAATATATGTCGAGCTAATAAATGTTCTCCGCACTCTCCTGATGATTTATTAAACTTGATGATTATCAGCGCTCTTCTGAGGAAATGAATATATGCATTGTTTTTGGGTACATTTTTGGTTGTGTCCATTTGGAATCCATCATAAGATCTTAGGCATGGATCAAAGGAATGTCCGTGGATGGCCTGTAACTAATATCATAAACCTCAAAAGGGTTCCTTATTTTTTGTTTCAAGGAAGCTTTCCATAGTGACAAAGTGCTGAATCCAAATCCTTTGATGTGTAGGAATACTTTAGTTTTGACATCACCTTGGGAGGAGAATTTCAACATTGATAAGGTTGCACACCTGTGTTGTGTGGGTTGAAGTCTCTGATTTGTTTGCCTCTTTTGGCCTTTACTAAGAAGCCTTACCTGACATTCTGCAAAATTCATTTACCATGAAGCGATGAGAGTTTTCTTCATCAGACCAAACAAGCAGATATGTGTAGTGGTTGTTAAGCCATCTTAGGACCTTCAAAAAAGCTCTGGCTGTCAAACAAGCAGATATGTGTAGTGGTTGTTAAGCCATCTTACGACCCTCAAAAAAGCTAAAAAGTTTCCTGCTAAAAAGGCCTTATGGTGAGAAAACTCTGCAACAATAGTGTCAACGTAGATATTTTTTGTCAACAAGAAGTTAAATATTGTAGGTCTTAAGTCACAGATTTTGATAAACAGCATTTGGCTGCATGGAAAAGCCTTTAGTTCCGTCCGTCCTTAAGCAACCAGTTCGAGCTTGAACCCCTTATTAATGAGCTAGTAGAGGAGATTTGGGAATGATATGGCCTTCCCTTGCCGTGCCAGACCATTCAAATGTTGTGTCTAGGGCATTCTTTTGCCATACAGAAGATGGGGCAACAGTAGATGCATGTAGGTTTGAATTTTTTTCAGCCATCCCTACCTCTGCAAAACCATAATTATTTATCAAAAAATACCTGCTGAAACCCTCATGCTGCAGATTAGTGGATATATGTTGAGGTCCTTAAATTTTTGAATGTACTCCAAACCCTACAACTGAACCGCTTCCTAAAGCCAGTGCTTTATGTCGAGTTGTCAAACTGTCCCCTAACTATGGAGGCAAAAATATAAGTTTTTCTAATAGATTTTCTTCCGCTGAAAAATACACCTCAATCTGCAATGGAGAGAAAGGTAATGATAGGGCAAGTCAGATTTTATGGTTGAAATCTGATTGCACGCTGCCGTGGAGCAGTCCTAGTAGCATTAAGCAGAGGATGGACAAACAAGCAGGGAGCATTCAGGGTAACATGTACAGTTGAGGGACGTTTGGTAGTCAACAAGTGTACATGAGGGAGAGAATGGACAGAATCTGCACGTGCCAGGGGTTCAAGGGCATTTGGAACAACAGAGATGGACCAGGACGTACAACAAAGAGGCATACAATCATATTCAACAAGGGGCCAAAAACAAGCCATACAATGGAAAGAATGCCAGTGCATTTAGGAAGTTCGGAGAGACCAGGCGTTCAGGTTGCTCGAAGGGACGCTTGCAATCTTCAACAACACCAGCATGTACAGTGGAAAATAGAAGAAGAAGATGAAGATATTTTAATGTCCACGAGGCTAAATAAATAGCCTATGAGACAAGCAGCCCAGTCAAATTTGCATCTGCCTTGTATTTCTTTTATTCAAAGAAAGAATGAGCTCTCCAACTTTCTCCAAAGACCCCTCTATAAACAGACCATGCCAAGAAGTTGTTAGGAAGTCCACATATTTTGCCCTAATGTCCGTGTAAGCGTCGCAATCTAAAATAAAGTGTTTTTCCGATTCAACTGCCCCCTCATAGCAGAATTCACATACTCTCTTCCCAAGTTTCTTTAGACCTTTTCCACCTTCCTGTTTTGCATCGAAGGTGATGGGAATTAGTTCTAAGTTGAACAATCAAAGTCTTATCTCTCCAAGGGATATTTGCCCCAATGTAAACCTTTTGTTGATGATCACATGTGGAGTCGAACACCTCAAGGTAATAATTCTTCTTTCTCCCTAGCATACCACCCCACATAGACTTGAGGAATTTATCTATGACAAAAGCTTTTATATCTTTGCTATCAGTAGGACAAGCGTTCAAATAGATAGTCCACTTGATCATCCACTTGTTGTTTTGCTTCATCCAATACTTCTTTCTTTTGCTGGGCACCTCACTGAAAACTACCTTAGGCCACCTACTTGTTTCAGCTGCTCAATTCTTTTGATATATCTTAGGAGACGCACCATTGCTATGGCTTCCATCGGAACAGTCCCTATTTCAGCTAACAAGATCTCATATGGAGTTGAAACTTTTAACCTAAACTTGTTGGTGATCACGTGTTTTTGAATTCTCTCTATTTGCTTCCACTTGGACTTTGACAAGCTGCTAGCCCAAAGCTCACACCCATAAAGCACCACCGAGATTACCAATAGTCCAAAAAGAGTCTGAATAGTTTTCCAATCCCATAATTCAACTTCTCTGCATCTATTTTGAAGGGCATACCATGCTTTCCAACCTCCTAAAGTTCTTTTCTTTCTGCAAGTCTCCCATCTAAGCCTATTATTAAAGGCAAACCCGAGGTACTTGTATTCATTTACCTCTTCAAGACTATTTCCCTCAAAGAGGAATGTGTGATGGATCTTTTTCTTTTTGTTGGAGAAAATCATGATTTTGGTCTTACTGGTATTGACTTGCATACCAACATCTCTGCAGAAAAGCTCAAGGGCATCAAGGTGCTCTTGCAATCCATGAGGAGACTTAGCAATCAGAATAAGGTCATCAGCATATAGAAGGAGCCTTATCACATATTCCCCTAGGTGAACACCATCCCCAACCTGCAAATTTAACCATTCTTCAAGTTTGTCAATGTATAAGCCAAAAAGAGTGGGTGATAAAGGGCATCCTTGCTTAACTTCGATGTCACTCCTAAAACTTTCAGATATGCCTGCTGAAGTTCTAATTTTAACTTGAACCTCATCATAGAGTCTATGGACAGCCGCTCTAAGATGTTCTATAATGCCAAGTTCCTTCATCCTGCACCATAACTTATCTCTAGGGACCGTGTCAAAAGCCTTTTTAAAGTCAACAAAACAGCAATAAGCCTCTTCCTTTTCATCCCAAATTTTTTCAATGATGTGTCTCAAAGTGACTCCATGATCTAAAGTAGAGTGCTTAGATCTAAACCCTGCTTGCCCTTTTACCCTCTTACCCTTCTCCTCTGCCCACTCATTGATTCTTCTCTCAACCATGCTACCAAACAACTTTGCAAACAATGGATTGATCATGATAGTTCTATAGTTGGAGGGATTGTTAACGTCTCCACTCTTAAAAAGAGGAATCATGTCATAGTTCTATAGTTGGAGGGATAGTTCTATAGATAACCCAGACGACTTATGGCATACAGTTCACACTTAAGAGCGGATGGCACACAGAAGGCTAGGGCATTCAACATACACTTGTCAGATGCTTGAGTCCTACGGTCAATGAGTGAACTTGGTCCAGCATTCCATGTGGTAGCAATTATTTTATAATCCTTGTATTACCTTGATTTATTTTATTATTAGTTCCACACACCATCGTATTGCCAATTTTTTATTTATTTTTTATATGGCGTTAATGAACTTTGATTGTCTCAATTTTGTCACTAGTACATACAAGCTTGATCTCAATGTCAATGACATTGGTACTTTCCGTCGCTTCTAATAATAGATATTAACAATTTGTTTGTCACCTCGGCTTGGCCATTGGGGCATGGGTAGTATGTGCATAACAGGGAATGAAAAATGTGGAATTTTAAAGTCATCAACCGAATCACAATGGTTGACAAAATGACCCCCTCTATCACTAGTGATCTGAGTTGGGATCCCAACTAAAAACTATTTGTTCATAGATAAACTTTGTCGTGCTCAAAGCACTATTGGTGGGCAACACTCTCACTTTTTCCCACTTAGTTAAATATTTTGTGGCCACCACGATGTATTTGCAATGGTGAATATTACCTGTTTCCAAGGGTGCGATGGAGTCTAGTACCCATCTTTCAAAAAGTTCCTAGGGTTGTGATGGCTATAGAGGTATGAAGTATCTTTTCAATGGTTTTCTGGTAAGATGGCAAGTGTTGCATTCAATCATTCATTATTTTGTATCATGGTGCCATGTTGGCCACCAAAGCCCTGTCAATTGTATTTTCATGTGGTAGCATTGAGACCCATGTGCCTCCAGTTGGTCCTTCATGAGCTCCTACGAGTACATCTCTAGTTTCCTCTTTTAATACACCGACGCAAGATGTGGTATGGATCTATCTTATATAACAACCAATTTATTAGTTGGAACATTTGGGCCTTCAATCCCAGTTTCCTTCTCTCATTGGAATGCTTACCCTTTGGAAAGAATGCCGAAGATAAATAGTCCCCAGTATTCTCATACCATTTTGGTAAAATTGCAATTTAGAATAGATGAGCATTTGGGAAGTTTTCGTTGACACCCTCCACTGGTCCTCTCGATTTTATCCGATAGAGTTGGTCGGCAATCAATGGCTTTTACCTAGTCTCACAATAATCTTGAACGTGAACTCTTGTAATGACATCAACTATTTGCGTATCCTACCTTGAATGATCAATTTGTTAACTAAGTACAATAGTCCTTGATGGTACACATTAAAATGAAGGGGGTCGCAAGTAGGTAATGTCGAAAATTCTATACTATGTATACCATACCTAAAGCTTCACGACCCATGGTGCTATAGTTCTTCTCAACAATGGAATGAGTTTTCTTACAAAGAACACATGGTGATGCAACCATTGAGTTCCTACTTGTGCTAATTTCACCCCGATAGCATAATTGGAAGTGTCTAATGAACATGAAACTCCTTGTTCCAATCCAGGTATACAAGTATAGAACTTATTAATCAAACCTTCAATTCTTTAAATACATGCTCATCTTTGTTAGACCATACGAACGGAGTCCCTTTTCTTGTGAGGATGTCTAGTGAGTGAGAATCTTGAGCAAAATATTTTATAAGTGTCATTAATACCCAACATGTTCCAAGAAATATTTTACCCCATTGATGTCCTTGGGTGCCTCTATTTCCGCCATTACCCTTATTTTGTCTAGATCGGTCTTCAATGCCACTTTGCAAACTGTGTCCAAGAAGTTTGCCTTGTGGAACCATGAACCAACACTTCCTTGGATTCAAAGCCAACTTTACTTCTCTATATCGTTTCATGCATTTTGTTAGAGCCCATAGGTGAGATTCTTGCCCGTTGTAGATTGACCGGTCATTAAGAAAAGCTTTAAAGTTACATGTGATCATCTTGTCGAAAATGTGCAAGGTGATTCATAGGTAAGTAGTCGGAGCATTGCAAATTTTGAATGGCAATCGATTATATGCATAAACTCCATCTACCATTCATGGTCTTCATTTATCTTCGTCCATTCATGGTCTACATTTTATCTTCATCCACAATGTTGATCTGATTGTAACCCGAGAATCCATACATGGAGTAGACCTCATGGCCTACTAGTTCCAATATAGAGTCTACAAATGGGATTGGGAATGGATCTTTGATAGTAACCACATTCAAAATTTTAAAGTCGACATATGTCCTTATCTGTTTTGACACTTTCTTTAGACAGATTACTATTCGGGACACAAATTCACTTGTCTCTACTCTGATGATTATCCTTCTAACATCTTTGCAATCTCTTATTGGACTTTGGCAACATAATTCCTAATCATTCTAAATGCTCTTCTCCATGCCAGTCAACCTACTAGCACCAAAGGAATTCTATGTACACACATCTCCGGTGGTACTCCCTTCAAATATTTGGAGGTCCAAGCAAACACATAATTGTAATCTATGAAGATCTAGAACACCACAACCTTCAGCACAGGGTCCAAGTCATCCCCCATCATGATCATTTAGTATTCCTTAGATTTGCCTAGACTATAGTCGATTCTTTGTATTTCATGTCTTCTACTCTTCCAACCTGGTGAACAAGCTTTTCATCTATCTTTACATCACCTAATCAATATTCAGTGAAATTTGGAGGGTAGGTTGGGCACGATGATGATGGTTCTACTTGATCAAAAACTATAGACTTCAATTTCCTCTCAACATGTTGTCCCGCCATTGATTTAGAAGTGTTTAGCATCTTGTGCCCTTTTTCTTCAGAGCCTTCATATTCTTTTATCTCCATGATCTCGACAAAGTTGCACCCTAATTGAAACACTTTGTAGTCTTCCATTTGCAAGTGAAAGAAACCATAGGGAGTTCGTTTCATCCTCGGACCATGAGTGTAACTCCAATAGTACCTCTTCGTCTAGTTCCATCATGCCTTGGGTCCATATGTCATGAGTGTTCTTCCATATCTTCCATGTTAGAATATGACGAGTCATCTCAAGAGGCAACCCTCACTGGCTCCCTTACTCTTTAGATCTATTATGTACTTCCAACCTCTATTCTCAATTGAGAGGAGGTTTATTTTACAATTCTGATCTACATTGGCTGCTATTAACCAACCTTGGCCCAATGATGCATTAAAGGTTTTTTCTTTAAAAAGATAACTAAAAAGTTTTGTATGAAGGGTTCGGTATCGATAATTACATTTTGAGCCATCAGGTGTGATGTCCCCTTTTTGGGCTTAATGAGAATTGGAGATCCTTAGCCGACCTTTGTGGTTTCCCTGTTGGCTAAGGGAAGGGTCGAAGAGAAACTTGTTTCTTTTAATTCAAGTTGCTAAAAAGTAATATGTCGGCAACTTTAATTATGTGAGTTTTAAATAAGAAGGGGGACTTTCTAATTTATTTGAAAGTCAGCCCTTAATAAGTTTTAAGTAGGTGCTTTTGAAATATTTTCCCTCCTCAATTGGAACGGCACCCTTGGGAGATGGAGGGAAAAGGGATATAAAAGAAGTGGAGTTTTCTAATTTTGCAGAGCAATAATCATTATTCAATCAAAATTCTTATTGTCAAAGCATGTTTGCTTGATCAATTAGCTTGAAGGACGAAAACCCTCACTTGCTTTGGTATTGAAGGACGGAAACCCTTCATACTCATCCGGTGTTCTCATTCAGAGATCACATTTGGACTTTAGATCAGCATTTCAGCTTCAAGGTCACCAAGAAAGGGCAGCAAATCAGATCTATCAGCTGTGGGAGTTGAGCGAACCTCTTTGGAGGGTTTTGGAAGGGTGAACGCAGGGGTAGGGCTGCGTTTTGATCAGCGATCAGCAGCAGATCAGTTTTTGGGATCAGCGTTGCATTTCCAGCAGTGGCGAGTTGCATCCTAGGGTTTGAAAGAGCCATTTAAGCTTATACTGGCCGGTGGAAAAATTCAGATCATCTCCTCCTCCATTGAACAATATTTTGTAATATTTTCAGCCCTAAAATTGGATGTAAAAATCAGGGTTTTGATTCAAATAATTATTCTGAATATTCTACAATTTTCTTGAGGATTTTGAATATTTGAAATTCATTTAATTACTTAAATAGCTATTTTCAGAAATCTGGAAATTTTCAGTTAGTTTTTGCAATGATTTCCAGATTTGTCTATTTTTGTCCAAGTGGGACGTTACATCAAGACTCCTAGGACTTGTATTCCGTTTTTCATCGGCTCTGACTGATTGGAAAGTTGGTGGCCAAATAGTGCACTCTTTGAGACTCTTCCAAATTTCTTATACCCTGCCACATTATCTTCTGTCGACCTTTATTTGGGTTTAATGGCATCAATGTTGGTCTTCCAATCTCGCTTCCTCTTCCCGACTTTGCCTTTATGTGTAACTTTATAGTTTTCTTTGCCTCCGATCATCATGGTCACCTTCGACACGAAGGTTCTGCAATACAATGTAGCATCTAGCAAGCATTCTGGGGAGGTGGTCAAGGAGTCACTCTACTACCTCTATTACTGCCAATTCACCCATGATGGAATTTGTTGGCACTAGGGTTCTTTCAGCATCTTCCTTGACATGTTCATTTTCGAAAAGATCCCACAAGTATTGTATGTCCACCGGAAGTTCTTGTTCTTGGTTGGTTCCAACCGCTTCTTGGATGGGTTGGCCCATTAGTTCTTCATGTCACCATCAATAAGATTGGTTGTCAAAAGAAGTGTCAACTGACTTACTTCTGTACTCAGTATGATCCGAGTTCTTTTAAGGTTACAGCACCATAGTATAGATAAAGTCTACTAAGATACTAGACTATCAATAAAAAGCATACATCGAATAGTAATTACAAGTATCTAGATAAAAGCAGATACTAGACTATCAATAAAAAGCATACATCGAATAGTAATTACAAGTATCTAGATAAAAGCAGCTTTGTATTCCTTAATCATAATAAGTCATAATAAAATTCAATTAATTCCCGTAGGCCTGATACAAGTGCCCATACACCAACATAAAATATGCTATTTGAAGAATAAGATCCTATGGTTGTCCAACCCTCCCAACTGACATAACTAAGAAATATGCTATTACTCGAATAACTAACAAAACCATGTTGGCTATTAAAATATATTTATTCATAATTGTTGTCTACAGTTGTAGGTACTAGGATCCCTCTAAAACCTCCCTTTATCAAGCCAAAAACATAGAGCATAGATAGTCAACAAACATTCCTAAAGTTATAATTTGGCAATAATATAAAACTGGTCCGGATTGGAAATTAAGCAACACAATTCTCATGCAATTGCCTGAAGGAATAGATCTCAACCACTACAATTAAAGAGGAGGTAAAAAGAGAAATCAGAATCCTCACACTTATTCTTACTAAGGGGCAGACTTTCAATCCAAGAATGTAAATTCCCAACATCAAAAACATACTAGAGCAAATCCCGTCAAGACAGTCCAATGATCGTGTCTGGTCAATGATGAAACTATTCATTAAATCTATATCAAGAACAAGGAAATGACATGAAAATACTATCTTCCTGCAGCACAAGCAATTAACGAACACAACACAAGCTCCTTCTCACACACATTACAAACACAAAGATTCCATGTATACTTCTAAATACAGCATGTAGCAAAGAGACAATGAACACAAAGATTCCGTGTATACTTCTAAATACAGCATGTAGCAAAGAGTGTTGATACAATAGACTAACCTTCTACACCAAAGAATCAAATTAGTCCTGTGACCAGAAGTAATTTCCTTCACTCCATGACGATGGCGACCAGCATGCATAACAGCGCAGCCAGGGTTATGAGAATATTCAAAAATTTCCTGCAAAACAGAAGGATGGCAACTTTCATACTCGACACCCAAGCCATGGAAGCTTCAAATAATTACATTAAGAGCTGTATAGTAACTATGAAACCAACAAAGAACTAGAACATGGTTGAACTGGAGTATCAGAAGCACTGTTACAGTCTGGATACTTGTAAAGTGTTGGTTCTCCAACTTTCATCTTCACCAACTCCATGCTTCTTTGAGGGGTCTACCCTCACAGGGCTATTTGTAGTTGTGCACTTGTTCTTATGATTTGGGATTTAAAGAATTTGAGTTTACCCATGTTGTTATATGTACATTTCATTAGTGGTGTGTTTAATTACCTTTCATAACCTAAGGTTTTTTAACCCTGGTACTTCTTTGTTGTACTCTGTATTTTTTTTAAAGTCTAATTGGCCTACTTTTGGTCATCTTAGGACTTTTAATTACCATTGGTATTTCTTGGATGTTCAAGATGTAGACCGTTTAATTTAATGTGTTTTGGTAGCCAACTTTGTTATGTTATTATTATTCTTTTGTCGGCTTTAGGTTGTGTATTTATAAGTCTTAAGTTATCAATAGTTGAAGTAGATAGTTGTGTTTTAAGCAACAAAACTTGGGTCTTTTGTGCTATAAATATAAAGAAGAATGTCAAGGAAAGGAGGGTGATGTGACAGGTCCTCCTTATACCAAGCAATAGTATTGTATATTACCTTATGCACTGAAGTTGTTATTCTCTCATGCCCTTCTGTCCTATGTTTATGGTATGTCCTCATAATTCGCAATAGTATTGTTTTGGTAATCTAACTTTTATAGCTACCATTTATGGCACCATTGTTTTGGAATCGAACAAAACCCTTTGGCCTGCCATTCAGGAACCAACCTGATCAATGGCTTGCCCACCATCTCAACAGTTGTGTTTTAACCAACCACCTTGGGTCTTGCGTTTTATAAATAGAAAGATGAATGTTGGATTATGGAGGCTGATGTGATAGGTCCTCCTTGTACTGAGCAATTGTACCGTACACTATCCTTTGCAATAAAGTTGTTATTCTCTCACATTCTTCTGTACTACGTTGATGGTATGTGCTTATAATTCTGCAATAGTATTCTTTTGGTAGTGTAGCTTTTATGGCAAATACAAGACACTAATAAATTTCAATTCCTTATATATTACGTACCTAAGAAATGAGACAAACAGTCCATGATAAACAGCTCAAAAAGAGCTATACAAAGAGCCCATCAGAACATCAAGTCCTGATATAAACATCATAGAAGACCAACATTATAGCAATGATGGAATTAGTTCTACTAAGATTTTGGCACTGCCTAGACTTCCATAATAGTCTGCTAATCGGCTCAATCATTGTTTCCTCCCTTCCAATATTTGTGTATTGTTCTCTGCTGTAAATTCAAATGTGAATAAAATAGATCCAGCAAACCAGGATTTCATTCAATTTGTTTTTAACAAAAATCATTGGGATATCATTCCCTCTGTAATTTATATGGAATAACAAGAGGCATGCAAAGGATTTCATGACTCAACAGTTAGAAAAATTCTCGCGCAGCTCTACATTTGAACAAAAAAAATTGTTGACGTCCAAAATTTGATAGAGAGGAGGTTCTGATCCCTAGCCTAATTCCCCTTTCATTGGAGCTAACTCTCTCCCTAAGAACTATGGTTTAAAGCTCAATCCTTCAAGTTGGAAAAGATGTAAATTCTAAACTTGGGTTTTATGGCCAAAAATGAAGAATTGCGTCAAGCCGATCCTCCCACAACTAGATTAAAATGTCTGTTGTTATCAACAAATGAAAGACAGATAGCCTTAAAGTTTGGAATAAAGAGACATTTTGAAACGTCTTTGAATTGAAATATGCTCTTGAAAATACAATACAGGAGATCCACGCCTCAAAACAACAAAAATTTCTGCATATGAGACCACACAACGCATCTGACCATCAGAAAAGATCTTGAAGGAATATGCAAATTCAAGATCTTCCAGAAGCAAAAGATCAGAGCCAAATGGCTGAAAGATGGGGGAGAAAATATAAATAATTCCATTAAACTGCTTTTCAGTATAGACTGAGGACAAGCTTAAAAATGTGGAAACCCCTACAGGAGCTTTTTTTAAGGGAATATGAAGATTTGTCAGGAAACAGCACACTTCTTCAAGAATCTTGTAATAGAGAGCTTTGCACAATTGAATCCCAATTAACTCTATTAATTTTCATCCCTAAGAAGGTTATGGATTAGATTATTAATTTTTGTAGGGTTTTACTTATGTTTAAGTCATCTCGAGATGACCTCCATGAATAGGCATTGCCCTAATGACATATTTCCTTATGTATATTTGGTAATAATCACAAGGCAAGGGGACCCACCTAGCAAACAAACTCTGTAAGCATTTGTTAGGTGGGGAGAGGAACATTAAGATTAATACACCACATGGGGCTTCTCAACCTCTAGCCTCTTTCCCCACTAGCAAAGTGATTGGAGCATGTAATACCTTATAAGTTACCATTGTCTTATAACTTCCCAATGTGGGATTAACACAATTACAACCCAATCATGTATGTGTTAAGTAATTGAGGTTTCCACATGCATTTAATTAGAAACTTTAATTGTAGGTTATGGATGACAAGAATAAATCATATGTAGCTCATATTCCAAAAGTGGAGATGAGGAAAGCCCTTTTTAACAGGAAAGGTGACACGACACTACTCCTGATCGACGTCCTACAATATTCTTACAATACTTTTGGGATCTTATGAACAAATAATTAATAGATACAGTGCAAGAATAAAGGAAATAAAAAACAATTCTAAAGATTCTAAACAACACCCATTAAGTTTTATTAATTGTCATCCCTAAACTGGTTATAGATGACAAGGGTAGATTCCTTATGGTCCTAATGGGTTTCCTGCAATATTCTTTCAAGGCTTTTTGAATCTTGTGAAGAAGTATTTCACCAATGGAATAGTGTAATGTCCCATTTTCCAAATTAAACAAATCAGAGGACCCGGAGCCTATCTTTTTATTTCTCGTAGACTAAGGTATTAAATGAGAGAAATAATTTAATAATAATACATTTAAGTGGTCCAAAGTCACTTTAATTTTTTAACATGAAAATGACACTTATGTATTATTATTTATTAAAGGGACTAAAAGTAATTAATATTTTTTTTGGATAGACACGGGGATTGTATTTAGGGCCCCCCAACCCATTAACAACATCCAAGAACCAAACACAGCGAACCGACAACAAAATAGTAAACTTACGGCTACAACACCCCGACAGCACCCGGGAACATAAAAAACCAGACGGCCAAAAACCAAACAAACCCAGAAACTTTTAACACAGTGACAAAAGACAATAGCCATTTCAACAAATACCCACACAAGCTTCTTCTAAATCCAAAACATAGATGACTTCGCCGCCCCTAGGTTTAACCACCTCTTCCCCAGGCAAGATTTCAGCTTTAACGTTTTCCTAGAGCCTTCATCGCCTACAACCAAAGTCACAGAAAGGATTGCATTTCCCGAAAAAAGGCTTCCAAAAACCTCTTCCCATGATTTACTAAACTAGGGCGGCGCTACGACTTCCCTCCGCTGAACCCATTTCACTAGTTTTTTGAAAGCTGCCACTTTACGCTTCCCATGCCAATGCTCACGCATCTTCGCCAACTCAAGAATTTGAGCCTTAAGTTGCTTCAAAACGGGCATGGAAATAAACTGACCCTCCTTAGAACCAGGTTTCGAAACTTTCCTTTGCAATTCCTCCACGAAATCCAACAAAATCATGAAGCACGTCTCCAATGCCCGGAAAGCCGAGGACGGAACCACACCTAGGTCATCTCTGCCTGAGAAAGGTAGATTGGGCAAAGGTGATAGGTCATGGAGAAAAATTTTCTTTATCAACCCCACCCACACTTCCGGACGCACACAAAAAACCGTCACTTGAGCGACCACTTCCGTTTCTGAGACCAACGCCATAAGATTGGATGCAAACACTGCAACAATTTGCGAATTTAACAAGCTACTCGCACCCTAAGGCAAGAACTCGAACCCCAGAACATCCGAGATTGCCTCAAAGAGATCCTCCGACAGGAGCCAGAAGATATGCGACAGTCGAGCTCACGAGATTTGGCCTTCGAAGACCATTTCACGCGCTTCCCCCATTAATACACGGAAGCCTTCGAAGGCCATTTCACGCGCTTTACTTCCCCCATTAATACACGGAATCGCCAAGGCAATTTCTATTACATCCTCCATTCTGCCGACCTATTTCCCCCAGTTTCGCCAACACCTATGAGCATTACCAATAACCAGCACACCAGCCCCAAGCAGCATAAAAACCCAAGAACGGCATGATGATTTGAAATGCTATCCTCGAAGCCCCCACTTGCCAAAGGTGGCCGCCATTTAGGCAAATGATGTCCGGTTGCCTTCATCAATGCCAACCCGTAGGAAGTACTCCCCTACATGCAAGGAGGCGCCATGCAATAATGAATTGGACAGCCAACGAAAAAGGACCCAAAACTAGCTCACCGCCTTTCTAGCGACAAGAAAGGCCCCCACTAAGTTTAGCGGAAGGCTTTAGCTCTGTTTCACGGATCAAGCAAAACACAAAGCCTAAAGCAAACATTAACTATACTCAATCAAAGAAATAGTTGGGAAATCTACCCACGCTACTCTTACATTATCCATTCTACACATCTCCTTTTGGTCGATAATGTAATTAGCCAAGAAGTCCACAGTTGAATTCGCCTCTCGAAAGCAGTGTCTGGAATCCACCTCGGAGAATAACTCTAGATTTTTCCAGGTGTTTGACAGAATATTCTAAAGATGTCAGATTCTTGCCTCTTTCTTTTTCATCTCTGAAATCATAACCTGGGAATCTCCTTCTATCAACAACTTAGGGATACCACATTGGAGAGCCATTTCAACACCCAATGCAAGTGCTTGCGCTTCCGCTTCATTATTTGTGCCATCCTGAAGTTTCCTAGACATAGCACGAATTAAGGAACTGCTGCAATCCCTAATAACACATCATGCTCCCGAGGCTCCAAGATTTTTCCGAGAAGCTCCATCAAAGTTGAGTTTGAACCATTCCCCCGAAGGGAGAATCCAATTCTGTTTGCTTTTCTAATCTTTTCTACCAATTACGATTGACCCATTAACAGGGGGAATAGAAATCAAATTCCATTTTGCCGCCATCATCATATCCCATCTTGACAGAAATCTTTTCTTCCTGTTCACGTGAGCAGAGATAACCTCCGAAATCAAGATTTCAATTTCTTGGATCACTTTGGAGGCCGCTTTCTCTTGATCTTCGAAAATGCGCTTATTTCGTTCCTTCCACAACGACCAAATCACAATAGCAGGGATGACTCTCCATAAGCCATAAAGAGCGTTTTTGCAATCACCAAACGACCATGTTGAGAAAGCTGCCATTAGAGAGGGAGACCATGCCCATGACCATTCCAATCGTTCACACAACCAATTCCAGCACTGTTTCGCAAAGGGACAAAGGAAAAGTAGATGATTAGCACTTTCCTCACTGTTTTTGCAAAGAGGGCACCTCGAAGGTCCTAGGAAACCCATCTTAGAAAATCTGTCCTGAGTTAGGATACGATCCTACACTGCTAGCCATGCAAAAGCCCCATCTTTTTGCAAACCATCTTTGTCCCAGCATAAAACACGTGCCCAGGACATCAACTCATCCGTAGCCTCCGCCATTTGATACCCCAAATTAACTCTGTAGTGTCCCGTTTTAGCTCCAATCCAATGGAAAGAATCCTCCTTGTCATTCGAAAAAACCTTCCTTAATTTTAGACATTCCGCGAGCATCACCACTTGATCCCCCAGAATGTTTAGACCTTCGAATTTTTTCCAACCCTAGGATCTCCAACCAAAAATAAACTTGGGTTCCAAATAACCCGCTACTGAGAGCCCCCAAGCCAAAGAAAGAATGTGTTTAGCTTCCCCCAACGATTGATTTTCATCGAGGGGTTTATGACCATTCCAGGAGTCCTCCCAAAACTTGGCTTTCCTACCATTATTAATGATCCAAGACACATGATCCGAGATAATATTTTTGCAGCCTAAGATGAAGTTCCATATATGAGATCCTTTAGGAGGATCAACCATCGAAACGATGCTAAGATGATCCTCCAAATCAAGATACTTATTGTGCAGAACTTTTACCCAAAGAGCCTCCGAGTTAATTAACATAATCTAGACAAGCTTGGCTCCCAATGCTCGATTCTGCAATTCTAGGTTTTTGATCCTAGCACCACCCATTTTCTTAAATCTACAAACCCTTTCCCACAGCATAAGTGGGATTTTCTTTTTATCCTGAACTCCTTGCCAAAGGAAGTCTTTCATAATTTTATTACGTTGCTTAATAACTTTTATAAGGGGTTGCAAGACAGAGAGACAATAAGTAGGTAGAGCACTAAGAACCGATTTGATAAGGGTAATGCGACCTGCTAAAGAAAGCCACTTACCTTGCCAAGAAGCCAAACATTTCTTGAATGCCTGAATCAGAGGAGACCAATGAGTAAAACGGGAGGTTCCAGAAAAAAGAGGGACACCCAAATATTTCGAGGGAAGTTTACCAATATTAAAACCTAGCACTAGAGAGATAGTTTGTTGGACTTGTTTCGAGCAATTGATAAAGAAGGTTTCCGATTTGCACACATTCACCATTTGACCCGACGTTGCCTCATAACTGGAAAGGATTTTTTTGAAGGTTTGCGCCTCCCTGATTGAGGCTTGACCAAATAGGAACATGTCATCCACAAATTGATGATGCATCAAATTCTCCAGACCATTAGCCACCCAAATACCCCATAGCAAGGTAGCTTCCTTAGCTGCAAACACCTCTCTGCCCAAGGCTTCCGCCACTAAAATAAAAAGGAAAGGAGATAACGGGTCTCCTTGACGAAGGCCCCTGGAAGCTTGGAAGAAACCAGCAGGGCTTCCATTAACTAGAATAGAGAATTTCAGACTAGAAATACAACCAAAAATTCAATTACACCAAATTTTACTAAATCCAAACTTCTCCAAAACTTTAAGTAGAAAGTGCCAATTTACCCTGTCATATGCTTTACCGATATCAAGCTTCAACAACATTCCTTTCTGATGCGACATCTAAAGAGAATGAATGATTTCGTGGGCTACTATGATCCCTTCTTGGATATTTCTACCTGGGACAAAGCCCGCTTGTTCCTCAGAGATTGGGAAGGATCTTCCATAGCCTTAGCACCATGGCTTTAGCAATAATCTTATAAACCGTATTACATAAGGAAATAGGCCTAAAGTCCCCAAAGGTTTCCTGGGTTTCTCCTTTTGGGCTGAGAAATAAAAGTGACATTAAGATCCATCAAGATTTTAGATTTTTTCCTCGATTCTTCCACCATCTGTAGAACATCCTAGCCCACAATTTCCCAAAAACCTGGAAAAAGTCCACCGGGAACCCATCCGGACCAGAAGCCTTGTCTTTTTCCATCGAAAATACAGCAGCTCTGACTTTTTGTAGGGAAAAGGGTGCCAAAAGTTTCTCATTTTGCTCCAATGACACCTTACTTGGAATGAAAGATAGATTAGAATTTTGAGCTTGTAGATCCGAAAAGATAGCGCCATTGAGGAGATCGAAGAAAAAAAGGACTACCTCATTCCTGATGTCTTCCAGTTTAGACATGAGCTCTCCCTCAGCCGAGAGAATTTCCGATATATGAGTGAAATTTATTTTGAGCTTGACCGATTGATGAAAGAAAGTTGAGTTCCTATCCCCTTCTTTTAACCAGAAATTTTTGGATTTTTGCCTCCAGAACACTTCTTCCCTAAGCAACAATTCCTCATATTCTTCTAGAAGCACTTTTTCTAGCTTATAAGACTCTTGATTCAGACCATCTCGAAAGATAATACCATTAAGCTTTGCTTCAACTCTCACTTTCTTTTGAAAAACATTTTTAAAACAATTAAGATTCCATTGTCTAAGCTGCCCTTTAATAAACTGTAATTTCTTGGCGATAAGAAACATAGGGGACTTAGACGGGATAACACAACTTTTCCACAAGTTTTCAACAAGCCTAAATAATGACTTATCCTGCAACCACATTTTTTCCCATTTAAACGGACAAAGAAAAAGGGGATGATCTTTTTTTATAGAGAGAGCAATAGGGAGATGATCTGAGCCCACAAAGGGAAGGATAAGAGATTCAATCAGCCAATTCTGAGCAAGCCAGGGATTAGAGACCACAAATCTATCTAGTCGTTCCAGAATATTTTGGTCTCCAACTCTTTTATTGCTCCAAGTAAACATTCCTCCTTTAGGCTGCATATCAATAAGATCATTGCTTTTCAAGAAGGTAACAAAATCAAGACCGTTCGACGACTTAAAGCATTTCCCTCCAAGCTTTTTAGATTGATGTAAAATAGAGTTAAAATCCCCACCAAACGTTATCTTGTCTAGAGGGAATCTAGAACAAAGAACCGACAACTCCTCCCATACCTTTCGCTTCTCCTGAATATCAATGGGGCCATACACATTACCTAAGAAAAAAGACATTTCTGATCTCATACAGGTGATTCTACAGAATTGCCAGTGAGATCTAGCTTCAATCAGATCAACAGTAACTCTAGACGGAAGCCAAAAGATGGCCAAGCCTCCTGAAGCCCTAGTAGCTTCCACAAAGTAACCATTCCAACCCTTCCAACCACCTTTAGCAAAACCCAGCTCTTCGCCTTTACTCAGCTTAGTTTCTTGTAACATCAAAACTTTCGAATTTTTTGCCGACATCAGACGTTTAACCAAACATCTTTTATTAGGAGCATTGATGCCCCTAACGTTCCACGAAAGATCTTCATGGCTCCTATGGGAGGATTTTCACCTGCCGCTTATCTGGTCCAAAAGATTTATTCAGAGTTCCTTGTTTACCACACGAGACATCCTCAGCGACCCGAGCATGTTCATCTTTTCTTCCTCTCCTGAGACCAGTACCATAGTCTGGGTTTGCCCTTAACACTTTTGACTTTGTAATGGACAAACATTCTCTCGAATTTAACTCCTCTGAGTCTGTTTCTTCCACCTCCGAGCCGATTTGGAGGGATTCAATCATAGGATTTTCCTCTTGAAAAGGGCACTCCAAATTAGGTGAAACATTCTCTTTACCCAGATTACTTTCCGCACTTTGAATGCTAGATTTAATAGCTTGGGATTGTTCCACTATAAAGTCACACCCTTTAATCATCGTATTAGGGGAGAGAGAATCTGGTTTACCAAGTTTCTCAAGAAGCACCAGCGTCTCAGGGATGTTAACCAACTTATCTTTGAGTGTTGCACCTGCCACTTGGAAAGGTGACGCTGAAGAGGGAGACTTTCCCTTCAGGGGACCAAAAGAGGAAGGGGCCTCTGAAGCAAGATTCAAAATGACTAAACTAACTTTATCTTTCTACTGGGCCTGAGGTTTTTTGGTCCACAAAGTCCTAGCGTTGCGACTAGGATTATTGAGATAAAAAGGGACTGAACTCTTGCACTGAAGGAAGGGAACAGGAAAAGTCTTAAGAGTCCTTACCTGGGTAGAGTTTCCAAATGTGACCTGTCATTCTACACTTGTAGCATCTGAAAGGGAAGTTTCCAATGTCCACCACTTGACTCCAAACTCTACCTTGTGATTTGATCACAATGTTATTTGGAATTGGATCTAACAGGTTAACCAGAACCCTAACCCTAGCATAAAAAGCTAGACAACCTTCCTCTGACTTCGGATCTATCTCCATGCAGGATCCTATAAGGTTGCCTAGAGCTTTAAGACAATCTTTGCTCCAATATTCCACAGGGAGATTATAAAGACGAATCTAGAGGGCCATTGTTTCCGGATGGGAAACTGTGGCATCAAAGTGGGATTTCCAGGGTTGGAGCCACAACCCGGCTCCATTTAGATCCCAACAAGGGTTTTTAAGCATCGTATCTCGACTCCATTGATCTGGGTAGACCACCGAGAAAAACCCTTTGGGTAAAAATTTTGTTTCCAAATTCTTACCCCAATTTGCTACAATCCAAGCTTCTACTTCCCCAATCACTAGCCATTTACCAGCAAACCTGCCAATAAGAGCTTGAGCCTTTAAACGGGAGATTTCTTGAGTGAACTCCTTAGTCTCCCAAACTATCTCTTTATCTACCCCCACTCTCAGAGCCGTTCATTTAGAAAAGCCTTCTAGCCCTGACCTGCTCCAAATAGGCCTCTCAAGTTCCTCCTATTGTGAGACCTCAGATCTAGGAGGAATATACATGTCGCCCTGGCTAGGGGGATTCGAAGGCAAAAGAGGCTCCTCTTGCAACGCCGCTGACCTCTCCTCTTCAGAACAATCCTCCTCACCTTTTTTAGCCTCAACCGCTGACGAAAAACCAATCCATTTTTTCATGAGTTGCACATTCTACACTAATACCTAAGATCCAGCTCTGGGATGACGGCGGCCCAAACCCACCAATAAGGATAGGGTTTTGGTTTTTTTTTCATACTTCTTTCCAAAAGTAATTAATATTAAGAGGATGAAAAGTGAATATTTAATTACAAATATTTTTAAATACTTTTAGGGTGAAATTGGAAAAGTGAAATTATGAAAAGACAAATGCAGCGAAAAGAGGATTATTGTTCATTATTCACGATTGAAATCAAAATTTTCTTCCGAAGCTTGGGCGTTTGGTTCAACTTTTGATTTTGAGTACAAAAACCCTCATTGCAATCAAATTTGGGGAGTTGCAATAGTTCAGATAATCAGGGAATTTTAGATCTCATCTGGTTGAAAGTGGTTAATAAATTTCATAATTTAATTGAAAGGTTTTGATGCAACAAAATAGAGTTTTTTTTTGTTGTTCCAAGCTGGGCATCCCACCTCTGGCAATTAAATTCAGATGTATTTGCTTATAGACTATTGGTGTCACCCTCCAAGCTGTTGGCGTCAACTTTTTAGGGCATTTTTTGTTGTCGTACCAGCATCTAAGTTGTTGGCGTCACTATTGGAGCATGTCATACCATTCATAATCATCTTCAACATGGGTTTTGTGGACTGTGGCATCCGTTTTAGCTATCGTACCAATCAAAAGGGTAAATCACAGACCTATTTCAAGTTAGGGTTTGGAGAATTCAGTAAACATTTAGCTTTCAATATTTATCATGCTATTTGTATCTTCCCGAATGGAATAAAGACTCAAGTTTATTTCCGATTATTAGTTAGCAATGTGTTCTCATTTGATGTTTAATGATATTCTAGTTTTAATTAGAATCAAAAAATAAATAAATCAGGTTCAAAATTTCTTTCCAGAAAGGGATATTTCAATGATATCAAAGCTGGGTTTCTTGCCAGCTTGTGAGAAATAAATAATTGTGCACCTTTAACTTCATGCACGGTAGTGACAAAGAAATCAGTTATTACCAGAGAGAGAAAAAGAAGGATCCAAAACAGCCAAAGGAAGGGTTAGAAGAACAAGATCCAAAATTTGTGGCTAAAAAAGAGAAGAAACCTATGGATGATAGAGATCCAGGGGATGCACGATTTGACAGGGTGTACAAGGGCAAGAACACCTAACTAATATGATGGCTCAATTAGTCTACACTATGCATAATACGAATGTGCATAGAACTCAAAATGGATAAGTTCTTCAGGGGTGAACAACCAACACACTCAGAGGGCCATCATTGGCTCCATTGCTAGACCTTTCTAGTCAAATTTCCTTCATACGGAGGAAGTCATTCCATAGGTGGAAATTCAACAATCTGTGGCGGATGGCATTGCTGCCAGCGATGTTGAATATAGGGCTCATCCAATAGAGATTCAGGAAGCAATATCTCTTACAAATTTCATGACCCTGAAGAAGGCTAGAGGTGGACCAAGACCTGGACCTAGACCACAAGCCAACCAAAGAGACTTTTAGCATACTTTGGAAAAATTGACACTTTCTACTTTTAATGGATCCAACAAGTGTACAACTCATACTTGGATACAAAAGCTGGATACTTATCTATCTCTGAGGCCAATGTTGGAAGATGAAGCCATCAAATTTGCAACCCTTTAGCTTGAGGGCATAGCACATGAATGGTGGTACCATGGGCTAATTACTCAAGGACATAATCTCATCAATTCTTATGATGAGTTTAGTAGGAGATTGATTGAAAGATTTGATAGAATTAATCTAAAAATTCATTTTCATGAATTAGCCCAGCTGAAACAACACAACATAGTGGATGATTATGTGGCTGAATTGCAAAAGTTATCTGTGATGGTACTAGATGTAATCGAGAGGAGACTCGTGGTGTTATTTGTTGAAGGGTTGGCTAAACCACTCAAGGGTTTGATGAAAACTTTCAGCCCTATTTCTCTTCAAGAACCCATTCAAAAGGCATTGGATCTTGAAACATCAACCCCGGAAAGGAAATTTCTATCTATAGGACAGCACCTTATGGGCAGCCAAAGGCAACACCTTATGGACAGCAAAAAAAGCCATTCCAACAAGGAGGGTTTCAACAAAAGGGGCTGCCAAAAGTGAGCAAAGAGATAGAAACCAGAAATGAGCTCAGAAGAAAGAAATTGTGCTTCACTAGAAAGGATCCATGGGAGCCGGGTCATATAGATGCCTTGGAAAAAGTCAGGTGCATTACATTGAAGTGATATCGGATACAGAATTACAAGTATACGAACCTAAAGTGGGAGTTGAAGAGAAAGAACCGAAATCTAAAATTAAGGAAGAAGAAAGGACTTTAGGTGGTACCCTTGCTACACTTTCAGATGCCCCCAGATATCATCCTTTCAGAGTTCGTGGAGTGTTGAATGGGCATAAAGTTACAATTTTGATTGATAGTGGTGCAACACACATATTTGTTGATGAAGGATTGGTAGTCCAAAGAGGGTTGAAAAAAAAAGATTTCCAAGGTTTCAATGTTACTGTAGTTGATGGCTTCACTATTCCATGCACCAAGAGGATTAAGGGGTTGGATATCACTCTTGGTAGATATAAGGTGTGCAATGACTTCTGTGTG
This sequence comes from Torreya grandis, assembly GCA_037957365.1. NCBI lineage: Eukaryota > Viridiplantae > Streptophyta > Pinopsida > Cupressales > Taxaceae > Torreya > Torreya grandis. The sequence goes on from JARHVA010000182.1 coordinate 2,364,160, forward strand.
GTGGGCATAGATGAAACAAATGTGGTATTAGGGGTGCAGTGGTTATATTCTCTTGGGGAATGAATTCACACAGAATTACCAAACCATGGAGCTGAAATTCAGATCTGACGAAAAGGAAGTTGTGTTTCAAGGTATGGCCCATGGAGCTCCTAGAGTTGTCACGACTAAGAGAATGGAGAGATCATTTCATAAGGGACAAGTAGCTTGGGCAACCCATTGTTTGATGAGCACTATAGCTTCACCCACTGATAAGATATCTTATGTGGATATATAGTCTATTTTAGACAACCATGGCACAATATTCAGTAATTTACCTTCGGGATTGCCATCTGATAAAGGATTTCAACATATCATAGAGTTGGAATCAGGGTCCAAACCTGTTATAATTACTCTTTATTGCCATCCAAGAGCATTCAAAGAGGAAATTGAGAAGGTAATCAAGGAATTATTGAAGATAGGACATATTCGACCTAGTTCCAGTCCCTTTACTTATGTTGTTTTGGTGAAGGAGGATGGTATCATGAGGATGTATATTGATTACCAAGCTTCGAACAAGAAGACCATAAAAAACAAGTAACCAATACCTAGTATCGATGAGTTGATTGTTGAATTGCATGTGGCTATATATTTTTATAAAATTGAGTTGAGATCGGGCTATAATCAAATTCGAGTAAAAAATGAAGATATACAAAAAAAACCTTTTGATGTCACTTTGGACATTTTGAATTTTTGGTTATGCTTTTTAGGTTGACAAATGCTCTAGCTACTTTCCAATCATGCATGAACCATATTTTTAGCAAGCACTTGAGGAAATTTGTTTTAGTATTTTTTGATGATATTTTGGTGTATAGTAAGACTTGAGAAGAATACTTGAAACACTTGGATACAATGCTAAAAAATTTACAACAGTAGACTCTCTTTGCTAAGGAGTCTAAGTGTGACTTTGACATGACTGAAATTTTATACTTGGCCATGTCATTAATGACCAAGGAGTTCAGATTGATCAAAAGAAGATCCAAGCCATATTGGATTGGCCGCCTACTACTACAATGTCATAGCTAAGGGGACTCTTAAGTCTTTGTAGTTACTACAGGAGGTTTGTTAAAGAGTTTTCATAGTTGGTTGTTCCATTAACTGACTTAACAAAGAAGGTAGCATTCAACTGGTCCAAATCAACCCAAACAGCCTTTGACAAACTCAAAAAGGTAATGCGTTCATGCACAGTATTAGCTGTTCCAAATTTTTCTATTCCATTTGTGTTAGAATGTGATGCATCAGGAGAAGGAATTGGGGCGGTTTTGATGCAAAAAAGACATCCCATAGCCTTTGAGAGTTGGCAACTCAAAGATATAGAACACGGATTATCTATATATGACAAAGAAATGTTGGCCATCATGCATGCCTTAGCAAAATTCAGGCAATACTTGATTTGTGATAGATTTGTGGTCAAGACGAATCACAACAATTTGATGTTTTTTTCTCAACCAAAAGGACTTGAATGATAAGCAACAAAAGTGGGTGAGTAAACTTCAAGCTTATAATTTTGGCATAGAGTATGTTAAGGGAAAGAACAATGTTGTAGTTGATGTTTTGTCTAGAAAGCCATTTCTATGCTCTATGTCTGAAATCTCTATCAGTTGGAAGGTTATTATAATAGCAGAGTATGTAAAGAATGTTTTCACTAACAATATCCTTGAAAGCAAAGTACAGGTTGACAGGTATAAGGTGATTGATGATTTCATCCTCTATAAGGATCGAATTTATTGTCCCTAAATCAAAAATTAAGAATAAAGATTTGACATTTGTCCATGATACACCTTTGGTTGGTCACCCGGAGTATTTCAAGACTTGTAAGCAAATAAGGGATAGATTTTTCTGGAGAAAACTCAAGAGAGAGGTCCTCCAATACATCAAGTATCTTACCTGCCAGCAAAAAAATGCAAAACATGTATTTCCAGCAAGTTTGTTGCAACCCTTACCAACTCCGAATCAAAAGTGGGAGATAATTTCAATGGATTTTATCACATGCCTTCCAAAAGTTCAAGGTAAGAGTTGTATTCATGTGGTAGTTGATAAACTTACTAAATATGCTCACTTCTTTTCTATTCCAATTGAGTTTAAGGCACCACAAGTTGATTTGTTTTTCAGAGAAGTTTTCAGACTACATGGATTGCCTAAGAACATAGTAAGTGACAGGGATAGCAAGTTCCTTAGTTTTGGCAAGAGCTCTTTCATTTAGCAGGAGCCAAATTGACTCCTAGTATCAATTACCACCCTCAAACAGATGGGAAAACATAGATTGTGTTAAGTGCATTGAGGGTTACTTGAAGAATTATGTAGCAGGGCATTAGATAGCTTGGGTTAAGTGGCTCTATATGGGAGAGCATTACAACACCATATATCATATGTCCCTTGGTATGACTCCTTTCAAAGTTTTGTATGGTTATTGTTGACCAAATTTTGGTCCTTCAGACCAAAGTTGAGCACCCCCTTTTTGCAAAAAATGTTTAAGTGTATACCTTTGTCCAAATCCAGCATGCAGGTTTCATGTCCAATATGCAAAAAGTGTTCTCATACAACGCTGAAGTCTTTTACATGTAAAAACCCAAGTGTTTTCCTTTTGAAAGCTTTGTTCTCTAGTCTTTTGGCTAAGTCCTTTGCTAAGGTATATTTCTTTCGGTTTTTGTTCTAGGTCCTTATCGGATTCTTTCGGACTTTTTGTCCGAAGCCTTTTACTTGGGTGAATTCTTTCGGACTTTTTGTCCGAAGTAATTTTCCCAAAGGGTAGGTGACAACTTTCCGAAGGACTCTTTCAATCCGAAAAAGACCTTTTCAAAATAGCTTTTTGTCTTTTTATTCTACTGCATATACTCTAGTTCTTGGTAGAAAAAAGAGTAAACTAGATTCCAAGAGTACACAATATTTCTTTGTTGGCTACAGTGACCAATCTAAGGCCTATAAACTTATTTATATTTCCACTAACAATATAATCGCTAGTCAAGATGTTGATGTGATATTTCGGTTGCTTCTCTCCATAGCAGCTCAGTTTGGTTGGAAGGTGTTTTAGATGGATGTAAAGAGCGTCTTCCTAAATGGAGATTTGGCAAAGGTGGTCTACATGGTGCACGGTAAAGGTTTTTGGGTACTTGGTTATGATCTTCTAGTTTGCATGTTAATTAAGTCTCTATATTGGCTTAAGCAAGCTCCATGAGCCTAGTATATTAAGATTGATCAACATAAACAAGATTTTGAATTCAAAAGGAGTCTTTTTTATCCGAATCTTTATGTCAAAAACGATGGTGATCACATTGTGATACTTATTGTCTATGTTGACAATCTTGCCATCATAGGTAGTGGGGTCGTTGCAATTCAACAAGTAAAAACAGATTTATATGTTGCTTTTGACATGACTGATCTAGGCCTCCTATACCATTGCTTAGGGGAAGAATTTTGGTATCATGACCATTTCATTTTCATAGCTCAGGTCAAGTCTGTCGCAAGTCTCTTGGACAAGTTTGGGATGATGGATTGTCATCCCTCTTCTACGCCTATGGAGATTGGGCTAAAATTGCCAACCAATGATGATTCATCACTGATCAATGAATCACTATATAGACAATTAGTGGGCATCCTCATATATCTTACATGCACACGACCAGATCTATGTTTCGTTGTTAGCTATCTTTCTCAATTTTCGTCTCAACCAAAACTCATACAATGGACAACAACAAACGAGTTTTGCGATATGTCAAAGGAACTCTTGAATTTGGCATCCTATATCAGAGGACAACAAATTTCAAATTGACTGGTTACATAGACTCTGATTAGGGAGGATCGGTGGATACTCAGACGTCCAGCACCAGGGACATCTTTTCCTTTGATTAAGGAGTTGTTTCATGGCAGAGTAAGCTTCAACATTTTGTGGCTATATCTTTCACCAACATAGAGTACACAGCAGTGGTCAATGCTAGTTGTAAAGTCGTTTGGCTACATCGGAGTTGGATTGAAATTCAACTTTCTCATACTGCACCTACTCCACTTTCCATTTCTATGGCAATCAAGGTGTATTGAAGATGAAGAATCTGGTATAACATGCTCGCATCAAACACGTTGAGAATCATCATCACTACATATAACAATTGGTTGATTTTGGTGATATTGCTCTTCACTACTATGCCTCTAATGAGTAGCCTGTAGATCTAATGACTAAACCCCTTGGTCCCATTTTGTTTGTAAAAGTTTGGGATAGACTTGGGGTAGTGTCCAGTTTAGCCATTAAGGGTATTAAAAATATTAACTATTAGTTATCTATTAGCGGAGGAGCAAATGAGGCTTGAAGATCTTAGTAAAGTGGATGCTAAAAGGAAAAGGAGAGCATTTTTTTGGGGTGAGGGGGTTTATCGGGACAAATTCAAGACTTTGGCCAATGACGTGGACCTTCACAAAAGTACTTCGAAGTAGATAAAAGGAAAGTGATGATATTAAGGACTTTATCAAATAGATAAAGATTCTTTCTGGTGGTAGCATGAGTCAAGCTAGTTTGCCGAAGGAAACAAGGGATGGTGAGAATGTTCTTCAGAAACTATTGCAGTTGGAGGAGCGGGTCTCTAATCTGGGAAGGGAGAAGTTGCAAATGCAGGAGAATATTAAGCAAATCGTCCAAATCAGCAAATTGACTATAAAAAACTGTGTCCAACATCAATGTGCTAAAGGAGGTCATTAAAGTTGGGAGAGATGATCAAAGCAACCTGAGGTCGAGCAAAAGAATCAAACGCTAGGTCAAGGGCAAGCTATTGGAGGTGGAGGTCGAAGGCGCTGGTGATCTTGAGAAAGTTCTTATTGACTTGGCACAGGTGTGGAATACAATCCTTCTTGGACTTGAAGTTTAGTATCTAGTTGTTTGTTGGTCCTTGTGTTTTGCTTTCGGTTGTTGATGTTTGTTGTTTAATCGTTGTTAAATTTTTTTTTGTTCAACAACTTTTTGTTAGCCCATGTTGCTTCTTGTTTATTGTTCGGGCTTTTTTGGCTTTTTCCTTGATCTTTGTAAAAGGGCAAGGACCCTTAAAATCAATCCCTCACTTTACCTTTATCAAAAACTAATGTATAGTTATCAACCTCCTCAACTATATGTAACTTAGTTTTATTTTAGTCTCCAATTTAGCCATTAAGGGAGGGTGATAAAAATATTAATTAACTATTAGTTATCTATTAACTAAAGCATAGTTATCAACCTCCTCGGCTATATGTAACTTTTTTGATTAATAAAACACAAGCCACACGAGTATGCCAGTGTGCCTTCCATCTCTCTTTCTTCTTTCTTTTATTCTTACCATCACTTTCTCATCTACAACTTGCTGATAACATTTAAGTAGAACCTTTGAGGGTCATAGAGACGGAGCGGATAAAAGAGATCCTTCTTTGTGCTACAACGAGCCAATATTTTTCCATGAATGTTGGATTTAAACAACATGCCAACTCCTTAGGACTCTTAGCTTCAATGAGCCTCTTTTCCTAGCATTTATCTCCTTTCATCAAATGATAAGCTAGAATTAATATTATTGAAAATTTAGAATTAAATTGTCCGGTGTACCAGATCTTAGTCATTCAAGTCCCTTTGTTATTATCTTGGATGGAATTCTATCAAAATCCATTTGATGGCGAGGAGGAGAAAAAATGATATACTGTGAACATTTGTTTTCTTATCAACAACTAAGTTAGGAGTTAGGAACTCTCGTAATTTAATCTAGCTCTAAGAGCTAAACTTCTATGGCAATTTACAAAGACAGAATTGTGAATGGAATTCAGTATTAGGACACAAATACCTTAGCAGTGTAGAAATGTATAGACCTTTCACTACAACACCCCTCCAAAATAGATCTGACAATTTGGAATAATGTCTGTCGGAGTTGAGATCTTATTTTTCAAACATATTTTTAGATACCAAAAATGGAGACTATGCTAAATTTTGCGATGCTTGGACCAAGCATTGCTCTCTTGCACAAGATAATAGGCCGTCCAATTTGTGGAATTTCCTAGCCAAGTTTTGAGGGTCTAAAATCAAAGATTATTGGATTGAAGATGATAATGGCATGTCAATAAAAGTAAAAAATATATTTATTAACCTTCTCTTCTTAGGAATATTGATCCAAAGTATAGTATAATTTTTTAGAATATTTAGTTTTGTACATAAAACAATGCTTATCTGTTTTATGAGTGCACATGAGGATGGAAGTTGAAAAGTCTTTCACCTCATTTTTGTCGTTAGTGTTTCTTAGGAGAATAAGGAATGTGAAGAGACAAGCTCTTCTACTTCTCGAATCTTTTTATCTTTGATGAGTGAATTGTATAACTATGGGATAACAGCCAACGGACATCAATCACAAGCTTTGTAATCCTTTTCTGTTGAGATTAATAAAATCTTCTCAGGCTAGATAGTACTTGGGGAGGCCACCTCTATTTTGTACATGTAGTATCAGAGCTGCATAGATGAATATTGCATGAATAAAAGCTGGATGAATGGATGACTGGGTAAAGAAAGCTTGGTGAGCTGTGAAATAAGGCTGTGGTAATCTCTGGTTTAATTTTCCACCCTCCATTGTAGTTGTTTGAAGTTTGTTTTAAAAAAAAATATTTGTTTAAACAAAAAATGGAAGGAGCTTAAATTGCTAAAGTTTGAATGAGAAAGAAGTTCTTCCTTTGTATTACTCCTGCTGCTTTTCTGTTCCTTACGTTTTTGTTGTATATATCCTTTCAGATTTGTAGGAGAATCCAGAGCTAACCGTTTAGAGAGAATTCTGTATGTTCAAATCATTTTGAACATGTTTTCCTCATGGACTTGGAGGTTTATGTGGCAGATCCAGCCATGAAAAAAATCATTGCTGAGCATGAACAGTCCGTAACACAGAAACACGTGGTTCTTCCCCTGCATAAAAACGCAGAAACCTGAATAATAGACCTGCATGTTGTAGACGATCAGTATTGTTATCCATGTCTTATTAATTACATGTGGGTAGCCAACATTGTTCTGCAGTTAATGGTTCTATTGTCAGCATAAGGTAGTTGTAATGGCTCTTGTTGGTTATGTTCGGGTGTCGATGGTTGTATCAACCGACAACCATTTAGCCATTTGTCTTATAAATAGAATGATATACATCAGGGTAAGGGCACTGAAATCAGGTCCTCCCTGTACTGTATGAATTGAATCGAAACTTAATACTAACGAATATAAATTTAATATTGTTCGGATACTCTGCTCTTTCATGATATGTTATGAAATTAATATTTTGTATATGCTGGTAGTCTGATATCTTAATAGACTTTATCCTTACTACATTTTGGCATTGTTGCCTTAAAGAACGTTGGGTCTAGTTTAAGTTGGTTCAAATAGAAGTGTGATGAGGCACCCCATTATATTTAAATATCTGTATGCCGAACATAACCATGGAACACAACAAAAAATATATATGTTACAATAGCACAAAGAGTTCATGAAGACAAGGCCGATGTGTACAAGAAATAATTCATGCTATTGGCTCCAAACAAAGGCAGGAGAGAGACACAATCAGGGAGGGGACCAAGAATTTAAATGGTCTACTTGACTAATGGATCAACAATGAAGAAGAAAATGGCTGCAGCAGGCAGCCATTTCTAAAATCCACCAAACGGAAGCCAAAGCAAAGGCCACGGCCGAAGTATGAGAAGTCATATCATACACAAAGCGATTCTGAATCCAAGAAAGGGTTCAGCCAGAATTGGTGGACCCCATGCCACTAGCAGTAAGGAGTGGGTAGAGATTCCCATAGTCCCTTTTGGAGGAAGGAAGTGTGGGCCGTTCCAACTAATTTGGATCTGCATGAAAGTCCGTGGCACTCGAAAGACAAGTTGGAGAACACAAAAAGAGACCTCACAACATGTAAGATAGTCTATGAATCCCTACCAAAGGAAGTGTTGAGCATAGGGACATGTCCCAAGGTGCTAAGAAAGCAAAGGAACATTCGACGTTGACTGTCTTAAGGGGGAGACTTGTACTTGAAAAACCATGGCAAAGCCATTGTTACTCCATCTCCAGAAAAGTAAAAGTTGCCAATGTTCACCAGTGACGGATCAGAAAATCCCATACAACACTGCAGAATGTGCATCACCATCTAGACTGCCAATGGGCATATTGACGAACGTACAACCACCCTTCGAGGAATGGCTATTGAATAGTACGCAAATGCACCATGCTTGAAGAAAATAACATGGAAAACACTCAAGGAAGCCTTCGAGAAAGAATTCAAACTCTTGAGGGATGACAATAAGATTGTTGCGGAAACCTATAATAGCCGGCAAGGTAAACACAAGAATGTTCGTGCCTATAACAAAAGACTCAAAACTATTGGACAAACATGAAAAGGAACCTGCCGACAACTTTTAGAAATGATGATTCACTGAAAGGTTCGTACCCTCATTGCAAAGGACAATGAAGGTGGTCCCACCCTCATCATACGAAGATGCATACAACCAAGCCATGATCATTGAAAGCGATAAAAAGACATCCTTGCACTCAAAAGGATGCGAATAAGATGACCTTAACTCCAATGATGATGGTGACCCTAGTTCAGTGTCAGCATTAATAAATGACATGCTCCGAATGATGAAGGAACTAAAGGGAGACGATAAAAAATGAATGCAAGGATCTTTTGTGCAAGATTTGTCAAGTTATAGGGAATTTAGTTAAGGACTGCCCATACAATTTGTGGAATAACAACAGCCAAGTATTGTTCACAGAAGGAGAGCCATCAGCACCACCCAACACACTGCCCAGGAACTATCGATGCAAAAATAATAATAATGGAAGTTGTTGGATTCAATACGACTCCAAAGGACAGCCAATTGTACAATGTTGGGAGTGAAATGAATGAACCATTTTACAAGAGATTTCCCTACCCAAAATGATAGTGGACTTCTTTGCAGATGGTGTGGGCCCGAGAACCATAATAATGTCAATTATCCAAAGCAAGCCAAAGCGAATATGATTGACAAAGCCGAGGGCAAGGGAATTATGGTAATTACTAGAGCCCAAGTGAAGAAAGGCAATTACCCCGACCCATATACATTTGGCTGCAAACATGCTCGCCCTAGATGAACATAGAGTCATGACACATTGGCAAACTAAGACTATGTCGAGGCAAAGGAAGTGTTGTCATGACAAATATTTGCACTGCAAAAATTTTAAATCGAGGACACTTATGTTCAGAAGACAAAGGAAGCATGAGATGTTCAAAAGACGGAGGGAGCATGAGCATGACAAATATTTAAGGTACAATAATATCAATACGATTAATATTGAGCAAAGTGATGAAGTAGCTAAAGGGCCCACTGTACAAAAAGTTCAAGGTGCAGTCAATTATAAAAGGGAAGTAACAAGCTATCAAATGCAAGTAAAAGAGGAAAAAAAAGATGGGAAAATTACATCCAACCTTAGATTTTATGCTTTCATCCCAACCGTACACACCTTTATATTTAGTGAAACATAGGTTATTTTTTATCATTCACACATCCGACTTTACTAACCACCACTCTACGGTCTATCCTTCTTTTCTTTACTATGCAGCCTACATAGCTCAAACCTACAGTACATCCTCCTTAGATTGAATCCACCGTATGAAATATTTGGTTTAAATCGAGCATAGCCCAACCAAGTTTGTCCACCAAAGACCGTACATCCAACTTCCCCCATCAAATGTCTAATGATATGTCCTCATAACCACCGAGTTCATTTGAATCTCACTCAGGATTACACGTCCACCCAATGCATACTGTTAGCTTTCAACTGCACGACCTTCCACCGAACTTTGGTTTCTCCTATGGCAACCCCCTTCCAGCCGTACCCTTCTTCCTAGACGTACATTCCCCTTTGTTAGACCTAGACATACATTTTGGGTTGTCAACAAAAGCTTTGTCAATCAACCAAAGGTCAGTTACGTTAAACTCAATCAACCAAAGCTCAGTCACCCTGCGCTCAGTCAACTGAAGCTCATTCACCTAACAATCAATCAACCTAAGCTGAACTACTCGATGATCAATGAAGCTCAAACACCCGATGTTCAATCAACTAAAGCTCAGTGTTTCCACTCTGCTAGACATGGATGTGTGTTCCCCTCTAGCAGAATTGGACGTACATTTCAAGTTGTTAACTAAAGTTCAACCACCCAACGATTAGTCAACCGAAGCTCAACGACCTGACGAACTGTCAACCCAAAATTTAGCCGCTCAACATTTAGTCAATCGAAGCTTAAAGGTCCGACAATTAAAAAACAAAAGCAAAACGTGGGATTTTGATGCTAGAACATTCGAGTTAACATGCAACAATGCATCAACCAAAAACATAATAGTTTAGGAAATTTGTCTATGTTGTGTTGCACGTTTATTATTACGCATATGCCTTGTTGTAAGTTTGCACAAGTAATATGTGTTGCACAAACTTTCTTTGTGTTATTTTGTGCTATCTTGGTGTGCGCATGTGTCTGGTGTAGTTTTGCACTAGCTGTGAGCACACATATGTTTGTAATGTTGCGCACATCTTTTATTATGCGCAATTCAATTTGTGTTTGTTTAAATAAGTTTGCAAAGCTTTGCACAAGAAGTTGGGTTAGTCTTTTGTGCAAGCACAACAGTGCAGAGATTTGCAGTACATTTCCATCAATCTATGATATCTCTTGAGTAGTCGAACGTTCATTTAGGGATTTGTTCTTAGCAAAAGCAACTGAGTTGATGAGATTTCTTGGAGTTGGAACTTCATTGTGCAAGCCGTGCATTGAATTGTAAGTCATTTGGAGCGTGTGTGGTAAAGTGAGGTATTGTTCTTCAACAAACACGAGGATCATGGCACAAAGGTTTTTCACAACAATTGTTGGTCTGAAATCTTGCGACTTTCTTTATGTGCACTTGGCTTGGGCCCATTTATCTTTGTGATGTGTTCTGGAAGGAATTGTTCGTGACTGTTTGGCATTTAATCCTAAAGGTCATGGAAAAGGAAAAGGATTCATTTAATATTTTGGTGATGTAGTATGTTGTGATGCATTAAGCTAAAATGTGTTATTGTGCCTTAGAATTGTGAGAGACATTTAACATTGCTAATGCACCCAGGTGTGTTAATGTTGCTTGTGGGGAAAAAGCACTTAATGTAAGTAGGCAAGTCTTGTGCCTCTATAAGCATGCCCCTACACCTGTGCTAAAGGAGGACTGATTTTTAGAGGGTTAAGTGTGGAAGATTAGATCTTTGAGTTTTGTTCTAAGATAGTTGAACTTGCAAAGACTATGAGTTAACAAGAGAAGATCTATAAATCTGATGTGGTAACGCATCTCATTTTGAGATTGCAATTTCATTGATATCATTGTGCCTGATGTATTTCCTTGCTATTGAAATCTAATAAAGATCTGACTGTGTTTTCATGCATTTTATTGCATATTCCACTATGTATTCTGAGGGTTGTGTGGTCTAAGGCATCTCTTAATTGAGACCCCTAACCACGACTGCATCATTTGGTATTAGAGCAAGATTTTAGTCCTTGCTAATCATTATTGCTTTCTGCATTTGCGAGTGTGTGTAGAAAGTAGTTATAGACATCTTCCAGCAAGAGTGTTGGGGAGAGGGTGTAGTGAAGTTGATGATCTAAGATAATCATTTGGTATAAAGATCTATATTTCTAAGGAAATAAAACATAGAGGAGGCTAGGCTAAGGTGGAATAAGGGCCCGAGTGCTTGGAGGGAAAAGACTAGTAGATATGGCGGGATTGACGAGAGAAATGCAAACCCGAATAGAGGCTATGGAAGCTGCACATCATTGAGGTGTTGAAGTGGTAGATGATGAAAGCAATATTGAAGTTGCAAAAATAGTGCCTAAGAATCTGGTTGCAGGAGAAGAGGTTGAGGAATTTGAAGATCGATTCTTGCAAGCTATTGCAAGAATGACAATTAAACCCCTGAATTTATTTTATAATTTTGAGTCCTGAAGAGCTCATTGACTAGATCATTGAGTTAGAGAAATACTTCAAGTATGAATGTATAGAAGATCGCAAGTGGGTTAAGTTTCTCAGCATGTTCAAACCAAGAGAGTGCGCAAAGGCAAAAATAAAATTAAGACTTGGAATATATTTGTCACAAAGCTGAAGGCTAAATTCAATCCCGTGGATTATAATATGAGTTTGTTTAAGAAACTTCAAAACTTGCGACAGAAAAATATGAGTGTAAAATATTACATTGAGGAGCATTATAGACTTATCAATAGAGTGAGTTATGTTGAAGATAATGTTGAAAAGATCTCAAGGTATGTGAATTGATTGATAATGGCAATTCAAGATGACTATGGTATGATCAAATTGCGATCTGTTGAGGAAGCATATCAGTGTGTAGTGAAGGCAAAAGAAAAGTTATCGCGCAAACAACAAGGAGAGGCGCGAGGAAAAGGAAGATTCACACATGGGTGTGGAAGTGGCAGAGATTATTATGCACAAGCGCAAGAAGGCAAGGCAATTACTTCATAATGCAATTATGCTAATACATAGAGAAGTAGAGGTAACTTCAGAGGTAAGAGGATCTTATGGATGAGGTAGAGGCCGTGGATTCAATGGTACATGTTTCAGATGTGGTGAAACTAGCCATAGAGCATTTGAGTGTCCTCATATGCATACTAAAGGAAACAAAAGAACTAATGCGAGTGCACATATTGCACAAGCACATGAAGAAAGTGTTGTGTCTATTCATAACATAGACGAACCAGAGATTGGAGAAGCTCTTATAATGAAGACGGTATTGTTGAAGCCTACAAAAAAGCAAAATAGCCATGCAGAGAAAAAAATTGTTCATAACCATTTTCAAATTTGGTTGTGAATGCTTCAAATTGATTGTTGATAGTGGTAGCACATCTAATATTGTCTCATAAGAAATGGTGGATAAACTTGGTTTGAAGAAAATTATACATCATAATATGTATAAGGTTTTATGGTTGTTGAAGGGACATCAAATTTTGGTGAATGAACAATGTCTAGTAAGTTTTAAGATAGGTACATATAAAGATGAGGTTTTATTTGACATAATGCCTATGGATGTTTGTCATATTTTGCTTGGAAGGCCTTGGCAATTTGATCACAAGGCACAGTATGGTGGTCATGCTAATACATATACATCATGGAAAAATGGAGTAACACACACTGAACCCTTTGAGAGATAAGTGCAAATAAATGGACAAGAGTCCAGAAGTGTTGATAATATCGAGAAAATAATTCTCGAAGGAAGTGAAGGAAAGCACATGCTATGCATTGATTCTTGAGCCAACGCAAGAGAATGCAAGAGCAATAGAAGAAATACTTTCCCACAAAGCAAAGGAGATTGTGTCTAATACTTTTCTAGATGGATTACCGCCGATGAGGAGTATAAGTCATCGCATGGATTTGATATTTGGTTCAAGTTTACCAAACAAAGCATCACATAGGTTGACTTCGAAAGAGAATGCAAAGGTGCAAAGACAAGTTGTTATATAAAGGTTTAATCATAGAAAGTTTGAGCCCATGTGCAGTACCAGCAGTATGAGCACCTAAGAAGAATGAAGAATGGAGAATGTGCATTGATTCCAAAGCCATTAACAAGATTACAATTAAGTATAAATTTCCATTGTCGTGCATAGATGATTTGATGGATTGCTTGAGTGGAGCAAGATGCTTCACGAAGATTGACTTAAAGAGTGGATATCACCAAATTCAAATATGAGAGGGTGATGAATGGAAAACAACATTCAAGACATGAAAGATTATGAGTGGTTGGTTATGTCATTTGGGTTAACTAATGCACCGAGTACATTCATGAGACTGATAAATCAAGTTCTTAAGCTATTTTTAAGTAAGTTTGTCATTGTGTATCTAGATGACATTGATTTTCAGTAAAATAGAAGAGGAACACTTGCGACATTTGTGCAAAGTGCTAGAGATGTTTTGCGATGAAAAGTTGCTCGTGAATTTAAATAAATGCAGTTTCATGCAAAAAGAATTGGTATACTTGGGATTTGTGATTCGCCAAGAAGGTTTGAAGATGGATCCAAAGAAGGTGCGAGCTATACTAGGTTGGCCGTCACCGCATAGTACATTTGAAGTACATGGTTTTCATGGATTGGTGAGTTTTTACATGAATTTCAGCAGGACATTTGCAGCAATCACAAATGTGATACAGAAAGATAGAAAAGAGTGTGTGGACAGCGAAAGCAAAACATAGTTTCTAGCAGTTGAAAAAGTTAACAGAGCAACTAGTATTGGCATTCCTAGATTTTAATAAGATATTTCAGGTAGTTTGTGATGCAAGTAACATAGCAATAGGAGTGGCATTGAGTTCAAAAGGAAGACCTGTCACATATTTCAGTGAAAAGTCAAATGATGTAAAGCACAAATATTCAACATATGATCAAGAGCATAGTTTACATACTCAGTGAGTACTCGTCAAGCGAGATTGCAAGCGAGTAATGGCAAGAAATAATTGTGGGTTTTTTGTTTTGGGCTTGTCGCAAGTATTCACGAGTACTCGGTGAGTATTATGCCAATACTTGCTATAGGCTGCAAGTACTATGTCCTGCAGCCAAAACACATCCAAAATGCATCCAGTAAGCAAAAATGTGCACAAAACCCTACAAATGCATCAAAAATGTTGAAAAACATGGAATACACAAAATTTTGTCCTATCTATCTATATGAGCATTACCTTAAGTTGTTGAGTATTGCCAAGTAATGGCAAGGGGCTACCGAGTATTTGTCGATTAAATTTTTAAGGAGCTGGGCGACTACTCACCAAGTACAAGTATGTGAACTATGATCAAGAGTTCTATGCAATTGTGTAAGCCCTAAAGAAAAGGAGACATTATTTGTTACCAAAAACATTTGTTTTAAATACTAATCATCAAGCACTGCGATTCATTAATAGTAAAAAAATGTTGAATTAAGACATGAAGTGGGTTGAAATTCCACAAAGGCAATCATTCTTGTTGAAATACAAGTGTGTAAATTCTAATAGAGTTGTTGATGCATTGAGTAGAAGAATTCTTTTGTTGAATGAGTTAAGAGTGGAAGTCATAAGATTCAATCTTATGAAAGAACAATATGAAAATAATAAATATTATCAAGAAGCATGGAAGTCGTGTTGAACTAGTGAATGACAATAAAACATCGTGGTTAGAGTATTTTGTTCAAGATGGTTTGTTATTCAAAGGAGTGCAATTATGTATACTAAGAGGATCAATGTGTGAGAATTTAATCAAGGAAAAGCATAGTGGAGGTTTGGCTGGTCATTTTAATTATGACAACGTTGGCACAAGCAGCAGAATTTTACTTTGGGCTATGAATGAGTGTAGATGTGCACAAATTTTTTTAGGCGTGTAAAGTTTGCCAACTAGCAAAAGGCAGAAGTTAGAATGCAAGGTTGTATCAACCATTGCTTCTTCCAAAGAAACTGTGGAAGGAGATAACTATGGATTTTGTTTTAGGTTTCCCTGGAATGCAAGAAGGAAATGATTTAGTATTTGTAATAGTTGATATATTTTCAAAGATCGCACATTTTGTGGCATGTAGGAAAACTAGCGATACAATAAAATTGCTAACTTGTTTTTCAAAGAAGTTGTAAAGCTGCATGGTTTGCCATGCAACATAGTTTTTGACAAATATGTGAATTTGTTGGACATTTCTAGAGAACAATGCAAAAGAAATTGAACACCAAGTTGCAATTCAGTTCAAAATACCACCTCAGACAGCTAAACAAACAAAAGTAGTCAACAGGGGTTTTGGCAATCTGTTGGGATGTTTAATTAAAGGTAAGTCAAGAACATGGGATAATATTTTGGTGCAAGTTGCGTTTGTATATAACAATTCAGTGAATAGAAGTATAAGGAAAACACCATTTCAAATTGTTTAAGGGCCAATTTCAAGAGGAGTTGAGTTATGTGACATGAAAAGTGAACGAAAGAGGAGTACTGAAGCAGAAGATTTTGTAGAGCACATTCGAGAAAAATGTTTTGGGTGTTGCCTTCAATTCTTTGGCCTTCAATTTGCTCATTATCTCAAATTCCTAAGATTGTAAGGAAAAATGTTCAAAATATCACGAGAATCACAACTATTCACCGATTTGGATAGGTTAAACAAAACAAAAAACATATCGTCAAAAATGGCAGCAAAAGGCCTTATTTGAATTCAAGTATAAAAAAGCACTTGCAATTATTCAAAGTTCTTGTACATTAGAGACATGCTCATATAGACTCATAAAAAAAAAGTTGGAAGGCATGGCACACACTTTGTGATTTGTATGCGTTGACCATTTTTTGGTCATTTAGAGTAAAAAATGGGCACCCCCTCTTTTGTGCATAAGTCTTCAATCCATGTTTTGGCTAAAATCATTCATCAAGGTTCCCTGTCAGACCTGTTCTATGAAAAAATCAAGTGTTGACCCCATTTCATTTAACCAAGTGTATTTCGGGTTTGTCAAAGGGAACTACTTCAGGCTTTCCAAATGCAATTACTTGGTTCACATAGTGCATTCCGGGTTTTGTAAACTACTTGTGAAAAGTTCATAAGTAGAGTCACTTGCAAAACCTGATTTGGTCTTGCTAGACTAAATCGTGTTCTCCAAATGACTCTACTTGTTTTGTCTTATAAGCAGAAGCAATCCAGAAACCCGAATGGGTTAAGACAGTTGTAATCGGGTTTTCTGAGGGGTCTTACTCATGAAATTTCATAAGTTGGAGCAGGTCCAAAGTCCAAAGCAGGAGGCATTGGAGAACCCAAAAGGGTCTAGAAGAAACATTCAGGTTTGTCAAGAGGCCTTAAGGAACTTTATGAGTAAGTTCTTTCCAAGGACCCGATTTAATCTAAGTGGCTCGCAAAGGCAAGGAATTTCCTCGGAGGGCACTTTGACTGCGTGTAGGATAATTGCAAAAGTTCCGAAGGGTAAGTGTCTTTGTGGAGGGCACTTGGTCAAGAAAGAGGACTCTTTTCACTTTTTTGAAGGGTCATTTTCAGAGTTTTCGAAAGGCACTTGCCCTTGCGAAGGGCACATTTGGATGGGAGAAGCCTTTGCGAAGGGCACTTTAAGAAAGAGAGGACGAAAACAAAAGGCCCAACGGGCACATGCCCTTCGAGAAAAGAAGCAATCAAAGAAAAGAATTTCTTCAGACAAAATGTCCGAAGGAAAGCGCAACACAAAGGCCTGTCGAAAGAAAGGAGCAAAGGCAAGCCCAAAAGAGAATTCATTTGAACATCTTGTCCGAAGAAATTTGACATTATCAAAACCCCGAAGGCCGACGAAGGCAGAAGAAAGACAAAAGAAAATCCTTCGGACATTTTGTCCGAAGGACATGGCGAAGCCAGGCACGCCCGAAGGGAAATAACAAAGTAAAAGAAAACAAGACGGATAACCCAGAACGCGGCCACGCAACACAATAAAGTAAAAGCCCAAAACATTCCAAGTGGCATGACAAGTCAAAAGCGCAAACCCAAGGACCAACCAAGCCAAGGCAAGTGGACAGGTGTCGTCAGCAAGAAGAGTAAATGCACTTAGGTGAAATAGTCTCTATCGAAAACCAATAAAAAGATTGGTTTTTGAAAGATAGAAGGTGCAGCTGTGTTTTCACGCCAAGCTTTTAATGTGCAACAAAATCGCACCCAGGCATTGAAGAAAACACAGTCCAGCCACAACAACTTCAGAATGGCTTTGTCAATAGTTGGAAGGAGTAGCACATACTTTTGTAAGCCAAGGACAACAAAGGCAGTTGTTTGGACAGCCTACAGCATGGTTTCCATATGCAAATCTAGAAAACACGGCAACAACATGGCCTCTTGTCTCAGTAGATGTTTGACTCAGCATGGGTTTCTTTTCGTAGGGATTTGTCAGTTTTTGGTTCCAGCACTCTATATATTGTAATTTCTCATTTGAGGAAGGGATTTCTCAGCTTGTATGGTGAAGCCCTGCAAAATTTTACCTTGAATCTAAGACAAAGCTTTTATCTTCTTTTGAGTGTTGCACTAAGCACACACTTGGGTGTTAATTTTGTGAAAGTGTGGTCTCTTTCTCTACCTTCAAGTGCTAACCCCAGCAGTGTCTAGTGTTTGTGTTTTCTTCTCTTGCAAGTCAGAAGAAGTGTTTGTGTTTTCTTCTCTTGCAGGTCACAAGAAGTGTTTGAAGAAGTAAAGGCAAGTGAATAGGCTGTGCAGCAGTGTCTCAGAACACCTTTTGTGCTGGTTTTTTCTCTCTTATCTCTCCACAAAACCCCCTGCTGAAACATTGTTGCATGAAAGGTCTCATTTTGAGTGAAATGTAGGCTAGCTTGTCTTGATATAAAGTGTATGTCAAAGCTGAGTAGACCATCCACTTGGTGCATCACCACATAGTTCAGGTTTTGATTTCAGTATTTTTCTCTCCCTTTTTATCCCCCCAAGTAGTTAGTAGTAGGAAATCTAGGGCCTCAAGGTGCATCAAGGGGAGCTAGCCCTCAATCTAGAGATTCATCCCTCACGTTTGCCACCCACAACAAAAGGGATGTCTCAATTGTGTCGCGTGGATGAAGAGAGCTGAGCCTCCCTTTAGAGGATGCAATCTACCGCATCAACAATTTTTGGCACACCCGATGGGACCATTTTCTGTGTCCTGCAAGTTTCAGGATTGGTGTTGTTCTTGATATTGTTAAAAAATCCAAAAGGAGCTATATTTAGCACCTGGCAATTACATTCAGGAACCAAGTCTATGGTTAATGACCACCCCTGCATCCCATGCCAAAAGTCACTACAAGATCTTCTTCTAGAGGTGTCCCTTTTGAATTTGTTGAGTTACCTTTGAACTTAGCAAAGAGACTGAGATTTGCAAATATCCACCCTTACGTAGGAAGCCATTTTCCTAAGCCAGCCATAAAATATACCTACTCAAGGAGACCCCTGTTGAATCCTTTCACAGCCATGGCAGCCCCTAGAGCTTTCCCTTTTGTGGCCTTCAATGGTCAAAGTCCCTTGGACCTTCAAAAGTATGACCCAATTCCAGGGACAGCTCTCAAAAGTGCTCCTCCCTTTAGTGGAGAGGGCCCAATCACTGTTGTTGAGCATATTAGAAACATAGCAAACCTTTGCAACATCTATCATATCACTGAAGAAAATGTAGCCATTAGATTGCTAGCCTTGTCTTTCAAAGGGAAACTTATGGACTGGTATGAGACCTTGCCTGTGAACTCAGTTGGCTCATGGGATGAGTTAGGGACCCTTTTGACCAATAGATTTGGGGAAAAAAGTGATCATTTGTCTCTAGCTGAGTAGTTAACCACCATGAAGAGAGCCCCATGTGAGTTTATACAAGATTTTAACACTAGGTTCCAAAATATTTGGGACAGGATCCCAATTTTTGTGAGGGTAACCCCAAGCTATGCTTTCCTTTACTATTTGAAGGCCCTGAATAGAGACATTGATGTCATGATACAGTCCGCGGGTGGAAACACTCTACCCACTGCTTATGAGATAGCCATAGCTGCTGAAAATTGCCTTGTTCAAACAGGAAAGATAGCTCTTGGACCTTCTATGCCACTCTTTCCGAATTTACAGCCCTCACTCTAGCCTATTTTGCCAACTCTAACTCCTCTGCCTAATCAAGAGAAGCCGGCTGTTGCCCCTGCAAATGACATCCATGAAGTTAAGAGCCTACTGCAGAGTGTTACCAATGAGTTAGTTGCCCTCAAAAGACAACAAGCTCAGAGTTATAGGCCAAATCAAGGCTACCAGTAGTTTGGGCAAGCAAATAGGCCTCCCTTCCAAAATTATAATCAAGGGCAAGGTCAAATTACACATGTCAAGCCTTATCAAAGCTATAATCCAAATGCCCCTTCATCTTCCAAAGCTCTTGTCCCCACTAAAAATAATTCGGTGTGGGAGCAGCCCAACTATCCACCATTGGAGCATGGCCAAGAACAGGTTGCTTATGCCAGTGAGCTACCGAATCAAAGCATGACTGCACAAGGTGATCAAGCTGCCCAATTCTCAAATTTTGAGATGTCAACACAACTTGGGGTAGACAACAGGCAGGGTCAATCTGATTTCACTCTCATGAATCACTTGGAAGGAGAGTTCTACACAGTCAACGATGTGGGAAGCACAAGTAATCAGAATGTTGGTGTTGCATCCAACACCAGGTCCAAAAGGAGAGCCATTGATGAAGCTCAAGCAGCCACTCAAGCACCTACTGCGTCTCCATCCAATCAATTAGGGAGTGTACCTAAAACAGCTCCAAGAGCACAAGCAAATCAAAAGTTTCCCAATTTCAGGCCAACGGTTGCAGCTTCAACTCCTCAAGTTGCACCACAGGTTACAAATGTGCCCAAGGAGAACTCTAAAGAGGGCAATCCTTCAATCAATGTGGTGGACCAAATGAAGACGTTGCACATAAACATCTCATTGTGGGATTCTTTAGCACTATCAGGACAAAAATATATACTCCAAAAGGAATTGTACAGGTTGGGTGAGCAAGTTGTCCCAACAAGAAATGATAATGTGTTGGTAGTAAATGGGGCTCCCCCCATCGCTGGTCAAGCAAAGAAAGATGAGAAGGTTCCCCCCTTCTATTTGTCCTTGATTATTGGGGATTTCTTGGTCCACAATTGCATCATTGATAGTGGGGCAAACACCTCAGTTATGCTCAAATGCATAGCTCATAAGCTAAGCCTCAAGTATGAGCAAATGACCAAAGGAGTTCTACAGTTGGATGGATCACCAGCTAAGACCTTGGGAGTGGCAAGAGGCTTGAATCTGATTCTCCATACATGTCCGACCTTCTCAATTCCCCATGATGTGGTAGTTGCAGATGTTCCTGATTACTTTGCTCTTTGTTTGTCAAGGGATTTCACATCCAAGATAAGTGGATACTTGGCAGCCAACTGGTCTTACATGGTTTTCTGGACAAAGTATGAAACTAAAGTGAAGATTGAGTCAGAGACCATCCACAAGGATCCCCTGGAGCCATACTCACCCAAAGTGGCAAATGTGAACTACGCAATCATTGATGAAGAAGAGCTCCAAGTGGATCAATCTCCATTATCTTCCCTTGTAGGAGTTGCTGACCTGCTCCTAGATGAATGGGGAAATGACAACTTTGAGCATGATCCTTACAAGTTCATTGAGGAAGCTAGTCTTGGAGTCTATTGCATGCATGAAAAAGATGCTTTCATGCCAAAATTGATGAAGACAAACCAAGAGGACTGTGATTTGTGGCTGTTGTTCTTTGATGGATCTAGAAGCAAGTTGGGAGCTGATGGTGGGGCAATGTTGGTTTCACCTTCAAAGGACAAATACTTCTCAACTCTCAGGTTTCAGTTCTCCTGCACCTGCAACATAGCAGAGTATGAGGCCCTTGTTCATGGCCTAGAATGGGCAAGGAAGAGAGAAATCAAAGAATTGCAAGTGTTTGGAGACAGTGAGTTGATTGTGAACCAAGTGAGAGGTCAAAACTTGACCAAGAACTCCTTACTCAAGTCTTACAAGCATAGAGTGTGGGACCCTGTAGAGAACTTTGTTGCTTTCAACATTACTTCCATTCCAAGAGAGGAGAACAAACATGTTGATAGACTAGCAGCAGTTGGTGCTCAGTTTGACATCTCAAAGGGGATAAGACAAAGCAAGAATCAGCATCATTTAAAGATGATTGTGAGGCACTCCATACCAGACAATGTCACAAATTGGCAGGGGTTTGAAAGTGACCAACAAATAGCACTTTTCTTGCAAGAAGAAACTGAGTTTGCTTCCAAAAATCAATCCAAGCTACAGCAGCAGTATGATGGACAGATTGTTCAACTAAAGACCAACAGGCTTCCCAAAAGTTTGGTAACTCTTGAGAACATTTTCAACGAAGATGACCAACTCAAGAGAGACAAAGCAAGCATGTCAACCAAGAAGAAAAATTATGAAAGGATAGAGATCTACAAGGATAAGTTGATTGCACTTGGGAAGGTGTGTACCAATGAGGAAAAGCGTGCTTTCATTATGTTATGTCAAGAGTTTGTTGATGTCTTTGCTTGGGAGTGTGGTGATTTTAAGGGCTTTGATCCAAGCTTGGCCCAACACAAAATTGAGCTGGAGGAAGGTGCCAAACCCATCAAGCAAAAGCAAAAGCAAATCAATCCAAAGATCGAGCCTCTCATGAGGAAGGAGCTCATCAAACTGATCGAGTCCAAGATCATTTTCCCTATCAAACACTCTTCTTGGCTGGCCAATTTGGTCCTTGTTAAGAAGAAGAATGGAGAAGTCAGATTGTGTGTGGATTTCAGAGACCTGAACAGAGTCTCATTGAGAGATCACTATCCCCTTTCAAGTATGGAGCAAATTCTTCAGATGGTGACAGGCAGTGAAAGGTTCTCTCTCCTAGATGGCTACTCCGGGTACAATCAAATCTTGGTGCAAGAATGTGATCAATACAAGATAGCCTTCACCACCAAGTGGAGAACATACGCCTACAGGAAGATGCCATTCGGATTGTCAAATGCTGGAGCTACTTTCTAACATGCTATGGACATGGCTTTCCAAGGTTTGATCAATGACATTGTGTTGGTTTATCTTGATGATGTGACAGTCTTCTCCAAGGAGGCAAGTGAACACTTGAAGCACTTGAGGCAAATCCTTGAAAAGTGTAGAGAGTTTGGCATCTCTCTCAACCAAAAAAATTGCGTGTTTGCCGTCCACGAAGGCAAGCTCTTGGGCCATGTCATTTTGAAGGAACCTTGTCCATTGATCCAGAGAGGGTGAACGCCATCTTAGCATTGTCCTTGCCTAGGCACAAGAAAGGCCTGCAAAATTTCTTTGGTAAGATAAATTTCATTAGGAGATTCATTCCTAACTTTGCTGAGCTTGTCAAGCCACTAACTTTCATGCTAAGGATAAGACATTCATGTGGACATCAAGAAGAGAAAGCTTTGAAGGCATCAAGAAAGCTATTGCCCAAGCTTCTACCCTGGCTAGTCCAAACTTCTCCAAGGACTTCAATCTATACACTTTTGGGAATGAAGAGGTAATCTCTGCTATGCTCACTCAAGCAAATGGTGAGAATTTAGAACAGCGTCTTGCTTTTTTCATCGAAGGTTTAGAAGGCTATGAGCTTAGATACACATATGTTGAGAAGCAGGTGCTTGCAGTCATACGAAGTCTGAAGAAGTTCAAACATATGTTGTCTAACAACAAAGTTCACATCATGGTGCCACATCCTAGAGTAAAAGACTTTTTGCTGAACCGAGACTTGAATGAGAAAAGGGCAAGTTGGATCACCAAAGTAATGAAGTATGACGTAGAGATCAAGACCACCAAGCTCGTAAGAGGAAGAGGGTTGTGTGAACACCTTGCTACAGACTTGAAAGAGCCAAAGGAGGACGTTTTGGTACTCCATGATGAACCTACAGCAGTTGTACTTACAGTCATGAAAAGCTGGGCACAAGACATGGTTCATTTCTTTCGAACTGGTGAGTGTCCACAAAATCTTAATAGGACCAAGAGGAGGTATTTTAGACTCCAATCTCTTATGTCCTAATTGATGGAGTGTTGTTCAGAAAAAACTTTTCAGGGGTGCTTTTAAGATGCATTGATACAGGCCAAGCTGACAAGGTACTATACGAGTTCCATGATGGATCAGCTGGTGGCCACTTTGCTCCCAATGCAACTACAAGGATTATGAAGGCTAATTATTTTTGGCCCAATTTGTTTAAAGGCACTCATGCTTGGGTGAGAAAATGTCAAAAATGTGCCTTCTTTGATGGAAAACAATGGCTGGTTGCCATGCCTCTTCATCATATTCAGATGGAACAACCATTCATGCAATGGGAGTTGGACTTCATAAGACTGATCAATCCTCCTAGTGTTGGCCACAAGTGGGTTTTGACTATGACGGATTATTTCACAAAGTGGGTAGAAGCCATAGCTTTGAAAAAGGCCATTGAGAGTGCAGTCCCAGACTTCTATGAAGACATAGTGACAAGATTTGGGGTCCCAACCACAATCATTTTAGACAATGCATTGGCTTTCTTGGGAACAAAGACAAGTGAGTGGGCATTGAAGTATGGCATCTATCTCAGCACTTATTCCAACTACTATCCACAAGGAAATGGGTTGGTTGAGTCCACAAACAAGAATTTGATTAAGATCATAAAGAGGACAATGGAATCGAAGGACTTGGCATGCCAAGTTGAAAACAGCGCTTTGGACAGATAGAATCACTCTAAAGAGGGCAATCGAGAATTCACAATACACACTTGTGTATGGAAGGGAAGCTAGACTTCCTATCTCACTTGAGTTACCAGCCTTGGATCTTGCCCATCAACTGCAATTGATGGAGAGTGATAGCCTGGAAGTCAAGTATTGTGAGCTAATGGAGCTTCAAAAAGCGAGATACCAAGCCATGGATGCCATGACCAGCTGCCAACAGCAAACAAAGGCATTTTGACAAAAGATCTACGCCAAAGAGTTTCTCAGAAGGTGACATTGTCTTAAAGAGGGATGAAGACCGAGCCAAGCCTGGAAGGCACATGAAGTTTGACGCTTTGTGGAGTGGCCCATATGTCATCACCCAATGCAAGCAACACATGTTTTCCAACTCTCCAAGTTAGATGGTGAAAAGCTACATATCCCAATCAATAGGATATACCTTAAGCATTGTTACTAGGTTTCTTTTGTCATGTACATAGTTTTCCTTGTTTTTCTTCGTTTTCCCTAAGTGTTGTTGCACAAGTTTGTTGTTTTTTACCTTTGTTGCGTGTTGTTTTTCCTTGTTTGAGGTAAAGCTTTGCTGGCTCAAGGGTCTTTACAAGGCTGTTTTAACATGCTTAGGATGCATTCTGACTCCATGCCCAATGGACTTTGAGGCCACCAGTCTTCCCAAACATGGCAGGCATGCTTTCCCTGTGAGTCGCCAGTTTGTTGACCATTTTTTGGTCATTTAGAGTAAAAAATGGGCACCCCCTCTGTTGTGCATAAGTCTTCAATCCATGTTTTGGCTAAAATCATTCAAGGTTCCTTGTCAGACCTATTCCATGAAAAAACCAAGTGTTTACCCCATTTCATTTAACCAAGTGTATTTCGGGTTTGTCAAGGGGAACTACTTCGGGCTTTCCAAATGCAATTACTTGGTTCACATAGTGCATTCCGGGTTTTGTAAACTACTTGTGAAAAGTTCATAAAGAATGTCACTTGCAAAACCCGATTTGGTCTTGCTAGACCAAATCGGATTCTCCAAATGACTTTACTTGTTTTGTCTTATAAGCAGAAGCAATGCAGAAACCCGAATGGGTCAAGACAGTTGCAATCGGGTTTGTTGAGGGGTCTTACTCATGAAATTTCATAAGTTGGAGCAAGTCCAAAGTCCAAAGCAGGAGGCATTGGAGAACCCGAAAGGGTCTAGAAGAAACATTTGGATTTGTCAAGAGGCCTTAAAGAACTTTACGAGTAATTTCTTTCCAAGGACCCGATTTAATCTAAGCGGCTCGCAAAGACAAGGAATTTGCTCGAAGGGCACTTTGACTGCAAGGCAATTGCAAAAGTTCCAAAGGGTAAGTGTCTTTTCAGAGGGCACTTGGTCAAGAAAGAGGGCTCTTTTCACTTTTCTGAAGGGTCGTTTTCAAATTTTTCGAAGGGCACCTGCCCTTGTAGAGGGCACTTTTGGATGAGAGAAGCCTTTGCGGAGGGCACTTTAATAAAGAGAGGATGAAGACAAAAGGCCCGAAGGGCACATGCCCTTCAGGAAAAGAAGCAATCAAAGGAAAGAATTCCTTCGGACCACAAAGGCCCACCGAAAGAAAGGAGCAAAGGCAAGCCCAAAAGAGAATTCATTCGGACAAAATGTTCGAAGGAATTTCTTCGGACATCTTATCCGAAGAAATTCGACATTATCAAAAGCCCGAAGGCAGAAGAAAGACAAGAAAACCCTTCAGACAAAATGTCTGAAGGAAATCCTTTGGACATTTTGTCCGAAAGACATGGCAAAGACAAGCCTGCCCAAAGGGAAATAACAAAGTAAAAGAAAACAAGACGAATAACCCAGAATGCGGCCATGCAGCACAATAAAGTAAAAGCTCAAAACGTTCCAAGTGGCGTGACAAGTCAAAAGCGCATACCCAAGGACCAACCAGACCAAGGCCAACAGGAGTCGTCAACAAGAAAAGTAAATGCACTTAGGTGAAATAGTCTCTACCGAAAACCAATAAAAGGATTGGTTTTCGAACAATAGAAGGTGCAACCGTGTTTTCACGCCAAGCTTTTAATGTGCAGCCAAGTCGCGCCCAGGCATTGAAGAAAACACAGTCCAACAACAACTTTAGAATGGCTTTGCTAGTGGCTAGAGGGAGTAGCACATACTTTTGTAAGCTAAGGACAACAAATGCGGCGGTTTGGACAGCCTACAGCATGGTTTCCATATGCAAATCTAAAAAACACGGCAACAGCATGGCCTCTTGTCTCAACAGATGTTTGACTCAGCATGGGTCTCATTTCCCAGGGATTTGTCAGCTTCTAGTTCCAGCACTCTATATATTGTAATTTCTCATTTGAGAAAGGGATCTCTCAGCTTGTATGGCGAAGCCCTACAAAATTTTACCTTGAATCTAAGACAAAGCTTTTACCTTCTTTTGAGTGTTGCACTGAGCACACATTTGGGTTTTAGTTTTGTAAAAGTGTGGTCTCTTTCTCTACCTTCATGTGCTAACCCCAGCAGTGTCTAGTGTTTGTGTTTTCTTCTCTTGCAGGTCACAAGAAGTGTCTGAAGAAGTATAGGCAAGTGAATAGGTTGCGTAGCAATGTGTCTCAGAACACCTTTTGTGCTTGTTTTTCCTCTCTTATCTCTCCACAGGACCCCCTAATAAAACATTGTTGCAAGAAAGGTCATTTTGAGTGAAGTGTAGGCTAGCTTGTCTTGATTTAAAGTGTATGTCAAAGCTGAATAGACCATCCACTTGGTGCATCACCACATAGTTTAGGTTTTGCTTTCAGTATTTTTCTCTCCATTTTCATCTCCCCAAGTAGTTAGTAGTAGAAAATCCAAGGCCTCAAGGTGTATCAAGGGGAGCTAGCCCCTAATCTAGAAATTCATCCATCACGTTTGCCACCCACAACAAGAGGGATGTCTCAATTGTGTTGCATGGATGAAGAGAGTTGAGCCTCCCTTCAGAGGGTGCAATCTACCACATCGACAGTATGACAAGCATCCAAAGTACAAGCATAATGATCTAATGCTACAATTGTACAATCAAATGTTGATCGACATGGAAGAAGTGAAAATTTGTCTAAAATGAAAAGCATCCACTCACAAATTGGTAAAGCATATTTTGATGCAGTAGATGATAGAACTATGATAACAGACACATTGATTGGTCTTCCTGATTCTTATAAAAATTTCATTGAAACATTGCAATTAACAAATAGATCGAGCATAGGGAAATATAACACTTTTTGTGAGTTGTTAATTCAGCATACTAACAACTTACCTAGAAGAAAGTCAAAGTCAAAAGAAGCCTTTGCCGCAAGTTCCAGCAGTTCCAATAGGGGTAGAGGTAGAGGCACACACAACAATGTTGGAAGAGGTAAAGGTTTCCATCATTCCAATGGAGGTGGTGGAAACAGATGTCATTCCCATCATGCAAGCAGGGCATGATGGGGATAATCATTGTAGAGGAAGACGGAGATATGATAGACAAAGAGGAAGATATAATATAGGAAGAACAAGTCGCTAAAGCAGAAGAAAGATAGAAATCACTTACTATAGATGTGGAAATATTAGACATTACGCTGCTGAATGTCACACACCTTTTGATAAAATTCCAATGAAGCATAAATTCCATTAGCTTTGCACAAAATCGTGGGTACTATGATGATGATTATTATTATTCCAACTTTGGGGATGATGGAAACTATGAATCTACTTACACTGCAATAGTAGTAGCATGTGCAAGAAATTCTAGCAGAGAATTTGAAGATTTCACATATGCATGGATCATGGATACGAGATCAACAAGGCATATGACCTACAAAAAGGATTTTTTTTGGAACTGTCAAAAAGAAATTTTGAACTTCATAAAACTTGCAAATAAGACGCTTCATAAATCAATTGGCATTGCAAGTGTGAAGGTAAAACTGCCTAACGATACTAAAACTTTAACTTGTGATGTATAGTATATGTTCCCACTTTGAAAAAACATTTGTTGTCATTGATTGCTATAAAGGAATCTGGTTATCAAATTGTACTTGAGGATGTTTTGGTGAAATTAAATTCAGTCGAGAATCGATATAAAACTAAGTATGCAGGTTATGAGGGTGGTGATTTGATTAGAATGCATTGTAAAATCATACCAAGAGGAGAGAAGCATGTATTAGTTGCACAAATGAAGAATGTGGATCTTCAAAAGTTGTTGCATCTTAAGCATTTGAATTTGCATAGTTTGTCTGACTTGTAAAGAAAAGGTATGGTACATGGACTACCAACCTTTGGAAAAGTGAATATTCAATATAAAGCATGCATAATGGGTAAGCAAAATCGCCAAAGGTTCCCATAACAATCAAGTTGGAGGTATAATCGAATTTTGCAATTGACTCAAAGTGATATTTGTGAAATGGGTGCTTATTCACATAAGGGGAATAGATAAGTTGTGTTTGACGTTGATGACTATTGTTGTGTGGTGTGGTTGTATTTCAATAAATATAAGTCAAATGTGTTCTCTAGGTTTGTGGAGTTTAAAAACCTAGGTAAGAAACAAGTGGTTGTATTTCAATAAATATAAGTCAAATGTGTTCTCTGGGTTCGTTGAGTTTAAAAACCTAGTTGAGAAACAATCTATCATGAGGGCATTGACCTTAAGATCAGATAATGGTGGTGAATGCATTTCTTGCGAGTTTCAAGATTTCTTGATCCAAAACTCAGAAGTTTTGGTTGACAAATATTTTAAGAACACAAAAATAACATAGTAACAATGAATTCTCTAAGAAGAAATGTTTTATTACTCAAGATCGCAATACAACTATATGCTTATCTCTGAGAAGAGATGTCTGTTTTTCATTTCGGGTTACATCTTCATTTATACACATTTTGAAAGCAGGGGGAGGATGTGGAAGGTCACCAATCTCGAGGGAGATTAAGTGGTTCGACTTCCATGATTTAAAACAATATAGAATTCGAGGAATTACTATTTTTAGAAACTTACTATTTTTAGACTGCACTACCAAAATTGAAATTTGGGGCACTTCCATTGGGTTTTTAGAGGTCAAAATTCATCGCGCATAGCTCAATGCCATCTCACCACGTTCTCCTGGTTCTTAGCTTTTCAACGGTTCAAACGGCGAGTCAATTAAAGCTACGGTGCAAAAGTTATGGCTCCCGGAATTCCGACATCAATTAGGATGGAACTGTCACCCGAATTGTCCCCTGAATTGTTGCCCAGATCATTTCTACAAGGAGTATGGCATGAGAAGGAATTTTAATGCTACTTATACACCACAACAGAATGGCGCAGCTGAAAGAATGAACAAGGCACTTGAAGGTATGGCTAGATCTATGTTGAAACATTAGAATCTGGATAATTGTTTTTGGGGAGATGTACATACAACAGTGTATTTGAGGAATAGAGCACCAACTTCAGCATTGCATAGAGAGACATATTTTAAGTTTTGGCATGGGTACAAACCAAAGGTAAAGCTTTTGGGAAAAACACGTTCAATGTGTTATGCCCTAGTTTTGGATGAGCTTAGAAAGAAACTATATGCTCAGAGTGTGAAATGTATTTTAATTGGCTATTTTGATGTGGTGACTAAAGGTTATCGATTGAAGAAAGTTGGTTGCAATTAGAAGTTCATAATCAATAGAGATGTCATTTTTTATGAACTAGATAGTATGGATGATTCTCATCTTGAAAAAAGACTAATGTAGGTTTAAAAAAAATCAGAAAAACAGAAAGTGAGGAAAGCAATAACATTCATTCTAGTAAGGAGAGTTTGGTATACGTTGGATTGGAGCAGAAATGATAGGCCTCCAGTATCATGAAGTCAAAATGATAATTCAATTGTGGTGAGTGGTTCACTTGATTCAAATTTCATTAAATCTAGTTCTAATGATGTAAAATCTGGTAGTTCAAGGGATGGGCAGGTTTCATCTCAATCGCATGGAGTGGAAGAGATTAGAGATATTTCATGGGTACAATGGGTTGGTGAGTTGCCACATATGCCCAAGTGGGTGAAACAACAAATTGCTTCACTTAGACACGATGAATGATCATAACACATCCAATGATCACTCAAAAGCAAGTTAATTATGCTTTGTCAACTGATGTTTGTGAGCCATTGACTTTTGCAAAGGCAACTAAGATAGCAAAAGGGAGAGATGCTACAAGGAGTAAGTATGAGTCCATCATGAAAAGCATGACTTCAATCTTGTAGATTGTCCACCCCGAGCAAAACCCATTGGGACCAAATGGGTGTAAAGGGTGACGTATAAGGTGGATGGATCAGTGGACAAATACAAAGAAAGATTGGTAGGCAAGGGGTATGCTCAAAACAAAGGCGTAGATTATGAGGAGACTTTTGCACCGACAGTGAAGTGGGATAATGCGAGAATGTTTTTAGCTATTGCAATGCAATAGAATTGGAAGTTATATCAATTAGATGCATGGAGTGTTTTTCCTCATAGTGATTTGCAGGAAATTGTTTACATGTCACAGCAACACAGATTTGAAAAGAAGGGTTCAACAAGCAAGGCATGTCACTTATATAAAGCTTTGTATGGATTGAAACAAGCCCCTGGAGCATGGTATGCAAAAATTGAATACTTATTTGCGGCAAATTGGTTTTGTGAGGAGTGAATCTAACGATACTCTATACATTCCAATGCAAGGGAACAAAATTATGATTTTAGTTTTGTACGTTGATGATCTTTTGCTAACCAGAAATGATGACAAACAGCTTACAGAGGTGAAGAAAATATTGGAAGAATGATTTGAAATGACGGATTTGGGCATTTTGCACTATTATTAGGGAATACAAATAAGTCAACAAAATCATTGTACTTTCATCTCACAATAAAAATACATATAAGAATTGTTGCAAACCATCTTTGACCCCCATGGAAACTAATGTGAAATTTTCTAACGATGAAGGAGGTGAATTGGTTGATGATACAAGATATAGGCAACTGGTTGGAGGCTTGATCTATTTGTTGAATACTAGACTTAATATTTCAATTGCAATTAGTATTTTGTTTAGATTCATGTGTGAACCAAGAAAGAGTGATTAATTAGCAGCTAAAAGAGTTGTGAGATACTTGCAGAAGACAAAAACTTTTGGCTTAGAATATAGGAGGAAATGAGAATTTCAGACTTGTGGGTTTTTCAGATTCAGATTATGGTAGTAGTGTGGATGACAGGGTTTCCACTACAGGTTCCTTGATGCATTTGAGAATGGGAGCAGTGGCTAGGTGTTGCAAGAAACAGGATACAGTGGCTAATTCTACAGCCGAATCAGGGTACATTGCAGTAAGGGATGCTTCGAGAGAGGCAATACATCTTCACACAATTATTGAAGAGTTGCATAATGGTAAGGATGGTCCTACAACATTAAATGTTGATAATCAAAGTGCCACAAAATTGCAAAGAATCATGTACTTCAAGCGAAGACCAAACCCATGGACATGAAGCATCACTGTTGAGGATGTTGACAACAAACAAGATAGTTGGTCCTACTTATTGACCTACAAAGGAAAAAGTAGCAAACATATTCAAAAAGCCTTTGGATCTAGTTAAGTTACAAAATTTAGAGGACTTCTTCGAATAAAGAAAAAGTGAAGAAGAAACAACAGATGAAGATAGACTTTGGATCACAGGGGGTGTGTTATAAATATTGATCCAAAGTATAGTAGGGTTTTTTTCAGTTATTTCGTTTTGAAAATAAAACAATGTTTATTTGTTTCTTTTGTGCACATGAGGATGGAAGTTGAAAAGTCTTTCACCTCATTTTTTTCTTCAATTTTTTTAGGAAAATAAAGATTGTGAAGGAACAAGCTCTTCCACTTATCGTAGCTTTTCATCTTTGTTGATGAAATTGTATAAATAAGAGATAACAGCCTATGGACACCAATCACAAGCTTTGTAATCCTTTTGTTGGGATTTATAAAATTGCCTCGGGCCCAAGTTGCACTTGGGGAAACCACCTCTATTTTGTACATCTCCAAAGTTTTTGAATGTTGACGACCAAAAGAAGTGAGAGAACACTATGGCTCTTTGAAGTTAGAGAGGAGTATACACACAATTTGATCAATGAGGCTACAAGGACTTACTCCAGGAATTTTGATTAGAAACTTTTTATCATCAAGAGCTTTGCCAAAGGAAACAATCTTCCTCTATGCACCTATACATGATGAAGTTATTGTAAATTTTTATTGAGGAAGCGAGATTCCTAGGGTCCCTTGCAATGGGAGATATGTAGAGAAGAAGAGGAACAAGTCACGATCGTCTTCTAACTTGTAAATCTTCAAGGAAATTTTGGAATAGGTTCTTCATGCAGGCGAATCTACTTTGGCTTCATGTGGATCTATCTGATAAATTAAACAAGTGTCAGAGCTTTCATTTCGCAGTACCTCCTCACTTTGCAACATGGCCACATTCATAACATTCTTGTTTATATAATTGAGAAGAAACAAGAATCTTTCAAAGCTTAGAAAATCTAGTTGAAGGAGGGCAGAGAAAGATTGAAATTGGTTTGATCGAAAGCATTAATGCAATCAAGTTTGAAGACTCAGACAAGTAGAGAAATAAACAAAAGAAAATTACACTCTAATGACCATCCCTTTGGCAAGTCATAATAAATATAAACAGCTCTCCTAGAAAATACATATGGCATAATAAGGAAATTAAGAAAAGCAAGAAAATGGATCCCTCATTCACCCTGGCACAACAAATCACAACATTGATGGAGTGACTACGGCAAATCAATGGCATGTGGCATTCTTGTTGCATCAGTAAGGATATAGATGGTAGGATTATAGATTTTAATGCAATGGATATCGAAACTAAGCCCAACATTGTTGCAGAAGGTGAAGCCATATTGTAGGTTTGAAGTTGGCACTGATCTCAACTCACAATACTTCATTGTAGGAGACTTGCAATTTTTTATAGAAGTTATAAATGAAGGTGAAGGTCTCCATTAAATAATTTCAAACCTCCTCAACGAAACTCTTCTTTAAAATCACAATTTACTAAGATACACAACCGTCACTGGCCTAGGATAAAAACAAGCAGTCTAATTGGGTTTTCAAATTACAGAATCAATTTTCTCCAACTCCCAGATGTTAAATTAATTGGGAGTACTTATATGAAAATAAGAGCTGAAAGATGTTTTCAAGATGTTAAATTAATTGGGAGTACTTATATGAAAAAAAGAGCTGAAAGATGTTTTCAAGCTCATACAAGAAAACCAAACTAATTATAATTCCAACATTCTCAGTTCATAACACTCAATTGATCCATAAAGGATTGTTTAAAATATCACCCTCAGCAAACCACTCATAGTTCCATGAAATTCGGTAATTCAGTGAAATACAGCAGTTCCATTTGTGGCAGCAGCAGTTATGTTGTTGACAGTGGCAGTTATACCAGAGCAGCATTTGTGTTTGTGAAATCGGATGTTGCATTTATGGCAATGGCAGTTTCATCCTGCAAAGTGGTGATTTTTCCCAACTCTGACTGAAAAGCTAAGTAACATCTCAAATAAGTTTTCTTCCAATTCTTGATGATTGGGGAACTTTCGTCATAGGATGGGACATCTCCAGCAACATATAATTATGAGGCAAGAGCTATGGGTTAAGCAATAAAGGAATATAGATGTGTAGGAGTGTATGAATGAGTGATAGGCAGCAGAGAGATTGAGAGGTGTGAATAGTAATATAGTGTTGATTCATATTCCATGTAGTGCTTGTTATAAGATGTCGTTAAGCAGCATAAAGAAAAAGACGAAGTGGCAGAGTTTAGGGATTATTGCTCCGTAGAGTTCTTTGTAAATGTCCCAAGTTGCTTTTCCCCACACCAAGTTTTCCAAGGTAACATCCTTTCTGTTATGAGTGGCATGCTTCTTTCCTTTCACTATTTATTTTCATGTCTAATTCTGAGAAACATTTCATTGCTCTAAAACACATTCTAATTCATTGCCATTTGAAGCTAATTCAAATAGTAGCTGCATGCTTAATTTAATTAATTTCCAACAAAACAATTTGCATTGAAAATTAGATATGATCAAGAAAATAGTTTTGTTTTAAAAATCTGAAATGGCATTTGTCCATAGGTTCATTCAGTCTTTAGTAATCCCACCAAAACGATACCTGCTATCTGTCCTATTTTGGCCCTGAACGTGGTTTAGTTACGTTTCAGCTCAAGATAGAAGCTTGGTTGTATCAACACTAGGCAATTCATGGTTATGTACTTGCAAAGACATGAACCTTTTATAACTATTTAAAAAATCTGAAATGACATTTGTCCATAGGTTCATTCAGTCTTTAGTAATCCCACCAAAACGATACCTGCTATCTGTCCTATTTTGGCCCTGAACGTGGTTTAGTTACGTTTCAGCTCTAGATAGAAGCTTGGTTGTATCAACACTAGGCAATTCATGGTTATGTACTTGCAAAGACATGAACCTTTTATGGCTATGTTGATCAAATTGATCCTAACATACTTTTGTTGGTCACTATCTTTTCTTGGCCATCCTTTGCTGTTTTTCTTTTTGAATAAATGCATCAACAAGAAAGAACATGATAATTACATCAGCTGAACAACAGAGTTACATGGAAAATCTTGCCCTATAAAGAGTAGATAAAAAGCAAGGGTGCTACCTTTTGAATTTATTTCCACTAGTTTCAATTTCAACTTTTTTCCCCCCAATTTTCTTATGATAGTTAATTTAGAAGGTTCGTTTATTTCCATTTCGGCTCTTTCCTGCCTAACATCAATTTGTTATTTATCCGTGAATTTTTTGGGCAGTTGGCTTCAACAGACCAAACCCTCACCACCTATAGTTGTTTCCTTCATAAAAAAACAATCAACAATTTACTTCCATGGCCCTTCACTAAAATGCAAATGCAAAACTTACTACAATCCATAAGCTTATAGTTGTCTCTGCCACCTCCTATAAGAGTAGCATAAAAAACCTACAAAGCTATGCACAAGATGTACCTTACCTCATCCGTCTCTCACAACTTGCTTCCATCCAACCATCAAAAAGGCCTCAAACACACCTTGGAAAAAACCTGATAGTGCATAAAGGTAAGGGAGCACTGAAGGACAGATCCTCTCCTCTTTTCCACATCGACTTATATGGACACACATACTTGTAGGATAATAATCCAATAAATAGCACTATAATATAAGTGTGTATCGGATTGATATAATTATGGAATAATAACTATATAATGATTAATCTATAATAGTAATTATACAATTGATTACTACAATAGCATTATATAATCATTTATTATATTCATAAAATAAATTTATAAATTACAGTTCTAAATATATTCATATTGTAAATATCAAATAAATTGGTTATTAAAAAATTATAGTATATCAGTCTATATCAAAAGTTGTTCATAGTTTTAAGAAGGTACATAGGCGATCAGTGGGAGAGCTTCCTAGAATGGGAATCATATCTTGAACCAACTACTTGATTTTAATTGGTTTCCTTTATTGTGGAAATGCACCTAGCTCAAAAGTTGTTTCTTTGGCAATTTCTGCTCAAAGCAGAGGATCTATGCCCAGTGAGATAATCGGGTGCAGCAAGCTAGCAGTAAGTATAAAATAATTATAATATTAACACTCCTATACCCATCCAAACCATTAAAAATTTCATAGATTCTAGTGGTGTAATTAGTGAAAATATTCTTATGAGATTAAAAAGCAGCAACAAATGAAAGTAAAAAAGAAAAGGATGTAGAATGAAGATATCTAATTCTCGATAAAGAACTCATATATGCAACCAAAATTCGACAACGTTACCTTGATGACTTTGAAGTATTCCTGGATCATAAACCATTGCTACACTTCCATCCACTGAACAATAGCCGACAATACAATTGGTCATTTTTTTTTTATGAATAGATATCTAAACCCACCTATGAACCTGGAAACAAATGTGGTAGTCGATTCTATTTCCCATGTCCACTCCATTTCATGGTACATGGAACCCTTGTGAATGGAATTAAATGGCAGAAGAAAGATAAGAGTTTCAAGATGTTATTGCACTCCTAAACTAAATGATATAATACCTAATCATAGACTGCAAACAATACTCTGTTTCATAACAATGCAATAATGATCCAAAACGATTAACCCTTACATATAAAGTTCTTTATAAATTTCGTGACCATCGCTTAGCAAGTAATATGGGAGAAAATAGAACCTATTAAGCAACAATAACATGTGTACTGGAGAAACATGGTCATAGAAAACTACATATGCCCCTCCCAATTCCAGTTAAACTAACAGAAAATCATCTCCATCGACATTGTTACAAATCTGATAAAATTGAAAAGTGCAGCAAAATCCTTGTGGCAAAAAGCCAAAGTGAACTAGCTTGTCTATCCTTTTCTGCATCACCCACAAAGAAAAAACTATTTCAGATATGTTCTTTCAACAAGCATTTTAAAATGTAGCCTGCAAAAAAGGATCATAGACAATAGAGACTGCAAGTTCACTGGGAAATTCTGAAAAGGCCTCTTCAAGAACCTTGGAACACATTATAGACTTCAGTGGTGAAATATATCCGCAAGCCAATGGTCAAATGGAGCAACTAAACTAAACTATATAATATAGGTTAATATCCTATCTAGCTTAAAAAAATCCCCTTTGGTATGTATGGACGGATTCAATCTACTTTGAAGGAAAAACACAAATATTGTAGTGCCCCACTATATGGCACCTATTTTGTAGACCTGCTAAAGAATATTTGGACTGTCGTATTATCATTTTTCTCTTGACCTATTATATTACCAAAGTGATATGAAAAAATCTATAAAGGGATCAAAATTTATTTTTTACGTAAAAAATAAATCACTCCAATTAAATTTTGGTGAGGCCTAGCTAAAAGGTTGTTATAAAGTAAATCCCATGAAAGGGGATTTCATGAAAAAAGGAAAATGTGTGTTTTAAAAAAGATCACATAGTGGACGAATTCAAAAGTGTAAAATTAACAAGTACTTGGAGTGCTCACATGAAAATAAGAATACAAGTAGGCCATACGTTGCTGAAACTAGATGTTCAATCAACACAAGAATCAAGGAACAATGTAGGGATATTAAAAATGAAAGAATAGAAAAATCTGCACTAGCTGAACATTTACTCACAATAAAACATGAAGAGCATTGACAAAGTGAAGGTTCTAGCAAAAGTAGATCATTACATAAAGCGAAATTTAAGGGAAGCGATCAAAATTGAACAAAACAAAATAATATTAATAGGGATCACGGATGGAAACTAAGCAGTACTTGGAATCCCGTCATCCATTATATGACTATGGACAAAACTGAAAAAAAAATGGATTATTCGAAATTTATATACGACTATGGATGAATGGGTATCATATATTACATGATAATTAAAATATTTATTAGAAGAAATACAATCCACATATACATCACAAAATTCAAAAATACCTACAGCTGGGTCTAGAAGTTAGACCCGAAATGTCAGTAAAAAAGCATATATAACAAAATTGAATACAGATATACAATGAAAAATATGATATGTAATGTTTAAAAACTTTTAAAATGCTGCTTCGGCAGGAACTCAAGAGCATCTGCTTTATGGTATCGAGAACCCTTCTACATCATTGGAGACTTAATCTCAGAAGTCTTTAACAACACCACATTGCATAGGATCTCCATCATATACTGAAGATGCTACTCAATCGGTTTAACAAGCTTCTTGGAAAACTTCTCTGCATTTATAACAATACACATCCCCTTATCTGCCACTCTCGTCAATTTCAATAAACCTGAGGGTATTTTTTTATGAGGCTAATTTTATTAATAAAATATTTGTAGGGATGTTTAACATATTGTAATCACCATTCTTGTATGCCCTTCTAGATATCAATACATCTTTGTATCAAGTGTTTTCAAAGCACACAGATCTTCTTACACAATTTACAATGAAAAAGAATTTAAAAACACCCATTCTGCTGCAAACAATACTATTGTTTCTTTCACCCAAGCTTTTTTATACTGCAAAACTGTGTGAAAACCACTCAAGCTGATGAGAAAAAGGAGCCAATTTAGGGCATGCAGGTCATAAAGGGTGTGTGTGACAGACATGAGCTGCATGGATACGGATATAGATCCCGTATTAGAGCTAGTTTATAAGACCCCCTTACATGGATATGGTTGAATACAGCATAAATATATAATACATTTAAATTAGATTATAAATTAAAGAACTAAATTTATAATAATTATCAATTTTAAATTATAAACAAATTTCTACATTAGATTATAAACAAATTTATACATGAGATTAAAATTAACTTTGATTAATATTTATAAATCTATTAGTAGTGCAAGTTTAACTAGATTATGAATCAAATTATAAATAAATCTACAATTTAAACTTAGACAAAAATCATTTTAGTAGTTTTCAAGTCTATATGTTAGACTGTCTGAGCTAATAGAAAGTGCACACCACTGGAGCAGCAAACTCCCTGAACGCCGGTAGTAAGACACGATATAGACCAATAGTGTTCACCGTTGTACCCGACCCTGCTGTAAAGGCAATGCTGATGCAAAATGAGTTAGGTGAATGGAGAGGCAAATGGATGACCATTCTACAGGAATTTGACTTGGAAATCCATCCAAGGAATATTGTTAGAGGGCAGGGATTGAGCAAAAGGATGGCTGAAATTGATTCACAGATTGTGTCTCAGCAATACACAGTGCAATCCATCACGAATGACGAGTGGTATATGGATATTGTTCAATAATTTTTTAACGAGTGTCTGAAATGCCTAAACTACACTCAAAGAAGAGCATTGACCCTAAAGAGTAGCAATTTCATGATCAAATCCGGAACGTCTACCTAAGATGCTTGAACAGAGATGAAGCGGCTGAAGTACTCAAGGATATTCACAAAAAGTATGGAACTAGACATGGTTCAAGCAGTGTTGCAGCCACCAAATCCTTCGGACAAGTTATTATTGGCCCCATGTCTTCAAGGCACTCATTCACATGTGAGAAGTTCCCACGTTTGTCAAGTTGCAACACATAGAGAGTGCAGCCCTACCATGCCATTGCAATCTGTTATTGAAATTCGATCATTTACAAAATGGGCGCTGGACTTCATGGGAGCCATCAACGCTAATTCGTCAATCGGACACAAGTTTATCTTGACAGCAACCGACTATTGCACCCATTGTGCTGAAGCTCAGGGGTTCAAAAATTATACAATCAACATGGTAATCTGCGTCCTCGAGGAGCACATCATCACCAGGTTTGGAATGTCATTCACTCTGATATGTGATAATGGCCTTGCCTTTTCCTCTGTGCAATTTACTATGTAGGCATATGACAACTATGCAATTCTCAAGTTCTCATCTAATTATTATCTGCAAGGCAATGGTGTTGCTGAGTCAATGAATAAAAATTTGTTAGATGTGACGAAGAAGATATTGGATAAAAACCCTCGAGATTGGCACAATGTGCTACTGTTTGAGCTTTGGTCGGACAGAACCAAGACTAAATCATCCCTAGGCATGTCCCCATACCATTTGGTATACGGCCAAGATCCTATTTTTCCAATTAACTTGAGAATTCCTACCTTGCAACTCATGAGAGATTACCTTGATATCGATGATAAGATTGAGGCTCGATAGCTAAACCTGATACAATTAGAAGGAAAATGGAATGCAACCTTGTTGCACTTTAGCAAACATCAACGGGTCGTTAAACGATGGTTTGACAAGCGAAACAAAATAGAAGCCTTCCAAATTATTAATTTAGTCCTTTGGGACAAGGCTTGTGAGAAAAAGTGATAGCATGGTATGTTTGATGCTCTCTAGTTTGATCCCTTCCAAATTTCTAAAATCTTGGGCAAGAATACGTTTCGACTCAAGTGTCTAACCGACGAGGATGTCCCATTCTCTGTCAATGGGCAGTTCCTCAAGCACTACATCCAAGCATAAGTTGGCTTCATAAGGTCTTGAACATAGTTTTGCTTTTGTATATATTTCCCTTTGTTTTGTTTTCATTTGTTTCTTTTGCTTTCGTTTCATTCCCTGTTTTGGCCATTTTTGCATTTGTGCAGAGACATTAATCTTTGTTTCTAACTTGGAAAATTGCCTTTGTTTTGATCCTATGGGAACCTTTTGATCATAAAGAGAAATAAAAATGGTTTTGTTGTCGAGTAGCGCTAGTAGTGTTGTGCTGCATAAGTGCTCTGACTACTTTGTAATGTAAGATTTTGTTTGTAAGTTCGGTTTCAAAGGTTTGGGTTGTCCCATGTGTTCTAGATTTGTTCATGACTGTGTGAGCTCGAATAAACTGTTTGGCTTTTGAAGATATTCTCTCGAAACCATGCACAAAATACACTTTAATGATTTCTGGGTTTGCTTTGATGAAATTGTTGCAACCAAAGGTCTAGAGTGAAAAATCTATAATTCTACCTCTCGATCGCCATGGTGGTCTCCAACCCAAAATTGAGATGCAAAAAAAAATTCTATAATTAGAAAAACTTAATTTCTAGGTGATTCAAGAAACCTCTACCGAGACTATGGATGCCCGACTAGCAATAGAGCAAGGCCTTGAGTGGGATCAAAGATATCTCCGTCGAGGCCATGGACGCCTGACTGGCAACAAAGCAATGTCTAGGCATTCGTCCTAAGGTACAATTCAATAGCTGAAACATTTCAGTTGCAGTAACTAGTCTATGTAAAGTCCATGATTCAGCCATCTTGTCTTACCCTTTCACAAACTTGTTCATGTTCCAGATGTTGTCTTGGCCAAAGATCCTAGGTTCGTAGACACGTTTCTTTAATTTCAAAATACTCGAGTATTTTTTGGTAGAATTGTCATTTGTTGTTGCTTGCACAACACACGCTAATTTCTATCGAAATTAGGGTACCTCTTTTTGCTTTGGTCCTGGTCTTGCCCGTTGTGTACTAGTTGACTCCCTCCTCACTTGTAAGTAGCTTGCTTCTTTGTCGTGCATGCGGTCGTCAATTTTCCCTCTCCAGGTTTGTGTGCATTTTCATATATTGAAACCCATCCCGTTGCATCAAGTAAGCCCATGGGCTAGATTTTCATATACAACACTTGACGTGAAAATGGGTTCTTGACCCCCATTTTGTAGGCGAAAGTATGGGCATGAAAGTCTGGGCACAGAAGTCCCAGGGAATAAGTCTAAGTGTGAAACAAGCAAACTACATACCATGAAAGATATGAAAGTGAGGGACCCAAGAAAGCTAATTATTGAGTGTGCAAATTGGGCACAAAAACTGTGAATAGGTCTCGACCTTATGCAAGTTATGTCTAGATACCGCGAAAGTGTGAAACTTAGTGTTGAATGTGTCAGCAAAGCGCGATATGCACAAATGAGGAAAGAAGGTCCAAAGGGCCTTACAGCCTAAACAAATCAGTTTAATATTTTAATATTTTTTATTAATCTTTTATATAAAAGTTAATATTCATCAAAAAAGAATGTCAAATTTGATGAAATCGTTAGAACCTCCCTGGATAGGTTTTAAAACATACTCAAACAAGTTTTAGCTCATAACTTTGGTTGCACAACGTCGTTTTCCAAGCCATAGGTGGTGTTGGAAAGTGGGTTTTAGTGACTTCGCAGTGGTATGGGTCTAGTATGGGGAAATTTCAAATTGTAAACCCTGTCATATCATGATCTAATCATGTTGCTTTTAAGTGTCACATTTATGTTAATCTCATTTATTTCTAACTGGAGCATGACATTTATTATTTTCAATTTGCAAAGTTGGGCAGGAGAAGAGACATCTAATCAAAGGGGAGCATTACACTAAATGACAAAACTTGCCATCCCCATTTAATGCATGCAAAAAAGGGCACCAAAGCTCATGGATGATAACACATGCAGCACGGTTCATGCGCAAACAGAGTGTTGGTCAATTTTTTGGCCATAACATTCAAACGGCTGCTCTGTTTCGCATGTCATTTGCGGCATTGGAAAGTTGGTTCCACCCTCTTTGCAACGATGAAAGGTTCAATAGGGAGATTCATGACACGTTTGCTCCCAACCAGCTGCTGCCATTAACCTTTTTGGCCTCGTGTGCTAGGAGGCACCTCTCTTCTTTGAAATCCAACCCTTGGTGGGTGAATCACATTGAAATTCTTCGCCCAATTTTGGAGGGAAAGAACCCTTTGGTCAATGAACTAAAAACCTATAAATAACCAGTTGAGTAGCTTTGTAAAGGGCTGGTTCATTCTTGCATGTAAGTAGAGGACCAAACATCTTTTATGCAATTTTTTGCTTTCTTAGTTATATTTTTGTGGGCAATGTTGTCCTGAGATGTTGGTCTGTATTCAGCAGATTGTAATCGAGCCTAACACCGTAATTCTAGGACAAACATTTATTAATAGCAGTTGTGGTGGTTTTGTTCACTTCCTACGCATGTTTATGGTGGTTGTTGTCTTCCTCCTGATTGTTTGAACTTTGATCATTAGGCTGTTGCACTATCTTCGTTTTTGGTTGTGTGAATGATGGGCAGGCTAAAGATTAGTTTTGTGGGTTCCATTCAATTAGACGAATCAGAACTTCACTCAATGCAAAACAGGCTCATTTCTTTTCTAAACCCTCATATTTTGCACTTTTGTATCCATTTGTTAGAGTAGGTG
This sequence comes from Torreya grandis, assembly GCA_037957365.1. Classification (NCBI taxonomy): domain Eukaryota; kingdom Viridiplantae; phylum Streptophyta; class Pinopsida; order Cupressales; family Taxaceae; genus Torreya; species Torreya grandis. The sequence goes on from JARHVA010000182.1 coordinate 2,407,043, forward strand.
GTTTAAATCTAATTGCAATCCGCATTTATACATTTATTTTGATTGCTGACCCCTTGTTTATTGTTACTAATACACTGTTGAATCTATGTATGCAATGAACGAATATTGAATCAGCTGCACCTTCCTTGATAAATCTGAAAACCGCTGAATTTCTGAGCGTTTGTGTGCTTTGCTATCCCTGCTATGCACCTAAAACCCGCATTCATGAAATAGAAAATTTGCATCAACCCTTTCATTTGTTTAAATCTAAATTTCAGACCAGCAGGCCCCTTGAAATGGAACAGTAAACATAACGGCCGCTGAAGTATCTAGTATGCCATGCCCTAGTGAAAGAGACCTTGGGGAAAGCATTCTTGTTTCCTTTCAAGAGAGGTGGGCCAGATTTACTGCCTTACCTAACTTGGTGTGTTGTGCCAAACGACCCATCAACAAGTAATAGAGACAAATTCTCCATTGGATTTTTTTCTTGAGATACTCACCACGCGTCCAAGCATGCTATGCAAGTATTCAACAGGTGCTACAAGGGTAGTGTAGGGATGGATAACATACTGAACATAAATAGCAAATGGGTATTAATCAGGATGCATATTGGGATTCATGGTTTGGATATTACATTTAAGTGCTTATGCACAAGTAGAATCATATAACAAACATTATATAGTAACCTAACAAAGTCTTCTTTTTCCATTCACAACCTCATACAATGCACTCCCAACCAAGTGAAAGGTAGGAAGTTGGGTATTCCATGGATTTTTTAAAAATCAGGTTGTGCAGGCCAAAGGAAAATAGACAAAATGAAAGAAAAGAACCAAATTGGGCGATCAAATGAAAGCATAGTAGGTTGAGCAGAAATGAAAGTATAACAGGTTGAGTAGAGCCAATGCGAAATTCTGAAGCAAAGGAACAAATCCAATCATTCACTTCCACGACCTTCAGTTGCTCCTGCTATACTGCATTATAGAGGGTCATCTGCAGTTTTTTAATTATTGTTTTAGCCTTTTAGAGTGGTTTTTTTTCAAGTTAATTTATTTTTTTACTTATAAATCAGATATGGCTATGGATGGCCTGCACACCATATCCAATATGGCCCAGATACAGGTATGCATCTGGATACAGCTAGGTACGGTATCCGAACCACACCGTACTCGTACGTTACCCGGCATTGAAATATGCGTGCCTTATGGGTGATGGACGGCAGGCAGGGAGTGACGGGGGGCTATCGTATCCTGCAACCCTGGGACAAACCATTCAAGGAAGTGAAGCTAGAAAACAATTCTACAAAGAAAAAGTCTGTGCCCTAATTGCTGCTGCGAGAAGTATGTGCCCTAGCTGTTTAAAAAAACATTGGTTAAAATGTTTGACAGAATTATTGCAGCCCAAAAAAGTTATAAACAAAAAAATTAAAAAAAGACATATGCTTCTTAATTTTAATCTTCAGTACTCTGAATCCATTCCTGTGCAAAAGTTGTTTGGATAGACAAAGGCATGAGTTTTAACTCACTTGCGAACACTCTGATTCTGAGTGAAGGCCACCTCTTGCGATCCATCTGTACTACGCAAGGGCAGGGCTGTAATTAGCTGTGATTGAGTGTGCATGAAAATTTCTATCTTTAGACTGACTATTTAGGTTTATAACATCTAAGGTTATTAAAATTAAATATAGTTTTATAAAAAAATTAAAATATATGAAATAAAAAATAAGAAAAAAATTAAAAAATTAAAAATTGAAGTTAAGATAAAATTATCAAAATAAAGATAAGTAAAAAGGTTTATACTAAGTTTGAGAAAAAAATTGTTAACATGAATTAATATTAACAAAAGGAAAAAAAACTTTTTTTTTTTAAAAAAAAGATGATGAATATTTCAAAACATAAGGCAACAAATGTTTTGGGAAAGAAAAACTTTTATGAATATTTCACAAAATCATCTATAACAAAATAGATATTAAACGCATTTTAAAATATAGAGCAAGCCGAGAGGCCAACCAATGTCCAGCAACAACAAAATCTCAATAATTTGATGTACAAGTTTATGATATACAAATATCTGATGGATAGTGAGATTGACCAGATCAAATAATTGTGTACCAATCTTGAAGCTTTAATAAACAATATGATGAACGACACTAAGAGGAGACTAGAAAACAATATTAACAAGAAGTTAAATTAAGTTCTTCATATTTTTGCCAACAAACGTCATAGGATTTTTTTTTGTGATGATGGTCCAAATTTTACACCAGAATGGAGCTCAAAATATGCATAAGAATCCAATATTAAATGAAAAAGAAATTTAAAATATGCAGACAAATTCAGAGTTCAATAACAAAGAAACTTGAAATACGCAAATGAATAGAGTCAAACAAGTATCACAGTGCACAGGATGAATATCAAGGTTGATATTCCCAAGTACAATGGTGAAGATTCTTGCAAGGCTATTGATTGAGTAAACAAGATGAGGCATCACTTCTATTTTAACCCTACCATGTCAAATGAAGAATCAATTATTGTCACTAGATTAAACCTTAAAGGAATCACATGTAAGAATAATCGGTGGAATTTACAATCACCTAGAATGCTTTTACTAGTGATTTCTTCCCACAATTTGAGGGTCCAAAGGCCAATTATTTGATTTAGTTTATGCAGATGTGTCAAACTAAATCAGTAAATATTCTTTGGATTGGGATGCTTTAGCCACATTTGTAAGGAAATATCATAGACATCTATTATAGGAAACGATCTGATATTTGAGATTAACTATATATGCACGAGACACAAAGTTACCAAGATGCAATGGATAAAGCTCAGAAGGTTGACTGATTTTTGTTTTATTAATCAAAGAAACTATAATTCCTCTTTCCTAATCAAAAATTAGTACAACACCGATTACCAAACATTTGGAGCACCACAACTTCGACAAATACTTATTTTGGCATCTACAACAATAAGAAAGACAAATAAGAATCTCAATCAGCTGAATGTTAGAAGTTTTGGAAGATCAATCCACACCCCAAGAAAAAAATTAATTATGAGGGGCCGATAGCTCAATGGTAGAGGGCCCCAACATGCCAATGTGAGGTCCTAGGTTCAAGTCCTAGTTGGGCCATCCTTCTAAACATGGTATCAGAGCCAAAATGGGTGAGCTCAAGCTAATGTGTAGCTTGGGGGGACTGTTGGAAGGTCAATCCACAATCCATCAAAAATAGAACATGTGAGAAGTCGATAATTCAATTGCAGAGTGCACCAGCATGCCATGAGAGGACCTAGGTTCAAGTCCTTACTAGTCCATGCTTTTCAACAATAAGGTTTGATTGACTATATATGATTGTACACTTCAAAAGACATTCTACGCTTTGCCTCTCGTAGTTGATATCATCCAAAATGTTAATTGGTTACAAAAATTGAATATATTTTCAATGAATCTATGAAGTCATTTGCCATGGGCGTTGATTGGTTATGAGAATTGAACACGTTTTCGATGAATCTACAAAATCATTTGTCCTGGGTATTGATTGGTTACATGAATAGAACACGTTTCCGATGAATCTACAAAGTCATTTCATCAGTTTCAATTGGAAGGGTCAAAAACACACAAGGGATTTATAACCCCACCCATAGTTTTAAAACTCCAGACTCCGCAAAAACCTAGCAACCCAAAATTTTGACTTGGACTCAAAATGTGGCAAAAACTCGACCAATTAAGAATATTTATAATTTCAAACAATAAATTTAATTAACATGTAAAATATTTTTAAAAATCATAAGAAACAAATGTAGAGAATGCATAAGTATGTTTTCTATTAGATGTAGACAAAAAAAGAGCATTATGCACATCAATGATCATAATATCATATGATTGATCATCGTCACAGAAAATTACTAATCCATTAATGTTTTACAAATTTTCCTACCCCCTATAGCTCCTCAGAGTCATTGGTTGTGCCTTGGGAAGTGGAAAGTAAAGGTTTATCCTCAAGAACAAAATCATAATAAAAAAAAATCATCTTGACCAAACCCTCTCGATGCTTCTGCTTGTGCTTGCCCCTCTATTGTTTCTACCCCTTCCACTGCTTCCCTCTCAAAATCTGTAATCTCCTCATCGGAAAACATGGGATTCACATCCTCAACAATCTAGTCTGAGTATGAATTGATGTTATCCAAGTCAATCACATCATGACTCTTCTTCCCCTCTCCCTGTTTGACATGAAGACAAAGATTGTATTGCACAAAAACAAAGGTCATTGAAGTGTTGTGTTGTCAGCGTGTTACATTTTTTTGTGTGAATGACCTCAAACATTCTCCAATTGTGTTAACATCCAAAAGAGCTACAAGGCTGCCACACAATACGAATGGCTAGCCTCTAAAGATTTGGTGTTTTTGCACTATAATATTCCTACCACAAACTAAAAAATATGACATTTATAACTTTGTAAGTGAACTAGAATTGCATTTATTAAATAAGTCTAGTATATACAAGACTACAATCAAAGCACTCAATTTTTTTACCTAGTTTTTGGATCATTCTTCTTCGATTGCATACACCCAAAGAAAAGAGCCTCAAGTTGTACCCTTGTAAATCTGCAACTCATCAAGAATTGTATCTCCAATGGTTTCATCAAGCATCATCCTCTCTATGCATGCGGTGAAGCCATCCATAACATCCTCATCAACCTAAAAGGAATCATAGAAGATAAGTTTGTGGTTCAAGTCTAGGTCATTGTATGTATGTGTATTGGTGAAGCATCTTGTTTCATCGCCAATTAAGAATGACCCAAATGGGTTCATATTTTTTTTATTTTTCCCATAATAATGTGCTATAGCCTCCTTGGCCTCATACAAATTATTCATTGGGTTTTTTCTGCCATCCATTAAGCATAGAAACCTGACCAAAATTTCTAACCCAAAACAATATAGTATGAATTTTCAAAATTAAGATTAATTTCAACCCAAAAAAACAATAAAAATAAATGATAAATCAGAAATCTATCTTCCACAAATTTAAAATTTATAGAAAATAAAAACTTGCAAAGTAATGGAATTTATTACTTTGTAATTTTGTAATCATTAAGTTTAAAGTCACCTAAATTTTTTCATATGTGCTCTTGGCAAACACATCATCAAATACAGTTGTCATGACCCTTTCCCCTTTGGCCTTCCTAGAGTTGGACACTCAAACCACCAAGTGCTCACAAACATCTTAAGAGGCGTTGGTGAGGCTACAATACTTTGCAATGTGATGAAGTTTGTGGTGATTCATGTGAGTCCTAATCGTACAAGCTCCCTCGAGGTAAGCACTTAGGGGTAATTGTATATGTATTTGATAATATTTTTGGTTTTTTCAACCATAGTTTTCACCCATCCAATTTTTCTTATCCTCAAATAGATGATCAATGCAATGGGTTGCACAAGGGCTCTAAAAAAGAGTAGAGTGTCTTTCCACAATAAGTCTCCTTGTTGCTACATATATTGTTGCATTGTCAATCACAACTTAAAAGACATTCTCTACACCCAGTTCCATGACCACCTCCTCCAACATATTATGTACAAAGTCTTTGCATTCTTCACTTCGCGTGAGACATCAATGGACTTCAAAGACACCAAAAGCCACTAAAAAGTTTACCAAACTACGATTCCTTCCATCCGTCCACCTATCATACAAAATATTGCAGCCCTTTTGGCACCAAATTTTTTCATGATCCTCTACTATCACCTCCATACTTTTTACGACTTCCTCAAACAAGGGCCCACTCAAATCATGAGGACTAGGTGCCTTGAACCCTTTCTCAACAGCAATCAATGCAGTTACAAATGACCCCCAATGTGGGATTCTCACCACATTGAATAATATGTTGTTATAATAAAAAAAAATCATGGCAACCATCCTTGATTCATGGTGGTTCTCCCGATTCTAGGCAATACCTCTGAGTGAAGGTTTCTACATTATAAGTATTGCAAAGAACAAAGAAACCCTATGAAGCTGAAGGCATTCGGCTTGATTTATGTCCAATGGGTGAGCCTCGAATTCATGAGCCTAGACAAGAGCTTACTAATTCATCTAAATCAAGGAAAAAATCATCATGGAAGCAATTGTTGCAATTGTCCTTTCCTTTTCTATTTTTTTCTCCATATAGCCAAAAAGGAAAGCATTCATCCCTTCTATAATTTCATGTTCCACTTGAAGGCACATCTTAACTAAGGATTCATGCAACATGATATTTGAGATGATTGATGCCTCCTCTCATCTAAAAGCCACAATAGTTGCATGTCACACCTCCTGACTCGATACCCTATGTGCCATGCTACCAAGTAGGGTCATCAAACTTCCTACCACAACTACCTAAGGTTGATGATGCCATTCTCATATATCACTACAAATGCAAACTATAAACCCTAACAAATTGTAATGTCCCCATTTCCAAACCATTCATGAGCAGGTATTGAAGACCTTTAGTCTACTTCCCCATAGACTAAAAGATTCATTTTAAGGTTTTATTTTCTTAATTAATTATAATTGCCCGAATAATGATTTTAATCATTTGCTCATATAAGACAATTATTAGTTGATTAATAGAATATTTTATAAAAGTGGTTTTTACCACTAAAGTATTTAATTGAAATTATTATTGAATTATTGCCTAAAAGTAATTTTAATTACTATTTATTATTTAAGCAATTATTTAATATTATTTTTGATAAAAAAGGAATGTTGGCTTGTAAGTGATCAAAGGCAAAAAGGAGATATGTTGAAAGTCAGCAAGGAGAGTTAAGAAAGAGTATTTGACCTTCCCAAGGTGGTTTGCCCCCCTTTGAAGAGTACAAGTACATGGTGGAATTCTCTTTTGAGGGATATGCTGAAAATTGATATTGATTCTTCATGCTTGAAGAAAATATTGGGATGCATGCCCAATAAATGTTTGCAGGTTTTTGGAGCTGATTATTCAACAAAATGGTGTCTTGTGACGCCACCTTTGCAAAGGTGGAATTTGATTATTGCCCTAGAGTGGAGTGACTTGCTTGGTGACATATTTGTGTAGGTTTCAAGGCTAATTTGAAGTTAAATTGACCTAGTTTCATTGCTGAAATTTATTGATAATAATTGTTGAAGTGTAGCGTTGACTTTCTATGTGATTGGGCAATGTTTGCAAGGTCTTTTTAAGTGGATAAATAAATAATAAATTCTAATTTATTTATTTATATTCTTGGACAGATTTCATGAGGGTTTTGACTTCATAAATTGTAGATTTATGGCTAATATTTATTGAAGGATTTTCTCAAGTGTGGCGAAAATGTGGAAAACAAAAATAAAAGCTTTCAAACTCTACAACAAATCTAAAATGGAAGAATAAACTTCAAAAATATAAAACAAAAACCAAAAAATTAAGCTCTTACCTCTCAAAGCGAACTCCCCTTGTCAAAAAATCCTTCAAATCTAATTGAAATCACTTCATAGAAATTGAAAAATGATCAAATATGTTTTAACATAAAAAATCAGAGCAAAAAACAGCAGAAAAGAGGAGAAAAGTGCAAAAGGACATTTTTTTTAGTGAAAGTTAAACCAGGGAGTTGGCGAGTTTTCTGCACTGAACCAGAAGTACTCATGGGTTCTATATAGAAATTCACCATGCGAGTCACAAGGGAGTTACTAACCCTGCAATTTTTCACGGTTACCCTACGAGTTTTGTATATATGGCCCCACCAACTAAATTGGTACCATCCCATGGAATGGAGAAAATGATTTGAGAATGGGCACCAACATTTGTGGCTAAATGTTATTCAAGCAGTTGTAAATAGGACATTACAAAATATCTAAGTGAATAAAGAAGGATTTAGTGAAAATCAATTTCTTATGGTTATGCATCCTTCTCTCCCTATGCTTTGACAGCAAAGCATCTCAAACAGAAGGGACTTGTTATAAACCTAATAATATTAATTAATTATTTGTACAAATGTGTCTCTTGACCCATACCCGTCTATATATATGACACCCTAACACATTGTAATCATCCTTGTATGCGTTCCTACATACCAATATATTTCCTATATTATTTATGTATCAGCATCATCTTGGACATTAACTTATCAAGGACTTTGGTTCATACTTGCATAAATCTTCCATTCTTTGATCTATCTTTTTGAACTATTGATTTTTTCCATGTGTTTGTAGTTTGTACATGTTGCTCTTGCTTTCATATATATCTAAATTATAGACCCATCACAAAAGAATTCATTTGTCTTTGACTATATTATTTAAGAAAACACACTATTATGTTTTATACAATATGACCCAAAGTGACCATTTTGACAACATTTCACTTTCTAATAAGCAACCTATCCAAATGATTAGAGAGCCGTCACATACAAGAATTTTAACATCCATCAATAGTTGTATAACACAATCTGTTTGAAAAATTCAGTATGACCATGTGATTGGTAAGACTCAATGAATCAAGTTCATAGTCCTTGCATTAAAACTCACTTCACAGATTGTTATATATGGGCTACATGTCCACAAACTTCAAGTCACATTCTACCCAATATATTAAATGTGTCAATTCTTTACCACAAAATTTACCAACTTATTTCTTTTTTTATCAATCTCCAAGAAGCGTTAGACCACTAAGTGAAGGTTTTCTCCATTTGAAGATCTCCATTGATCAACCGGTCAATGAATTTACCATATGCTTCTCCACATTGCTCAATGTGTCCCTTTGGGAATGAAGTGGGTCATATCACTACTCGATATCTTTCATGTTTTTTCTTAACCTTCCCATTGTAAAAAAATCTTGTCTTTAGTGTGATATATTGTAACTTCCTTTTAACCCAGTGTCGCCGTGTTTCTTCACTACAACATGTTTCAGCTTCTATCATTTTTCCTTGTTTGGAATGTTTGATTATGATGTGCATTTCAGAACTCCACACTTTCTATTCACTTTTGATTATCAATCCACCGTATGCTAATCTGAATATACTGCATCAAAATCCTTTGATCTGAACATCAATACTCTGTCTACTAATCTATCAAACTTCAGACACATTTCAAATATGTCTTGTGATAATGCATGCTGTTTGTGAATTCAATTTGCAGATCACTATCTGCAGTCTTATATCATCTCCTCGATTTGTGAATATCAAGAATCTGGAGAAAGAATTTGGAGCAAGGTAAAATGTGACTGATTTGTAAGAAGCAAGGTGGCTGTCACTGAGATCAAACTAGTCAACCTTTTTCTTGAATGCGGAATGTGGTACTTTGAAGATAACGTCAGACAGGTGTACTAACCACATTTTATTTTAGTGACAGATCTACAATGTGATCCTGCAATTGATCTCATCTTCCTCATTTTCCATTAAAACGATTAATGTGTTATTCATATAACCATTCTCATTGATTCAACATCCAGCATTTATGGAGTTCTGATTAAAATTCAGTCCTCGCCAGGACCAAAGACATTATTCACTTCAAGCAACAATCTGGCACTCTACACAACTCGGTCTGTATATAGGTTGTCTCCAAGATTGCCACATTTACAACAGTTATCCAAGTGCCATAGTGGACGCAAGCTATTTTCTTGTGAATTTGATTTAAATCCAATCACTCCAGCTATGAACACAAGAACTTGAATGAACCAAGCAATCTGACAAGTTGATCAATATCCACAAATGCAGGGACAGTTTCCCTCACACAGGCACAGGAACAATCCTCACCCCTACAACCATGCAAGAATTCTTGGAATTGCTCAAAAAAGAGAAAAGTTTACTATTGACTTATTGAATTATATGATACACATGCAGATACACATGCCGCAACTGACCTAACTTACTCCTTTTTAAGGAAGCATTATTCTTAACAACATTAATGCCAAGCTGTAACTACCACAACATAGATATTGATGGATCGATTTTGAACTTGGGCATGCCACTTGTGGCTTGAAGTTGGATGGCTTTTCGCATTACCAAAAAACAGAAACAACTAAGAAGATATTATCACAACCCCTTACCTGTCACCAGGTGATCCAAATACATCTATATCTCATAATGGTCTCCCTGCCAGCCGAAGGCATTATGGGAGATGCATCCACTTTTGTATCGCAGGAAGAGCATTCCGTGGACATGCCCAAGCTATACTCAAGCTCTATATTAAGGTCGTCTCTAATCATAGGTCTAAAACCCGAACCAAAAGACTCTTGGCTAACTTAAGGGTCACAGCTTAGAATTTAAGCATACAATACTTTGAGATTCTAACATTAAACTGCTGTACAAATCTGTATTCAAGCACATGTCAAGGCTAAAAAATGGTGTCCGTGTGTATATTCAAGACAAAAAACAGAAAGTCTAAAGAGAATTTTTATCTGTTACAGGGCATCCTCAAGGAAACAACATAATAAGTAACATACCTATCAAGCCAGAAAGCCAAGGTGCTAATTTAAATGGGCATCACCAAGAATTTAGTCCAATGCAAATTTTGAGCAATGATAAAGTGGCTTGGATAAATTAGTAAATTACTGGTCCGTGCTTAAAACCACTTGAGAATGCAATACGTGATGGTTGAACTGTTTGTGTAGAAGTCTATAGTCCTTTGCTGTCATGGATGAATGAATCTATGGAAATTGGTTTCTGTGGATCCTAGAAATGGGCAAAGATATCACTAAACCAAAGGCTCTGAAGGAAAATATTTTTCTCTAGAATAAGCTATGGCATTCCTTAACCTTAAGTGAAAAAAATAATCAAAACTATCATTTAGAATAAAGTTGGTCATTGTGTGTCTACTTACATTTCTGTTTAAATTTCCTTGACAAAGCAGTAGCTAGAAGGTAATCTATAGCTGTGTCAGCAGCTGAAGCATGATGCATGCAACATGGCAATATAAACAACACACAATCTTACAAACACACTGCACACAACCCCGATAAATGGGCACATAAATGCAGCCAAGCACAGCCCCTTCGCAGAATGCAAATAACCTTATGAACAAATGGCTTGGAAATACGAAAACAAGGCATCTCAAAAAATGGAGCTCAAGACAAACTGCCTAATTTGAAATATTCCCCTTGAGTCTTACCTCTGTGTGAGTTTCATCATTGACATGTTTGTCACAGCGTACACCACGGAAAAAAAGTTCTCCACCAGTAAATTGTTTTCCCAAGCAAACATTTAAAGTGACTTCTGAGTCATCCACGTGAAAACCTGTAGCCCCAAGAAACCATCACAGGAATATAAATGCCAAACAGAAAAAACAAAAGTCATATAGGGTTAAATACAGAGATGTCAAAGACCAAGAAGCCTATTCTAGTCTCATTTATGAATATTTCAGACATATCTTATTCTATATTTCGAAGTCCATGCATATCAATTGTTAGATTGTAGAAAGCCATGGAAATTGAGATATCAATCTTACTGTGATCGGCACAAGACACACCCCAACATTTTGCAACAAAAGAGTTGTGAACGTTGGTACTTAAGTAATTCTTCACATACAAATCGAATATGAGAAAGTATGAATTAGAGAAGAGTAATCGGTTTGGCATTAACTTTTCCTTAAGTTATCTTGCAAACGTCTCATGAGTCGTTACTATCCCTCAAAATAGCCAACCTTGCACTATTACACCCATATAATACTCCATCATTCACTTTCTTAAAACAAGTAAATTAACCCATTATAGCCAAAAAAACAACAGTAGCTTCAAGAGTTGAAAAAGCAAATGGCACCACAAGGCATGCACATTCATACTCAAAATATAATACAACCATGATCTGGAAAAGCATCTTCACGGCATGGTAATGTCACAACATCTTTTTGAAACTGCTCCAGAATTGTCCTGCAGCACAACTTGGAGAGCAAAGCTTATTTCATCCATAACTTGACTCAGGAGTAGCTTCAAGAGTTGAAAAAGCAAATGGCACCACAAGTCATGCACATTCATGCTCAAAATATAATACAACCATGATCTGGAAAAGCATCTTCACAACATGGTAATGTCACATGCATCTTTTTATAACTGCTCCAGAATTGTCCCACAGCACAATTTGGAGATCAAAGCTTATTTCATCCATAACTTGACTCAGGAATTATTCACCCTCTTTTTGAGACCACTAAAGGTAACAATCAAGTGCAAACAACGGGAACATGGATGCTGCATATAAGATTGCAAGTATTTAGCATTCGCACCAAATATTTCCAACTAATAAACCTCCTTTTCTTCACTGCTCAGATTGATAACGGTATATTGTTTTTCAAGGATCTACATGAAAGTTTAGAAAGAGTATTTGATACTCTTCTAGGTGCTTTTGTTTTTCAAAGGATCTATATTAAAGTTTAACAAATATTCTATACTTGTCTAGGTGCTTTTGTTTTTCATGTGCCCTGCAAAGCATTCTACCCTGGGTCAAACAGAAGAAGGTGGGTCATGTTGACCTTTCGAAAGACCTCAAAGCAGATACCAAAATTTAGTCTAGTTCAAAAGTTTCCAGGCAAAATGAGACCTTCTCAAAATGATCCTCACTAGTAGTTAGGTGCCATGATACATTTAAAGGGTATAAGAATTGGAAGCAAATTTTGATAAAATGTCACAAGTAGCACATATCTGTACTTAGGAGATGATTTGAATATAATATACGACATTTTTTCAAGGTTGATAAACACAATTTTTGAAAAAAATAATGACTTTTGTAAAATCACAAATGTAGGGAAAAAAATTAGAAAAAGAATGTCTTTGTTTTTTGGATTATAAATGTGGTAATTTATATTTTATTTTTTGCACTTTAAATATACTAAAAACATGACTATTTTATTTACACTTGAAATGTGCTGTAGACATGACTGTTTTGTTTTTTGGTTTAGAAATGCAATAAAAATGATTGTTTTTATCTTTGCACTTCAGATGCACCAAAAACATGACTGGTTTTTTTTTACACTTGGAATGTGCTGTGCTGTAGACATGACTTTTTGATGTTTTCGATTTGAAATGTGCTAAAAATGATTGTTTTGTTTTTGTCACTTGAAATACACTAAAAACATGAATTTTTTTTTTTTGGCATTTAAAATGAGCTGAAAAATCATAAATGAATTTTTTTGGTTAGGATTTCTAGAGCAAGCCTGCAAGATTAAGTTACTCGAGTGATGAGGATGACAGAATAGAAGCATTACACAATGAAGTGGAAGAGGGCAAGTTCAGGGCATTCGAACTGATAGTTCAGTTGGGAGTGCTATTGCTTCAGTTTTTTATTGCCCATCCAAGTTGTTGGCCCAATTTGCAAAGCAGCCATTCAAAAAAAGGAATCCATTGAAGCAATTTTGCAACATTTCCTAACACCAACAAGGCAAATACTATAGGGAGGAGTCAGCATTGGAAATGTAACATTTGCAGTGAAGAGTGGAAGGAAAGCATTACTAAGGTTAATGCACACTTTAAGGACATCCCTTGTAAAGGGGTTTGTCTTTGTCAAAGAATTACACTCGAGCAATAGGCTGAAATGATTAGTTTGTTCAATGGAACACCTGCTAGTGGTCCTTCCTCTAGAACTTCCAAGCGTACTACTAATAAAAATAATGTAGTTCCTACCTTTGAGGTGAGTGCGGTGGAATTCAAGGGGAAGAGAAAGGCTACAAGTTTGGTTTCAAACCCGGTAACAAATATGTTCAATGCACAGGCTCAAGAGGAGGTAGATGATGGCATTGGAAAATTCTTCTTTGCCAATGCTATTTCATCTCATGTTGCTCAATCACCTTATTACAAGGAAGAATAAATCAAGGCGTGCGAAGCACGTTCAGATTATCGGCATCTTGGAAATAACAAATTGAGAAGCACCATCCTCAAATAAAAACATTCCAAAATCAATTTGTTGATAGAGAAGATGAAGCTTACATGTGTGACATATGGATACTCTATTAGGCACATGCAAAGAAAAAAACTTATTTCCTTAAGGCTATTTATTGTTCTATAAAGCGCAAGGACATTGAATTCCAGTTTCAGATTCTGAGGGATGCCATTGAGGAAGTTGGCCCTTCCAATGTAGTGCAGGTGGTTACAAATGCAACATTTGTGCGGAGTGCAATAGGGAAGCTGGTTGAGTCTACCTATAGACACATATATTACACTGTGCTTGCAATGAACAATGCACTAAGGGTATTGATAAAATTGACTAGCTCAGAGAGTGGCAAGTGCAAGGTGAAAAATTCATAGGCAACCACCACACCTCATTGGCATTGTTTCAATCCTTTTTGAGGATAGAAAATCCTCAAACTAGTCAAGACCCTATTTACATCCTATTTCATTTTATTGGGGAGGATGCTTGAGTTGTAGGAGCCCATGCAACTAATAATTATCATTTATAACACAGACATGGACTAGGTGGGGGGAGTCCAAGAAAAATCAGGGGAAGAAGGTGAAGGAAATGGTGGTTAGAGATTATTTTTGATCAGATGTCAGATACATATCTCTTTGTATCCCATGTTTTTCCGCCATCAGATATAGGGACCTTGACAATCCCAACCTTGGAGAGATCTATGAATGCATTTACAACGTGCTTGCGCAAACGAAGGCCACCATTCATCACAGAGACCCCAACTTGGCATTCTATCACCAACATATTCCTCTCATCATTCGATAGAGGTGGGAAAAATTGAACACTACTTTACACATGATCACATATGCAGTGAATCCAAAATGATTTCTTTCAAGGACTAGATGAGTAGATCTTATTGATGAAGAGAAGGTTAAGAAGAGCTTCGTGAAGGCTATCAAAAAAATGTTTAGTATTGAGGATGTTGCAGCTATCAGGAGTCAATGGACCATATTTGCCAACCTCAAAGGCTACAAGAGTATAGCTAAGTTAAATTTACACACCGTTTGACCCCACAGGTCAAAAAATCATCACCCTTATCATTTGAAGCTCTACATACCATGCTAGTTTGCTTTGAAAGATTATATGTCGATCAGAACATTTGAAAGGAGCAAATCTTAAAGGACTTCAGGTTTTACAACAAGAAGGGTTCTTCTCAAAAGGGTAAAGTCATTTTACAAAAAAACCGAAGGCCATTTCAAAAGTTCCGAGGACCCTTTCAACAATCCCGAAGGTCATTTGCAAGATTTCCAAAGGGTCAATCCTCAAGGAAATGGTCCACTTCAAGTTTGCCGAAAGGTCACTTCTCAATAAAAGGGTCCCTTTACAGGTTTCTTGAAGGGTTCTTTCCCTTCGGGAAGGTTCTTCACAAAAAGCCCGAAGGGCAAAAGACAAAGTTCCAAAGGGCACATTTAAGAAGGCCGAAGGGCCATTGTCGAATTCCAAAAGGTCATTACAAAAAGGCCGAGGGGACACTTACCAAAATCCCGAAGGGTATTTGCCCTTTGGGAAAATCTAAAACAAAAATCCAAAGGGTTATTAGCCCTTCGGAAAAGGACTTTTACAAAAGTCTGAAGGGTAATTTGGGAAGGCCAAAAGAAAATCCCGAGAGACAATTCCCGCAGACAATTTGTCCGCAAAAAAATGACAAAAGAAAAGCCGAAGACCTAATTTCTTCATACTTTTTGTCCGAAGGAATAAACAAGGAGATGGGCCCAAAACAATTCAAACGGCAAAAAGTCCGAAGGAATTCCTTCGGACAAATTGTCCAAAAGAATTCCTTCGAAAGGTTTACTAAAGGAAAAGCCGCGAGCAATAAGCCCAAAGGGAAATAACAGAAGCAAGGTCCGAAGACAAGCCAAAGGAAAATGTAAGCAAGAAAATGCACATAGAGGAACGTCCAAGAGAAGTATTGGATCAAAAAAAAAAGAACAGAGACAAATAAGATGGATAAACAAATGGCCGAAAGCAATACATGCACAGAAACAGAGAACCAAAAATAAAATGCAAGAGATTTCAACAGCGAATAAACAGATTAACGCATTCTACAGCATGCAAAGTGGCCCAAAAAAGAATTAGACACGTCCAAGATGTGTAACCGTTTCAAACACGACTCTGTCAGTTCTAAAAACCAAGACTCGTTTGCATGAAGAACTGGAGTTTAATGTTGGAGAGCTCAACACAAAATTTCATGCATGCACTCTTGTTTGTCTCGTTCATCCGAGTCTTTCAAATGTTTCCAGCAACTCAAGAGGAGTTCCATATTTGGAGATTGGCATAGCATCTTGCATGATGAAAGTTTGACTCAAACTTGGACTCCACATCATTTTCAATGCCAAAGAGCTTTCATGCAAAGCATAAAACAAAAATAGATTTTATTTGAACGCTGAAATAACACAAGTTGGACTGAGTTGACCACTTCTATTTTCAGCACCAATCTCTTCGTTGTTGTATACTTTTCTATATAAGTTGGCTTTTCAGCGTTGAATTGTATCCCTCTTTTGGCAAGATCAAATTCAGCCAAAGACTGAGTTTGTAACTTTTTTTCAGATTAATAGGACTATTTTTATTTTTCAGAATGCTGATATAATGTATTCATGTCAATGATTTGCATAAGTGATAGAATTTCTATTCCTTGTCAAGTCTTGATTCTTACCTAATAGCATAGTTGATCAGTTTATGCAGGTCATGTTTTGTGTTTGATGTCTCTTCGCTAAGTTTACAGTGGATATAAGTGGCTGGTTGGTGCCTTAAATCAGGGTTATTCTTTCATTTCCCTCAACTTTGAATCACCAGATAAAATATTTTCGTGAAATACTTATGCATATTGGTCAATTGGAGTTGAAAGTTCAGCCATTTTCTTGTCTAAATCAGTGTTCTTAGGAGCTCAAATTGAGTGGATCAATCAAAAAATACAGATGTATCACCATCATTAGGTAAGATTTCCGTTCAAATTTCTCTCTTTTCCCGACAGTTTGTAGCATAGAGCAAAGATCCTAATTGATACACCAAAGGGTGCTAGCCCTTAGAATCTAGAGATTCAATCCACTGATTAGGTCACCCACAGCGTAGGATTGTTTTCATGTTTCAGCAGACTATGAAGGCCTGAAACTACCTTCACAGGGGTGCAAGTCTAATTGACAACACACACTATGGCACAAGATAAGCTGATAAATTGATTACGGTTCTATGGACCTCCTTCATTGCTACAAACACTTACCATTCGCCTCCTTTCACATGTTTCTAGTTCCTATGTTGCTGAGAGGAATTGGTCTACATATAGTTGAATCCACTATGTGAAGAGGAACAAGCTTACCTCTAGAAGGGCAGAGAAGCTTGTTGTTGTGCATGGTGCCTTACGTCTGCATGATTACAAGGTAGATGTGTACAAGGAGAATACAGCATCATGGTCGAATGTAACACCCGAGGAGTTGAGGCAAGTTGATAAAGGGCATGATGCTCATGTAGGATTGCTTGGGGTCCCATTAAAGGAGCCAAATATGATTGCAACAATTCTAGTGATGAGGAGCAATTCATGCAATTATCTAATGATGACTCTGATTATTGAGTCATGGTCAATGCATCTAGGCATTTTTTTGTTTTTTTGCATTTTGATTTCCATTGTTGAAGCTTGAACTATTAAAACCCAAATTGTTGATGATCGATTGTCATCATAGCTTCAGCAAAGAAGCACATTGTAATCAATTTTAATCATTGGCATTAATGACTCATGAATAATAATGACAATATCATTCAATGTTGTATCATGGATGTATCAATGTTATTTTAATTAAATTCAATTTTTTTTTATTTTTTTAGTATATAATGTTATTTAATTTTTATATGAATTTTTAAAAGTCATACTCCCATTGTCTCCAAAATGTGGGAAATCATCTATCCCTCAGAACCCTCCTCCCCATCTAAGAAATTTATGTCGCACTAACCATACATTACCTTGACATCAAAATAGATTGTTGCTACTATTAGCAGATCATTTGTGCCCTCACTAAATGCATGCAGCTAGCCAAGCCTGTCTCACACCCATTCCAAAGTGAGTTTTGCGCAAAATAAATATCAAAGTTGCATGAATCACCCTAAAAATCAAAGGATTTTACATAGTTTTTACAAGGAGCTTGATTTTTAAGGTGATTTTGATGTAATTTTGAAAAAAAAACAAGTGGTGGAAAATAAAATATTCGCAACACTACCCTGTACCCCACCATCACCATCTATTGGAAACATTTCACTCTTTTCACACAAAATGTTGGGGTGATGAGATAAGTTAAATCCGCAATAGAGTCTCTCCCTAGATTAGCATTAGGAGTTCTAAAGCAACAATTCCACCAACTAATGGGCAGTTGTTACTTCCGTTATCATCTATTCCCACAATTTCCAAGGTTCCTGATGCAAATCCAAACTTATGATCCAGGGGCCACACCTCGGCCTACAAATAATCGACAAGGATGCCAACAAGTCTTAGATGGGGAATAGATAAGAAAGGAAATAACATATTTATTTATGAAGACGTATAAATAAATAAATGAAAGAGTAAGGCATGTGCCACTATGTTTTGAGATCATAACCACATTTCAATTTTTTATGCAATGTATAACTTAAAACTTTTATTGAGTTATGATTGGTGGTTGTGTACAAAAAGTCTAAGCGAATTTCGCCAATTGACACACCCATCACTTTCAATCCCATATGACCACCTTTTGCTTACCATTGACACAACTCTCTCATATACTCCATGTATTATATTGCCATTCATTCTAGAGATATTGTTTATTACAAATAATCATAACGAGACTAATGTAAGTTCCATATATGTCGTGTCTCACTTACAATCATGTTCAGCTCATATGAATGGTGTTATGATATGTTTGTACGTATGTTGTAGGGTTTAGGGGTTTGGGGTTTGAGGGTTGGGTTTTAGGTTTTAGGGTTTTAGGGCTTAGAGTTTAGGATTTAGGGTTTAGGGGAAGCTCTTTTGTCCAATTACGCAGAGAAAATGTGAGAAAAGAAATAAAAAAGGGTAGAATAAGGATTGCAACAAAAAAAGGAATATGCCCTGAGACAATGGAATATTCTGAAGAAGCAATAGAAAATGAGAAGAGATGGAGATCAGAATTCAGTAGTGTTCTATGGCAAGAACATAGTGAGACCAACAAAGCACAAGATTATGCCACAAGGCAAAAGAATAGGATGATACATTTTCTTCGATGTTTGGCGCTTAATATCGATGACTTTCAAAAGTAATCAATGGCAAACCATAGTAGCCTAATGACCTATCTTGATAAAATCCAACTAGGACTCACAGAGCTTCAAAAGACCCATATAGTTGATATGGCAGCAGTAGATCAAGTTGTTGGACATGTGTTGTATATTTTTCATGATTTATTCTCTACCAAACTATAGAGCTAAAATAGGGCCTTCCCCCCTTCATGGAGCAATGGTACTAGCTAGAGGAGATCATACAGGAACAGGGAAGCACTATAAGTGATAAATGTAATACCTTAGTGATTCCTAAGTGAACACTATTTCAGATCAGGCTCCTACATAACCTATAGAGAAGACAATGTTGTGGCATCAGAGGATGGAACACACAAAAAAAAGGCCCTCGAGCATTTAAATCTAAAGATACGGTTGAAATATTTTTTCACTGCCCATTAGACCTTGATTTCTGTGAACGTTGTATGTTTGGTAAACAAATTCGAGTGAAGTTTCCCAATAGTGCTACAAGATTAGAAGGAATTTTGCATTTAGTGCACACTAATGTGTTTAGACTTGTTAAAGTTCCATCATTACGAAAATCTCTGTAATATGTTTCTTTTATAGATGACTACTCGAGAAAAACTTGGGTTTATTGTATCAAGGCTGAATCTGAAGTTTTCATTAAGTTTAAAGAGTTCAAGGCTCTTGTTGGAAATCAGACAAAGAAGAAGATTAATGTCTCGAAGAGTAACAATGGTGGATAATAATGCTCAAATGCTTCCGAGCAATTTTGTAAGGATTTTGGAATAGAAAGGCAAAAGACAACTCGATATACACCACAATAGAATGGAGTTACAAAAAGAATGAATAGGACTCTGATGGATAACATAAGAAGCATGCTCAATGGTGCAAGATTGGAAAGAAAATTTTTGATAAAAGCAGTCACAACTACTTGCTATTTGATCAATAGATTGTCCACATCAGCCCTGGTTGATAAAACTCCACAAAAAAGCATGGATTGATAAGAAACCCTGCCTCAAACATCTTATATGTATATTTCAAAGAAAAAAATGACTAAGATGGACATCAAATCAGCAAAGTGTATCTTTATTAGATATGGTATTGGGTGAAAGGGTATAAGCTATGGAACCCTAAAACGAAGAAGACTGTTTATAGTTGCAATGTTATCTTCAAAGAAATGAAAAAGGGTTCCAAAACAAGGACAACCAAAAAATGGCCCTAAACAAAATTTAATTTGAAGAAGAGGGAGAAGTGTCTAAATTCAAAGCAATTGCAGAAGTTGAACCAAAGCAAGAGTTGCAAGAGGGAGTTTCAGATGAAGCTGAAGAGGAGGAACCAAAAGATGTAGAACCAAAAACTCCAATCCTGAGAAGATCAAGTTGAGTGAGAATGACACCTGATAGGTATAGTCTTCCTAATTTATGTTTTGCATTTTTTATCAGTTTTGTATGTTACTGAAAAAGTCCCAAACGCTGAAAGGAGGCTTTTGCCTCAAAAGAAATTAAGTCTTGGAAGAAGGCTATGGACAAAGAAATGGAGTCCTTAGATAAAAATCAGACATGGGACTTGTGAAATTATAATCTGAACGAAACCCTGTTGGCTACAAATAGGTATCTAAAAAATACGATGCAGATGGGAGAATGAAGTATAAAGTTTCCCTGGTAGGAAAGGGATTCTCTCAAGTAGAGGGAATTGATTTTGGTGAGATTTTTTCCCTATTGCTAAATTACATTCAATTAGATATATTATAGCTATTGTTGTTGCTTTCAATCTGAGAATAGAACATTAGGATGTAAAAACAATTTTTCTACAGGTGAGCTTGAGGAGGAAATCTACATGACACAACCAGAAAGCTTTAAGATAAACGGAAAAGTGGATTTCGCATGGAGGCTGAAAATTTCTTTGTACGACTTGAAGCAATCACCAAGAATGTGGAACTTGAAATATAATGCGTATGTATTGGGACTTGGGCTTGGAAGAAGAAAAGTTGATCCCTACGTTTAATTTAAACGAGAAAAATAAATTATCATACATAATTTAAAAACTTGTACTCAACAACCCAAAATTTTGACCTGTACTCAAGACCTAGCAATTACTCGACAGCGTTATCACCACTTTAAAAAATATATAAACTCATAAAATAAATTGACATAACATATAAAATTTGTTAAAAAATATGAAAAATAAATGTAGAGAACGTATAAGTATATTTTATATTCGTTTTTTACCAAACAAGAGTACAATACTCAGTTTTAGACCCAAAAAGAGTACAATGCTCATAGACTAGTCATCAATGCACCATAAAATCATCTCCAACACATCCTCTGTTGCGAAGTGGAAGGTAAGAAAGCATAACATTAGAAAATGCAAAACCACTAACTATAAGACTACACAACGGTCAACCCACATAAGACCTAAGTTGCCGCATTCAAATTCATGTTCGTAGAAGCTAAAATTCATAAAATATTCATTGATAAAAAAATCACAACTAAAATTTGTGATTAATTCAACTAAAAGAAATATACAAAAAAATTAAATTATAAAATATTTACCATTATTATACATTAAAATGTTTATTTATAAAATATATAAAAACTAAAACTTAAATTTGAAGTATGCAATGCTCTGTACCAAACCCTGCATTGCTCATGCAGTGGGAGTCATGAACAAAATTAATGTTGAATCCGGGAAAGGATATTGGACTACGATGAAAAGGATTTTCAGGTATTTGCATGGGACGTCAAACTTCGCAATCTGCTATAAAGGTAATCATGATGAAAACAAAACATTGAATCTACATGGCTTTGTAGATTCGAACTTGACTGGAGATCTTGATTGCTGACAATCTACCAATGGGTATGTGATTAGCTTGTTTGGTGGAGTTGTAAGTTGGATGAGCAAACGACAAGGTCCAAAGCAAGGCAGAGTTGCCAGAAAATGATTTTAATGCTTCACAGGGTCTGCAACGAGGTTTATGCAGACAAACTACTGAAGATCCACTACTTAGAAACTAGTTACAAACTGCTGAAGATCCACTATTTAGAAACTAGTTACAAACTGCAAAACTATTAAAACAAATTTTGAGCCCACATAAGTTGTACCAAGCCCATTAAATCATGCCATAGAGGT
Organism: Torreya grandis; assembly: GCA_037957365.1. Lineage (NCBI taxonomy): Eukaryota > Viridiplantae > Streptophyta > Pinopsida > Cupressales > Taxaceae > Torreya > Torreya grandis. The sequence goes on from JARHVA010000182.1 coordinate 2,429,239, forward strand.
GAATTTGCTTGTTAGTAATGTTTTCTTTGGTGTTTGAATTAAATAATATGTAAATTGTATGCAATTTATATTGTAACTAGGCTTCAAAAATGAGTTCTATGCAGTAGAATCAATTATTGCACTATCCACGGATCGTACCACAGGCTCCAAAGCAAGGCAAATTTGCCCACAAGATATGGAGATTGGAGAGAGGTCTTGCCAACTAACAACACATCAGCGTTGCTCTGATTCCATGTCGAATTATACATATACACAGGTACAAGATCTAGATATGAAATATAGCAGCAACGTTCACAAATACACAACATAGTGTGTATGTAGGAAAACCTCAAAAAGAAGTAAAAAAACCCACAGATTATTCATTCATTCAAAAACAATTTAACCCAACACATTCAATATCTCTCATCACTTCTTCTCAGAAACCCTTCTTCACAGAACTCTTTCATAATATTTGAATATTGAATTTGATTGAATGTTTGAATGCTCGAAATGATGATTTTACCACGTAAAATTAAATATAAAAGAAGTGAACAATTGTAACCAATGAGTTCAACCTTCGACACAAATTACAACAGTAAATTCATAACCATATATTTTATTATTTATTTACATAAGTATTAACTCACATAATATTAAATAATAATAAAATATGTTATTATTAATCTATCTACATAAGTTTGTATTAACTTAAATGTATTAATGACATGATATACCAATAACATTAAATTGTTTCAACACTCTCCCTTAATGTTAAGTGGAGAGTCATATCATAGCCACTTTTATACAAAAAAGATTTTAATTCATAAACCATCTACAATGAGTTTAGAGTGCATGTAACATTTGAAGGATTTAAAAACCTTCATCGTGTCAATATCACTTTTTGAAACAAAAAAAATTATAATCCATAAACTACTCATAATAAATTTAGGTTAGCACAATCGTGAAACTACATCTCATAGACATTTTTTAGTCTTTTATAATATAAAGACCTCCATTACAATATATGCTTTTAAATATTGGGTACACTGTAAACTCACATATGGTGAAGTTTACCAAAATCACATAAAGTAACATATTACAAAGCTTTTACAATTCGAGAAGTATAAAGAAAAACAATAAACACATGGTCATTACGAAGTGACATTGTCATGCACACCCTTCAATGGCAACTCCAAGAGGCCCAACATTGTACGAAACTTGTAAAACTTGGTAGCGTCGAGTGTTTTTGTGAAGATATATGTCATTTAGTAATCCGTAAGGCAAAACTAGAGAATAATATCACTATTGAAAACTTTTTTCAAATAAAATGCACATAAAATTCAATATGTTTAGTTATTTGATATTGCACTAAATTTTTTGCCAGAACTTTATAACTTTGATTATCACCAAAAAAATGGTACCATGAAAAAAATCCAATCGGAGTTCTAACAACTTTCGCAACCACATGGCATTTTAACATCCATAACACTTTTATACTCTGTTTCTGTAGAAAATATAGAAATAATAAGTTATTTTTTTCTATTCCACGTGATAGCACCTACACCAAACTTGACAAAAATTCAGAAGTAGACTTGCGATCTATAATATCACCAACATGATCAAAACATCAAATAACCATATAAATTAGTATTATTAATGGAAGAATAATATAAACCAAAACTTACAATTCCTTTGATATATCGAAATATCTATTTTGCTAATTTCCAATGATCGAAGTACAGATCCTACTTGAATCTAGAGGCAACACCAACAACAAATAAAATATTTGGCCTACTAATAGTTCGAAAAATCAAACTACAAACTAGTTGTTTGTATAGGGTTGGATTAGTTTTATCATAAATAGGTTTTGGATCAAGCTTTACACTAACTTGAATAGAAGTAGATGTACGCTTCCATTCAAACATATTAAACTTAACAAGTAGGTCATGTGTATATTGAGATTAAGATACAACAATTAAATTTTTACCCTGAAATACAGTCATTCTTAGAAAGTAATGAAAGATGCTTAGATCAATCATTTCAAAATATTGATTTAGTTTGTCTTTATATTTAAAAAGCAAACTAATTTGATCGTCAGTAATAAGATCAACAAAATATAATACAATTAAGATAATGGTTATTTTTAACTTTTATAAACAAATCATTATCAGAATAACAGTTAGAGAAACCTAATTCTTTCAAATAACTAGTGATTTTAGAATACTAAGCTCGACGAGCTTGTTTTAAACCATAAAGAGATTTTTTTTAACTTACAAACATAATGTTCTTTGTTAGGTTCAATGAAACTTTAGATTAAATTATATATATTTTTTCTTCTAAATCACCATTTAGGAAGGCATTTTTTACATCCATTTGGTATAAAATTTAACCATTTTGAATTGTAAGGGTAATAAGCAATCTAACAATACTAATTTTTACTACAGGGCAAAAATTTCAACATAGTCGATCTTGGATTTTTGAGTAAAAATACGAGCAACTAATATAGCTTTGAATTTGTCAATTTTACCAATTGAATAATATTTAATTTTGTAAAGACGTTTAGAATCAACAATGTCTCTTAGGCGGAAGCAAGACAAGATCTCAAGTCTGATTTTTATTTAACGTTTTATATTCAAATTGCATAGCGTCTTTCCATCTATCATCTTGAATGGCTTCCTCGAAAAATTGAGGTTCACATTCATTCAGAGTCATCAAAGCATGATAGGTGTGTTCACTACTAATTAGTTTATTAAGATTATCAAGATTAGATGACTAAATTAAGGATTCAGCCCATTTAGGTTTTATAGTTTGAACACAAAGTGGAAAAAGTTCCCCCTCAGACTCTTAAGTTATCCAAAATTGGATCAACTTCCTCTAAGACATCTGTTTCTTCTTAAGGAATAACAAAAGAGTCAGGGTCATTGAAAGAAACAATTTGAAGGGGTTCCAAAAGGACTCACAAAATTATTTCTCAAGGATTTAGACATTTCTATTCTCAATGATTTGACGTTTAGACGAATCATAAATTCTTAATCTTTTAGTTTTTCCTCCATAACCTATGAAAATGCAAGAACATGAGGTAGGATCAAGTTTTTTTTCTTTTTGTTTTAAGAATAAAAATTAAAATAGGACTACCAAATATCCTAAACTGAATAACACTCGATTTCTTATTAGACCACATTTGTATGGTTATTATGATGCTAATCATATTGTTGATATTACAGATTCTAAATCTATTTTTAGATGTGTTTAAGTTTAGTGCAAGGGTTATCACTTGAAATGGTAAAAAACAATATAATGTTTCTATCTTTTCTACAGAAACTGAGTATACAAGTGTTATGGAAGCTATTTAAAAAATCATGTGGCTATAAAAGTTGTTAAAAGAATTCAATTTGGATGTTTTTCATAATACCACCTTTCTCTATGATAATCAAAGTTGTATAGCTCTAACGAAAAATTCAATACAGCACCAAAGAACTAAGCATATTGAAGTTCATATACATTTTATCCGAAAAAAGTCTTCAATGGTGATATTGATCTCCAATTTTGTCTTACAAAGGACCAAATGACAGGTATCTTCACAAAACCATTTGATGCTAACGAAGTTTTTCAAATTTTGTACAATATTGGACCTCTCGGAGTTACCATTGAGGGAGTGTTCATAACAATATCGCTTCCTAACGACCGTGTTTCTTTCTTATCTATCCCTCTCAAATTGTAAAAGTATTGTAATAAGTCATTTTATGTAATTTTGATAAACTTCACCATATGTGAAGTTACAGTGTACCCAATACTTAAAAACATATCTTGTAATGGAAGTCCTTATCTTATAAAAGGCTCCAAAATGTTTGATTATTTAAGAGAAGCTGTGAGATGTAGTCTCACGATCATGCTAACCTAAACTTACTCTAAGTAGTTTATGGATTATAATTCCTTTTGTTTCAAAAGATGATATTGGCATAATGAAAATTTTTAAAACCAAATATTACATGCACCATAAATTCATTGTAGATGGTTTACGAAGTGTAACTCTTTTTTTATAAAAGTGGCTATCGCATGAATCTCCACTTAACATTAAAAGAGTGTTGGAACAATTTAATGTTATTAGTATATCTTGTCATTAATACATTAAAATTAATATAAACTTATGTAGGTAAATTAATAACATATTTTATTATTTAACACTATGTAGGTTAATACTTGTGTAAATAAATAATAAAATATATGATTATGAATTTACTGTTGTAATTTGTACAGAAAGTTAAACTCATTGATTACAATAGTTCACTATATTTATATCTGATTTTATGTGATAAAATCATCATTTTGAACATTCAAACATTCCAACAAATTCAATATTCAAATATTGTGAAAAAAATCTGTGAAGAAAAGTTTCTGAGAAGTGAAAAGGAAAGATTGAATGTATTGGGTTATATTGTTTCTCAATAAATGAATAATCTTTGTAAGTTTTTTTAATCTCCCTATGAGGTTTTCACGTACATATTGTTGTGTATTTGTATGATTTGCTACTATACTTCATATCTAGATCTTGCACCTATGTATAAGTATAATTTAACATTCAACAAGTGGAAAGTTGTTAGAAATGTGTTGTATATTTTCCATGATTTACACTCTACTAGACTATCAACCCTCATGGATCAAAGAGGTAGAAGAATTCTATATCAAGAGAATACTAGAGATAATGTCAACAAGGAACTACTTCATCTCCATTCTCAAATACCTGATCATCCAGACCTCCAATGTTTGTATAAGCTTGCAGATGAAGATGAGGAACATATATCTTCCTTCACAAACAGTGCTTCAAAAGAAGAAAATCTCTCAGATATCAGTGAAGAAGACCATGTCTATATGATTAAGCGAAACAAAAGATCATACATGCATCCAAGCCTTGTTATATATAATGATCCAAAAGGAAAAGGTAAGGCTTTCTCTAAATATGAACTTCCTCCAGAAGTCCTTCTACACAGAGGAAATTCATCATGTTCCAACTCAAAGGTTGGTCAGATCCAACAAATCAATCTACATTGAAGTAGACATTTCTCCTAAAAGGTATCATCCTAGAAAGGTTGATGCATTTTCAGATGACGCCAACTTCAGCTCACTCTGTAGAAAAGAGATTATCCCTATTAAATACTAGAAGCCAAATCCTGAACCAATCATTGCTTTAATAACCAATAGTGGTAAAATGACTTATTATTATGCACCTACAATTCCATTAATTATTTCTGAGCATAAATTTTATTGTACACTTCATATGTCTAATGAGCAAGATGAATATATGCTTCTAGGACAAGATTTTATTGAAGCATATGGCCCCTACATTGATATAATGTATGTAGCTCTGCGTGACAAAGATAAAAACAATCATCTGCAATGGCAAGAACATTATCAAACTACATGAGAAAGGTTCAGTCATTTCCATGGGAAGTCTCAACGAAAGTCTTCATGCCAAAAAGGCTTAAGGGAGGATTTAGGATGGAACCAAAGCAAGTACAAACCGTAGCATAGCAGTTGCAGTTACAAAAAAAAACAATTCAGTCAACCCTCCTGGATCAAATAGGTAGAAGAATTTTACAAAAGAAGAATATCAAAGGTAACGTTATTTCCTTTGAATCACGAATAGAAGAATTCCGAAATTTTAATTGTTCAAGATTGTTGTAGATTAAATCCCTTAAAATTTTGGGATAAGGATTCTCATATAGCTGAAATAAATCTGGTTCATGAAAATGTTGATGTGTTTGAGAAACCAATAAGTTGTATAGACCTAACCAACCTTAAGCTCTATTTACGCCATTTGAAAATTATAAAGATAGGATTTGAATGTGTGCAACTACGCTTGTATTGTCCCTTTTTATCATATATTTAGGGAGGCTTTCACCTTACATTAAATTTTGACGAACACTGATGTAAATCGAACACACAACCCTTCGATGAACTTGAAGCGAACCGTCCTGATTAGTTCTAGACACAGACAATATCACTCCACCTAAAAATTTGCAAGGTCTCCATCCTAACAACCCACCCTTCAAAGAAGTCAACGTTCAATATTGAAACATAGATTACTACTCTCACAATGACTCAATTTCCCACACTCATAATGTCAATAGTCACCTAATCTCACTCTCAGAGGAATTAGATAAACGTGTTTATACATGATTGGGCCAGTAAGTATGATTTAGATATTGCACGAGATCCATGATGATTTTACATGCATCAATAGCATTCAGGAGCTATTATCTATTCACCTAGAATACAAGAGCTTACCTACAGAATTTAAAAAGATACTAAATCACTTCCAACAAGATTACATGGCCAAGTCACAATAGTGTGACTTTCATCAACCCTCGCCAAAAATAGCAACCACCCAAAGACCTCACATCACCCCCAAAATTCCTTGTTGAATCCCTCAATACCCAAATTTCACCTATCCTGGCAATTTTAGCTGCAACTAAACTAGTCCAAATTCCCACGTGAATCCTCCTTGTGGTTGGTTTTTTATCCAAACAATATCACTCCACCTTTATTTTTGTCAAGTTCTTATGCCTCACACCCACCCTTAAGAATGTGTACAATTTTCAGAACATTGTCAAAGTTAGGCTACCTGTCAACCAATTTATTTGATCCTATTGTCGCTAATATTATAGACCAGAAACGATGCCCTAAGGGCATTTAGGGCATACCCATCGAGTTTCTAGATTTGTCCATGTTCAAGTTTTATAAAAGCCACCTACAATCTATCTTACAATCAAGGACAACATTGTTTCAAATGGTAAAGCAAAACCAATTTCTCTATGCCATAATAGACCCAAAACCCTAGGTCACCAAATGAACCTCCAAATAATCAGAATCATCCTATCCAAGAAAGTTTGGCTAGGTTTAAACTCACCCATATTCCTCCACCTATTAGACAAGGCAAGTCTGACTAGTCAATCTTGCCTATATTTCTCCCCAAATTAGGCAATTGATTTTGGTTGTAGCCTAATCAACCCAAACTCCTCCAAAAATCAAATTGGTGAGTTTGGCTATAATCAAATCTGCTCATGTAGTTGCAACCACTAAAACAGAGAATGTTAACACCAAACTAATTTTTCCTATTCAGCAACAACACCAAGGCAAACCCTCAAACATTGCACTAACTAAAGGCAAATTCAACTATAACACCTCCTAGGTCTCAAATTGATCCAAATCAGAATCTCAAAATCCCACATTCATTGTAGACGAAATGAATTAACTAATAGACAAAATGATCCAACAACAATCTTAGGTTCTAGCCAACATTCAACATCTTTTGATGAAACATCTTGACTTAACCATGCCTACTCACCCTAGATCTCTTGGCGATATCAAAACAATCTTGCCCCTAATTAAGATATATGGTCATGTCAAAGACTTGTCCCTAATTAAGATATATGATCATGTCAAAGGCCTCCCTAAAGGATACAATGAAAACAAATCATGGTGGTGGCATGGCAACTATGGCCAATCAAGTCACTCATGTAGAGACATCAGATGATTTGCATGGAGCTACATGTGAACAAAATTTTGAATTTGACACCTCACTCAATGATGTAAAATAAGTTTCTCTTCAAGCAAACACAGGGACAAAAAATCTACAACTCAAACTGTTTCTCATGTCAAAAATCATGCACATGCACAAAACATAGTGGCAAAGACAAATGCTCAAAACATGACATACGTGGGAAAACTTCACAAGGAGGTAAAAAAACCACAATAATTATTCATTCATCGAGAAACAAGTTCACTCAATACAATATCTCTTTCTCTTCACTTTTTTTTCAAACCCATTCACAGATCCAATGTTTGAATATTGTCAATGTTGAAATAGTTTGAATGCTCGAATTTTTTAATTTTACTACGTAAAATCAAATAAAAGTTAATGAACCGTTGTCACCAATGGGTTCAACCTCCCACACAGATTATAACAGTAAGTTCATAATTATATAGTTTATTATATATTTATACAAATATTAACTCATGAAATATTAAAATAATAAAATATAATATTATTATTTTACCTAAGTTGTATTATTATTAATGTCATGTCATATACCAATACATTAAATTGTTCCAACACTCCCCCTTAAATGTTAAGTCATGATACATCTCATATCCACCTTTATACTAAAGGAATTATATTTCGTAAACCATCTACGATGAGTTTAGCGTGCATGTAACATTTGAAGGGTTTAAAAATTTTCTTCATGTTAATATTATCTTTTGAAACAAAAAAAATTATAATCTATAAACTATTTAGAGTAAATTTAGGTTGACACAATCACACATCTCACAATTTATCATGAATAATCAACCAAGCATTTTAAAACCTTTTATAAGATAAGGACCTTCATTATAAGATATATTTTTAAGTATTGAGTACACTATAAACTCACATATAGTGAAGTTTACCAAAATCACATAAAGTGACTCATTACAATACTTTTACAAATTAAAAAGAAGTAAAGAGAAAAAAAAGAAATACATGGTTATTAACAAGCGACATTGTCATACACTTTCCCTCCATAACAACTCAGAGAGGCCAAGCATTGTATGAAACTTGCAAAACTTGGTAGCACCAAATCGTTTTGTAAAGATATTTGCCACTTGTTTATCCATAAAACAAAATTGCAAATCAATATCACTATTGAGGAGTTTCTCTCGAATAAAATGCACATAAACTTCAATATACTTAGTTCTTTGATATTGTACTGAAGTTTTTGTCAGAGTTATACAACTTTGATTATCACAGAGAAAGGTGGTATTGTGAGAAACATCCAAATGAAGATCTTTTAACAATATTCGCAACGACCTGACTTCTTTAACAGCTTTCATAACACTTTTCTACTCCATTTTTGTAGAAAAATAAAAACAATAAGTTGTTTTTTGCTGCTACAAGTGATGGCACGTACATCAAACTTAAACGCATATCTAAAAATAGATTTGTGATCTATAATATCACTAGCATAATCAACATCTCAAAAAAAAACATAAATTAACATTATCAATAGAAAAATAATATAAACCAAAATTTACAATTCCTTTGATATACCCAAGTATCCGTTTTGTTAATTTTCAATGATCTAAGTATGTATTTTGCATGAATTTGAAATACTTAAAATTAACACCTATAACAAATGAAATATTTGGCCTAGTAATAATTAGATAAATCAAACTATCAACTAATTGTTTGTATAGAGTGGGGTTAACTTTATCACAAGCAAATTTTGGATCAAGTTTTACACCAACTTCAATAAAAATAAATGTAGGCTTAAGGTCAAACATATTAAACTTAACAAGCAAGTTATGTGTATATTGAGATTGAGAAATAATTGAATTTTTATTTTGAAATACAATCATTCTTAAAAAATGAAGAATGCTTAGATTAGTCATTCAAAATTACTTAGTTTATTTTTATATTTAAGACAAACTAATTTGATTGTCAGTAATAAGAATATCATCAACATATGATACAATTAAGATAAAATGACTAAATTCAACTTTTACAAAGAAATCATTATCAAAATAACAATTAGATAAATCTAATTCTTTTAAATAACTAGTGATTTTAAAATACCAAACAAACCATAAATAAATTTTTATAACTTACAAACATAATGTTCTTTGTTAGGTTCAATGAAACCTTTAGGCTCAATCATGTAGATTTCTTCTAGATCACAATTTAAGAATGCATTTTTTACATTCATTTGGTGTATGATCCAGCGATTTTAAGCTGCAAGAGCACTAAGCAATTTAACAGTACTCATTTTTGCTACAGAAGCAAAAGTTTCAACATAGTCAATCTAGGGTTTTTGAATAAAACCATGAGCAACTAATATAGCTTTGAATTTATCAATTTTACTAATTGATTTAAATTTCATTTGTCGAGCTATCTAGAACCAACAATATGCCTCTTAGATAAACGGGACAAGAGCCCAAGTTTAGTTTTTAATTAAGTTTTATATTCAGTTTGCATAGCAATTTTTTCTCTATCATCTTGAATAACTTCTTCAACAAATTGAGGTTCGCATTCATACAAAGTATTCAAAGCATGATAGATGTGTTGACTCCTAGTTAATTTATTGCGATTATCAAGATTAGATGATTGAATTAGGTATTTAGCGCATTTAGGTCTTTTATTTTGAACATGAAGTGAAAAAGGTTCCCCTTCAAACTCTAAGTTATCCATAATTGGATCAACTTCCTCTAAGGCATTTGTTTCTTCATAAAGAGTAACAGAAGAGTCAGGTTCATCGAAAAAAACAATTTGAGGGTGTTCCACAGAAGGCTCATAAAATGATTTCTTAAAGATTTAGACATTCATATTCTCAATGATTTATTGTTTAGACGGATCATAAACTTTTAATCATTTAGTATTTCCTCCATAACCTACGAAAATACAAGAATAAGAGGTAAGATCAAATTTCTTTTTTTTGTTTTAGAAAAAAAGATGAAAGCAAGACTACCAATTATCATAAGATAAGCAACACTTAGTTTCTTATTAGACCACATTTATAAGGGTGTAGAAAGATGCAAAGTTTAAGTAGAGACTCAATAAGAATGTGCACAACAATATTCATAACTTCAGCTTGCAAGAATTTAGGAACATTTACAGAATGTAACATTGATCTAGTCATTTCAAAGATGATTTGATTTTTCCTTTCAGTATTTTCATTTTGTTGTGGGAAATAAGTTGTTAACTCTCTTTGTAAGTCATAACTAATACAAAATGAATCAATTTTTTTATTAATACATTCACCTTCATTATCAGTTATTAATCTCATAATAGAAAAATTAGAAGAATTTTCAACTAAAGTTTTAAATTCCTTGAATTTAGATAACACGTCAAATCACTTCTTAATATAATAAGACCATATTCATCCTATAGTGATCATCAAAGAAAGTAGTAGCATATAAAGAACCGTTAAGAGAAGCAACTTCTAGATGTCCTCTAACATCACTATGAGTAAGCTCTAAGGGACGAGAGGAGTTAACATCATGATTTTTATGAAAGGGTTTAGTGTGTTGCTTACCACGTAAGCGGCCCTCACACGTTTCATGATGAGAAAAAATAGCATGAAGACCAACCACAAGATCATGACAAGACATATCATATAAACTTTTAAAATTAACATGAACTAGTCTTTCATGCCACAATTGAGATTCATTTTTACTTTGCATTGAAAGACATAGAAGAAACAAAAAACATGAATAATTCATTCTTTTACATTCTTTCAGCAATCAGAGAACCAAATTGATTCTTATTACACTATTTATCCTTAAGCAGAGTTACTATAAAATTATCATTTGTAAGCTGAGAATAGAATAATAGATTTTTCTTAAGTTTAGGAACATAGAAAATATCATTTAAGAATATATTTGCAAATCTAGCTTTTTTTTTGTTTGGTAGCTTCTAAAAATGAATTATCACTTAAATCCTTTAAAATATATCTTTAGTCTTCGATAAAATATTTGATAAATATGTCATGTGATGCAACACACCACTATCTAAAATTCATTCATTATCGTTAGAAGCAAATAAGGTAGCATAGAGTGCAATAGTGTTAGTATCATAAATGGAATAACCAACGAGTAACTATCAATTGGTCAATTACTCACCAAAAATTTCACCCGACGAGTAATCATCGCTCGAAACTGCAGGTAACAATAAAAATAATTGAACCGACAAATAACCCCCAGTTACTCGCCGGTTTTGCCTCCCACGAAACCCACGCGGGATACACACGCAGAAACGCTGCAAACGCGAATCCCCCCCTCAAATGCTACTCAAATACAGAAAATACGGGAAATGGAGTCTTATAAAATGCAACGCACCTCACTCTTCACTCACACAAGATTTTGAGCATTCTAAGACGGATTGAGGAGATTTGAACCAAAAAAATTCAAGTACATTTTTTTTTTTTTTAATTTTCAAGCATGAAAATGAATTCTAAATTAAATTGAAAACATGTTTGATACATATTTGTGATGTTTAGTATACAAATTTGATGCATTCCATTTTAATTGCATACATTCAGTGAATTTCCGTCAAATTTCATGCATTTATTTTTTTTAATTTAAATTTCCAAGCATGTAAATGAATTTTAATGCAATAGAAAACATGTTTGCTACATCTTTGTGATGCTTAGTATACAAATTTGATGCATTCCATTTTTATTACATGCATTCCATAATTTTTTGTCAAATTTCATGTATTTATTTATTTTATTTTATTTTTAATTTTCAAGCATGTAAAGTTTTGTAATTTAATGAAATACATGTTTGATAAATATTTTTGATGCTTAGTATACAAATTCAATGTATTCCGTCGAATTTCATGCATTCGGTTAAATTTTCGTGTTTATTATTTATTTAAATTTGTTGTTTATTATTCCGTTAAATAACCGTTATAGATTATATTTATAATTTGTTCGTTAAAATTGTAAATCATAAATGTATTTTAGTTCCCATTTTATAGTTTATAATTATCATTTATTTATCGTATTTTAATTAATAATTTGTATTTAATGTTTTTAATTTTTAATTTTTTTTGTTGTTTTTAACATGTTTGCGCTTTGCAGGTTATCCATTAGCAAACAATGACATCTAGTAGTGCATCAGATTCACATTCAGTGAATAGTAGCCAATCGATTCCCCCTCATGCTCGCACCGGTGCATGGAAGTATGTCACAAGTTCGAACGTCCCAAACGGTTTTGATTTGCAACTTTTGTTCAAAGCGAATGTCAGAAGAAATCAATCGCATGAAATACCATCGTTCATGCATTCTTTGCCGCGACGTTGTGCCTTGTTTCAATGTCATTGAAAAGACGAAATGAGAGATGATGGCGGAGCTTGCATCACTGGATGAAAAGAATCTAAAAAAGACAAGGATGCAATTAGTCCTAACAGCGACTATTGGTGCCACATCAACAAAGGAAGAAATGGCAACGATGACAGAGATTGTAGGCTCTAGTTGTAGTCCATGCAAATGTCATGGCACATCTGCACCACCTTCATCTCAGTGACACTTTTTTATGCTTAAAAACACACCTGGAGCACAACTTTCACTCCAAGCTACAAGATGGAACAAACTGGCGCATGCAAAAGCAGATAAAGCATGCACAATTTTTTTGTACTTCAACAACCTCCCTTCAACGTGCCAAGGAGTCCATACTGAGAATATTTCGTTATAGCATTGACAATTGCAGAGAAAAGGTACAAGGCACCCTCTCCAAAATACTTGAATGAGAAGTTGCTTAAAAATGCAGTTGAAGACACAAAGTTGATTGTCGAAGATCAGAAAAGGTTGTGGCATAAACTGGATGCACCATTCTTTTTGATTGATGGACAGATGAAAAAAGACGCACCTTCATCAACTTTTTGGCATCTTCAAATGGTGCGCTGATATTTTTGAAGTCTATTGATGCATCAAGTAAAATTAAAAATGCAAAAACTTTAAGATTGATGCTAGAAGTTGTCTTAGAGGTGGGCATAGAGGATATCCAAATTATTACAGACAATGCAACAGCATATATGGGGGTTGAGAGACTTCTTAGGGAGAGACATCCATCTCTCTTTTGGACACCTTATGCGGCGCATTGCCTTGACCTTCTTTTAGAGGACATAGGCAAACTTTATTAGATGAGTCCAGTTGTTGGAGAAGCTAGAGAAATAACTAAGTATATCTACAATCACCCTTGGATTCTCAGCTTGATGAGAGAGCACACCAAGGGAAAAAAGCTTGTTTGAACAAGGGTCACCAGGTTTGCAATGAACTTTCTTACATTGCAAAGTATGTGTAGTTTGTTGACTCTTTTGAAGTAGAGGTTTGTCTCTCAAGCATGGATGAAATCATCTTATTCGAAGAACGCTAATGGAGTGAAGGTTTCAAATACAGTTTTTAGTGGGACTTTCGAAATGAGGGCTATAGAAATTGTGAAGGTAACTTGAAATTGCAATTTAAATTTCAAGTTGTTTCCCTTGTTTTCAATTTTTTAAACTTAAAGTTTTTCTTTTAAAATTTATATATAAATTTGTAACACGAACTTTAATTTGTTTGTAACGTTGTAGCTTTCGGAGCCTTTGGTGAGGGTTTTGCGATTAATAGATGGAGAGCAAAATCCAATGGGATATATTTATGAGGCCATGGATAGAACCAAAGAGGCAATGCAGCATTATTATAGAGGGAATCGTGCCAAATTTGATCCTATTTGGGAGTTGATTGATTGGAGGTGGAACAATCAACTCCACCAATCCATCTATGCAGCGGAGTACTATCTTAACGCCAAGTTTTTTTACTCCGATGACTTCACAGATGCTAGTGGAGAGGTTATGGAGAGGCTCTCAACATGCATTAAGAATATGATCCCTGATGTTGAGGTGAAGAACCTCATTATTGCAAAGTTGCAGAACTACAAGCAGGGAAAGGCAAGACTCTTTTCTTCAGCACTAGCCATCCGAAAAAGAGCCACACAGTCATCAAATAATACAAAATGAAGTCTTTACTTGTAGTTGTACCTTATCAATTACATATTTACAAATTTACAATTATTAATTTCTTACAAAGTTTTAAATATCTTGTTTGCAAGGTCGTGGTGGGAAAAATTGAGATGAAAATACCCCAAATCTTCAAAAGCTAGCCCTTCGGATTTTATCTCAGTCTTGTAGCGCTTCTGGATGTGAACGCAATTGGAGTTTGTTTGACTCCATTCACACAAAGAAGCGCAACAAATTGAGTCAAGAATGGCTCAATGACTTAGTGTTTGTGCAATACTACCTTCGACTTCGTACAAAGAAGTTGGAGAATGCATCAGAGAAACCTATCAATCTAGACGAGATCGATCCCTATAGCAATTGGATTGCACAAGAGGAGGCCCCCATGCTCACATAGGAAGAGATTGTTGATTTCGAGAGACAGGTAATGGAGGGTGCAGCTGAAGCAAGAGGAAAGATTGGATTGGAGGACATCTTTGGAGATGAGGCAAAGACAGAGATAGAGCCACAAGGACAAGTGCAGCCTTCTAGACAGCGCGACGGGTCCGTCGAGTGGGAGGACTAGAGTTTCTCAGCATCTCTTATTTTTCCAGAGGGCAGGAATGAAAAAATTATAGATTATTGTAATTTGTACTTGTAGTCTTGTAGATTCTTGTATAAGACTATAAGTCTATTTGTACTTTGAGACTTTGTTGTATTCGCATGATTATGCGATTTTGTACATTCTATGTATTCAAATCTAATAGAAAACACTTTCTCTATGTTTTACAGACTCATTGCATCTATTTTGTTTCTATAATTTCTACGAAAATAATGTTATTTTTTAAAATTCTAGTATTTTTTGTCTTTACCGGTTAATCAACCGAATGGGTCGAATAATCGTCGATTACCCATTTTGGGCCCTCGGTGAGTACTCGCCCCAACCGGTTATGCGAATTATGGAACTTAGTATTATGATCTTGTTTGTCGTTTTAATTATGGTTTTGATTTTTCTGTTGATTTTGATTAGAACAATTATTTCCTTTGTTATTTTTAGAGTTTTTATTATTAGGCATGTTCTTATTTTTGTAACAATCTTTTCTTTTATGTCCAAATTTACCAAATTGATTGTAATTTCTATTAAATTTGACTTTATGATTCTTGTTTCTAGATTCCTTGTTCCAATCTTTGCCATTGGCAGGGTTAGGTTTAGAATTATTTTTTCTGGTTTCTAGTGTTTTCAAAAACACTATTAACGTGCAAGTACTTGACTGGCATTCACTTTATAATCAAAGTTTGATAGCGCGTGTTCTTGAATAAAAAGAGCAGACAGTGTAATGAGATCATGAATGTCTTGTTCTTTTTAGTATTTAGAATCAAAAATAGAAATAAAATTGTGAAACTTTTCACAAATGTTTAACTGATTATTAAAGTACAAAAATTGATCTTGAATAAGATTACAATTACAACCATCTAGCTGAAATTTAATGTTTTTAATTTTTGCAAAAAAATTATCTACTTTTTGTCATTTTTCATGGGAGTAGTAAGCAGTTCAAGTATAATTTTAATGGTTTTTAAAGATGAGTGCCCTCATGCATAGATTCAAGGAGTTTCCAGGCATTGTCGAATGCTCTAATTGTCGACATGGAGTAGGAATCATTCTTTACACTCCTCAAAATGATTAACATGGCTTCTTGTAATTTTTGTTGAAACGCATTGGAAAATTTTGCTGTGACATGTCTCCTTAACGGGGGGTTTTTAATCTTGAAGTTCCAAAGTTTTTAAACTATAAACTTGACTTTAACATGGATTTTTTAAATGTATAGTTTGACCCACTCAACATTTGCGACTTATCTAACACAAAATTTGAAGCCATAACTTCCTTTCAAAAATTCGAGAATTTTCTAGTTTTTTTTTAATACTAAAATGAAACTCAAAAAAGTTTCAAAACACGAACTTTTAATGTGATTTTATACTTTATTTTTGTACTAAAACAAATAATTTAATGTTTAAACAACAATAAACATTTAACCATATGCAAAACAATTCCAAATGTCACAAAAAATGCAACAATTGCAAATGTCGCAAGTGTCACAATAAGACTTTTACAAGGTATAAAGACAAAATAAACTTTTAATTGATTATTTCGTTCAAAAAAATGTTCGACTAAGAAAAATTTTGACTAAAAAAGATGGTTTAGCGTGTTTTGAACCTTGCACTTCTTTTTTACAAGTGTTTTACAAAACTACAACTACCAACTCGCCTTCAACACTTTATGAACCAAACATGCATGATATGCTATTTAAAACGTATTTTTCAATTTTCTTTCAATAAAAAAATAAAATTAACATGCATGTGAAAAAACAATCACAGGATTTTTAATTTTAGGTTAAAAAACTAATTGGTAAGTGGGGCCCTCCACTTGATTGCATGGAAAATCCTTTATCTACAAAAACAAATTAATAAATTAATTTTTAAAACTATATACTAATCTTTGTATGCCATCAAAGCAGCCATGGTGCAAGGAGGGAGGCAAGGCACAGTAGTTAGTCTACGCGAAGCCAGAAAAAGGACTTTAAAAATGTCGTACTTAGTGAGTCTACACGAAGCAGATCTGAACTTGTGCTCTTTCTGCCATTAATGGATGTTTGGTGTGAATCTTATTATTCCTCCTAGCTTCTTTGATTGCTTGGTGAGCCTAGTTTATGATATACTCATGCAATTAGCTAGTTTGGGAGGTTGTGTGAATAAGGATTGTCTTGTGTTAATCTAATGTTCGTTCAAACTTTATGCGAGTGTCTCATTCAGATTTGGTGCATCACCTTTTTAGCTTTCTTAGTAACCCTATTCCCCTTTTCTAACCCTTTTCCCAGCAGTAGCATTAGTCAAGGTGATCTATCAAGAGGAAGTCGGCCTTCTTAGGGGGTTCAACCCCAATATAGGATACCCACAATCTGAGGTTGTTCCAATTTTGTGGCTTAGTTGGAGAGACCCTGAAGAACCCCCTCCAAGGGTGCAAACTAATGCCACAACAGATTCCGGCGCGTCCAATGGGACCAATTGTTCACTAAGTGAAGAGTTTTGGTGTTCTCTTCATCCAATCAGCCTTTGGAGGCATGTGTGCAAACATTAATGGCGACTCCAAGTATTTATCAGCTGGTATAAGCAACCCGAGTGCCCAATTATCATTGTTTGGTATGTATCATCACCCATTTGATCAAAATGCATGTTCTTTCATTCCTTATTCTTCATATCAGACTAGAAATGTTTATGGCTTCACCCCATGTGGCTCTCAAGATTCAGTGTATCAGCCTTGTCAGTTTGTCTCTCTCTAGTCAACTAGAAAAAGAGTCTTAGGGAGATAAAACTTGATTTTGAAAAAGAATTGAGAGAGATTGACAGAGTGGAAGAGTGTTATAGGCAGCAAGAAAATCTTGAATACCAAGCTTTTGTTCAGGAGCAAGAGTTGAGGTTTCAAGAAGAGTGCTTGGTTAGGCAAGACCAAGCCAGGAAAGAAAATGACTATCAGTTGTTCTTAATAAAGAGAGCAGCCAGCCCTAAACCTCAATTGCTCTCTCCTACCCCTGTTTATGCTCAAACCCAGCCCCTTAGTCCACCTTGTCAAATCTCATCTTTGTCAAGAGACAAGCAAATCATTAAGACCATTCAGCTGAAGAACATGACGCCATCCCATCATGGATCTTCTCCTATGCCAATGACCCTAACTGTGTCATACCCTCTCTTGTGAAACCACACTCTCCTATATCCATTCAGGGAGGAGAAAAGGTGGCTATATCTTACACATTTCCATCGTGGAAATCAGCTCAGAAAGGCATAAAGAAGAAAGAGGAAGTGCTAGTTGAGGCAATCCAAAAAGTAGTCTCGAAAGGGGAGAAGTTAGTTGTTCAAAAAGTGAATCAGGAAACCATAGCTCAGCTCAATGAGCTTGCTCTACAAGATTTTCAAGACTCTCTCTCCTTTCCCCAAGAACCACCTAAAAGAGCCTTCAAAGTCCCTAGTCAGAAGGATACTCTCCTAATTTGCAAGCAAAGTGAACTTCTTCGCCCTCCCACCATCTCCCTCTTGGAGGAAGAACATGTTTTACAAAGGATACAGGAGATTGTAGTCATGGGTGACCTTGAAGAGGACAATAAAGTGTCTGTGATGAGGAGATCATGATAGGCAGCCCACTTCATTCAAAGGAGGAAAAGTCAAGTTTGGACTAGCGTTCTTGACATGACTTTGACACTAACAAATTTGAACCTGAAGGCAGTATTGATGCCTTCATACTTGAAGAGATGTGTATTCAGGTTGCAGCGGAGAGCAAAAGAGATTTTGATTTGTTTCGAGAGCTTCCATTTGGCATGGTTGAAGTTGAAGATGAGCAAGGTACAAAGATTGATATGGTTGCAGCAATCAATAAGTCAGTTAATCATGTTAAAGAAGTCATAAATAAGCAAAAGAAAGAAATCGAGGAGAAAGAGGATCAGAATAAAGTATGGCAACAGCTGTACCACGACTTCATGGACCAAGTAGAGGTTCTAAACCAGCCTATGCCTCCTCCAAAGCATGAAAATAAACTTGCAAATCAGGTTATAAAAGTTGGCCAGTCTCAAAATGAATTGTCCACTAAGGCAGGACTGATGTCTTCAAGAATGAAGGGGAATGGTCAGATCAAGAACCACAAGAATATGACATTTTGAATCTTAAATGGGTGGTGAGCTTCCATGTGGCTCCTTTCAAGATGAGCAGAACAAAAATGGTGTTAAGGTTGGCATTGTCCCAGATGACCAAGAGGAAGTTGCGTTTTGGGATGAATTAGAGTTTTTCTACCTAAGTCCGGATAGTCAACCTTCATGTTCAAAAGAGCCATCAAGTGAGAGGATTGCAAGTGCTCCTATAATCCAACATGAAGCAAGCCTTGAAGAATTGGACTAGTATGTCTACATTGGAGACATGTTTGTCCCACTTCATCTGTTAAGGAGCAAGCCAAAAGAGTCGGCAATCAAGCATCTTAGCCCACCTAGCATGAGCTCTCAAAAGCAAGGTATTTTCCATCCTAGTCCATCACAATGTTAAAAAGGAATGCTTGTCGTTGCGCCAAAAGATCGCCCTGTTAACGCCCGATACAAACCCCAGATAAGTACCCATGGGAGGTTGTTAGTCCATGTCACAAATCCCTGAGGGGGACACTGGCGATTAGTCCAACAATCCCCCCCTCAGCATTACCCGAGGGGATTCGAACCCGTGACCACGGCTCTGATACCAATTGTTAGAAAGGAATGCTTGCCGTTGCGCCAAAAGATTGACCTGTTAACGCCCGATACAAACCCCAGATAAGTACCCATGGGAGGCTGTTAGTCCATGTCACAAATCCCTAAGGGGGACGCTGGCGATTAGTCCAACACACAAGTGAACAATGCTAAATGTTTCCCATTTAACCCAGGAGGAAGACACTTGTAAGATGCAGCCTTGTATATATTAGATTAGTTTTATGTTTTCCTCTAAGTGCCTTGCACACATTTCTTTTTCAGTTGTGTGTTTCCCTTCCTTGGTGCCTTGGGCACAAGATTGTTTTTGTTTTTTTTCGTCCTTGTTGCTTCAGGAAGAGTTATCCAGAGGTTGGCAACTAGGTTTCAGCGTCAGAACAATGTGTTGAGTGAGAAAGGAGCCCCCGTATGCCTAATGGATCAGACAAATCAACTAATATGGGTTCTCAAGCATAGCAAGCATGCTTCTCTGTTGAGTCGCCAAAAATGTTGGCCAAGTTTGGCCCACATACAAATTTTTGCCTAAAGGAATAAGAAGCCGAGCAGAGTCCTAGTTGAAGAATGATCCTATCACCTATCACTTGCAAAGCTTTTGAAACACTTTAAGCAAGCTTAAAGTGTGAATTTGGTGATCTTAAGGAACCAGACCGTCATGGCACGTCATGCAAAAATGAAAAGGTCAGTTTGGTTGTGCATTCGATAAGTGTACTTGAGAAGTCGACCAAAGCCAAAGGATCACATGAAGATAATGTATTTCACGTCATGAGTATCCCCTGCAAGTTTGGTGTCTTGATGAGTTTTCTATGTCAAGATATAAGCCTTCAAAGATGGTCTAGCAGTGAGAGACGTGCCTGGGGACGTCAAACAAAAGCCACAGGAAGAAGCTGTTTGAATTCAAAAATCTTCAAATAACCCTGAGAATGACCGCGTTGCTACCAAGTGTCAAAATCTCACTTGATCAAATCATGGATCAATGGCACGCGGATAATAGCTCGAGTCGGTGGGACCAAGATCAACAGCGCAAATTAAATCATGCAAATCAAGATCAATGGCAAGCTCGAGGTCAACAAGTCGGAGGATCTAGGGATTGATCACGGGGCTGACAAGTGGCACGATCTTGGTGAATTATAGGATCAACGGTGCGTGTTTGATCAAACAAATCAAGGATTGACGGAGCGCATTCAACCTTGCAAAAGAGATCGACGGTGCGAATCAGGTCAAAAGGTCAATGAGCCCAAATTGCACGCGAGGTCGCCATGTGGCGCAAAAGCAGTAACCGGATGAAGACTCGCAGTAAGATCCACAAATTAAACGCGGGGTTGCCAAGTGTCATAATTTAGGAAGCCTAAATCAAAGATCGACGGAGCAAATTCAATCAAGTTTCAAAAGGCATAAGATGGTGACACGTGCCCGAATTTACGACGATCATATTTTTAAATATGATAAAAAGCGTGGCAAAGAATGCCACATAGGTAGACACATCAGATCAAAGGATTTTGTGGACTTAGGCAGGAAGAGGCATAGAGTCGAGATCCTAACATGATGCAGGTCAAGCCAGAGCGGAAATTTTAAGTTCGAGGGTCACCATGAAAGCTCAGTTTGGACCTCTAGTTTAAAACTGTAGAACCCACAGGGCTTGTTTTCTGAGGTTGCAATGTTGTTTCACAACTATGTTTGTCATTCTTTGAAGGGGATCCACGCGTATAATGAGTTCTTGGCTTCTATTATGCTCAAAGACAGGATAGGTCTTTGTAGGCTTAATACAGAGCAAAAATAGGCAACTAATTGTTGGAATGAGATCAAGCAACTTGGTAAATCTTCACTGATATCAAGACTAGGAAAACCAATAAATGGGATTGGTAATCATCTATAGTAAACCTATGTCTAGGGTTTGAAGTAGGAGTAGAGTTGTGATTATGAAAAAAAGTGTCTTATCTTTCAACATAGTCATATCCTCGACAAACAGGGACCTACAGCCGCTTGAAGCAGACATAGACATGGCTCAGTTAAGTCCATAGATATGAAGGTTTTGCCTTTATGACAAAGGCAAGTGGAGGATAGCGTAGAAGTTCCAAGAAAGAGATTTGGGGATTGGAGAGTGCAGGGGGAGCATTCAATTATTTTTCATAGCCTTTATAGATGTTCCCTTCTTGGTAAGATCATGACTCATCACCCTTGACAAATTCTTGTCTTCTAGTGTATTTCTCAGGCAATGAGAAGGTTCGAAGGCTATTGGGACAAATGAAGGTTAATTTGTCGATGAAGGATTAGTCCTGATTTGATCAAAATGTGGTTGAGAATTCAATGAAGGGTGGTGGCAGCTCATTTATTATTTATGATTGTGTGCTTCTCCTCTCTCTTCCCCTTTTCTCCTATATCTCCTATTTTCTCCCTCATTGTAACTCTCTCTCTTGGATTTTAGATACTTTGATTTTGGAAAGAGAGCAAAAAAAAAATATATACTCATTGAGACTCTTGAGGAGCAAGAAACTCTCATTTGACAAGGCAAGACCCTGTCAAATTTTGTAAGAGCTACCTCTTGATGCAATAAGACGATTTTTTACCTATCTCTTGCCTTTAACTAGTGTTTAGTAAGCTTGTGCATGATGGCTTTGTGAAGGAGATTCTTCCATGACCATTGTCCTTCCTTGCCTCTTTTTAAGTGTTTTCAAGCTAGTTGTAGATCTGAACTTGTGCTCTTTCTGCCATTAATGGATGTTTGGTGTGAATCTCATAATTCCTCCTCGCTTCTTTGATTGTTTGGTGCGCCTAGTTTATGAAACACTCATGCAATTAGCTAGTTTGGGAGGTTGTGTGAATAAGGATTGTCTTGTGTTGATCTAGTGTTTGTTCAAACTTATGTGTCTCATTTAAATTTGGTGCATCACCTTTTTAGCTTTCTTAGTCACCCTATTCCCCTTTTCTAACCTTTTCCTAGAAGTAGCATTAGTCTAGGTGATCTACCAAGATGAAGTTGGCCTTCTCCAAAGGTTCTACCCCAATACACGATACCCACAGCTTTGGGGTTGTTCCAATTTTGTGGCTTAGTTGGAGGGATACTGAAGAGCCCCCTCCAGGGATGCAAACTAATGCCACAACAGTGACCTCGTGGACTTGCGACCTACGGAAATGTGTTATAAAGTATAGACTATAAGATACTACTATTAACGGAGAAAATTAATTGTGGGACTTAATAAAATGAAATGAGATTATGTTAGCATAATGAAAGACCTCAACTTAATAAGAGATTTTCCATCTGATGCCCAACATGGGCAAGTTTACAAGAATACTCTAGGTTTTTGGATGTTCTGGATCCAATGGTGGGGTCCATTTTAGCTTTTGATCAACTTGGACAAAATTGTCTCTTTAAGTCTCTAAACATAAGCCCATGATCATACCCTGGGATGTGCTTAGAGAATTAAATCATAATCA
Organism: Torreya grandis; assembly: GCA_037957365.1. NCBI lineage: Eukaryota > Viridiplantae > Streptophyta > Pinopsida > Cupressales > Taxaceae > Torreya > Torreya grandis. Next base: position 2,452,429 of record JARHVA010000182.1, read on the forward strand.
AGCTATCCATATTAATTACTAGGATTAATAATAAATATTCTACATGTTTGTTTCACATTAGTGCAAGACATGTTAGTATGGTGCTAGCATTTAACTCTGAAGCTTTGCATGATCAAAAGGAATTGTTATTAAAGAAAAAGAAAAAAATGGTAGTTGATTTGAATTAGACTCAGAGGGTGCTACAACCAAGCTTAGTTCAAGCAGCTATTTGTGGCAAGCCATAAGTCTGAGAAATGAGATAGGGTGTAACGCATCTCATATGAGATTGTTGAAGGACTACAAGTAGATTTTAGGTGTGTAATTAGACTTAGATCGTGTAGTGTGTGTATGTTGTAATATTTCCTCTTGAATTCAATAAAAATCATATTTTGTTGCATATTGTTCCACACAGACTACAAATCAATCCATTGTTGTTCGTTGGCTTCGTGGGATGTATGGTATAAGGCCGTCCTTCATTGGACCCTCTTACCATGACCACATCACTTATTAATTTCTTAAAGAGTGGGTTTTTTATGGGAAACATTTGCTTTGCGACTTGAACATGTTGCACCCAAATTTGTTGACACAAATTCTTTGAGAGCATCATTGTATGTTGGAAAGTCTCTTGCCGAGAGAAGAAATTGTGAGTGCAAACAATATTGATTTCATTGCCACTTGTGTTAATGGCACACTGCTTTATTTTATCTTTCGTACTTCAATTTCTTTAGTTTGCTTCTAGGATTCTCTCTTCTTAAAACTTTCTATTGTTAATTGTTGTATCCTAAAGTCCCATTGACCTAATTTTGGTCATCTATGTACATTAATATAATTTCTTTCTTTCATTCAAAATCAACTTGTATTAACAAATATTGTTTGTGCTCACAATTTCTTCTCTCTTGCCAACATACAATAAAGCTCTCAAAGAATTTATGCCAACAAATTTGGGCGCAATAGGTTCAAGTCATCCAGAATTGGTTAGCAAATCAATGCAGCAAGAGATCAGTTATCACCCTTTGTTGTTAGGATTATATCCCTATACATCTAAGAGATTGCATTTAGCCAATTCACCCAAGACTTGGTCTCACTTGGCCACCTTATGATGAGACATAGTCACCTTATAATTTTACTTAGAAATCATATGTCAGAACCCATTGATAATTTCAAAAAGCATGAACAGCATTCAATAAATATTATTTCAGTCATGGATTCTCATTAATCAAATGTAAAACAGACTGGGAGAAAGGAGAATCGAGAAAGTAAAGAAGAACCTTCACATAGACTTTGTGGTAAAATAACGAAGAAAACAAATCAGCATTATCCATATTTCTGAATTCTGGATGATGTTTGGAAATGCAATTATCAAATAAATACTTGTTGAAAATTTTATGAACGGTTCAGACATCAAAGGGTATAGTTCTCTACTAACTAATAAAATGTCTTAGAAAAATACAATAATGCATGTTACATCCAGTTTAATCAGTATACACAGCTGGTTTTTTATGTGATATGCAAAAAATTAAAACCCTTTCCTGATTCATTCATCTAAGTTAACTATTTAACATTAATTAGCTAGGTTATGCTAATATCTGTTCCCACCTCATTTAGTGTATAGGGATATTAAAATGACTATTTTCTCTATTGAGACTAAATATTGTTATAGATAAAATTAAAATCAATATGTCAAATCCCAAAAGTCAATGCTCTCTCCTATGTGTAGTGGATAAAGAAAACTACAAGATGTCTAACACTGTAATATACATGGTTCCACGGTGTTTCCTAACGGGGGGGCGGGGGGATATGGGGCCTAAGTTTGGAGACGGCGTGAGGATGGCGGGGGGGCGGGGGGCGGTGCTGAAATACATATAGTACTTGAAAAAATAGTTATAAAAAGATGTATAAGGAATAAGTATATTGCATTGAACATCAACAATTTAACATTGTGATTTAATCATTTAAGTTTCAAGTTTGATCCATTGAACCAATGAACATTGAACACTGAACATTAAACAATAAACATTGATGATTGAACATTGAACTTTCAAAATTTCATAATGATGAGTCATGATTACAATCAAGTATCAACAATGTTCAAAAACAAAATACTAAAATAGTGAAATACTAAATACAAATGACTCAATGGGTCAATGGTTAATCATCTCCAATGTCGAACTCCTCATCACTAGAATTGTTGGACTCCACACGCTCAAGCTCCTCCAAGCTAATACCAACCAGCCTTGTCTGTGTAGCATCATCATCAATCTGTGTTGGCTCCTCTGGCTCTACATCTCATCTGGCTACGGGACTATCCTTGTACACAAGTGTGTTGCGGTCAATGAGACACAATGCATTATGTATAGCCGCAAGCTTCTCTGCCCTCTTAGAGGTAAGTTCGTTCCTCTTCATGGAGTGGATCCAGCTATAATTAGACTAGTTCCTCTCAGCAGCAGAACTAAAAACCTGAGACAACAAACGAATTGCTAGATCGGTAGTCAAAGAAGCAGGCCCATGCAAAGTCCACCACAAAATTGGTTCCTCCGGTGCCATTGTCTCCCTATCTATTTCGGCCTCCTGTGAATATCCCCTAAGAGTGGCAAATTTTGTCCACTTAGTACGAATGATACTGGCCTCTATAGAATCATACATTTTCTGAATGGCCTTCATAACCCTGCCTTCACCTCAGCATCCTGTATAGGTGTAAGTCTACCAGGGCTTTGCACATACCACTTCGGGTTCAATGCATAGGCAACCATGTGCAAGGGAGTGTTGAGCTTCTCCCATCTTCTGTGAATGATCAAATGAATATGCTATGTGTAGAATGTCAATATGGGGTCCTCTTGTACAACAGCCTTCATTTGATCAAGCATAGTATCAATGCACTCATACACCTCTCCAAGTGTAAGTGCATTAGCATCCCCATATCTAATCACTGTGAAGACTGGAGTAATGATGGAGACAATATATTTGGCATCAACCCAAAAAAAATCACTCTTCACCACCTCCTTCACCCTCTTCCCCTACTCTGTCTTCGACTTGGGCCACCAATTCCATTCGGTTGTCATAACCATTAGTTGCAATGCCTTTTGCAACTCAAGCATCCTCTCCAAGAGAATAAAGAATGATGCATACCTAGTCTCTACAAGTTTCAAAAATTCCTTATTAGAGAAGGTCTTGAAGAGTGCATGTGAAGTGTGGTGGTTGTAGATAAACATATGCACATCTCTAGTATCATTAACCATTGCTTTGATCCAGCTGATTTTTCCTATGTCCTTCAGTGCATTATTCATGGCATGCACACAAAGAGTCCACCAAATATGTCTATAGGCTTCCTCAATTAACTTCCCTGTTGCTTTGCACACATGGGCTGCATCTGTCACTACTTGCACCACATTTTGTGGCCCAACCTCCTCTATAGCATCTTTGAGGATCTGAAACTGAAAATCAGCATCCTTGCGATGCCCTGAACAATCAATAGCCCTAAGGAAATAAGGGCCAGATATACTTGTAACCATGATATTGATGAGTGGACGATGCCTAATGTCTGTCGACCCATCCATGACAATGCTGCATCCACTAGGGACTGAGGTCTGCTTCATTTTCTCCATTAAAACATTAATCTTGGAATAGTTCTTATCCAAGATTATTGTCCTCAATTTAGTCTCTCCTAGTGGCACATATGATGGTCCTACTCTTGTTATTTTTGCCACGGCCTCCTTATAATAAGGAGAGCAAGCCACATGGAATTGAATGCCATTGGCAAAGAAGATTTTGCCAATGGCATCATCTGCCTCATCCTTTGCTTGCACATTGAATAAATCCGCCAGTAGATTTGAAGCATCACTATAGTCATCTTCCGTTTCCCCTTAGGCCCTACTACCCCTGAACTAGATGGATTCATTGCCATTGGCCTCTCCAAAGTACTAGAAATAGAACTTTGTCTTTGATGACCCCTCCCCCTTGGTGGTAAAGTAGTAGATGAAGGTGCATCTTCTTCATTGGCACCCCATAATTTACATATTTCAGCCCTCAATTTCAGATTCTTTTCCAGCTTTTCACATGCATCTATGCCTTTGCCTCAGATAATAAGGAGGTGAGCATTTGTTCTAGTCATGTTTCCAAACCATTCAATGTCACATAGGTTGCACTTCCATTTCCTAGTGCCCCCAGATGTCCCAGGCTTTGAAGGTACCTTGCTTGCAAATTCTTGTAAAGGTTTCTTTGGATCAAAGGGACCCTTAGCATATTGTTGAAGGGCTTGTGAAGGGCAACTATAATTGGGACTCCCAACAGAACTAGTTTGTTTTTCACGGTCACTCCTCCCTCCTAAACTAGGATCATCATGCGCATAATCTGAATCATTGTCACTTTCAGCTTCAACTCCAACCCCTTGAGGTTGAACCTCATCCTCACTCGTGCTATGAGAACTCATAATGACCCTGAAAGAAATGATGATTTTTTTCATTTTGTAAGTTTATAAATTATAATTTAAAAAATTAAAATTCAAACCATGCATAATGTAAGGGATTAAAATTTTAAATTTTAAATTATGACAGATTTTCTTTTTGTTTTTCTTCAATTCGCTCAAAGCGCGGAAGCAGAGGATACACAAATAGGAATCCTTGTTCTTGAAATTTAAAAAGTAAAATGTAAGCATTTGATTTGAATGAATATTTAAAAAATTTAAAATTAAAATTTAAGACACAAGGATTTTGTTTTTGTTTTTCTTACTTCAGTTCGCTCGAAATGCGGAAGCAGAGGATACACAAATAGAAATCCTTGTTCTTAAGATTTAAGTTTAAACATTAAAAAATTAAACATTTGATTTATCATTTGAATGAACATTGAAAATTTAAAAATTAAAATTAAAAATTTGTTTTTAAGCATTTGAATGAATGAGAATCACAAATAAATATTTTAATATAATATTTTTTCATTTAGAAATTCAAATGATTCAATGACATGAATGAAAGAAGTAGAACATAACTTACAAATGAATAATGATTCAATGAAACAAAAATTTAACAATTAAAAATCATAAATTGAAAGAATCATAGGGCCTACCTTTTGGGTGAAATGATGAAATTGAAGAGGCTTGAGTCTTCTTGGCAATGGCTTCTCTATCTTCTTTGTTCACTCACTCTTGCAAACTTCTCCCTCTTAGCTTGTTGCCTCTACTTTCAGCGCTCTACTTCACTCAATGAAGTTTTTGTGTTATTTGGAATGAGAGGTAGAGAGCTTTTCATAAGCTTTTGGGAGGCCTTGGGGGGTGGGTGTGGGTCCCACTAGAAATTAGGGTTAAGTTAGAAAACACAAAAATCCAAAAATCTTTTAAAAAATGAAAAAAATATCACTTTTTGGCGTCCACCTGCGTGGGGGACGTCTGGGCGTTTTTTGAGGGAACGGGGGACTTCTAGATGTCTCAGGGACGTCCCAAAGTCCCCAAGACGTCCCTCTTTTGAAGGGATGTCCCAAAGATGTCCCCTCTCTGAGGGAAACATCTCGAGGACAGCAGCGGAGGTGGCGGAGAGGCTGGGGGCCATCCCCTTGATGTTCCCGCATCTCGGGGGCGTCCCCTCCCAAAAACACTTGGTTTTTCGGGGGGCGCATCCCCGTGGAACACTAGTAATATATCAATCATGTAAAAGGAGACATGGTGTATTTTTACCAACAATTTTTCGGGAGTGCAAACAGTTTTTGGGAGGAAAATATAAATGCTCTATGATTATGTTCTACAATTCAAAGTGGGAAAAGGGTGTCACCACAAAGAAATAATGTATCCACATTTTCTGGTGACTCCATTTATATTAAATGTAATCATACCCTTATTCATTTACTCATGTATCCTGAATTGAATGGCATGCCCATCCCATACTAATACCCATATCCCCATGTCCCTAGATAACTATGAGATAAACATAACTGTAAGAGTTATAAACACACAACATAGTGACCAAGTGGAGATATTATTATTTAACTTACATAAAGATAAACATGAGATACCAACAAAAAACTCTTTTTAATATTTTTGTGTATCATCTGAACAATTTTCACTTTAGTAGCATTGTAAAACAATATAACAAATTCTTATTTAGGATGTGCAATGTATTGTCCCCTTTTTCGAGATTAGAATGATATTATTATTAAAATAAAAAATATTTCTAAATACTTAAAAATAAAAATAATAATAATAATATCTAAGTTGCCAAAAAAGTAACTTATGTTGGCAACTTTTCTAATTTTGATTTAAAAGGGACCCTTTTGTTGTGAGCAAGTTAATCCTTAAGTGAAAATTATAAGGAATTATCTTTTTTAATATTTGAATTCTTTTCTCACTTGGAGCACTCCTTGTTTTAGAATGAATTTGAAAGGGAAATGATATAAAAAAAGAGTTTGATGTTCATTTTGGGGGTCATGTCATTTTTACCAATTGAAATCATGAGTTTGAACACAATTTGCTTGACTTGTTTCTGTTGAAAACGAAAACCTTCAACCTTAAGCTAGGTGGCTCAATTTCAAGGGTCATATTGGGTAGATTTGATCAGTTTGGGGTGTCTAGACACCATTTCAAGTATAGCATAGCAGTTGGACAGCATTTTGGAGGTGTGACGCAGCCATTTCAATGGCAACAATTCATTGGGGAGCCCTATTAAGGACAGCGAACCAATTTGGATCCCTCTCCTAGGGCAGGGACCTTTGGGGGTATAAATTGCAATTTGTGAGGCAATTTACTGAGTTTTTTTATGTTTGAACACAACTAATATTTTTATCATAATTATCAGTCATTTATTCAATTCAAAAATAAAGTTTTTTTTGAGGTATTTTGTATGGTGGTACTTCTCCAATTTTTCTAAGGGTTTATATCAATAAATATTGAATTTTGATTTAAAAATAAGCAATTTTAGAATACTAAATTTCTTTGTGGCAAAGGTTGAAAGAAAAATCAGAAATTGCAATTATTGTGTTAAGGTTTGCTATGAATTCCAAATTTGTTTAATTATGTCCTAAAAGGGACATTACAATAGTATCAAAGTCATTTCTTGGTTAGTTGTAAGTTTGAGTGTCTACAATGGATTGGCAACCTAAGTTCTTACCAAAAGAAGAATATATAAATCCTATCCAAGAGGTATGGATGCGAATACAAAAAGAGCAGCAAAAAGCTAGGGATCATCTTGAAGGAATCAATAGAAAAGCAAGACAAGGACAAACACAAAGCCAAGGTATTAAGAATCATGTTTTGAAACAGACTTTTATCAACTATGAAGCCCTAGATTCATTTAGAAGAATGCAAAAGAATGATCCTATTTGAGAGGCATGGTTGAAAGAGCAGTGTAATAGAGATGAGGTCAAACTTTTTGCATTTGATGAATATGATAAGAAGTTTGATATATACACATCTAACAATACCTTTGAAGAATTCTTGGAGGTATACACAAAAAATAGGAATAGAAGATTGAAGGAAAAAGATGGAAAGTCAAACCCTCAAAAGAATTCCAAGGAATCAAAAAGCAAGAGAATTCAGATCTGAAAGAGGTTAGTGAACAGCGCATGGAGGCACCTATCATACAAAAGGAAAGTGAGAAAAATGTTCCAACCCAAGGGGAAGAGAATTTCGCCCTTGTGATGAGAAAAGAGAAAGGTAAGCAATTTGATTATCTTCATGATTTTGGCGAGGAAAGTGAAGGTATTGAATTTCAAAAAGGCATTAAAGATGGATATGCATTTGAGATGAACACTTTAATTAACCCTATGTTGGGAGTTTTGAGTCACATCAGTGATGATGTTGCGATTATCTCAACACTCTTTCGGAAAAGGTGGATGAACACTTTGGTGACAACCGAAGGTATGTAAAGGAAAATAATACTTCAAATTTATTATTTCTTAAGGATTTATTGTACCACCATCATACTATGTCCTTACAATATTTTGATCATCATGAGAATCATTCTAACAATGAGGACAAGATGAAAGGTACCAAATGGAAAGAGGATCTTTTCCAAGAAGCCCCTATCCATCTTCCAAGCATTCCAAAGATTGAGCTATTGCCATATGAGATGGATTTTCAAGACAACTATGGGAAGGTACTTGACAAGATTAACAGTGTGGATACAAATCTATCGAAGACTCCTACTTCAGTCAAAGGAGATAAGCATTCTAAATACAGCCCAACGAATGATGGTCATGCCCCATATTCAGTGCTCCATACTAAGGCAGTTCCAAATTGTTGTCAAGAGGATCAGCACCCTTATAATATCAGTTCAAGTTATGGTGGTGACAGCAAAGACCTATTCCAGCTTTGCCATCATTCGGAGAATAGTAAAGTGATGAAGGTAGAACCTTGGGTTCTTGTTGGCAATTTGAGCAAGGAGAAAGTTGACAGTTTTGATATCATGATCCAGAAAGCAGTCAAGACTAAAGAATTGTCATTCCCATCTAAGGCAGCATGGAATTGTCATTGATGTCAAAGGTTGATGTCATTGATGTCATTGAGATTGAATCTGATCATGCATTAATGCCAAAGGTTGAGTTGAGCAGACTTGTGAAGTAAATCGGGTTTGTGAAGTGCTCTTATAAAATAAGTAAAGCAGTCTCGAAACTCCGAACTGGTCTGATAAAGTTGGTTGAATTTATGGAACGACTTTACTTCTTTCATGTTTTTAAGTAAAGGTAAAAACCCGAAAGGATTTAGACGAAGTAATCGGGATTTTGAAAAGGGATTGCTTCTCTCAAGTCAATAAGTCAAGTAAAGTCAAAAACCCGAAAGGGTCTAGAAGAGGCAATCAGGATAAGTCAAGAAGGATTGAAAACCCGAAATAGTCTTGAAGAATTCCTTCGGAGGAATTCTTTCGAAAAAATGGCAAGGACAATTCTTTCGAATAAATTGTCAAGTCCTCAAAAAATTGTCCCTTAACAAAACCTTGAAGGGTATCTTTTGAACGTTTCAAAGGGCAAGTGGACTTTTTCAAAAAGTCTGAAGGATATCTTTTGAAAGTTCCGAAAGGCAAGTGGACCTTTTCAAAAAGTCCGAAGGGTATCTTTTGAACGTTGCAAAGGGTATGTGGACACTTGTAGAAAAGCCGAAGGGTAGATTGCAGAGAGTCCGAAGAAATGACGCAGACAGAAAGTCCGAAAAAATGTCTCGAACAAAAAGTTCGAAGGAGAGAGATAACTCGGGAAGAAAGTCCGGAAAAGAAGAGCCCGACAAAAAGCGCCGAAAGAATTAAGTCGGGAAAATAGACCAAAACAAAAGTCCCAAACAAAGTTCCTGAAGGACACCCTTTGGATGAAATGGACCATTACAAAGCTTCCGAAATAGATCATTTGCAATGGTTTCGAAGGACATATAGACAAAGGGTAAAGTTCAAGCATATCGAAGACAATCGAAAGGAGCGCAAGCGAACCCATCATATAGAAAGCAGCGAGATGCGAAAAGGAAAGAAAAGAAGCTCGATGGTTAATGACAAAGCAAGAATTAAAATTCATGCTGCTTTAAAGGATCAACGACTCACGTTTGATCGATGCATTAGATCCAATGGTGCGAAGCAAACACAAATTACCCTACGAGCGCACACGCATTTGACAAGTGTCAAGAGGTCATAAGGAAATATCCAACAAAGAAAAGAACATGAACTTGGTGTGACGAAAGAAATAAAAAGCCCGCATTTAATGTCTTTTATTTGTAAAAGAACAGCTGGAACAAGGGATGAACTCGATATCTCTTCACGGAGCTCGAGATTAATCAATCTAATTGATCGAGGAAGCGGCACAGTTAAGAATAGTAGGAGTGCACATGCCAAAGATAGTAAAGACATTTGAACGTTGCCATTTGAAGCATGAATCGAGACACAAAGTAAAAGTCACATTGAATGTAGATCAGAAGCTTGAACTGGTTAAGAGCAGTTGAAGTGTGAACACTTTACAGATAAAAAACCCTAAGATGCATTTGTCTATATATGCTATGAACAAAACATTTGAAAGTGTCTTTTGTTGCTGCTACGATAATAATTAGTGTTAATTTAAAATTGTCGAGTAAGGACATATGCAGACAACGTAAAGAGGCAAAGTGAATAAGGTGTGTCAATATAGAAGATATCCAAACACAAAGAGATAGAGGCAGATAAGACGAGAAGGCACACAACGTGAAGGTGCAGTTACAGACAAGACTTGTAACAGAAAACTGAACAAGATTCATTCCGAATCTCTTTTGTATTCTGAAGTTGTAGCTTCATTTCTCTGATAGGTTGGTGCCACCAAAAAAATAGAGTTGGTGCTCAGAAAGTTGATGCTTCCTTAGAGTGGGTGATATTGAATGTAACCAGTGAGGTTTCTCTGTGAGACATCTTTTCTATGAGGCTGGATTAGAACAGTAGCTTTTAGCAACTTTTCTCATCGTGATTTTTCCCTTTAGATTGCCACGTAAAAATCTGGTGTTGAGCATACTTATGTGTGTATGATCTCTGTTTTTGTTCTTTACTTTGCATATACATTATGTATCTTGTTTAAAAATTTAAGACCCAGGTTTTAGCTCATCTACTGATTCACCCCCCTCTCAGTAGATAGTGTGTTCAACAGTTCTAAATTGTCCTAAGAAGCCACAATGGGATGTACAAGGAATCAAAATGAGTAGCAATGGAACAATTCAAAATTCAGCTGGAAAGCATGCATTTAAGGAGGTAATTTTGCATCTCAAGGTGGGAGGTGTTGAAGATATCCCAACCAATCTTCATCTAGCAAAAGAAGGTGAACAAGTTGAGGACAGCCAAAGGTATAAAAGTGTTTTGGATTTGTTGCTTCCTACTATGTCATTTCAGATGTGTTGTCATCATGGGCAGCTTGTCGAAAAGAATGATCATATGTCAAGTTTGATGCTTCATAGTATATCACGGCAAATCTATGGTTATCATGGACAGCATAGTGAAAATGGTGATAGAGTGAAGAATACTTTGAGTGGCAAAAGGCACATAGATCCTTTTATACAAGTTCCAAATTGCTTGTACATGAAAGTTTGGGATTCGGGTGATCTTTGGAGATACAAGAAGGGTAAAGTCTTTGAGAAGGTCAATGTTGCTATTGTTAATGAATTCTTTATTTCATGCATTTGGCTTGAAAAGAAGTTCATGAGGAACCCTATGAAGTATGTCAAGCATTCTAACAAAATGGTGAAGAATCAATGCTCACGATCCATAGATCACTCCTTAGAGTTAGGTCATACACTTGAGGACAAGGCTATGAAGAAAGTCACCATTGTCAGAGCAGCGAAATGCTTGATGTGGAAAGGGGCGGATAATGGTGTCCAACATGCCATGGAGTTGAACATTCGCTGTCATCTCTCAATGATTGATTGGAGATCAAGCTACAAGCAGATATTTGTTGAATTTTTACTCGAATAAGGGTTGTGTCCAACCCCCAGATCACTCACATCACTGAGTTTGGTGAAGAGTGTCATGGATGGCAGTTGTACCAATCTTTTAAATGCTGCCAGCATAGTACCAGTCTCTTTTACACTTGTATGACAGCCATAAAAGTATTTTCAGTCGCACGGTGTGAAGGAGAACTCAAAGAGGATGTATTTTTACAAAAAGACTTCACTATTCTAAGTTGCAGAGCTGTTGTTATCCACATTTCCAGCTAGCTCAACATTTTGTATGTAACTGTTCAAGTAGTTCCAGTCATACACTTGAGTGATCCTCAGTTTGTTGATGTTGTGGAAGCATTTTCAGTAACTATATGGTTGATTCCAGCCCCTATATCACTGTCTTTTTTGAATTTTGTGAAGAATTTAAAGTATAATTGTTGTCATATTCTTTCTATTGTTGTTTGCAACAGAACCAACTCCTTGACACTTTTATGACAAGTCACAAGAGTGTTCTCAGTCACAAGGTGGAAGGTTGTTGCGCCTACCATCAATGAAAGATTGTTTGCAGCTATTATGGAAGAGTTTCCAGCCACCAAAATGTTGATTGAGAGCGGGAAAATGCAACAGTACAGCTACAACCATGCTTGGGGCAGCAAGAATGGACCTTTGGAAGTCCATCACATGAATGGAAATTATAAAGAAGATGCAAGCATTGGAGGAGAGTTGAACAACAAGCCTATGAGGCATGATGAAGCGGTTGAAGGAGTGGTGTGGAGAGCTCTTGATTTTATTGACATATTTGTTCTATGTGCAGGTTAAAAAATGGGGACAGCCATGCCACAAATTCCCAACTTCCATGTTGTTGTCATAAACATTTTCAACCCCTACAATACTGTTATTTCAATGATGAACTTACATCCAATAGCTTTTGTAGCTCCTACATGGTTCATACCCTTGATTGGGGTAAAAGGAGATCAAATATGATGCTATTATAACATTTTCAAAGTGTTGGAATAGTGGTTACCAGTCAGATACAGCTGTAAGTTGGCACAAGTTAGGGGATCTTTTCGAAAGGAAGAAGTCAGGGAAAGGGTTCAGCTAAAGCAAAACATCGTGGTGACCACTCTGGCATCCTGAGAGAGCCTTGCACATGTAGGAACAGCCCATATGAGTGTTGATAAAGAGACTTATGAATCAAAAAGTGCATAGTTTGGACATGTCCAAGGAGAGTAAATGATCATGGCACGTGACGTAATGTCCCTTTTCGTTTAATGCCACTTGAAGAGATTTTCTAATCTTTTTTATTCCCAAGATTAGAAATAAATCAAATTCAAGGGAATATGAGAATAATTAAATCGAGGGTAAAAAGCTATAGTCTGAAGGCCCACCCTTTCACTAGGCGTTTCATACTAGTGATTAAATAAATTAAAAGTTGCCTAAATCTTATTCTCAATAAAGGAAGAGTCTTTTTGAAAGGATAAGATCGAGTGATTTTTGATGAAAGAAGAAAGTAGATTTTCATTGAAGGATCAATTGCTTTAAAGTTAGGAAAAGATGGCAACTTTTATTTATAAAAAGGATCGACTTGTTTGAGAGGTGCATTCAGAAATTCATCTTTGACTTTATTTTCTCTGCCAAGCTTTGAAGGGAAACTTCAACAGGATGCAAATCCTGGCTCTAGTATATTTGGGACGAAAACCCCCATCACTGAAAGATACATTATGCAAGGAAGTGTTGTCCTACGCTGAATCATTGCATACTGTGATGGAAACGTGGCTTGTACTTCAAGGATTTAGTTACCAGCTGTGTTCCCAAGGTGCTTGGAGGCGGATTTATGTGTTGCAGATTCAGGACTTCCATTATCTAAAACATGGCTCTTAAAGAAGTTCTAGGCGCATCATCAGAAAGTTTATGTTTCAGAGCAGCGTTTTTTCTCAAGTTCTCTGATTGTTTATGCTCCATTATTAATTTCTGCAATTCTGGGTTAAGCTATCACTGTTATGAATCGAACTCGACATTAGAGATTAACTCCATAGTACCTTCTTGTAGTGCTCTAAGACTGAACTTTAAATCTGTGCTAGTATCAGACAGATAAATTGCCATTGAACTCAAAATTTGTCATCAAATTTACATGCATTTCCATTGATAAAGTTGTTACTGTTCAAGCATATTTCTATGTGCAATTTATTGTAATAAAACATCTATCAAAATTGAAATCTGCCAAAAGTCTATTCAAATTTCTGGAAAGGATATTTCACGTGACAAGCATGAATGGGAGCAGCTGAGTTTGTTTTCAGCCCAAGCAAATGATGAAGAGTATGTTGTTGCAGCAGAGGTGGAAGAGGTTGTTGAAGTTTTTCCACACTCTGAAGAGTTCTTGAGGTTGATTTGGAATCATGGTACTTGTAAAAGGGTTCAAGGAGTGAAGAATGGAGCTTGAATTTGCTTGATGGCAAGCAAATTTGGCAAAGGGCAGACTGTAATGTCCTGTTTTTCGAGATTAGAATGATATTATTATTAAAATAAAAAGTATTTCTAAATACTTAAAAGTAAAAATAATAATAATATCTAAATTCCCAAAAAGTAACTTATGTCGGCAACTTTTCTAATTTTGACTTAAAAGGGGACCTTTTTGTCATGAGTAAGTTAACCCTTAAGTGAAAATTATAAAGAATTACCCTTTTTAATATTTGAATTCCTTTCTCATGTAGAGCGCCCATTGTTTTGGAATGAATTTGGAGGGGAAAGAATATAAAAGAAGTGGTTGAGGTTCATTTTAGGGGTCATGTCATTTTTACCAATTGAAATCATGAGTTTGAACACAATTTGCTTGACATGTTTCCATTGAAGACAAAAACCTTCATTGGAAAACTGAAGTTGAGGACAAAAACCTTCAACCTTTAGTTGGGTGACTCCATTTTAGGGGTCATATTGGGCTGATTTGATCAGTTTGGGGTGCCCAGACACCATTTAAGGTATGGCATAGCAGTTAAACAACATTTTGGAGGTGTGACAGCCATTTCAAGGGCAACAATTCATTGGGGAGCCCTAGCAAGTGCAGCGAACCAGTTTGAAGCCCTCTCCTATGGCAGCAACCCTCCTTTGGGGGTATAAATTGCAGTTTGTGGAGCCAATTACTGAGTCTTTTGGTGTTTGAACACAGCTGTTATTTTTATCATAATTATCAGTCCTTTATTCAATTCAAAAATCAAGTTTTTTTAAAGGTATTTTGTATGGTGGTGGTACTCCAATTTTTCTAAGGGCTTCTATCAATAAAATATTGAATTTTGATTTTAAAATAAGCAATTTCAGAATACTGAAATTTTCTGTGGCAAGGGTTGAAAGAAAAATCAAAAATTGCAATTATTGTGTTAGGGTTTGCTGTGAATTCCAATTTTGTTTAATTCTGTCCTAAAAGGGACATTACATGCAAATCATTTAAAGACAGTGTTCAGAGCTCTATCATATTATATATTCTGAATTGTAATATAAGTCATTATCTTAACCACAACCAACAAATTAAAGATTGAAAGAAAAGAATGGAAGCAAAGCACAAACCAAGATCAAGATCTCGTTCCTTGCTATACTCGACAGCAAAACCATGATGTGTATCAAGAGTTGAGCCACCAACATCTGGAAACAAAACTGCAAAGCCAAAGTATCGAGGGCATAAAAAATTTCTATGTTATGTTCATTCAAATGCCAAAAATGAATCTCAAAAACAAATGGACTAGAAGTTACTTAGCAACATTAAGCAAGAAGGCATAGCAATGTTTAATAATGAAAGGCTTACTAAAACTAAAAGGTTATGAGAAACAAGTACCTGATGCCAAAGGTTTGATGAATTCAATCATCAGTTTATCAAGCATATTGTCAAATCCAAAATCATCTAGCACTACTCCATATTTGTTCATTGTATTGGGTCTGACAACATCAAGCTTTGTAGCATCAACCCACTTCTCAAAATTCTCCACCTAAGAACTCAGAGATGAACAAGTAAGGACTAAAATTATAGATTGACAATTTTTATCAGATCGCTAAAACTCAATATGCCAATTGCCATACTTGTACCAAGAACTTACTTCATCTATCAGTAGCTGACAAAATCCTTTCTGAAGCATATCAAATGTATACACCCCAGGTAAGGGTTCCCTAACTATTCTTTTAAAGCTCTCTTCTGTATTCTCCTTAACAGCATCAAAAAAAGTCTGAACAAAGAGCTGATCAGGGTTCAAGGTGTATAAACCTTTATGTAGAGGCTGCGAAACACAATAACAGTGTCAGGAAGTGTAAAGTGTAGTTCACACTACATATATAAAATGGTTCAAATATATATCTATCTTATAAAAATGTTGCATCCACCTATTCAACCCTAATCCAGAAAATATTGAAACACTTTAAAGGCATTGAAAACTATCTATATTTAATTATGCTGACAAGAATGCAGGACAAGTACTCTCTTGTCATCTGGAAGGGCAATACTGGTCTGAATTTGGGGTTTGGAATCAAGGGACAGTGCAATCCTGAGGAGGCTCTAGGTAATGATGGAGAGTGTAGTTTCCTGTGTGCAGAACATGTTTTTGTGTATTCATGCCGATATGCAAATACAGCTAGAGAACCAAACTGCAATAACAAATTACAGAACTTATGAATCCAAATGATTTTGTACAATTATTTTAGTGAGACCAAAAAGGGCCCTATGAACCTCACCCACTTTTTTATATCATATATAGTAACTTTAATAACTTAGTGTACAATAATCCTATAAAGTTATAAATAGTGGGGAGGGGGATGGCGGGGGTGGCGGTGGGGGGCGAGATTAATATCTCAAATGGCATCGAAAGTATTGTAGAGTGCTATTTTTGGGAAAAGAATGCCCATCTCAAACTGGATTGAAATACAGTATAATATTATTTCCTTCAGAGTTGTTATATTTCTTCAGCTTCTCTAGTGTTAGTTGCTTGGGTGTCGCTAGTTTTCTTACAATCATATCAGAACGGAAATCAGTCCATCAGAATATTCTCTGGTAGCTATTGGCATCAAAGGATAAGTCTTTTTTTCCAGTAACCATTGTTACTTGTCCTGTTCTTCTTTCATGGTTTTCATTGTAGGTGTGTCCGCTTTACGCAATCATTTGTGTTATTCATTTCTCCTATTGCAATGTGCTTTCCAGTATATATTCATTGATCTATAATCTTTATCTACTCATCCCACTATCCCACAAGATATTCTCAATTAATCTTCTTGTCTACTTTTTGTTATCCACTTCATCATCTTAGCTCTCCCTCCCATCTATTCAACACAATAGGCATGCATTAGCCATTCTTGTTGGACTCAGAAAAACATAGCTGAAGTTGATCCAGGGCAGTCATAACCATCGACTTCTTCGAGCAATGTTATCATCCTACCACATTACTGGAAACATCAACCCTTCCTTGCTTGCTCACTGTATCATTTGCAATCACCATCATAATCAAGAGCCCTACCACTTTAAATTACTGATATCAAAAACATCAAAACACATACCCTTGTGGATTTTGTTCTGGCAAACCAAACAAGATTCATAATGCTTTTCATGTATCTTGTTAGAAAAAGGTCACTTTAAAATATATAGCCATTATTTAAACAATAACAACTAAAATCAGATGAGGAAAAACAGGTGCAACTAGAGTCAAAAGACATGCACGACACCAGCACTAAGAACCCCCTCCCTTGGCCAATCACCGAATATCATATCAAATGAAACTAATTGCTTGAGGGAAATACCTTTTGAATTGGGGAACTTGTCACGAGCATTGCCAACTTCTGTAACTCCATGTAGATAGAGTTATTGTCATCATCTATTGTTATTATTGTACATATGCCTACTCAGAAATAAAGCATGTGTTTAGTAGAGGAATAGTTATACTAACAGTAAACATAATATTAAACTAAGAGCCGCAACTACACTAGTGTTGGTTGCTTGTGTATTGATAGTTATATTTACAATTGTATCAGAACAG
This sequence comes from Torreya grandis, assembly GCA_037957365.1. Lineage (NCBI taxonomy): Eukaryota > Viridiplantae > Streptophyta > Pinopsida > Cupressales > Taxaceae > Torreya > Torreya grandis. The sequence goes on from JARHVA010000182.1 coordinate 2,469,760, forward strand.
CAAATGGTCCATCAGCATCTTATGTGATAACTTTTGGCATCAAAGAATATCTACTTGTCCAGTTACTATGTTGCTCATTTTTTCTTGTTTCGTGGTTTGCATTATACGTTTATCCTTTTCCAGCAGTCACATTCTTCATTATGTGCTGTTCATATTTCCTGTTGCATTGTGCTCTCCATTTTATATTGATCACATCTTCTCATTTATTTTTCGCTTTTACCTTTTGTTATCCACTTCATCAACTTAGCTCTTCATGGTATATATTCAAACCAATAGCCATGCATTAGCCATTCCCCTCAGACTCAAGGAGCAATTTCCTGAATTTGATCCGGGGCAGTCACAACCACCTCTTCAAGCACAATTATCAAACTTTCACATTCCCAGAAGCACCAACCCTTTTTTGGTCTGCATATCCTAGCAATTACCATAATAATCAAGAGCCCCACCACTTTAAAGTGCCAATATAAAAAACAACAAAACACAGACCTTTGTGGGAATCTGTTCAGAAATCGAACTTTATAATGTTTTTCATGTATCCTATTTGCAAAAGGTGATTGAACATTATAGAACCATAAAAACTGAACTGCCAGAATTAAATGAGGAAGAACAGGTTCAACATGAGTCAAAAGCCATGCTCAACAGCGGTGTCAAGAACCTCCACTCTGGGCCAATAACTGAATATCGTATCAAACGAAAATAACTATTTGAGAAATGATGGCAACTGGTAGACTATGTAATTTTACAAAAAGACCCAAATTTAAACAATATTTGAGGTAAAAGCTTTTATAGCACGGAACTTGTTATGGGCAAGCCTACTTTTGTAATACCATGTAGAGAGTTTTTGTCATCACCATATGTACGCCTGATAAGCACTAAAGCATGTGTTTTATAAGGAGTGGTTATAAAAACATATAATGTAGTTGTGACCCTTTATTTAATGTTGGTTCGGTGTTTGTGATGATACGGTTGTATGCAGACCATTGTGGTCAACTAGCATACCTACCATGTCCTTCCCTATATGTTCCTACTAGGTCAATACATTCTGAGTTCTGCATCCAAGTTTCTATCGAGTACCTTTGTGTCAGGCCTGAGCATGTTGAAGACCGTCTACATTAATGAATCTCAATGAAGGCATATAGAAGCGTGACAGTGTTGGTTTCCAGCCTTGGCCTCCAGCTCCAGTAATGGTCTTAATCAGTTTCATGCCTCATTGAGGAGTCTTTCCCTCACATGGCCATTTGGACTTGTACTTGGATCATATGCTTGAAAGAGACGAGGATTGTAGAATTGATATCCAGTTTGGAACCAATGTGAGGTAGACCATTCTGCAGTACAACATTGATTTTGAGTGTGACCAGAGTTTTTTACTAAAGCTCGCCAAGTTGTGTCATGGTGCTTGCACAAGTCACAGGATGACACTGAGGCTAGGGAGCCATTATCTACCAAACCCTGGTTAAAAAGGGTAAGCAAGGAAGGCATCTCCTGTTTAGTATGAGGCATTTTTCTGTCAAAACTGGTTAAAAACTATATTATCTTATCGAATATCTAAACCAATGTGACATTCAATCACAGATAAGGTAAGGATTCAACAGAGCTCTGCTTGGTGAAGAAAAAACATTAAGCTTTCATAATAAACCCATAAGAGATGGAATTAGAGAATCCATTTAGACACTAGCACCTGGCATCAGGCATGTAGCATGGTTAAACAGACCTGTGCAATGTTTTATAAGTGTTACATGGGTGAAAATATATGCTCACATAGCAGTTGAAGTGGCACACGCTTAGGCCTAGTCTAATGTGTCATTAGATAAATTTGTGGTGACATGCAAATGTAATATATAGTGGTCTGGCATATAAGTTATAGGCCAAGAAGTAATGTAGTTAAGTGACATGACCTAGGTCCTAGGAATTTTAAAGGGTTACTTATTTCAAAGTTTAGTATCAAAGTTTAATTATAATATTTGCAGGAGGAAGAAAACGCGACCCATGAATGTCAGTTTTAAATTGAGATTTTATGCAAATATTAAAAAGAAAATGTTTTTAATAGTAAAAAAAAGATAATAGCCTAGAGATATGAGCTAGTCAGTTAACTGGGAGTTGTATTTACCAGGTTTAACTAACACTTGGAAGAAAGCTTTGTATAAAAGCGCAGAAAGACAATGAAAGGGGGTCCTTGCCTGTGGTCTATTTTGAGGCCTGCAACCCTGTGTTGTTTCCTTCCATATTTGCATGTTCCTATATTGGCAAATGGGTGTGATGCGTAGTTGCATGCACCAGCTACTTGAGGATTAGTTTTAACACCCAATAGATGTGCATGCACAGATTGTAAGTAGAAATACTATCTTACAGATGAGAGTGATTTGTTTGCTTTTATCAATATTAGCACAGCCATTTGATTAAATTGAACAAATTATTTTCATTTGAACATTATTAAATTGTGCATTTATCTTTATCATTGCTTGAACAGTGTGGTGGTGGGGCTTGAACGGTGGAATGTCTATCATGGATGTGCAATTAGCATTGATCAGTGAAAATTTTGAGCCCTCCACCAGGTAATAAAAGTCCACTAGTTGTACCATAGCTTCCGGGTGAGTAAGGTTTTCATTTGTCTCCATTATACAATTATTATTGACGTGTACCTTGTGCTGTTAATTTGCCAGGAAGGAGAACATCTTAGCTTTTCACATTTTTCTTGGTTTCCTAGAGCAATTCCCAGTCTTAATATTTTTTCTCTGGGTCACCTTTCTCTTATTTCAGCCTTGTCCACATTTTCCCTTTCTCGTTTTCTAGCAGAAGTGAGCAGAAAACCCCCGAAAATCATATCATACAAGGGTGCCACCACTCTCAATTATGGAGGGAAACCATCAATCCTGATTTTCTATGAGTTAGTCTGGCTTCTTGTCATGTTACATTGTGCAAGAGTCAGATATCCACTAACGGTTTCAAGTGACATAATTCTGTGCTAACACATACTTGTCTAAACTCTCACAATCTATACCTGAGTTCTACTTCAATTGTTATGTTATTTTATTGTTACATCAAGTAATATTGTGCAAAAGATATGCTTGAGCACTTATGGCCCCTGTTGTTAGGCCAGTAATGGCAAAGCAGATATTCCCGACTAAAGCTGGTATCAACCTTTGAAGAATAAACTAAAGGTAACCTCCAATGGTGCAGCTAAAGATAAAAGGGCTGGATATGGGGAAGTGATTCGTGATTATCAAGGTCACGTGATCTTGGTATTTTCGTGAAGGCCTAGGTCGGACCATGAATACAATCACTAAGTTGGAGGCTTTGAACCAAAGCCTTACAAGGGTTCTCAATAGTTCTCATACACATTGTAAAAGAAGGTGACTTACAACATGTCATTGGTTTAATGTGTGGTGATTTGAAAAGCTGACTTGAAGATGGAATAGTGTCAATAAAGACAAAATGTGCAAACTAAATGTAGCTTTTATAATTAATTTGTCGGTGTTTAAAATTAAATACAATACTAAATGCTTACTGATTTTTATTTTGGTATCTAAGCCAGACCAGCAGTTTGCTGCATGCAACATATTCATGGGATTAGCCGGAGGTCGTTCAAAATTTTGGCCAATATGGTCGTTTGATTCTGCAATTTTGTGGTAGTTTGAGTATCTGCTTAGGCCCATCCAGCCTTTCTTCTGCATATTATCAGCAGTAAGAATTTTCAATTTTAGAGTGCTAAATTAACAATATGAATAATTTGATTTTAGGCCAACTTTGGGCTGGCCACAGGCTATTCCATTTTTTGTCTCTACGGTGTTGTCCCCTTTAATGAAAAAGGATGGAAGTCGGTGCAATGGTTGACTTCAAAGTCATCGAAGTTGAGCACCCTCATAACCAAAAATTGATTACTCAAAACTCAAAGGCACATCATTATGTAGGTAGCAATAACACTCATAAGTATATACAATGATGACAAAAAATGCTCTACAGATAGTGTCCACTCATAAGAATTGTTTTAATTGTCATTCGATGTCTTGTAACACTATGTTTTTATCCTTATTTGTTTAAGTTGTTGGGCATGCGGGCCTGCATATGGTGCATTACAGGTTGGTTTCTGTTAGTATTATGTTGTGGATGAGGCAAAATTGAACATGGCCCAACTTTATATGTTAGTCCATTGGATAGCTTGCAGTTAATGCTCGGGTTGATGGCATTAAATCCCTCTCGTGGTATGTCTCGATATCCACCAAGTATGGAGGCAGCAATGGTGGTATGATAGGTTATTAGCATATTTTAGCTCTTAATATTCTGGAAGTTTATCCCGACAAAGTCTTCCTTGAATTAGAATATAATATAAATATCTTTGTTTTTAGCAACCAAAAAAAATTATTGCACCCGGTTGTCATATAAAAATCTGAGATTGTCGATGGTTGGGTGGAAAAGAGTCCCTTGGTAATAAATTTTACAACTCTTCCTATCAACAGAGACTGTTTTTTTGAATTTTACCTTCAATTTTGAGAAACATATTTTGTTATTTTAAGAACCTAATGCTAATCTGTTATCCATTCAATATTGTCCATTATGAAGTTTTAATAGTGCAAAATAATTAGTTTGAGATCTCTTTCTAATGATATTTCTCGGCTGGAATATGATGTTAGATAATAGATTTATCGCTATAATTTCATGAATTAGAGAAAAGCTGCAGAACTGTGCTTATATTATAAACATTGTTTGAAAAATCGGCTGCATTTGGCAGTTTCAGATTTCTATTAAAGCTTCAAAAATTGTAGATGTGTATATGAAAGACCCCTCCAAGGAGAATAAACGGTGTGGGCCATTACAAAACATGCGAACTAGTTCTTTGCATGCAATTTGATTTATCTTGGATTACCAACCAAAACTAGACTGGTGTAACACTGGAAAGTCCTTGTCTTGCATTTCTCCAGAAAACACCAAAACGCAAGGAATTTTGCAGCAAAGCAGTCTTCATATTACAAAATTGTTCACTTCTAATCTGATCCGATTCTGCAGCTTAGACAAACACTTATATTATATTTTAGCATAGATTAAACTTACGAGTATTATAGATGGTCATTAGTCACAAAATTCCAATATTGCATAAGAGTAACAGTACATGTACTTTGAATGACTTACGCAATGTTAGATCTTTTAATGGTATAATTTAATAGTAACTCTCTTTATTTTGACTGAGATGATTGCTTTGATTTTTCAACCAGTAAATTTTCACATCCTAAGCATTTCCCGGTTTTGAGGAGCAATTATAGAAAATTCCCAAACCCAAATCATGGCAAGGTCTTACCCACTCATAAACACACATAACTACAACTACATCAATTTTTACAACTAAATGGGGTAAACTGCAATTAGATAGGAACGCAATGATTAGACATACGAAAATTGGAAGAAAAAACAAAAATTTCAAGCACAAAACAAAGAGAGATCTAAATATTGAAATGAAAAAACATGGCCTAAGAATCAAGGAGGAAGAAAAAAAAAATGCAATGCTATTCACCTGATAATCATTGCAAATTCTCTCCCTATACTCTCTCTGCCACTGCACCTGCAAACAAGAGAAAAATATATTAGTACTCAAGATATCTTTGTGACTCCCATCAAAAATATAGCAAAAGCCTCCTAAAGTCCATTGTCAATCAAAAAGGAGATTAATGATACTACTTGGTAAATAAGATATCCATACTACATTCTGTTAAAATAGACTATCCAACGTAGGCCTCTCAGCCTTGAACTGGGTTTCATGTCAAGTAGTTCTCTCCCATCCTCAAAATAAGCCATCATTCTCATTGATTATTTATAAGTTTTAAAAATACTCTTTATATGATTTATGCTTTAAGAAAATCAAAGTATGTTTGCATTAGCTCAAGGTCCAAGCAAAACATCACATTCCCACAGATCAACAAATTTGCAAGCTTTGCTTCTTTTCATCTTTTTTTAAAGTTCAAGATCATACATTAAAAGGAGGGCAAATTACAAGATCAGATTTACAGAGAATAATATAATATGCTCGAACAATATGCTACTTAATCAAAATATCAAGAGGGCATTTGCTTTAATCACTCTAACAGTACCTCTCAAATTTTGTAAGAAAATAATATAAACAGTATCTTCACGAATATTTACCTCCATGTCCATAATGCTAAAATACTGAAAACACAAATAAAATATGCTAATTTATAAGTCTTTATTATGAAAACCGAACACATAAAGAAACCAAGCAAGTACACGAGCGAACTTGAAAGAGATACTTCTTGGATATACCATTGAAAGAGCAATTGTCACTTTATAGGAAAGCAACAACATAAACTCTAATACAAGGGTGACACAAACCCTAACCCTAAAATGACTTAAGTGAACATTAAGTAATGTTTAAACTTTACATTTTCTGATAAAGCAAACTGAAGTCATAAATGGCTTTATTACTAAGCCTATCACTAAGACTAGTATGACCATTATAACTCTAACATCCTCCCTTAATGGTCATTCTAGGAAATAGACCAAGTTTATCTCTATATTTTACAAATTTATCCGAGCCAAGATACTTGGTGAGAATGTCTACAGTCTGGTCCAGAGTCGGACAATATAGCAGCTCAACTACTCCATCTTGTACAAGTTGTTGAATGTAATGACAATGAACGTTGACATGTTTTGTGCGCTCATGAAAGACAGGATTCTTTCCGAGCTTAAGAACTCCCTGGTTATCACAAAACCTGAATTGTAGGCTCAGTCTGATCAGCGTGCAAATCTGCAAGCACTCTTCTAAGCCAAACTGCTTCACATGCCCCTTTAATTGCTGCTCTATATCTGGCTTCTGTAGAGGAAAGAGAAACTGCATGTTTCTTGCCGATCGAAGAAAATTGCCCATGTTCCTAAACTACACACATAACCTGTTGTAGACTTTCCTGTCATCCACAGACCCTGCCAAATCCGAGTCTAAATAGACAAACAATTGAAGCTTCTTGCTCTTACCATATAGAATGCCAAAATCTAATGTTCCCTTCACATATTGTAGTACCATCTTGGCCACTATCCAATGTACCAGAAAAGCAGCAGATTGTGAGGGCTCCAGACTAAGGTCCTCAAATATGGTGTGGACTCCCTTGCCTCCCCATTGGCAAAGCTCTTTCATGAGGTTGCTTGCTTGGTTTTTCCTCGTTCTTGGTCCCAACACATAATTCATCCCATTCATAAGTCTGGAGATAGCTCCAACCCTAACAACTATAAGACCATTATGATTAGGCATATTTTTGCCAAACTTTATGCCATGGTGTTAGACATGCAACTTTCAGAGCACTTGGGGAGAGGTAATATTATAGTAAGAGCAGCCCAGCTTTAGGAGAGAGGCTTGCCATTGGTCTTCCAAAGTCTTTGGTTGTTCTGTAGAATTTCGGAAGGCCTTTGACTCAGTTTCAATACATCTGCTTTACCAAAAGTTATGTGATGTCTCCATTCCAGATTCTCTCATTACCATTGCTTGGAGGCTCTATGAGACAATTGTCAAGCAATTTCATACTTCTCACAATTGGGGTCAAGCAGGGATGTCCTCTCTCATAAACCCTCTTCATCATTTACATTGATGAGTGAGAGGAGTTTCATTGGCAACATACCCATGCAAATGATGGTTGCATTTTACATGATGTTGTGATAGTCATACTTTTTTTTGCCGATTACATTGTTCTCCCCTCTCACTCTACCGATGGTTTATAGAGAGAACTAGATGCCCTTGCTCGTTTCTATGAGTTTTGTTAGCTAGTGGTGAACCTTAGCAAAACTAAGGTTATGATATTCAACAACAACATCCTTAGTTCCAATTCCTCTACAAAGGGGAACCTTTGTAGATCACATCAGCCTACAGTTACTTGGAGGTCTAGTTTTCTGGACCGTCCTTTAGTATGAAGCATGCCTCTTGATAAGGCCTTTGCAAGGAATATGCCTCACCTTCCGTCTTGTAGCACCAATGTTTTCAAATCTACTTCTAAGATATCCCTCTGAAGATGTGTCTCTTTGATATAGTCATCCAGACTCCAGTTTTGTATGGGTTTGAGGTTCAGAGATCTAGTTTGGGGCCCATTGATTGGGCTCGTATTGAGAGGGTCCTAACTCTCAAGATTCAGCATATGCTACGTTCCAAACAGATTGTTGCATCGTCCAAGCTGAGTTTGTCACTCAACCTCTACGCCTTGAGACTATCTTCAGACTTACTTTCTACATTCATAAACTCAAAACTATGGGAAATTCAGCTTTGACGCATGCAAAGTATCTATACTTACCCCTCTGTTCTTCAGAGAGGATTGCATCACTGAGCCCAAATAGACAACAACGTTGTTGCCATTCTAAGACTAGCTTTCTCCTCCAGTCTATTGACATCTCTATTGATAAGTTACCTCCTTTCAAGGACTCCTTGGATGCCCCTCCTTGGCTTCTTCCCTTAAAGGTCATCGTTAGAGTTGTCACAAAGGATATCTACGGGCAATACATCCAAGTCACTTAGACCTCTCCTCAACCACTTAGCCCCAAGCTTGCCTTTTGCACTGAGCATTTCTTGAAAGTAGTGGATGTGTCAATCGTCGTCCTGATCATCTCCAACATCATTGCTCTCACAGCTTGAGCCTTCCCCTTGGCCAATTGAAGGTGCGCTTGCACTAGTTGCGGGTTGAGACTGATCGTCATATTCCACATGGGGACCATATTTATCGTCTTTGCTCCCTTTCACGAGGTGGACATTAAGGTGCACTTCATTTTTAATTCCCCATTTATTATGAGATCCGGGGAAGGACCATTGTCTTTATAGAGACTCGGATGACTCGCTATCCACTTTTTTCAATACTCGAACCAACAATGTTTGATCCTTTTTCTTCTAAAGGTTGTCACCCTTTCACCCAGTTCCTTGCAAGGAGCCCTTGGAGCCCCCAAGTTGGTCGCCTCGTTCTTTCAAACCATCACAAAAGTTGGCAGCATTAAGCACCCTTTGGATTTGTTGCTTCATACACTGAGGGACGCAGGCTAAGGAGGTGGTGCTCATCTTTGCACATCACTTCCACTAAGGTATCTCGGCACACTATCTCTTAGCGATGTGGACCTGCTCCTTTGTGTCATGGATATGCTCCTCCTTGGCGTCATGGATTTGCTCTTGCAACACTACTTCCCAAGCTATGAGACAGGCACACATTACCAATTTCTTGGTTGCCACAAGAGTTTCTTCGGCGTTGAATGTTAAGACAGAATCTAAGGGGAGTGCTTTGCTTCCTCCTAGGATTACCCAACCTGGGCCTCTCAGCCCTAGACACTCACTTGAGCATTATTGGATCTTGCATTGGCCCTTTTGCAGTGATAGACGATGACACAATTGATTCCTCTGTCCTAAGAATGGTTAGAGATGTTTGATGTGACTAGCATACAATCATTCCCACTTACATCAGCCCATGCTCTTTGGGGGTTCTTGCTCCCCCCACGTGGCTATTTGTATTGGTACCTTAACCAAATGGGATGGGGCTTTATTGCTTTCAGTTTACCCCTCATTTATTTGTAGAGCTTTAGTTATTTTTTTATTTAGTTAGTCTTTGATCATAGGGTCTTTTTACCCCAGCACTTTCTATTGTAATTGGATGTATTCTCGTGTCCCATTGACATACTTTTGGTCATTTGTGGACGTTAATACAATTTCTTTCTTTCTGTTTTTTGGTGCTGTCACAAATCAGGAGACATAACTGACTACATAGCACAAGCCAGGCCTAGTGGTTGTAACATAGATCATGTTGCCAGCTAGTTGCACATAGACTTATTCATTTATTGCTTTTGAATCGCACTTAGCTGAAAGTTTCAGCCCTGTCTCCACAGGTGTAGATGAGATTTTACAATCTGTCATCCTAAACTTGTCAAACAAACTTGTTATATGTTTTTTGTGAGAAGCAAAAATATGTTAATCAGTTTTCCGAACTTCTACACCTAAGCAGTGACGTAGGATGCCTAGATAGGGGATTGATGTTTGACCAAAAGACACTTAGATACATTTGCACACAGCTTGTTCCTAGCGTATGCAAACAGCATGTTCCAAGTGATGTAAATGTACCTTCCAAGTGTTGGAGAAGACAAGTATATCATCTATATAGATGGTTACAAACTTAACAAGGCAATCTCAGAAGGCATCATTCATCAATCTCATAAATGTGGCAAGTGCATTTGTTTGCCCAAAAGGCATCATTAACCACTAAAAAGGACCTGTTTTGGTCTTGAAATTTGTCCTCCATCTGTCCTTTAACTGGACTTAAATTTAATGATAGCCACTATAAAGATAAATCTTAGAGGATAACTTTGCTCCTTGAAATTAATTTAGTAGGTCATCAATGCAAGGGAGTGAAAAAATATTCTTGAATATACTATTGCTTATTGCACAGAAATCAATACAAAGATGCCAAGTTCCATCTTTCTTTAGTACAAGTAGAATTGGAGAAGCACAAGGTGACGTAGTTGGTTTGATGAACCCTTTGGGCAACAAATCCTGAATTTGTCATTTGATTTCATCACTTTGTAGCATTGATGTGCGATACAATGGGGCATTAGGAAGGACAACAAGAAGAACATCAATCGCGTGATTGATTGCTCCGTCTGGGGGAAGTGTCTTAGGCTCCTGAAACACATTTGAATAAGACTGCAATAATTAATCAAGATTTGCATGCTTTGTATAAAAAGTGACTTTTGTTGTTGTTGAATTAGATTGTGGCCTTATGAAAATTGTGTCCCTATTGAATTAGATTGTGGCATTCTGTTTTGTTGTTGTTGAATTAGATTGTGGCCTTTTGAAAATTAATGCAAATTCTGCTGCCTGATTGACTGATTTACATACTTGCCTGCAACTGAGTACTAAATTTGTTGTTTTTGCAGTGCATATGATTAGGTTTGTTTATCTTGTTGTAGCGTGTAGGTGTTGTTATATACATCGTAGTGAGCTTTCCTATCATACTGATACGGTTTGCCAAGCAATAGCCCACAACAGTCCATAGTGGTCACGTCACAAATGACCTTATCAACAAACTTGGGACCAAAAGAAAAAGACACAATACATGTGTGTGTGATTTGTATGGATGAACCACTATCCTTCCATCCAAGTGCATACGGATGAAGATGTGGGCCCACCAGCAAGTGCAGTTTGTCAAGAATGGATCTCGCAATCAAATTTTCTGCAATCCATTGTCAATAATACAATTGACTAAAAAGTCATGTGTAGGTGAGCACAATTCACAAACTGACTGCCACGACCCTCTAGAGTAGTGTGATGGCGCGTCAAAGTAACATTATTGAGTCAACCTTTCAACTCATCATAGATCCTATCATCACTAGCACTTTCAATGGGAATGTTTTTCGTTTCCTCAGCAGAAGATTGTTCAATCGCAGTCTACTTCTTCAATTTAAAACAATGGGACTCATCATGTCCATGCATTTTACAATACCCACAACTTTTTCTAGATTTCTAGGCATGAGAAGCAGGGGAATGAGTATTGTGAGAAGAAGACAGAGACGAGAAAGATCGTATCTTTGTTGAAGGGAGGATGTTGAGACTGCAAAGCCATCGATCTGGAATTTTCGGAAGAAAATGAAGGCTAAGAGACTCTGGACTAGGCAGCAAATTTCTATTCTGCCAATTGTGCTATGATTGAATGCATCATCAAGTGTGGCAATATTAGCATACTTCAACTCTCAAAAAAGGTGTTCTTGCAAACCACTCTTGAATTTAAGAATGAGAGTTGATGCGTCGCCATCCGCCGTGAGCATGATTCTTAGGCAGTTGAACTGAGAGATGTAACTTGTATGGACATGTTGACTCTTTGACGCAAACAAAACCATTTGATGGCCAAGTCCTATTCATAATTGGACAGATAGAAATTCTCTTCAAGAGTTGTACAAAGTTGTGCCCATGTGTCAAGAGGGTTCTGAGTACCCTGTCATTCGGTGACCACGACTTTAGCAACACCTGAGAGTTTCAATATTGAGAACATGACTCTGTTTGTATCAACGAGTCCTCTATATTTGAACCAGCTCTCGATGTGAAAATCCAAACCAGCAAGGATCTTGGGCTTGCAAGATCCATCATAAATCTTGACTTCACACTTTGCATGATGGGTAGAAGGCTTCGAGACAAAGATGTCATTGACTTTGTTCGTCAAGTTCGCGACCACTGTGACAAGCATGACCAATTTGTCAAAAACCGTTAAATTCACCATTGTGCATATGTATTGGCCAGCTGATATCAAAGTTATCCTCCCAACAATAGAAACAGCAAAAATATGTTTTGTACTGCAATTTGAAACAAATATGACTGTATATCTGAAATCTAATCCAAAAAATACGCACGTTCAAAAAAAACGGAATTGAAAAAAGATTCAGGTTGAGTGAGAAAAGAGCTAAAAAAATTCCAAAAAAAGAAACAAAGCACTAATTATTAGAGAAAACTGCAAATTTTTCGAACAAGAAGCATAGATACCAAAAATAGATGTTACCACTGCATATCCATTGAAAAATAGTCAAGTTCAAAAAAAGTGATCTCAATTAGACTATGTATGAGCGAGAGCAGTCAAAGTTCGACGGTAAAATCAAAAAATGCAATGATGTAGGCTTGATTAGGCAGCTTGAATGCTGACGCAAGAGTGACAAGTGACAATCTACATAGCAGGTGACAGTTGACGTGTGAAGTTGATGTGGTGTTGTTATGTGGTTGCTGACAGGGAGGTGAGAGTCCACATTCATGCTAGTACAGACTTGTTTGGGTGCACGGAGCTCAGTTGACGGCATCAGACAATGCACAAGTGGATAGCATCGGATGCATGGATGGGTGACAGTCATCGACGGTGTGTCATTAACTGTGGCGTCAAATGGATTCCAACGGTGAATAACAATCTGGAGATGGGATGTTGACCTTTCAACAACTCTATCGGTGGCAGCATTAGACCAGCGATAGCATTGCGGTGGCGACGTACTCAACATATCCCACCAATGATGACAGTGGACAGCAACATGTTGTCGGCCCAGTAAACAAGACAATGCAGTACAATGTTAGTGATGATGCAGACAGCATACAAGGTGTCCAGTCCAGAAGCAACACAAGCACAGGGACCACGTGGGTCGACAGGTTGCTATTGAGAGGCACATGGCGTGGTCACGTGTAATTGCAATGCACGGGTGCCATAGGATCAACAGTAGGCATACAATGTCGAGCAAATTAATTTTTTTACTTTTCTCAAAAAATGTGCATGTGCCCAACCCTTCAACAAGGAAAATAGAAAAACACTGAACCTGGGAAACTTCAAACAAAAGATATCTTGAGCCACGGGTGTCCTTTTGAGATGAAACAAAAGCCTACACACTAATTTTGACACTATGGACACACTGGAGTTGTCTAATTACGAGTGTTTGAACTACGCTTAAAACAACCAAAATAGCAATACATAGGACTTTTTGATTTTGTATTTGCAGATTTTGTTTAGAAAGGTCTTGCTAGTTGAATAAGGAAAGAAATCATATTAATGTCCGCAAGTGATCAAAGTAGGTCAAGGAGACTCAACAAGTACAGCCAATTATGATAGGGTGCAAAAAGCTCCAAATTCAAACTACACACTAAGAACCAACTAAGGTACAAAATTCTATATACTGGGGGATTGCACATGCTAGGAAACACATCAACATGAATTACAAATACTAAAAATATCAGAAATGTTTCAAATATTACAACTAGCCATGTGAAATAAATTCCCATTGCTGCAGACGTCGATAAAAAAGATAAAGCAAATGCATATCTTGGTTAGGGTTGTAAAGGGTCTACATTAGAATCAGCGAGAGGAATATAAGGATCGACATTGTCATCAATCATCGTGAAGGAGCCAATAAAAGACATGTTAATGTTGATTGGTGAAAACCCTAGGCAAAGCGAGCTCAGTTGGGCAATCCTTGGAAGGAGCACAACCCATGTTTCAAAAACTATCCTAGCATCCAAGGTTGATGATCCCCTAAATGCTGATAGAAAACTCATAATGTGTATTTATTGTAGGTGAGGTGGGAGGGTTCGCTTTCTAGGTTGAAGAGCAACAAATCAACCATGTCCATCATGAGGAAGGGAAAGAGACCCCCTTGTCATTCCACAAGAAGGGAGATGTGTGGTACTGATCTATCAACATCCATGAGAGTGATTGTAGTGCCCAATGCACGCTTATCACCCGCACTAACTATAATTAAGAGAAAACAAGGAGGTAATAAATCTACTATATCTTAGGAGACCCCTATTGTGCAACACTTGAGAGTGATCACTTCTCAAATGTTTAAATCCAAACACCTCTGGTCGAGAAAACATAAAAGGTAGCAAGTGATCCTCTAGAGTCTCTATCTATGCAATATCATCTCCCTCATATCTTGTGGTAGATCGGCCATCTAAAATTTAATAAATCTAGTATATCTTAGGGGACCCCTATTGTGCAACACTTAAGAGTGATCACTTCTCAAATGTATAAATCCAAACACCTCTGGTCGAGAAAACAAAAAAGGTAGCAAGTGATCCTCTAGAGTCTCTATCTATGCAATATCATCTCCCTCATATCTTGTGGTAGATAGGACATTTAAAATTAAAGTGTTCCTCAATTTCCATCACCTAGAAAAAACAATGTTGACAAATCCTATCACTCCTAGGAATATGGTGGTTTGTCTCAATCCATAACTAGTGAAAGTGTACCCTCAACTGACCAATAGGGATCCCAAGGCCATAAGGCCAATAATGTTGGATATAGTCTGGACAAGCGATGATAACATCAACAATCTACAAAAAATGATCATCGTAGAAAGCCAACTCAGGATGCAGATGCTAGGGAGGGGAGCCCAAAGTGGCCTGATAATATTGTTGATAAATGTCCTCCCTAACCGCTCCTTTAAAACACTCTTCACACGTAGGAAACAAGAAGGGACATCCAAAGACTATAGAAAGGAAGGAAGCCTACCAACAGAGATGCCAATGGACTGGAGAAGCAAACAAGTCTCTACATAGCAATGAAGCAACCCACTTGGAAGAGCAAAGTATTAAATATGGATATTTCTCCCAACCCGATAAAAAATAACCCATGGATCTGAGCCTGTGAAAATAAAATATGATCCTGAAGATGTTTTCAAAGCAAAGAGATCAAGCCACAAATTCATCCTGTGCAGCTCTATGAAGCAGTGTATTTGTGTAAGCACATTATGCACAACGTAGAAATATGGCAACTTGAAGGTAATTTAAATCATTTGGTTTTTTTAAGAATGTTTTCTATAGCGATAGACAACCAAGAAAGAGCATCATTGAATTTGAAGCTGACAGTAGAAATCAACTACAAAGGTTCGTGTTTCAAGTTATATAATAAAGTATCAAACAAGGCTTCTAAAAGATCCTATTGCAAGGCCTCCAATGATGGGGCAGGCAAAAGGGTAACTATAAATGTGAAATGGGAGCCACCCCAAGATGGTTTGCTCAAACTCAACATGGATGCTGCTTCGTGCAGTAACTCGAGTGAGAAAATAGCAAGAGGCATTTGTAGGGATCACAGAGGCAACCCTATTTTCTGGTTCACCTATGACCTTGGTTTGTCAACTAATGTTGAAGCTATTGGAATCTCTATGGGATGAAGATGGCTCACGATAGCAATATAAATTGCTTAGTGGCAGAGACAAACATCCATATGTAAGGCACCTTTTTGAACATGAAATTGAAAATTATGGGTAACTTGCAATTAAGATCGTTAGTGATAGGCATTAACAAGCTCTCTAAGGCTTTGCTTGTATTCTTATACCATTCCAGCCAAGAGAACAGAATAAAGCGGCTGAATTTCTTGTGAAACTAGCATCAACAAGTCCAGCAAGGCATATCTTTGGATCATCAAAACTGGCACGAGATGGAAAGGGGAGTCAGAGACTGCAGAGAACGATGACCTTTTAATGTATTTATCAACATAGCATAGGCTTTTATAGATCTCACACTTTCCATTGGGTAATATCAAACTGCTTACATGCAAAAAAATGTGTAACCATACAATATTTGCAGCTAAAAAGCTACACAATTGATTGGTCCAATCAACTTACTAAGATGAGACAATAAGGGAAGGAAAAGTATAGTTTTCTATGCAGTGTCTATTTCAAGAGTTTACAAGGATCTTGAGCATGTGAATACTCGGGAATTGGTATTAATGAGACTGTTATGCTATGTGTGTGATAATGATTGTCATCTACTCTAACTGTGTTGTAACTATCAGTTGTGAAATTGCAGATATCCGCCACAATTGGCAGCATTACTATGACCGTCATGATATTGTTACCCATATGACCACTGTTTTATTTTTTGGCTATGGTTTTAGAGGGAGGGGTTGACCACCCTTGGTGGCATTCTGGGTTTTTTGTTGGTTGATAGCGTTGTCTTTGATGTAATAATAGAAGGAACTTAGAATAGACTCTTTTGTTAGCTGCAATTTATTGGTCCACATATAGTACTATGATCAGTATCTTTTTACCTTGTTCATGGGTCAAAAGTAAGAAGATTTGTTCACTCAAATGTTAGATGGAAACCGAGGGAGATTGGATCAAGCTCAACTTTGATGGAGCCTCAAGAGACAATCCAGGAATTGTGGGCGTAGGATGCATCTTGCAATTGTTCAAAGGAAAATTCATATTGGCTTCTTCTTCGTTTTTAGCTCACGGTACCAGCAAAGAGGCAGAGGTTCAAACTCTAGTGAAGGCCTTCGCCTAGCTAGAACGCATGGTATAGACAATCTAGTAGTGGAGAGGGATTCTCAACTGGTCATTAACACAATGGCCAAAGATAACAGTACCAATTGGAAGCTCAATTATCTCCTCCACCCAGCATTTGAAATCCAGCGAACGTTTCATTGCCTTTCCTTCTACCACTACTTCTGGGAAGCTAACTGCTTGGCCAATCTTCTATGCTCTAACTAATGCAAGAGTGGATCTAGACATCTTCTCAAAAGATGAAAGTTCTCTCCCATCCAAATGTTTGGGCTTGGAAGCCTGGATCCTCTGAGATGTTGGGCAAATTGAGTAATGCTTCGAATGACTAGAAAAATTGGCCTTTGGAAAATGCATTTCATGTTTAACAAAAACTTGTGCCGCTATGTTGTTTGGGTACGGGTACGGGGATGTCTCGGGTACGCGGGTATGTCATTTTTCAAAAACCTTGATTTGGATATGTCGTGGGTACATCTGTATATATATATATATATATATATATATATATATATATATATATATATATTGTATATTACTCATTTTTTTAGTAAAACACTTGAAACTACATAGTATAAAAATATTTGTCTATAAATGATAAAACACTTAAAAATATATAATATTCATTCATTCATTACTTCAAAGACAAGATGTACATTCAAATCTAGAATAAATCATCTCGATTGCCCACAAAATCATGAATGTCACTCCCATTATTTTTCAACTTTATCATTTACTGACACTTTCTCTCACAAGGGCTCATCGGTGCATTGAATCTCACGAGTGCATGCCTTAAGGGGTGCACAGGGAATGGGGTGGGATCGGCTTGTGGCACTTTGCGAGAGATATTCTCATACTATTCTATCACGCATACATCCCTTCATGCAGCCTTCATACCTCCTATGATGTCTCCTTGAAATCTTGAAACCCTGAAATATGGCTAAGTCTGAAATACTTAAACCCTGGAATCTGACTAACTCTGAAATATGACAGGATCCTCCAAAACCTAGAATTTGCATTATAGCTCCTAGTGGTCTGAAACCCCTCTCAAACATCCTGAAAGTATATAAATAAAATATAACTTAAAGTATAAACTTATACTTAAAATGTTTATTTTATTTATATATTGTTGGGTTCGGATTGGATTTACATTTAGGGTTGCTTAGTTTTTAGGGTTTTTTTTTTAAGGATTTTCTTAGTTTTTTTTTTAAAGTTTTTCACCATTTTTTTGCCGGAATCCCTCGGGCATGCCCGAAGACGTCCCGAGTACTCCTGGAGGCGTCTGTGGCCGTGTCGGACATTTCTGGTACGGCCACGGACACCTCCGAGACGCCTCTGAGAGTTTCCGAGATGTCCCCGTGCCGGAGGCATCTCCGAACAGGAGGTGCCGGGGGGGAGGGCATACCCCTGCAACACAATCTAAAGATACGTTTTTTATTTGAAATCATTCACCAAAGTGGTTTTCAAAATAGAACTCGCTGCCATCGCCCCATCATAATGAGAAATGACTATCGGCCACTGCTTGGTGTGTGTGAAAATATGGTTATTGATATTTCGCACACAATGAGCAGCATGTGTCTTGTTTCGGCAGCCTTGGGCAGTGCAACCCCCTAATTCCTTTGCTCTCATGCTTCACCCTGCCTTTTATTTCTTTCTACCTCAAACATATTCTCCCATTTAAAACAATTCTGCCTTCTCCCACTACTTATGGGCATTCACCAAAGTGGTTTTCAAAATAGAACTTGCTGCCATCGCCCCATCATAATGAGAAATGACTATTGGCCACTGCTTGGTGTGTGTGAAAATATGGTTATTGATATTTCGCAAACAACGAGCAGCATGTGTCTTACTTCGGCAGCCTTGGGCAGTGCAACCCCCTACATGCTTCACACTACCTTTTATTTCTTTCTAGCTCAAACATATTCTCCCATTTAAAACAATTCTGCCCTCTCCCACTACTTCTGGGAAGCTAACTGCTCAGCCAATCTTCTACCTAATGCAGGAGTGGATCTAGGCATCTTTTTAAAAGTTGAAGGTTCTCTCCCATCCAAATGGTTGGGCTTGGAAGCCTTGATTGTAATATCCCCAAATACAAAGGAGACCATAAACATGAACTGCATTAATATAAATAAATCACCAATGGAATCGCCTAAACCAGCAGCAATTAAATTAACTACAATAGCAACTAAACTAGATAAATTGTCCATATGGGAAGGAGCGCCACATTTAATGCAAGGAATAGAAGTTATATTAATGCAAGTCGTCCCATTTGATGAAAAGACACATCGCTTTGGAAAGGAGACACATCATTTGATGCAAAGCTATGAAGGGTATTTATAAGAACTTGGTGAAGGAAAATGATAGATATTGAGACTTGGCATTCATTCCCTTATCTGAAGTTTAGGCAGCAGCCTCTTCTTTTATAATTGAGGACGAAACCCCTTGATATCAACCCCTCAAGGACGAAACCCTTTGAGAGTTCTATAATAGAATATTTATAACCAGAAATCCGCATTGCACATTTGATCATTATACAACATTATTTGTTATAATAATTTATTATCTAGTTAATAAGAACATAATTCTATATTCATTGAATATTATTATTTCGAACTTGAAAAAGGAATTCCGAGAAATCCAAATTAACGTAAAATATTCCGATTTGAGTTATTACATTGATCCTCCAACATGTTGGGGAAATTGAATAGTGCTTCGAATGGCTAGAAAGATTGGCCTTTGGGGAATGTATTTCATGTTTTAACAAAAAATAGTGGCCATTTAAAGATATGTTTTTTTATTCGAAATCATTCACCAAAGTGGTTTTCAAATTAGAACTTGCTGCCATCACCCCATTGTAATGAGAAATGACGATTCCCCACCGCCGCCTTCCTCCTCCACCCCGCCTTGGTGAGTGAAAAGATGGTTACTAACACTAAGCATACAACAAGTCGTGTGTGTCTTGCTTCAGCAACCTTACGTAGTGCAGCCCCATAATTCCTTTGCTCTCATGCTTTACACTGCCATTTAATTCTTTCTACCTCAGACATTATTTCTATTCAAAACATTCTGCCTTCTTATCTTTATGACATATTAAAAGAATTAAAATAGAGAGAACTGTTCTCTAGTTAGAGTTATTTCAAGTATTGATTTTCTACGATTCTATAATCACCCTTTGAAATAACTGGGGTTGAACTACCTATTGAACTCACTTCTCAATAACATAGAATGACTGTATTGAATCTATCCTACATGATGCGAGTTCATCCCATTTATTGTTTTATGCCGAATCAACCATCCATAGCTATGAAAACCTAATCCTAATAGATTAACCCCCAAATAGCATATCCAAACAATAAAAAAACCCTAGAGAAGCCACAATTTTCAGTTTCTCACCTTGCCAACCCCTATTGATTCTAGTATGTAGATAAATTGCAAATATGGTCCAAGTAATCAATGCCCAAGTCTCTTTTAGATCCCAACTCCAATAAGGTCCCCAAGCCTCATTGGCTTGTACTGCCCCAGAAAGAATACCTATAGTTAAAAGAGAAAATCCTATACCAATAGCACAATAACTCCAATTATCTAAATTGGATAATCAATTTCCATTTACAATAATTGCTAAATGGAAAGCAAAAAGGATCTTTCAAATCCTTTTTTTCTTGGTCGTGTAAATACCAATTTTTATTGGGAAGGAAAGATTGTAAAAAAGAATTGTCTGCACTAAGAAGAATCTTACAATTTATTTGGAATGTAATGATCAAAAAAACTATTGATGATAGGCATCCACATAAAAGAGTTTCGTCCCTGAGCAATATCATACTTACATGCATCATTAACCAATGAGATTGTAAAGCGGGGTACTAACATTGCAGATTGCTGCATTTTATCCGGAAGACCTAAAGTGGCAAAACCATGAGTTGACATAGCACTTGGCACAGTGATTGCACCTAACCACCAAGTAGCATGGCCCCGTACTTCTATAACTATATGTATCATGGAAGAAATCCATGAAAGGAACATGAATGACCCGTACAAATTACTTGATGGTAAATGTTTCGAATAAAGTGAGCGAGTAACTAATACTCCCGTTAAACAAATAAACATCACCATCGTGCCCTTTCCTCCTGAACTACTTAGTTCTTCACTTTGATAAACTAAGATTCCCCAATAAATGAGAGTGACAACAAATGTAAGAGAAAAAGAGACCACCTGATATGTGTTCTAGAGTGATGAATATCATAATAAACCCATTTCTTAATTTGATTTTGAATAGAATCAATGAGAAAAAAAGAAAATCGATTGATAAGTCATTGATCATATCGACATAGATCGAACAGTGGTAGTAATTTACTATATAGGTATTATATGGGTAATCTATGAGGATTCTATAGGGAAGGGATTGAATCTATGTTATATTATTACCAAGAATGCCACCACTCGGATTCGAATCGAGATGCTCTAGCACTCCTTCCTAAGAGCGGCGCGTCTACCAATTTCACCATGGCGGCTTGGTATTGTCTTATCACTATATTAGACTATTCTTCCAAGGTTGTCAATGGGAATATGTATAAAAGTGTAATTGTTATCAGCAAAGTCTGAATGTCAGTTCAGACATTGAATATTAAATGTTATGTTGGTTGTTTTAAAAGAGTATGGCGCAACTTGGTAGCATGCCATCTTGGGGTGATGGAGGTTGTAGGTTCAAATCCTATTGCTCCAAAACAAATGGTAAACAAAATTGTATGGATTTAATAGGTTCTACCATTGAACAAATATATAACTGAAAAACTAAAATGATCTCAATGGAATAAGAACAGCTAGATTTGAACATGGAAGAACGAAAAAGAAGGGTTTTATATTATGACTTTGTCATTCTAATCATGGATTACATAACCAGCGAGTAACAGTCAATTACTCAGTTACTCGCAAGTAAAAAGCACAGGGGGTGAACCGTCGTTCGAACTTGCCAAAAAAAAATGGATTTTTGAGTACCCAACGAGTACTCGTCGGAAGGCCTGTACGAATGCTGGACTTGAACATCAATCTCTCATTCCAATTAAATTCCCCGTTTGATTTTGAGAAGCATGGTTATGGTTAAGCTGACCTATATTTGGGCTAGCAACAATCAACATGTTGATTAGTCTCTCCAGCTTTGAAGCCTTGGCTAGGCATGATCTAACTGAAGGGTGAGAAAAAAGAGAAAGTGGGAAAAGAGGAATGTTTGGCAAAAGTTGGTCATGGTGGAGGCAAGAGAAAAAGGATAACAAGACCAAAAGACAAGGAAAGGATTTGCCACACATGATTAGAAACCCAAGTGAAAAAACTAACCCACTCAAACAAGAGACTTGGCATAATAGGGACCACCTTTATCCCCCAATAGTGAGAAGTCAAGGCGATGCAAGAGGCTAGGATCCAAGAAGAGGATGAAGGTTAGCTTGGGAAAGAAATATGGATGAATGTGTGGGAAAGGGTAGATCACAAGGAGCCAGTGATGAAATACGAACACCAAGGAAAGCCTTTGTAGAGTCAACATGGACCATAAAGGATCCATAAATAAGAAAAGGAGAAGTGTGGATTTGTGTGACAACCATAGTAAAATCTGTAGAACTTTTGTGGCAACCTGCAATCAAAAGTATGAAGAGTTGAGAATGATTCCCTATGCAAATGTGTTAGTTCCTTTAACAGAAAAGACTTAGGGCAAGACTTGCAAGTAAATATGCAATGCCTAAAATTGGTTGAGCCAAACAAGGCCCAAAAACAGTGAAGTAAAGAACAAAAGGCTAAATGTTGGACTTATGTAACTAGACAGTGTCATAGTTGTATTTGCATGATTATGCAATTTTGTATTTTATTTGTATTCAAATCTAATATAAACCACTTTCCCAACATTTTACAGACTCATTTAATCTATTTTGCTTCTGCAATTTCTAAAAAAAAGTTTTTTTAATAAATTTAAGCATTTTTTATTTGTCGGTTGTTCTTGGTTAATCGACCAGCTCTATCAATTACTCTCTAGTTACTCAAAAATCCCCTTTGGCGAGTACTCATCGGTCAAAATTATGCGAACTATGATTCTAATGATTCATTCGGTCAATAAATAACAACAATATTGGCATAGATTGAAAAAATTATGATGAATTGAAATAAATATCTTTTCTATTCTTATTTGATCAATTATATGCACAATTGGACCTTAGAGATTGTGATGTGAATAGGGAGGTAGACATCCATCCCCATATAAGATCGCAAGAATATAACAAGCTAGCTAATCCATTTAGCTAAGCTATTGAAATGGGGTTGAATCATTTCATTTGATTATAATTATGTCCCTATGCACGTCTAAAATGGTCTTGGCGTTAAATGATGTATCACAGTAGAGATACAAAGAATATCATTGTGAATCATCTGAAATAATTTAAGCACTCCTTCCTATTTGACCATAAATAAAAGAATGAATGATTTCATATCTAATCACGAAGGATGAATCGGTTAATCTAAACTAAAAACTACAAATGATTTATCATCATTAGAGCATCACTCCGATGATCCATCTATCAAACCATAATAAACAAGCAATTCTATGATTAACCATAGGTTCAATCAAGTTTCTTTTTGGCATAGATGAAATGAAATTTTCATAGAATATAACTACCAACAACATGTAATGGCAGAATTGATCTAGGATTATTAAAAATAATAATGCACTTCTATCTTTTTCGAGTGGGAAAGGAAAAAAATGATGGAGAAATGGTTGAAAAAGCCCCCATATTCAAAATTGGTTGGGAGAACAGTTGTAGTAGAACTAATTTATGACCGTGTCCCTTTTGCCTAACCACCCTTCCAACCAAGTATCTCTATCTCGAAGAGAAAAAAAGATTTCCATCTTTGCTCTCCAAAATCTTAAAGGGTGTAGTATATTTGTCGGTGTTACACATCCTCCAATTCATTGTTGGATCTATATTTTATTTGGATGATCCAGAGGACTCATCCTCTGTTGTGGAAGGAAAACCCTTGGCTGAACTAGAAAGCAAAAGCTCAAGAAAATGCTTTAAATCACCGTTAACTAAAGGAAAATGCTTTAAATCAGCGTTAACTAAAGGAAAATGCTTTAAATCACCGTTAACTAAAGAAAAAACTTTTGCTGCAGCCCGATATGCTTTTCCCTTCCAAATATTCTTACGAATTTTATTTTTAGATTGAGAGGTATGCTTCTTTGGAACTGTCATAATGAATAATATTGATGGTTTTAATTCATTTATCTAGTTCAATGTGAAGGACATGTATGTAATTAGCAATACAATATAGTTTTTTCTAAATAAAAGAAACTTTAATAAAGATCTAACTCCCTAAATTATTTAAAATTGAAATAAGTAATGACTGACCTCCTTTTGGTTAATCCTTTCCCATCCCCCCCATGTTTTGACAAATGGGTGGAATCTCTTACAAATCAAATCCAGATTGTATTTATTGTTCAATGTATTTGTGTCTTGTTCTTCTAGAACACATCTTATAAATGATCATTTCATCTTTGAAATAGTTCAAGTTATATCTAATATCTACCTAACTCCTAAATTTTTTAAGGGGAGATGTACCAGATTAGTAGTAAGAGATCCACCACAACAAATCAGTACTACTTAATTATTGAATACAATTTTATTTTTAATTTGACCATCTGATCTTAATTATGGTGCAGAGTGACAGATTTTTTTTTTTTTTTTTTAAAAATCTTGTTAAGCTCCATTATAGATTTCATCTGCAGTATAAGAAGTTTTACAAATTGTATCTTTGGTTAATCAAACCAAATTATATGAAATCGTTCATAAAAAAGTATCTTTGGTTAATTCTTGTTAAGCTCCATTACAACTATCTTTATATCTGAGTACCTAGACAGAAAACTAGGAACTAGAGTTCTTTCTTGCCCATCTGACAAATATTTGATTAGTATCTTTATTTGATCAGTTCAAATCTAGTATTTGCATAAAAAAGATGAAAAAAAGATCAACAGAATATGAAATAGATGGGATCCCATCCCATATTCTATTGTTCTTGGTTCGCGTGCAACCTCTTCTCTTTTTTGTTCTCTTTAGGATCTAGCAGATGTTGAACACAACTATCTACTAAGAGGGGGGTGAATCAGTAGATCAGCTAAAACTAGTTCTTTACACCCTTTAGAGAAGATACAAATACATATGCATATTAAAGAACAGATGCAGAGATTACACACACAAAAACACATTACACCAGATTTATACATGGAAAACCCAAAGGAAAAAACCACGGTGAGAATAGCTGCTAGAATCTGTTGTTCTAATCCAGCCTCACAGTTAAACGCCTCACTGGTTACATTCACAAGCACCCACTCTAAGGAAGCACCCACTCCCTAACTGAGCACCAACTCAGTCTGTCTGATGGCACCCACCAATCAGAATTATGAAGCTACAACTTCAGAATACAAAAAGAATCAAACTCTATTTCTTTGTTACAAGTCTTGTCTGTAACTACTCAATCTCTACACATTCTCTGTGTGCTCTTTCTTCCTCTCTGCCTCACTCTCTGTGTCTGGATATATCTCTCTGTCCCTCTAACTTTTTCTCTATGTCTGCATGCGTCTCCAATCGACACACTTTGAGTCACTCTAGTAGCTCCTTTTGCAATTGCAACGACATACTAGTGACAATGTGCTAGATGTCGTATATATATAGACAATGAATCGAGGGTTTCATGTCTACAAAATGTGTTTACACTCTGACTACACCTTACTAGTTCCGATTCTAGATCTCATTTAATGTGGCTCGGCATTTACACCTCTCGCGTCTCAATTCATGCTTCACGCCGTAATGTTCTAGTCTCTTTACTATATTTGGCAACTATTGGATTCAAGTCATAAATACGTAATCTCCTTAATTGTAGATTGATCGGTTGGATCCATTCAATCTCGAGCTCCGTGTAGATACGTCGAGTTCATCACAAGTTTTGTTTGTTCCTCCACTTGACCGTTAGAGCATACTAAATGCAGGCTTTTGATTTTTTTCTTCGCGCCATTTCTATGCTCTTTTCATTAACTGTCGAGCTCCTTTCTGCATCTTGCTATCTCCTATATAATGGGATAGCTTTCACTCATTTCAATTATCCTCGATATGCTCGATCTTTAACTTTCTATTGTGTCGTTAACTATAGGTCACATTGCATCACTGACTCCACTTTGTTTCATTGGATCTTCCTTATTGAGCTTTTTGTGTGCCGTTCAATCTCTGAAGATGCACAATCTTTTTATTGGCTTGGTCGTTAAACTTCGAAATGTTGACCTCATCTCATTTTCTTCAACATTCATGCATTGCTTTTGCTCCTTTGATCTCTTCAAACTTGCTCGACCTTTAACTCGCCTTGATCCTTCGGCACTTTTTGAAAATGCCCTACGAGACTCCACACTTATCCTTCGACAATGTTGCAAGTGACCTATATTTCTTTCGAAATATCCTTCAGAAACTTTGTAAGAGTCCATTCCATCCTAAAGTATCCTTCGGGAACTTTGTAAGTGTCATCTCCATCCGAAAGTATCCTTCGGGAATTTTGTAAGTGTCCTCTCCATTCGAAAGTATCCTTCAGGAACTTTGTAAGTGTCCACCTGCCTTAGACAAATTCTCTGAAAGAGTTCATCAATGCCCTTCTTCCAAAAGTGTCCTTTGGGACTTCTATAAGTGACCTATTCGGAACTTTTGTTTGGATGACATGCCCTTCGGAGCTTTAGCAAAGTACCTTTCGGAATTTTTGTTTGGGTCACATGCCCTTCGAAATATTGGCAAAGTACCCTTCGGGATTTTTGTTTGGGTCACATGCCCTTCAGAACTTTTGTAAAGTACCCTTCAAAAACTTTGAATAGTTCACTTACCCTTCGACATTTTGAAAAAATCCCTTCGAAACTTTTGTAAAGTACCCTTCGGAAACTTTGAACGGTTCACTTACCCTTTGGCATTTTTGAAAAGATCCCTTCAAAAACTTTGAACAATTCACTTACCCTTCGGGATTTTTGCAAAGATCCCTTCGGAACTTTTGTTCAGGACAATTTTTCCGACAAAGACTTGGCCATTTTTCCAAAAGAATTCGCCGAACCACTTTCTCCGAAAGAATTCCAAATTGCACTCATTTCCTTCAGAAACTTTGTTGTGGACATTTTGCCCGACAAAGTATAAACTATTTTCCCCAAAGGATTTGCCGAACCACTTTCTCCGAAAGAATTCCCCGAACAAATGCAAAGGTGCAAAATCGACTAAGTAGGGAAACTTAGTAGGCTTTTCGTTGAGGAACAAGCTTATGCATTTGTAACATTTGCTCTACTCATCCTTATGACTTAGAACTTAGACCACAAAGAGATATATGCAAATGTTGTTAACATCCACCTGTGTACTTAGCCATATCTGTCAAGATAACCATGTGAGCAAAGACATTCATATGATTGTTCTTGTATTTTCATAGTCATTCAAAGTACACACACAACTCCATTGGGATCTGCAACAAGTCTGTTCAACTCTAACACCTTTGTCATTAATGCATAGTAGCACTTGCTACCTTTGACATCAATGACAATCCTTCATACATCAATGACTATGTCCAACAGCGGATTGGAAACCAAAAATGTGGAATATAAAAATATTTCGAATAATGATTTGATCTTCTTATGGAATTTATATATAAATATGCTTGAATCAAGCCTTTCCTTCCGCTTTCAGCATCTATACCAATCAAATTAGGATCCTTATTTTTTCGGGGACAACTAAGAGTCTTCGTCATACGTGATCTCTTATTAGCATTTTTTGGCTAAGTGTAGCTATGTTTCTTTCAATTTGTTCTTGCAACAAATTACCAGCGGACCCATCCATCGATATTTCTGGGCTTGGATAATCAACAAGAAGATTTCATTAGAGATGAGCTATTTGATCGATCCACTTCTTCTATTATGTTAGTTTTAGTTACAACAGTTAGAACCATGGTTATGATCTATAGTGATCATTATATGTCTCATGACAAAACGTATGTAAGGTTTTATGCTTATCTCAATTTTTTCAATGCTTGTATGCTGAGAGTAGTGATTAGTCCTAATACAAATATAATTTTTTGGGGAATTTTCCTATTTATTGATAGGTTTTTGGTTTACGCAACCCAATGCGGCTAATGCTTGTCAAAAAACATTTATAACTAATCATATGGGGGATTTTGGACTCTTATTAGGAATCTTAGGTTTGTATTCAATCACAAGTAGTTTCAAATTTCAATGTGTACAAAATTATTAAATGAATTGATTGTCGTTGATGGGATTCGTTCATTCTTTGTTACTTCATGTGTTTTTCTCTTATTTTCAAGTCCAATAGCCAAATCTGCACACTTCCCACTTCATGTATGATTACCTAATGCTATGGAAGAATCTACTCCTATTTCAGAGCTTATACATGCCGCTACCATGGTCACAATAATAAATTTTCTTGTAGCTTGATTTTTCCTCTTTTCAAAGCACTACCTTTAAAAATGAATCTTATCTCTTAGATAGGTGGAATAACAACTCTATTGGGAGCTACCATGACTCTTGCTCAAAAAGATCTAAAAAGATGTTTGGCTTATTCCACTATGACTCAATTGAGTTATATGATGTTAGTTCTAGGTATATATTCTTATCAAATCGCTTTGTTCCATTTGATTACAAATGCTTGTTCTAAGGCATTATTGTTCCTAGGATCTGGTGAAGTGATCCATTCCATGGAACCCATTGTTGGTTATTGCCCTGATAAAAGTCAGAATATGGCTCTTATGGGTGGTTTGAGGAAATATATGCTAATTACAAGAATTACTTTTCTTTTGGGGACATTCTCTCTTTCTAGTATTCCACCTTTTGATTGTTTTTGGTCCAAAAGCCAAACTCTTAGTGATAGTAAGTTATATTCCCCCATTTTCGGGGGGTAACTTGGTTCAAAGCATGGTTAACTATCTTTTACATGTTTCGTATGTATTTACTTACTTTTGAAGACTTTTGAAGGGGACTTCCGTATAAATTTAGTTGATTTATATAACGACCATATTACATTATATTCAGCTTTTATGTGGGGAGAGGAGGAATCCAGGACATTTAGTAGAATAAAAGTGGATTCTATGTTGGATCAAATTACAAAAGGGAATAACTCCTTCGCCAAAGAAGCATTTCAAATTTCAAATAAGATGGAATGATTTTCCACAAAGAACAAGGGGTTGGTTGTCACTTATCCTTTCTTCCATAAAGGATATTTTGCATATACAAAAGAATCGAGCAAAGCAATGTTATTACCTTTAGCTTTATTAGGAATCTTTACTCTGTTTGTTGGATTCATAGTTCCTTTTTTCCGAGGCAAAATGAATTATGATTATTATCTCAATGGTTTACTTCATCAATGAACCATTTCGATGAGAACCATCAGGAGAATTGGTCTGAATCTTTCACATATGCAATCCCCTCAATTGTTATAGCATTTTTTGATATATTCATGGTATATATTCTATATAGACCTATTCACTTCTTATCACAGGATGTACATCATACTCAAATGAGGAGTATCTCGAACTAATCGATTAACATTATATATAATTGGTCATTCATCGAGCTTATATAGACCTATATTATGATATAATCTTGACTAGAGGTAGATGAGGATTAGCTGAAACAAGTCATTCATTTGATCAATGAGCAATTGATGGAATTCCAAATGGAGTAGGTATTTTAGGTCTGTTTTGTAGGAGAAAAAATGAGTGTCTAGGAGGGGGACGTATATCTTCCTATATATTTGTCTTTATTATGTACATTAATATCTATATTAATATAATATTATTCATTTTAATACTAAATATTTCCATTCCATCCATATAAGAAATAAATTGATCCACTATTAGATTTATCCTCGTGTCCATAAGACAATTCTATCTTTTTTATGTCATTTAGATCCCTGGTTTCATCAATTCCTTAAGAGAATCGATATTGTGAATTAATATGATTCATTGATTTCATCAATTCATTTACATGGAACAGTTATAGAAAGAAAAAGACTATAAAAAATATTTCATTTAAATGCTGAAAAAAGGAAAGACAAATAGTGATTGATATGGTGAAGGGCGAAATTCTAAATTCTATTCACAAATTGCATTGTAGTTCTAAGTGCTGCCATGTCCATTCTATTTAACTTAATAAGCGGTTCGGAAAGATTGGTAAAGAGGGTTAGTTGATTACTTGCTAGCTTTAAGCATAAGAGAAAAGACCAAGGGCAAAGAGATCTTTTTTGCCCTTTGGCAAAGTGAGCACACTTAGCCTGGCAGAGTTAGCATATTCAGCTCACTGGCAAATCCATAGCATCATATTGATTTATCAATACGCATCTCGGGGGGAGGGGGGAAGTGAAGATGATTATGTTGGTGGTGGTTGACCGCTGCAACCCCTTGTCCAGGAAGGTTTCCATAAGAAACAAAGGGGATTGATATCATGATCTTTTACATCTATAATATAGCCTATAATATTCATAGGAAGGCGGGGGTGTTCCACTAGTCTTGAATAAATCTTTGCATTTAGTTTTCCAATCATTACTTGTCATGAACCGAGTATTAAACATATATGAGATTTAAACCTTCATTTTTCCTCAGTAGCTCAGTGGTAGAGTGATCAGTTGTTAACCAATTGGTCCTAGGTTCAAATCCTATTTAAGGAGGACCCATTTTCTCAAAGGCTTGATTTGAACACTTAGCTACTACCCTGTCTTTTTAAGATTGGACCACAAAAAGAGGAAAAAATACGTCTAATTTAGACAGTTGAATTGGACTAAACCTCCATTCACTCTAACACATTATGTCAAAACTATTAACTATTGATTAATTAAATTCAATAGCAATTCAAATCCCAACAATACTGCTAATATGCCATTGTAGATTGGGAATAATCTACACCCCAAGGCTAGATCCTTTCAACTAGCCAATTTATGAGCTAAGGTTGGTTATCTACCATCATACTACTAGTTTTAGTATACTAGTAGTTTTGTATATATGCATTCATCTATTCTTTTGAATGATGACAATTCGAGCTAGTTTTAGTATACTAGTAGTTTTGTATATATGCATTCATCTATTCTTTCGAATGATGACAATTCGAGCAAACAAACATAGTTTTAGTATACTATTACTCTGTGCAAGTCTGGAAGTGACCAAGAGGAAGAGTTAAAGGTCAAATACTTAATAAATGTGTGTTTAATCTCGTGTCGGGCATACACATTATAATAATAATAGTATACGCCATGTACTAACCATTCTTAGTGAAAGATCCAAAGCTTCGCGCCTAGTATACTAATTAGAATCTCCTATCCCCCAATAGGGGTCGGGTTGAGCTAAAGGTATTTGTAGCTTTCTAAGTGACTGGAAAGCAGTCAAAGTCACTCTACTAAACTAATAGCATGACACTCAGTCACACTCTAAGTGTGGGCAAGGTGGGATACAAACCCCAAACATTGTGTTTCGTAGCCACGTGCTCTAATCCTCTGCGCTACAAGGCCCATCTCAGCAAAATCTTTTTTGTTCCCCAAACTCCCTCCAAAACCCTTTACTTGGCCTAAGATATAAGATAAGAGTGGTTTCTCTCTATAAAAAAAGAGTAGGTATTGTGTTTCACAATGTGGAGTGAGAAAGAATGACAGATTTTTGAGAAGATGACCTTTTAATCTTAAAAAATAAGTTCATTATCATCCTAGCATCGAGCTATTTTTCCGCAAGGCTTCCCTTACAATATCGTCATTGGAGTAGAGTTTAACCACCAAGTTCAGAATGGATTGGTGTGGTTCCCCTACGACTGAGACACCATAATTTCAAACCATAAACGAAGAAAGGCATAAGAGAAAAACATTATTGGCTAGTACTTGCCAAACTCTAATCTTGGTAGAGGCACAAAGAAAGGAATATCTCGAGAACTTGAAATGATACCTTTAGACTGAGTCTGGAGCTATCCCAATAAAAACTCCCTAGACCTCCTAGGTTTTTTCTAGGGAAAAAATAAGGAAAAATAAATAAAAATAAAAATTATTCGTCTTAAGCCAATGAATATTTTGGTTTAGGATGAATAAAGAATCAATCCCCTATTTATTTTTGTATTTTTTTAAATATAAAAACAGTTATGGCAGAAAAATATCTTCTATACTCTGTGTGCCCAATTAGATCCATCAGGGCATGTATGAACAAGGTTCAAATCTTTCCGTCGATTAGGATGCCTCAATTGCATACATCACTACACTTCCACTTGACACCTATCATCTTATAAACGGCTCATCTCGTCGTGACCTTATGGAGAGCACTCATCTTGAGGTGGGCTTCTTATTTAGAGGCATTCGACAGCGATACACTCCACACATGGCTACACAATGTCTACGTGGGCACGATAACTAGTACACCAGAGGTGCGTCCTCGGTCCTCTCGTATTAAAGAAAGTCTTCTCAGTGCTCTAATGCCCGTATCGGATATGGATTGAAATGTCTCACAACATTCTAAATCAAGCTCACATACCGCTTTAATGGGCAAACAACCCAACCCTAGGAACATACTACTGCCCCAGGTAGCAAAGAGTCGATATCGAGCTGCTAGGAAGGAGAACAAGTGGTTTGTTATCAGAGATTGTAGCGTTTTCATTCGTGATTCTTCACCACTTGGGTGGTCACACTCTGGACCGTCAGCATGACGATGATCTCGGGTCTTGGTGGATGCTTCTTGGATCTGCAACAACACTTTATGATCTTCTCTCGGTACCTTCCAGGATGTTATTGCTTCTCGAGATCTCATCTTCTTCACTGAAACCCACAAAAGCCCTAAGTAGGCCCTCCCTCTAGTCACAAGATACTCATGGGTTTCAGCCTTACATTGTGACACGCAAATCAAGGTGGTGTTCACAATTCAGGTAATGTAGTTTGCCTCATTTGAGACAAATCAGGTCTAGAGTTTCAATTGTGGCTTCTAATGTCCACTCCAAATACATATGGCTTAAGATTTAGAGAAATCCCCCTTCTTTTCGAGACATCTTTGTAGTTGTTTGCTACTTCCCCCAACCACATCTTCATTCGCCATTCATGTTGATGGGGACTCATACTTTGACCTCTATCCAAAGATCTCTTGATACTCCATTGTTGGTGATATCCTTCTTTTGGGCGATTTTAATGCCCATATAGGGAACCTCTAGAAACGTATTCATGACCTTGCTCAAGATGAGTTATGCCTTCATGAGCTAGATCTAGAGGAGTTCAATTTACACAGAGATTTTACTGATAGGAACACTACAATCACAGCTTATGGGAGACACCTACTCTAATTGGGTGAATCTCAATGTCTTCACATTCTCAAAGGGCTTCCTCACTTCTCTAGCTCTGGTAGATTCACTTGCTTCCCCCACAGTGGTAGTGTAAGTGTCATGGACTATGTTTTCACTAGCAAATCCATCATCCCTCATATATGTGGCTTCCTTATCTCACCTCAGTTCCGCCTTGTTGACCATGTCATCTTGGCATTCACCCTCCATACCAGTTTTAAACCTTCCCGCCCCCACTTCCCCCACCCACACCCTCCAACACTTGACACACCACATTCCATTTTGATGATGATTACACCATTGATTATGTTGCTCGTCTCTCCCTTCTTATGTTTGGGTTTTACTCTCTCCCTATTCACACCACTGATTCCATGTATGAGTTTTTATGTCAAACCCTTTGGAATGTTGCCCTTGATTCCTGTCCCCACACTATTCATTACGCCAGATCCCCTTCGCACCACGGAACTTGCCCCATGGACCGATGGTATGATAATGAGTAAATCCCTTCATCAAAGACTTTGGTTTTCCCTAACCCATGACCCTACCTCCAAACCCACCCTTCGTAGGGAGTATCATTGTCTTATTCGGCATAAGAAACTTTCGTTTCTTACGTCTAGGCAACTTTCACTCCTTGTTGATCACCACTCTCCTAAGACTTTTTGGCAAACTCTTCTCTTGAGAAAAACCACCATTTCCGATATCAAACTTGCAGCATGGATCTCCTATGCCAGTTCCCTCTATGACATTCCAGCCCATCTTGTTGACATTGCCCCCACTCCACCATCCTACACTGTTGTCTCTACTTCCTCAATCAAGAGAGCTATTTTGAAATTACACACCAGCAAAACAGCTGATTGTGAAGGTCTCAAAGTTGAGTTCATCAAGTATGGTGTAGATTCTCTTGCCTTTCCCTTGCAACACTTTTTAATCAAGTGGTGTCTTCAAGCTTCCCTCATTCTTGGTCCCAACACATCATCCACCCTATTCATAAGTCAGGGGATCCCTCTATCCCTGGCAACTACAAGACCATTATGAATGGGCATACTTTGCCAAACTTTATGCCATAGTGTTAGACATGCAGTTGTCAAAATACATGGAAAGGAATAATATCAAAGCTCAAGGGCAGGCGGGTTTCAGAAGGAAGTACCAAACTACTGACCACATCTTCACACTTCCGGCTATCATTGAAGAAGCTCATCACAGGGATTCCAAAGTCTTTTGTAGTTTTGTTGACTTCAAGAAAGCCTAACTTGGTCTCAAGACACCTGCTTTTTTAGAAATCGAGAGATTTCAGCATCCCAAGTTCTATGATTACCGAAGCATGGAGGCTTTATGAGACAATCATTGGGCAGCTCCGTACCCCTCACAATTTGTCAGACTTTGTGAAGAGTACCATTGGAGTCAAACAATGATGTCCTCTCTCACGACCCTTTTCAACATATACATTGATGAGTTAGAGAGGTTTCTTCAGCAACATCCTCATATGGATGATGGTTGTCTTCTTCATGAGGTGCTTATGGCCATCCTCCTTTTTGTCGATGATGTTGTCCTCCTCTCACACTCTGCAAAGGGCTTTACATAGACAACTTGATGCCCTTGCTCGCTTCTATGAACTCCAACAACTTGTGGTCAACCTTGGTAAAACTAAGGTCATGATCTTCAATATCTCCAAGCGCTCTCTCTCTAGATTCCAATTTTTCTACAGAGGGGAACTTCTTGAGATCACATTAGCCTACACTTATTTGGGGGTCCAATTTTTTGGTCCATGCTTTAACATGAAGTTTGTTGCTCAACCGCACCTTTGCAAGGGGTATGCCTCTCTTTTTTAGAGCGTCAACGTTTCCAGATCCACTTCCAAGACATCCCTTCCAACTTATGCTTGTTTGACTCTATCATCTAACCTACAGTTTTGTATGGTTCACATGTTTGGTGACCTAACCTCGGGACCATAGGCCTATATTGAGAGTGTCCAGACTCTCACGTTGTAGCACATGATCTGTCGCAAATAGATGGTTCCTCAATGCATCATCCAGGTTGAGTTTGTCGCCCACCCGCTACACCTTGAGACAATCTTTAGGCTTACTTTCTACATCCACAGACTCTGATCCCTGGGAGACTCAGCTTCTGGTCATGAGAGATATCCCTATTTAGCACTTTGCTCTTCAGAGAGGATTGCTTCACTAGTCCCCACTAGATGTCGGCATTGTTGGTACTTTGAAACTCAATTGCTCCTTTCTATTGGCATCTCTATTAACAAGCTACCCCCTTTCTTGTATTCCCTTTATGCCCCTCTCGAGCTCCTTCCCACTCAAGACATTGCCACTAGGGCTGCCAGAGAGGACATCTACAAACAGTATATCCAGACCACCTAGATCTCCCCCCATCAGCGCTCAATCCCAAGCTTGCTTGCTATGCAGATCATTTCTTACAGATGGTGGATGATATCATTCATCGCCCTCATTATCTACAGCGCCATTAGTCTCACAGCTTAAGGTTCCCCTTGGCCAAATAAGAGTTTGTTCCCACCAAGTAGGAGTTGAAACAGACCATCACACTCTCCGTCAAGATTGGATCTCTCGTCTTTGCTCCCTCCAGTAGGTGGAGACCCAGGACCACTTCATTTTTAGATGCCCCATTTATTATGAGATTTGGGGAAGATATCAATACCTCTACAAAACTCAGACAACACTCTAGCTATTTTCTTCAAATATATAGACTAGCATTGCCTAGCTCTTTATCTTCACAACGATGTCACTTTCCGATGCAGATCCTTACAGGGGGAGCCTAGAGGCTGTAGAGCTCCCATATTGATCACCTCTTTCTTTCAATCCATTCAAGTGTTTGGCAACACTAACTGTCCTTTGGACATGGTACATCACACATCAGAGCTCATAGATCAGTTAGGAGACGCTTCTCCTAGTGCATCACTACTACTCAGACTAATCAAATCTTCAAGCCTACTATCTCTCAACATCATGGCTCTAATTTGCCATGTCGGCATTGTTCTACCCCTCTCCGACAACATGGATCTACTACTTGCCAGCTACCCCCAGACCACAGGGGCAAACTGATATTACAAGCTTCTTCTCTACCACAGGAGTTACATCGGTGTTAGATGCTAGGGGAGATTCTAGAGGGTCTTGTTTCCTCCTAGGATCCCCCAACCTAGCTCCACCAACCCTGTATACTCACCAGACAACATTATTAGATCTCTCATAGTGATCGATAATGCTCAAATAATTCCTCTACTTTCAGCACAGACAGAGACAGTCGATGAGATTTACCTCCAATCTTCATTGGCACATGCTCTAGGGGCTTTTGTTCACCCCTCATTACTATTTGTATTGTATTGTTTTGGTTTCTTTGCCACTTGTGTTAGTGGCACACTATTCCATTTTGTCTTTGTACTTTATTTCTTTGGTACTTTTTAGTGCTAGTGGTTGTATCCTTCAGTCACATTGACCTACTTTTGGTCATTTGTAGACATTAACATGATTTCTCTCTTTCTTTCTTTCTTTCTTTCTTTCAAACTTTAGTGTCGCCAATATTGTATAATTGTAAGATTCGAGGACCTGGACTTCGTAGTACTAGTTCGGATCGGGTTGCTAAAATTATCAATTCCATGCTATGCAAAAACTCGAGGGCAAAAAGGTCAACTCCACATTCAACTATTTTTGCTGAATTTGGCATACATTCCCTTCATATTTCAGTTGTTTTGCATGTAGTGATGTTGCTTCATAAATTAAGATGTATGGTAGAAACAACAATTGGGCATAATAGTTATCCATTCAAGGTTCTTCAATCATCTATGACATTATGGGAACAAGAGATCGAAAACACTTGGTATGCTCAATGTGCATCTTTCCTATAGGGAATTGGTATTGATATCAATCATATGCCTCCTAATACCTTTTCCATCAATGCACCCAACATGATGAAAATAGATATTCATAGAGGCATCAAGGATGAGGTCCACAAATACTACATAACATCAACTTGGACAAAACCATCAAAACTATTGTCAACAAAAAAGCATCACTACTTGGAGCATTATCTTCAAATAGAAGATGGACGTATTATTACTCCCAAGTACACCAGGCTCTCTTTTGGTTTGAGATTTCCTTTGGGTCAATTATGAGTACGCTCTCATCAACTTTGCATGGAGTTAGAAAACTTTCTTCTACAACTTTGCAATAATGAACCGTAATTAGAGGAGCATTTTTTATTTAGGCATCCAATGCACTATGAGATTCATAGCAAGTTTTACTGCCTCTTTTGAGGAAATCAAGGCTCTTTACCGATCTTATTCATTATAAGGATCAAAGAAGTGTAACTCTATTTATCAGAGAGATGACCCAACACAAAGTTGGCCTCCTTAAGGGTTATCTGCACAACTCTTTGTTTCATGGTTCACCTTCATACTCCTTTCTTCAACCTCGATTTCAAAGACGTCAATGGACCCATTGTTCTACTCAACAATTATGAGTTGCCAGTAGAAAGATCTGACCAACTTAGCTCTTGTTCTTATTTGAAATGTATTTTTCTTGCAGTCCTATTAACCTGTTATGGCTACTAGTGGACATCAAAATTTAATATATTTAGGTGTCCAGTGTGCTATGAGATCCATAGCAGGTTTTACTGCCACTTTAGAGGAAATCAAACCTCTCTATGAGATCTTATTCGCTATAAGGATCAAAGATGTGTAGCTCTATTTATCAAAGAGTTGACCCAACACAACGTTGGCCTCCTTAAGAGTTTTCTGCACAACTCTTTGTTTCAAGGTTCAATTTCAAACTTCTTTCTTCAACCTCGGTTTTAGAGGCACAAACGAACCTATTGTTCTACTCAGCAGTCACAAGATGTCAAGGGAAAGATCTGAAATACTTTGCTCGTGTTTTATGTTTTATCTCCTTTTTCTCTTGCATGTTCTTATTTGAAACGCATATTTTTTGCAGTCCTACTAACCTTTAAGGTTACTATTGCACATTGATATATATATTAATATCCATATTCCTACAAACATTAAGGTCCCCTTACAGCAAGTGATTACCTTCGTCATGTGACTTTTAATGTGCTTTTTCTTGTTTTTTTTGGAAAAGTTGCCTAAGTATATGCATCCCAATCTAATGTTAGTTTTCATAAATTTTGTCTTACTTGCAAAAAATAGCCCATTATTCTGGGTTATTAACTTCAGTGACACGTTTCATCTATTCAAAAATTTAATGTGTTATTTATTCACCGTCAATGTTCTCTCACCAAACACCCATCTACTCTTCCCCTTCACAATCATTTATTTTCTGAGATTGTTGGGCTACTGTTGACATATTGGATGACATTTTTTGTCTACAACACACTTTCGCAGAGTCAGTCAGTGCTTTCTTTCTCACTGTGGCCTTAATGTGGTTAATCAGTAATAGAGTTAAGTTGAAGCTTGCTTGGTTGTGTCTTATCATTTATTTTTGTGATAAAATCCATCTCCCCTGTTCACTGAGTATAATGATCGTCAATAGACCTAAAGAAGAAATTACCCATTTAAACTGGAACGCATCCTATCATGCAGATTGCAGATTTAGCAGAAAAATTGATACAAAACATAAAAAAGGTGAATAAAATAAGTGCTGCCCAGTCTCTCTACTTCTATGCACTTTTGATATGAAGTCAGGAATGGAAAGGGGTTGTAGGAAAGCAGTTGTAATGGTAAACATTTTCATCAATGAAATAGGGCTTCCTGGCAGTCATCACCAAGATATGAGGGTTTTAAAAAAAAAATCAAAAAGACAGCCTTTCACCCTGGCAGTGCAATCCTGGAGTGGGGTTTGGTAACTCATTGGTGAGCACAGAGATTTGGAAAATTACAAATCTCTTTTCCTTGGTTCGCAACCAGCTATCAAGCTGAAGTATGTTTGTAACAGAACGATTTCAGTATTTCAATAAGCAGTTTTTTTAATCTATAATCTCCTCTGAAATGCGAACAGGTGGCAGGGACAACAAACAACCTAGTGGCAATCCTCCAACCATCAATTCCAATCACAGCCATCAATTCTTCCTCGGTTAAATGACAAACAACATTGCACAGTTCCTGTTGACTGTGAACACGTGGAGGCAATCCATTCAATTCACGGATAAGAAGTGCTTGGGGTCCTCGCAATGAAATACCTCCAGCATAAAAATAATTTATATAGCGATAAAAAACTTTTCAAACAGATGTATCCAGAAGATTTTTATTATTATTTTGTATTACAAATAATTCAAATTGTTTGCTTGGCTTATATGCTTTCCACTTTGGCTTTATTTGATAGATTTTTTAAAGTATCTAAAAGCAATGCATTTTCCATTGACAAAGGTTTTCTTTAACTGTCATTCCTGGAAATTGTTTTATGTCGAGCTTCTTTATTTTCTCATTGCTCTTATTATATATGACAGTCATTGTTAAACTTATTAGGCATTTTTAGTCCAAATCCTCTATTGGATTAAATTAACGGCATCCAAAAAAATGTGAAATGTTTTAAAATATACAAAAATCAACATTATAATTAGTTCGCAATGACCTAAAGCTCACGCAAAAACAGACGAATCCTTAATGGCAAGTCCTCATTTTAGAGAGAAGTGAACATCAAAACATCACTGTATTTGACAGAAAATGATGTGAAAATGCTTGAGAGAGATAAATCTTTGCATCTCTTTATAATCTGCCACTTGATTTAATTAAAATTCATCATCGCCATCAATTAGGTCCTACAAACCCTATATTATCCTCCTCATTAATTTTCCACCTATAGGATAATTAATTAGCTTAATCTAGAACCCTAAATTATCCTCATTATTGATTTGTCACTGGTAGAAGAATTAGAGTTAGCTTATTCCAAAAACCCTTAACTATCGTCTTTATCAATTTGTCCCTTACCAATTAACTTCTCCAAACCCTAAATTATCATCCAAATTGGTATGTCAGAACTCTTTCAAGAAAGCAGAATAAAGAGTGGGGGAACTATTAATTAAGATCAACAGCAGAAGATTGACACGTCAAAAGGAAATGCATGCTCCTATTTGTAAGCTTGTTTAAGAAATTATCCATAGTTATTGGTGGGTTGACACGTGTAATATTACTTTTTATGGTTCCATAGACTGTCTTGGTCTTATTGATGTAAGTAAAATCAATTACTATTACAAACCCTAAAATGTCATCATTAATGATTTTCCACTTGCAAGATGATTAATTAACTTCTCCAAACCCTCAATTATCCTCCTTATTGATTTTTCAAATGTAGGATAATTAATCAGCTCATTCTACAAGTGAATTCTATGTCGGACCTGTTTGAAGAAACTATAATGTTTGAAGAGACTAGAATAAAGAGAGAGGAGGAATTGTTTAAGATCGACAAAAGAATAACACTTCATAAGGGAATGCATGATTTTATTGTAAGCTGGTTTAAACTAAGTATTCATAGTTACTGGTAGGCTGACTCGTGTAATGTTACTTTTAATAGTCCCATATACTCTCTTGATCTCGTGGACATAAGTAAAATCAATTATGATTATAATTACAAACCCTAAGCAATCCTTGTTATTGATTTTCCACTTGCCATATAATCAATTGGCTACTCCAAACCTAAATTATCTTCTTTATTGATTTGTACATTTACGATAATTAAATAACTTCTTCTATAAGGTGAATTCTATGTTGGATCTGTTTGAAGAAACCAGAATAAAGAGAGTGGGGAAACTTAATTTAGATCAAGAGTATAAGATTGACACTTCATATGGAAATGCATGTCCCTATTTGTAAGCTTGTTTAAGCAAATTCCCGTAGTGATTTGGTGGATTGGCACATGTGTAATGTTACATTTTATGGTCCTATGCACTGTTTTCGTCTCGTCAACACAAGTAAAATAAAAATCAATTACAATCACGAAATCATTCAGTTCAGTGTGATATAATATTTAGTTTAGCTCACCCGATTCCGCTCTCCCCGGGATGCATATCTGGATACAACATTTCCCAGAAACTGGAGCTTGACATTCTTAGGTGCATCTAACAAGTACAGCGGAAGATGACGCTCCAAAGCACTAAAGAGAGCAGGATGGTAATCCGACTTGTAATCTTCATAGCTATCAGATTTATGTTCCAAATCAGGATCCTTCCGCAGCCTTTCTATTGAATCGTCACCAGCTATTTCTCCCTCACAAAAATCCGGAGAACCAAGCCTTTCATAGGCAGAACCATTGGACTTGGATACACTCGCCTTCTTTCTACCAGATCGAGAATCTGGCACCATTGCAACTTCATACACGATCTAAACCCAAAACTCTAACTGCAACCATCAACTCAAAAGTCTGAAAACATTTAAAACCCTTATTTCTTTGCAAAATCCAAACCCTAACCCTATTCCATAATATTCCCTCAAAATGATATCGAATTCTTCACCTCTAAGAAGGCGATTATAACCAAAAACTCCCAATTGCAACCATGAACTCAAAATTCTGCAAACATTACCCCGATTTGCTTCAGAAAATCCAAACCCTGGCCAATTCCAAAATTTCCCACAAAAGAATGTCTAGTTGTTAAGCTCTAAGCTGTGAATTCAAACCCAAGACTCCAACTGCGAAGGAATTCTCAAGTCTGAAAACATTCAACTCCCTAATTCATTCGCAAAATAAAACCCTGCCCCTAGTCCATCATTTTCCATCAAAAAATATAATCTAATTATTCAGCTCTAAGCGGGCAATTTAGACCGAGGAATTCAAATTCCAAAATCCTACAAAATGTAAATTTCTTCACATGATGAAAAATCTAACCCTAGTCCACAGTTCACTTAAAATTGCGTCCGTTTGTTCAACTTTAAGCGCGGAATTTGGTACGTAAAATCTTCGCAGACGAATTTAAATGTGAACATTGTTTGATATAATAATAAAACCCTAACCTGGTATGTGCTGCAATGTTTTGGGGCAATTCTGATACCCTTTATTATTCTTGTTATAGGTTGCTGTGGCAGATAAATACGGCACGGGATTTCCATGGGATATGAAAGGCACGGTGTCTTGAGTATTGTTATCCATTGAAAGCAACAGGTTCTGTCTGAGCTGGGATTTTATTGTGCCAGTCCCATAAGTCCACATGGCGTCAAGTTAAACCAATTAAAAGATAACGAAATGACGATTCAAGCT
The DNA here is from genome assembly GCA_037957365.1 of Torreya grandis. Lineage (NCBI taxonomy): Eukaryota > Viridiplantae > Streptophyta > Pinopsida > Cupressales > Taxaceae > Torreya > Torreya grandis. The sequence goes on from JARHVA010000182.1 coordinate 2,512,015, forward strand.
GAATCCGTTATGGTCCCATGGATGTATGAATGAAAGCTGAGACCGAGCAGTTTACGGGACCAAGGGTTGTAATCGCAGTGTCTTTTGTTAATACAATTTTTTCGTATGAGTGTTGTCTTTTTTATTAGAGAGGGAGGCTTCGTTAATTGTAGAAATCTTTGGGGTTTCTTAGATTTTCTTTTTCTTTTCTCTTTTCTTTTTTTTTTTTGGGGTGCTAAGAAGGATATATGTATTTTGACTTTTTTTTAATCAAATTTTAAAATTTTAAAATAAAATTTATTTAAGATGTTATGTGGACAAAAAGTTTTTGATTTGATGGGAAAAATTTTAGCGCCCTGCTTTAGTATTATTGAAACTTTGCTAGTTAAAAATGTGAGGCTCCTATTTTTTAGGGAAATATTCATTATAAGTGCATTATTTCAACTCAACCTCAAAGTAAAAATACGTGCCCAAGCCCCTTCCATGAGACTGCATCCTTACTTATTTATCGTATGTGCAGATGTTGATAAATACTAGTACATATAGTTTAAATATATTTATCTTAAATATGCCAAAAAATATCAATTTCAAGGTTTGTCACATTGATTAATAACCCCATTACTTTCTCCGCCAATTTTTCCACTAAGTAATGATAAATGGCATCAATCTAATTACACCATTATGTTAGGTTCGAAAATACATTTCCGAAGAAAAAAAGGCTCTGAACTCCACCATATGACCAAGATATTACGATTTTTCAATTGAATTTTCCAAGCAAAAGGAAAAACTTCTAAGTGATAGTCAAATGGACGTCCAAATTAAGATTAGAATTGAATTGTCTCGTGATGATCAAATGGATATCAAATTTGTTGTCAGTGTAGATTGCCTATTGGCAACCTAATTCTTGATATTGTGAGAAGGTCAAACCCTGGGAATCAATGTTGTTAGTGTCTATTGTGGCCTTTTGCAATGTCAAGCCTTGTGACTTATGAATTGTTAAAGCCCATGCCATCTTCAATGGAACTTGCTTGTAATTCCCACACGTTACTGGGGTGACTATAACATGTTTTAGATTATTTACATCCCATGGTGGGCCAACATAGTTATCATAATTGATAACGACATACATTGGCAATTCTAGAGGCTTTGATCTGGATCTGTAGACAATGGTAATTACTTCCCCAAGAGCTCCATTAACAAGGCCCACACTTACCTACAAGTTATAAGCAAGTACAGCTTGTTTTTTTCACAAAAGGATTTTAGCCTCTAATTGGTCAACAAAAATTTTGAATATACTTTTGCACCTATTTTGCTCAACATTGATATGGGAGACTGACATGCTCAATAATTTCAACATCTATCTATTGGGCAACATGACCAATGTGTTTGTTGCAAATAAATGGATTCATTCTTGAAATATGTTTGTATCTTCGCAAGAAAAAGAGTTATTTATACTAGACATAAGAAGATTCCAATCCTTTAAGGTTGGTCCTCCATTTCTGATGTTCATCAATAGTCTACAAAAAATGATTTTTCAAGGGTTGGTACCTTGTGGAGGAAAATGTATCCAAGGTGACAATCATGTCAAAAAAAATTCATAATATGTTTCCATACGAGCTCGTTGCATGTTGAGGGATGTCTTACACTAGAGGCAATTGGCCCAGGTCACCTATAATAATAATGGATTAAACACCAAACAAGGCATTTTTTCATGAGGGAATGCTTCACATAAGTGAACATCAATGCGAGTCAATAATTTTGGGCCTATAAAGCTTATCTCTAATGAGAATGTAATGAACATGTTTTAGTTCTTCTTGAAAATTAGTCAGTGTTTGTCACTCTAGGGGATTTATCTCCTTGATAGGGATTGTAAGCCAAACATGAATAGTTGAAGCATTAATATTTAAGGTTGTAACAGGAATTAAAGCTATCAATAACAAGGGAGACCAGTCTACACCCATGTGTATAGACAATGCCCATTTGATGTTGTTAATGAGATATGACTTTCAAGTGCTAGCGGTATCATAGAGAATCATTTTTAGAGGGGAAGTGTTCACATTATTTTTAGAATGATTAAGAACAATATCAAATGCAATGCATTATTTAGTAGAAAAGGTTTCGTGAGATGGAAGAGGAGAGAAATCAAGGTATTAGATTTAATGGCTTACACGATTTGAATTTATAAATGGTATAGTTATTTCATGTAAGGGTAGATGTATGTCATAGTGGTTCCAATTATGGCCTTTGTCAAATTCATGATGGCCAAGCATATTAAGGTCACTTAAGTATGTACTATTGTTATGATGGAGTTGAGACAAAAGTTTCCACTCTTTAATCTTCAAGGGATCTTAGTGATCTATTTCATTATATGTATCATTCTCATTGTCATCACTTTGAGATGTTTCTATGATTGAGTGAACAACATCTCAAGGTTGGTATGAGTTACTTAATTTTTCCCATAAAAAAATTTTAACAAAATAGAGGCACTGTTATCTTCAATAATTTTGTGAAATAGTTTATATAAAATTAATTTGCTCAAACATAAATCCTTGTAGTAATATGAATCTTTAGAAGCAATGACAAAAAACTAAGGCAAGCCTTAGATAATGGATTTTACTTCCCTCTCTTTCAAATTTTCATTTATACGGTCATTATCATAAGACCAAGATCTTGCAACTTCAATCAATGACAGTTCCTCCTAAGAAAAAGGGTGTTTCATGGAGGCATCAATGAGAGTGGATGTTGAAAGTGATTCTATTTTATCTTGAGCAACCCTTTGAAGAATTTTGTGCTTGACATTCAAAGAAATGAATGAGTGGTTGCAAATTATTAGGGACATTTTTTGTAACTTATGATATGTCTCTTGTGCACATATATCATGGTCAACAATAGTTTCTATTAGAATTTTTTTATATGCAACTGACATGGACATATGTGAAGTCGTACCCTTTAAAATTATGGTCAACATATGGTGATAGATTTCAAATCTTCTCTCCACTTTTGATGTGCTCTTTGAAATTTATTTCAACACATCATGCAGAGAGACAATGAGCTAGCAATCAAAATTTACCCCTGAAATTAATAATATGTCAGTGTTATGGATGTTTAACATGTCATCATAACATGTTGGCTTGTATGCTTTGTGCTCGTACTCTTCACCAAACATTGTAGATCCTCCATGTAATTCCCATGGTATTTTTTAATGACATTCAAGGGTAGATCCTTTATGTCACAAACACGAAGCTTTGATACATTTAGCATGGCATTACACCTGATTCACTAGCTCCTCGTAATATTTACAAGGATTAGTTGTAAAGATTTCAAACATGTACAACAAACTGATATCATCAATAATGGATTGGTGCACCATTGACTTTGTATGATATCTTTATCTTGCGTTTCGCAATGTGAAATAGCTATCAATTAATGCTTTTGTAACATTTACTTCAATTGGATTATACTAGTCTAGAGTGTCCACATTTATGCATTTTATAGCCATATAAAACCATGGACATGGGAAAATCCTTTGTGTTCCCATTCACACATGCAAAGAATATTTTCATAATAGGATAATTATAACAACAATTTTTAATGCAAAGGAACTAATATGAGGAAACCCTTATCTACAACAACCATGTACCAGTAGTCCTTAGAGTGTCAATGTTTCTTCAACACTTGATGAAATATAGTGAATCTATGATGTATATAAAGAGATGCATATGTGGATTATTAATAACATGTTTTATTCTCCATCAATGCCTCATGTTCGCATCAAAAAACATTTTCCAATCACAGTATGGTGCATATCAAGGCATTTGATGGTTGTTTCATTGAGTGTGAATAATAAAGTAGAGTAACTAGCTGCATGTCCAATATGATTTTGTGCCATGAATATTAGAGCCAAAACACATGAGGTCTTCTACTAGCTTCCCATCCAATAAGTCTTTAAGGTAGTGGCATAAGTCTTTAGTGGTTACTAACAAGTTGACTTCAATATTGTTATTAACAAATACTGCAATTGTTGTCTATGTTGCCACATCATAAGGTTTAGGAAATAATAATGAAATATTGGATGGTTCACAAATCCATTTTCATGGTGTTGAATTAAGTGTAGATCATATTCATAACATCATTTTGACTTCTTTAATCCGAGCTTGTTTGAACATGACGTCCCATGTGGGGATCAATGTTGAAAAGGTCATAGCAAAAAAATTGTTTGTTTTATATTTATTAACACGGCCATTTGATGACATATGTGGGTATATTAGCTCCATAAATTATAAATAGTTCCTTATCTCTTCCATCTCTCTCCTTGCATTAGGAAGAGTTGTTATAGAAAATGACAATTGTTGGTCTTGGTAATTGGTATAGTCACTAATAAATCCATCACTATTTTGAGTGTCTATAATGTTTTTATCAACACATCATAGCATAGAAAAGACATTTGTCATCTCAGTGGACAACATTGAAATTACTAGTGGGTCCAACTAGACATACCTGTAATATGGATCATTTGATAACTTGCATTCCAATGCTTTCATGATGTGGTATTTACTAATTTAAAAATCATGCAATTTATTTTTCATCCATGTCTTCTAACCACCAAGATGTCAAACTCCTCCACATGTTGCGTAAGGTGTTTGGAAATTGTATTGATGTCTAGTGTGAAACTAAGAGTATGGCCAATATATTTGTATTACCCACCACATGCATGAACCACCAACAATATTGGATTTATGCTGCCTATAAGCATTTATTCAACTTGTGTAAGCACACTTAAGGATGAGGTTGGTTTCCAGGGTCTATGTTATTCAACTTGGAGAAGCAATGGCCATCTCGCTATAATATGCATCTACAATAAGCATGACTACCATATGATACTCTAATTGTAATTCTTGAATACAACGCCTTAAAAATGGAACACATGTGTATGGACGAGAGTTTATCTATCCTTTCATGAAACCTTTAGTGTGTCGATACAATGGTGAAGCTATGATCTCCATGATGTATGCTAGGATTTAACTAGACATGCTTTGGTCCCCAAGATGCACTACCACTTATGATGCCTATGGAGTAGGATTTCCTTGAAAATCTAGTTGTCCAATTCAATGGTTGTTTTGATAGCAACCAAACACATAGAGTATTATGAGAAGGCTATCATTTTCATGGGTAATAGAGGTACATCAAGCATTCACAACATGGCATCATTTCCTCTTTCACCTATTTATATCATCCTTTGGTTCCTAGTAACAGATCCACCAAGCCACATTTATGTTCTCTCTTTTTTAAGAGCAATGCAAACACATGGGATCATGGTTTGTTGGTTGTTTATTTAAAGTTATGTTTGGCAAGATAACAAAATTACTAAACATGTGTATACTCCACGTCAATAACAAAAAAGTAATATATATGGATTCCCAACTAAACTTGGAAAAAAATATATGTATTAGATTAGAAGTCACAAATGTTTCTAAATTTGTGTAATGTGAAACTAAAAATGTGGTGGGTGGTTGGGTCCTTTGTTAGGAAACACTAAAAACCTTGTCTAGGCATAGTTTAACATACAATTGGATATATATTAGGAGGACATCCCAAGAAATCAATTTCCTCTTATCATTTACGGTCATGTGGCATTCTAGAACCTGACATCATCAAAATTACATGTACCAAGATGTTAAGTTACACAAAAATAGCCACATAATTCTTGACAATACACACATTTAAAAGGAGTAGTATAAACAGAAAAATATTTCATCTTGAAATATCTAATTTATAAGAATAATACACAAAAACATGGAGAATAAACTTCAAATTATAATTATTTGTATCTATTATAATTATATATTTGAAAATCATAATTATATTTGAAAATGTAATTTGAGTACATCTTTCATATATTCACATTCGTTGTTTTTAAAATTGTAAAACTCATTACAAAACTAGGCATATATTCCACACTAGGCTTCACCAACATGGATTTTATAATCGTATCTTAACAAGTGATTGATAAAACAATTGTTTTAATCTATTTTATTTTAAAAACAAAGTTTTAAAGTGTTGTAAATGTAATTATAGTCTACTAAACATACAAATATAAACATAAGTTAACAATAAAGAAAATAGAAACAAGATTTATCCTGGATAAACATGGAAAGGGAAAACCTCCAATTGGGTGAGTCAGTTGTACTCACATTTCCACTATGTAATGCCTAACATGTACAAGGTATTACCACCTCTTGGCCTTTCATAGACAAATATCTCACTACACTATCAAAAAACTTGCACACAACTACTTTACACTCTCACAACACCTCACATAACATCCAACACTAGAGACAACCACTAATAATTAAGAATAATGAGATAACATGAACAAAAATAAAACTTGAAAAACTCAATGTGAATCTTATTCCAAGACTCCTCACTGACTTCCCTAATCATTTTCATGTCCTCTACCTTCCATAGAGGTTGTATTTATGCCCTCCCACATTGGAGTCCACCAAGAATCTCAAATGAACCATTGCTTGGGAGAGGAAGAATTTACAACTATTATTTTTCGTATAATTTATGTGTTGGATAAACCACCTGCTTATACAAATAAACAATTATGTAATAGTTATGGTGGTTATAAAATGGCTAGGTTAATTTTTCAACCATCACTGAAAACATTGGTATTTAGGCAACTGCCACCTGCACATAGCAGCAGTTCTAATATTTAGGATAAACAACTCATTTTGAAGAGCTGAAAATTGTTGATCTCATCATTACGAGGATGTGTGAATCACCCCCACACTAACTCTATCATTGCAACTTAGTTGAATATATGTTTTAAACATGAAATGTCTTATAAACATAAATTTGGCGTAGTGGAAACAAACTAAACATGTCGAGTATATTAGGATCTGAATTCAAATAAACTTCTTGCATCATTTCCATTGTCACAACTGTGGGAGGTCCATAAAAATGCAGAGAACAGTATAATGAATGACTAGTTCTAAAGCATTATAGAATATAAATAAACAACCAAGAAAATAAACCTTTTAAATCATAGAGCCTCATGGTGAAATATATGTCTATAACTAAAATCGTTGTGTAACCATAACAAGGAAAATAGAACCAATCAGTGCAAAATGCAAAAGATCAAAAGAACCACTCTAAAAAAATAGGAATCTAAATAAAAAATACACTACATCAACATAACTTTTCTCTAACTTGTTCGAAAAAACATAAATTATAGAAATAATAATTGACACCCAAAAAATCCCTAACAAACAAGCACCAAAATTAAATAATCTTACATCTACAAAGACAAGAAACTTACTACACCCCAATAACTATGGTTGAACCTTTTACGTGCATTGTTCAGTAGTACCAACAAAACAATATGAATCAATAATGCACAATGTTTCTTTAAAATATGCAACCATTGGTGGTAATCATTATAAACTATTGTGGAAACTCTCTTTTGACATTACTGTAAAATAATATATAGGCTTTCCTCCAAGGTTGTGAAACATTGTATTCTATTAGACTTAGTAACAAATATCACTTTAAATTTTTGGGTACTTTAAGTTGTATAGTTAACTAGCAATTTTAAAATATAAATTATATGATTGCTATCAAGAAACACCTTAAGAAAATCAAACACAAAATGGGCAATTATCTTAGCACTTTGAACAAAATAAAAAATAATAGTTTAATCAAAACTTGACCTCAAAACCTATAATTTAAACAAAAACAACGTCGCGAACAACACACAAATCGTTCTTTGCCATGAATTTAGTCAAAAAATGCCTCTAAACATGTTTTAGACTACAAAAGCTTAGTAAATATGCATAGTCAAGAAGAGTAGCATGGCTTAAAATTTGTTTAAAATGCTCACTTGTGTTCTATAGAAGTTACCATGCAATACTATGAATCACCTATGCTTAAGGGAAATAAAAGAGCAAGAAGATAGAGACAACATTAAACGCTCAATAAATATATGCATGGTGCATTTTTAATGACATTAATGCACAACACACCATGTTTGGTTTTCAAAATATATATTTTTAATAACATTCAAAAGGAAGAGCACAAAAATCTTAGGTGACATTTTTTTTAAATACTCGATATCACATTCAATAAATGACTATTAATTCTTAACTCCATTAAATTTTTATAATTTTAAAAGTTGTTTAGAATTTCATCTAAAATATTTATTATACTTTTTTTAATTAGTAATAAGAAGGTTGAAGGGACCTTCACCCTTTTATTAATATCCGAAAAAGTTATTACAATTAATCTCAATTTGCCACACTAGCAAAACAAAAATAAAACCTTTTTTGTTTAAAAACTTACAAACAAAATTCCACAAAAAAGTCAAACATGTCTCACATTACATAAGATATTTGTTTAAACCAACCTAAAAAAATTGGAAAACAAAAATTCAGGTTTAACACTCAAGTAGAGGCTTCAAAATAAAAAATCTTCCTAGAGTCAATCTTGTAGATCCAAAATCTAGAACTTCCTCAGCAAAGTTTCTCTTTTGCAGTGAACATCCAAAGACTTCCTTAGCCACTTGTAAAACCTTATATAGCTAGAGCATAGACTCTTCCATAGCCACAACCAAAAATTATCCATGACCACTATCAAAGGTCTTTTATAGTTTCATAAAATATTTCAAAATCAAAACATTCAATTGTCCTTGCCCACCTTTATTACTACATGTTAGCTATGTAGATTGCACCCTAGCTGAAAGGAAGAGTGTTAAGGTCCTACTTTCAAACCTGGACTAACATAGGAATGGTCTAAGGCTGTGGGTTGCCTATATCACCTTGAGGATTTTTAACGAGGTTAGCTCCTCTTATGCATCATTTTTGGACCTTTGCTTCTAAAACCTAAAATTGATTAGGGTGAAAAGGGAGAAAGAATTGCATAAATGGAAACCTACTCTAAGCTGTGGTGATGCACCAATAATTTATCAGACCCACTCTTAAGCTTGGATTCTTTAACACACCAACAGATTATAAAATAAAATAATGTAATGCTTACTATGCTTCTATGCAATGGTATTTTGTATAGAGGTTTGTTTGATACACTTAGACTAGGGAGCGATGAAAATAAGGTCTAGTTAAAAACACTTAAGTTCGATTCTCCACTATATCCTTGAGAAATCAATGCTGAGACACACTTTATGACCTGTAAAGAAGATTTTTGGTACTTAGGTTGAGTTTGGACATACAAAAGAAAATATGACATTCACAATTGCATATTAAACAAACACAAAACAATAAGTACATATTAGAAAAATGACTACAAAATACTCTATTCACTACTCCAAGAAGTGTCAAATGCAATTCTAGTAGAGTCTATTTGTACTAGCCTAAGGGATCCAAAATAATAGCTCGAAGGTTATATTTACAGCTAAATGAAAACAAGAGAGGGGAAGTTTTGGTGCTTAAAGAGGGAATCAAAAAAATTCAAATCCATTTGAAAAACTATTACAACTACCACCATGAATCTCACTAAAACCCCTCCTGATTGATCCAGGTCACTCCAGTCCATTGCATTATTACAATATTTTCTTCATGATTCTCCATAGTGGCTGAAATGGTAGGATCAAGTCATTTTCACCTTCTCCTGATGCAAAACTACTCATGATTGGTCTGTTGATACAAGCCCAAGTGGGGAGAAAGGTCACTTTCATGCAACTAGCTTTGGCGACGATCGTTGAAGTCTACATGTCTGCCCTATAGGTCCCTAATAACACTACATAATCTCAAAATATCCACTCCTAGCTCAAATTAAAATGTGCTTGAGCTCAGCTCTATTTTGCTTACTTGCCTTGGTCAAAAACTAACCATTCGACCTCTGTCTAAGTCATTTGGGCTCACCTAGGTTCTGATTGGTTGATGAGAATTGGCTCATATTGTCAACTCTCACCATCAGATATGCTTGAGGTGAATGAACGTGATTCATCAATCCTTCATTTAAACTCATGCACTTGTGCCACTTGTCTATTACACCTTTTCCCTTGAGATTTACTGACTCTTTGACCTACTTACATGTTGTTGATTTGTAATCCATGATTGAACGTGCACTGTTAGAATAGGATGCCTAATCAAATGCCAATTATTGATATAATTTGGGCCCATCGACATACTAGTTGTCACTTATCATTGGATCTAATTTAAGTACCCAAGATTTAGATACTTATGAAACTTGCATTCAGTCAAATCCCTTTAACGGTTCTTTAAATGTTAATGACTACTTTATGATCTTAATTTTGATGTCCTCACTCCCATCAAAATATGTTTACATGACCATCATTAACGATCATGCAACCATCAAATTTAAGCTCAATAGGATTATTTTCTATATCTTTAAGGTTGACATCCTATTGATCATCATTCGACATTCTATAAAATGTGATTGACATCCCGTAAATCATCAAACTTAGGCACATAAAGATTTTTGTTTGAGCTTGATCTTGACGTTAACATGAATGTCCTTGGATTTTTAAATTCAAACAGATAGTTGAAGGGTCTTGAACTTGACATTTGTGGGGTTGTCCATGACCTTTTAAAATCAAATGAATATTTCCTTTAGACCTTTTTGTTGGATAATTTATGTAGGCTTTATGCCTCAACCACTTCCTCTAAAGGAAATTATTTGCTTTGTCTCTGCCTTGAGCAATCCTTGCAAATAAAAATCCAAAATAATTCTTGCCTTAGTCCCTTTTCCAAAGGAAAAGTTCCCTTTAGAATTTTGACTTGGTCCACTTCATCATAAAAGGATCCTTTGAATAAAATGTTTGGGGCACTTTGCCTGAAAAACTGACCCTTCAAACTATCTGCACTGGACCCTTTAGTGTAGAAAAAGACCCTTCAAAACTTTGAAAAGTGCTCTTTTTGAAAGAAAATTACCCTTAAAAAACCTTGAAGTGAACCATTTTATTGAGAAACATATCCCTTAGAACTTCTGCATTGGACCATTTCCTCAAGAAAAGTGCCCTTTGGGAAAATGTTTGGGACACTTTACTGCAAAAAGTACCCCTCAATATTTTTGTTTTGGGCTGACTCCAAAATAAATCTGCCTTAGCCTTTTGCTTTAGGACAAAAGCTCTGAAAGAAATCTTCCTTTAGGAAAATCATTATGAACAATTTTCTCAAAGGAAATGTGCCCTTGGAAAAAGTCCTTCAAGACTTCGGAAAGTGTTCACCTTGTTAAATACTTATCCCTCAAAAACTTTGTCATGGTCTTTTGTGGGCAATGACCTTTCGAGGAAATTGTTTCAAAAAAAATGTCTAAAATAATTCTCAAGATTTGAACAAAGTTTGAAACATAATTCCCAAAATAATTATGATACTTAGCCAAATAAAGTGGGACAAATGTCTTGAAAGAATAAGCCTTGTACATTTATTGCAAGATTCATGTGGAACACTTCCTCCAAAGGAAATCAAAACATAACACTTAGCCAAAAGTTGAAAAAGGTGTAAATTTAGGCATTTTTTGGATATGTTCCTACAACTGCTTGGTACCATGAAAAACCTACTTGGATCCCTTCACTTGCAACATTGAGCTTGCTTCCAAGCCACCTGATCCATTCATCAACTCAAACCCTGCTTATTTATTTGAACCAAACAGAAGCTTGGTATGTGGGCCAAAATGGCCAACACCACCACTACCCAAAACATCTACGTAACACCTCCATGTAAAATGTCCAAATCTTCAACATGATCCATATATACAAAAAAATTAATTACAAGGTATTTCTTCAACAACATCAATTGAAAAAGTTTTTCTCCAGCTATACACAACAAACCACCACATCTACCTTAAAAAACAACCCTATAAAAACACTTTAAAGCAATGTTCTTCCCTAACTCAATCCACATTTTGTTCTCATAATTTAAAATTACTGATAATCCTACCCAGTCACTTTGGTCACTACTAAAAATTGACACCAAGGGCTTCAGATCCACACCTACATTTTGTAGATGATCCACTCCTCAATTTTGGAATAACTTTTGTACATATTTTGAAGTGTACATAGAGGTGGACCTAGGCCTATAATGTCCAAGAGTGTGTCTTGTGTGGTTCACATGGAGAAGTTTTATCCCTACCACAATGAATCCCCATGGTCACTTTTTTAACCATCTAAGGGACCCGTTAGATTGGAACTTGGGTCAATGATGTGATTTTTTTTTCCACCACAAACCCCAAACCCTTTGGACAGTCTTGTCATACTTTATAAAAAATTAAATTAATAGTAAAATGGATATATACAAAATATTAAATAATTATATATTTGGGACTATAGTTAAAACATTATGAAATTTTAATGCTTGTTTGTGATTAATCAATTATGAAGTGAATAATTGAAAACTTGAAGGAAGTACTACCCTAACTTCGACAGGGAGTAATAATAATGGAAATATATAAAGGAAATTTAGTAACTTAAGTTAACTAAAATGAACTTTTAGAGTTTTTCCTAGATACATAGTGAAATAAACATACGTCATTCTTACCCTTTACTACATGTAAACAAAGCTTGAGAGAGCATACCATGGTAGAATGTAGATATTTTATGGCACAAAAACCTGGTCTAGTGAGAGATGATACTATATTGGGGTATGAACCAATGTCGATAAATCATTATGCCACTAATTTTTCTAAATCTTTACATTTTCTAAAAAATGCACGTATATATAGCAAAAGGAAGAATTTTCCCTAATTAAAAAATTGAACAATCATGTCGTTGGTCATAACAAGGATTGTTTAGTCGTGGTAAAAACTATAGGTCTTGGTGAAACTATAAAATTTTACTATTTTGTACTTGTACATGTAGTTGCACAATTTAATTTAAAAATCAATCATTACTAGCAAAAATAAGGAATTTATCTTGTTTTATCATGATGCATGCCATCATACACTTCTGGGAGCCTCCTCATGTGGTCATGTTGAAAAAACGTATTCACTTGGATTGGCAAAGGCACATTCAATAAAACTTAATGCAATTGGCATCACACACTTAACATATCTTTCTTTGGTGTGCTTCAAATTTACTTTGCTCTCTGCTTTGGCTACATAGTGGAATAAAGACACATGTACATTTTTTCCTTTTATGGGTAAGATTATTATTACTCTAGAGGAAGTATGGTGAATCCTCAAACTTTTAATCATGATAGAACAAGTAACAATTGAGAGACCTATGCAAACATATGAGATTACAACTCATGGGTACTATGTGGTGAGGGTTGGATAACTCTAAGGATGGGAGGATAAATTGAATTTAAGGTTATAATATAGGGGGACAAGAGACACATATGCAAATATGTGATTAAACCTTAGATTTTCATCATGATAGTCAATATAGGGGGTGCACCATGCTCTTACAGGTTATATCGCATGGAAAGTGTGATCGAGGAGAGATAAGTGGTATAATTGTGGGGTAGTTACATTCATACCCACTTGTAAATGGGTTTTCATAATTTATTGTATGAATTACATGGGGGAGGGTTATTATTTGAGATATTGTTATAGTGTAAGGCCTATGAGCACTTGGCAATCACTAGACCCATAGGTATACTCATCACTCTAATGAATATGGAAAAACATTAGACCGATTTGTGGAACATGGAGTTACAAATTAGGTAAAATGACCATCATGTCATAGACTATCAAAGGATTTTAAATGTAGTGACTGAGGAGGACGTCACATAGTGGCTATATAGTAACCTTTGAGGCTAGCTTGGGGATGCTACATAGTTTATGCTGATTTGGAAAACTATGTTGTATTAATGTCAGTATCTAGAGTATTGAGAGTGGGTTCTATATGAGATAATACTAATATAATCCAAAATGACACTAAACATGTTGCTAACCATTTTCATATGACACAGGTCTATGAGATGCCTTTAATGTGATGGGATAGGATGGTACCAACTTTTAAGGAACAAGAACTAATAAATGATGAGGATGATGATGAGAGGAATCCCAATTTAAAGTCGATGATGTGAGAGTGATCGAGGCATGGAGAGCATGGTGCATTGAGGTACACTCAACATTGTTATTCCTATTAGCACATAAGGAGGACATAGAAGATTCAAATAGGGACCTAAGTATGGTATGGGAGACATAAGAGTCATAGGAGATATGGGAGCACACACCTTAGAGGAGGTTGAAGTAGGAAGGGCAAAGAAGGAACCTCTTAGAGTTCTTCCAATCATACAATTATGGTATTGGGATTGACAACATGTGGATCTAGGTGAAAAATTCAAACAAGGAATGTTTCATACTTAGTATTTATATGTTTGGGTCAAATTTTTAATGTTTTCTTAATATTAAAAAAATAGCAAGGGATTGGATCCTTACCATCTTGATGGTGGTTGAGAGAATGATTTGAGTCATATTGAATTTTTTTTATTATATGAAAGTGTGAGCTCACTTCAAAGTAGGAATACATTCTTATATTTTGATCTAGTGAGCAGGGTCAAGGTTGTGTACCTTCAAACATCTATCAAGGTGAGGAGATGAACATCAAAGCTCACACAAACATGCACAAAGGCTCAAACATGCATCTCTAAACTCAAGGTATCATTAGCAATCATGAGTGAAGAAAGAGATAGACTTGGAGATAAGGCCAAGTCTTCCCTACCCAATGGTGATGAGTTTGTGCATACTACATATGTTTTTTTTCATGGCATAGGTTAAGAAGATGCCTCTATAGGGATGGGGAGAGGAGGTTACCAAATTTTGAGAAGTAACTAAAAAAAGATAAAGAAGGGAATGGGAGGCATATAGACCTAAAGGTTTATGATGCAAGGGTGATTGAGGCATGAAAAACATGTTGGCCCGAGGTATGCCCATCACCACTATTGCCACCAACACTTGACCTAGATTTTTCAAATAAGGACTTGGAGTATGGCATGTGAGACATAGGAGCCATATGAGATTTAGAAGTAAACAATCCAAATGAGGTCTACCTAAGAATGGGAGAGGAGGAACCTCTTTGATTTTCTCCAATCATACAATTATTGGATAGGGATTGTTAGTACAAGGATTTAGGTGAGAAAGTTGAGCAAATGATGATTTATATTTAGTACTAATTTATTTGGTAAATTGATTAATGTTTTATTAATTAAGAAAATGTTGAGGATTTGGACTATTAATATCTTGGTGGTAGTGGAGAACACAAATTGAGGTAAATTAAATATATTTTGGACATGATAAAATGAGCTCACTTCAAAGTAGGGAGGCATGCCCCCTTTTTGATCTATTGAGTAGAGTTAGGGTGCATACTTTTAGACATCTATCAAGGTTGAAAAGATGATCCCTAGCTCACATAGACATGTAAAAATTCTAAAACACACATATATCAACTCAATGTTTCATTAGCAACCATGAATGGGGAAAGAGGTAGACTCAGAGATGAGGCAAGGTTCCCTCAACCTAATGGTGATAGGTTTGTGCATATTAATTATGTTGATTAGTACAACATAGAGGTCATGACAAATATAGGAAGATATAAATGATCACTCCCCTCAAGTTAAAAATATAGCACTAAAACATAGAGTCCCAAATCCACATGGTTTGTTTCCCCATGGTCTATACATGAGAGGTAAAGGGTCATTTCCTTACACCTGAGACAAGATTTTTGTAAGCCATATGCCTCCTATGTGCTGCTTATAATACATAAAGGTTGTCTAATACATTTTGTGTTTTGATTAATATGTGGTAGTGTGTGTATGTGTGTGAATTGGCATGTGAAATGTTTGTTCTCTAATACAGTCACAAAGTAGATAAACATAACAATCACTCGATAAAATAGAAAACAAATCACCGTGAATGAATGGAAAAGAAATTAACTCGTAATATACAAATTTTGCATTCCATAGCATAGAGAAATAGAAATAAAATTAATAACAAGGCATATGTCATTGCTTCTTTTCATATATAAAAACATTTGTAAAGATAACACATGTATGGAAGATATCATACATTTAGAAATAATAATAAACAAATATAAAATAAGGAGATATGAAACAACATGGTAAGTAAAAGGAACCATACTCAACCATATTCTATCATATTATAAATAATATGACTATAATAACTTAAATGTGCTCTCATCAGTTACAATTCATTCTGGATTTTTAAGAACAAGGTAAGTGGGAGAATAAAGAAGTAAATAAAATAAGTAAAAGTGATAAAAATAAAAAAATATAATAAGAATAAATAACATAATGCAAAGCATATTTGGAATAAATAGCAAGGCTTGTAAGGGAGAAAGGTCAAATAGGTTTAGACAACTAAAAACATCACATTAGGTTAAGAAAAATAAAGGAAAATCGAATAAATTTAAACCATACTAAAAAAAAATGCAAAGAGAAAACTATGATACACATGAATTTATGATGAAATTTGGAAAGCAACATATAAAGAATTAAATGATAAAATTAATACTATGATACACATGAATTTATGATGAAATTTGGAAAGCAACATATAAAGAACTAAATGATAAAATGAAGAAAGCAACTTGAGAAAGAAAAAAGAAACAATAAAATAAGGAAGGATAAATATGGAATAATAATTGTAAAACTCAAAGGTAAATAATGGAATTAATTAGTAAGCACAAGTATGAAATTAACAAAATTTAGCCAATAACCTGATCATAAAATGGAGTAGAATAAAATTGATCATAAGGATGTCTAAGAATCAAGCCATGTCTAAGAATCAAGCCATGATAATTCATCTTCTAAGAGGCAATCCTCACAAACATCATTATTATTTCTATTAGTCCATGTATAAGAATCAATTTTCTATGTTATTAATTTCATAGTGCTAATTGGTCTTGAAGATATTTTCTTTGGATTTGAGAGCATGTGCAATCCACGGAATAGATTTATGTATTTGCACTTTTTTCCTCCTTTATATAGATACTAGCTTTAGTTTTTCACTTTTTGGCTCCTTTTATGAAGTAACTATATTTGTTTTTTTAATTATTATTTTGGAAACTCTTTATCTCTACCCTTCACATTTAAATTATATGCATTTATGCACAATTGAAGGGATTTATTGTATTTAATGCATCTAAGGTATACCAAGTAGCATGTTATGCGATCATGTTTAGGCACCATGTGAAACAAGCTTTAAATTTTCTTTGGACCTACTTGGATAATAAAATGATACATCACAAGGGTTCTTTAAGCATGTTGTCATAACTTTTGATAATTGTTTCTATATAAGAAAAATATTATTCACAAAATCCAAGGATATACAGGAACTCATTAATGCACAAATTTAAACTTCATCATTATCTACCGCAATTTAATTCCTTTATTTGGCATCCATGAAAGTTCTAATTAAAAAGGGACCATTGTAAGAACCATTTATTGGAATTTCACTCTCTAAAAACATAATTTGGATTGAGGATATTTTTTTCTTTGTTGATTGAATTTTGCTAATGGAGATAAAACTTTGGTGAGATTCATAGTCAAATGCCACATTATTACGATTGAATTTTGATTGAATTTTGAATTTGGTTACTTTCAATGAGTTATTGGATCTTATGATTTAATTTAATACATTTATATTATGATTTTCATTTAATTCTATGATAGCCATAAAAATTGTACCAATAATAATTTGAAAGAAAAGGCCTTAAAAGGTCAAGCTTTATAACTCAATGTAAATAAGTCATGTCACATTCAAGTAACTTCTCTAGTAGTTATTGTGGATTATCACTAAGTTTAGTAAATTATCTTTTATTTATTTATGAGGTTGAAATGAACTTCTAAGATGGTTGTCCCATGGCATTAAGTACATTATTAGGATCATTCTCGGTTGTAAATCCCATATCATTGCTTATAGTCTTAAAGGTTTACCTTTTTATAAATTTTGAAGACATTATTTTTATCATTCTTGGTTGGAAATCATATATCATTTCTTGTAGATTAAAGTTTTATTTTCTTAGGAATATTGAAATATTGGAAGAAGAAGATATATTGGAAGAATACTTAAGAAAATTAGCATCCAAATTATTGATTTCAATTTTTCAAAAAACACAAAAATTCTCATCAAATGAATGATAAGTGTCGCAAACATATTTCCATTTCATAATTATAAGCAAGCTACCAACAAAAAAGATTTGAATCTCACTATCTGGTGGCTCAAAAGTCGTCTTAGTGATCACAATTTTTTACCTAAGGACATAATCATTAATGTGTTCATTGGATTCTTGTTTAAGTTAAACTATTTTAGAAAATGTGACCTTCATAGAAATATTAATTTGAAAATGAGCCAAGAACTCATCTACAAGGGTGGTAAAATAATGAATTGAACCAAATGGAAGGACATATAAGCATTCAATTACATAATCCTTTAGTGGTAAAATAATGAATTGAACCAAATGGGAGGACATATAAGCATTCAATTACATAATCCTTTAGGTTTATAGTGAAAATCTGGTCAATAACTTGTCATCGTGGGTAAAATATAAGCAAAAAACATGAAAGTATGTATTAGGATGTGATGGATCTCCTTATCCATTGAATGATTCATTTTTTAAAGCAATAAAACTTGTTTAAAGAAGATGATAAATAATTTGATAAACCAAAATATTTATAAGTAACACTATTTGTATTTTTATTCAACCCTAAAGAAATATTTTTATTTGATTTTACATGCCATGAAGGCTATGTGTCATGGTAGTTATTTAAAAATGTTGAGATATGAATGAATGTGATGAAAAGGCAATAAATGGGGAAATACCATAGGTGGTGGTGGATATTGGAGTTAAATAGGTATATAATCATTATTGGGAATGAATAGTCTAGCATTGACTTCAAAGGATAGGAGAATTTTAGGGAATGGGATGATTTGAAAATGTTAAAGGATTTTGAGAAAATTGATATGAATTTGGAATATTTTACAAAAATTGAGAAATTGGAGGGTTTTGTGAAACTTGAAAAGAAATTGGAGCATTTTGTAAATTTACAGAATAATTTGAAGGAGTTCAAGAAGAAATTTGTGTAGTTTGAGATATAATTTAGAGGAACTTGATAAGAAATTAGAGAATTTTAAGAAGAATTTTTAGGACCTTGAGAAGAAATTAAAGTATTTTGAGAATAGATTTGAGGATCTTGAAGTTATTAGGATTTGGCTAAACCAAGACAAACAACTTATTTCAAATTATTCATTATTCATGGGGTCTTTGAGGGTTATCTATTTCAGGACACAAATGATTCATTATTCTCAAAATTGCCATTAGTTTGGGCATTCAAAGCCTCATCTTGATCAAAATCATCATCACAGTAACATTATTCACATTCACATCTTTTTCCAAAGAAATAATTATTTTTGAAACATTAGACACACTTTCATATTCTATTTTATTTTATTTTTCAAGCCTAGCTTAGATCTAATAAGAGGCTTTTGAACATCATGGAGCTTTTTTTGAATAAGTCTAATGCTCCTAATTATAATCTCAAATCTATTCAATCTTGATGTCATAAATCAAACATGAAAAACACACCATATAAGTACACTAAGGTTTAAATAAATTTTAGAAATTTGAATGATCTGAGGTTTGAGGTTTAGCATTGTTAGAAATGTGTTGTATATTTTTTTATTTTTTACACTCTACTAAATTGTAAAGCAAGAATGAGGCTTCTCTAGGAATTTGGGGGTGAGTAGCCTTTAACAAGATTTGGGGAAGCATCACAAATTTTTTTGGGACCACATTGGCATGCATTTGGGTGGTTCTAACCCATGTCTTATAGCCCATGGTTTTGATGACCATAATATTGTAATACAACTTTGATAGTTACTTATTAATTTGCCTATATGCATTCCCACATACAACAGGGGAAAGTACAACTTAAAAGTATATTATTTTATTGTAAATAGTTGAGTTAATACTTTTAAATAAAGAGTTAATGTGTTGGGGTTTTTACTCAATAGGGGTTTTTCATGTGAAATCATGTGTATCATGTAATATCATGTGTATACCATTTTTATTATTCTATTAGTTTGAAGATTTTGTTAGTGTTTTTATTTCATTTTAGTTTATTGGGTCTATTTTTCCCTCCAAACACATTGCGAATAAAATTTAAGAGAGGAGGTGATGGGTGTTCCCATTTGGAATTTCCTTAGAAATTACCTAGGGGTGTCATTATTTACAAGGCCTAAATCAAAATTATGGTAAAATATGATGAACAACCTACAAGTTAGGTTGGCAGGCTAAAAATTGAAATGCTTAAGTCTTGTAGGCAAAAATATTATGATTAAATTTGTGTTCCAAGTAATTTCACTCTACTTGATTTCAATAGTTCAAGCTTTGGTTAGGATAGTTCAAAGGATAAATTAAATTATAATATTGGCATGAAATAGAAGAAAAGAGAAAAATCTACTACACAAAATTGGAGAATGTATGTAGATCTAAATTTATTGGTGGAACGGGGATTAAAAATATTAAGTTTCAAAATATTGCTTTAGGAGTGAAATTAGCATGACATTTGTATGAGGAAGGATACGCTCAATGGACTCATATGATAAGAGAAAAATATCTAGATAATAACAAGCCTAAGAGGATTTTTACTGTTGAAAACCTTCTCTCATGCTCCCATATTTGGAACTTCATTATCTCTTACAGAAGGATAATCTGTGAAAACTTGACTTAGGATGTGAGGAATGGAGAATTAGTAAATTTCTAAGTTGATTCATGGTAAGGGGAACTAATGCTGCAAAAAAGGTAGGATATGAGAGACATTCAACAAATATTAGAAACATGTTGGGGGCTTAGGGTATATTATTATTGGGTTGATTCAACTCCCTTTATTAGTAATACTAAAAAATAAAAGAGTTTAGTAGATGTTGATGAGCCAATTGAGCAGAACACATTATTGTCTCATATTTTAACAATGAGAAATATTTTTGTGAAAAACACAAAAGATACTTTGAAATGGATATGGAACAAGTATGGTAGATAGAGTGTTAAAACTAGTTACAAATGTTCTTATGTGGAAGATGTTTAGCCTAGTTATTTGATTCAAGAGGTAGTTAACACTCTAAGAGCCAATTCCTTTGATTGGCTAGCCTATTTGGGAAGAATCCTCACTCAATATAGACTTCAGAGATTGGGATTTATTGGTTCATCCATTTGTATAAAGTTTAAACAAGAAATAAAATCTGTGGAACATCTCATCCTTCACTGTTCATATGTAAGACATGTATGGTCTTGCCTTTTTCCTAAGCTAGATCAACCTTGGGTTTATCCAAAATCAATTAAGGACATTTTACATTATTAGGCTAATTGTTTAAAACTCTTTTATAATTTTTTATTAGCTGCTCTATAAAATGTAATCTATAATATTTGGAAGGACCGTAACAACAAAATTTTTGAATACATAGGAATGGAATGGGAAAGTTGTGTAGACACCCAAATTTGACACAACACTTGTTTTATAATGTATTTTTAATCACTTTGTTTCTATAAGTCTTAGATAAGATTTAAACACTTAATGGTGCATTTTTTTTATACACGTTTCCCTTTTACTTTGTGATTTTCTATGACTTTCTAACCCCCTTTTTCTATCCACGTGGCTTAAACCACATCTAAAAATAGAGATCTCTAATAGCCCTTACTTTTGAGTCCTCTTTAAGTTGTTTTGAGTCCCCTTTAAGTTATTTTTGGTCCCTTGTGTGCACCACTAAGTTTTTAATTCAAATTCTAAGAAATCCCTATATATACAAAGTTGTTAGAATACATTTTAGGATAATTACTTTCACATTTCAATAGTTATTCAAAGTCATACATTGCTTATACTGAATTACTAGAGCTATATTCTGATGTATTATTACATTTGCATGTTTGTTCTAAGGGTAAGCTAGGAGAAGAAGCATCTAGATATACATACCACCATTTCGCACACATACATGTGTAAAGAACTATATTTGAGTTTGATCCCTCTTTGAATCATTGCCAATAAAGTGCAACACTTAGTCTTTCAATAGGGATTGACCAAGGTCAGTCCAACTCAATCCCTTTCATATAATTCCCTCACCTTTGATATTACAAGTGTTGTGAAGGAAACTAAGGTTTGATATTTCATGTATAGGTGCACACAAAAAATATATTTTGAAAGCGGTAAAATACATTACTAAAACATCTGCACCTCTCAGCTAAGATTCAGGGTCTCGCTATTAAAGGACATAATCAACCAATAAGGACAAATATGACTATCGTACCTATCTAGAGTTTGTCAATCTTGTCATGAGCCAAAAACAATCTTTAGATTCTAAAATGAATAGATTGTAGTCATCACACACAACTTTCAATCAATCAATAAACTTGCACATATTAGGGAAGTGGAACAGATAAGTGTTTATTTATCCTTTTGCATTTGTCTATGTACTTGTCAGACTTGTTTATTGAAAAATATACTTATTAAAACTATAATTTATGTTTTTAACATTAATTCAAAGCCTAAATTATATTCTATTAATTATATCTAATTAAATGATTTTTATTGTATTAACCCAAATTTAGGTAAAACATATTGGTGAACTTGTGTATTATCGAACATTATTAAACCCTAGGTTTATCTTAGGGTTTCAACCTTCTTTCTAAGATCCCAAATTTGTGTCTTAAGGCTTCAGATCTAATCTTTTATTTGCCTTTCTTTTTGGTGTAAAATTAGAATTCCCTTTTACATTTTCCTTAGGGTTTCACCCTCACCTTACTGTTAGGGTTTTCCTATATTTTACTTGTGGCTCATTCTACCTTGGTCAACTCATGTCTAATCTATAACAACTCTATTTTTAAAAATCTTTAAGGTTTTTTTCTAAATGTATTGAGTAGACAAAAAACTTCTTTTTATTCATAAAAATGTTATACAATTTTTTTTTCAGAATTTTCAATTCACTATTTTAAGTAAATTTTAACTTAGTGAAAGAAGGGTGTACCTATTTTTAGATTAATTTACGAGTTTCATTTATTTTTTAATTTTAATTAAAAACCTTTCCCAAATTTCACAAAACCTAATGGATATATTGAAATTGTCGATTGTTTATTGTGCGCATCTTAGGGTTTAAAATGTCTACCTCTATTAGAAACCTTAATACCTCTCACCCCTTGGATCTTCTATTTTATAGGAATGTTATGCCATGTGATCATTCTAATGTATGTATTTCAAAATCCAATAGTCCTCACCCCTTATATTTTATATTTTATAGCAAGTTTATACCTTATAATTATTATAAGGAATGGACTAAAGATGATTATCGTATGATTAACAATGCTAAAGCTGTATACGAGGAAAATGATTGTGAAAACAATGATTATGACTTTGATTATGATAATGAAGAAGAGGAACCTATTTTAGAACCCTCTCTCAACCATACTTTAACACAAGAGGATCATAGGGATAATATGCATTTTCTTATGTTGCATGAAGTATAAACTAAACACAACATTACTCTTACATGCATAGATGTTTCTCATGATATAAATGATGCAAATGTTACATAATTTGAATGTATTTTTTCCATACTAGATGATGCAAATGTGATAAAAGATGAAAGTGATTTTCCTTTACTAGATGATTTAAATGTCACACAACTTGAATGTAATTCCTGTTTTATTACATAAGGTAAATGTTACTAAATTTGGAAAGTATTCTCCTTTATTCCTTCATGTTCAGTTTGATGCAGGTTTCTTACCCCCTTTCATTTCTTTTTTATTTTGTTCCTTTTCTACTTTCTTGTTAAAAACATAAAATCCTAAAAAATCTTATTATATGAGGGAGTTTCCCCTCACAAACTCAGAGGGAAAACTTCCATTCCATGGTGATATTCTCTTATATGTTGCACATTACACCATTTCCCCTTAGATGGACCAGTGAACTAATCTAAATTATCATAATGATACAAATTCATGTTAAAAAAAATTGGCGATTATGCTAGAGAATGAAGTGCCTTTTGCATTAAATTTCAAAATAATCAAGGCAATGTCCCCTTGTAAAATAAGTTGGGTACATTGTGAAAACATGGTACCTTGAAATTTCAATCTCATAATTCATGTTTCATGTTATGGCATTGGTTCATCCTAATCCATGGGGTAATTTATTTGGGCCTTCAAATTTAGCTCAGTACGATGAGTTATTTTTGAGTTCAAGAAATAACTTCTTGAAATTTTTTGGTTATGGATCTCAACATGCAAATGATCATAAATGTGACTTCATTATGGCATGTGGGATTCTTATAATCAATAAAGAAGATTTTAATGTAAGGATTTTTGTTGAAACTCTATTTGGATCTAACATTGACTGGTTCCATCACCTAAGTGATTGATGTATCATGATTTGGAGTAACTTGAATACCAAGTTCTTGACTGTATTCAAACCAATTGTAGATATGCATGCATTTCTGCTTCAACATTTCCAATTTTAGAAGAAAGTAGAAAAGAAGATGAGAGAGTTCATGAGACACTTTAATAAATTATTGAAGATGATTTCGATAACCAAATGTAGTTATTTTTGGTTTTTCTACACCTTGAAATCAATTTTATCTTGAAGATAAATAAAGTGTGTAATGTTGAAATTGCATAACAAGAATCAATTAAAATTGAAGGCAATTTGGTCACCTTCAAAAAATTAAAAAGATATGGAAAACTTATCCAAAAGCTTCAAATGGTGGGTAGATGATAAATCCTCTTTTTAAGAAGCATAAATAAGCTAATAACATGTATTTCAATTTAACAATATTTTAAAAAATAAGGTGAAGTTATTAATGTTCCATACACTTCTACCGATTTCATTGTCTTTGGTGAAGAATTATTGGCTGAGGGGTTGTTAAAATATCCTAGAGTAAAATTAGTTGTGGATCAAACTAATGATTTACCATAAGCACTATATTATAGGTCAAAAATCTGATTGTTATTCCTTCTTTGATGTTAACAATGAAGAATTCGACACTTTCCTATGCAAAGATAGGAGCAATGTTATCCTCACTACAAGTAAAAGTGAACACCCTTGTTACATCAAATATGAAGAAACAATGGTATGCTATGCCTCTTCATTCATGAAAATTTATGAGTTTTTTGAGGGTGTAATTTGCATTAAAAACATGAAACAAGAATACTTTGGGTCATTTCATTCTTTCTCACATCTAAAGATGTAGGGTTTCACTTGGGATCTTGACATCGAGCCTTTTGAGCTAAAACAAATATTTCTAATAGAGGATGAATAATGTTTCTCTAAGCAAGTTACATAAAATATTGTTGTTGTAATGATGAATAATGATGTACCTGAAACTAATTATAAAATTCAAGGGATGTACCCTTGGATAGTTGAGAAATATAAATATGAGCGACGAGTCAGAGGAAATACTTCATATAACATACGTGGAACTAAAATATGAGGTATTTTCATCCAAGATGAAGGTGAAAATGAATATTTTCAAAGTAAAAATGTTGAATAAGATCCCATCTTTGAATCATTTCATTTTTAAGATTTTGTTGTACCAACCCCACAGTGCCCTTACATCATCCAACTCTAATCATAGTCCCATTTTTGTATAGGAAGTAATATGTCAAGTTTTTTTCTATATACCTTCATGTCATGGGAGTTATATTTTATATTTTTCTTCATGAAATAAAAAATAAATCCATGACTATATGGTCAAAACCTGGTTTGAATTATTGTTCTTAAGTTCATAAAATCCCTCATCAGGTGTGCCATGTTATCACATTTTGGTTCATATTTTCTTAAAATATTTAATGGGTTTGCATAACCTTTCATCCTATATTTATTCCCCTATACATAACCCTTTTGTTTTACTTTCCAATGTTTTATTTCCATTTATGTGTGCTTTTAATAATTACATTGAATTAAATAACCCCATTTCAATTCTTTTGATCTTTAATCATAATGATCATTTTCCCTTGTTAACAGTTAAATGCATGTATTTCTTAGTATTATTTTTATCATGTCTTTCCCATGACATAGAACCCCTGTTGAACACAAATTGTAACCTTAAATTTGTGAATCTGGTATCATTCATAAAAATAATTAGAAAGAACACTATTTTATATTTGAAGTCATTATGAACCGCTTGAAAGGTGTCATCCCACACAAAGAGTATTGGCATTGTAGTATTAAGTTTTTCTTTAAAGAATACTAATGATAAGGTGGATAACTATTGTATGGTTATTTGGTTAGATTATTATAATGGTCCCCTATGAATTCCAACTTCATAAATATGTGAATATGATACTACCTTATTTTATTCCAAGATAGATAATCATAAACATGACACATTATTCATAAGGTTCACAAGTAAGAAATTGTTTTTTTTAATTTAAGAAATGGAAAACTTTTAGGGGTTATAATTGGCATAGACAATGATAAATAATGATAACATGGTAAAGTGACATGGTGTTTCAAAATTTCTCTTGCCTCCATATGTGATATTTTAGCTTGATCTTAAATTAAATATTATTGAACAATCATATAAGGATTTGTTGAACTCAAAGGAAATGATCTAAATCCTAAGAGGTCAAGGGGAAAACACTCTAGATGAGGATATACATGGGTTGTATGTTAAACAAAAATCAACATTGAATAAGGTGGAGAATGGAGAAAATAATAGAATTAGAACACACATTATATTAGTCTATGCATTTTGCACATGGCATTCTCTTTTTAAATATGTAAGGCTACCTACTTTATTACTATCTACCTAAAATAATGTAACAAATATTATGTATAAACTAAAAAATTGAAAAGAATCAAGAATTGCTATGGAAGTTGACTCATTTGAGATTCCAAGTGTTACACTTCATCTTCCACTTGTTACATCTCTTTAACACTAAATACATAATATGTTGATAAGTGTTATTTTACTGAATGGGATCCAAGAGTGCCATCAAGTTTTGCATGCATATTTATAATTGCACATAGGTTTGTGGATAATGAATAATATTATGTGCATGGTGTGCATTAGTATAGTGTTGAACATGTACACTTCACAGTGGGTAGAACTACAAGCTATGTTAAACAGTGTTTGCATTCGATTATCGATGGTTTGGCACAAGAAAATGTGTTTTATCTAAACCTCGCACCAACTAAGCCATTGAAACATACACATTGTGAATTTTAGGTGGAGTGTGAATTATTTTTCTGGGGTCAATGTGACTGGATCCAAGAGTTATGTAGAATGCACACGATGCTTGGAATGACTTGTCCATGCTTGAGGTGTAGTGTTATGTAATGTTGTATTCTAAGTTGTGTAGTGTGTACATCTGCTGACCAATTTTGACTCCCAAGTAAAAAAGGTCAACCCCCTATATATTCAAACTTTCATACGGTTATTAAAACTTTTACGTGGCATTAAAAATGTCTTGTTATGGTCTTGAATGGTCTTCATGGGGTCATACTTGTACTTGTTTAGTTTTGCCCAAGGTTTGGTCTCGTATGACTTTTCTAGTCCTATGGATCATTTATAAGGTCTTGATGTTTTCAAGTGTGGTCAAGGTCATAACATGCTTTAGAGTTAGCTTAAAATTTTCTTAATGTTTCTTGAAAGTAATCCATTTATGCATTAACCTCCTATAATGTTGATATGTGCTAAAAAGTTATTTTATCACCTTGTTGGCTTATTTTGTGGAGTTTTATGTACCATATTCAAATTAAAATGTTTCAATAAGGTTATTCAATGAACTTTATGTCAAAAATTTTTTAGGAATGGTCGAATACTGACAAACTTGCAGGTTCAATGCTTAAAATGAGGAAAATACCACTGTACAAGCATTTTTGGGCACTTGTACAGCCTTAGAAGATCATTATTTAGTTTAAAATGTTTTTAGAGTGTCAATTAGGATCCCTAAGATCATTTTAAATCTTTTAATCAAGTTTTAGGATGTAGAAATGCTTGAAACATTCTCTTTCCTCCATCGCTACCTTCACAAGCTTAGAAAGGCAAAATTTAAGTGGATGGTACGACTAGGAGAGAGAGTTGGAAGCTAAAACTTTGGAAATTGTTAGGGGTCATAATAGGATTGAAATTAGTATCATTAATTTGAATATTCATGGCACCTTATTTATGAACAATCACTAAGAGTGATAGTAGGTCACTATGCCTTGTCCATCAAAGCAGGGTCTGATTTTGCCTCCATTTCTCCAATTTAGAATTCGATGGAAAATAATGAATTTGAGGGATGTTTAAAAAGGTAAAATAGATCCATTCCATGTTATTTTCATCATCTAATTCATATTAATGAATTTTATTCAATAAGAGGAAAAGTGTCTCAATGTATAGGGTGTTTCAGTCACTCTTACTGCAAGTTTTGGTTGTCCGAGATGTCTATCACTTTATGAGGTTTCCAGTACTCCATTTCTCATGAAAAACATCCTCACTCTCCCATATTTCATGTGTTCTCTCTTGAGAATTATCTCTCTGCAAATAGTCCTTCAAGAGGCACCATGTATTGCTCTTTGAAAAGCATGGTCTATGCATAAATGGCTCCCTACAAGTTTGAACATCAATGTGGGGTCTAAATGGTAATGAGAAGTCATTTTTATGCATGATAGATCACTTTGAATGTTATCGGTGAAATAAATTGAGCATGTAAGTCCAAATTTGTACTATTAAATAAAATTCATAAGTGTTTCAGTCACTCACAGGTCTGCAAACTTCTGAGTGAACAGTCATAAATCTAGTTATATGTTTGAGCTGTTTATACAATGGGGATAGGTACCAAAAACTCACAGACTTTCATTTCACCATGATAAGCCCCTCAATACTATCACCAAAATCATGGTGAATAAACCTAACCTCTACACACAAACCTTATACATAATTTGACTATACATATAGTTCGTACAATTGATTTAAATTTTGAAATTATGTAATGTTTGGTCAAAGGGTATGTAAGCTATTGGGAAAGTGAAAAATAAGTGGGAAAAGGTTGATAGTGTCAAAGTTTCTAAAGTGTCTAATAACTCAATAAGTTGCTCTTGTAGTCCATACAAGCAAAATGGAGACCTACTAGCCTTAGACCTCTAGGTCCTCATTTTGGACTCAAACCAACTAACAAAAGTAAAGTCAAATCAAGAATCATAACTCAATATATATTAGGGAGAGGAATAAAACCATTAGAAGCAACTACACCATTTTTAATTTAAGAGATGGTCAAAAGGACCGAGTTCACAAGTCTAACATGCCTACACAGGTCTGTGTATGAAATTGAGAGTGTAGGGGTTTGATAATGTCATGAAGTAACCAAGGAACTTGTGAAGAGATGAGAAATAACTCTCAATTAGTTTGGATACTATTTAAGTGCCATGAAAAATTTAAATATTAACTTCCAAGTCTCAATGCTCAAACCCTTTCCAAATTGACACCTAACTAATTTGAGAAGTCGGTCTTGAATAGTATACATTGTGAGGTCATAATGACTTGAGATTGCTAAATAAGGTTGCTAGACTTTCAAAAATGAGATAGAGTTTTTGAAGTGTCAAAGAATGGAAATCAAAGACCTTGAAACCAAAGTGCAGTCAAGACTCTAAAATAGCCACCTATAACCATGGTGTAAGCAAGCATGAGAGATAAAGTATATGCAAGCAAAGTGTGGAATTTTAGGAAGATGTTTGAGTTATAATAGAGTTTTATGTCCTTAAAATTGTATCAATAAGTCATTTAGATTCTAAATGACCTAAGGTGAAGAGATAAAACCCATAGAATGTAGTTAGATCATCTTAATAAGCATCTACAAGTTGTTAGGAAGAGGTAGGCTAGTTCTAAGCTTAAAGAGAGGAAAATGTGCATATGAAACATTATAATCTAACTCAAGTGATGGTGAAAGATATGAAACTATTTGAAGTCATGAGATATAAAAATAAACATGATAAATATGAATAGATTAATTGGTCACAACAGAGACCTAAGCCTTGCCTACACAGTCACTATATATATAGGCCTGTTTGCCTTGGTAAATAAAGGAGGATGTTTGATTTAAAGGACAAAATTACCTAAAGGAAGGTAGAAATATTGAGAATATTTCATGGTGATAATGTGATATAAATAAAAAACTCATACCTAACAACAAGGGTGAATAAGGTCAAAACCCTCTCTAGGCCTAATGAGCTTAAGACCACACATAGGCTCATAAGTACAGTCATGAGACAAATGGATTGTTAAAGATAAAGTGAAGGCCTATGGGAATTGAAAGGTATAGAATTAAATTGGAGACCTTTAGTAATCATCACAAATAGGGGAAAAGTAAGAAAAGTGCCAATTTTGGCCTTAAGACCACCTCAAGCTCTCTTCATGTAGAACTATCATCAAAAAGGCAATTTTCTCTCACCTATTGTAACTTGAACCTAGTGCATAGATATAAATGGATATCAAAGGAGGTAGAAAGGTACCCATAATTAATTCTTATGGAATTAGTTTTTTAATTAAGTCTTTATCCTGTATGAATAAAGGCTAAGAGCTTAGACCCCTCTCTAATGGCTTCATTGCAACCTGAGAGTCAACTTCTCACACTCAAAAGTTTCATGGGGTTTTGAATGGGACCCAGTGGTGTTTGGAGGTTATGAAAGGGTCCCATAAATACAATATTTCGGCATTAGGTATATATAAAGAGGATATATTCTTTATGAACAATCCTTAAAAACCAAAACCACTCTAAACCCTCTTAAAACCCTAATAGTGAACAATCAAGAAAAATGGACTTCTAAAGCACATGTAATGACCTAGTTTGCTCCTAAAAACTCATATATGTTTTTTATGACTCCAATTAGATTATCAATGAGTAATGTTTTTGTGCTTTTGGTTGTACATACTATAATAAATGCATTAGTTTGCATGATTTTTAGTGTTTTGTAGGGGTTTTGAGCAAATGAGAACTTTCCAACCATTGGAGGAGGTCACCTAATATGTATTACATCCTTTAAGTCCAAATAATATGCATAGGATATCCTTAAAGTGATCAAACAAAGCTCATTTTCTAAGGTAGTCCTAAATAGGCCTAAAATGAGACTAGGTGGCAAGGCCATTTCATGGTTTTCATACTTCGACAAGTCCTCAGGGCCTCAAATTTGACATCAAGGATGGGGATAGGAAAGGTAAATTGAATCACATGATTTTTTTTGATTTAAAACATGTGGAAGAGGTCTAGAGCAAAAAAACATGGTTATAGATAAGGAGGCGTAACTAAGGAGAGAGAAAGGCAAAACAAAACACTTCCACCCATAATATGAGCATGAAATTTGACATGAAGTTGTAAGAGGATACTAGGACCTCAAATATGTGCTCATTTTCTCAAAATAATTTGTACATTCTTCTTCACAATCAGGGTTACAAGTTTTTAGTGCTATAAGGAAAGTAGGCCTAGTGAGAGCTTGAGGAGCAAAATGGAGTCTTGGAAGTTGTTCCAAGAACCAAAATATATTGTTTTAGGTCTAATAATATATTTAAAGGCCATCCATTTAGATAGAGTTCCTTATATAATATTAACTCAAGTTTTGAGCCACTTCGACCAAGCTAGGCATGAGAATGAGGAGTTTCAAGACACCTAGGCATATGAATGATGAAATGTCAGATCAAAGGAGTTTTTAAGTGCAGGCAAGGTGTAAAATGAAAGGGTATAAATAAATTCATGGATAATTGATGATTTAAAATTCCATTTTCACTCTTCTTATTCAAGTAAGGTCAATCTTCAAGAAGTTAATCAAGGTGTGAAGCTAAGTTCTAATTCTTATGCCACTTGGAGGATTGAAGTATCTTCAAAAGTGAGACACATGGATTTGGAAGACTATTTAGACTATTCATAACTCTTCATTTTATATAATTCCCATGTGAACACTTTTCAATCTTCTTATTCTACGCCCCTCTTTCCCCCTTCACAAATCTTTATATAAGCAACCACTTTTGGCCTTGTAAAAAAACCACATATGGTATGGTGAAGCCATGCTAAAATGACTACTAATTTTCTCTTGGATTAAAAGGTTCCAAACTAGTTTTAAGTTATAAAATTATTTTATAAGTGTGTGAAGTAGTTCATAGTGAATATCAAGTGAAGGTCATCTTTCCTTGTGTTCATATCACTCTTTCATGCTTGGTGTAAGTAATATGACTTCTAACATGTCATATGAAGTGTAGATTATTGTTTTGTGTCTATTTAAGTGTAAATAAGGTGATTAATGTTTATGATAATAACTAATAATCATCTCCATTGAGAAAAAAATTGCATTTAACCTTCATATTGAAACACTTTTGTTAGGAGAACCTTGGGTGTTAAGATCAGTTTTGTGAATTGTCTTTCATAGTGCAAGTTCAGGTAGGTTTTTGGGATACATCATGGTGCATCACCTTTTTCAATTTAGTTTTAATCTCATTCTACCCCTCTTCCTTCAAAGTAATTAAATTAGTGGTTAGTTTTATGTGTAGTGTAAGGGAGCTAACCCTTCAATTTAGAGACTCATCTCTCCCATAGTTCACCCACAACTCGAGAGATGTTTCCATGTCACATCAAATTGAAGGAGGTTGGAGTAAACCTCCTTAGGGTGAAAGTTTGATTTATAACAATTATTCCATGCCCAATGGGACCCAAAAATAAAGAGGTTGTCCAAGATAGATGTTGGTCTTGGCACTATTATAGTAGTAGTAACCTCTTCATGCAACATTTGATAACTCTAAAAGGTTTTGAACTCCTGGTTATTGACTAGTGAACCAACTTTCATGCCAAAGGTGACTAAAAGATCAAAATTGAAAGGTATCCCCTTTGAATTTCTTGAATTATACTTGTATTCATATAAAATAAAGATATTTCCTCATACTTTCCCATACACCAAGTCAGGTAGAAGGAAGCTCTTTATTCTAGATTATCCAAGTTCTCCTAAGGCTGATAACATGGATAGAAATCTAACATTTGTTACCTTCAATGGTGATTCTCCTTTTAATCTTTAATAATATGATGATATACCTATGAAATCCCTCAAAAGCGTGCCTTATTTTAATTAAGAAACCCCTTTTAATCTAATTGAACACATTAGAGACATGGCAAACTTTTGTAACATCCACAACATCACACAAGATAATGTGGTAATTAGGTTGTTAGTAACCAGTTTCAAAGGCAAAGATTTTGAAGGGTATATAACATTTTCTCCTAATTCAATTGACTCATGGGATGACTTGGGAGAGAAGTTGAGCAAGAGATTTCAAGATAAAAGTGATTGTTTGTCCTTGGCTGAATAATTGAGTACCATAAAGAGAGCCCCTCAAGAAATAATGCGAGATTTCAAAGATGGGTTTCAAGAGACATGGGATAGAATCCTAATTCTCATAATGCCTACTACAAAATATGATTTTCTCTATTGTCTCAAGGCATTGAATAGTGATATTGTTGCTATGATCCAATCCATGGGTGGGAATACTTTACCAAATGCATATGACATTGTTATACTAGCTGAGAACAATTTGATCCAAGCTATAAAACTTGATCCAAGACCTCCTATGAATTTTTTTCTTGACATTCAACCCTTTACCCCATCTCTTTCCCCAATTCCTACCATAACTAGTCATGAATTGGCTACCCCTAGTCAAGCAAGTAAGACAAATGATGTGGAAGGACTTCTTAAGACTCTTGAAAACAATGTCACAGAAATGGAAATGAAGCAAAATCAATTTAATAGGCCTTACCAAGCTCAATATAAATCTCATCATCCATATCAATCAAATAGGCCACCCTTTTAAGGAAATACTCAAGGACAAGGTCTTATCACTAATACTAGACCATATACAAGTTTCAATCCAAATGCAACGTCTACTTCAAGAGCATTTGTACTCACTCAAAACAATATAATTTAAGAGAAACAATGTCCTCTTCAATGGAATCAATCTCATGAGTAATCTACTAATCAAGATGGAACATTGAATCAAACTTGTGTGGCACCAGAAAGAACTTTTCCTTCCATGACACAAGATGAAGTTTTTAATCAGGTTATGGCTATTGGAGAGCAAGGCAAATCAAGGGATACACTTGTTAACTTCCAAGAAGAGGACTATTTTATATTAAATCAGGTGGGTACCTCAAGTAGAGGGGTGGATAGTTTAGTTGTAACCAATATTAGGTCTAAAAGAAGAGTTGTTAAAGAGATACAAGATAGTGGAAAAGGATCAAATGCATTTCCATCCATGAATAAAGGGGTAAGAGAGATTAATGTACCTCTCAAGGCTCAAGAATCTCAAAGAAATCAAAATGACAATGGTACTTTTGTACACCAAAACAAGGAAACCTAAGGTGATACTATGAATGCTAGAGGATAGCCAAGGATTGATGCTTCTTCTCTTAACATAGTAGATCAAATGAAAACGCTTCATGTAAGTATACCTATGTGGGACACTTTATCTATTCCAAGGCAAAGGGATATGTTGCAATGGGAACTATCTAAGCTCAATCTATCATCAAGATCAACAAGGAAAGGTATTATTGTATATGCAAACACATCTAAGATTAGTGAGCCATAATAAGGTAAAGTGAACAAGCCTCCTCCATTCTATGTTTCAATGATTATTGGCGATTGTTTGATGCAAAATTGTGTGATATTTAGTGGAGCTAATAACTCAGTCATGCCAAAGTAAACTGTAGACAAACTAAGCCTCAAGTATGAACCTCATGCTAGAGGTGTGTTGAAACTAGATATATCAACCACTAAAATAGTTGGTATTGTCAAGCATTTAAATATAAATCTTCATTCTTGTTCTAACTTATCTATTTATTAAGATAGATTTGTGGTTGATCTACAACCATACTTTTCCCTTTTCTTTTCGAGGGACTTCATGATAAAGATAGGTGGTTAATTATCATCAGATTGGTCCTATTTGGATTTTAGGACAAGATATGGTACCAAAGTTACTATAAGATCAGAACCTACCTCAAGGTTTAATATTGAGACATACAAACCAAATGTAACTAATTTTAATTGTGTCATTATTGATGAAGAATATCAACCTAAGGATAAAGAACCAATTGTTCCTCTTGAAGACATTTCAGACCTTTTCCTTGATGAATGGGGGGTATAAAATCATGAGTTTGATCTATATAGAGGGATTGAATAGGCTGATATTGGAGTATTTTGTTTACATGAAGAAGGTACAACCATACGTTCTCTTTCTAAGCCTAATTATGATGGTGATGGTTTATGGAAGTTGTTTTTTGATGGCTCAAGAAGCAAGAATGGAGTAGGTGCTAGAATGATGCTTGTTTCTCCATAAAATAAAAGGTACTACTTGGCTATTAGATTTCAATTTAGTTGTTCTTGTAATACAATAGAGGATGAAGCTCTCATTCATGGGCTTCAATGGGCAAGGAATAGAGGAATCAAACAAGTACAAGCCATTGGAGATAGTGAACTAGTTGTACACCAAGTAAGAGGTATAAGTGCATCTAAGAACAATTTGTTGAAGTCCTATAAGCAAAGTGCGTGGGATATTATTGAAGACTTTGAATATTTTGACATCAAATTAGTCTCAAGGGAAGAGAATCAACATGTTAATAGTTTGGCATCAGTCAAAGCACAATTTGACATTATGAATGATGTCAAGAATCCAAAATTTTAGTCACACATCATGGTAGTTGTAAGGCCTTCCAGA
Source organism: Torreya grandis (assembly GCA_037957365.1). Lineage (NCBI taxonomy): Eukaryota > Viridiplantae > Streptophyta > Pinopsida > Cupressales > Taxaceae > Torreya > Torreya grandis. The sequence goes on from JARHVA010000182.1 coordinate 2,547,637, forward strand.
CCAGATAATGATGTAAATTGGTAGGTGTTTGAAAGTGACAAATAAATAGCATGTTTATTACAAAATGAGGCTAAGTTATCTAATAAAAACTAGGCCAAGTTTTAGCATCAATATGGGGAACAAATTATACAATTAAGGTCTAACAAGATTCTTAAAGGATTGATTACTCTTGAAAGTATATTCAATGAAAGTTATCAAAGCATAAGAGATAAAGAAAAAATTTACACCAAGGAAAAATACCATGAGAGGGAGGTTATCTTAAAGGGAAAATTACTCAATCTTGGGAAGGTGTGTACACGTGAAGAAAAGAAAACATTCATTAAACTATGGAGAGAGTTTGCAAATATCTTTTCTTGGGAGTATAGTGATCTCAAGGGGTTTGATCCATCATTAGATCAACATACCATAGAACTTGATCCCAATGTTAAGCCTATAAGGCAAAGGAAAATTCCAATCAATCCTAAGGTGGATATTCTCATGAGAAAGGAACTCACTAAGTTGATAGAGTCAAGGATAATCTTTTTTATCAAACACTCTTCATGGTTTCCATTGCTGTTCATGTGAGAAAGAAAAGTGGTGAAATTAGGTGCTGTGTGGACTTTAGAGACATGAACAGGTTCTCATTGAAATACCACTGTCCTCTACCTTCAATGTATCAAATACTTCAAGTAGTAGAAAGTTTTCAATGTTTCTCACTCTTGGATGGCTATTCAGGGTATAACCAAGTGTTGGACAAAGAAGAAGATCAATATAAGACAACCTTCACTACCAAATGGGGGACATATGCCTATAAGAGAATGACATTTGGGATGTCTAATGTAGGTTCCACATTCCAAAGAGCCATGGATATTGATTTTCAAGATTTGATCAATAAGATGGAATTGATATACCTTGATTGCATAACAATTTTCTCCAAGAATGCTAGTGACCACTTGAAGCATATAAAGTTAATATTTGAAAGGTGTAGACAATATGAAGTTTCTCTCAATCCAAATAAGTGTGTCTTTGTTGTTCATGAAGGTAAGTTACTTTGACACATTATTTCTAAATATGGACTTGCTATTGATCCTAATAGGGTTGAGGTCATTTTCACTTTGTTACTACCCAAGCATAAGAAGGCTTTGCAAAAATTCCTTAGAAATATTAACTTTGTTAAAAGGTTCATACCTATATTTTCCACTCTTGTGAAGCCTATAACAGCCATGTTGAAGAAAAATCAAGCATTTTGATGGACTAAAGAGGGAAAAACTAGTTTTGAGGCCATCAATCAAGCTATTGCTCAAGAACCCATACTAATCAATCCTAATTTATCTAAATATTTATTCTTGTATGATTTTTATAACACCAACAACATATCATCTATGTTGATGCAACAAAATAATGAAGGACTCAAATAACCTATTACATTTTTTAATCAAGGACTAAAAGACTATGAATAAATATATACATATGTTATGAAGCAAGTGTTGGATGCGATAATAAGTCCTAATAAATTTATACATATGGTGTTAAATAATAAAATTCATGTGATGGTAACCCATCCAAGCATAAGATGCTTCCTCTTGAATAAGGACTTGAATGAGAAAAGGGTTGGGTGGATAACTAAAGTGATGTAATATGATGTTGAGATCAAGGCCACTAAACTGATAAGAGGAAGAGGGTTGTGTGAGCACCTAAAATCATACCTAAAGGAAGAAGAAGAGATGATTTTGGCATTGCAAGAAGGTTTGAGTACAAATGCTACTTCATCTCCTCCAAGTTGGACACAAGAAATGGTGAGATTCTTTCAAACATGTGAGTGTCATATGGGTTGAGATCAATCAAAAAAGAGATACTTGAGATTACAAGCAATACCTTTTGTCCTTATGAATGGGGTCCTTTTCAAGAAATATCTCAATGGGATGTTATTTAGATGTGTAGAAATAGACCAGGTTGATAAACTCTTAGAAAATTTCCATGATGGACTAGCAAGAGGTTATTTTGGACCTAGAACTACATCTACAAAAATAATGAGGTTTGGTTACTATTGGCCCAAACTATTCAAGGATGCATATGCTTGGGTTAGAAAATGTCAAAAGTGTGCACTATTTATAGGTAAACAAATACTTGGAACCCTTCCTCTTCACCCAATTTGAGTTGAAAAACCATTCATGCAGTGGGGGCTTGATTTCATTGGAATGATTAATCCTCCAGCTAGTGCTAGTCATAAATGGGTTCTTATAGCTACAAACTATTTCACAAGGTGGGTAGAGGTAGTGGCCCTCAAAGAGGCTAATGAAACCTCAGTTATTGACTTCTAGGAGAGCATAGTAGTAAGGTTTGGGGTGTTTGTAACCATAATTTATGATAATGCCATGGATTTCAATGGAGTAGAAACAATAGAATGGGCTCTACAATATGTCATCTACTTGATTACTTATTCTAATTACTAGCCCAAGGTAATGGGATAACTGAGTCTACTAATAATAACTTGATCAAAATTATAAAGAGAACTATAGAGGATAATCAAAGTATTTCGCATACTAAACTTAAGACAACCATATGGGCTAATATGATCACTCCTAAGGTTGTTATTGGTAAGTCTCCTTATATGTTTGTCTATAAGAGAGAAGCTAAGTTGCCTATTTCACTTAAATTACCTACTCTTGATTTAGCACATTATCTTGAGTGGATGGAAAATGATCTTATGGAGATAATATGGGCAAAATTAATGGCCTTGGAGGAAGTAAGGAATCATGCTATGCACACCACGAAATGTCACCAGACACAAGTGAAGAGAAAATTTGACAAGAGAGCTATCTAAAGAACATACCAAAAAGGGGTTATTGTATTAAAGTGGGATGTTGATAGAGTTAATATGAGTAAGTATACAAGTTTGATGTAATATGGAGTGGACCTTATGTCATCATTATTTGTAAAGAATGCAATGCCTTTCAACTAGCAAGACTAAATGGAGAAGAATTGAGCATCCCGGTCAATGGGATACACTTGAGTCCATGCTATTGAGGTCAGTTCTATCTTTTTATACATATTAGAGTAGGTTTTGAGTTCCCTAAGTGTTCTATACACAAGTGCTTATCTTTTTTCTTTTGTGTTATTTCTTCTTCCAGGTGTCTTATGACACATGTTTGGTGTGGTGTTTTACTTAGTGTTTGTCTAGTTTCAGTTTTTTCCAAAGTAAGTGTCAAGTTCTATTTTCAAAGTGATCCCATTGTCAAATGAGAAAGGATAAGGCCATTTATCTGTCAACATTATAGGCATGCTACCCCTATGAATTGCTAATGTGTTGATCTATTTTGACTCCCAAGTCAAAAAGGCCAACCCCCTATAGATTGAAAATTTCATATGGTTATTAAAACTTATATGTGGAATTAAAAATTTCTTATTATGGTCTTGAATGGTCTTCATGTGGTCATACTTGTACTTGTTTAACTTTACCCAAGGTTTGGTCTCATATGACTTGTTTAGTCCTAAAGGTCATTTATAAGGTCTTGATGTTGTCAAGTGTGTTCAAGTTAATAACATGGTTTAGATTTAGTTTAAAATATTATCAATGTGTCTTGGAAGTAATACATTTATGCATTAACCTCCTATAATGTTGATGTGTGCTAAAAAGTCATTTTGTCACCTTTTTGGCTTATTTTGTGGAGTTGTACATACCATATTAAAATATAAAGGTTTAAAAAAGGTTAATAAATGTACTTTATGTTAGATAATGTTTAGGAATGGTCATAGATTGACAAAATTTTAGGTTCAATGCCTAGAATGAGTAAAATACCACTTTACAAGAACTTTTGGCCAAGTGTACAGCCTTGAAAGATAATTCTTCAGTTGAAAATAGTTTTAGAGTGTCCCTTAGGATTCCTAAAATAATTTTCAAGATTTGGATCAAGTTTCAAGTTGTAAAAATTCTTTAGACATTCTCCCTCCTCCATCATTGCCTTCACAAGCTCAAAAAGGCAAAAATTAAGTGGATGGTATGGCCAGGAGAGAGAGAGAGAGTTGGGAGATGAAAATTTGGAAATTTTAAGGGATACAAATAAGCTTAAAATTAATTTCATTATTTTTTATATTCATTTCCTTTTATTTATGAACAATCACTAAGAGTGATAGCAGGTCATTATGCCTTATCCATCCAAGCAAGGTCTAATTTTGCCTCTATTTCTCCACTTCAAAACTCAATGGATAAAAAAGGTTTTTTAAGGATGTTTTTAGAGGTAAAATAAATCCTTTCCATGGTAGTTTCATCAACTAATTCATCTTCATGAATTATATTCAATAAAAGGAAAAATGTCTCAATGTATAGGGTGTTTCAATCATTCATGCTGCAAGTTTTGGTTGTCTGAGATGTCTATCAATTTTGGAGGTTTACAGTAATCCATTGATCATGAAAAACATCATAACTCTCCCATAATTCATGTGTTATCTCTTTATAATTATCTCTCTATAAATAGTCCTTCAAGAGGCATCATGTATTGCTCTTTGAAAAGCATGGTCTGTGCATAAATGGATCCCTATAGGTTTAAAAATCAATGTGGGGTTTGAATGGTAATGAGAAGTCTTTTTTATGCATGATAGATCACTTTGAATACTATAAGTGAAATAAAGTCATATTGAAATTCCAAATTTGTACTCTCAAATAAAAGTCATAAGTATTTAAGTCACTCACAAGTTTGCAGACCTGTGAGTGATCACTAATATGTTTAAGTTTTAGATGTCTAGATAATTGGGAGAGGCACCAAAAAATCATAGAATTTAATTTCACCATGATAAACCCCTCACTTATATCACCAAAATTATGGTGAAGAGACCTCACCTCTACACGTAGACCTTATAGATAAGTTGACTGTACATATAGTTTGTATAGGTGATTTAAATTTTGAAATGATATAATGTTTAATCAGAGGCTCTATAATCTATTGGGAAAGTGATAAATATGTGGGACAAGGTTGATAGTGTGAAAGTATTGAAAGTTTATAAGAACTCAAGAAGTTACTCTTGTAGTTCCTATAAGTAAAATGAAGACCTGCAGTCCTTAGACTTGCAAGTCCTCATTTTGGACACGAACCAACATAAGTAGAGTCAAATCAAGAATCATAAATTAATGCAAATAAGGGAGATGACAGAAACCATTGAAAGTATCTAAACTATTTTCAAGTTAATAGATGGTCAAAAGGACTAAGTTCACAAGCCTAACATACCTACACAAGTCTATGTACGAAATTGAGAGGGCAAGGGTACGAGAATGTCATGAAGTAACCAAGGAACTTGTGAAGAGATGAGAAATAGCTCTTAATGAGTTTGGATACTATTTTAGTGCCATGACAAACTTCAGTATTAACTTCTAAGTCTTAATGCTCAAATCCTTTCCAAGTTGACGTCCACAACCACTTTGAGAAGGTAGTCTTAGATATTGTATATTGTGAAGTCATAATGACTTGAGATTGCTAAAGAAGGGTGTTAGAATCTCAATAATGAGACATATTTTTTGAAGTGTCAAAGAATTTGAATTGAATACCTTGAAACAAAAATGTAGTTAAGAATCTAAAATAGCCACCTACAACCATGGTGTAAGCAAGCATGAGAGGTAAAGTGTATGCAAGTAAAGTGTGGAATTTTGGAAAGGTAGCAGAGTTCCAAAAGAGTTTCAAGTCCTTAACACTATAGAAATTAGTCATTTGGATTCTCAATGACTTAAGGTGAAGACCTAAAATTGTTATAATGCAGTCAGATCATCCTAATAAGCATCTACAAGTTACTACGAAGAGGTAGGCTAGTTCTAAGCCTGAACAAAGGACATAGTGCATATGAAACATTAAAATATATTTCAAGTGATAGTGAAATCCATGGAACTATTTGAAGTCATGAGAGATCAAAAGAAACATGAGAAAGATGACTATAGTAACTAGTCACAACAGAGACCTAAGCCCTACCTACATAGTATATGCAATCAAAAATGCATTAGATCTATAAATCAATCCTAGCTCAGAGAAGATAGATCAGACTTACACTTCTGCTTGGAGATACATTAGATAATCAGGAACATGACCAATAAATAGATCTACTAGACCCAATTAAGGGATCTCTTACCAAAATAATAATACTAAGTATAATTCTAAAGCCTTCAGTCAAGCAAAATCATGCAATAACCCTAACTAGTTCCTATGTTTTCATATTCACTAAACTAATAACAAGTAAATCAAAATCTAATCTAGTGCTCATAAAAGTTTGTGGCACAAAATGGGGGTAATAAACAACAGAAGTAAACATGCATAAAAGACATATACTCACGTCAATGTATACAAAATCCTAATGCATGGAAGAGAAGTAAAAATGCATATCTATCTACTCTTACAAAGGAGGAACAAATTTAGTTATACTTACCTTTTATGATGAACCCGCTGAGCCTCAATCTCTCCCTTAGCCAAGATGCTTCACAAGAGGTTGTTATGGTATGTAAGGATGACAAGGATAAATTAGCTCTAGGATACACAACCTATCAATGCATACAAAAGACTTCTCTGCCATACAAGATCCATATCTTTAAATAAAGTATAAAATCCTAAGCTTTTTCCTCAAGTAGAATGATGAATAAGCAGATGCATAATATATATTACTTCTTCTCTTCTCTAAATAATGGTGAAATGATCCTATATATATAGGTAGATTTAACCTTAAGCCCTTTGAAAGTTTTGGCTGATAGGGTCAACCCAATCGACCTAGTACTGTTATTGACAAAAATTCACTAGGTCACAGGCTAGGTCATTCAAGAGCCGACCTAGACCCTAAATGAGTTTCACCAATAAGAGTAAAAGGTCAACCCAATCGACCTAGTATTGTAAATTTTCGAAAGGCATTTTAAATTAGGAAAAGGGGTACAAAAGTTGACAAATGACTAAAGGAATGTACAAGAGAGAATAACAAGCTTAGGGAAATGATTTCTAGTAGATAAATGTGTAGATAAAAAGTGTTAAAGGGGACAATAATCCTATGAAGCACTAATGGTCTGCATGCCCCTTTCCTAGTGCACCCTTTAAGGCATGCACTTAGAGAGATTGAGAATTGATGGGTTCTTGAAAGATATAAATCATTGGTGATTGATAAAAGTTTGAAAATATTATGTATATACATATGCCCCACTCAAAGCTCATCATGTGTCATGTAAGTGTAACGCAGGATGGTGCTTCAGGAATAGAACATGAGGACACATAACATTGATGCTAAGTAAAACATAATAAGGAACAAATAAAAAAAATGAAAGGACATAATTGAAAACACATACCTTTACTTACCTTAGTGTTGTAGATAAATAAGGAGACTGTGAGAGATGTGAAGGCATCTAATGTAAGAAACATTATGTGAACCTGTAGAGATTAGTGCAAAAAAGAGCAAAAAGTTACATTTTTTAGAATATAGGCATATAATAGTGGAAAAGATTCTATATAACATCACGATTCTATAAATTTTTATGGTTCAAAAAATGAGTTAGTAAGAACAAAGATATGATCAAAACAAGGAATCTGATGGTAAATATTTGAAAGGTAAATAATTGTGAATAATAATTTTAAATAGGGTGAAAAGAAAGTACTTTGCTATTGTTTGACTTATTCTAAGATAAAATTAGAGCTCTAAGAGACCTAACAAAAGCCAAAAGAGCCAAGATGGTGAGGAGATGATAACTAAGATGAGGAGGATGCCTAGCAGTCCCAATGGGTGTAACACAAGTAGGCAACTGAGAATTTCAAACTTATTTTGAGAATTTTATTGGAAATTAAGTGTTTTATATAAATTTATAATTTAAACCAATTATAAAAATCAAAATGAACCCCAGATAGTTGCTAAGGGTATTAGAGGTAAAATGGGGAATGGGTTTAAGGGAATCAGAGTAATAAATGCTAAAGGCATTTATTATAAGAGGGTCAAAAAGTCATCAGTTTGAACCAACTAGGTCGACCCAATCGACCTAGTAGGTTGAAAATCATCTTTTGACATTAATGACTTAATAGGTATGGGTTGACTTAGTTTATTTAGGTAGAGGGACAAATTAGTACCCTACTGTCGACTTAGTTGTTTATTATAGATAGCCAACTTAGTACTAGAGGGAAAATGAAAGTGTTGACTTAGTTTGTTAAGTCCACATGGTCGACCTAGTACTATTTGGTCAACATAGTATGTGACTAAGTGGTCAAAATAGTAAGTTTAAGGCCCAGTTTAATCGAGTGAGTACTAAAATGGTTGAATAGGTTAAAAATAGGTCAAATTGGTAGGAAATAAATAGATTAAGACAAAATAGGTTTAGTTTTGTTAAAATTTAAAAAGAGTATATTTGATTATAAGTGACATGGAGGTCTAACACATCTTTTGTTGTTTGATGGTTGTATGAGCACTAGAGATTTTGGTAATTAGTGGATATTTCTTAAATACCAAATCTATTAGAGCATTTGATAGAGGTGGATCGAGTTAGGTTGGTCGTATGAGGCTTAGGAGGCATCACAGTGATGCAATAAGTTTTATTAAGTACGGATCTAGTGGTCATGTTCCCAAGAGCCTAGGAGTGCTCGAGCAATACCTTTAGGTGGGTGGTGTATGGGGATACCATTGAGGTGGGTATCACATTAGAGGATGTCCATATTTTAATTAATTTACTATAGGAGGGATGTCGATGATCACAGGGATCCCAGATGGGCAAGAGGAGAGACAAGCATTAGCTGATGGGTAACATGCTCAGATAAGATTTCCCTAAGACTGAGGGTGTGTCTATTTGATGTTTATATAGCCCAAATTTTATATATCTAGAAGGTAGTGATAGGAATTTTGATAGAATGAGTGTTGTGTCACAATTCAGATGATAAAGTACTGTTATATGTGATAGGCTTGTGCTAGTCGATATTGAAACAGGGGCACTCTATGACCTGGGTTCTATTATCTAGGTTTAGCTCATGCATGATATGTTGTCTAGAGGGCAAAAGACCATGGGTCCAATGGTATTACTTAATGATTAAATATATGAGAAGTTCTTGATGTATCGATCAGCTGGGTTGCCGATACATCTGGGTTGCCCCATGTGTTTGATGATCAGTTGCCTCTGGTGCTAAGATGGAGACATTATCAGGTGGTACAGGCCATGCCACATATGACATCACTATAAATGATCACATGAGTAGATATCGTGTGGTAGCCTTATGCACAGATTATGATTGTTTTGCCAAGTTAGAAGATGGTGGCACCAGAGTTGCCACAAGCATAGATTATTGGCCACTACACTTGTTGGGTAGAGATACATCTAGTGGCACACTTACCAAGATAGTTAGGGCTCCCTCACCTAACATATCTTATAGTGGTACCCATATTTTGGGCTAGGAATATGAGAGAGCTAAAAGGGGAGAGGAGGAATAAGACCACCAATCATGAAATTGAAGATCAAACCATAACATGAGATACCATAGATAGGTTGAGCACAACAGTCAATAGTTAGAGATGATATGGATGTGGATACAAGAGTAATATAGGTACCGTAGGAAACACCCTAATAGGAAGAGCAATAACCACCTTGGTTGCATTATGGATGAAGATGCCAATGATAAAAGAGAGCATTGAGGGTGGTTATCCAGGACAACCCATTAGTCAACCCAGGGTAGAGCTAGTCTATAAAAGCACCACTAAGATGAGGCTTGAGATGGGCACCAGTGGTGACCACAAGTTTTGCATTGATTGGGAGGCATCCCACAGATGAGGTGCTTAAGGGACAAGCTGATGGAGAGACTATGCTCAGTGGTCAAGTAGATGGGGAGACAATGCTTGGTGATATCGGGATAGGTAATAAATGGTTAAAATTTGTTTTTGCTTTGAAAATATAATACTATTTTTATAAGATTTATAGATTTTAGATGAATATATATTGAGATATATCTATAATCTAACATGTATTTGGTTTCAATTTTGTAGATCCTACATAGGAATAGGAGACCATATGGGGATACCTGGTGAGGGGATCACTCCATGATATCTTAGATAGGGCATTAATGCCATACGACCTTACCACATTGTATGACATATGGTACCATCTACCTTAGCTCAAACGAGCTGGTTCAAACTAATAGGAGATGTCATGAGGTGATTACAGGTGCACGAATATGGGTTACAACCACAAGAAGTGGTGAAAGTGGGAGAGGCATAGGCATGATAGGCCTTGGCTCAAGAGAGAGCCACACAATTGGCTACCACTATTCAACTAAGACAGGTATAGGCCCATGTGGCTAATGTACAAGGATAGGTAGTAGGCTTGAGATCTTGAACATCCTCTTTACAACTTACTATTCATAGGGGATTGTCTAAGGCATCTATGGGCAGCGTGGTGAGGCCACAAGATAGACATGATGGGGCCCAATCTTAGAGTTGGAGTGATGTATTTTTGTATTTTGTATAAAAAACACACAATATTTTATATATATATATATATATATATATATATATATATATATATATATATATCATATTTTGACAATTGAATGTTGATGTTATGTGTTTATATTGTGGTTATGGTTGTGGATGTATGGATATATTTCTTTCTAACACATGTATTTTGCTTTGGTTGTATATGATATAGGAAATATGTGTTGTGTTTTTTTTTCTAGCATTATGTAGGATACGTGTATGGTTAAAAAAATAGGTGAAAAGGACCTAACAAAGTATAATTAATCAGAAATGAATGTGCTACACACTATTTCACATTTGAAAATGTGTAATAACAAAAAATGACTAAGTATAAGAAACCAAAGAGTGGTAAACAAGAGTATAAAAATTTGTTTTTAAACCATGAAAAATAGTGACACCAAATTAAAACAAGTAAAATCACACTACATCACATTGGGAAGTATGAAAATAATGTAAAAATGGAAAGTACATAAAAGATTAATGGTATAAAAACAAATCAATTAAGTCAATCAATCATACTAAATCACGTTGGGAAGTAAGAAACAAAAGTAGTAAAAATGGTCTTAAATTAATCACACTAATTCAAATTGGGAATTATGAAAAACTTAAGAAAGATGGCTGGATTCTTTCATGTAATTAGAAAATAAGAAGATAAAAGATGAAATATTAATGAAGTAAGCATAAAACATACTAAATCAAGAAGGGAAGCATGTCAATAACGTGTAACTCATAATCAATCACATCTTATCTCATATTTGACACATAATTTTGTGGTGACTTGGATATTAGAAAATTTTATGAGGAAGGCCAGGTCCTTTCCAAGGTCTTACAATGCAACTCACAAATGGAACACCGATGAGGTGGAATTAATGTGAAAATTTGGTAAAGGGCATGTTTTGAATAGTAATATATAGAAATTTGGTAATTTATGAGGAAGGTCAGGTCTTATCTATGGTCTTACAATACAACTCATAAATGAAATCCCTAGGGGAGTGATCAATGAAAAAAACAATATTTCTCAAGGGGAAATATGAGGTTGAAGGGATTGAAAAAGGGAATGTAAAAAACATAACGTAGGCATCTTATGAGAAGACCTTAGGAGATATGAGGCATGTTAAGGACATGAGAAGACACTGAGTGACTAGGGACCATCAATATACAAAGGATACCTATTCACTATAGACACAAAGCTGTGTAGGTAAATAAGTGTGCTACTAAGATCAACTCAGTAGGTAGTTTTGAACGAGAAAATTAAAATGGACCTACCTTCCCATGATGTGTTCCCCATTCCTTAGGACCCCTTACTTTGTGAAAGGCAATAAAGGGGACTAAAAGGAGATTATATTGAGATGAATTATTTACCAACTGATCACATGGTAAATAAGGAATGACTAAAGAGATCAAGGTTTGTATAACCAAGTCAGAATAATTATTATTCATGTGTATAGAGATAAGATAACAAACAATCATGAAAAAAAAATCATAAGAAAATGAAGTCAAGAAGGAAAACAAAAGAGAAAGCAATAGGGAAAAAGAAATCCAAAAGAGAACATAATGACATCATAAGCAATATAACGTCAAAACCAAAGTCGCTATGTAAGATAGATAAGAATTTGACACAATGTCAAATGATATAAAATAGATAAATGTAAAATTGGAACACATGCATTCCAAATGAAAAATGTAAGAACACCATACATGTGTTCATAAGTACTAATATATTTATCCACACACATTATCCATAACATCTGATAAGTCTCTATGAAGTTGAATGCGAACTAAAGTTAATGTCTCATAGATCTTCAAAAGTTGAGAAAATACTTCACATCGAATCTCCTAGATGGAAAATGTAGGAATGCTTGAAAGATCATGCTTATGAAGGCCATCATGTAGGGGATGCTCAGGAAAATGCATGGGAGTTGTTTCTATGGGAGATGAAGGGGTCACTGGTGGGGAAGGTGCCACGGGTGAGGGACTCACGGGTGGAAAAGGATCCACAGGTGAGGGATGGTCCATTGGTGAGGGATTCATGGGTGGAGAAGGGACCACATGAGGATATAAAATCATAGGAGGTGGAGTCATGAGGGAAAAAGGGGGAGCCTTCATGGGAGGACAACCTATGGGAAGAATGGTAAAAGGTGCAAGAATGGTTAGGAGGTGATATTTAAGATGCTGATGAAGGATGTGACAATGATCAATGTGATGTATACCACATTGGTTCTAGAGACAATACACCTCCCCATACTTAGGAAGATACTTAGGTAGTACTTTAGGGGGAGGTATAACCTTGTCTAAGGGATGAAGAGTGGTTGGATACAAGTTGTTGATATATTATCACAATTTATGACAATGTGTGGATGAATGATTATATGTCATGAAAGTAATAGATACGCTTGTGATTAGTCTTGCTAGGTGTACTCACAAGAGGAGGTGTAACAGAAACCAAGGGAGTTTGGTATAATTAACAATCTCTAGTCAAGTGATTGGTAACTTTATGAATGTCATAATAAGGTTGATTGACCCATTTGGTGGGTGAAGGAGCCAACTACGATAAATGGAATAAAACATCACTAAGAGAAGGTGGGGATGGTGGAGAAATTAGACATGGTTTGACTGAAGGAGCAAGAGGATCAGAAGCAGGAAGAGACTCAACTAAATTGGGAGTGAAAATGGGATCTAAATTAGGCTCAGTTGAGGGAGGGGTAGGGTCCACATAAGGTTAAAGGGTAGTTGAATGCATCTCAGGGATAAGTAAGCTATAGGGGTCATGGTATTTAGCAAAGCAATAGAGACCAGTCATAGCACAATCCATAAGTATACTCCTACATGGTTCTTTAGAAATTTGAGGTGTTCTCACCATCTCTACCCTATGTTAAAAAGGAGAAATGCTAAAATTAGGAATGATATAAGATGGAACATGAGAAGATATACTAAAAGATTGAAGTAAATAAGAATAATAATGAATAATCTTAGCATCTCGAGCCTGAACAAGACCTATTAATAATGGATCATCTAAGGTATAACCATTGTCATAGTCAGGTGTATAAAGATAAATGCCATAGGTAGGGATGACCTTGTTATCTGATGTGGTGTGATGAATAGAATGTCAAGTCTTAGTTAAAATAATGGGGATGTCATCATAAGGTGGTTTATGAGAACAAGGTTGTAAAGAGGCAGGAGGCTGAGAGATGAGATGAGGTGAGAGATCAGAAGTTTTAATCTTAAGATTGATCTCGTCAAGCTCATCATCATTAGAATTAAGGAGGTTAGGGTTATATTCCCAATGAGTTTTAGATGACCACTATAACCTCAATTGGAACTGACAAGAAATTTAAATCATCGAGACTCATGAATTGGAATACTTGGTAAGGGTTCAAGGGTAGGGATCTTAAATATGCCATGGTCTTGGAATTTTTCAAAATTCTAAAGATTAGTGTAACCCTGAATCCTATATATGGCTCTATTGTGAGGAAATTTGATGCATTGACAATCAAAAGAGGCAACTACTCTCATGCAATGAATTCATGGCCTACCAAGTGGAATGTTGTAAGATATAGGAAAGTTAAATATCATCACCTTCACACAAATGGTGATAGGTGGGACAGTAGTGGGGAGCCACACACAACCTAAAGGAGGCATTTGCTTTCGATCATTGCCTTGAAATGTGTTGCATGTGGACTTAAGATTTCATTTGAAATATTCAAGGGTTTTGATAAAATCAAGAGAGGTAACACAAGTGACAAAACCCTCATCATTGAAGTCATGCTTGACTTGGATATCACCAATTTGGGCACTAATAAATAGAGGAGGACCATCCATACGAAGCAGAATCTCATTGGGAATTATAGAGGCAATGAGGAATTTGAGGGAAAGAGAAGTGTCCATTATTTCATCAACATGTATGGACATCTCTTCATATTGTTGCAAAATGCTATCTTCAGATCCAAATAAGGTTACTTTGCATCCTATTATGGGAGGATGAGGTATGTTCATTTAGAATAAAAGCTACGTAAGATGGTTATGATGACACAAAGAGGTCTGCATAAGTTTGAGAAATGGGATTTGGGATGGGAGATTAGTGAGTTCCATGATATGATCCCACTCATCATAACCCATAAAAATATTGTTGGAAAGAGGTGCATAGTGTTGAAGGAGGTCCTTATAAAGAGGAGCAAAAGTACATGTGAATTTATGTTGATAAGAGGAAGAATTTAAATAGGAGGACAAGGTTGTAAATTATGTTGAGAAGATGGAGTAGTTGATGTAGGTTGGGTTTGATAAGTATTAGAAGAAGTGTTATCATTAGTGATGGGTAAACAAGATGAAGGGATGGTATAAATAATATGGGAAATTTTATCCAAGGGAGGTGTTGGAATTGGTTCATTGAAAGATATAAGGTCATCTTACCCCAACTCATTTAAGTGAGTTGGCTAAGAATCTTGGACAACACGAAATATGTGAGATGATATAGGTGTGTAGATGGGTTGAGGATCAATGAAAGTGACCACCCTTCACATATTAGTTATATTAACCACATTCTCTTTAGGATTTGGGTAAAGAAGACTGTTAACATTATTGATAGAAGGGTAGGCTTGTCTTTGGTATCTTGGTCATTTGGAAGAGGATCTTTATAGATGGCCAAATGAGCATTAGCCTGATTCAAAGCTTGAGATTTAGTATGTGTTTCATGGGATTTAGAAGTAATGTCATAGTCTTATTGGCATTGATTAATGATAAAATCATGGTCAAAATTAGGACCAAGAAGTAAATCCATAGCCAAATTATGAATCTCATTACAGGTCTCATGAGAATGACCCCAACTAGTGTGAAACCAACAAAATTTATCGGGATCATACCAAGATTTCATAGGAGTGGGATCAAGTTCTCATGGGAGAGGCCTTGGTAGATGTTTTTTGTAATTTTTCTAGGGATAAAGGTTTGTGAACATTAATGTTATTGGTTGAAGAGAAATGAGGATTGGTGATGTGGTTAGGAGGGGAAGCTTATTCTAAAGTTTGGTTAGAAATAACAAGTTGAATAGTGTGAATGATATCATAAGATTCTATGACACCATCATTGGTAGCGTGATTATTCTTAATCTTGAGTAATATGCAATTATTTGTGGAAGGTTAGGATGGATTGAATTTATGCATAAGGAAATCTTGACATTTATCTTGGTCAATAGCCTCCTCCAAAGTACATGAAGAGAGAGTTTAGATGCGATATTACAATTTGGGAAAAGGAGCATTGGTAAAGAGATGGAAGAGGTTGTCATCTACCATATTATGTTCAAATTTGTTAGACAAGGTATTCCATTGTTTAACAAAAGTTTGTGTAGTTTCAGTTTCAATTTGCTTATTATTTATAAATTGGGCCAAGGTGTTCTCAGGGAGATCACTAGTTTATAACTCTTGGACTAGACCATCGACTAAATCTTCCAAACTAGTGATAAGATGAGATTTAAGTTGGTTGTACCAATCTAAAGCATCACCCATGAGAGGTTTGGATAATAGATTGGTAGTGGCAAAGGCATTTAATTTGACCCAAATTTTATATAGATTTCCAAATGTTTTTAAATGAAGAGTAGGATCAGTTGACCCATTACAAAAAATGATAGGGGTGATGCCTCCTCTATTAATATTAGCAATTCGAGATGTAAGAGGCT
This sequence comes from Torreya grandis, assembly GCA_037957365.1. Lineage (NCBI taxonomy): Eukaryota > Viridiplantae > Streptophyta > Pinopsida > Cupressales > Taxaceae > Torreya > Torreya grandis. The sequence goes on from JARHVA010000182.1 coordinate 2,563,736, forward strand.
CATTTTGAAGATGCTTGATTGTATTATTGACAAGAGGAGGTTGATGGATAAGATTACCATGTAATCCCTAAGAGGAGGTGGGGGAACATTTGGGTTATGAGTTCCCCATGACATTTGTTAAGGGTGGGTTTGAAGATGGATAAGGTGATTTTGCATTTGCATCATTTGATTTGCATTTTTAGCTCGAAAATCATTCATTTTATTAAGATATTGTAATAATATTTTATGGGTTTGAGTTGTATTAGTGTTTGAAGCATTCAAATTGGAAGTAGTGGCTTGGGTACCACTATGAGTGTTGATAGGATCTTGAGAAGAATTGTTCATGAGGCACTAGTAGCATAATTTGCTTGTGTGGAAAAATATGGAATAGTAGAGGGATGAGAAGGAATAGCATCAGAGGCATGATTACCATGGGTAGAAAATGATACACTAGTGGAAAAATTGAGAAGAGTGGGTCTTGGAAGAGGCCCACTAAATGTAGAACCTACTATGTTAGTGGAGATACAAGGCATGGAGGTAGAAGAAGTCAAATAAGAAGAGGGAATGGCATAAGAAGGGGTCAAAATAGAGTGAAGAGGTTGGGAAGCAAATAAGCTAGTATCCCCAAATTTGTGTGATAATATGAGAGAAGGTTAATGAGGCTCATCAAGTTGACCACTTATCATGAGTTGGTAGATAGTAGAAGGATCATTTCCTTGATGTTGAGGAAACTCATAGATAAAGAATAGGATTTTGGGTGTACACTCTAATTCAAGTTGATATTCAAGTGAGAAGAGAGGATTACAAAGCTAAGAGGAATGAGGAGGGGTCCCATAGTTTATTGTGTTAGTGTCTATATGAACATTGCTTTCATCTAGGATATGAGCCACAAGTTGTTTATGGGAGAACCTATTAGAGTTGGTAAGACTCATCATATCCATTGAATTCAACTTAGTGTTGTCTTAAATTAAGAAGTTGACGATGAAGGAAAGAGATTAGGTAAGGCAAAAGTGATATAAAAGCATATAAATATAAAGGGATAGATAAGAGTACAGAGTCAACTTGGTCAACCTAGTAATAGAAACAAGGTCTAAAAGCTAAATTAATAAGGATACATAGTCGATAGGATTGACCTAGTACTATAACCTAGGACATAAAATAACTTGATAAGGATACAGAGTCGACAAATTAGATTTAGTACTGTATCTTGAGAGGCAAAAATGAATATTGGGTCAACTAGGTCGATGCATTATTATAAGTAGGAGAAATAGGTAGTCTGTAAGAGACTGTGTCAAACAAAATGATAGTGTACTAAAATCAAGAAAAAAATTATAATGTACTTGAAATAAATAAATGAAAGTAAACACACAATCAATTGGGTCAATGAGAATATCTAATTGAGGCACACAACACAAAACCTTTCAACAACGTTGGCCAATGCAAGTTTATGCAATACAACATACAATGAGCAAAGAGCAAGCATTAGACTTGAAAAGTAAATGCTAACTAAGTGGTCATCCTGAATATTGTTAGATTTATAAAGTGTTATTTTAAGTGTGATGGGGAAGTTGGTTGAAAGTAGGGAACTAGAAATCAATCTATGGATGGTTTTAAGATGTTTAGGCTGAAAGGGATCTATGTCGGCAATGGTACTATCTTGGTATTGGGGCCTACCCCCTCACTTCACAATCCTGTAGTGATAAGGATGTCAGGTGCTTTGCCAATATATACCACTAACCACATGTTTATACTTGGCCAAAAAACCAATTCGACTTCCCCCTTGGTGATGAAATTCAAGTAGGTAGGCCTTGGTTAGACAAATGTTTAAATGTATTTTTGAAATTATTTGATTTGGTAGTGTGTGCAAGAAAGAGAAAAACAATGAAACTAAATGGTATATTGAAAAACTACCTAATTAGACTATGTGATCTATTATAAGCATGTAAACAACTGAAAGTGTGAACTAATTACTAGCATATAACTATTAATTTCCAATTTAAAACACATTAGAGAATCGATTCAAGTGACATTGTATGCAAACATTACAAAATAGAATCGACAAGATTATTAATTTACTATAAAAGTAAGTGTCTTTTAAGAACTATGTCGACAAAGTCGACCTAGTCTTTTAAATAAAAGATAAAATACAGAACTAGGTCTACCAAGTCAATCTAGTTTATTGTATAAAGGCAGTTTTAAAGACTACAAACTATGCAAAATAGAACTATAAGGAAGAATTGAAATGAAAGAGAGAGAGAGAGAGAGAGAGAGAGAGAGAGAGAGAGAGAGAGAGAGAGAGAGAGAGAGAGAGAGGAACCTTGGTGGGTTGGAAGATGTTGAATATTGTGAAATTCTTATTGAAGTGCCTTGAATGTTACTTACAAATTCTATGAATTGTTTCGACTGGGTTGACCTAGTTCTGTAATTCCCTATTTGTTAAAGCCTGTTAATATGACTATATCAGACTAGCTGACCTAGTATGTTTTCTAGAAGTTGTCTGGAATACTATACTGGCTTGGTCGACTTAGTATGTTTTTTAGAAGCTAATAAGAGTACTGTGTCAACCTATTTGACCCAATAACCTATATTTGATGAATACTTGCACAAAAAAACAAAGTCATTTTTGATGCAACTGTGTGTTAAACCTATGCACAAAAGATAAAAACTATACTGGCCCTATCAAACTAGTATCGTAAATATAAAAAAATATTTAATAAAATTATAGAAAAATGAAAAATGTGAAATAAAAGCTTCAAAGGTTAGATTTACGTTAGGTTCATCAGAATATATATAATCATAAATGCATCAGATCTATAAATCAATCCTAGTGCAAAGAAGATAGATCCTACTTACACTTTCAAATGGGGATACATTAGATAATTAAGAACATGACCAATATGTGAATTCGCTAAACCTAGTTAGGGGATATTTTACCATGATAATAGTACTAGGGAGAGTTCCAAAACCTCTAGTCAAGCAAAATCATAGTAACCCTAAGTAAGTCCTATGTTTTGATATTCACTAAACTAATAACAAGTAAAGCAAAATCTAATGTAGTGTTCACCAAAGATTAAGGCACAAAGTGGGGGCAATAAACAAAAAGAGTAAACATAAATAGAAGACATATATTCATGTCAATGTATATAAAATCCTTATTCATGAAAGATAAGTACAAATGCATATCTATCTACTCTTACAAAGGAGGAACAAAGTTTGGAATACTTACCTTTGAAAAAGAACCCGCTAAGCCTCAATCTCTTCCTTGGCCAAGGTGCTTCACAAGAGGTTGTTTTGGTATGTAAGGATGATAAGGATAAATTATTTGTAGGCTACATAACCTATCAATGCATCTAAAATACTTTTTCACAAGACAAGATCCGTATCTCCAAAGAAATTATAAAACCCTAAGCTTGTTCCTTAAGTAGAATGGTGAATAAGAAGATGCACAATATATATTAGTTCTCTTCTCTAAATAATGGAAAAATGATCTTGTATATATAGGTGGATTAAACCTAAGCTCTTCTAAAATTTTTGACTGATAGGGTCACCCTATCGACCTAGTACTATTATTGATAAAAAACTCACTAAGTCATGGGCTAGGTTAGCTTAGAGCCGGCCTAGAACCTAAACAAATTTCACCATTAAGAGTATAAGGTTGACATAATCAACCCAGTATTGTAAACTATTGAAAGGTGTTTTAGGTTAGGAAAAGGTGTGAAAAAGGTGGCAAATGACTATAATAGTGTACAAGAGAGAGAAACAAGCTTAGGGAAATGGTTTTCAGGAGATAAGTGTGTAGATAACAAAAGGTGAAAGGGACAACAATCCTACGAAGCACCAATGGTATGCCCACCCATTTCCTAGTACACCCATTATAGTGTGCACTTAGAGAGATTAAGACTAAATGGGTTCCTACAAGATAGAGAGCATCAATAATTGATAAAAGTTTGAAAATATTATGTGTATACACATAATCACTGTATATATAGGCATGTTTACTTTGGTAAGTGAAGGAGGTTATTTACTTTGAAAGACAAAATGATATAAAATAAGGTAGACATCTTGAGAATATTTCATGGTGATAGTGTGATATCCATAAAATCCTCGGATTTAACAAAAAGTGTTAATAAGATTAAAATCATGTCCAAGCTTAATGAACTTAAGACCACACATAGGCTCATAGGTACAACCATGAGACAAGTGGATTGTTAAGGATAAAGTGAAGGCCTAGTGGAACTGGAAGGTACATAATGAGACTGGATACTATTAGTAATCATCACAAATAGGGTCAAAGCAATAAAAGTTCCAATTTTTGACTTAAGACCACCTCGAGCTCTCTTCATGTAGGACTGTCATCCAAAAGGTGGTTTTATCTTACCTATTATAACTTAAACCTAGTGCATATAGATAAATGGATTTTAAAATAGGTGTCAAAATCCCCATAATTCATTCTCATATCATCAATTGTTTGTTTAAGTCTCTAATCGTCATGAACAAAGGATAAGAGCTCAGACCCCTCTCTAATGGCTTGCTTGCAACCTGAGAGTCAACTTCTCGCACTCATAAATTTAATGAGCTTTCTCATGGGACACAATGGTGTTTTTAGTTGATTTATGGGTCCCATAAGTATTATATTATGGATTTAATATATAATAATAGGATCTATTCTTTATGAACAATCCTTAAGAACTAAAACCACTCTAAACCCTCCTAAAACCCTAATACTGATCAATCAAGAGAAGTGGACTTATAAAGCACATCTAATGACCTATTTTGATCATAATAACTCCTATATGTTGTTTAGGACTCTAATTAAATTATACATTAGTAATTTTTATATAATTTTAGTTGTACAGACTACACTAAATGCATTATTTTGCATGATTTTTGGTGTTTTGTAGGGGTTTTGAGCAAAGGAAAAATTACCAACCATTGGATGAGGCCACTTGAGATGTATTAAATCATTTAAATCTAAAAATCATGCATATTATATTGTTAAAATGATCAAACAAAGGTCATTTTCCAAGGCAGTCCTAAATAGGCCTAAAATGAGACTAGGTGGCAAGGTCACTTCATGGTTTTCATACTTCCACAAGGTCTCAGGACCTCAAATTTGACATTGAAGTTTGTGATATGCTAGGTAAATTTAATCACATTATTTTGGGTGATTTCACATATGGGAGAGGTTTGGATAATATAAAATAGGGTTCTAGGCAAGGAGGCTTAATTGAGGCCTAATTGAGGAGAAAGAAAGGTAGAAAAAAGGAAATTCTCTCAAAATATAAACTTGAAATTTGACATGAAACTATAAGAAGATATATGATCCTTAAATATGTTCTCATTTTCTCAAAATCCTTTGTACATGCATCTACATAAGGAGGATTATAGGTTTTTAGGGCTATAAGGAAAGTAGGTCTAATGAGAGCTTGAGGAGCAAAATGGAGTCTTCGGAGTTGTTTCAAGAATGAAATTAGAATGTTTCAAGTTTGATAATCCATGGATATATAATTCCTTGGATAATATGAACTCAATATTTGAGCCACTTGGACCAAGCTAGGCATGGGAAATGATGAGTTTCAAGACACCTAGGCATATAAATGATAAAATGTCAATTCAGAATAGTTTCTAATTGAAGGTAAGTTGTCAAATGAAAGGGTCTAAAGGAATTTATGGAGAATTGATGATTGATAAGTCCATTTTTCTCTCTTATTATGCAAGGAAGGTTAATTTTCAAGAAAATGATCAAGGTGTCAAGCTAAGTTCTAACTCCTATGCCACTTGGAGGATTGAAGCATATTCATAAGTGAGACACATGGATTTGGAATACTATTTATAATATTCATAACTCTTCCTTGTATATATCTCTCACGTGGACACTTGTAAATCTTCTTCTTCTACACTCCTCTTTCTCTTCACAATTCTTTATATAAACAACCACTTTTGGCCTAGTAAAAAAACCACATTTGGTTTGGCGAAGCCATAATAAAATGACTACTGATTTTACCTTGGAATAAAATGTTCCAAAATAATTTTGGGTTCTCAAATTCTTGCTTAAGTGTGTGAATTAGTTCATAGTGAATAGCAAGTGAAGGTCATATTTCCATGTGTTCATCTCCCTCTTTCATGCTTGGTGTAAGTAATCTGACTTCTAATGGGTTTTATGAAGTGTAAATCATTATTTTTGTGTCTCTTTAAGTCTAGATAAGGCTATTAGGGTCTATGATTATACATACTAATAATCTACCTTGAGAAACACATTGCATTCAACCTTCATATTAAAACACTTTTGTTAGGAGAAACTTGGGTGTTAAGATTACTTTTGTGAATTATATTTTATTGTGCAAGTTCAAGTAGGTTTGTGGGATACATCTTGGTGCATCACCTTTGTTAAGTTAGTGTTAATATCCTTCTACCCCTTTTCCTTCAAAGCTATTAAATTAGTTGTTAGTTATAGGTGTAGTGCAAGGGGGCTAGCCCTTCAATCTAGAGACTTATCTCTCCCATAGTTCCTCCATAACTTGAGAGATTTTTCTATGTTAAATTGAATTGAAGGAGGATAGAGTATACCTCCTTAGGTTTAAAATTTGATCTATAAAAGTATCCTTGCACTATACATAAGGCACATGATACAAGGTGCTACATGAAAGTATTCAAAGTGTAAAGGTTGTGCAACATGTTCCCTTGCACTAAATAGGAGGCACGTGATGCAAGGAATCATGTGTGATATTATGTGGAGTTTTGTAAGTGATTGAAACACTCAAGATAATAATACAGGTATATGCGATTACATGTAGATCATTCATTTTACCTTGAGAAGCATAGTCTCGATTGAGTTAAGTTTCAAATAAAGTGTGGTCTATTCTTCTTAGGAGTTTGTGTGGGAAGATTAGAGTGTGGAATCACTTCATGAATATGGTATTTATTACTACCCTATGAGATGGTGATACCTAAAGTATTAGTTTTATACACACTAGGGAATTTATGTATGTGTGCATGCCCAAGGATTATGACATGCATTAATTATTGTTACATCACAAACTATATCATCTTTTAAAGGACAAAAAATATATGTGAAGCATCATTGGTTTGTGATATGTATACCTTTAGTGTAGGAAAAAATGATCCATCCCAAATTATACGGATGTGGATGAGGCATAGTTTTGTAGACACTCAATATAAAATATATAGCACCTCAGTCTTGTACACTTGACAAAACCCTATCATGGTTGTACATTTTAATTATAAGTATTCTCACTGCCAAAAGTCTTGTGCTCATTGTATCTTTGTGCCAAATTACTTATATCCTAGTTTGACCACTGTTATTTTGATGACCAGGCCTTTCATATTGTGAAAAATGGTATAAACCTTATTATTATCACTCTTTGAAAATTTGGACCCGTACCTATTTTCCAGATTCCTAGACACTTGCATCCCAGCCAAATGCCTACATTAACGTTAGTGTCTATGTTCAAAATAAGTGTCCAATGCCCAAAAGTCATCTAAATTACAAATGAAATTTATCCTAAAGGTCAACCTAAGTGATTTGGTGTGAGATATTTTTAAAGGGATTTGTATATATACAATATCAACTCTCATTCATTCCTAACCTAAAAGATCATAAGAAAAATTATCAAAAGTGTTGTGTTATGGATCCTATTTCTAAATTACAATGTATTTTCAAATACTATACATTTTAAATGTATTATACACTATATATGTACATTTTTAATTTTCTAGACCCCTTTTAATGGGAAACCATTTTTGGTTGATTCTGACCATGGTTTTGGTACCCCCTATTTTTTAATATCGATTTGTTGATGTATTATGTATTTATGGGTAATACATCATTAGAACAAGGGTTTGAGAAGGAAAAATAGAGTGTGTGAATTTAAGTGCAAATTTAGGAGGGTTTATTGAGCATAGCTCCAAACAATATTTGTGTATTGTAATTGTGAGAAGATTGATCTAAGAGTGATTGTACTCTGGTGGTTTATAATAAAATTTGAGCAAGTGTTCCTTGGTGGATGTAGCCCACATTGGGTGAACCACGTTAAATTTGGTATTCTTATTGTGCATGTTTATTTCTATTTTTTATGCATCTCTAATCATATCTATTATTGCGATTCAATGAAATTATTTCACATCAATTTCTGTATTTATTTCTAACTGGTATCAGAGCTTTAGGTTATATTTATTGAAGTGTTGTATCATAGGAAGGGTTATTAGTTCAAGTGGGATCTATGGCTAATGATCACATATCAAAGGTTAAAAAGTTTAATGGATAGAACTTTGGTCTATGGATGATGCAGATGGAGGATTACCTCTATCAGAAGGACCTCTATGCTTTTCTAGGAGGAAAATTAAAGTAATTAATGAGTATGATAGATGAGGCTTGGGAGCTTCTTGATAGGAAAGCACTTGGGGCCATTAGGTTATTCCTAGCATCTTTGGTCATGTTTAATATATCACAGGAGAAGACCATATAAGGTCTCATGAATGGATTAGGGAAGTTATATGAAAAACCCTCTGCTTATAATAAAATATTTTAAATGAAAAAAATATTTAATATGAAGATTCTAAAAATGGTTTAGTTGATGATCATCTGAATGAATTCAATATAGTTGTCAGTATGTTGAATTTTGTAAAAATAGATTTTGATGATGAAATTAGGGCTTTTATTATTTTGTGTTCCTTACTAGAGAGTTGGAATACACTGGTAATGGTTGTGAGCAACTCGATCTCTAATAATGCCAATTTGAAGTTTGAGGATGTCATAGGAGTAATCCTTAGTGAGGAAATGTGATGGGAAAGCTTTGGGGAGACTTCTACTTTGGGTGATGCTTTGGCAGTGGAGAGTAGAGGGAGACAAAAGTTTAGAGGAAAAATAAAGCGTAGAAAGTCAAATGGTCCTAGAAGGTCAAAATCAAGGGCCAAGATGGTATGCTGGCACTGTGGAAAGACTAGGCATGCAAAGAAAGATTGTTGGTCTCTTCAAAACAAGAACAAAAATCAAGAAGACACCAAGGAGGTGAATGTGGCAATAGGTAATGTTTGTCAGGATGCATTAATTCTCTCCATTGATAATATTTTTGAATCTTGGGTTTTAGATTTAGGGGCTTCTTTTCATGTTACACCATATAGGCATTATTTTATTGATTATGTTCAAGGGAATTTTGGACATGTTTACCTTGGTAATGATGAGCCTTGAAACATAGTAGAAAAAGGAAGTGTTTAGATCAAGATGTAGAATGGGAACACTTGGCTACTAAAGGATGTCAGGAATGTGCTTGAGTTGAGATAGAATTTGGTATCCGTAAGACAACTAGGTAGTGAAGGTTATATGGTGACATTTATAGTAGATTCTTGGAAGGTGACCAAGGGTGATGTTGTGGTAACAAGAGGTAAGAAGGTTGGTACCATGTATTTATCAAGTAGTGTTGATTATTATAATTTAGTTGCTATAGATGTAGATGCAACTTTATGGCACAATAATCTCAGTCATATTAGCCAAAAGGGTATGCAAATTTTGAAGGATTGATTGCCTAGATTGAAAGGATCTGATTTAGATTTTTGTGAAGACTGTGTGTATAAAAAATAAAAAAGGGTAAAGTTTTTCAAGGTTAGACCTATGAGGAAGGAGAATAACTTGGAGCTGGTTCATTTAGATGTATGGGGGCCAACTCAGGGATCTTTAATTGGTTAGTCATCTTATTATGTCACTTTTATTGATGACGTAACTAGGAAAGTTTGGGTGTATGGCATGAAGAAAAAATATGATGTATTTGATACATTTAAAAGATGGAAAGCCTTGGTTGAAAATGAAACAGTTCTTAAGTTAAAATGTATAAGGTCAGATAATGGTGGGGAATATTGTAGCAATGAATTTTTTGATTACTGTTTAAGGAATGGAATTCATAGATAGAGGATGATTCCAAGAGCTCCATAATAGAATGGAGTGTCATAAAGGATGAACATGACTATCATGGAGCATGCTAGGAGCATGAGGTTGCATGCATGACTTCCTCTTCAATTTTGGGTAGAAGCAGTAAACACCGTTGTATATCTGATAAATAGAGGTTCTTTATCTGCTTTGGATGGAGGCATACCTAAGGAAGCTTAGTTTGGTAACAAAGTTGATTAGTCATTTCTTAGAATATTTGGATGTGAAGCCTTCATTCATATTGATAAGGATGATAGGACCAAGTTAGAGGCTTAGTCTAAAAACTGCACCTTTATTGGTTATGGTGAGGATGACTTTGGTTTCCAGATTTGGAGTCTTAAGGACAAAAAAATCTTTAGGTTTAGGGATGTTGTTTTTAATGAAGAAATTCATGTATAAACAACAATTTTAGGATCACAAAGAGGAATTTAGAAAATATTACATAGTACTAGAGGACATTGCAGATGATAAAGTGTCCAAATAACCAATTTAGGCACCTACTCCACAAGAACCCTAAACTCCTATGGTGAGAATGTCTTCTAGGGTAAGAAGGGAACCTAAACATTTTTCTCCATCTCTTAATTATTTATTACTCACTAAAAATGGAGAGCCAGAGTGATTTGAAGAAGCAATGTAGGTAGATGTCAGGAAGAAGTGGGAGCAAGCTATGGACGAGGAACATCAGTATCTCATGGAAAATCAAACCTGGGATTTGGTAAACCCACCTAAAGGTAAGAGAGTATTGTAGAACAAGTGGGTGTACATATTTAAAGAAGATGATGGAGGTAAGAAAAGTTATAAGGCATAGTTAGTGGTAAAGGGGTTTGCATAGAAGAAGGGAGCTAATTTCGATGAGATTTTTTCCCTAGTGGTAAAGATGACTTCTATTAGGACTGTTCTTTTGATAGTGGCAACAAAAGACTAGCACTTATAGTAGATAGATGTGAAGAATAGATTCCTTCATGGTGATTTGGAGGAGGAATTGTATATGGAGCAACCATAAGGATATGAGGTCATAGGGAAGAATAACATGGTGTGAAAATTGAAGAAGAGCTTGTATGGCTTGAAACAAGCTCTTGGTACATGAAATTTGATAGTTTTATGATGGAATAGGGATACTCCAAGTGTCATTCAAACCATTGCATATATATCAAAAAATTTGATGATGGTGATTACATTATCCTTTGTCTGTATGTGGATGACATGTTGGTTACAGGTAAGAACATGCAAAAAATAAAAGTACTCAAGGAACAACTTAGTACTTCCTTTGCTATGAAGGATTTGGGAGAAACAAAACAAATCCTTGGTATGAGAATAACTCAGAAAAGAAGGAACAAAATCTGAATTTATCCCAGGAAGAGTACATCAAAAAGGTCTTGGAGAGGTTTAGTATGCAGGATGCTAAACGGATTGGGACTCCTTTGGCAAGTCATTTTGATTATCAAAGGAGCAGTGTCTCAATATAGAGGAGGAGAGAATCCAGATGTCACATGTACCTTACTCATCAGTTGTTGGTAGCTTGATGTATGTCATGGTGTGCAATAGGCTAGATATTTCCCATACAGTGGGATCAGTAAGTAGGTACATGAGTGATCCAGGTAGAGAACACTAGAAGGCAGTGAAGTAGATCCTTAGATATTTAAGAGGGATCATGGGGGTAGTTTTAAGCTATGGTATATTGGACACCACTTTGGATGGTTATGTAGATTTAGACATGCCTAGATATTTAGACAACAGGAGGAGTATAACAAGATATGTATTTTCTGTAGGTGACATAATGTTGAGCTAGATTTTAGGACTATAGAAACTTGTGGCTTTGTCAACCATAGAGGATGAGTATGTTGCTACCACAAATGCAAGCAAAGAAATTATTTGGTTATAGTAATTTCTTGAAAAGTTGGGGTATAAGCAAGAGGAAGGGAAGCTATATAGTGATAGTTAGAGTGTTATACATCTAGCAAAGAACTCCACTTTCCATTCTAGGACAAAGCATATATAGTTAAGGTACCATTTCATCAAGACAACTTTGGAAGAAGAGAAGTTAAAGATGGAGAAGATTCATAACACTCATAATCCTACATACATGATGACCAAGGTGGTCACAAGGGAGAAACTAAAGCTATGTTCAATTTTGATTGACCTCCACAGTTGATAGTGAAGGGTTGAGAAGCTAGCTCAGAGGAAATCAATCTCCAAGTGGGAGATTGTTGTGTTGTGGATCCTATTTCTAAATTACAATTTATTTTCAAATACTATAAATTTTAAATGTACTGTACACTCTATATGTACATTTTTTATTTTTTGGTCCCCTTTTAATGGGAAACCATTTTGGGTTGATTCTTCCCATGGTTTTGGTACCCATTATTTTGTAATACCGCTTTGTTGATGTATTATGTATTGATGGATATTTTTTAGGTAATACATCATGAGAACAAGGGTTTGAGAAGGAAGAATAGAGTGTGTGAATTTAGGGTTGAATTCAGGAGGGTTTATTGAGCGCATCTCCAAACAATATTTGTGTATGGTAATTGTGAGAAGATTGATTTGAGAGTGATTGTACTCTGGTGGCTTGTAATAAAATCTGAGCAAGTGTTTCTTAGTAGATGTAGCCCATATTAGGTGAACCATGTTAAATCTGGTATTCTTATTGGGCATGTTTATTTTTGTTCTTTATGCATCTCTAATCATATCTATTATTGTGATTATGTGAAATTGTTTTTCTCATAAATTTTTGTATTTATTCCTAACAAAAAGCACTCAATCAAGCAATTGAGTGAACAAATATAGCCTATTCATCCCTATTTCCATATCAGGCATAGGAGCATATCTCCACAGGTCTGAAGTACTAAAGGAGCATCCCATGGGCCATATTTTCCAAGTTACAAGATATGTCACTCTATGTACTTCATTGCCACATATTTCATCCTTGTGCACACATAAGATAACACACAATGAAAAAATGCATATGTTTGAGTCCCTCTTCAGAGTATTGGCTATGTAGGCAACGCCTATTGATAATTGGGTACTTGGGGTATCTTGACACTTTATACCCACTAACCTATTTTTCTCATTATCATTCCAAGTATGAGGAAGCTAGGTTTTTGATCATTTGATAAAGAGTGGCAATCTATGTGTGTAATTTGAATACACTAGAAGAAAGGTGACATAAAACGTATGAGGATCCATGTGGTTGCATCCAGATCTAGAGACTATTCTATACTATAAACCTGTGTCCAATTTAGACAACTGTCTAGATCTTATGAAAGTATTTGAGGTCATATAATTCAAAATTCAATAATCTAATGCCTGTTCCAAAATCTTGATCCAATCCCCTTCTATCCTATTTTAGCCCAGATCTGCATATGCATAGTGAACCAGTTAAGTACTATTGTTCTCAATTTATTACAATATCAATATAAAATAAATTAATTAATCATAATTATTTTATTATGTAAACATGGTTTTTATTATATAAAACAAATCATATATTATTTTAGGTTAGGTGCTAGTTATTTTTAGTCATAGTTTGTATTTATGAGATTTTGAATTGTTATTAGTTTATTTGCTCATCCTATTTAGTAGGACTATTATGAACATATTTAAGATTATATATACATCATTGTAATTCATTATTTGTTAGATGAATAAATCATATGTGATTTATTCTCATATTTGGTATTAGAGCTGAGCATTTATAGAGCCAAACTCTATTAAAATTTCTTTTGTGCAAGTTGGATTGCACTTGCAAAGTTTTTGGAAGACTTGGAACCAAGATTCCATTACTTACCATACAGTTTTTCTCATGTGAACTATATACAATAAATTATCAAGTTATTTAGGCTATAATATATTATTTGATACATACCATACATTCTAAAATCAAGAGGGATGATTTTGAACTAGGCCATACAGCCTTTTGGGCTTGTGAAAGCAATTTGGTCTTTGTCTCTTACATAACCTGCAAACATATGGTTTTTATCAATATATATCTGTACAAGAATCTTCAAGTTTTTATTTTTATTGCACAACTCTATCATTCCTATGTTCATGTTCTATAAAAAATTTGTACTATTTTGCAACATGTTGTACCATGATTTGGAAGTTTACAAACTATTTTTGTCTATTCACTATAGCAGGTCAGTTTTCCTCCTGTACAACCTATACAAACCATATTATTGAGATATAAGTTTTAAAGACTAATATTTATTTAGTGTTGCATCATCCCAAGCTCAGTTTTACACCTGTGAATGTTTTTGTATAACCAATTGGGAGACTCAAAGGTGTAGGAGTAGATTGGAACAATAATTTGACAACTAGTACGATTTTTCTCCATATCTTATCGTATGGACCTAATTTTATAGATTTGATGGATTGAAATTATTATTCACCATATGGTATTCCAATTTCAAGTTTGACATAAACTCGTGCGTAGTGTTGTACATCTATTTTAAGTTTTTAAAAGTTGGCATGCATTTAAGAATTACCAAGTGGAGCAAAAAGAGGAATTTTACCTAATTTTTTCCTGCCACCTAGGAAAATTCAAGGTGATACAAATTTAATAGGTGTGTTTTAGATTTCCACAAGTCACTTTTTTTATTTTAAATTTAAATTAGTTGTTTTATTTTTGTGAAATCATCAATAGCCTAAATGGCTAAGTTATTTTTTTGTAAAACTGAGGTGCAAGGGTCAATTTCCTTAACTAATAGTGGAAATATTATTGAGGGTATTTTTATTTTTGCCTATTGGATTTTTTTGCATATTGTACATTTTAATTTTTAATTTAAAAAAAAAAAAATTAAATCACTACATCAGTAAAAATCAATGAGATTCTAAAAATCTCATTTGCAGTGTTTAATTTTAATGATGCCTCTGGTTCATGTTTACAGGTAATGTCATTGCACTCTAAACTATTAAATTTATATCCTAACATAGTTGTAGCAATGATGTTTAGGTATATACCCTTTAAATCATTAATGAGTAATAATTTTTAAAAATATTCCTAAACCATCCCTCCATTACCCATTTTTTACTATCGAAAGACATAAATCCTATTAGTTAGAATTTCCAAGTATATAGGGAAGTTATGCCCATGTATGCAAAATTCCTTCTAAGCAGGTGTTAATGATAGAATGAATCTCTTTCATATACTATCTAAGTGACTAGAACCATTCTACTCTCAAGTGTGTAAAAGTCTCTTCCACATACTAACATGTATCTAGAAAGGATGAGCTCTTCCAGTACCAACGTGTATATAAGAAGGTATGTATATAGAAAGGTCTCATATATTAGTCTAAATATATATAAAAAGGGGAACCTTTTGGAATTATAAGGCACCAATCCATCAACCTTATATATTTTGATCAAATTTTTACACATGGATGAAAATAGATCATAATTTGTTCTACCAGAAACTCAACTTCTTCGAGATGATAACTATGCAGTTTGGAAAACAAAGGTTAAAAACCAGTTGTAATTTGAGTACATATGGATAATTATAGATGGCACATGGATCTAACATGTTACTGACATTGATCAATACTAAAAATATTACAAATCCAATTAAAAGGCTAAGCTCTTAATCATGTTTGGAGTCGCTAATGAGGTACAACCTCGTATATGTAATCCCACTACAGCTTAGGATGCTTGGGATAGACTTTAGACAATGTATGAGGTAAAGAATAAAAATCGGATTATTTATCTAGAAATCCAAATCCATAGTTTAAAGTTGAAATATAAGGAAAAAGTGGAGACTTTTCTTTGTAGAGTTACAACCTTATAGGATTCGCTTGAAGTATTGGGCGAACCAGTGAATGATGACTCTTTGTTTCCTACTTTCCTAAGACCTTTGGCCACTGCATATAGAAATTTTATGACCACATTGAATGTCATGGGTTAGAAACCAAACTTTGTATCAATGGTTAACATGTTTCAATAAGAAGAAGTCATACAAAATGTATAGGAACCTGATGAAGAGCATGTACTTGCCTCATCTCAAAAAGGGAAGAAGCCCATGAAGGCTTATAAATAGAACCCTAAGCAAAAAAATAAACAACACTAGGAAGGGAAAAAACCTCATTCATAGAAGGTTTGTCTAATTTTTGGAAAGACAAGGCATGACCTCAAACATTATTGGTATAATGGATTCATACATGGCTCATCTAATAAGAAACCCATTTCATAGAATCCACCATAGTCACTGAAGCCAAAACCCCATTCCAAAAAGAATTGGAATTTAAAACAACAACATGGGAATGTTGCCAAGGATGATCATTCTTCAGAAGATGATCATGTCTTTATTACATAGACATATGAGGAACCTTATTCTTCAAATTCTATCTGGTATGTTGATTCTAGTGCCACAAGGCACATGATAGGACATAAAAAATGGTTTTCCACTTTACACCGATCAGGATATTAGGGTAATGTCTCTCTTGGTAATGACTCATCACACACTATTTAGGGTCGAGGTGATGTTTCTTTATAGTTTGGTAACCACACTTCTAAGATCATATATGTCATGTATGTCCTAGGACTCACTAAGAACTTTCTATATGTAAATCAACTTCTCGATCACAATCTTAAAGTTGAGTTTAATCAAAAACATCATGAGAAGTTTTGCCTTATCAAGAACAAGTCTCAAGGCTCTAAGACTATTGCATGAGCTTCAAATGTATGTAAAATGTTTTAGCTTGATCTTGTACATAATGACCATCAGGCACTTATTGTGAAGGGTACAGATAAATCTTAGTTATGGCATAAAAGATATGGTCATTTGAGTTATGGGTATTTGCTTGCATTAAGAAAACACAACATGGTTAGAGATTTTGCCACACTCAAACAATCTTCTAATATCTATTTTAGTTTTTATGTTTGAAAACAATAAAGAGCTTCTTTTGGAAAAAATGAATATCGGTCTCCTCATTCACTAGATTTGGTGCACGTCAATCTGTGTGGACATATGAATCTTAACCAAAAGGATATAAGTATTTCCAACTCTTTTTGGTGATCATTACCACAAGATGTAGGTTTACTTATTGAAGACTAAATATCAAGCTTTCCAAGCCTTCAAATAATTCAAGGCCTCTGTTGAAAATGAAACTGGTCATAAAATCAAGGTCCTCCACTCAGATCTTTAGGGGGAATAAACCAATAAAAAGTTCATTGCATACCTTACAGAACATGGAATACTTTGTTAATACACTGCTCCTTATAGACCATAAGATAATGGTGTTGTATAAAGGCATAATTATGTCAATACATAGATGTTTCAAAGCATGGTTAATGGTGCACAATTGCCTCATTCAGATTGGGTAAAAGCGTGTCTCATAGCTGCATACTTGCTAAATAGGTCACCCACCAAAGCTCTTAATGGAATTACACTACAAGAAGCATGGACTGGGCAGAAGCCAAAAGTCTTTCATATTCAAGTTTTTTGTTAAAAGGCATACATGCATGTCCTAAAGAAGAAAAGGAAGAAATTTGTAATATTATGCAAGAATTAGGATTCCTTAGTGTAGTAGGATTTTGAGAAAATAAGAATTAAATTACATAATTCAAACCCATGAATCAAACTACCGATTAGGAAAGATTATGGAAACAAATCACAATAATAAGATAAATCTTACCAATCCTTGCTTCAACTAACCTCCTTCCAAGATGTTCAAATGGATGGTTAATTACATGTAGACTTAGATTTTGACATTATGATGGCATGATTATGGATGTTAGATTCATGGAAATGGATTTGATAGAATATTTGTAGTTAGTTTCCATGGAGGAATGGAGTTGTTTAAATAGATTTTGGAGGGAGAGATCAATGGTGGAGATTTGAAGTTAGATGAAGGAGATCAATGGACGAGAATTAAAAAGAATTTAAAATTCTATGGAAGCCTCTAGATTTAGAGGCTTCTAGAGAGGGAGGGTAAGAATAGAGGAGATTATAAAATTGGAGAATTTTAGAAATATTCTTAGGGGTTAATTATGATTAGATTGTGGATTAGATAAGGATTAGGTGGGTGATTAGGGACTAGGTGTGTAGAAGAGTCTAGGCATAGGCTAGTAAGTGTGCCATTGGGAATTTAAAATTCCCAAATAATAGGTAAATGGGATTAGGATGGGATAATGGGGCTTTAGGATAAATTAATGATGAATTGGGAATGAATAAGGTTAGTAGATGAAGAATAATATAAGGGGTATATTAGACAAATAACTAGAAGGGGTGATTTTAGGATGGGAGTAAATGAGATAAGTAGAATTAATGTTGATTAATAGAAATATTAATGATAATAAGGAAAGCGAATGAATTTAGAGGTATACATTTTGACCCTCTTTGAAAGGGCATTGTGAGTGGAGAGAAGTGGAAAAAGTAATGGTCTTTCAAAGAAAAACCATGCTATGTATGAATGATATTAGATGATGTTAGGGGATATGATGCCCCCACAAGGGGACATGTGAGGAAGAATGAGATAGATGTCCACTCAAAAGAAGAAGCGAGGGGTGAGATGTGATGGATAGATAAGGGGATGGGATGGTAGATGTGAGATAGATGGAAAAGATAAATTCAACTTGAGTAGTGAGCTACAGATTGATGATGCCCCTGGCAAAGACACATGCACAAGTAGTATAAATGATGGGTGTAATATTTGTCAACACGTCCTAATGGGGAATCAACTATAACATGATTATGATTGGATTAAAAAGATGCAGGATTTTAATGTATCACAAGCAAGGATGCATGTAAGGGAGAGATATTAGCCAGGATAAGATTGATTTGATAAAATTAATGATGGGTGTAGTTTAAGGCTAAATTGATCAGTATAATGTAGGTGATGATAGAGAAGAAATGATATGATCGAGTGATCAAAATATAGGTAAGATGGATTAGATTACATTGAGTCAAATCAATGACCTGTAATGTGATTAATGATGATGCCGCTAATAAGGACACATGCAAGGGAGTGATAATTGATTGATTGATCAATAAGTGATTGGGATAAAAGATGGATGGTGTGACTTGTTGAGCTTAATTGATAGGTACATGTAATTAATGAAGAGATTAAGGAGATGATTGTGTGGATGCTAATTGATAAATTGATTGATTGATGATTATGGCTCGATGATTTTACTAATACAGGACTGGGGCATGATGAGGAAAGGAAATATAGTGGATGAACTATCCTTAAAAACTGAAAAGTGACCAAGTGTTGCCTACGTAGTTTGAAAAGACCTCAGACTAATGTAGTTATGACTAGAAGATGATGATGAGAATTAGTGATTAGAGGGTGATGTTAGTGATGAAAAGATATGACTCAGATGATGAGATGAGGATAAAAGATTGGATGTTAGTCAAATAGATGGGGATAAGGATGATTAAATGATTAGATGAATGATGAGGAGTAGGTGATGAAGCTATCATTAATGTCACAAGGCTCATCATAGTCTAGTAATCTAATAGATATGTCACTTGACAACATGCCCCATGACATAAGCATGACCAAAAGGACATTGTGCAAAAGTGCATGGGTAAATGGTGAACTTTGAATCATTAAGGGCACTTATAAGCATTATGATCTCTTTGATGACCTCTAGCATCCTTGTTCATTTCACAAGATAAAAAGACGTGATGAAAACAACATAAGATAAACAAGATATATGATAAAGAAAATACAAACAAGTGAAACAACAAATAAGAAACACACACAAGTATCTAAATGCAATGTCACAATGTCTTATCTAATTATGGGATGAGTGATGGGGTGATAGGTTGGATTGAGAGGTGATTGTGGACTTAGGATAGACTTAGATTTGGATAAGAAGATCATTATTAGGATGAGGTGTTGCCTCTAGTTTAGGATATAAGGATGGATGACGTGATAAGGTCTTTGACTACTGTTTTGGTCTTGAAATTGAATCAAAAAGTGTCCAACGAAGGTGATTTAGAAAATTGATGACCAAGGATTACCAAAAGACAAGGCCCTACAAGAGGTCAATCTAGTAAGGAAACTAGGAGATGATGGGATCAAATACCTTTCATACTATCAAAGAGATTAGATGGGTGCTAGATATGAAGAGGTAATGATAAAGACAATGATGGGATCAAGTACCTTCCATAATAACAAAGATGTGATGTGATGGGTGCTAGGCATAAATAGGCAATTATAAAGAAGTGATGGGTGCCAAATTAAATTCTTTGACAAGGTGATGTGTGCCAATAATACCTAGGCCAAGGATGAGATTGAAGATATGAACGGATGGGTGAGCACTACGATTGGATTTAAAGACTACATATTTGTATCCAAAGAAGGAAATGGGAAAATATGAATAACAGGAAGATGGATGCGACTTGGGGATCAGGGATGAGACAAAATATCATGGATATTTTTTGGACTTTTCAACATTTATGATTTTTATTATTTTTGACATATTTTATTTCTTTAGTGATTTTTGGAATATATATGTACACTGTACAAATGGGGTTACTAGCAAAGGGAATACCAAGCCTAGCAACCAAGATGATAATGGATGGAATGATGGATGGGATGACAAAAAATGATGAGGGTGAGGGGATGAGGACCAAAGAAGAAGGGATTAGGGATTGATAATTACGACATTATAAAGGAACTAGATGTTTAGTGTCCTAAGTGTCCTTTGGAGGATATGCCAAGATGATTTGAGAACATGTCTCAAGGCACCTTCCACTTCCTTATGAAAGTGAAGATAGGAAGGAATGATAGATAGGATGGAGGTAGATGATGGATAGGAACAATGATCAGAGAGATATGACATGGATGGGATTGATGAGGGATGGGTGTAATGGATAAAAAGGATGGATTGTGCTCCTAAATGTTGAGGTACAATGTAGACAATAAATGATTTTACCATGATGTTAGAAACTAGTTTTCATCATGGTACTACCCAAGGCACCAGAAGACTAGTTTTCTCCATTGGATGAATGATTTTTTTTTACTTTTTAATTTTTTGACTTTATTGGGCATCTCAATTTATTAGAGAAGGGTGAGATGCAAGATTGATGACACTACCTGGTTAGTCAAATGATACCTATTCTGGAGATGCGTGATGTTAGGACCATGTTGTCACCATTGTTTTTAGATGTGTTGATGTCCTTGTGATATTTAGTGGTTCTTGATTGAGACCCCTCTATATATCTAGACCAAGCATCTTCACCACCCCTATAAGAGATAATTTTGCGTAGTAAGGTGATGGAAGGTATGGATTCGATTATCTCTTGATGTAGATGGGAGTGTACTAGACTTGAATGGAGGATAGGATCATGATAGGATGGTGTAGGATTAGGACTAACAGTCGTATGAATCATTGGACATGTTAGATGTTCATAATTTTATTGGTGCCAATTGACAAATGACTTTATGAGATCTAAGACACTTTGAGTTTTTGGTTCATCTCTGATCCAATTATTTGATGGATTATCGACTCTACTTTTAGTGATTTTGATATTTTGATTGGATTTGACTTTGACTACCCCTTGGTGTCAGATTTTGGGCTTCACTAGGGGAGATTGATTTTTGACTTTATATATAATGATGATTTTGTATTTGATGGTCCTTTAGTGCCTCATATTGTGCTTCACTAGAGGAAGGCATTATTTGATTAGGCTGATGATTTGACTTTGTTCGGATTTGACTTACAAGATCAAAGATGATTTGATTATGATTTTTGACTTTTGGAATATGGTCTTGGATCTTGGTATGTGTGACACATAATGTTGAATGTAGAATGGAATCCAATGATGCATATCCCTATTCATTACCTATGTGGAGTGGGATATAGGGATTATGGAGGTGAGGTGGATGAGTAATGTTGTGTGATGGATTAAAGGGATAATGAGTAACATAATCCTCATAAAGGTTACTAATATCCCTAACTTCAAAATTAGATAAAATATTCTCAAGAATCTCAAAAGGATAACTAAGACTAGCTGTGAGACACACATCCGAGCTAGGATCAGATCCAATTTGAAAATCTTCAACAGGTAAAGTTTGTAAAAACTCAGTTTTAACATTGTCATCCTAATTGGGATAAAATGATATGCTTGATGATTAGTTTTTATTCAAATTAAGGGATGATGCTTTTGATGTGGAGTCTGATTCAAATGCTGGGGTTGAGCATGATCTTGATGCAAAGAATTTTTTTATTTGAGCTAATGCTGGCACCTATATATAGGACGTGACATTGCTAGGAGAAGAATGATTATCTACAAGTGATGTTTCAACATGGGGGGATGTTGGAAGAATAATAAACTAAGCAAAGATAGGCCCATGAAAGGAATTATGAGATATAGGAGGACTGGGTGTTTGGGAAATAGACTTGTGTTTAATGGAGGATTGGTCGACAATGGGGGGATGATGGAAGAGGGATATGATGTCTCGACCTTGTCTTAGAGAAGGAAAGGCTTGATTGTGAGTGAGATCTTGGCATTCCTCTTAATGTTCATTGAAGGATGTATACTCATATTATTCATCATCGATTGCTATGTCACCATGGTCAATGAGGTATTGGACATAGTCTTGAAAATCACAACATTGATTAATGATATACCCCCAAGTTTGGTGATAGACATAATATTGATTAGTGTTATACCCAAATGGCTTAGGCTTGGTGGGATCAAGATGCCATATGGGTGGATAGACCATCATGTTAGTAGTGTTAGAAAAAGGGAATTCAAGGACATAAGAAGGGGAGTATAAGGACCCTCTTTACATTGTGACTTAGATGTGGAAGCATTGGACTTTAGATCAGATGGTTGGTGATGTTATTTGGTGGATGAACTGGTAGTAGATGAGGTAGCCAAGATTAGATTCCTTTTGCTAGTATAATAAGGGGTAGATGATTGACTATGATGAGTAGATAGAGGGTTTGAATATGTACAGGTATGGTGTAAAGGTAAGGTAAATAGAATGGGGTCAAGTTCTTTAGGAAATTAGACACCTAGCTCATAAAGCCACATGAAGAGTACTTGTATATTTTCATCAAGATACTTATTGAGCATGGAAATTTGTGAATTGAGAAGGCCATGATAGGATGAAGACAAGTGGATGGTGGAATGGAATAGCATGGGGATGAGGGTTAATGGGGGACTTGTTTGGATTGAGCATTTGATTTGGAAATGTTGGGATTAGAAGAATATTATGGTGATGTCATGTGGTTGGGGAGTAGTGGGGGATTATGATTGGAAGATGACTATGGACAAGTATGAACTAGTGCTAAGGGGATTTAGATAGGGCTAGTAGATGGTGGAAGGGAATGGGATGAGGATAAGGGTTGATGGTGAACTTGTTTGGGAGTTTATGTTAGGCTCATGGGGTTAAAATCATTGGGAAGGCGAGCACCCATCTTCAATAGATATAAGATGAATTCATCTTTATTATTTGTGATGTATTAATTGATTAAGGTGACCACATCAAGTAATCTTGAGAATGATTTTGATGAGTTATGGGATTGTGTACGGGGAAGGATGTGGGATATTGGTTTGGGGAAAATGGGATCAAGGTCAAAATGTAGGTGAGCACCCATCTCTAGTGTTCGTAAAAATATTTCATCCTTATTAGCCAAGATATATTTCTCTACGAGAATTGGGTCCAAATCCACAAGGATAGATGATAAAATATGAATGATGCTGAGGTAGGCTAAGGATTAGATATGTTTTCTTAAAGAAAGTAGGTCCAAATGGCCAAGCTAGTGTGATAGGTAATGATGAAGATGATATGGATGAAATGTGATTGGGATTATGTAAGACTAAGATCAAATTTTAGACTGATAGTATAATAAGTTTTAGAGACCTATCCATTATTTCTAGTTTTCAATCTAGCAAAAAGGATTGGGGATTTGATGGGTGCCTATATTAAAATTAGTAAGATGATGGTTGGATGGGTGCTATTTATGAGTAGGCAAGATGAATATACTAGATTGATAATGATGGGTTTACTAGATTGAAATTGACAAAATAATAAGATACTATTAGGATACTGACTAGGTATGAGACCTAACCAAATGATGATTGATAGTGGACTAGGATGATATGAGAGCTCAAAAGGACCAACTTAAGTCTTCGAGTAATTTTCTCAAGATGGGATGGGATAATATTATGTGATGAAGGTGATATGGATGAAGGGGTAATATAAATGAGATGGGGATGGTTTGGACATGGGTGTGACATATAAAAGACCAACTAGGATAAGATAGGATGAGGTTAAACTAGTTAGGGGATGAAGGCAAGGCCAATACAAATGATGGATTATGAATGGAGTAGACTTGGGGTAAGGTGTAGATGACAAGATGTGATTAGTCTATGTGAGTGATGGGGTATGATTGATGACCTATGAGACTAGGATAGGATGTGACTAGAAGATTGTACAAGAGGGTAAATCAAAGATATATAGGTGATGGGGGATGATCAATGATGAGTGGATATGACTAAGCTAGGATAAGATGAGGACAAGGTGGGAGATAGGATAGGATAATGGAAAGGATATACAAAGATAATATGTACAAGATTATAGAATGATGATGTGTTTAAATACCTAGATAGGTGTGTATAAGTTTGGGGTATAAGGCTGACTCAACTCACAAACAACATGGGTCTAACACAACACTCAAACAATACACACAATCATGAATCCTAAATTTGTCAACTGATAAGGGTATGTAACTCGATGCTTATACCATCAAACAACTTCGCAAGTGAGGTTGTAGGCTAGTGACCCATTATGGAATTGATTGAACCCTCTTGACCATATTTGTTCATGATGGCTACTTGGGAGTTGATACTGACTCCAGTAGTAGTACACCTATTATGAATGAAGTCTCTTAATCTAGGTTTACATAAAGGTTTCTAGGTGTGTCCCCTATATATACAAAGGTATAGTGGAGCCCAAGTTCATATAGGATGTTGTCTAACTACCCTACGTTTGGAACTTAACTTCCCCTCATTTCATGGAACCCTTTATGGGGAATTTTGATTTGGAAACTAATGATAACTCACCTAATTTTTAGACTCCATCGAAACATGGAATTTGGTCTAGTGTGTGGTGGTGAAATCCAGGTCACCGAACCCTAGAAAAGAAAAAGAAAAGGAGGTTTTTGATCCTCCAAGAATTTATATAAGGATGTAAGGAGGAGAGCATACACCATCATAGCCCTCAGGATACAAACATGCATACAAAAAGGAGATTAATTTATTGATTAAAATTAAGTGTGAGATATTTATAAGAAGCAACAATATACAAAAGATATATATACATGATAAAATGATGAAAATTATATATACAAGACAAAAATGACAAAAATGATTTTAAAATGCCAAAATGAGTTTTTGATAGGCATCTTGCAAGCAAAGGTTAATGGTTTTTGATTTGACACTTGAAAGATAACCTATAAAACAAGGATTAGTAGTTTGAATGATAATCTTGAGGGATACCCTATAAGAAAAAATGTTAGACCAAAATATGACCTACAAAAGATGATGTTAGCAAGACAAAAATAACATATAGTTTTACCCCTACAAGAAACAAGATATTAGTTGACTACACCCTAAAAAATCATGATTTGGTTATATAATTCCTTTGGGGTGAAGGGGCCATGATGTGGGGGTCTGGGGGTGGCAACCACCAATGGATTCAAGGGGCAGCTTGGAATGACCCAACTTTTAACCAAGAAAGGTCCTAAACAATGAACTCAAAAGAAACAATTTTTATTGGCGAATTAAGGACTTTGAAAATTTGGGGGGTAATTCTACAGAAAATGACATCAATGGTTTTATCTTTTTAAAAATTTTGATTTATTAAGATTGAGGGATGACTTGTAATGAAAAATCACAAGTAGTTTGACAGTTTTAATTTAAATCTTTGATAGTCATATTAGAAAGAAAAATAACCTTATTTATCTAAAAACACTTGATTGTATTATATGGCAACCAACATCATATACAAAAGAACACATTTATAAAATATTTACAATAAAAATCAAACATTTTTAAAAATTATAAGCTTTTACTAAGTATTGTCCTTTTAAGGGGAAAAAAATCTAGACTAACTTCATAGACTATAAACTAGACTCCCTTTAGGCTAAAATAGACTAGCTAGACACCAATCAATTGTACATTAATTAACAACTAACCTGATATGAATTTGTCAAAGATATTAATAAAGTCTTTTTGCTAGTATTATCACTATCTCTATAAAAACCCACTCAAAATTGATTATATCAAGCAATTGGATTTTTCTAGAAATCTGTTAGCATAGGTGTTGGTTTAAAATTTTGTCGAAGCTTCTGGTGTAAAATTTTATAACCATAACAGTTTCATAAAAGCTTATATCTACACCTATAATTTGAATCAATGACATTGGATCACTTGGCCAAAATTATTTTTTACCATTTATTATGTGGCGGTCTGATATAAAGCTATAAAAGATGTGGTAGTGGGCATGAATGTGAGGACACAACTTAAATGTGGTATTTGACACAACCAATATGGCACTTAGCTCAAAAAATATATGGATTTTGAATATGATTTTAGACATCCATTAAACCATGATTGAAAGTGATTTTTTTATGTGTCAGATGTTATGGTTATGAGTGTTATACAAAATTTGGAAGCATACTAGAATTATTTGGCAGAATGATATAAGGAAAATGATGTTTTATAGATTATAATGATTACATGATATACTCAAAATGGTTTGTTGCACATATGATCTCAACAATATGTTTGTTAATGCCTTTTTAGCTAGTACTAAAAAAATTAAATAAAAAGAGCTTTAGAACAGGGCCGATGTGTAATCCAAAATGGATGGTGGGGTTGGACTAGTGGCTGTAGGTTACAATTGGATGGATGATAGGCTCATGTCATGGTATGAAGCCCAAGATGAACACTTACAGCCTTAATGGAATGATTCATGTATCTTTTAGGGGTTAAGGAGGCACAATCAGAGTTGGCAAACACGAATCTAGAAATTGGAGATGCCATGTTGATGATCTCCAACATTGGGTAAAAGATATAATTGCTACCAACCTGCTAACAATGAATATAACCCTAGACTTGATGTAAAAATTGACTGCTAATGTTTAAGACCAGATATGTAGAAAATTTATGACATACACAATCTTTCTAGATCTCTGAGCTAGAGTGAGATTTGCCAAGAGTTCTGCACAAGAGTAGAGGAGATAATGCAAATGGTAGAATTACAAGAGGTTGATGGAGTAAATGAGAGTTAAGGATGAAAATAGGGGATCTATAGGTCATCATTCATTAATCCAACCAAAAATATCAAAGATCCACTTGAAAAATGACCAAAAATGTCCTCATGGTTAGCACTAGGGAGGTTATATCTTGGAAGAAGCTCATGGATTGAGCAAGAGGAAGCTGGTATTGAATTTAGATCCAACCAATATAAAAATAGAGATCCAAACTAAAAAAAACTCATAGTCTAAAGCTAACTAGATTTTGATTCCTAGGACCTAGGTCGACATAGACCCCAAAGATGGGTAACGCTTCAAAGTAACAATTCAACAAATTAGAATACTCTAAATCGCTAAAAACTCTCTCTCTAATCTGCAACATTACATAATAATAATAACAAATTATATTAAGGACCTCATTCATACAAAGTTTCACACTTTTCTACTAAATAACCACTCACATAACTTCTAAGAGATCCATACTAATGATTTTAATTTTTTTAGCCATCAATTCTTCAACCTCACCTGCAAACTCAAGAAAATACTTTCGAAGCTAGAAAATGTCAGTTTAAAAGGATTTAACCCCTCCCACTATGGTCCCCAAAATGTAGTAAGATTTTGAGCAAATATGACTTGAACAACATAATTGAAACACATAAATCAAAGTACCTATTAGGAAAGATTATAGAAACAAATCAAAATGATAGGATAAATCTTACCAATCCTTGCTTCAACTAGCCTCTTCCAGGATGTTCAAATGGATGGTTAATTGCATGTAGACTCAGATTTTGACATTATGATGGCATGATTATGGATTGTGGATGCTATATTAGTGGACATGGATTTTCTAGATGATTTGTAGTTAGTTTCCATTGAGGAATGAAGTTGTTTAAATATATTTTGGAGGGAGAGATCAATGGTGGAGATTTGAAGTTAGATGAAGGAGATCAATGGATGAGAATTTAAAAGAATTTAAAATTCCTTGGAAGTCTCTAGATTTAGAGGCTTCTAGAGAGGGAGGGAAAGAATAGAGAGGATTCTAGAATTAGAGAATTCTATAATCCTTCTTAGGGATTAATGATGATTAGACGGGGGATTAGATAAGAATTAGGTGGGTGATTAAGGACTAGGTGTGTAGGAGAGTCTAGACATAGGCTAATAAGTGGGCCATTGGGAATTTAAAATTACTAAATAATAGGTAAATGGGATAAGGATGGGATAATAGGGCCTTAGGATAAATTAATGATGAGGCAGGAATGAATAAGGTTAGTAGATGAAGAATAATAGAAGGGGGATATTAGACAAATATCTAGAAGGGGTGATTTTAGGGCATGATTAAATGAGACAAGCAAAATTAATGTCGACTAATAGAAATATTAGTGACAATAATGCAAGTGAGTAAATTTATATGCGTACACTCAGAAAACCCTTTCAAAATAAATATTGATTTTATACTTGAAATTAAAATTTATATAAAAAAAGGAATTTTAATGTAATTTTTTTGAATAATAGAGTATTTTATCCTCAAGGGGTTTTATCCTTGGGTTGTTTGATAACAAGGGTTTTTGTCCTTGAGATCAAGTTACACAATTAAGGGGTTACGTCCTTAAGAGCATTTGTTGATGCTTGTACAAAGTTGCATGTTTGAATGTGTTTGATTGGATGCTTTCCTTCTCATCAACTCGCCCAATATAAATACCTTCATAGCTTTCCATTCAAACGACATGTCTTCTTCAAGGATTGTGACCTTTTGTCAAATGAATGTTAATGAATAATTAATTAGTTAATAAATAATAAATGCATAATGACTATTTTTTTAATGACTAATTAAATATTAATGATTTCTATTTGGTTGCTCCATCTATGAGCGATTTATGTATTAAATGGCAATGCTCCCTCCATAGGCAATTTACCAATTTAAATGGCAATGCTTCTTTTCAAATACGATTTGGCAGAGGGGATATTATAGACCTTCCTTCCCAAAATTGCTTGTCCTCAAGTAATTTTAAGTTGGGATACTCTAAAATGGTCTCTCCTTCCCATGTGGCATCTTCTATTAGTAAATTCTTTCAATAAACTAGATATTTTTTGATACTTCTATTTCTTAACTTCTTTTCATGAGTATCAAGAGTAGTCTCTGGTATGATAATCAATTTACCTTATTCATCAATAGACATTAATTCCATGGAAGGAATAATATGTTTTCCAAGTACTCATTTCAAGCAAGACACATGGAAGACATTATGTATGTGGTTGTGCGCTGGTATATCCAATTCATATGCTACCTCTCTCACTTGTCTTATAATCTAGTATGGCTCATAAAATCAAGGCTTGAGTTTTTCAACACTAATTTGTTTAAGGGAAGATTGTATCTAAGGTTGTAACATTAAATATACCATATTTCCAACTTCAAAAGTCCTTTCTATTCTATGTTGATCCACATACAAATTTTACTAATTTTGGGTGCGCTAAAGATTATCCTTGAGTGTTATCATGATATATTGATGTTGTTTTATTAAATCCTCAGCTTTGGGAACCCTACTATCCAGAATGACTGATTTTACAAAAGTTTTAGCATCATACCCATACAATGCCTTGAAAGGTGGTATTCTAATAGACATGTGATGAGAAGTATTGTAGCAAAATTCGCCCAAGTATAACCATTTAATCCAATCATTTTGTTACCTGATGACATAATTTCTTAAGTACCCTTCAATCCATTTACTTATGGATTCTATTTGACCATCCATTTAAGGATGATAAGTCATACTTGGGGTTAACTCACTACCTACCAATTGGAAAATTTCTTGCCAAAAAGCACTCATGAACCTAGTATCCCTATCACTAACTATATTCTTTGGTAGTTCGTGAAGCCTTAAAACCTCTTTAAAAAATATTCCAGCTATCATAGGACCATCATACTTCTTAGGGAGTGGAAATAAATGAGTGTATTTTGTTAATCGGTCCATGACTACATAAAGGTTGATTTATCCTTGAACTATGGGTAGTCCTAAAATGAAATCCTTAGATATGCTCTCCTACTTTTGAGTAGGGATAGGGAAGGGTTACAATAATATGGTAGGAACATTATGTTCTATTTTATTTTTTTACAAGTTGTGCATTCTAAATGTATTTAAGGACTTTGATTTTAAGTCCTTTCCAAAAAAATTGATCCCTTAATTGTTTATATGTCTTTATAAAACTAGGATGTCCTACTAATGGGTCATTATGTATGGCCTTTAGGATTTATGCTTGATTTTAGAACTGACCACTAAGAAAATTATTTTTAGAGAATGAGGTCCTCTACTGGTTTATAACTATCATATTCATTTTTCCCTTCTAATATTGCATTGGCCCTCTCATCCTTGATGTATTCCGCTATTATGAATGCCTTTCGATTGATAGTAATTTCTACCATGGAGCATAAATGTGGTCTTCTTGATAAAGCATAAGCCATTACATTATTTTATCCTTTAACATACTCAATGTCAAAATTACAGGCTTGGATTTTACTAACCCATTTTTATTGTCTTTCATTTAAGTCTATTTGCTCCAAGAAATATTTCAAGTTATTGTGATCATTTTTGACCACAAATCTTTAAAATACCAAATATTGATGGAATTTAGCAAGATCATGCATGATGGCCAACATTTCTTTATCATAGATTGAGTATCTCTACTCATGCTCTTTGAGTTTACAACTTTTAAAAACAATGGGATGCTTATTCTACATTAAAACTGCACTAACACTTTCTCCTGATGCATCACATTCCAAGACAAAGGGTAACAAGAAGTCAATAATGACAAAATTAGGCATGAACTCATCACTTGTTTAAGGCATTCAAATGCTGATTGAGAAATCTCTATCCAACAAATAGATCCCTTCTTTATTAAATTGGTTAAAGGTACTACTAGTTGCAAAATTCCTTCAATGTATATTCTTTAATAGGTGGAAAAACCTACAAACCTTCTATATTGTGTCATGTTGGTAGGGGGAGGCCAACTTATAATGGCTTGGATCTTCTCTTGATTAACATGGACACCATATTTATTTATTATATGCCCTAGATATAGTATTTCTATAATACAAAATTCACATTTTGACATCTTGGCAAAGAGGGATTGTTGTTCTAATATGGCAAGTACCATGTCTAAATGTTGTAGATGTTCTTCCCAATTCTTGTTATGTATTAGAATATCATCAAAGAAAACCAAGATAAATTTACTTAGATGATTACTAAAAATGTGGTTCATG
Organism: Torreya grandis; assembly: GCA_037957365.1. Lineage (NCBI taxonomy): Eukaryota > Viridiplantae > Streptophyta > Pinopsida > Cupressales > Taxaceae > Torreya > Torreya grandis. Next base: position 2,595,124 of record JARHVA010000182.1, read on the forward strand.
TAAGATTAAAATGTAGTTGGAGCATTCCTGAGTCTGAAAGGCATTACTAGAAATTTGAAATGCCCATAGTGGCATTGGAATGCCATTTTTTAAACATCATCTTCTCTCATTTGTATTTGATGGTACCCTGATCTCAAATCAATTTTTAAGAAGAACGTGGCTCCATGTACTTCATCAATCTTGGGTATCATATATTTATTCTTGATGGTCTTTTTATTTATCTTTTGATAATTGATACACATTCTTAATGTCCCATCCTTATTTTTGACCAACACAATTGAAGAAGTAAATGGACTAACACTTGGAATAATATGCCCCATCTCTAAGAGTTATTTAATGTCCTTTTCAATCTCATACTTATAAATATTTGGATGTGGGTATGGTGTAGTTATTACTGATTTCATTCTAGGTTCCAACTCATTGATATGTTGGAATCCTCTTGGGGGTAGTCTAGGTGGTAGGTTCACAAATACCTTGGCAGGTTTTTTGATGATAGGATAAATATCATTATGATGTGTTTCATGTTATTCTTATGTAGAGCTGATCAAACATTGTACTTCCCATGCTACATGCCCCTTATTAAATGTTCTTTCCATTATTTTTGCTATAACCATTTGAGGGCTACCATTGGCCATGCCTTTCAAAACTATTTCCCTTCCATTTGATTGAAACTTAATTTCCATTGGATCATAGTTTTGTGTAAACTCACCCAATGAATGCAATCATTGAACTCTTTAGACCAAATATGTTTCACTAATATTAATGACATAGAAGTCATCATTTATTTCATATCCTCCTAAAGTCAGATTTAATTATTGAATTCTCTTTATACACAGAAGAGTAAATCCATTAGCAACTATTACCAAAAATCCCTTGAATTCTTCCTTTTTTAGACCAATTTTCTTAGCCAATTTTTCATCAATAAAATTATGGGTAGCCCCACTATTAACTAAAAATGTAAATCTTTGTCCTCGCAATGTTTCTCTTACTCATAATGGATGAATCGAGGTGTTCCTGAGAGAGTGGAAAATGTTCCCTCCATGGTTTTTTCTACCATTATTTGTAATTGGTTTTCATTGTTTAATTTTATTTCTTCTTCTTATATATCATTTTTCAGGCCAACCTTGACGTCGTGAACTTGCTCTTTGCCCAAGCAATGGTGGCTTAGAGTCCATGGGCCTTTACAAGTAAAACCTAACTTTTTTCTCCTTAATTCATTACACATTTTTAATTCCTTATTTGGATTTGGTGTCTCACAGGGTTGAGGTCCGCTTATTTTTATTGGTCTCATTTGTCTATAGGATTGATTTCTTTGAGGACCACATCCCATTCCCCTAGTTGGATGGGTGACATATTTCTACCTTTTAAGGTTGAAGATTCCAAATATAAGGCCTTATTAATTGCTTCTTGAAGTGTTGATGGAGTAAAAGCTTTGAGCAAGCCTTTTATAGGTTCTATTAATCCTTCCATGGATAATACTACAAGTCTTTTTCAGACATGTGAGAAACCATTACTGCTAGTCTTTGAAATTCTACCACGTATTTATCCACACTATTATTTTATTTTAATAGTGGTAATTACCTAAAATATACCTTAGGATCTACCCTATCAAACCTTTCGATCAATCATTTGGAAAAATCATCATATGAATGGATATGGATATGTCATTGGGTGACCCATCCATGGAACCATCATTCATGGGCTATACCTTCCAGATGGAGAGTCATAAATTTTATGGATTCTTCATCCATCATTGGATGAAATGAAATATAAGTGTCCAACTTGTGTATCAATGCCCTAGCTAGACATTTGTTTGTACCATCAAAAGGTGATAGCGACATTTTGCCTCATGGATGTTGCATATCCTTTTGTCTATTTTGGAGTTTATATTTTGGCCATGATGTGCCTCCATTTTTTCTCATTACCATATAATTTTTTATTGTAATTCCCCTTTGTATTCCCTCAAGAAGTGATTGATATGATTAGAAGCAATTTATAAGATCATCATTAAATGATTTTGGAATTTTTTTGTCTAGTTCTCTCAAAATGAATGTTCGTTGGAAATGTTGATATGATGATGTGGTGTCTATTTTACATTTGAGCTCAGAGATGGATGAATTGGTTTCTAACTTTTGTGTATTGATATTCATCATCATTTTCATGGTATGGGCTATTTGTGGCAAATACTATTTGTGCCACTATATTTGCCAATTATTCCTGGGCTTGGATAAGTTTATCTAAACTCTCAATATTTATATCATCTTCCATGTCTCCTCTTGCCTCCTTAGTTTTAATTCTCCTTTCACAATATAAAATATTCTTATTGTTATCTTGCATATGCTTTTTATTCTACAGGTTGACATGATGGAAAGCTCTACTACCACTACAATATTCCAAATCAGAATACTATGCAAGAATTTGGATTCCTCGAAAATCCTTTTTAAAATAAATATTGATTTTAAACTTGAAATAAAAATTTATATAATAAAATGAATTTTAATTCATTTTTTTTGAATAATAGAGTATTTAATCCTCAAGGGGTTTCATCCTTGGGTTATTTGATAACAAGGGTTTTTATCCTTGAGATCAAGTTACGTAATTAAGGGGTTACATCCTTAAGAGTATTTGTTGATGCTTGTATAAATTTACATGTTTGAATGTATTTGATTAGATGCTTTCCTTCCCATCAACTCGATCAATATAGATACCTTCATAACTTTCCATTCAAATGACATGTCTTCTCCAAAATTTGTGACCTTTCATCAAGTGAATGTTAATGACTAATTAATTAATTAATAATAAATGCCTAATGATTGCTATTTTAATGACTAATTAAATATTAGTGACTGATGTTTAGGTGCTCCATCTATGAGTGATTTGTGTATTAAATGGTAGTACTCCCTTCATGGGCAATTTACTAATTTAAATGGCAATGTTTCTTCTCAACTACAATTTGGTGGAGGGTGTATACACATAATATTTTCAAACTTGATCAATTACTTATGCTTTTTATCTTGCAAGAACTTATCAAGTCTCAATCTCTCTGAGTATATGCCTTAAGGGGTGCACTAGGAAAGGGGTAGGTAGACCATTAGTTCTTCACAAGATTGTTGTCCCTTTTTACCACTTGCTATCCACACACTTGTCTCCTAAAAACCATTTCCCTAAGCTTTGCCTCCTATTTTTACCCTCCTCTAGTCATTTACCATTTTCATTAGCCCTTTCCCTAACCTAAACCCCTTTTCAGTATTTTACATGACTATGTTAGCCACATTGACCTTGTATTATTATTTATAAAAGCTTATTAAGAACTAGGTTGACCATGGCTGACATAGTTCATAACCTAGTTAGTTTTTACTAATTTCAATACTAGGTCGATCGGGTGAAACTTGTCAGTCAAAACTTTTGAAAGGGTTCAGGATTAGATCGAATTATATAAACACATCCATTTCACCATTTTTAGAGAGACAACAAGAGTTAATTATTCATTTGTGCTTCTTTACAATCTTCTCTTTCACCACTCTACTTGAGGAGTCTTAGCTTAGGATTTTTACTTGGATAAGAAACTAGTTTTATGGAGAAGTCTTGGATGCTTTGGAATTTATTATTGATCCTTATAAACCATAAAAACCTCTTACGAAACACCTTTGGCCAAGGGAGAGATTGAGTCTCGATGGGTTCATCTTCCAGGTTAGTATCTCTCACTTTACTCCTCTCTTTAGTAGATAAAAGTAGCATAAGTAATGGCTTTTGAATAATATTGATCTATCCACACATTAGGGTTTTACCTATACATATATTAATTAGGATTCTCTTATGCATGTTTAAATTTATTATTTACTAACCCCATATTGTGTGACAAGTTTTGGTGAACACTAAATTAGACTTTTACTTTACTTGTTAATAGTTTAGTGAATATGAAAACATATGACTTGGTTAGGGTTATTATGTAGTTTTGCTTAATTAGAGGCTTTGGAACCCTCCCTAGTGATATTATTATGGCAAGAGAGCCCTTGATTAGGTCTAGTAGATCTATATTGGTCATGACCTCGATTATCTAATGTATCCCCAATTAGAAGTGTAATTAGGATCTATCTTCTTTGAGCTAGGATTGATTTGTAGATCTGTTGCATTTCTCATTATATACATTCTGGTGAACCCGATGTGAATATAACCCTTACAAAATTTCTTTCATGATTTCATTTCTATCATTTTATTATTTTTTACATTTGTGATAATATGTTGACTAAGCTGGTATAGTTCTAACTCTTATGCATAGGTTTAACACAGTTAGATTAAAATGACTCTATTTTTTCTATTCAGGTCTTCATCAGATACAAGTTACTAGATCTAATAGGTCGACACAGTACTCTTCTTCAATCCCAGATAACAAAGTAAGTTGAATAGGTTGACTTAGTCTTTTAGTCAGTATCCAGATAAAAAACTAAGTCAAACATGTCAAATTAATCTTTCAGTCAACATCCAGATCAACAAACTAAGTTGAATAGCTTGAATTTATCTTTCAATCAACATCTAGATCAACAAACTAAGTTAGACAGGTTGACTTAGTCATCTTATCTTGCTTTAGCACATAGGGTTTTGTAGAACTAGGTTGAACTAGGTGACTTAGTTTACAAAATTTGAAAGCAACATTCAAGGCACTTCAATAGAAAATTTTCAATTCTAATCATCTTCCAACCCACCAAGATTCCTCTCTTTCTCTCTCTATCAATTTAGTACTTCATTACAGTTCTATTTTGTGCAAGTTTGCAATATTTAAAATTGAAATCTTAAAACAAACTAATTAAACTTGGTAAACTTAGTTATATAACCTATCTTTTCTCTAAAAGACTAAGTTGACTTGGTCAAATTTGTTCTTCAAGACTCTTGCTTCTATATAAGAGTAGAGACCTAGTCGACTTTGTTCTATATTGTTTACATATAGTGTCATCTGAATCTACTCTATACCATTCTTAATTTGGGAATTAACGACTATTTGCTAGTAATTAATTCACACTTTCATTTTTAGTTATTTGCATGCTTATATTAGCTCACCTAGTCTAATTATATGGTTTTTCAAATTTCCATTTAGTTATACTATTTTTCTCTTTTTTCACACACTACCAAATCACACAATATTTAAAACACATTTAAAATTTGTCTTTCCAAGGCCTACCTTCTTGGATCTCATCACCAAAGGAGAAGCTGACTTGGTTTTCTGGCCAAGTATAAACACATGCTTAATGGTATATATTGGCAAAGCACCCAACACCCTTATCATTATGGGATTATGAAGTGAGGGGGTAGGGCACAATACCAATCCAGTGCCATTACCAACATAGATCCTTTTTAGTCTAAATGTCCTAAAATCATCTATAGATTGCTTTTTAATTACCTATTTTCAGCTAACTTCCCTATCACACTTAAAATAACACTTTAGAATAATATAAAATCACTTAGGATGACCACTTAGTTAGCATTTACTTTTCAATTGATTGCTTACTCTCTGATCATTGTGTGTTATATTGCAAAAACTTGCATTGACCAGTGTTGGTGCAATATTTTAGGTTGTGTGCCCTAATTATATCATTCTCATTGATCCAATTGATTGTGTGTTTATTTCCACTTATTTATTCAATTATGTTTCAAAATCTTTCCCTATTTTAGCACACTATCATTCTATTTGACACAGTCTCTTACAGACTGTGTTTTCCCTTATTTGCAGTACTAAGTCAACTTGGTCAACCCTGTATCCTCATTAGACTGTGTTTCTCCCTATCTATAGTACTAAGTCAACCTAGTCAACCTTGTATCCTTATTTTTTTCTATCTAATAGTACTAATTCAACCTAGTCAACTCTGTACTCTTCTCAACTCCCGTTTTAGCAATACACAGTCGACCCAATCAACCTTGTATCTAATTGCTAACCCTGGTCTCCTATCTAGATGACTTAGTTCTTTGTTTCTCATTCCTTAAAATTCTTTTTATTTCCTCAAAACATCATGAAATCCCCTATTATAATATTCTTGGACAACTTAAATCCATTGAGACACTATATGGGGTATTCTTTTCTCCCTCTTTTTACCTCCCAAGAGAATGCTCACTCTTGGAGAACCTCTTCCCCTCCTTCATCTATGGATTGTAACATGGTTCAAATCACACCTCAAGATGAAGTAGGTGGATATGATCCTTTTTCTACATATCAAGGAAAATATCATATTCAATCTTTTTGACAAAATGTGGGAGTCATTGATACAAGTCTATCCAACAATCCCACTAGTCATCCACCTTCCAAAAACCCTTCCCCTAATACCAATTTGGGGAGTTATCCTACAAACACCAACCTAACAATTGATATGACTCAACTTATTTCACAAGTCATATAACAAATGAACATAATGAAAACCTCTAACATCTCTCAAATGATGTAATTACAATGTCATTTGATCAATATGGCTAATCAACCATCGGTTCTAAATCCTCAAGCTAATCCAAATTTTATTTCTCCACCTCTTAGAGATGTCTTAGGAAATGTTATTCCTCAACCTATAATGAATAAAAAAATGCTTAAAAATATCCAAAATGAGCCTTTATATCCTTTCATCGTGTCCATTGATATTAGTAATATATATCTAAATATCAAATATGGTGAGACTAAAGACCCTACATCCTTTCTCAAAGCATTTAACAATCTTCATAAAAAGTGGATCCAAACTAATATGTTCCCCACAACTAAAATTCTAGTTAAAACCTTCACTGACGATGAATTAGAATGGTATAAATGACTTCCCCAACATTCCATTTTAAAACTTGAGGATTTAATTAATCCTCTAGTTAAAGAGTTTCAACATAATGACCTTCCTAAAAACTGCCTTAGCCATTTCATCAATGTTAAACAATCTCCCACCAAATCAACTCATGATTTTATCAAACGATGGAATTATCTAGCCCATAAGGCTAACCATAACATGACTAATGACAATTTATTCAAACTCTTTATAACTAATTTAACCCCTTCACTTCAATATAAGGTTTGAAATTTTTCTCATCAAATTCTTAATGAAGCTTTTGACCAAGCCAAATGCCAAGACTTCCTCATGAAGCGATTCAAACCTAATACCAAATTCCTTAAAGGATATTTTCAAAATTATACCAATGCCATCACTAACAATACTCCTCAAACCAAGCTAGGAGTTGCCAAATCTAACAATCCCCCATCTTCCATACCACTAACTATGCAACAAATGAAATAATTATTATCGTCTTCTAAAACCTTTAGTTATCCTAATAATCATCCTAAATGGTATGACCCTAATCAAATTTGTTGGTTCCATGCTGACATTGGTCATTCCCATGAAACTTTTCAAAGGCTTACTAAATTTTCTATCTCCTACATGCTTGGTGATTCGTTCAATCGCGAAGCCATGATCCAACTTTGTCGTCAAGAGTACAACACCACTTCTAAAAAAGGACAAGCTCCCAAAGCTTCTTCTAATAACCAATTTTTTTCTCACATCTAATAATCAACAAAATTCTTAGGATGTTTGTGATATTGATGCTAAATATGACCAATATTATAATAATTCTCAATATGTTAACATAACTAAGGTCAACTATCATTACAAACTAGCTCACAAAAATCCCATCACAAAACCTAAGAAACCATATTTGGAATAACAACTTCTTAAAGAAACTACAACCACTCATTTAACTTTAGAATCCCATGATGAACCACCTCTTTCTTTTGAACCCCCAATAAATTCCACGACTTCAAAATATACCTTACCTTCTAAATCTCACATTGGTTCTTCTTCTAAATCCCGTTGGAACTTTCTCAAAGAAATCAACTCCATGCCTTGTAATATTGCACTTATGGAGTTAGTTTTTACTTCCTTTTATCATCACAAGTTCCTTATGTAACAATTACAAGAAATTAAATATCCATCTCCTATACATGTAAAACCACCCTCCATTAAGCCTCAACCTACCAACGTACATATCATTGAATCCATTTGTCCTTATTCCAAGCCTTCTATTGAATTTACTGAAGAGGACATGATTAATAATGAAATATTTTTCCACGCTGATGATCCACCCCTATTCATTAAGAAATTCCATTAATACTACCCTTATTCATAAAGTTTTAGTTGACAAAGGGTTTGATATTAATGTGACATCTTTGTGGCATATCTAACAACTTGGCTATAATAAGAATCATTTCAAGGAACCCTGCCTCACATGTCATGGATTTGATGAAATTAATCAAAAATTGCTTAATTATATTTGGCTCCCCCTAATAATTAGATTGAAGACCATTCAAAGTAAACTTATGGTCTTTGATTTAACCCTATCTTATAACATTCTCCTTGATCACCCTTGGACTCATAGAATGAGGGCCATCTCTTTTTCTAGTAGCCAATGCATCAAATTCCTACATAATGGCAAATAGTATAAGCATGAGGCCGATCCCAACCCTCGTAGTATTCAACTTCCTAATCTAAAATATTAATATCACATTCCTACCATTCCTACCATAAATAATGCTCCCTTGCCTGAATTCATCAACATCAATCCAGACTTATAGGTCACTCTTGTCGATTCAGATGACGATGAACCTAATGACTTGAAACATACTTGCAATATTACTAATCTACCTCCTTATGTATCAAAGTGTATGCCTCCATTTTTATTACCTCATGATCACACTATTCCTCTCATTGATGAGATCACTAATTTTCCCCCTCCATGCAATGATCAGGAACCTTATTACCCAGAAGATGCCTTCACATGCAATGACTCTAGAGTGGCCAAATTATTCTAAGATTCTCTAATCATGTCTCCATGCAAGTTTAGTGATCTCAGAATTTCACCTTCTGAAACTCCCCCTGAATCTCAAGAATGTACCATTTTTCCAACCTATGATGATAGCTACATCATGACCCAAGCTCAATTTTGAGACTTGGATAGTCAACATTATCAAAAAACTTTAGCTCAAATACATGCTTTCAACTGGGATGTTCACACCATTTCCATGGATTTTGAATTAGCTCCTGACAGTCATGCACCTCCCATTAATTCTCTATTTTTTGATACTCCTTGGGTGGTCAAATAAATCCTACCTTCCAAACATCCAAAAATTCTTGCATCTTCTCTACTACTTATAGATCCCCCATCATTACATATGATTTTCCCCCATTAAAGAAACTAATGATAGACCAATGTCATCTGATCGACCTACTCCTTCCACTCCTAAGATTACATTAGACACCAAGGCCATAGATTTTTGTCAGATACATTTTGAATATGATTTCCATGGTAATCAAATTCTTGATCTTGAAGGAGATGTTGTGTATTATGGACCTCTTCCCACTTTGCCTAGTGATGAAGCTATTCTTGAATTACTTCATGCTTGAGAACCTCAACATTCTTGGTAACATCACAAACTTGGGAACTTTAAAAACAAAGCTCCCCATTTCAACAACCTGAGCTAGAATCGACCATAAAGCTAATCCAATTTATTCTTTACCTAATGCACCTTATCATTTCCAAGATGGTAATGATATGATTATCAAAGAAACTAATTGCATCGAATATGGTACTTTATCATTCCATAAACCTATTATAGTTTCTTGTGAACTCACACCTAAAAAACATGATAAATTTAGCTTAATTTTGGATAAATATCATGAGATATTTGCTTGGTCCTATGAAGACATGCCTGGTATTGACCACAACATTATGGTGCACAATATCATCACTTATGCTGATGCTAAACTTGTGTGCCAAAAGACACAAAAATTTCCACTTGAAGTTTCCAACTTATGCCATAAAGAATTTATCAAACATCTTGATGCTAAGTTTATCAAATCAGTGGACTATTCTAAATGGGTTACTAATATAGTCCCTATTCAAAAAGAGGTTACTATGGCTATTTGTATTTGCATTGATTTTTGTAATCTTAATCTTGCTTGTTCCAAAGACAATTTCCCTCTACCTTCAATATATGCCATTGTCGATTTCCCATTAGTTTTTCTCCTAACATTTGATATCACTAACAACATGACAAAGTATGAAGATTTAATCTTAATCATGAGATATGCCTTGATTTAGATATCCAATACCTACATGATTTAGGAAAATCCCAACACCTTTACCACCAAGTCAATGATGATTACCAATGCAAAAGCGAGAATCTTATTTTTTATCATCAAATCACAACCAATCTTGTTAAAGACTTCATTTATTTCACCATTAAGCCTATCCCTCAAGATCAAAATTCTATTTCCAATTCCCTTACTTCTTTAGCATCTCTTTGTCATCCACACCAAGTTCTTACCGATCCCACTTGTTTTTATCTAAATAAGAAAATCTTCATCTTTTACTCAACCATAAGATTCACTTATCTACCACATTGAGGTCATCACCATTTGACAAAGCCCATGATCATTCAATTGGAACACCACACTTATCCTCCCAACCTCAAGTCTCATGAAAAGACTCGCATTCACAAACATGCTTTTAAGTATATATTTTGATATAAGATCCTATATTATGACGATGTTGAAGGTACCTTACTCCACTGTGTTATGAAAGATGAGGTTCCTCTTCTTCTAAAATAAGCACATGGGGGCATTTGTGGTGGCCACTATAGTAGACATGCTATAACCCTTAAATACTTACGTATGGGATAATTTTTGCCCACTCTTGAAAAATATGCCATCGAATTTGTTAAAAATTGTACCGCTTGCCAACTTTATGATGATTTAATTCATTCACCTCCAGCTGAGATTCAAACTATAGAATCTCTTTGGCCAATCTCCATATGGGGATTAGATCTCATAGGTAAATTACCTCGCTCTTCAGATGTGCATGTCTTTGTAATCACAACCACAAAATATTTTACGAAATGCGTTGAGGCTATGCCCCTTGTTAATGTCACAAGTACTAACATCTCCAAATTTATCCTTAATCAAATCATTTTCTACTTCGGTGTCCCTCACACTATCATTTTAGATAATGATGGTAATTTTAAAAACAAAGATGTCAAACAACTTTGTGATAAATTTAAAATCAATCACAAATTCTTCATACCCTATCATCCATAATGTAATGGCAAAGCCGAAGCCACCAAAAAAATTCTTAATAAAATTTTCCAAAAGATAATTCATGAAACCTGCACATAATTACAGCTTCATCTCTATCCTGCTCTTTTGGCCAATCGTACTAGCATATGCACTACCACTAGGGCAACATCATTCTTTCTAGTCTATGGATCTGAATCACTCATCCCACTAGAAGTTAAACTTCCCTTTCTATATATCTTTTCATGGTATCATATTTGATGAAGAATTATGTGAAGCCTGCCTTCATGCTCTCGATCTCCTTGATGAACATCGTCTTTTGATTTACAACACAATCACCAATACAAGGCCCGTATTGACAAATAACATAACAAAAGAGTTAAAGTTTGTACATTTAATGTTGGTGATATTTTCCTTAAATTAGACTACACTCATGACAAAGAAGGTAAATACACCCAAAAATGGTGGGCCCGTAGTCAAAGATATTTTTGGTCCAAGTACCTATCACCTTTAACCCAATTAAGGCCATGATTTCAAAGAATCTACCAATGCATAAATCCTCAAGAAGTATTTTACCTAAAAAAATCTCTTCTTTCCATACTTTCTATATGTTATCTATCTAACACTTCTTGCAGGATACTTACACGAGTCTTACCCTTTGTAGTAGTTCTCTATTTTTGCAAACCTTAGTCATCTCTTTTGGTCTTTTGGTTTCCCTTTTTCTCATGATTTCCATTGTAAAATTTTGGATAGGACCCAGTCTTCCTCATGATTTATTTATCTTTCTTTTCTCACTTTCGAAATACTTTTTGGCACCCCTTGGGTTTCTCTTATATGAGTTGTAGTGTAAGACCATAGATAGGCCCTGAACTTCCTCACAAATACCATCCTTTTCTTATTTATTTTTCACATGCTTTTGACACCCTCTTGGGTTTCTATTTTATGAGTTTCAGTGTAATACCATGGATAGGACTTGGCCTTCTTCGTAAAATCACCATCTTTTTCTTTGCAATGGCTATGAGTCTTTGATCTTTATTATCATCTTTAAATTTTGTTTCTTTTTGATATATTAAATTTACAAACAATATATGTTACCATGTTTTCCTACATTTCCTTTATTTTTATGATAAGGAATCACATTTCACTATCATATTATCCCTTTCTTTTTTCCTTTTGTCACATTTTTGTGATTTAAAGTAATTCAAATTATTTCATGTTTCATTCCTCTTGATTTCCTTTCTTTTCACTCCACATTAGATAAAATAAGGTCAAAGTCAAGATATCACTTTTATTTCACTTAGATTTCTGAGACAATTAGACACCATGCTCTTTGGGTTCTCTCTCTTATTAACCAAGTCCCAATTATTTAAATGAAAGTCATCCTTAGCACTCATGTTTGGTTTTCCAATTCTGTATGGAGGAGGAATAAAAAAAGCCATCTAGAAATTTAAAAGCCAAATCATTTAAAATAAAAGGAAATGATATACAAAAGGAAACATACAAATTTTAAAAGTCAAAATCACACCAAAAGACATGATTACAAGCACATCTCTTATCTCCAATTGAAGCTCAAACTCCATAGTTGGCCTCACAACAGAACCGAGGTCCATCGGGGTGTAGTAGGCCAATAGATTATAATAGGAGAATTGAAAAAAACTATATGGTGATACCTACTTTCTCATGCAAGTACCTAATATTTAAAATAGATCGATGACTCTGTAAGGGTTCTTAAGGAATGAGGAACATGTTGTGGGAAGGTAGGTCCATTTTAATTTGAATGCATATAACCTTCATGGGATAATTTATGTACTTCATTTTATTGACCTAAGACTTATGTGGTCAATAAAAGTTATTCAGACTCCTTAAGGTTGAAAGTCCTCTTGTTTTGACAAACCTAATTTGAGTGTCTTGACTTCGATCAAGAGTTACTCTCCCTTGGTTTTTCCTTCACTCTCCCCTCCACCCATTTCATGTCCCCCTTGATATGCCAAGTGTGATTCTAAATCTATTTTCCCTTCTTCTATACTTCCTTCTTCTTCACATATTAAAAATTTGTTAGCACTACTTTGTTTTAGTTTTAGAACAAAACAACATATTTGAGTAACTATGGATTACTTTCTTTACGCCGTGGCTTTACATTTTTAGACTTGCTTGATTTCTTTTACTATTTGTTATTATTGTATTAATATTTTTGTAGACACTTGAGTCCATTGCTACTTTCTTATGACTTTTCCATGATTGAGTGAGGTTGGATTATTGCTTATCACTGATCAATGTTGTTTTCCCTTTTATGCACCTTTTTCCATTGATGATTGAGTAAGGCTTATTATTGCTCACTCATCAATGTTGTTTACCATTTTTGATTGCCCATCTTTGTTTAAGGATTGTTAATTCTTTCACATTGATATTTGATTACCATCCCTTTTCACATGTATCCATGGTTTGACTTGATGAATTTTCTTTTCTTACTTAAGGTTTACTTGTTTGAGTTTTTTGATCTTTACTAGCTTGGGATTTTTAGTTACCTAATTTATTCTAAATTTTGATTTGGTCATTTGGTCTAACATAGCACTTGTCAGCCTAACTTACCAAATTTATAAGTACATCCTATCTACATAGCACTAGTTATCTTAGCTTTCCTATGTTTCTTTGTTTTTGCTCTTTAGTTTTATATCCTTAGGTTTATTGAAAGTAGTCGCTATGCCCTCCATGATCAAAACTACAAAAACAACAAATAACCATCCAATGATAAAGGTAAGTCAAGGTATGCATATATTTTACTTCCTTGTTTATTTCCCTTTCCATTATTTACTTTTAGTTATTTTATGATTTAAAATAATTTAACTTTTTTTAGCTTTAGCATAATGTCTTATTATGTTATTTCTCGAATCATCATCCCCTGTTGCACATGAGTGACACATGATGAGATTCAAGTGGGGCGTATGTATACACATAATATTTTCAAACTTTATTAATTATTGATGCTTTCTATCTTGCAAGAACTCATTGAGTCTCAATATTTCTAAGTGCATGCCTTAAGGGGTGCATCAACAAAGGGGTGGGCAGATGATTAGTGCTTCACAAGATTGTTGTCCTTTTTTAGCACTTGTTATCCACTTACATGTATCCTAAAACCATTCTCATAAGCTTTGCCTCCTATTTTGAACCCTCCTCTAGTCATTTACGATCTTTATTAGCCCTTTCCCTAACCTAAAACCCTTTTTTCTAGTTTACATGACTATGTCAAACACATCGACCTTGTATTATTATTTATAAAATCTTGCTAAGAACTAGGTCAGCCATGGCCGACATAGTTCATAACGTAGTTAGTTTTTGTTAATTTCAATACTAGGTCTACCGAGTCGACCTTATTAGCCAAAAATTTTAGAAGGGTTTAGGGTTAGATCTACCTATATAAACACATGCATTTTTCCATTCTTCGAGAGACAATAAGAGTTAATTTTTTTTTAATTTTTACTTCTTTACAATCTATTTTTTTCTGCCACTCTACTTGAGGAGTCTTAGCTTAGGGTTTCTACTTGGAGAAGAATCTAGTCTTATGGAGAATTATTGAATGTTTTGTCCTTTCTTAGTGACCCTTATAAACCACAACAAACTTTTACAAAGCACCTTTGGCCAAGGGAGAGATTGAGTCTTGACAGGTTCGTCTTCTAGGTAAGTATCTCTAACTTTGCTCCTCTCTTTAGTAGATAGAAGTAGCATAAGTATTGGCTTTTGGATAATATTTCTCTCTCCATGCATTATGGATTTACCTATACATAAAATAATTAGGATTATCTTATGCATGTTTAATTTTATTATTTACTAAGCCCATGTGGTGTCATAAGCTTTAGTGAGCACTAGATGAGATACTTTACTTGTTATTAGTTTAGTGAATATGAAAACATAGGACCTAATTAGGGTTGTTACATAGTTTTGCTTGACTGGAGGCTTTAGAACCCTCCCTAGTGATATTATTGTGGTAAGAGATCCTTTGATTAGGTCTAGCAGATCCATATTGGTCATAACTTCTATTATTGAATGTATCCCTAATCGAAAGTGTAAGTAGGATCTATCTTCTTTGAGCTAGGATTGATTTGTAGAACAACTGCATTTCCCATTGCATATAGATGGAATATTACAAAGTTGGATAAGAAAATGTAAAAATACATTTTTATGGGATAAAGAGTTGAAAGCATATCAACTCATTGATCTAGAGATTATGAATATACTTATAAGTAAGGATGTAGTGTTTGATTAGAAAGGTGAAATCAGTTCATATTCCACATAAAAATCTGATATAGGCACCAAACTTGTAAACTTTCTAGATGAAAATGTGGAAATAAGGGTAAGCCAAAAGCTCCAACACCACCAAATACTACTCAATATATACCTAAATGGTATACAAGTACAATTCAAGATGCAAAACTAGATGGACCTCCAAACACTTCATCTATAAGATTGAGGACTTGTAGTATGGCTCATGCAAAAGTAAATTTGGCCTTAATGAGCATAGTTGTAGAAAAATTTGAGCCCTCCATAGTTCATGAATCCCTAGATGTAGAATATTAGTTTCTCATGAATAATAACACATGACAGTTTATTGATCTTCCACTAGGGAAGAAACCTATTAGATGCAATTGGGTCTTTAAGACCAAATACAAAGTAGATGGAAGTATATAAAATCATAAGTCAAGATTCATAGAAAAGGGTTATGCTCAGAAAGAAGGTATCATAGAAAAGGGTTATGCTTAGAAAGAAGGTATAGACTATGTGGAAACTTTTACTCCTATAGCTAAGATAAAGACAATCAGAATGATAGTTTCAATGGTTGCATAATTTGGATGGAATGTTCATCAAATGGACATTAAAAGTGCCTTCTTAAAAGGATATTTATAAGAAGAGCTCTACATGACTCAACCAAAAGGCTATGCCACACTAGGGCAAGAGTAGAAGGTGTGTAGACTCATAAAATCTCTATATGGTCTCAAATAGGCTCCTAGAGCTTGGTAAATAAAAAATGATGAGCATCTCGTAAAGCTTGGATTTTAGAGGAATCTATATGATGCCAATATCTACCTAAAAAAGTAAGGGGGAGATTGCTATTATTGTGAAATTTTATGTCGATGATCTAGTCATCACTGGCAGCTTAGTGAAGATGATTGATGCAACAAAGAATTATCTTAATCGATTATTTGACATGATAGATCTTAGGATACTACACTACTATCTTGGCTTGGAAAAAGGGTAACACATATTAGTGTCTTAGATGAAGTATACCAAGACATTTATTGAGAGGTTTTTGATGATGGATTGCAAACCAATGGTTACACCTATAGAGACTAGACTTCAGCTATCTCACTTAGATCCATCACTGCTAGTAGATGCCACTCTATATCACCTGTTAATTGGGAGTCTCATCTACCTCACATACACTAGGATAGATATTAATTATGCTATCAACTATCTTTCTTGGTTCTTATAGGATCCAAATGTAAGCCATTGGAAAGTAGCTAAGTGGGTATTTAAATATATTCGAAGAATAATAGATTATGGCCTAGCATACAAGAAGAATGATATGTTATTATTGATAGGATACATAGACATAGATCATGCAGGTTTAATCAATGATATAAAATACACTTTAGGTTTTGTATTATTTTTGGGATCTAGTCCAATCTCATGGGGGAGTAAAAAGCAAAACTTTATTTCTTGTTCTTCTACTGAGGTAGAGTATCACACTACAGGAGAAGATGTCTACAAGGCAATATGGGTATGTTACATACTAACAAGATTGAGAGTTTCATAGACTTGGGAAATAATTATAAACTAGGACAATTAGGGTGTTCTTAAACTTGTTTATAATCTAGTGTTTCATGAATGCTCAAATATCTTAGTGTTATAAATTTAGAATATTGTTTATCTAAGTTTGAAAGTTAATTATCTTGTTATAGATCTTTTTATCACCCTTGTGCTTATTTATTTTATATTCTTAACCATAGATTATTTCACACATTTAAATTTAGGGTTAAAAATTTAGTGAACCTGACCATTGGTCTCAAAGCCCTAGATGGCTTAGGGTTTTTTAATTTTTCCTATAGATTTTGATTTCTAATCTTTCGAAGCTATCCAAAAATTTAAAAATCATATTTTTTTCCTTTTCTAAAAAATCATGTTCAATATGGAATATCTCTTAGTTACTTCATTTTTTAGTAAATAATAATAGTTATTACTTATTATGTTTCATATATAATGAAAACAATAAAATACCAAAGGTGCCCTAAATCTAATCACTTCAAATCGCATAAATCTTGACATACCTCTTATTGTTATAATGTTTACAATGAGCTCTTACCTTTTACCACAAAGTGACAAAGGGAATGCATGAAACACCTATGTTCTCCCTCCTATAATACAAATTGATCCAATGATGTTATTGCTAAAACATCACTCTTGGACTTATTACATCACTCTGCCCATTACAAGGATGTTATTTTAGATGCATTTCACATAACCATACTACCAAGTAATGTGGGGCCACCATATGTTACCTTGGTGTTAAGCTCCATCAAATGGGTTGAGCATAATATATGCTTTGAGCAAGAATATTTACCACCTCAACATATTTTAAATTGTTATTTACCATTATACATTCAGGCATGTGTGTACAATAAAATAGTTAAGAGGGTACTCATGGATAACAATTGGGGCTCAACATTTCTAGCATATATTTTCTTTCCTTACTTGGAATTTGGGATAAATACTTTTAATCTTCAAGTATGAGCTTCAAGGGATTTGACAACATTTCAAGCCAAGTATTAGGGAAAATAACATTGAATATTATTGTGGGACCCCATACATTACCTACTTTATACCAAATTATACCAAATGTTTTAAATTGCAACATAATTTTGGGATGACCTTAGATACATGAAATATATGCGGTCTCATATACTTTACATGCATGCCTAAAATCAAATATCAAGGATTTATTTGCATGTGTCCAATGAATAATGATCCATTCAAACATTGCATGATGGTCTAGTAAATGAATACTCCTACACCATAATTACATGACTATGAATTTGGTTTTCAATATTTACTAAAATATGGGTACAAAGGAAAAGGGTTGGGAAAAAATGATCAACGTATAGCCCAACTCATCTCTACTATAAATCATAAGAATTGACAAGGCTTGGGATTTCATAAAAATCCACAAGTCACAAACAAACTAATCCTAGTGAGCCTTGTTTTCTAAAGGCAAAATTAGAATGTATGCATGTAATTAATTATACTACATATCTCAAATCGATAAACCTTCATTTAACTTCACCATAAATTTTGACATTGGATGAGTTCTTAAATGATGAGTCATTGCTAGAGTATTTGGGGGTATATGAGGATCTCTATTTATTCTATCCTAAGAATAGGTTTCCTCATGCCACCTATGTTCATGCTTAATTTAGTGATAACCATGTTACCAATGTCCCACATGATGCACTATAACTATACAATATAACTAGGGAAGCTAAATATCCTCGATCGGTACTACTTAATACAATGATGCAACAAGCTGGAGAAAAAACCTATAGACAAATCCTACATGATTTCCTAGAATTATTTGCTTGGGATTACTCATATATGCTTGGGATAGATCCATTAGTTTTAATGCACAACACATTTTACACTATCAAGATGTAAAACCTATGAAAAAAAGATTCACAAAATGCATCCTAAAGTTACTTTATTGGTAAAAGATGAGATTCAAAAAGCCTTAGATGTGGGATTTCTAAGAGCTATTACACATTTTGATTGGGTTTCTAATATTTTACATGTTACCAAGCCTAATAAAAACATTCGTTGTTGGATGAATTATCATGACTTAAACAAATCTTGTCCAAAATATGACTTTCCATTACCTAACATCGATATGATTATTGATTTTACTACTAGATATGAGACCTTTTCATTTATGGATGATTTTCTAGATATAACCAAATAAAAATTAACCGAACAAATCAGGAAAAGATGACATTTACTACTCCTTGGGGCACATTTTATTATATTATCATGTTTTTTAGACTCAAAAATGTTGGAGCCACCTACCAAAGGGAAATGACACATTTTTCATGATTTCATTCATAAAACTGTTGAATACTATGTCGATGATTTAATCACAAAATAAAAACACTAAAAAGATCATGCTAGTAATTTATGATAACTATTTGAAAGATTATACAAACTCAATGTGTGATTGAATAAAAAATGTGTTTTTGGGTTATCCTCCAACAAGATTCTAGGATACATAATTTCACAATGAGGCATCGAGGTTGATCCAAAAAAAGTAAAATTTATTGTTGAAATGCCATTACCAACCAACCTAAAGCAGTTATGTTGTTTACAAGAAATAATTGAAGCCATTCAAAGTTTCATCGCTCAATTAACTGAGAAAACAATTATTTTCAAGGGTTTGTTGAAATAAGACACAAAATTCATATGGGATGACATTTGTTAACAAAGCTTTGATAAAATCAAATAATATTTATCAAACCCACCAGTGTTCATGCCCCCTATACTAGACAAACCATTAATCCTTTATATCTCAACCCCTCATGAGGCCCATGGGACCCTACTAACATAATATAATGATGATAGTAAAGAATATGCAATCTATTACATTAATCATCAAAAATTTTGTTTGCTATGAAAAAATTACAACACTACCTTCTCAATAATGAGGTCCATATTATAATAAAAGAAGATACATTAAAATTTATTATGAACAAAACCCACCTAACAAGCCACATTTACAAATGGGTGATGAAGTTTACCAAATTTGATCTGAAGTTTATATGTCAAAAATAAATAAAAGGTTAAGTTATAGCTGATCAATTAGTTACAGCTCCATTGCCTGATCCTTTTCCAATTATCGAGGCTTTCTGTGATGAGTTCAAGGCATATAATGTATCTACAAATCCATGGACAATATTTTTTGATAGATCCAGATATAGGACAAGAGCAGGTGTATGTATCATATTTTACATACCTGAGGGTAAACACATGCCATTATTTTATGTATTGGCTTTCTCTTGCACAAATAATTTAACTAAGTATGAGGCCTTAATAATCAAATTATCAATAACGCAAAAGCTTCATGTCAGGAACCTTCAAGTCTTTGGTGACTCTCATTTGATTTTTAATCAAGTTATAAATCATTACCAAACAAAAGAAGCACATTCACTGCCATATAAAGAAATTATGGATCAACTAAAAGAAACATTTAATACATTCTCTATTGACAATATTCCATGCAAAGATAATTGCCATGCAAATGTAATGGCTAGTGCAACATCCTTAATGCCTTTTGACATCAATGATGATTCCATAAAATTTACCATACAATAATTACATAATCCTTCCATTTATTAGATAAAATGGATGCCTTAATAGTTTTCGTTATTACTCATAACCTATAAATATAAAATGGTATAGTGATATATATAATTTACTATATAGGGATTACATACCATAACACTTCACATGGACTGATAAACGTGAATTATAATTAGAGGCACTTCATTATGTTATTATTGGAAATGATTTATTCAATTAAGGTTTAATGGGAAACTACTTAGATGTTAAAGCAAATAGGAAGTATGAATCACACTCTTAGAAATACATGATAGTGAGTGTGGTGGACATTTTAGAGGCAAGTCCATATCCCAAAAATTATTATGCCAAGGTTATTATTGGCCTACCATGGAATAAGAATGTATTGAGCATTCCAAATTATGTTTATAATGACAAAAATATAGTAATTTAAACTTTGCACCATCTCACGGGTTACATTCTATTGTATCACTATGGCCTTTCTGTTTATGGGGATTTGATCTGATTGGGAAAATAAACCCCGTATCTATAGGTGGACACAAATTTATAATCATAACTATGGAATATTTTGCAAATTGGGTGGAAGAAATTCCGCTTGACTTTACCATAAGGGATGGCATATGCAGTTTTTTGATGACCAATATTTTTTACTACTTTAGCATACCGTTAGTTATTATTATTGATAATGGATCATCATTAAAAATAAAATAATGAAATGATTTTGTAGAAAATACAAAATCAAACATACCTTTTCTACACCATATTATCCATAAGGTAATGGACAAGTAGAAGCAATCAATAAAACTATTGTAAAAATACTTAGAAACATGGTTGACTAATACAACACAAAGTAGCACCAACAAATGGTGTATGCCTTACGAACATACCAAACTAGTGTCTGTATACTTAATCATGCTACACCTTATGCTTTGGTTTATTGTATAGAGGAAGTTTTACCAATTAAACTTGAAATACCTTCCTTGCACTTTTATCTCTAAGATATTATAAAAGATAATGAATACCACAAAAATTAATCGCATCAATTGGAATAGTTGGGTGTAAAATGCACACATACTGTTGAACACTTACGAGTCTATCAAGATTATGTCAAGATAACATATAACAAAAAGGTTTGGCCACATGAGTTCATTATGGGTGACTTGGTACTAAAATAAAATAAAAATAATAATAATTTAGAGAAAAATAAGAAAGGCAAGTTCAAACCAAATTGGTTGGGGCCATTTACAGTTACAAAAAAATTGGGAAAGGGCATGTACCATAGAGCTACACTTTAAGGAAAATTTATCAAAAACTCAATGAACATTATGCATTTGCGTAAATATCTTACTTGAAATATTCTAAAAATACTAAAAAAAAAGTTTCAAAAATTAAAAAATAGACATCATTTTCATATATTATTAGCTCCTTGGCATCTATGTTGTTGGTTCCATGCCGGTAGATAACATATCATTTATTTTTATATACACATATATGTTTCACAAATCTTTTGAGTGTGATACAGGCATATCCAAACACATGATATATTAATATACAAATTTTGGGCCTTCCCTCTACTCATGTTATCAATATGTTGGGGGCATCCTTTTCTTTGATCATGATACACCCATGTTACAGTATTACATTATCATGTTTGATATTATATACTTACACATGCCTTTATCCATGCTTAAATATTTTACAACGTACTTGATAGGTTATGTAATTAACATTTTTTGTTAACACATATATCCAAGGACTAGTATGATATGCTCATGTTGGTTAATTATGACTTCATGCTTTCCTTTTAACACTTAATTGAGTGTGCTCCTTCCTTGATATTGTCTTTCATTGTATTACTTATTCGAGCATTTGAATATGCTTCATTGATTATGGCCTTTGTGCCTATGTTTGCCTATTTTGACATTTGAATATGTCTTAGTTTACTATATATGGACATTTAAACATGTTTTTTTAATGGATTTTAGACATTTGAATCAGTCACGTCCCTTTGATTATGCATAATTTGAACATTACCATTATATCCAGTCTCTTTGGACCATTGCCTTTTGTCTTGATTTTGAGTGATCTTGTGTGTGTGGTTGATTACTTGTTGAACTTATATTATTACTATCTAGACATTGCCATGATTTACATCATCCATCTTAGGATTTAATGTGATCACATACTATGTATCTCATTGTTATATATACCTAGACATGTTGCTCCTATATACTACATGATCCATACACAAATTATATAGTTATCTTATCCTTTTATGGTAAGGTAAATACCAATTTCTACTTACCCTCACCTTGAAAAGGGGGGCATATCAACAGGGGCATGCCATAGAGGCATGACTTCCACACCATAATTTCATATTTTAGTGGGGTATGCTAAAAATGCATGACATCCACACTTATCAATAATCACCATTTTTAGATTGTAGTGGTGGCATGTTATGGAAACATGTTCTCCAAATGTACACTCATTTTATGATTCTTTAGATTTAGTGGGGGCATGTCATGGGAACACGTCCTCCACACTTTCACATATTTTAAAAATTTGCCAAATTTCATAATTATATGATTCAAATACACATTTTTGGCAGCATTCTATACATTGGTACCATTATTATACCCAAGTTTTAGGTTGAGACATATATGAGGTGCATATGCAATGCAAAGGGCACCTTAAGTTATAAAATTAAATCAAATTTTAGATTTCAAATACTACCATGGACTGTTATCATACCTAAGATGGACTTATATGAAATTTATTGAGTCAATCTATTGCACTAGTTGGTTCACCATTTGGCAAGGTTGAGGTGATCAAATCACTCAAATTTTATGAAGTTATAAGTTTGACTTGTTTAAATCATCTAGATTCACTAGATATATAGTGTGAATTGATTATATCACTCACATTTGGTAGGATATAAGTATGATTGGGTTACACAATTGAAATATGCTTAATGATCATGTGGAAACTCACCTTTTCGCTAAGGTTGGTGGTATGTTGTCCTCAAATATATATGTGTGTGTGTGTGTGTGTGTGTGTGTGTGTGTATATATATGTACTTGCAGGTTTATAAATTATCTTAATATCAGCTCTAGATATTTATAAGAAAACATCTCTTCAAATTGAATTACAGAAGGCAAGATGGTTGCATCGATACATAGGTGTACTTCTAATCTTGCTCTCTTTACTTTCAAGCATTTAAAATTATTTCAATTTCAGATTATATGTACTAATTATTTACTATAACATGCTCTTGGTTGTAAGTCAATCACCAACAAAACACTCAAGTTAGACTCACACAAAGGTAAGATGTGTTATACACACCCAAGTACACATTTATTTCTTTTAAACTATCAATTTCATTACTATATTAAGGGGGTGAGATATAGACATTAAATGTAAATTATATATCACTTCAGTCTTATATAATTGGAAAACACCTATCTTGGTTGAACCCTTCAGTTCTAAGACCTTCCCACTACCAAAAGGCTCGTGTTCACTCTCTTTGTGCCAAATTGATTCTCTTAATCTGACCACTATTATTTAGATGACTAGGCCTTCTATAATGTGCAAAATTCTATAAATATGATTATTATCACTCTTCACAAGTTTTATACCTGTACCTATTTTCAAACTTCTTGACACTTGCATCCCAGTTAAACACGTACATGGATGTTAGTGTGCATGTTAAAACTAAATGTCAGGTGCCCTAAAGTCATTTAATTTGTAAATAAAACATATACTAAAGGTCAACCTAAGTGATTTAGTGTGAGATATTTTAAAAAGGGATTAGTATATATACAAGATCAACCCTCATTAATTCCTCGCCTAGCAACTCATAAGATAACTTACCAAAAGCACTTAATCAAGCATTAAAATGAGAAAATATTCCTTATTTGTCTCTATTTTCATATCAATCATATGAGCAATATACCCATAGGTTTGAAGTACTAAAGGAGCATCCAATGACCCATATTTTCCAAGTTACAAGCTAGGTCAGTCTATGTACTTACTTATCACATATTGCATCCTTATGTCTACACAATATAACATGTAAGGGAGAACTAATAAGTGTGAGGCCCTATTTGGAGTATTGACTATGTAGGTATCACCTATTGATAGAGGGATCCTTGGGGTAGCTTGAGACTATGTTCCCACTAACCCATTTCTCACACTTTCACTCCAAGGTTGAAGAATCTAGGGTTTGGTCATTTGACAAAGAGAGAAAACATGTGCGCACAATCTAAATACACCAAAAGAAAAGTGATAAAAAACTAGAAGGCTCCACATGGTGGTATCCAGATCTAATCACTATTTTATACTAGACACCTACATCCAATGTGGATAGTAGTATTGATACAACTGTGTAGATCTGATGCAAGTGTCTAAGGCCACATAATGAAAAATTATAGAATCTTACAATTATTCAAGAATCTTGATCCATTCCACTTATGACCTATTTCAGCGTAGATCTATAATGCATAATGAACCAATCAAGTACTCTTATTCTCAATTTATTATAATATCAATCAATAAATATAATTTCTATTTTTGGCATATCTCAGTATTATAAATTCAAAATATTGGTTATCTGAGTTTATAAATTAATTGGAATACTATAGATATGTTTATCACCCTTGTGTTTATTCATTTATATATTATTAACCTTAGGTGATCTCACACATTTAAATTTAGGGTCAAAAAAGTTTAAATACTTAGTTATTTGATAATTACTTTAAAGATGATATTATTCATGCCATCTCCATTCACCAAAAATCCATTGGTTTCCCTTACATACACATCTACAAATGGAATAGGAGTTTTGATTTAGCATCTGAAATTACTGGTGTAGTTATTATGCTGAGACAATTAGCTTCAAGATTTATTTCCTCTACTTTAGGGGAGTTTAGATCCTCTACTTCTATGCGTGAAAGAAATATTTTCTTTGCATGGCACTCTACATTAGAGTGGTTATCAGTTTTATGTTTTTTGCATCATTTACTTGTCTTACATTCTTTGAACTTGGATAAATTAAATTTCTTATTTGGCTCAAAATTTATTTCACATGTTTCTTTCATCTTGGATTCTTCCTCAATGGTTTTCATGTAGTGATAAGCTTCTCCCATCATCTTAAAATTAGCCAACTTGATTTTGGACTAAATTAATCTTTGGAGGCTATTGCAGTACTTGATGACTCTATGATGTTCTAACTTGAAGGAGCCTAATTTTTATTATAGGTTGTGAAATGTATCAATGTGTGCTTGGAATGGTTGATCATTCCCTTGTGGCATTTTTTGTAATTAAATGTAGTTGTCTACATAGACATATTTAGTATAATATTCATCTTTTAAGGCTTCCAATAGTTTATCATGAGTTATCTTAGACTCATATTTTATTCTTTCTTTATCCCATATAGTGTGTGCTTGCCACCACTTTTTTATGGGTGAAGATACTTGTATAAGTGTAATCTTAATATTATCTTTATCAAAAATTTCATTCATAATTTTTTTTGATGGTAACTTATATAACCAGTTATCTACTGCATATAAATTATTTTTACCCACAAACACATGAACATCTAGATTTACTTGAATCCTAGGGGGCACTCGACCACTAAATAATTTACCAAATGTGTAGGTCGATAGGAGCACACATTTGAGGATTTGAGTGAACTAGATGAATATAAATCTTTGTTATACTTGAAGAGTATTGCTAATATCATTCTTGATGATTGTGTGGACATTATATCATGTTCATTATATTTTAGCATCTAAAATTTGATGAAATAATATAACAAGTAGTTTGAGTGACCTTATTATTTGACAATGGGATCATATACTACCCATCTAGATCCTCATTCAGAGTGTTGTTCCCTAAACCTCTTATGATTCATATACTCTAGACTTATTTGATGGGTCATAAAAGATGATTTATTACTCTATTACCAATGATTTGGAATATAGGAGGTTTAGGGAACAACACTCTAAATGAGGATCTAGATGGGTTATATGTCTAGGTGAAAGCAATATTTTTTAATATGGAGTATAGATAAATCAATATAATTGGAATATAAATTAAATTAACTTGTGCATTTTATACATGAAAAACTCTTGAGAAATATGTTTGGCTATCTACTTTACGACTAACTGAATTAATGTTACACACACACACACACACACACACACACACACACACACACACACACACACACACACACACACACACACACACACACACATTATAAACTCATTAAGGATATATAACCATAATGAAATTTAAATCATTTGAGTGACCAAGTGTGACTCTTTACCCTTTGATGGTTATGTTTCTTGACCTCAAAATGTTTAGTATGCTGACAAGTGTTATATCATGGAAGGAGATTTGTGAGTGCCATTAAGTCTTGCACATAGGTTTGAAGTTGCACACAAGTTTGTGGATGATGCACAAAGATTGTGTCCATGGTACATGTTAGTATAGTGCTACAAATGGAAGATAAAGTTGTGTTATGCAGAACTACATAGCTATTTTGCATGAAATTGTGAGGCTATCCTAAATGGTATTTGTGATTGATTATCCAAATTTTGGTTTAAAAAATTTCATATAAAAGTGAGCACTGCCACTCAACCCCATAATGGCCAAGCCTTAGAAACTTACACACTCCATGCCTTTCAAGTGGAGTGTGCATTGTTATCCTTAGGTATATAGGGCATAGATTCGATAGTCACTCAAATTTGGTCATGAATACTTGATAATGTCAATTTATGCCCTGTTTCACTTTAATTAATTTGAGTACTTAATTTAGACCTATTTTTACACATAACTCTATCTTTAATAACAATATGGATATATTTATTTTTTAAATTTTTATTTGATGCCTGTATAAATGTTCTAACTACTGAAAACACGTATAAGAATTCATATAAACATGCTTAGACCCAAAATTCACACATTTAATTTAAGGACAAAAACATCCAGTAGGGCAAAATAGTGGCAAAAATTCTTGTCCCATATGAGACATTCTTGTCCTCATCTCTTTTAACAATCATTTTAAAAATTTGGACTCTCTCTTATAGTTTGGTTCATATTTTTAGTATAGGTAGTGTGAGGTTTTCCCCTTTTGGATTGTAATTTCTATCACTTGGAAATTTCAATACAAAGGCATACTTACACTATTGCATATTGAGCAAAGCTTCCATATTCTTCCCAAATATGATTTTAATCATTTAAAATAGTCCCTATCCAAATTCCAAATCCTATTTTATCCAAGTGAAAGCAAATCATGATCAAGTATGTAATCCATATCTAGATGCATGTATATATAGTCAAACAAACACAATTACACAAAGCAATTTAAGTGAGAGATTTACATGGGATTAATTTTCTTCTTTAGAGTATTATATACATATGCAATGATCAATCATCATTGGGTGACTGGGGTTATTTCAGACGATTACACTCTACCCTTTTCTATTTGTAGCTTTTTTAGCATTGCAAACTTTTCCTATTAGTATTTCAAATTTGAATGTCATTTTCAGGTCTTTCACACACATCTGAAGGTCAAATATATACACATAGACCTAATTTTCACTGTCACAAATGATTGTGACTTGAGTTTATTAATTTTCAATAGAGGACAAGATAAAATAACTCATGACTAAGTGGAAGTCGATCTGTCCCAAGTTAGATGATTATGTCCATCATTTTTAGCCTCAGTCTATGTGCAATTAAATGGTTAGTTCATGCTTTTTAATTTCAAGTGTTTGTCATCTTCACATAATTAGATCTCAAATAAAAAAGACAAGTTTTTCATTTCATTCATAGTTAGTCCTCTTTCATTCGATTGTACTTTATAGAATTTGGTTGTTTGCTTGTTCAAAGTTGATTTACGACATTTTTTTATATTCCACTCAATTTATCTGAATTAGGGTTAGTTCACTTATTAATTTGAATTTAGATAAAACATATTAGTGAACTAACATTTTTTTTTAAAATATTGGTTCAAACATTTTATCTTGGGGTTTACATAACTTTTAGAATATTCAACACTAAAATAATTTTCTTTTGACCTTGGATCTAAATCTAACACTAAAATAACTTGATTATAACCTTAGATTTAATTGTTGACATTGAAAGTAATTTGTTTTGGCCCCAGATCTGATATCTAAAGTTAAAAACACTTTATTTAGACCTTGGATTATAAGGTAATTTACTAATATGCATACACAAAAAAATTGCTTTATAGAATATCAAGCTCATTTTTCTATTGTTTTCATTTACAACAAATATGGCTATATTGGATGCATTTTTTTATGTCAATTTTTTCTAGTTTATATTACATGTTGTCTTACCTTGATAAGAAAAATCACTAACACTCATGTAATAAAATGAAACACATCACACACACTCTTAATGTAAAATTTGTAAATTCAAGCATGACATATGAACAAGAGAATTTATACATTTAGAATGTTATTGATCTTACTCATTAGAAATCTTAAGTGAGAATAAATTCTTGTTATTGTAACATTCAATCAAATATTTTATCAGTTACTAATATATGATAAAAGGCATGTTTGATTCCATTGATTACTTCTATTATCCCTCCTAAATATTGTGATAGCTAATTTCCCTCAAACCAGGTCCATGTTGTCAATATTTTAGTTCAAGGATTGAATAATTAGATAATAAGATCACAAAAAAACCATATCATGATAGTGTTAATCATATATCTCCATCCTTGTCTAGTTATTTTGTGCTTACAAAGTAACATACATATACAAATTTTGATTCAAAAAGTGTACAAAAGGCTAACAAGAGTTTAAGTGAGATTATATTAGAAATTCTTTGAAACAAGTTGATCCCATTACCTCCTATGCATCTTATAAAAATATCAAAATTCTATTTTACATATCATAGAATGCATAGGCATCATATAGGTAGGTTTTGGGCTTTGAAGAACAAAATACAAAGTATTATGTATAGTGGTGATCCTCTAATATATAAATCAATTAAATATATTACTCACATTATGATTGCATCTCCTCAAAACAAGTACAAAAGGAATAAAAGAGAAAAAATAGATATAAAAGAGAAAATTTAAATAAGAAAGGTTAGAAAATAAAAATGATGAAAAAGTAAGGCTATAAAAAGAATAATTATAAAGGAATAAAAGAGCAAAAATAGATATAAAAGAGCAAATTTCGATAAGAAAGGTTATAAAATAAAAATGATGAAAAAGTAAGGCTATAAAAAGAATAATTATAAAAGGAACAATTACATAATCAAAGGAAAAAAATTAAAAAAGAGAAGTTACAAAAAGGACAATTATTAAAAGAGAAGTTGTAAAAACAAACTCACACTAATAAAGAAAGTTTATTTAAGAAAGGTTTCTTAACAAAATAGGTTCAAAAGCAAGAGATACCTAAAATAACTAATGTTACAAGTGTGATTTGAAAGGAATTAGCCAAAAAATGTTCATAATATATAAAGTCTTCGCTTCTTAACTCCATCATAGATAGAAATAAATGCACTAATGTTGGGATTGCATCCTTTTGTGAAGTCAATATATGTAGCATGACACTTCTCCAATATCTTATGATAGCCAACACTTGGGTAATCTTATTGGGACTCAATATTATAGTGGATCCATTTAGTTGTTGATAACACTTGGGTCAAAAACATGTTCCCTTATATTACACATTGACCCTACCTTGAATCAATGCAATGCAAAACTAGGAAGATCGTGGATGTGAGAAATGCGGGCAACATTGGGTAAAGATAATGACTATGTCACATTTGAGCATGAAAGTTCAATGGTTAAAATTACAAGAGAGGAGAAATCATTAGAACACGAATACACAAAGGAACATATTTATTTAGTTAACATTCCAACAAAGATAACTAGTACTATCACAATAAAAGCACACTATACAACACATATAGCAAAGCAAAAAAAATTATAAATTTCAATACCACAATATGGCGCAGTTGGTTTTTCATATAGAGATGTAAAAGATGATCACATAGAAAATCAAAATTTTAAGAGCAACCTAAAAAATTAATAATCTATAATGGTGATGATTATATTGATGATTACAATTCTAATTATACAGGAGATTGATATGATACTCCAAATGACAAAAAGATTACATGTGGCCATCCCCTCAATGAGATTATTGGTTAGCATGTTGCATTTTAAAATATTCTAAATTTTTTTAAAAAAAATAAAAAATAAAAAATGTGATTATACATAGCGTCTTGACTGTTGCATCATGTTCTTCTAATACTTGCCCATGCGATCAATTTGATCAATTCTTCTGAGCCCTTGACTCTTACTAAAGTTTTGGCCTCTTAGCTCTTTTTTTTCGCTTTCTAGATTTGAGCAATTCAAAATAATGATCTTTTATGACATTTACCTTGTTTTTACATTGTAGACTAAAAAATTACAATTTATGACAAGTATGGTATTGACCATTAAGGGACAACACCAACTTACATACCGTCCTTAGTTGGTTGATCATGTCTTAAGCAAATTTTGATTTAAAAAAAAAAAAATTGGACACATAGAGCGTTAATATCACCAATTTTTAGATATTTCACCCATTACCAATATGCAAACCAGTGCTTATTATTTTAAAATATATATTTTCTTATGTTATATTATTCATACAAGCTACATACTTTAATAAGTGTATAATTAATAAAATGGGGATGCACAATTAGTCCTTTGCATACTTATTTTTTCCCATATGTTTTCAACTACAATCACATAAATAAACATATTTCTCATACATGGCCATGCCATAATTTCTAGTTCATAATTCACATTGACCCATGTCATGGATTGTTTAGATCTCTCTATTTTATTATAATTTTGAACCTACTGTCTATTACTAGTTTCTTTGTTTCTGGTTTCAAAACTTAAAAAATTATTAAAAAAATTAAATATGCAAAAATACAAAAAAAATTGAAAATATTTTAAAATCCAAAATCAAGACATGAGCATGATTATACATCTAGTTCACATCATTGTCATATTTTACTTATCTCATGGCTAATAGATAACATACTATTTTTCTATCACACATGCATTTCACTAGTATCCATTAGTGTTATGCACAACATACATATTTCACATGGATGAAGGTGTTGGAATTCCCTCTACCGATAAGCCTTGCTAAACTGGGAGCATCTTTTCTAAAGATTACAATATTTGAATGTGTCATCATTATATTACTCCTATACTATTTATTTATACACTCTTCAAAAATGTCTTGCTAACATCTCTATCTTCCATTGTGTACATATATATACTATTTGTTAAGATATGATCACATTGTATATACATGGTGTAGAATACATTCCTAGTTCTATGCTTCATTGATTCTATTACTTGGACATAGTAGATTAAATATTGCTTATATATTATGTATGGCAATTGGCCCTTGTGTGTAAATTGCTTGAATATCTCCATGAGATCTTTTTTGGTATGTGTGACATTTGAACATGTCCATTACTTGTGGCATTTGGTCCTTTATTTTGTGCAACATTTGAATATGTCCCTTATTTACAACATCATCCATTTCCTTTGTGTGTGGCCTTTGGCCTTATATGTGTAACCTTTACTTATGTGAACATGTCCCTTATATGTGTATTTTGGCCTTATTGTATGACATTGAATTTTTTGTGTTTGTGTGTTTGTTGATCTTATTAAATTTAATGAGCATCATGATTTGTATGATGCACTAACTAATGCATAGGATACTAACTCTACATTCTATTACTATGACCTTCAATGATACATTTATATATGCCTTGTCTCATACATAACATAAATAATTCAAATGATCAATATCTTACTATGTTAACATGCTTTTCACATATGCTACATTATTTAATGATTAAATATTATTACACATGATACCATTAAATTTTATTTTGAGATGAGTGACTTTTAGGATCAATTCCATCACCTCAAAATGGGTGTTTTAGTGAGATTTTCACACAAGAGATAAACCTATTCAAAATCATAAATCAATTTTAACTACAAAATATAGTTTCAAAGATTTCCAAATGGTTTAAAATTCAATCATGGGCACAAATCATAGGGGTGTATGCGATGCATATGCACTGACATTGCAAGAATAAAGTATAGATGCATACAAATTATAGGTGCATGATACAGATTCATGCATAACTTTCAAATGTAATTTATAATTAGCATCTACAATACATTTATAAATTTTACAATTATCACAATGGGGGCATGATATTGATTCATGCACACTATGCTATTTTTCAAAATTTAGGGATTATGGTATAGATTTGTGCCATGATTTCAATACTACTTGCTATCTATGGACATGGTAGGAGCATGAATGTTCTCCATTATCTTTTGATCATGCATTCAAAAATAAAATGACAATTGAATCTACAAGTTATATGTAGTGGTTGATTCAATAAAGTGCATAATGCATAACTTAGAGGTTTAGTGCCCTCTAACATTATTTATTGGGAATACATTATGGATTCCAACCCGTTTCACATCTTAGGGTTACAAAGAGCAAAAATAAATAAATTGAGGTTTCTATGTCCTTTAATGGGTTTTGTTTTATATGTAGGTTTAATTCAATTTAGGGCTAGATCACCCTCAAATTCTTCATTGGTTCAACTAAGGAACTAGTCCTCTCAAAATGATTAATGGGAAGAACCAACTCTCTAATGCTTCAAGGAATCAACATCTCCAGGCAAATTCACAAGAGAGATATTTATTTCACATATACAAGTGTAATCATTCTTTTTTATTTTCATTATTTTCAAATTCAATTTACATTTCAATTTTCAGTTTCACATATGAGCATTAATTAATTTTACATCATTGTGAGATCTTCCATTGAATATCTTACATGTTTAGGAGCTTCTCCCAAGGGAAAAGTGTGTTGTACACATTTAAGTATATCTTTCCTTTACCCAAGTGATTTAATTTATAGAATTAAGGGGATAAGAATGTAATCACTCAAATTTGGTCTTGAATACATGATAATATAAATTTTGGCCTTTCACTTTAATTCACTTAAACTCATAATTTAGACCTATTTCACCACCTCATTCTATTCAAACACCTAATTTAACCCTACATATATGGATATAGATCATATTAGGATATATATGGTTAATAATGTAGAAATGAATAAGCACAAGAGTGATAAATAGATCTATAATAGGACAATTAATTAAAAACATCAAATAAAATATATACTAAATTTATTATGCTAAGATATGTTAAAAATGGAAAGTACAACTATGATAGATATGGAAATAAAAAATAAATAATATACTTAGCTGGTTATGATGCTAATATAAATTTGGATCAAGAACAGGTAGGAAGCATAATGGTAGAGTATTATGAAATAATTGACAAATTCTAATTTAAGTGTGTTAAGGTGTGGAGCTAAAACCTTCACCAGATGAGCGGATGCTGAAGTTGCTAGATTCACATAGTCACTGATGACGGCAAGGAGTTGACCAGTAGCTGTCGGCATCGGTCATATATCGGCCGACGTCGGTCATAGGCAGACAGGCAGGGATTGACATCGGTCACCTGTGCGTCTAGAATCTATTTTTGTGGACATAACAGAATGTTTGCATGATAGGATTAGCTGTTAGTTGTAAGTCTGCGTCTCTATCTTTAGCAAGACTATTTTAAGCCTTTAATTAGGAGGTGTATCTAATGGTTGATATTGCATTGCTCATGATCCCTAATCTTATATAATGGGATAGATCTTCATAGCTTGTATACTTGTGAAAGTGTAAGAGAGAACAGTACAAGACATATTGTATATGTGTGTATCAATCCAAGTTGTTGGAATTGATTGTAAACTCTTGAGGGAAAGAGATCTATACATCTGAGTGGTGTGAGAAGAAAGTGTGTAGCTTTTTCATTGTATTTCCTTCTGGAAAAGTTTAATACAAGTTTTCAAGGTGGTTTCTTATATCTCTTATTCTTTGCTATTTCTGATTCTAGTTGCTTATCATTCTGGGTTAATTTCATGTTTAATTGCTTGCATAAAATTAATCAAGTTTGTTGGTTGATCTCCAACAAGTGGTATCAGAGCTCAGGTTTACTAACAAGTGGTTCAGATCTGTTTAGTGTTTGTTGATTACAGGTCACTCACAGGGGTTTCTGTTTGAGTGGGAGAAGCAATGGTAGAAGAAAGCAAACTGAGAATGGAGAAGTTTAATGGCAAGAATTACCAATTATGGAGAATGCAGATAGAGGATTATCTGTATCAGAAAGATCTATACTTACCGTTGGGTGGGGTTGATAGAAAGCCCACAAATATGGAAGATGAAGAATGGAAAGTTCTTGATAGAAAGGCTCTTGGATCTATAACATTGAGTCTGGGATCTTCTGTGATTTCTAACTTGTCATAGGCAAAAACAACAGTAGAGTTGATGGACACTTTAGCAAATTTATATGAAAAGCCCTCAGCTTCAAATAAGGTATATCTTATGAAGCAATTATTTAATTTGCAAATGCAGGAAGGTGGATCTGTATCTAATCATCTTAATGATTTCCATGGAATTGTAAATCAATTAAATTCAGTCAAAATAGTTTTTGATGATGAAATTAAAGCTCTTTTAATTTTATGCTCTTTGCCTGAAAGTTGGCATAACTTAGTAATGGCAGTTAGTAATACTGCATCTGCTTCAAATATTTTAAAAGTGGATGATGTTGTTAGTGTAATCCTGAATGAAGAGACTCGCAGGAAAAGCACAGGGGAATCATCAGGTAATGCTTTAAGTTTTGAAAGCAGGGGGAGGCAAAAAGAGAAGGGCAAGCATGGGAGATCAAGGTCTAAGTCAAAGATGAGTAATAGATCCAAATCCAAAAATGGAAAAAGAAAGATAACTTGCTGGAATTGTGGAAAGAGTGGACATGCAAAGAAAGATTGCTGGTTGAAGGTGAATGAAGAGAATCAGCATGAAGGTAATGAAGAAGCAAAAATTTTAGGTATTGTTGCACAAGATGCTCTTTCACTTTCTTTGCATAATAAAATAGAATCTTGGGTTTTAGATTATGGGGCCTCTTTCCATGCTACCCCAAATAGAGAATTTTTTAATGATTATATCCAGGGAGATTTTGAAAAAGTTTATTTAGGGGATGATGAGCCTTGTAAAATTGTTGGCAAAGGAAAAGTGTAGCTAAAATTGCAGAATGGAAACACATGGGTGTTGAAAGATGTCATGCATGTCCCAGCCCTGAAGCAGAATCTAATTTTTGTAGGAAAGTTGGGTGATGAGGGTTGTATAATAACTCTCACAGTTGAATTTTGGAAGGTTACCAAGGGTGCACTTGTATTAGTCAAAGGTAAGAGAGTAGGTACTCTCTATTTATGTAATTGTATTACTGATTATTCTCCTTTTATATTATCTACTTCAGATGTGGATGCAAAGTTGTGGCACCAGAGGCTTGGCCACATGAGTGAGAAGGGAATGACAATTCTTAAGTCAAAAGGTAAGCTTTTAGATTTGAAAAGCATAGATCTAGATTTCTGTGAGCATTGTGTTTTTGGAAAACAGAAGAGAGTAAGGTTTGTTAAAACTGGGTCAACAAAGAGGAAGCACAAGTTAGAGCTTGTTCACACAGACATGTGGGGACCAGCTCAGGTAGCTTCTATTGGAGGATCACAGTATTATGTTACTTTCATTGATGATGCTACAAGAAAGGTATGGGTCTATTGCATAAAGAAGAAATCTGATGTTTTTGACACTTTTACGATTTGGAAAGCTTTAGTTGAGAATGAAACAGGTAGGATATCGAAGTGCCTTAGATCTGATAATGGTGGTGAGTACTATAGCTATAAGTTCAAAAGTTACTGTTATATGAATGGAATACGTAGGCAAAGGATAGTTCCAAAGACACCTCAACAAAATGGAGTTGCTGAAAAGATGAACAGAACAATATTAGAGCATGAACGGAGTATGAAGTTGCATGCTGGTTTGCCCTTACAATTTTGGGCAGAAGCTATAGATACTGCAATTTACCTGATTAACAGAGGACCCTCTACTGCTTTGGATGGTGGAATTCTAGAAGAGGCTTAGACAGGTAAAAAGGTAGATCTTTCATTTCTAAGAGTTTTTGGTTCTGAAGCTTTTATGCACATTGATAAGGAAAATAGAAAGAAGCTAGATGCTAAGTATATGAGGTGCACATTTATTGGTTATGGCTCTGATGATTTTGGATTCCAGTTTTGGAATCTAGGAACTAACAAAATAATTAGGAGTCATGATGTTGTTTTCAATGAAAAAGTGATGTATATTGATCAACTCAAGAAGTTGAAGAATTTTGAGCAGGGCCATGAAGATTTGGATGAGGTGACGGTCCAAAATGAGGTCGCGAGAAAGAATAATCACAGACAGGAAAACACAGAGACCGACGTCGGTCAAGCAGGAACCGACGTCAGCAATACAGGAACCGATGTCGGTCAGGAAGGAATCGAGGTCGATCATGTGGAACTGACATCGATCAGTTACAGGCCTGGAGGTGACCGAGGTTGGTCACTGTCAAAGAATTTGGGCGGACAACAAGCAAAAAATGAGTCTTAGATGCCCATCAGGAGGTCAGCAAGGGTAAGTAAACCTCCAATTCGATATTCCCCTTCATTATTCTATTTATTACTTACTGATGGTGGAGAACCAGAGAGTTTTGATGAAGCAATACAGGTAGATTCCAAGAAATAGTGGGAGCTAGGCATGAATGAGGAAATTGATTCCTTGAAAGAGAACCAAACATGAGATTTGGTTGAGTTGCCAGCGGGAAAGAAGACACTGAAGAACAGATGGATCTACAGGTTAAGGGAAGGTGAGAATGGACAGATGAGATATAAGGCCAGGTTGGTAGTGAAAGGATTTACACAGAAACCAGGTATTGATTTTGGTGAGATTTTTTCTCTTGTAGTTAAAATGACTTCTATACGGACTGTATTGTCTTTAGTTGCTATTGAGGATTTGCATCTTGAGCAGCTTGATGTTAAGACAATGTTTCTTCATGGAGATTTGGATGAAGAAATATATATGGATCAGTCAGAGGGTTTTAAGGTCAAAGGTAAGGAGAAACTTATGTGCAGATTGAAGAAAAGCTTGTATGGTCTCAAGCAAGCTCCTAGACAATGGTATTTGAAATTTGACAGGTTTATGACTGAGCATGGCTACAGTAGATGTCAATCTGACCATTGTGTTTATTTTAAGAGATTGGATAATGGTAGATATATTATCTTATTGCTGTATGTAGATGATATGCTGGTTGCAGGTTCACACATGCAGGATATCTGTGAGCTTAAGGTGAAATTAGCTCACATATTTGCCATGAAGGATTTGGGAGCAGCAAAGAAAATCCTTGGCATGAGTATAAGAGAGACAGGAAAAATCACAGGTTGATTTTGTCTCAAGAGGATTATGTGAACAAGGTGTTGGAGAGGTTTAATATGCAGGATGCAAAATCGGTAAGTACACTTATGGCTGGACACTTTAAGTTGAGTAAAGAACAGTGTCCTAATTCACATGATGAGGTAGAGTACATGAGTAGAGTTTCATATGCTTCTGCAGTTGGGAGCTTAATGTATGCAATGGTATGTACTAAACAGGATATTAACCAAGCAGTGGGAGTTGTCAGTAAGTATATGGCCAATCCAGGGAAGGAGCACTGGAAAGTAGTTCAGTGGATTCTCAGATATCTGAGAGGGACCAGCAGTAGGCATTTATGCTATGGTGGGTCAAACACTTCTCTACATGGTTATGTAGATTCGGATATGGCAGGTGACTTAGATGGCAAGAGAAGCACCACAGGATATGTTTTCACTATTGGTGGAATGGTGGTTAGCTGGATTTCAAAGTTGCAAAAGGTTGTTGCCTTGTCTATTATAGAGGCATAATACATTGCAGCCACAGAGGCTAGCAAAGAGTTGATATGGATGACACAGTTCATGGGAGAGCTAGGAAAGGAGTAAGAGAGTTGCAGATTATACAGTGATAGTCAGAGTGCAATTTATTTGGCTAAGAACTCAGCCTTTCATTCAAGAACCAAACATATACAGCTTAGGTACCACTTCATAAGACAGGTATTGGAGGATGGTGAGTTGAAGTTGGAGAAGATCCATACAGATAAGAACCCTGCTGATATGTTAACAAAGCCGGTAACAAAGGAGAAGTTGAATCTTCATTCAACTTTTGTTGGTCTTCAAGATTGAGTTTGAAGATGGAGAAGCTAGAAGATGTTGCTATACAGGTACTGGTGCAACTGTTTATCTCCAAGTGGGAGATTGTTAAGGTGTGGAGCTAAAACCTTCACCAGATGAGCGGATGCTGAAGTTGCTAGATTCACACAGTCATTGACGACGGTAAGGAGTCGACTAGTAGCTGCCAGCATCAGTCATATATCGGTTGACATCGGTCATAGGCAGACAGGCAGGGACCGACGTCGGTCACCTGTGCATCTAGAATCTATTTTCATGGACAGAAAAAAATGTTTGCATGATAGGATTAGCTGTTAGTTGTAAGTCCACATCTCTATCT
This sequence comes from Torreya grandis, assembly GCA_037957365.1. NCBI lineage: Eukaryota > Viridiplantae > Streptophyta > Pinopsida > Cupressales > Taxaceae > Torreya > Torreya grandis. The sequence continues at coordinate 2,634,186 of JARHVA010000182.1, forward strand.
TTAGCAGGACTATTTTAAGCCTTTGATTAGGAGGTGTATCTAATGGTTGATATTGCATTGCTCATGATCCCTAATCTTATATAATGAGATAGATCTTCATAGCTTGTATACTTGTGAAAGTGTAAGAGAGAACAATACAAGACATATTGTATATGTGTGTATCAATCCAGGTTGTTGGAATTGATTGTAAACTCTTGAGGGAAAGAGATTTGTACATCTGAGAGGTGTGAGAAGAAAGTGTGTAACTTCTTCATTGTATTTCCTTCTGGAAGAGTTTAATACAAGTTTTCAGGGTGGTTTCTTGTATATCTTATTCTTTGCTATTTCTGATTCTAGTTGCTTATCATTCTGGTTTAATTCTGTGTTTAATTGCTTGCATAAAATTAATCAAGTTTGTTGGTTGATCCCCAACAAAGTGTCTCTGTAGCTATAGACACTTGCGTCAGCTTGGGATGGTTGTGTCAACACTGATGTCAGGGTCGAACACATGTGTCATGTACAAAATACCTATTGAAACAAGATGCAAACATCTATATGCTTCTGGGTTTTTCATCACCTTCACTTTGGTGCATTCAAATATGGGTCATGGACTGTAGCTCCTTGTTAAATGATAAAACCCTAATTCTTCATCCTCATAGTGGCTGTGAAAAAACTGGGTTAGTGGGCACACAGTGTTGAAATGACCCAAATACCCCTATGTCAATGAGCATTACCTGTATCTTTAATACTCTACACAAGGCCTCAAACTAATATAGTTATCCCTTACGTGTTGGCTTGTGTGTGAATCATGCAATATGTAATAAGCAAGTACAATAGTGAATTTGCTTGTAACTTGGAAAATATAGATCTTGGGTTGCTCCTTCAATAATTCAAACATGTAGATATGTTGTCCTTATGAAGGATATGAAAATAGGAGAAAATAGGAAGGATTTTCTCACTTGAGTGTATTATTGAATGCTTTTAGTAAGTTTCTTAGTGAGTAGGTAAGAAGTTTCTAGGTGAGGAAAGAATGCAGGTTGATCTTGTATTTATATCAATACCTTTGGAGAATATATCACATTAAAGAACTTATGCCAACCATTAGGATACACTTCATTTACAAATTATAAGACTTTATGGCACTAGAAACTTGTGTTATAGAATGATACATACATCAACATAGGTGTTTATCTAATACACAAATGTCCAGGGAGTGGAGAAATAGGTACAATCTCAAAACTTATAGACGTGGAAGATAAATATGTTTTAAGCATTTTGGGTAAGATAGAAGGCCTGGGTCATCAACATAAGACTGGTTAGACAAAGAGATAGGCCAAGGGGTACAAGAGAGAGCATATACAAGACTTCTAGAATAAGGAAAGGTCTAGAATTGAGAGCAAAAACTAGGGTTTGAGTTTTCCAAGTGTACAAGATTGAGGTGATATATAATTCAAAAATAGTGTCTAAATTTCACCCCTTTAATCTAGTATTGAAATTTCTAGTTTAAAGGAAAGGAATGCATACCTAGATGTGTATAACACACCTTGTATTTGATTGAGTCTAACTTGAGTGCTTTGTTGGTGACTTAACTACAAAAAATAACATGTTACAATATATAATCAGGGCATATAATCTAAAATTCAAAGAGAGTAAGGTTTAAGAGTGCACCTATGTATTGATACAATTGTCTTACCTATTGACAACTTGATTTTAAAGATGTATCATTATATATCATTAAAATTAAGATCAAGACAAGTATAAATTTGGAAAGTGCATATATATAAGGAGATAGAGATAGATATAGGAAGGCCCATGCCCCTAACCTTTTAGAAAATATAAATTGCCACTTGTTAGTTGAGACTAGCTCAACCATGCAACACAATCATAATTATAACCTTGTGAGTGTGAGTGAGCCTAGTCAGCTCACACTACCAAACTAGTGAGGTTGGATGATATAATTAAGTACAACCTAAAAATTTGGCAAGATCAAGTGATTTATTCATCTCAGCATACCAAAAATAAACCAACTATTGTAGTAAATGTCCAACCTGGTGGGTGGTGACAGTCCTTGAAAGTGTTTAGAATTTGAAATTGATTTGGATTTTGAAATATTAGGCACACATTGCATAACATATGCACCTTAGATATCTCTCATGCTGGAACTGTGTATAACAAATGGCACCAATGTGTAGAATTTTTCCACAAATATGTATCTAAATCATATAGCTGTGTGCTTTGGCCAATTTGAAAATTTGAACAAGTGTCAGTGACATCTTACCATAACATGCCCCCATTATACATGGATAAACATGAAAATTTATATAAGTGCTAATGTGGAGGACATGTTTCTAAAGCATGCCCCCATTATAAGTTGGGTATGCTAAATATTGAATAAGTGTGGGGAATATGTTTTCCAAAACATGCCACCATTGTATATCTAAAACTATGAATGTGTGGAAGCCATGCCTCTATGACATGACCCACTAATATGCCCCCCTTTGAGGTGAGGGAAGATATAATCTGGTAGTTACCTCACCTAAAAATCATAAGATAACCATATAACTACGAATGAACCATGTAGCACATATGAGAACATGTCTAGGTAAATGTATCATTGTAGCACATATAATGTGATCACATCACAACCTATGATGCATGATAAAGATCATGACAACATCTAGATATTAATAATATAAGATCAATAAGTAACCAAGCACACACACAAGAGCACTCAAAATCAAGTCAAAATGAAATGGTCCAAGGAGACCTCAAATAAGGGGCATGTTTGAATGTCGCACAAATTAAGGGACTTGACTTAGTCAAATGTCCATAAAATCAAGAATGACATATTCAAATATCTAGGAAGTAAACAAAGGTGCAGGGAATATAAACAATGGAGCATATTCAAATGCTTAACAAATAAGATAATATCAAGGCAAGACACTTAAGGAAACACATAAATGATAATATAATCAATCTACATAAACATATCCTAGTAGCCTATGGATCAAATGTGTTAGTAAAAAATATCAAGTACATAGTATATCAAGCACACTACAGAATATATAAGCATGGATAAATTTTTGTGTAAGTACATATATGAGCTAAAACATGATAATATAAAGTGACCGTATCATTATATAACTTAGAAGTATCGTGATCATAGAGGTGGATGCCCCCAACATCCTATTGATGTGAGTAGAGGGAAAGCCTAAAATCCATAAGTGAATAAATTATGTATCTATGTATGCCTGTATCACACTCAAATAGAGGCATGAAACATGTGTATGTAGAAGTAACTAATATGTTATCCAACAACATGGAGCTAACACATAAATGCCAATGAGCTAATTAAATATGTAGATGCCAAAAATATTTTTTGGATTTTTGAATGTTTTTGATTCTTTTTTGTATTTTTGAAATATGTGAAGAGGCTACCCTATAATTGCGTCTAAACTATGTTCATAGATATATACCCCCTATGAGCATGGTGTAATAAATTGGTGATGCTATCGAAGAGCATGCATAAGTGCAATATTTATCACTATAGTATCTAGGATGCTTTGCATATGTATATCAAGACTTTATGGTTGTGAACAAAAAATAGGAGTAATAAGAGAAGGGATTCATGGAACACATCATTGAGTATTTTTTGGTTTATTTAGAATAATAATAATATTAACATTTGTAAGTGTTCTAGATATTTGAATGTGGTATGAAGTAGATGAGGGTTCTGTAGAATCCATTATGGATATTTGAAGTAATGATCTCTCAAGTACTTATCACTTAATAAAGGGGATTGTCTATTGCTTACCCTTTTGTGGTGGATTAGCCTTAGTAGGCTTGATAATTAACTATCTGGGTATAAATTTCTCTTGTTCAAGAAGATGTTCACAAAGAATACTGACAACTATAATTACCCGATTGACATAAATGTATTTAACACATCCATGCTCTATAGAAGGTACCACTCGAAGTATATGTATCCAAGGCCATCCCAATAATATAATAAAGACACCCATGGAAGGTATAAATGAAAAGGTAGTAACCACATGTGTGGGGCCCACATATAGATTTAAGTCAATCTCACCAAGAACCTATTGTGAAGTCTTATTGAATGTTATAACTGATTTGGTAGAAGGGTGTAAATCATGATGAGTATGATCCAAGTGTGTAAGTAATGTCATGATACAAACTTTCACACTTGCACCATTATCAATCATAACACTATGTATAGGTTATTTTTCAAGGTATGATGAATGAATAAAGAATGTAGATATGAATCATCATCCTTAATCTCATTTTCATCGATGGTAATAGAAGGTCTCTAAACCATATGAGGTATATGTCATGTATAATTACTAATAATCTAATATGATGGGTGCCCATAATGTGATGGAGGATGATGTGCATTGTATGTCATTTTCACTTTTGGTTCTCTCCTATAATGACCTTGTAAATAATTGTTAAATATTTTCTATTTTTGGTGATCACCAAGGTGTGAACCTAATTCCTTTGGAGGATCATCAAATCTAATATTTTGGTCATTGATAAGATATTAGATCTTATGTTTCAAAGTAAAACATATATTCTTGAAATGCCCTTATCCTCAGTGATAATCACAATAAGCATTTTCATCGTATCCTTTGGGCAGACGCTGACTCATATGAACTTCTATAGGATGAGAGAGATATATAAGATGATACTCTACTAGCTATGGGAGTAATGAGGTGGGAGACTCAGGTGAGTGTGTTCCTTGGTGCATTAGATAATAAAAATCAATTAAGCTATTATGAAATTGCATTAACCATGGTGGTTGTGTCCTTTTTAGGGTCAAGAGGTTTTACATTATAACTTGGTTTAATTGTAAACCTAGCATTGGATGTAGATGTAACTGGTGTGTTTACTACATAAGTTTTTTCAATGAGATAAGTTTCATTTCACGGTCTCGAACAACATGATACAAGTCATCAAAGGATTTAAACTTTTTTAAAGTGATGGAATCATTTAAAGGAGTAAGTACACTTTTCTTGAAGATGTCTTAAAGTTATTTAGCTACCATAAGATTGGTCATTTTAGACAACATTATCTTTTACCTCATGAAATATTCATTGATAAGTTCATTTGTTCCTTATTTGATTTTAGCAATTTGGGTATATGAAACCTTTTTGGTAATGTTATTAGAGAAGTGTGCCAAAAATTGATCTATAAGAGGTTTGAATGTTTTCATAGATTGGAGAGGTATATCATAAAACCACCGCAAAGCATAGTCTTTGAGTCTCCTTGAAAATATTTTGGTCAAAAGTCTATCATTGGAGGCATAATAAAGGCATGACACAGAAATATTGAAGATGTTGCTTAGGACCACCCATGTCATTATAAAATGGGAACTTATATGCAACAAGAACCGGTTAGCAAAGGGTGAAAAGATATCTCAAGTGCAAGAGGGTTATGCAACACATATTGGAAATCAATAGCATAAGGAGACTTTAAAGTGTTTTGGTCAATGCTTGTAACATTATCCTCTAAGGTATTTATAACTTGAATGAGAGTTTTAACTGTAGAACCATTGGGGTTTAAATTAACAAGTTGAGTAGTCACCAATGGAGAAGTGAACATGGTTTGAGTAGTAATAATAGGCATTGAAATTGGTATTTGAGTTGAAGTAATTGGTAATTTCATGGTAGATGTAGCAATAGTGTTTTTAGGAAACAAAGGTTGAAATACATATCTAATGACCCATTAGAAGTATGAAGTGGTATTGTACTGAAGGGGAGGGTTGTTGGTATATAGGCATGACCCATAACTCAAATAACATGATCAATAGATGGACCTGCTTGATCATCTATGCTTTTTGAATTTTTAGTTTCTAATATGGTTTTTAGGATTTCATCGAGATCTTTAAGGATTTTATGAATATGATCACCAAAAAATGCAATAGCTTGAACTTGCTCATGATCTATTTTTTCATGTTCATTGGTTTTATTGGATTCATGGTTTTCATTTTTAGAATCTTCCTCTATGGTAAATTCATAAACATGCTACTCATTCTGAACATGGGTATCATCATGGACCATGGGATTAGGTTCCTCATTGGTTTGAGACATCTTAGGTGGTAGGAGTGGACATTAAATGTGTTAAATAGGCACACCTCCCAATCTAAGGCTACACCTAGGTTACATGAAAAATAATATAAGTAATAAATGAAAAAGTATAACAATCTAAAACCCTAGCTACCTAAAAACCCTATGAATAAAAAATGTTTGCATTCATACAAATCGGGTTTAATAAATGTTTAAGCCTAAATTTATGGATGTGAATCTTATTAGGATAGATATGGTTAAGAATATATAAATAAATAAGCACAAGGGCAATAAATAGATCTATACTGGGACAATTAATTGTAAAACTCAAATAGAACATATACTAAATTTATTATGTTGAGTTGTGTTAAAAATGTAAAGTACAACTATGCTAGATATGGAAATGACAAATAAATAATATACTTAGTTGGTTATAATGCTAATACCTATATGGATCTAGAACAAGTAGGAATCAAACTAGAAGAGTATTCTAGAGCAATCACCAAATTATAATTTAAGTGCCTTTATAGCTACAGAAACTTGCATTAGTCTAGGATGGTTGCATTGATGATGGTGTTTGGGTTGGATGTAGGTATCCAATATAAAATACCTATTTAAATAAGATGTGACCACTAAATGCTTATAGGTTTTTTGTTGCCTTCACTCTAGTGCATTTAAATCTAGGTCATGGACTATTACTCCTTGTCAAATGATAAAACCCTAGTGATTCATCTTCATAGTGGTTGTGGGAAAAATTGGGTTAGTGGGCACATAGTGTCAAGCTGCCCCAAAGACCCCTTTAGAAATGAGCACTGCCTATATAGCTAATACTCTTAAGAAATCCTCAAACTTATGTAGTTCTCCCTTATGTGTTAGCTTGTGTGTGAATCATGCAATATATGATAATCAAGTACAATAATGATATAGCTTGTATCTTGGAAAATATATATCTTGGGATGGTCTTTCAGTACTTTAGACTTGTAGATATGTTATCCTTATGACTGATATGAAAATAAGAGAAAATAGGGAATATTTGATCACTTGAGTGCTTGATTGAATGCTTTATGTAAGTTGCCTGGTGAGTAGGTAAGAATTTTATAGGTGATGAATGAATGAGTGTTGATCTTGTATTTATACCAATTCCTTTAGAGAATATCTCACATTCAAGCACTTAGGCCAACCATTAGGATACACTTCATTTAAAATTAGATGATCGTAGGGTACTGGACACTTGTGTTGGAGCAAGATACCTATGTCAATGTATGTGTCTGTTTAAGACACAAGTGTCAAAAGAGAGAAAATAGGTACAGGCTCAAAACTTGCTGAGGTGGAAGATAAGTAGGTTTTAAACATTCTAGAAAAGTAGAAGGCTTGGGTCATCAACATAAGATTGATTAGACTAAGAAATATGCCAAGGGGTATAATAGAGAGCAGATGTGAGACTTGTAGAAGAAAGAAAGGTCTAGAATTGAGAGGAACAACCAAGGTCTGAGTTTGCCAAGTATACAAGTCTAAGGTGTTATATAATTTAGAAATAGTGTCTACACACCTATATTGACCTATTTATTTTCTAAATTACCATCTGGTGCTTACAAAAATGTTCTAACTACTAAAAACACATATAAGCATGTTTACAGACACTCCTGGACCCAAAAGTCGCATGTTTCGTTTAAGGAAAAAAACATCTAGTAGGGAACAATAGTAGAAAACATTCTTGTCCCTTGTGAGACATCCTTGTTCTTATCCCTTCTAACGATCATTTTTCAAATTTGGACACTCTCTTATACTTTTGGTTCATATTTTTATGATAAGTAGCATGAGGTTTTCCCATTTGGATTTTTATAACAACACCTTTGAGTCACCTAGTATACCACTTGAAAATTTAAATAAAATGACACACTTATATTATTTCACATTGAGTAAAGCTTCCCCATTTTTCCCATTTTTGATTCTAATCATTTGAATCAGTTCTTAGCTAAGTCCAAAGCTTGTTTATCCAAGCCAAAACAAAAATTTATTAAATATTCAATCCATCTCTAGATGCATTCATATAGTCAAAAGAGCACAATTACACAAAGCACTCTAAGTGAGAGAACTACATGGGATTTATTTCCCTCTTTAGAGTATTGGATACATATGAAAAAATTAGTCATCATGGGGGTGATTAGGGTCAGCTGAACCAATTACATTCCCCCTTTTTAATTTATAGGTTTTCAACATTACAAGTGCTATTAGGGTTTCAACTTTGAAGAAGTAATTTTTAGATCTTTCACATGCATCTGAAGGTCAAATACCCACACATAGATCTAATTTAAGCTATCACAAATGATCTTGACTTGAGTTTCTTAATTTTTATTAGAGGACAAGATCAACCAACTCTTGAATATAGTAGCATTCAATCCTATCCCAAGTTAGATGATTATGTCCATCCTTTTCAACGTCAGTCTTTGTGTAATTGCATCATTGGTTCCTATTTGTTAGTTTTAATTTTTTGTTAGCTTTACATAATAAGATCTTAGATAAAGATAACTAAGTTTGTCATTTCATTCATAATTAATTCTCTTTCATTTGATTCTACTTTGTCAAATTTAGTATTTTACTTTCACTTTGCTTGTTGTAAGTTAATTTACAACATTTTGTTATATTCCACTCAATTTATCTTAGGGATAATTCACCTATTAATTAAAATTATAATAAAATAAACCCAAACACTACATGGAATACACATATTTATTGGAGCTGTTTGGTAGCACTTTAAGTGTGGAGTTATGTGAGATTGTCTTTAAAGCTGTGCAGAAGGTGCATGATGCAAGGTGTTATTTAGAGGTGCTTGAAGGACAAAGGCTATGTGACATGTTCCCTAGTGCTGTTTGAAAGGCTTAAGATGCAAGGGGTTGCACACAACATCTCCAAAAGTTGTGCAAATGACCAAAGAATCAAGGTGATAACACAAGTCTACATGACTATGCATGGATCAAGTGATGGATAGATTCCTTGTTTAAGTTTCTTTGGAAAATCTTTTTGAAGGTAAGGCCACTTCACTGGTTCATGATAAAATAAGTGGAACTAGTGTATATTGTGTCAATACTACTAGATTGATGAAAATGAAGACTCACATAGATGAGAGTATATTTTAGAGAAAAAAATAATGTTTATTTGGTTGAATTAATGTCAATAGAAAAAAATCATGTTTGATTTTAACCATCATTTTTATAAAGAATCACACTTCAGTTATAATAAATCTCATGAGCAATTTTTTACTCTAAGCCTTCACTCTTCGATACACTTAACTCCAAGATAATGAAAATTTTAATCTAGCCAAAGCCACATCATACCTACTTTTCCTTTAAAATAATTTTTATTAAGATGTTTTTTTTTTTCAAACTTTTTGAGTTTTAGACCAATGCGGGACATTACGAATATGAGAAGATGGGTACTTTAAATTATCTTGGGATAGAGTGTCCATTCAAAAGAATGATTTTTTTTTACATAATTAAATGGGCATTCCCATGGAATGCAATGTTGTCAGCAAAATAAATACACTAGCAGTTTCCCCAAAGGTGCAAGTTATGCTTGGAGGTGTATGAATTGATGTTTTGGTAAACCAGGGTTTTGTAAAGTAAAAGAGTGAAAATTAACAATTGTACCTCACTAAAAACCCATGAATAATGAACCTATTTCACCTTTTGTGTATGAGACCATAATAATTTAATATTTATAGTGGAGGTGATAGTGGAAAATGAAGTGGTGTGTTCCTTCATATGGCATAGCAATGTGTTGTGCCAAGAAATTACATTCCATTTGACTATGAGCCTGAGAAATGGTAAAGTGGTGTGGAAGGGCAAAGCCATATAGAACATGAAAGTGGTGAAATATTTAAAGGTGATTTGGGTAATGATAGTTGGGGGAAATTATAGGTATTTTAGGTGATGGAATTGAATAATCTTGTGTAGATACACGTGCAAAGTACAATGACATGCCACATCTATCAATGTAAATCTATAGCTTTCACTGAATTATTTTAGTTACCCAATACATTATTGAAACATGGGTGTGGTATCCAATGAATCCTCTAAAAATGTTTAAAATTCACCATGTGTCAATTTAGATGAGTCTAAAACTAATTAGATAAAAGTTTTGACTGCTTTAAGTATTTAAAACCATACTAGACAACTCTAAAACCAAATGAACAAAAAATGTAAAGGCTTCCTCAATGAATTATGCCTCTTATATTATATAATTAATTGATGTATGATGTTATATATATATATATATATATATATATATATATATATATATATATATATATATATATATATATATATATATATATATATATATATATATATATATATATATATATATATATATATATATATGAGAGATGGAGGTAGCCAAGCTTCCATTGCTAAGGGCTTCATAAGCACAAGATGAGTAAGCCACCAATATAAAGGCATTTGGAGCATCCAAAGAAGGTGAAGTAATTCTTATGTTTTCATTCCTTGCTTTATAGTAGTGTTTGTCATTTACTTTTGTTAACTAAGCTCTCCCTAGTGTCTAGGCCTAGAGATGTTATGATATTAGTGTGTTTATTTCAATTTGTTTTTATTTTGGAACTAACACCATATTAACCATCCTCTCTTGAATCAAATTCCTAGATCACATAATAGCATGCCCGGTGGGACTAGATGCATCTCACACGTAAAGAAGATCATTTTTCAACTCTAAAATATTTATTTGGACCTTTAAGACTCTTGCAAATTGATTTTCTAACTTTATTTTGCCATGGTTTTACACAGTAACCGACATCATAGGTAATACCGACATCGGTTGCATAGCTTAACTGATGTCAGTTTGGTAATCAACATCGATTATCAAAAAGTATTTAAAACCATACTAGATAAATCTAAAGCCAAATGAACAAAAAATGTAAAGGCTTCCTCAATGAATTATGCCTCTTATATTATATAATTAATTGATGTAGGATGTCATATGCAAATACACACACACACACACACACACACACACACATCTATATATCTATATATATATACATATATGTATATATATATATATACATATATACATATATACATATATACATATATATATATATACATATATATATACATATATATATACATATATACATATATATATATATATACATATATATATATACATATATATATACATACATATATATATATATATATATACATATATATATATATATACATATATATATATATATACATATATATATACATATATATATATATATATATATATATATATATATATATATATATATATATATATATATATATATATATATATATATATATATATATAGGATGTAAGATGTCATATGCAAATATATATATATATATATATATATATATATATATATATATATATAAGATTTTCCCATTTTTATTCTCAATAACACTAATAACAACAATTATATTTTTAATAGTTGTGTCCACTTATCTTTATTCAATGAATGGAGGAAAGACAAAACTATTGTCAGGACCACAAATGTTGTCAGTTTTGGCTAGTCTATTAGCATTTGGTTTAAATCTCCACTACTCTCTACATACTCTCACCAAGTGCTATGCTAGTATGATGTATCTCAAAATAGGCACTACCTCAATTGTTATAGCTTCCTCTATGGAGGTTATAACTACCATATTGAGGAGTGTAAGTTATATTGAAAGGGATGTAATATTATGTTTTTGGTAAAATGGAGTTTTTTCAAGTGAAAGAGTGTAAATTACTAGTCAGACCTCACTCAATATCCATCACCACTGACCTTGTCTCACATTTTATGCACAAAGTGTTAAGCAACAATAATCTGATATTCATATTCATAATATTTTCAAAACATTTTCTCCATAACCAGTGCTCCCTTAGATTTTATGTTTTTTTCTAGTAATTATAAATAAGATGCCAATTGTGTCTACCTTTTATTCTAAGGGTTCAAATATGGCATTTTTATATATTCTAATTCTTGATGCATTTTTTATAGGTGTCAATATATTGGCATCATGGACAAACAAAAGCTACAAGATAGACTTTATGACCTCAATGCCTTGTCCCCATGTTAACGACATTGCATCTTATATTCAAACTATGCATCAGACGTGGAACCCTACTGCCATAAAATGAGGTCTCATGATATCCTATTCCACCCTTAACAATAAAAACATACAAAATAAGATGTTTTCACCCTAAAAGATGTGTACCCCTTTGCAATGGGTGTAGGTCATGTAAATCCAACAACTACCTTGAATTTGGTTCTAATATATTTGTATATTAATAATATTCATATTACATGTGTATGTTTAATATTTATAATATATATAATAATAATAACATAATATTATTAATATTTTATTAATATTGTTTTTGCTAGGTAAAGAGGGTTGGAGGGTCCCTCACCCAGTTTATTAATGAGAAAATAAGATTACAAACCTATAATAGAATGAGGCTAAAAAAAGAGGACCATAAAGGCCTAAACGACACCTCAAAGGGTAGAAACAATAATGACATAAAAAGAAACAAAAAAGACCACCATTGCTAACCAAACAAAAATAAAAGAAAAAGTCCAAAGCCCACTACCCTACATCTTGCAAGATAACCATTGTAGTCACTCAAACCACCACTACCCTACTAGGTGACACCAACCTTTGATGTGCCACCACCATGCCCCTCACAACCATTCCTAAACCTATAACCACCCACTGAAGCATCCACAATAGTAGAGAGATTTACATGCCCAATGACACCATCCAAAACCCCTATAACTACATTAATCCCTAATGACACTATTGATTTTCACCTCCTTCATGACATGCCCACACGTTTCATACTGAAATTCCCTCACAAACCAGCTATTGTAATCATACTATCCAAATGAATCCACATGGGAGCTGAAGTCACCTACCATTTAGTGAGAGGACCTCTCACTAATATCACCAAAGTTGGTTTAGGGAGGGGGTGTGAGATTAAAAAATCCTCACCAACAATTTCATCACTAATGTCAACCCAGGGGAATTTATACCCCACAATGTCATAACAACTAACATCATTAGAGTATGTAAATCCCCCAAATCTAGCAAAGGCACCTAATAGCTAGAGGGACTAGGGTTTTAAAGCTAGTTTTACAAATATTCTAAATGGTCTATAATATTTCCAAATCTATCTTCCAAGTCTCAGAAGGTCGTTAGAGGAACCACCATGTGGCCAACCTGCTCAGAGAAAATATGAGAGCATTTTTCTCTAATGAAAATGCCTCTATAGACACATCTAATCTAACTCAAAATCTTATATGGATAAGTCTAGATGCCACTACCATAATCAATTACTTGTCCTTGGAAGCCATAATTAAATTCCCCATAAAGGTTGATGTCATTAGGGAATTGACCTTCACCTTACTGTTGGTTTCTATAAAAACCAATACAATGACTTCTTTTATGGCATGTAGGACATTACCTACCTAGATGATGAAAACATGCTTCAGCCTGGAACCTAAGACTTGACCCTCAAAGGCCATCTCATGTTTACTTTCTATGACATGAATGAAAGGTTCACTGAGGACCACTTACAACATATGATACATAATTGACCCTATCACCTTATCATCGTCACTACCTTCATTCCAAGCAAATGCCTAAATTAATGTTGGCCTTAGAAATAAAACCCATTAGCCATCACCCCAGCTCATCATGAGAGCATGGGAGGCATATTAATGGTGTGGGAAAGAATGTTTCCCACACTTTAGTAGTTGTTAGTCATTAACACCACCAATATTGAAAGCCCCTAAACACAGATTAATCATGAAAGGGTGTCCAAATTCAATACCTCCCAATCATTATTGGAAATTAAAATCTTCGAGTTGAGCTATCCCTTTATTTGCTAGTTCATCTGCCACCTTATTTGCTTCACAAAAGGAATGATTGGTCTCCCAATCATTTAGTAGTGTAAGGACATACCAGGTGAAACTAAAAATATTTTCCACATTCAAGGAGCCAATCTTCCCATTTTTTAGAGCTTGAATTATGACCATCAAGTCACCCTCAAAAATAATTATCTCAATTCCACATTAGATCACCAACTCAAGTCCTAAAATTAGGGCTTAGGCCTCAACTTCATGTTTATCCCATCCACTAGCTTCTTTGAGGCCACTCTGATAAACAATCTTGTCAAATATCAAATGACACAACTTGTCCTTGGTGCCCCTAGGTTCCCCCAAGTGATGCCATCAAAATTTAGTTTAAACATACCCATAGGGGGTAGCACCCAATCTGTCATCCCTGATTACTTAGCAACCTTTAACAACATTTCTGATCCATTAACATGAATTTTTTTAATGTATATTATTGTTATAGTCTCTCTATATATAATATTATAGATAAGAATATAATAATGATAACAATGTATTATTATGTATATTTATATATATAATATAATTATTATTATAATTATAAATAAACATATTATAATATTATATATATATATTAAATAAATTATTATATTAACATATTATGATATTATAATACTAATATATTTTTACAATATATATAATACTATTACATAATATACAATGTCAATAAATTTATACTATTTTTTTAGATAAGTATTCAGTTTTGATCAAAGCTCCAACCAGTTTGGGACACAATCAAGGGCCAAGATCCCCAAGTGATCATCTATCACAAGTACTAAATTTACCAACAATGACCATAACTGGTGTAATAATACTAAAATGACCACAACTAGCCTGATAATACCAATGAACAACCACAAATGACCTGAGAATACTATCAATGACCACAACCAACCCAAGAATACCAATGATTGGCCACATCTAATCTCTGATACCATACTGAGATTTGAGCTTGGGTGGTGATTGAAACAACCAAGTCACTTTACCAACTCACCCACATCTCATCAATAATATATTTATATTATTATTAATATATAATATAATATTATATATATATATATATATATAGATATATTTATTAATTTATTATAAAATTTATATTTTGTATAATACATAATAATACATTAAATAATTATATATTATAATATATCATTAGATATATATTTTTAGTATATGTACTATAAATATATATTAATATAGTAAGGAAGGTGGGATGTCAATGACAAACCTTTTAATGCATGTAGAAGAGCAGTTAGGGCATCTATTTGTAGTTGATGACATCAACGATGAATTTTTCCTGAAGGGCTTAGAGAGAATAGGTGGTAAGCAACCTAATCTTCATGATAGGAGCAAGGCCAATATTTCCAATAGGGGTTCAGACTATTTCTTTCTTCCTTCCACTAAGAATGTGATTGGTTACGGTAAAACAAGGTGTAGGTCACCAAATCCTATCAGGCAAGTTGTTCTTTTATTACCATTAGGACTGGAGATATTTTTTGGATAGCCCTAGCTTCATCTTTGCAAAATGCCCCAATTACTCAAACCCTTTCCAAAATTATGATGCTTTTTATAGGGTGAATTTGGAACATTATTTCCACATTTAGGCTTTTCATCTGGTAGATTAAATTTCTTTGAAGGATTCTACTACATCTAAAAAAGTGGTGGGCAAGAGTGGGATGGGTTTGGATCAAGCTGAAATAGTTTCTTCCCTAGCTAGCTCATCCATTGAAGCTTCAAAATTAAATCCAGACTTGGAACATGTTTCCTTTGGGGTTGTATTTATCTCCTTATTTGTTGATCTTCCAACTTTTTTCTTTATGGAGGAGCATATCATTGAGGTAGAATAAGACTTTGGGAATAAATCTTTCATTTTCAGGCTTATAGGCAAGCACATTGCCTTAAAAGATTTAGAGTCCTTGGCTCATAAGTTTTGGTTAGACATTCAATTTATCAAAAAAAATTAGCTTGTAAACGATTTTTTTGAGGTGATTTTCAACTCAAAATAGGATAAGAATTATGTTCAGGACACTGGTCCATGGTATGTTGGGAAGAAAATAATTTTTATTTGCCTATGGTCCCCATTTTTTATCCTTCTTCTGTGGTAATTTCCAAAGATCTTTTTTGGCTTTGACTCTATAATCTACTGCTGGTGATAATTTTTTTTGGTTTGATTCAACATCTTGTTGGGGTTCTAGGGGACTTTGTTCATATTGACACAAATTCAAAAGTTAAAAAAAATAGATTTGTGTGGGTGTGTGATGATGGACCTATCCAAACCTATTTTTCACTCCATTAATATATCATCATCAAGAGGTTCCTGGACTAAATTCATTAATTTTGAGGGGATATTATTCAAGTGCTTCAAATGCAACCAACCTTTCCACAAAGTTTCAGAGTGCTACGAAGCGTCATTCTGGGGATATTTTTTTCCATGTACAAAAATGGGTTAAGAATGATCTTGGTTGTGCTCCTTCCTCTTCTCTTCCTTCTATTACTCCCCACATAGGTGTGGGTAATCATCATTTTCAATAGAGAAAAGTCCCTTGATTCGAGGTTGTGTTAGGATTGGCTTTGGATGCTTTCATTAATTCACAACAACCTATGATTGCTTCTATCTCTAGGAGTCCTAAGCACCATGACTTGGTGGCTCTGGTTGAGTTGGATCTACCCATAATGGTGGAAGTTTATTCTCCCTCAAAGAATATTACCAAGCAAGGTTTCATGAAGACTCAATGGGTTATGCTTTCTAACAATTTAGAAGAAGGGATTTAGAATCCCATGAGCAATAGAGGATCACCTCTTCAATAGGTGATGCTAAATATTTTTGTGTGGATTAAAAAGAGGAAGTGGTAAGTATATAAGTGTTCACCATCTCTCAAAAAAAATTATTGATTTCAAAGTTGAATTGTGGCACCAAAAAATGAAGGGGAAGGAAGACAAAAGCATAAAGATTGTAGATGGATGTGATGAACTTGCTAGATTTTGGGTCCCAGTGGATCATGAAGGCCCCCTCTTTCTCACAAGGGAAGGAGGGTAGTGGCATAGCATCTAAATTTTGGTTAAAATATAAATGGTGTCATCCTTCAACTCATTTAGTACTAGGGTCTTTGTTGATTCATCATATATCAATGTCTTTGAGAAATTTAGGATGGCCCTTTGACTCCTTATGAAAAATTGTCTAGTTTCTAGAGCTTTCCCGCTACTTTTTTGTTCTCTCTTTCTTTTTAACCATGTGAGGGGACCTCTAACCCTCAATATCTATACCTATATATATATATATATATATATATACATATATATATATATATATATATATATATATATATATATATACCTATATATATATATATAATTTATTATATATAATACTATTATATTTTATATAATATTAACATATTTATATTATTAATAATATGTTATATTATATAATATTTATATGTATATTATTGATATTGATTATATTTATATATATTTTATTTAATTAATTGATACTCAATTAACCAATCATTGCCTAATATTTGGGTGGTTTAATTGTTTATATAAACTTTTGAATACTATCCAAAGTCGGCCTTTATGATTACTATACTATTTAATGAAAGGTTTTAATTACCACATTGATGGAATGAATACATTTGTCAACATTTATGCAAATATAAGATAATACATTTGCCAAAATTTATGTAACTACTTTCATAAACCTCCCCCGTTGAGACTCTACTTTCATAAACCTCCCCCTTTGAGACTATACTTTATAACTCTATCAGTCTTTACAACAATCCAAGTAGACATTTGAAGGATAATGTAATCAGGATTCAAAGAAACATTGTATTGATGCAATGGTAGAGGCTCCACATTTTTATCCATTCATTTCATTATTATTCATATTTTTTGTTTAAATTTTGAAAGTGGCTTTCTAGACAGTTCCCTCCACAATAACACACCTAAAAGGTAATCTTATAGAACTGGGTTTTTGAGATTTAACATCTTTTGAAGCATGGTAAGTTATATATTTTGAATGCTTTGAAGGGTTTAAAAAAATTAGTATTCTTCATGGGCAATTTCAATTTAGGTTTGTGAGTTGATAGATTTTTTGGGGTTTTTAGTGTGGCTTTTATTTGGTGATGGTCAAGAGTTTTGGAAAAAATATGATGTCTAAAATAAGAGCAGCCATTGTTACCACATATTTAAATTTTATTTGGCAAGTCTATTGTGCCCATTACACAACATTCATCATTGTAACTTGAATCTCTTCTAAATGTGAGAAATTAAGTTCACCTTTATGGTCATTCTTAATGCCTTTATTTTTGGTGTATGATGTAAAACATTTTATCCATTCAAAGGATCTAATGTTTTCTTGTCTAGTAATGAATGGTAAAAAATAGATAGTCTTATTAAAAATATGCATTTAGTAAATCCAATAAGTGTGCTATTATAGAACATGGTTGAAGGAATCAATGAATATTGAATGGATTTATGTTCTTTATACCAATTCTTGGTTTCTCCCATATCTTGTGCAAACTTTGGAACACAAACTCAAATTTAACCCCTCTAAGGTACAAATTTGAGAATTTTATTATCTTTTTCTACATGTTGTGCAAGTTTTGATTCAAAAATAAAATGGTGCCTTCCAAAATGAATTTAACATGTAAATAAATTTTGGTTGGATGTCACATTTTGATGAGAAATTTAATGTAATTTGATATTTATTTTTTATTTATGTATTTAACCTATAATGTAATGACATACTAATGTAGTATGGTTTATGAAAGAGTTGCACTCAATATCCTTCAATATCCCTTTCCATTCTCTTAATTAGATCCATGTCCACTCTTTTAATTAGATCCCTTTCCACTTCTTAATTAGATTTTCTTCTCAAATAATGTAGTCTGGTTTTTGAAAGAGTTTCATTCAATATTTTTGAAGATCCCTTTGCACTCTCTTAATTATATTTTATTCCAGGATAATGTAGTATGGTTTACGAAATAGTTGCACTGGATATCCTTCAAGATCTCTTTCCACTCTCTTAATTAGATTTTATTCTAGGCTAATGTAGTATGGTTTATGAAAGAGTTGCATTGGATATCCTTCAAGATCCCTTTCCACTCTCTTAATTACATTTTATTCTAATGTAGTATGGTTTATGAAAGAGTTGCACTCAATATCCTTCAAGATCCATTTGCTCTCTGTTAAATATATCCCTTTCTACTCTGTTAATCAGATCCCTTTCCACTCTTATAAATAAATTTTCTTCTTGGATAATGTAGCATGGTTTATAAAAGAATTTCACTTAATATATTTCAAGATCCTTTTCCACTCTCTTGATTAGAGTTTCTTTCAGGAAAATGTAGTATGGTTTATGAAAGAGTTCCACTGAATATCCTTCTAGATCCCTTTCGACACTCTTAATTATATTTTCTTTTAATGTAGTATGGTTTATGAAAGAGTTGCACTATATATCTTTCAAGATCCCTTTCCACTCTCTTAATTATATTTTCTTCCAGTCTAATGTGGTTTATGAAATATGTGCACTCAATATCCTTCAATATCCCTTTCCACACTCCTAATTTTCTACTATCTCAATTATATTTTCTTCCAATTGAGTCCTGATCAAAATGAACTTGTTGGAAAGTTGAATCCTAGCAAAAATGATATAATTAGTCCATGTGATATGATTCCAAAGGTCACAAATGGTAATATGGGTAATGCCTACCTACATGTGTCATTCTTTGAATAGGCAAAAAAGCTTTAACAAAATAGGTAGTGTCTAAAATGAAATATGTAGTATTTAAAACGATTATACACATGGAAGGAATCCATCACAATTTTAGATGAATATGAGATTAATCTTCATCATATAAACACCTACAAAATAATTAAAAAATATTTTTAGTTGTATGGTGCAAAGGTGAGAATAATAAACCATTAGCAAAGTGCTAATGTATATTTAGTTAATAATGTTTCCTTCTTTAAAACCAAAACATCCTAGCTTTTGAAGTGAAATGTAGAATGTTAAACAATTAACATGATATGTAACATTATATCGATTTATAATGTGTTCAAAATTAAAATGTTATCAATTTATTAAAAAAAAAAATTATTCAAGATGTGCTTCTAAACATGAGTTGAAATGGAGAGAAACATGGAATGACAAACAATTCACATGTTATGTAACCTCATGCCAATTTATAATGCGTTCAAAAGTAAAATGTTATCAATTAATAATAGAAAATAATTATTGAAGACATGGTTATAAATATGAGTTTAAATAGATCATGTATGGGTTATTAATCTAATTTTTTTAAATTTTATAGGTTAAAAAAACTAGGTTTTACAGGGATCCTAGAACCATGAAAGTATCAACAGGTTGAGCAAAGGTTGTCCAACCAAAACATCAAAAAACTACTATACTAAACCAAAAGCAAGGAAAATAGAAACCAAAAACACATATTAGAAATGAGGTCCCTCCAGTAGGTCTTTAACATCCTTAGGATGCTTCACTAAGATATCCTACTTAACCTTTTAAATATTAGCCTGTATATGGTTCCCAGGTCCTTCAACTGCTTCTCCAAGAAATATCATATGAGGTCACTTTTATCCTATAAATTCAAAGGGAGTCTACTTTATGGGGACCACCTTGGGGGAACCTGATGGGGGGATCCCAAGATCTTGGGTGACTATATGATAGGGATCAGGGATGGTTGAGAAAACTGAATGAAAGACTATACCATGGATTTAACCTATCTATGTAGAGCATTGCAATCCTATATAAGCTTAGCAAGGTTCATTCCTACCTCTTGCACCTTGGAGTTGAACTTATCTAGCTGCACTTTGTTCCTTTTCATCTCCTTTGATAGAATGGCTTTACCCTTCTGAGTGGTTTCCTTATAATCACCCACATTGAGGGTGATCATTTTAAGTTTAGGTATGAATAGTTTGAGGGGGAGGTCGTCAGTAGGGTATTTTGAAAGGCTGGTAAGGGGGGTGCTTTTGGAGGTTTGGTAGATTCCTGAGGTGGGATCCTCCTTTGGGGAGTCCTCCCTAGTGAAGGATCCCCTCGGGGGAACCTCTCGACCATGTAGGGTTTGGCTACGTTTGACAAGGAGAAAGATCAACCCTCGGTGGAGGATAGGGTTAGTATCATTTAATTGATGAAGTAAAATGGTGATTTCAAGAGATTTAAGCAAAAAAAAAGGAAGACTTATCTTATAACCAATAAAGTGATTCAACAACTAGAAGTGGTGGGAAAAGCTAAGTGTGTATTTACCTTAAAGGGTCATATAACGCATAATCTAAAATATTATATCAACATGTCTGGATTATTAATCTAAAATATTATCGACTTAATATACAAAATAATTATTTATGAATTATTTATAAATATAAGTGAAAGTGGATTTCATTATATCAAGCGGTTATATTATCGTGTCACTATTTGTTAGCATTGTTAAAAGAATACAATATTTAAATAATATGAAGTTGTTGATAATCACTAATCTAATGTATTAGCAAACTTATAGTGATAAATACTATTGATCAAGGTATTATCAAACTTATAGTGATAAATACTATTCATCAAGGTATTCTCAAGAGAATCCTCGATTACAATCTAATTTGAGAAACTACTAGACAATAAGGAAAACACCTACTCACCAAATAAACATCTAAAAATATTTTAAAAATGAATAAAGAAACAAGCTAAACAACTACACACCAACTATTATAGGAAATAAAATTCTCTTATAATCTAATTTAAGAAACTACTAGACAACGAGTAAAGAACCTATTCACCAAATAGACAATTGAAAATCACCTATCCACCAAATAAATGACTGAAAAATCTTTAAAAAATGAATAAAGAAGTAAGCTAAACAACTACAAGCCTACTATTATAGGAAATAAATTTCTCTTACAATCTAGTTTGAGAAACTACCAGATAAAAATTAAATCACCTATCCACCAAATAAACAACTAAAAAGCACTTATTCACCAAATAAACAAATGAAAATCTTTAAAAAATGAAGAAAGAATCAAGATAAACAACTACAAACCACCAACTATTATAGGAAAGAAAGTTCTCTTCTTACAATCTAATTTGAGAAGCTATTACATAACAAGTAAAACATCCACCAAATAAACAATTGAAAATATTTAAAAAATGAAGAAACAAACAAGTTAAACAACAAAAAACCAACTATTATAGGAATGAAACTAAACAAAAAGAAAAATAAAATAAACTAAAGTAAAGTATTGAAAGTATGCAATGAGTCATGAGACCAAATGTTAATGAAAGAAACATTTTATTAAGAATTTTTCATGTTTCATTAAATCAACAAAACCATTTTGAACAATCAATTGTAAACGTACACAAACATTTAAATATCATAATCATAATCTACCCTTCACACAACCACTTGGAATATTCATCAATTGAAGGCAACATATAATAACTATAGACAAACATGTGACTGTAAATCATGTCTTGTAAGCACCAAATTATTAGTCCTGATACACAACCAGACAATCAAACTAATTACAAACTGAAATCTAGATATATGTGTTTATCTCGATGCAACCACATGGAATGTTTATTAGCTGAAGGAAACATACAACAAATATAAACAAACATGTTGAAAGGAATGATAATCAGATTGTTCCAAGCCACAAAGATCTATGGTGTTAATAAAACATCACATTCATAAAAATAATAATCTGGAAGTAATTTGACAACATATACTTATAGATGTATATTCAAAATAAAGAGCAACAATATCATATATTATATCTCTAAATCTTGTCCAATATAATGAATATGCCTTGTATATAGAGGTAAGGAAAATCAATCCTAACTAAGAGATCAAGCTAAGAGATCAAACCTAGGACTAAGAGATAACTATCCCTAATAGATAGAAACAACTAAAAAATATCCTCATAATATCTAAGAGATAAATATGTAATATTTCATAATATCTAAAATAAGATAAATGAAATATCTACATATAAATGGGTGGGAATAAATAAATAAAATGAAATAATAAAGCACCTAGGCAAACATGAGTTAAGGTAAATAACTTACTATAACACCCCACCCAAGTGAAACTAGGGGAAAAAATAAAGTGGCATATCCATAATATGAGTTCCGAAAACAAGGCCTAATCAAGTACTCATGTATAATATATTCATGAAAAAATGAAGAAATAAGATGTCCTTACGAACACATTATAATGACAACTTATAAAAACCCGAGCATGCCACATAACTCAAGGTAACAAGGTAATGCAAAAGGCTTTGTAAAGATGTCTACAACCTACTGCTGAGTCAGAATGTAATCCAAGTAAATAAATCCATCTTGAATGTGTTGATGAATGAAGTGCATGTGAATCTCAATATGGTTGGTATGATGGTTCTCAACATAGTTTTGATAAATGTGAGTTGTACATTGGTTGTAAAACCAAAGTACAATAGGTGAATCTTGTTTGAAGCCAAACTCTATCAATGACTAATGAAGCCAAAGAACCTATTGACTCGATGTGATTACTACCCTATACTCTACCTCTATAGATGAAAGTGCAATAACCTATTGCTTCTTGAAAACCCAAGAAACTAGAGAAGAACAAAGACAAAAAAGGTATCCAAAAGTGGAATGCATGTCATCAATAAAATCTACCCAATTTGAATCAGTATATCCAACCAACTGAGTAGAACCTTTATTGTAGTGTAATCCAAAGTGGGTAGTACCTTGCATATATTGTAAAATCCTTTTGGTAGCCTACTAATGTCTATTACGAGGAGTATTTGCAAACTAAGATATAATCCCAACTACAAAATAAATATCAAGGTATGGGTCAAGTACATGAGACTTCCAACCAACTACCTAAACAATGTAGGATCAGAAAGAGTAGTGTAGGTGAAAGTAAGAGTGACCCCAGACTAGAAAGGAGAGGGACTTGGATTGTAATAAACCATACTAAATCACTAAATAAGATCAAGGGTGTACTTTTGTGGACTCAAATGAATCTCTTAATCTAATTGAGAAATATACAAACCAAGAAAAAAGTTCAAAAGACTGAGATCTATCATTTCAAACTGTGTTAAAAGAGTCTATTGATTAACCTGAATCTAAGAAGAAGAGATACCTGTAAGAAGCATATCATCAACATACAAAACCAATATAACAATATCCTCTCCAATATGTCAGATATAGATGGTATGATTTGAGTGGCAACAAACAAAGCTAGTACATAGAAGAAAAGAATCCATCTTCTCATACCAAGCCTGAGGAGCCTATTTGAGATAATAGAGAGACCTTGATAGTCAATAAACAAGAGAAGAATCATGAAAAAACCTAATAGGTTGTTCCATGTAGATTTTCTCTTGTAAATATCCATGTAATAAAGCACTCTTTATGTTTATCTGGTACACTAGACAACCTTGTGATGCAACAAGAGAAAGTATAAGGTGCATAGAATCTATCTTGGTAACAAGAGTAAAAGTCTCAGATAATCAATAACTTCGACTTGTGAGAAATAATTTGCTATAAGAAATGCCTTATACTTACCAATGGACCAATTAGCTACATATTTGGTGTAGTATATCCACTTGCATCTAACCAAATTTCTTCCATTATGAACATAGACCAAATTCCAAGTACGATTCTTCATCAAATAAGAATACTCATTAGTCATCACACCATCCCACTCCTATATCCCATGAGCCTATGAAAAAGACTATGGACCTCCATAAAATGCATGACACAAAATTACAAAACTTGTAGAATGCACTTGATGATGTCTAATGGGTGAAAGATCTTGTATGAAAGGTATTGCCTTAGAAACTTTAGTATGAAAGAAGGTGTTTGGACCATTTCTTCCCTCCTTCCAACAAGAATGTGATTGACTATAATAAAATAAGGTGAAAGTCACCAAATACTATCAGGAAAGATGTTATTTTGATGCCCTTTAGATAGACCTATCTCCATCCTTTGCAAAATGCCCCAATTATTTAAACTCTTTGCACAACTACGAGACTTTTTATCTAGTGAATTTGGAGCATCCTTTCCTCAGCCAGGCTTTTTGTCTAGTAAATTAAATTTATTTGAAGGATTATACTAAAAATAAAGAAGTGGTGGGAAAGAGTGGGATGGGTTTGGATACGTTATATCCATTAAAGCTTCAAAATTAAATCCAAACTTGGAACATGTAACCTTTGGGGACATCTTTGTCTCCTTCTCTATTGATCTTCTAACTTTTGTCCTTATGGAAGAGCTTGTCATTAAGGAAGAACAAGACCTTGGGAATAAATCTTTAATTTTTAGGGTTTTATGAAAGCATATTACCCTTAAATATTTAGAGTCTTGGGTCTATGAATTTTGGTTAGACAATCAAGTTCCTAAATTTTCACGACTTGCAAACAACTTCTTTGTGGTGTTTTTCAAATCAGAAGAGGGTAAGAATTATGTTTGGGACACTGGTCCATGGATTACTGGGAAGCATGGGATTTTAATTTTCCCATGGTCCCCATTTTTTGACCCCTCTTATGTGGTCATTTCTAAAGCTCATGTTTGGGTTTGACTCTACAATCTACCACTAGTGATGAGAATTTATGATTTGATTCAACATCTTATTGGGGTTCTAGGGGACTTTATTCATATTGACATGGATTCAAAAGTTTAGCACAACAAATTTACATGGGTGTGTGTGATAATGGACCTATTCAAACATCTTTTTTTCTCCATTAAGATATCACCATTGACAGGTTCCTAGACTCAATTCATTAATTTTGAAAGGTTGCCATTCAGGTGTTTCAAATACAACTAGCCTGGCCACAAATTTGTAGAGTACAATAAAAACAATAATTCTAGGGTTATTTATTTCCATATATAAAAATGGGTTAAGAAGGATCTTGGTTGTGCTCCTTCCTCTTCCCTTCCTTTTTTACTCCCCACATAGGTGTGGGTAATTATCATTATCAATAGAGCAAACTCATTTGGATTGAGGCTGTGTTAGTATTGGCTGTGGATGCCTCTACTAATTTGTAGAAGCCTTAGTTTAATTCTATCTCTAGGGGTCATGAGCACCATGGCTTGGTGGCTCTGGTTGAGTTGGATCTGCCCATGACATGGAAGTTTATTCTCGCTAAAAAAATTACCAAGCAAGGTTATATGGAGACTCAATGGGTGATGTTTCTAATAATTCAAAAGAAGGGTATTTAGAATCCCATGAGTAGTAGAGGATCACCTCTACAATAGGCTATGCTAACTATTTTTTTTGTGGATTTACAAGAGGAAGTGGCAAGTATAGAAGTGCTCACCATCTCTCAAACAAAATGTTCACTTTCAAATTTGAATTGTGGCACCAAAAATAAAAGGGGAAGGAAGATAGAAGCATAAAATATTATAGATAGATGCGATGAACTCACTATATGTTGGTTCCCAAATGGGCCATGAAGACCCTTATTTATTGTAGGGGAAGGAAGGTAATGACATAACACTGTGACAAACTTTTGATTACTGTATAAATGGTGTCATCCCTCTACTCATTTTTTATTGGTGTTTATGTTGATTCATCATATGTCGATGTCTTTGAGAAATTTAGGGTGGATTATGAATAGGATTTCTTCTTGTGTATCCTAAAGGTTTTTTCCTTTTGAATCCATAAGTAGTTTTTTCAAGTTTTTCAATTTTTCTTGCTGCCTTTTTTTTCTCTTTCTATTTTACCGTGTGAGGGACCCTCTAACCCTCAATATCTATCATATATATAATTTATAATATATAATATTGTTATTTTATATAATATTTATATGTATATTATCAATTTTAATTATATTTATATATCTTATAATTAATTTATTGATACTTAATTGGCCAATCATTACCTAATATTTGAGTTGTTTAATTGTTTATATAAACTTTTGAATACTATCTAAAGTAGACCATGTCAGTTTACAACTACTATACTATTTAATGAAAGGTTTAGATTACCATGTTGATGGAATGAATAAATTTTCAACATTTATGTATATATAAGAGATTAAATTTGTCAATATGTACGTAAATACTTTCATAAACCTCCCCCTCTAAGACTCTACTTTATAACTGTATCACTCTCTACAACAATCCAAGCAGACATTTGAAGGGTATTGTAATTAGGCTTCAAAGAAACATTGTGTGGTTGCAATGGTAGAGGATCCACATTTTTATTCATTCATTTCATTCTTATTTTTGATTTTTTCTGGACACTGCCCTCCATAGCAACTCACCTAAAAAGTAAACTTCTAAAACTAGGTTTTTGAGATTTAACATCTTGTAAAGCATGATAAATTATATATTTTGAATGCTTTGAAGGTAAAAAAAAAATAGTATTTTTCATGGACCATTTGAATTTAGGTTTGTGAATTGATAGCTTTTTTAGGGTTTTTAACGTGGATTTTATTTGGTGGTGGTCAAGAGTTTTGGAAAAAATATGATGTCTAAAAGAAGGGTCACCATTGTTACCACAAATTTAAATTTTATTTGACAGGTCTATTATGGCCATTACACAATGTTCATCACTGCAACTTGAAGCTCTTCTAAATGTGAGCAATTAATTTCACCTTTATGGCTATTCTTAATGCCTATGTTTTTGGTGTATGTTGTAAAATTTTATCCATTTAAAGGATCCAATGTTTTATTGTCTAGTAATGGATGGTAAAAAATAGATGGTCTTATTAAAAATATACATTTGGTAAATCCAATAACTGTGTTATTATAGAACATGGTTGGAGAAATTAACGACTATTGGATGGATTTTTGTTCTTTATACCAATTCTTGGTTTCTCTCATATCTTCTGAAAACTTTGGAACACAAACTCAATTTTAACCCCTCTAAGGTACAAATTTGAGGAATTTATTGTCCTTTTCTAAGTTTTGGGAAAGTTTTGCATCAAAAATAAAATGGTGGCTTTCAAAATGAATGTAAGATGTAAATAAATTTTGGTTGGATGTCACATTTTGATGAGAAATTTAATGTAAATTGATATTTACTTTTTATTTATTTATTTAACTTAGAACATAATGATAGGGGACTATAGTATGGTTTATGATAGAGTTGCACTCATTATCCTTCAATATCCCTTTCCACTCTCTTAATTAGATCCATGTCCACTCTCTTAATCAGATCCCTTTCCACTTATTAATTAGATTTTCTTCTCAGCTAATGTAGTATGGTTTACGAAAGAGTTTCACTCAATATCTTTCACGATCCCTTTACACTCTCTTAATTAGATTTTCTTCCAAGCTAATGTAGTATGGTTTATAAAAGAGTTGCATTCTTTATCCTTCAAGATCCCTTTCCACTCTCTTAATTAGATTTTATTCTAATGTAATATGGATTATGAAAGAGTTGCACTCAATATCCTTCGAGATCCCTTTCCACTCTCTTAATTAGATCCCTTTCCACTCTCTTATTTGATCCCTTTCCACTCTCATGATTAGATTTTCTTCTTGACTAATGTAACATGGTTTATGAAAGAGTTTCACTCAATATCTTTCAAAATTCCTTTCCACTCTCTTAATTATATTTTCTTCCAAGATAATGTAGTATGGTTTATGAAATAGTTGCACTCAATATCCTTCAAGATCCATTTTCACACTCTTATTAGATTTTATTCTAAGCTAATGTAGTATGGTTTATGAAAGAGTTGCACTGAATATCCTTCAAGATTCCTTTCCACTCTCTTAATTAGATTTTATTCCAATGTAGTATGGTTTATGTCAGAGTTTCACTCAATATCCTTCAAGATCCATTTCCACTAGCTTAATTAGACTTTATTCCAAGCTAATGTAGTAGGGTTTATGAAAGAGTTGCACTCAATATCATTCAATATCTTTTGACACCTTCTTAATTTTCCACTCTCTCAATTAGATTTTCTTCTAGTTGAGTACTGAGCAAATTAAATTAATTGCAAACTAAAATATAGATATACGCGTATGTCTCAATGAAACCATATAGAATATTTATCAGTTGAAGACAACATACAACAACTATAAAAAAACATGTGATTGAAAATAGTGTCTTGTAATCACCAAATTGTTAGTTTTGATACATCACCAAACAATCACATAAATTATGATTTGAAATATAGATATATGTGTATGTCTCAAAAAAAATACTTTGTAAACCTAAATATACATGTATGTACTAATAAAAATAATTTACCATCAGAGAACAAGTCATTAATTTTCATGATAGATTTTTATCTTTTAAATGGATATTTTAAGTCCTTTTATAATCTTCTCCACACACCATTTCTAGTTCTTAAGTGTCCCATCTAGGTTTTAAATGATTCTTTTAAGTCCTTTTATGATCTTCAAGTCTCCATAAGTTAATTATAACAAAATTTCATAACTTATGACTTAAAATATAACTTACACAACTCTATTCCTGGTAGACAAATTCAAGATGGTGTAATTATTGTGCATGAGTTTATACACTCTATGGATAAGAGTGAAAGTGAAAGTTGGACATGGATAAGGCATATGACATATTAGATTGGAGTTATTT
This sequence comes from Torreya grandis, assembly GCA_037957365.1. NCBI lineage: Eukaryota > Viridiplantae > Streptophyta > Pinopsida > Cupressales > Taxaceae > Torreya > Torreya grandis. Next base: position 2,663,732 of record JARHVA010000182.1, read on the forward strand.
AGATAGAGTTGTTTCTCAATTTGGCTTTCAGAATAAATTTCAAAAAACATCAAAACTTGTATTTCCACTCGTATATTTTTGGTGCTTGTTAATGGCATTGCCCAATGTTTCTTCAAAAGTGCCAAAGGGGTGAGACAAGGGGATCCCCTACCCCATTTTTTATTCATCATCATGGTTGAGTCTCTTAGTAGATTCATATACAAAGTAATTGTTTTATCTGACCTGAAAGGGTAGACCAACTCACCTCATTGAGCCCATCTCACATCAACAATTCATGAATTAAACCACTCTTCTAGCCAAGGCATCTATTCAAGAAGCTAGAGTAATAAATTTTTTTTGGGTTATGTATGAACATGCCTCTAATAAAAAAGTTAACTTTGATAAAATCTTAGTATATTTTTTAATATTCCTATTGCTAGATAATTTAGAATAGCTCTTTTGTTAGGCTACCAAATCAAAGGTTTACCTTCCTCATATATTGAATGCATGCCTTTTTTGGTAATCATCTCTCAATATCAACATGGAATCCATTAATTGAGAGCTTTCAAAGGAATCTCGTAGGCTGAAAAGGTAAGCTTCTATCATAGGAGGCAAAGTTTTGCTTATTAAAAGTGTATTCAAAGCCTTCTTGTATATCTTCTTTTGATTTTTAGTCTTCCCAAGAGTGCCAAAGATAAGTTTCTTAAGACTCAACAAAATTTACTTTGGTTTAGAACTAAAGAGAGAAATAGATCTCATCTTGTTTCTTGGAACAAAGTTTGTGCTCTCAACAAATATGGTGGTCTTAGTCTAAGTAACTTTCAGTTGATGAACAAAGTGCTTATTTAAAAGTTTGTTTGGAGATTTGTTGATAAGAATGCCACCTGAGCTAAAATTCTATCTTTCAAATACTTAAAAGGTCGTGATTCGATGTGTATTTTTATATAAGATTAATTTTTTAGGGGCTCTCACTTTTGGAATTTTTTGATTTAAAAAAAGGATATGATCTACATTGATTGTAAATGGCAGATTGGTAATGGTCAAAAGGTGGATTTTTAGAAAGACTCTTAGGTCTTTGATCATCCCCTTAGTAAAAATGATATTGGAAACACTTATAAGAGGGTATTCAAAATATGTATGGTCATAAGGTCCATGATTACTAGTAGGTGGTTAAAGGTGTCAAAATTTAGAAAACTTTGAGTTTAGATAACATTAACTAGGAGGATACTTTGATGTTACCTAATTTGAACAATGTGCTGATAAATTTCCATTTAACTCTTAGTAATAGAGAAGATCATTTGGTTTAGAAGGAGTCTTTCAATGGAAATTATCAATTAAAATTAGGTTACACTCTTTTGGAATAGAATCCTGGTGTCATATGTAAGTGGGAGATAATATGGGACAAATGGTTGATCCACAAAATTAATTTCTTCCTTTGGGTCGTAGTACAAAACATAATTCTTATGATGGAAAATTTAAGAAAAAGATGATGCATTTTAACTAATAGATGTGTCCTTTATGAAAATTACAATGAATCTATCTTACATTTGCTTGTGGATTGCCCTTATTCATAGGAAATATGGAGTTATTTTATTCTTAAATTCAATGTTTTTTGGGTACAAGTAGGCTCATTGTTAGAAGTATGGTAGTCTTGGGAGTGCCCCTTTCAGAATGCACTGCTCAAAAAAATATGGAAGCTCTCTTTGTCTCATATCATTTAGGGCATTTGGGGAGAGCATAATAAAAGGATATTTAGAGATAATAAATGTATCAAAAAAGTTCCAAAAGGATATTTGAAGCCATCCTAGATAACTACAACATTGAGCCTAATAAGAAAGGTAAAAACCTCCTTCTGTTTAAACAAATTCCTACCCATAAGTGGAAAATTGATACATCTGGTCTTGGTAAGACTGATCTTAAAGATGAGATTAGAAAAATAACTAAATGAAACACCCCCCTTTGGGCTCATTAAATCTCAACTTTGATGGAGCTTCCAAAGGGAACCCAGGCCCAACTGGAGGCAGTGGAATCCTAAGAGATCATCAGGGAAATTTTGTGGTAGTTTATGCTAGAATTATGAGTGTTAATTCAAATCATTGGGATGAATCCCTTATTGCTTTGTGGGGGCTTACATTAGCATAAAATTTGGGAGTACAAATGCTCATAATAAAGGGAGATTCTCTTAATATATTGAATTATCTATCTAACAAATATGCCATTAACTGGAATATTAAGCAAGTGATAGAGGAAGCAATATCCATTTTGGACTCCAAGAAATAGGTTCTAATCCAACACATTTATCAGGAAGGAAACATGATAGCACATTGGTTTGCTAATAAGGGTATGACTTCTTTGGGTTAGTCTACTTAGATGGAATTTGAAGATCTTCCTAGGAACATCATCCAAGGGATAAAACGTGAAGGTTTGTCTAATGAGCATAATATTTGTGGAAATAGGGGACTTCCTCAAGTCTAGTTAGTGGAGTTATTGGGACTTTAGAATTACTTATAGTCTTAGTCATTTAATTTTATTGTTATCCTTTTTTGGTCTCTTTAAAAATCTTGTAGATTTGACTTATCTTCTTCTAGTTTTGTTTTCTAAACCAAAGGCATAAAAAAGACAGCCCTAGGGTTCGTTGGTTCTATAACATATTAGATTTGATAAAGTCTCATCCTCTCTTGTTATTGAGTTTCTATGATCAAAATGGGATTACCGAACATGATTGAACCCAAATTGCCTAAATAAGTCAAGAAAAATGAGAGAATTTAGGAGGCCTTGTAATTTGGGGGATTCACAAAGGTTCATAAAAAATATTAAAGGGCATAACAAACATATCTCAACTCTCTTTTCTAACACCTATGAAGATAAAACTATTAACATTAATGGGGTCACATTGGAAATCATGGATGAGCTAATTGCTCATGTAATAGGCTTAGTAATAGAGGAAACAAAAATCTTCAAATCTGCCAGAGATTATAAAATAGAGAAGGAGATAATTATGGAGGAATGGGAAACCTTAGAGCCCTACACAATAGATTTGATCATGAATCATTACCTAGGCCATTTAGAGAGATTAATTTTCATCTGATGCAATACATCACACTCAAAGGTAGGTATAATGTTTTTAGATGGTCCCTATTCATTTTATTAAATTATTTTAGGCATGTTGTCCCTTTGAGCCTCCCTTTTTACATTCTTCACTCATTAGAAGTCTCCATCTTGAAATACAATAACAGAAACTACCCTATTCACAGACATGAAATGGTTATATTTTTAATCCATAAGTACTTCAAGGGTATGAATCAATTCAATCTAGATATTTCTCAACCTCAGAAGAAAATTGTTGAGGATAAACCTATAGACATTAGGAATATTAAGAAGGTTTGGATCAAGTACCCTGGCAGTGTGCACAAGAATACAGAGGCCAAATCTTCCAAGATTTTAGTTTTTAAAGTTCCTAAAGTTTCAAAGGTTAAATCCACTAAGACACAAGACAATATCAAAAAACATCTAAGGAGTGTGGTCATGACTCCCAATGTGTCAGTTAACATTCCATACAAGAAGGGTAAAATAGGTTAGACTGTGGGTGACTCTATTTTAGTTGAAGAAGACAGGGTTGGGCCAAAAGATGCTTATCAACAAGAGGACCTAGGTGAAAATCAAAATACATCTTAGCCTAAGCACTGTGAAGCTGGAAAAAGGAGGACTAGAGATGACTCTAAGGATAAAGGTAAAATTTCTTTGATAATCAGCAATAAGAGTTAAATGAGAATTTTAATAATTTACTATAGTTATTTGAAAGGCAAGGAAAATGATGACAAGATTTTTGAAGAATTAGACCTTAAAAATTCCATCATGCATTAGTTCAATAGGGAAATAAATGACCTTAAAGGTAAGGTTAAGTTTTTATAGCAAGAAAATGACAGGTTGAATCAAATCAATGCTGCCAAGCAGGATAATCAATAGATGCAGATTCTTCAATTTATGGTGGATATGTTGGAGAATGAAAATGAGAAGCTAAAAAAATATCAGTTTCTTGGTGAAATAAAATAAGGATACCATGAACAAGGGAATATAAAATGTTGAGAACTGCAGATCTCATTTGGGAAAGTTATTTGACACAAAGATCAATGGTAAAGGAAAAGGCAAACAAGTTTAATGTAGTGGTTGCCAAAAATATATAGACAAATAAAACTTGTTATTCCAAATTGATTTTAATCTCAAAAGGATGAAAAGTTACTGGGAGGATATTTTAGGTAATCTAGACATGGATTAGGTCCCGTTCTATTCTTCTATTGTATTTTTGTAGTCTTTCTGTTATTTCTGGGTTGTGTTTTGGTTGTTCTTGGCCCTGTTTTGATTTTGTCTTTCCTTTGGTATTTGGTAGGCATTTGGTTCTTTTTTGTTTGAACTTCTTTGAGGGTTTGGGGACCCTAGTTCAAAAAAATCCTCCTTTTTAACTTTAATAAAAAAATCTTAGGGGTTACTGACCTAATATTAAAATCACTTTAACAACTTAAATAATAAAATTGACATAATGAGAAGTCAATTTCTAATTAAATTACATAAAATTAAAAGTCACTTAAAATACTTAAGGAATAATAAAAAATGTGAATTAATGACTATAATAACTCTTAGAGTAACTATTCAATGACCTAGTGCCCATGACTATACTAAATTGTAGCCAAATTTCTTAAGGTAGGAGCAAGAATGCTTTCCATTTTTCCATGGAAAACTAAATTAACTTAATCCATTCCATAATTATTTATCAAATAAATTCTTTTTCATTAATATTCTTAAAATTTTCCATCTTAAATACATGTACCAATCAATATTCATATCTCAAATTCCAAAATGGTCAAAACTGAGTTACATGTGTCACTCAAAATAAATTGAAATTACACTTATTATTTCACTATTTTATAAATGTAATTGAGCAACCGACCACTAAAATAACCTATTTTAGTAACATCATAAAGAAACTACCATTGAAATCATATTTTTTTAGATACTTTTAAAAACATTGTCCAACAAAAACAACCCCAACCTTTTTCAAAGAAGGACTCATCACTTTCCAATCCTTTAGTCAAAATTCCACTAAAATAAGTTGTCATAAAATCAGTTCATTACTACAACCTAAGAAACATTTTAATTTTAAAACACTGCAAATAGACCATACGACAAATTGTAATGTTTCAATAAAGACTATTTTCTAATAATTTTAAATATCAAACCATCATATAATTTTTTTAAATCATTTGGAGTAGAAATATTAAGTTTTAAGCTATTTAAAATAAAGGAATGAGGTGAAATTATTTTTTATTTTCCACCACAATGCATCTAAATCACCATGATGCAATACATATTTCCATAATAGACTGCTATAATCTAAAGTGGACTAAGTGGAATGAAGAGTAACTATTGTAAAATCTTGTTCTATCCTTAATAAAAACCCAAAACTCTTGATTATTCACTATATCATTACATATTTCATCAAACTACTTCATATTCACACAACCAATATTTATCACAAGTTATTCAATCACTATCAAACTTCATAATGAGCTTAAAATACCAAACAATAACCTATAATTGGACACATTTATATAAATTGTGTAAAAAAGTCACCAAAATGTCAATTTATATATATGATCTCAAAATTAGTCTTTTCACCAACAAGTTTAGCTCACCAAATTCAATCAAAATGAAAAAATCTAAGTAGCATAATTTTATGAAAGTCTTAAAAACATTATGGATAACCAAATTAAGTTTAAGTATCAATAATAATGTTAGTGAAAGAAAACTTAAGTACTTATAGCTGTCTATGTAAGTGGCATCAATAAAGTGTAATAATCATCAAGTAAAGGAAAATGAAAAGTTAGTGATGCCCTTAAGATCCAACTTCATCAACTTACTTTTCATTATCCTCAATGGTCAAATCAATCAATCACACTTCACAAACTCATATGGGTTTATTACAAGCTTCTCATAGACTACAGCCTTATTATTTGCTACTTTGACCATTACATTCTTCTTTACGTATGTGATGATAGGTGGGGTTAAAGAGGGTTGAGCACATTTATAATGAGAGGGAAATAACTTCACACATTGGAGGAAGTAATAAATAATGGAGAAATAGTGTGTGGTATATGTGGTATAAATGGAACAAAAACATTAGTATCAACAACTAAAAATTCATCACCATGAGAAATATCTCATGCGACTAATAAATCACTTAGCATAGACTTGACATTTTGAATTGGGGTGTTTTGATGTTCGTATCCTTGAAAAGGTTGACGAAAATAACCTTGGGAAGCCATATTAGTAATATTCCATAATTTGGGTTCTCTTGTATTGAAATGCAAGGAAATCTAGGTGCCTTTTCAAAGTCCCACCAAAACATCCAAAGCTAATTGCATGTTTTGGAAAGCTTTGTCACCATGCATAAATATCCTTAGACATATTTCACCCTTGAAGGTTTGGCCTTTATATCTCCTTTGTGCACCATGAAAACTAACACCCACGAACTAATATGTGCATTACTTTGTGTGCCTCAACTCCAAACATTCTAAAAAATGGGGTTTTATGAACTCCTTTCACTATTTCTCCATCTAGACATTATGTGGTTGGAATAGAATATCAAGAAGGACAATCTTATTAAAATATTACTCTAAAAATAAAATAAATAGATTTAATTAAAACATAATCAGATTAAAAAATGTAATCATTTTAGCAGATTAACCAAAACCTTGTGCACATCCAATTTAAAACTACAAATATTTGTAACAACCATATCACTAACATTTTCCAACAAACTGAAGCAACCAATCTAGAGAACTAACTGAAAGATAGGTATACTAAGTTTAAAAACTTACTTTTGATGTAAGGCTTATTATTAGAATGGTATAAGTGTTATTTTGTGTGTATGGTCCATCAGTTTAAGTTAGGGTCTTATTGGTGTTTTTTTGTTTTCATTCCTCTATGTATAATTATATGTCCTTATCTTTCTTATATTTTCTCTTATTGTATCATTTTTGAGCCTGTAGGCTTTTTATTTGCTTATTCTCTCTGAATTTTCAAATTTTATTCTTTGGGTCAAATTCAATACCTTGTCAAATCTGTCCCATGTATTTGTTTGGGCCCTTTTACACTCCTTTACCTTTTGTTAGTATTTGGATTCATAGATTTTGGTGTTGGAAATGTGTTGTATATTTTCCATGATTTACACTCTACCAGACTATAGATCCAGAATGGGGCTTTCCTCTCTTCAAGGTTTGGGGTAGTGCCTCAATTTTTTTTAGGACCATAATGGCATGTATTTGGGTGGTTTTATCCCATATTTTATATATCCCATAGTTTTGTTACCCATGGTATTATAATATCACTTTGACAATTACCTACTAAAAAATAAAACTTGAAAGTACATTATTGCATTATAAACAATTGCGTTAATATAATAAAGAAGTTACCATGCTAGGTTTTTTACCTAAAAGGGTTTTCCTGGGTGAAATCATGTGTACCATGTAATATTATGTTTATGCCATTTTTATTATTCTATTAACTTACGGATTATGTTAGTATTGCTTCTCTCATTTTAGTTCATCGAGTCCATTTTTCAATTCATTGGGTTCTTTATATTTTCTTCGGTTGGTTATGTGCTAATATATTTATAATTATAACTTGAAAAACCTATTTATACAAATCCTATTAGAGGAATTTCAACCAAAATTTATCAAGAGGCTTATTAAATAATCATGTGTATTCAAATCTAGGCACACTTTACATTATTGTATTTCTACTGTTAATGACTTGTAATAAGGTGTAGCTACATTTTATAAAAAAATGAAGGATAAGTGAATGTTCATGTAGCTGCATTACACTCAGGGAGAAAAGGTGAAGTGATTACTCTAATTACACTCTTATACAAAAATATATACATTGAATTTGATTACAACTATGTTGGATATGTACCTACAATTCCATGATGAGGTTGCCCATGTCAGTGAACCTTACACTTGTTTCTTTTCCTCTTGCATTAATTATTAGTAGATTAGGAAAATATAAATAAGAAAAGTAACAATATATTATGATCATAAGATTTTTACAATTATTACATAACCCTACTCATCATTTGAACACTTTCCAAAAAAATAAATAATTCAAAATAAAGCATAGTACAAAGTTGGTGGCAGGTTATAGATTTGATGCCTGCACAGGTAAACTTTGGACAAGTCATCAATTCTGCATGGTATAGATTAATCATTGCACTAAATCTAACATATATATTTTTTACTATCATATTTATATCTAAGTGTGTCAAATTACAAGGTTATTTGTCTTTTCAATGCTTGTACATGTTTTATTCAATTGCATGTTCATTTTGTTTTTATTTTCAACTCATAGGGTAGATTCAATTATTTTTTACATTGTATTACCTTGGATATCCCTTGTGCCCTAGTTTTACCTATTTGTGTATGTGGTTATTACCACCTCTAATAGTTAAAACATTTTTGTGAACCCATACATTCTTTTAATGCTTACACCTTCCAAGGTTTCCGCATAACATTTGATTTCTAATTTTTCATTTTTAGATTTATGTCTTGTTTTAATTTAGATATAACCATTGTCTAGTGTTTTCCTTCACATTTAATATCTACTCCTTAGTATACATTTATTTTTTAGATTAATCTGAATTCAATCCTAACTATAATTCAATTTAGGTCTTCATGCCATCCTTTCCCATAGGGTTGCTTATCCTATTTATTTCAATTCTAAATTTTAGTGTCTTCC